>JADMNL010000028.1:31083750-32355000 GCA_016271365.2 Neoceratodus forsteri
GTAACCCCTAGAAGCACAAGTCTGTACTCCAATCGAAAGTTCATTTGAGAGGGAAGAGCTTCTTGTGCTTTCAAAGAAACAGTTTGTTCCCATGGACACTAATGCATTGATGGAGTCACAGAAAACAGTCTCTATGTTTGGCATTTCTGCATACTTTTGCATGAACATTCAGAATCATAATCCCCTAACCACACCTAGAAGAACAAGTCTGTACTCCAAGTGAAAGTTTTGTTTTTTGGGGGGGACTTCATGTGCTCTCTGAGAAATAGAATTCAGACCTTAGACAGACACTAATGCAATTTGAGCTATGTTCCCATTGATAGTAATGCATTTAGAGTGTCACAGAAAATGGCTCATATGTTAGGCTTTTCAGCTTACTTTTGCCAAAATTTCAAAATTATATTCTCTAAGGTGTACCTAACCATTCCTAGAAGCACAAGTCTGTGCTCAAAACAAAATGTCATGTTTAGGGGGAGGACGTCATGTGCTACCTGAGAAACAATAGTCAGGCCTTAGAATCTAATGCAATTTGTGTATCACAGAAAATGGTTGAAATTATTAGCATTCCTACATACTTTTTCCTGATTTTTCAAAATAATGTTCCTCAAGGTGACCTCTGACCACCACTTGAAAAACAAGTCGGTACTCCAAGCAAAATTTCATTTTTGTGTGGTGACTTAATCTGCTCTCTGAGAAACAGCCTTATTCTCATTGTCAGTAAGGTATTTAGAGCGTCACAGAACATGGCTGCTACATTTGGGATTTCTGCTTATTTTTGCATGTAATTTCAGAACTGTGTTCTCCAATGTGCCTCCAACAAACCTTAGAAGCACAAGTCTGTATTCTCAGCAATATTTCAATGCCCCCCCCATTGGCTTCATGTGCTGCCTGAGAAACAGCTTTGTTCCATTTGCAGTAATGCATTTAAAGGGGAAGGTAACAATGCTGGGCCACTCAGATTCTGGAAGTCCATGGAAAGAGCTTTCACATGAGGTAATGGGCTTACCTGTAGCTGTTGGCAGTCCTGAGATATAGACGTCTAAATCAGCAGTCAATTAAAACATGGAACCAGTCATTTCATGGAATCTTAACACAGAAAACGATGTCACTGAGGGATAAACACTGAGGGCTATTCACAAAATAGCACAGAGCTTGTGCATAAAGGCACATGCAGCTCTGCACCTGGGGGTTTTCTGCTCAGGGACTACATTTATGAAGTAGCAGTCCCAGCCCAGCACCGGACCGCATCCCTGCCCCATAGGTGTGCAGCTACTTTGAGGCAGGAGTGCAGACCTGTGTCAGCAGCCAATTAGCTGCCCATCCCGGGTCCACAACAGATCCCTTGCACTGGTCAGGTGCTATCTTGGAGGGGGCGTGTAGAGTGCTGGTACAGTTGCCGATGGGGCATGTGCTCACCTTCCACCCCGGCCCGACTGCCATCCCCCAGTGATGAGACACACACCAGCAGGGGTCCGCAGACCTCCTACCTGCTCTGACAGGTTGAGCAGCAGCAGTAGGAAGGGGTGCGTAGCCGCTATGGCTGCCCTCCAGCTGCATTGCCGCTGGGACCCACTTATGGCACTCCACACATTTGTGAATCATGCGGAGTGCTGAAACACCACCCCCACGGAGGTCCTGGCCCCCCCACACATGGAGCTCAATGCTGGGCCATGGAAACTGTGCAGAGGGGGGCATACCTGCATTGTGGATGCCACATTGAGTGTAGTGTGGATGGGCTACGTGCCTGAGCTACATGGTACGTGTCACATCTGCACCTTTTGTGAATAGGAACCTATATGTTTTTAATTACAGCTTGCCCGTCAGTGACATCACTTTCTGTGTCAAGATTCCATGAAATTGCTGCTCTCTTCTTTTAGCTGACAACTGATTTAGATGTTTATATCTCAGGACTGCTAACAGTTAGAGGTAAGCCCAGTACCTCGTTTGAAAGTTATTTTCATGAACGTTCAGAATCTGAGAGACCCAGCATTGTTACTTTCCCCATTAAGGTGTCACATAAAATGGTGGTGATGTTCAGCATTTCTGCATACTTTTACCACCATTTTCAGAATCATAGGTTTCATAGGATTCATAGGAAGATACTGAGCTAAATGGACTTTCGTCCTATATGCTCGCCATGGTTATCTAATTACTGTTCTAATACATATTCCTGTCCCACATTGATTTAAACTCGGCCATAGATCTACTTGCCACAATCTCCAAAGGGAGTGCATTCCATGCATGCACCACCCTTTGGTTAAACCACCATGTAGTTCTCACTTTATTACATTTAGATGCTGTTAATTGCAATGGGTGGGACCTAGTTTTATATGTACAACTATTAAATGTTAACCTGTAACATCCCACAAATCATTGTTTTGCCAAGCTCTGTATACCAAACACATGTCTCCTCGCCTTTTACGTTCCTCCAAGGAGTACAAATTCAAATCTCTCAGTCTGGTCCTATAGTCTCTACCCTGCATACCACAAACAGCTCTTGTTGCCCTCCTCTGCACTCCCTCCAACAGGGAAATATCCTGTTTTTTAAATGGTGACCACACCTGCGCTCCATACTCCATAATCAGTCTCACAAGGGATACATACAAGGGCAGAACGACCCCCCTACTTCTAGATGATATATGTCTCAATATGCAATTCAGGATACTGTTTCATTTCTGGGCTATATTTTGGCAATGAGATGAAAATGTCATATTATCAGAAACTATTATACCCAAATCCCTTTCCTCATATGTTATTTTGAGCAGAACAATTCCCATTTTGTCGGGTAATTTAGGGTTTCTAATTCCCAAATGCATAACAAAGCATTTATCTAGGTTTAGTGCCAATTTATATTTTTTAGACCGTGTGGCTATATCATCTATTACATCTTGTAGTTTAGAAGTATTTAATTCAGTATTTATTTCAGCTCCAACCCTACAATCATCAGCAAACTTTTGCATCCAAACAGTTTCTTGTTTTATTTGGAGTGCTGATACATATAGATTGAAGAGGCAGGGGCCAAAGACCGAGCCCTGAGGCACCCCGCTAGTCACCCTCAAACTATCGGACAATTCCCCTCTAATGCTCACACGCTGACTCTGGTCAAGTAACCAGTTTTGAACCCAATCTACTATATAAGGATTTATGTTCAATTTACTCATTTGTTGTATTAGTTCCTGGTGGGGTAGTCTGTCAAACGCCTTAGAGTAATCAAGGAATAGCACATCAATGGGGATACCCTTGTCCAGTCTATCAATAACTAGATTATAAAAAGCCAACATATTTGTCTGGCATGACCTTCCCTTTACAAAGCCGTGTTGGAGATTATCTGTAAGATGATTTATATCTAGATGTTCTTGTATTTTATCTTGTATTTTATCCCTTCCAGAATCTTAGATGGTATAGCAGTAAGACTTATAGGTCTATAATTAGCTGGATCCATCTTATCTCCCTTCTCATATATTGGAACCACTACTGCTGATCTCCAACACTCTAATACCTCACCAGTATTCAGGGACTGCTGAAAAATATATGTCAAAGGGGGGGCTATTGACTCGGCTAACTCCCTAAGTACTCTAGAATGAAGGCCTTCAGGACCGGGGGATTTATTAGGATTCAATTTAGCCAATCGTTCTTTAATGTGTGTACAGGTTATTATTATACTTTCATTTGGGTCAGAAGTAGAACTTTTAATATGATATGTAGATTTATCTTTTGAAAAGACAGTTGAAAAATAATTATTTGCTATGCCTGCCATTTCTTTATTGTCAGATGTACTATCACCATTTGATTTATGAAGTGGACCTATAGTACTTGAATTTCCTTTAATATTCCTAATGTATGCATAGAAGGCTTTGGGGTTTCCCTCCACTCTACTAACCAAATTTGATTCATAATCAATTTTGGCCCGCTTGATATGTTTTTTTATTTGATTTGCAAGTTGTCTATATTGGTTTCTAGTTTTAAGGGATCTATTTAATTTCCACTGTTTAAACAGTTTATGTTTCTTATTAATCAATAATCTTATTTTACAAGTCCACCACTGCTTTTTATTTTTACTACCAGTGTATTTTTGTTTTATAGGGATATTTTCAAGTTCTTGCTGTTTTATTTTTCAATAAAATATATCCCAAATTTCATTTAATGGTCTTTCTCCAAACTCATTTCTCCATTTCCAATTGGAATAATTCTTATTCATTCTAACAAAGTTTGCCTTCGAGAAATCGTAATTTATAGTCTTTCCCCTATGAATTTCTACTGGTTCCACCAATTTAAATTCCACCATAAAATGGTCACTCGTTCCTAAAGCATCAGAAATCTCATACTCACACAGGGTATCACCCATATTGGACAAAACTACATCCAAAATGTGATCTCCCCTAGTTGGCTCTTCCACGTACTGAACTAGCCTATTTGATCACACACAATTTGAAACTCCCTCTCAAAAGGTGTATCTGCATAAGATTTCCCCCAATCTACTCCTGGTAAATTTAAGTCAGCTAACATTAATATCCTGTCTGTTGGATCTAGAGTCAACATACGGTCTAACAAGCTGCTATTATATTGTGGAGTAGACGATGGAGCTCTGTAAATTAAGCCTAAAATGATTTTTGGAGCTTGTATAGGCAGTAATTTAATCCATACTTGATCCTCTATATCCAAGGGTGATACCATTATTTCAGATTTTATATCATCTATTATATACAAGGCCACTCCACCTCCCTTCCTGAATGCTCTAGATCTTTTATATAAGGTGTAATCCTCAATATCCTGTCCCCAACTATCATTTATATCCCACCATGTTTCCATCACAGCAGCTATATGTATATTTTTAGTTACCAAAATATCTATAAATTCCCCCATTTTGGTTTTTAGGCTTCTAGCATTCACCAGCAAGCAATTCCAACGCTCAGATTTATTAAATTTGTTTACCATATTATTATTACTGTTTTGTGGATTTATACTAGCTAAGGTCCCATCCCCCCTTCCATGTAGTTTAAATTTATTTTTAAAGCTTCTTTGAATCTCTTAGCTAAGTAGTGAGTCCCCGCCCTCTTCAGGTGCAAACCATCATACTTAAACAGGCTTGGATTGTTGAATACAAATGAATTGTCCAAAAATTCTGCCCCTTCTTTCCTACACAGATCTCTTAGCTATCTATTTAAGATATTTATTTTAGAAGTTTTGGCTAAATGAAAACCAAACACCGGTAAAATACTTGAGATTATGACTGAACCCCCTTTTTGTTTAATTTTCCATAGAGTTTTCTGAAAATCCAAGAAAATATCCTGTAGATTCCATTTTGGAATATCATTTATTCCTACATGTAATAAAACCAGAGGATTTACTGTATTTTCCATAAGCCCATCCAAAAGTATGATTATGTCCTGGAACTTAACTCCTGGAAGCATGCTCACTGTAGTAAATTCGTTTCAGCCTTTACATAGCATGGTGTCCAAACCCCTTATTAAGGAGTCTCCTATAATCAGCAAGTCCCTAGTTAATGTCTTTATATCACTTTTTCCCTGATTTACTGTCTGTGTGTTTGTAACGTGAAAATCATTGATGGTAGATTTTACAGGATCCTCAGTTTGTAAGGGTAAGAACCTATTTTGTAAAGTGATAGGTACAATATTATAGATTTGACCCCCTCTTTTCTTGGTTTTTACTTTAGATACATTTGCCCATCCTTCTACTTCCTGTTCTGGTTCTAAAATCATATTAGGCTGGACTATACCATAAGTAGAATCGTTATCCTGTACTTTATCACTTAACTACCATTGAATCTATAAATGATTCCAGGCTAACAATTTCCTCATTTTCAGATTTAGTTCCCAGTAATCGTGTAATTTCCTCTTTCAACATTTCCACCTGTTTACATTTGTCACATATAAATACCTTGGTTGGTATTCCCTCAATGTACATGTGGCACTCAACACACCTTTTGTATTGGCCTTCCATTACGTATTTTAATTGCACAATTTTATCTAATACAATATCTACTTACATGCAAGGAATGTAAACCAGCACCCAGCCTCCCCAGCGGACACAGCAGACATCGCGGCGTCTGGCGATGTCTCTGTGGCGATCTCATCTGTGACCCCCCACCTTCATGCGCTCACTGGCAGGCTTTTATAGTGAGGAAAACCCTCCAGTAATGACATGCCTCCAATCAAAATACTCGCTCCCACTAAATAAGTAAATTTAAAAGTTTTTAACCACCACACACAAGCCCCACTCATATGTAGGGTCTTGTGGTGACAGAAAGTCCCACTCAGATGTTTCAATCTCTCACTAGAACATTTATTTTAACTAAAATGAAGACCATATTTGGCAAAGTGTCCCCAAGAAGCACCTATAACTACAAGTCTGAACTCCGAGAAAAAAGTTCATGTTGGGGGGACTTCATGTGCACTCTGAGAAATATGTAAGCAATAAGACACAATAGGGTGTGCATTAGACACTTCTAATGCGTGGCCAGGGGTGTAGTAAGGCACAAGGCCACATGCTGAGTGCCTTCAGCTCCTGGCTGTGCATTAGAAATGTCTAATGCACACCCCTGGAGTGTCTTAGAGTATCTTGTTGAACTTATAAAATGGATCTCTATTTTCTTTGCATCATAAAATTAAAAGTAATAGGTATAAATAATAGAAAACAAAAATATCTGTCTTAATTTGCTATAAAATACTTCCTCAGCCTGGATGCATAGGACATTTACCCTACTATGACCTCCTTAGCTGTAGTTTCTAAAGAGTGAATTTGTAGTATATCATGTGTACAAGGCTTGCCTCCATGTACAAACACATGGAAAGGATTTTTTTGTTAGGTTCCTTGTATTAAGTTATTGTTAGAAGGGAAGCAACAAGTGTACTAACCCCCCCAACCACATTCATACAGAAATAAGATTTATTTTTAGTTTTATTCCTTTTTTAATGTTTTCATATTTTTTTAATATCTGAGAGAGCAACAGCATGACGTGAGGGAGCAAACATCAGGCTGACAGTAAGGAGCAAGCAGAAAGCGAGCAGGCAGTGGATCAGCTGACACACACACACACACACACACACACACACACACACACACACAAGATTCATACAAAAATCAGTGTTGTTTTCTTGATGTTCCTTTTTATTGATACTCATATTCAGCAAGCCTACCAGCACACTGAAAGGAGGGAGGGCAAGTGAAGGAGCAAGCAGGCATTGCGCTGTGGTTCAAGCGGCTTAAGTGTACTTTGTTTTTTAAACATGATTAGTTAGAACGGAGGAGGAATTACCTGACAGGCTGACAGGACTGGGGACCACATGCTGAACTAAAAGGGAACAGCAGAGTGAGGTACTTAAAAAAATGTTATTAGTGAGGTGTTTAGTTCATGAAATAGTGATGCGAGCAGAGAAATGAGATTATTGAGTGATGGGGCAGGAGGTGAGAGCAAGTGGTTGGATGTCTGGGAGGGAGTGAGTGGCTGAGGAGCGAGCAAATGGCTAGTAAGCTGTAAGGCGAGAGGCTGGCCAGCATGGATGTGAGACAGTGTGGGTGGACTTAACAGACAGATCACAGATTAGGAACAAAACAAAACAAAAAAAGACAGACAGACAGAGAGAGAGAGAGCGTGAGCATCAAATTAGTTTTTAACATACTGGGCTGGATATTCAAACTGCGCCATTCTGTGGCGCAAGCCCTTGCGCTGCTCAAAAAAGTTGTGCTGGGGTGTGGCCAGGGCGATATTCAATGGAGTTGTGCTATTGAGCAACTCCTTTGAATATCGCCCCCGGCCACAGCCACTGTGCATGGCGCAGTGGAACTTGCGCCACCGCAAGTGGTCAAAGTGGAGCATTCAGATGCGGTGGCACAAGTTCCATTGTGCCATGCGCAAATTTCTGATATTCAAAAGGTGACATGCAAATGGAGCCATAATTTATGCAAGGCACATGAGGGGCCATTTGCATCTAATTACTGCCCCATTTTCATGCCATTAGCATGCAGGTGCGTCGATCCCTGATGACTTGCACTTTGCGCCCTGCCAGGCAGCAGCCATCGGGGACCAACACCCCCTGCAGCCCATTTGCTGGCATGAAGTAAATCCCCCCCACCAGCCCAATCACGGGCATAACGTATGAACCCCCCCCCGACTAGCCCGGTCGCGGCAGATCTCACTCCCCTGACTAGCCCGATCGCGCAGAACGGAATTGAAACCCCCAACTGGCCCAATCGCAGGCAGAATGTAATTGAACCAGCCCAACTGGCCCAATCATGGGCAGAATGTATTGAAACCCCCGCCTGACTGGCCCGATCACAGGCAGAGCGAGTTCAACCCCCAAGACCAATATCCTGGTGGTCCAGTGGACCCACCAGAAGCTGTCGTGGGCATGAGTCAGACCACCCCCAAAGTCATGTCTGGTGATCAGTGGCCTGCAGGAGCCCCACCACCCTGCTCCCCATTGTCGGCGGGTGGCAGCACCCCTGCCTGCACCACCCTGCCACCGCCAACTGACAGCTCAGTGGACTGCGCCCATTGGTTCAGAGCAAGAGCCAATGGGCATGCAGCTCCCGATGATACAGAGCAGTCCAGATATGTGAATGAATGAATTCATTCACATATCTGAACTGCACTATAGCATGGCTGCATGCCCATTGGCTCTGCTCTGAACCAATGGGCGGCAGCCCTACTGAGCTGTCAGTCAGTGGCAGTGGGGTGGCAGGCGGGCGGGGTGCTGCTGCCCGCTGGCTGACAGAGGGAGCAGGGTGGTGGGGCCCCTGGGTGGGTGGGGTGGGGCCACTAGATCACCAGGGATATTGGACTTTGGGAGGTTTGACCTTTGCCTGTTATCGGGCTTCACAGTCCACTGGACCACCAGGATATTGGTCTTTGGGGTTGAACTCCATTCTGCCCATGATCGGGCCAGTCGGGGGTTCAATTATGTTCTGCCCACGACCGGCTAGTCAGGGGTGGGAGGTGTTCTCGCCATGATCAGGCTAGTGGGATGGGGAACGTGTTCTGCCCATGATTGGCCATGGGGTTACTATGCCCGCAATTGGGCTGCAGCGGGGCACAGGGGAACAAGTGGAGGGCCATGCACAGGTGGCAGCTGCTGTGTTGTGCCCTGCAATGTGGCAGCTCACCTGTGGGTGGCCCTCGACTTAACCTTTTTTTGTGGGCTTAAAGTTGTGCAGGCGCAGCTAGGGGGTTGCGCCTGCACAACTCTGCATGGCCTGGCTGAATATCGGGCTGTGCAGTTTATGCATGGTTCCTCCCCCTCCAGTTGAGCATGCCTTCATTAGTATTGCACTGTTGCTCAGCATGACTTGGGGGGTGCAACTGCCTCCTGCTGAATATCGCAGAATGGCACAATTTCGGACTTGCGCAGGAGCAACCCTATTGCGCATGGCGTAACCCTTTTGAATATCCAGCCCAGGGTGATTTGCCAGCTTGTACTGATGTAACAGCAGTGGCTGTCTGGGACTTTGATTAACTGTTTTGATGTTAAATAAAGAGTGAGGGAGCATTTGTCCAGTGGGCAGGGTAAGCGATCGATCAGTGCCCAGCGGACAAAAACAAAATAATCGTTTGTGTGTTCTGTGCTTACTTTTTTTACTCCTTGTCCTCATGCACCTCAATATTCATGTAAATAGATGGACTTGGTTGAACAGGTGAAGGGAGTGAATGGACTTCTGAAGCCACCACTGGGAGTGCAGGTGCTGAGCGGGGCTGGTGACAGATCACAACTTTGCTCATATGTAGGAAAATAAATTGGAAAAAAAACAGTAAACATTGTTGATGTTACTTTTCTTTCTGTATGGTTTGGCAGACTGTATCCATCAGTGTAATTTTTCAGTGATTTTAGAGAGGGGCAGCTGGGAGTGAATGCCTGCCAGGCAGGAGCAAGTGGTGGGTAGAAGCGAATGGTGGCATATGTCATGTGAGAAAAATTGAACATAGGAAAAAAATACTTTGATGTCATTGTTTGGTGCAGGCATGATTATTTTGGAGCCAAGCATCTGTTTTGTGTTACAAGAAATTAAGGAGGCTGTGGCAAACTCACTTACTGGAAAAAAAATGGTGGCTATTACATTTGTCAACATTCTAGAGGCACAGTGATTTCACATTTAATGCTCTAAGTTTAGCTGGCTAGCACTTGTTTTTAGCCATGCATTAGACACCTTCTAATGCCCGGCTAACAACCAATCAGGAGGCAGGATTTTCTTTCCCATTTTATAAAAGTAGCTTTGTTCTCTTTGATACTATGCAGTTTGAATATTATGGAAACTGGCAGCTATGTTTGGCATTTCTGCATAATTTTGCTTAACATTTCAGAATCATGTTCCACAAGGTGCTCCATAAGATCCCCTAGAAGTACATGTATGTGCTGCAAGTGAAAGTTCATTTTCAAGGGGGGCTTCATGTGCTCTCTGAGAAGCAGCTTTGTTCCCTTTAATACTAATGCATTTAAGGCATCACAGATAACGGTTAATATGTTTGGCATTTCTGCATACGGTCACCTGAAATTTCAGACTCCTGTTCCCCTAGGTGCCTTCTAATGACCCATAGAAACATAAGCCTGTATTCCTAGCAAAAGTTAATATTTAGAATTTTTTAAAATTTTAGAATCATGTTCACCAAGGTATCCCCTAACAATCGCTAGAAGCACAAGTCTGTGCAACAAGTGAAAGTTTATGTTTAAGAGGGGCTTTATGTGCTCGCTGAGCAACAGCTTTGCTCCCAGTGGCACTAATGCTTTTAAGGTGTCACAGAAAATGGCTGAAGTATTTGTGATTTCTGCATACTTTCACCTGAAGTTTCAGACGTATGTTCCCCAAGGTATCTCCTAACCAAATCTGTAAGTACAAGTCTGTACTCCAAGAGAAAGTTAATTTTCAGGGGCTTCATGTGCTCTCTGATAAACAACTTTGTTCCCTTTGACACTATGCAATCTGAGTATTACAGAAACTGGTGGCTATGTCTGGCATTTCTGCATAGTCAGGGACAATGGTTTACCGCATATGCGGTGAAGCAGACGGGAATGTGGAATTATGATTGGGCCACGGAAAACGATGCCAAAAACAGAACTAGCGTTTGTTCTCATTGACTGTGAGAACAGAGCGCTATAAATTGCAGTGCAGCGTGTTTGCATTTTTACTCTGCACTCTGCTTTGCTGCTGCCATTTGTTTTCCTGCTTGCTGTGTTCCTGCAACAACAATCTCTTCTCATTGGCCATCCCATCCTTCTGTAATTTGTTCTCTTTCCTGGTAAGTTTTCTGCTGCCTGTGTTGTGGAGGTAGTAAGCATGGTTCTAAGTTATGGGGTTTTTTTTTGTCACTTTGTGGGAATCGGGGGGAGAGATCATTGATTCTGAGGAGAGGAGAGCGAGAGAGACAGGAATAGGAGCGATGCCGATTCCCCACACCACAGTTTATTTTTTGTTCTGCGGGGTCTCAAAGGGCATCAGTCGGCTATCCGGTTAGCTGTTTTATCCCGTTAACCATATGCTGTTGCTCCATATACCCGCTCTTGCGCTCTCTCTCACACATGATTTTTGTTTCTGAGCGTTCTATCTAGGCATGTGGAAAAGGAGAGCATCTACAGCTAGCGGGGTAGGTGGTTGGGTGGAGAAGAGAGCATCCACAGCTGTATTTATGTAGTATTTATGCCAGTTCAGTAATTGCTATACAGTCGACTCATGGGGGGGCAGTTCTTTAAGAGATGAAGAGCCAGTCGGGGGGCCAAGGGAGAGCAATTGACATTCTCCATTTGTTTTCCTGCTTGCTGTGTTCCTACAGCAACAATCTCTTCTTATCAGCCATCCCATCGTTCTGTAATTTGTTCTCTTTCCCAGTAAGCTTTCTGCTGCCTGTGTTGTGGGGGTATTAAGCCTGGCTCTAAGTTGTTTTTTTTTTGTCACTTTGTGGGAATCGGGGGGAGAGATCGTTGATTCTTAGGAGAGGAGAGCGACAGAGACAGGAATAGGAGCGATGCCGATTCCCCATGCCACAGTTTATTTTATTTTTGTCTCAAAGGGCATCAGTCGGCTCTCCGGTTAGCTGTTTTATGCCCTGTTAACCATATGCTGTTGCTCTGATACTCACTCTTTCACTCTCTCTCACGCACTGATTTTGTTTCTGAGCGTCCTATCTAGGCAGGTGGAAAAGGAGAGCATCTACAGCTAGCGGGATAGGTGGAGAAGAAAGCATCCACAGCTGAGTGATCTGGGTTACTATAAGGGGTTTAAATTCGCTTGTGCCTCTATTGGTATTGTACAGTTGGGGAGAGCAATTGATATACAGGTGGGGGTCAGCAAGTGCTTGCTGTATTTATGTAGTATTTATGCCAGTTCAGTAATTGCTATACAGTCGACTCGTTGGGGGGGGCAGTTCTTTAAGAGATGAAGATCCACAAACTGGATCTTCTGATTTACAGTCGGGGGGCCAAGGAAGAGCAATTGACATTTGTCAAGTCAGTATTAAGGTATAGCTATTAAGGTGCTGTTATGCGGTGTTTACCTTTGGATAATTTTTTTTCTGTGAGCTTTTTTTGTTTGTGCTAATTTGACCACACTGACATGGCCATCTTGTTTTGCTTGCGCTGATTTGGTGTTGAATCCCATCCAGAAAAAACTCACTACCTGTACTGCTGCCCCCAGGAGTGTCACATCCAGAGTGGCTGTGCTGGTCTGTGGGGGTGGGCAGAGTGGGGAGAGTGGCCGGGCAGGTCTGTTGGGGTGGGCAGAGTGGTTGGACTGATGCATCGGGTTGGGGAGAGTGGCTGTGCTGGTGAACTGGGGTGGGGAGAGTGTCCGACCAGGTCAATGGGGGTGGGCAGAGTGGGCAGAGTGGCTGCGCTGGTGCATTTGGGGTGGGGAGAGTGGCCGGGCTGATGCATCAGAGTGGGGAGAGTGGCTGGGATGGTGCACTGGGGTGGGGAGAATGTCTGTGTAGGTCAGTGGGGTTGGCAGAGTGTCCGTGCAGGTCTGTGGGGGTGGGCAGAGTGGCTGGGCTGGTGCATCAGGGTGGGAAGAGTGGCTGTGCTGGTGCATCGGGGTGGGCTGACTGTCCATGCAGGTCCATGTGGGTGGGCAGAGTGGCTGGGCTGGTGCACTGGGGTGGGCAGAGTGGCTGTGCAGGTCTGTTGGGGGTGGGCTGACTGTTCATGCAGGTCCTTCGGGGGGGTGGGCAGAGTGGCTGTGCTGGTGGGGAGAGTGGCTGGGCTGGCCGGGCAGGTCTACTGGGTTGGGGAAGAGTGTCCGTGCAGGTCAGTGATCCCTTTGAGAAGAGCCCTTATTGCAGATTGGAGCTTCTACATGTGGTACTCTAGGAAGGGTAGTGTCTGCCAGAAATTCCCACAGGTTGGAAGGGGGATCTTTAGGATTGGCAGGGGTTTGAATACAAAATCCTTGTTGATGCCTTTGAGTTTGTCACCTACCCTGAAGGAAGCTTGATGCTACTAATGTGGTCACTGATGGTTGGCTGAGGAACGGGCTGGGCGGACTGGCTCACATGCTGGAAAACATTGGTTCTGGCCTCTGAGGGAGGGGTGGGCAGGCGGGCAGAGTGGCACAGAACCATTTTTTCCAGCATATTTGCCAGTCAGCCGGGTCCGTGCCATGCTCTGGTGCTCTTTTGTTGATGGTCGGCTGAGGAACGGGCTGGGCGGACTGGCTCAAATGCTGGAAAACATTGGTTCTGGCCTCTGAGGGAGGGGTGGGCAGGCAGGCAGAGTGGCACAGAACCATTTTTTCCAGCATATTTGCCAGTCGGCCGGGTCTGTGCCACGCTCTGGTGCTCTTTTGTTGATGGTCGGCTGAGGGACGGGCTGGGCGGACTGGCTCATATGCTGGAAAACATTGGTTCTGGCCTCTGGTGTATGGTGTATCTTGGTGTAAAGTATTGTTGGGTGGTGTGCATATCTGTGTAGAATAATACAGACACACGCTCAGACAAAAATCTTTATTAAACAAACTGAATCAACCTCCATGTTTCATCTGAACCCAGAGGGCATCATCTGTGCAGCTGAAAATGTGGATTGTCCTTCTCAGTTCCCTTCATCAATTTTGGGGGACGCAGACATTGGATTACCTAGGGGATAAACAGACAAGTTAAATTGTCAAACTGCATGTTAACAATTTTACCACTTTTATTAAATACATTTTCTATGTTGAACCTTTTGATGTAATTTCTAATGGAATATGTTGGAGGCCTGTTGGTGGCCTGTCTTGATTTGTACTTATAAAATTGAAAAGTTCAGAATAAAGAAGTTGTTGCTGGGGGGGGCAGGCCTTTGCAGCAACCTAACTCAGTAGGTGGGGGAACCGACCAGGGAGGCGCAGGTACTGGATGTTCTGGCAGACAGTGAACAGGTTGGGGGCCTGGAGGTAAGGGACCCACTGGCAGGGAGTGACCATGAAATGGTATGGTGAAGACGAAAATGCGGTAGGGCCCGAAAACCCTGTTGGTGGACCAGGGAGGTCCAGGAGGTGGTGCGGGGAAAGAAGGCAGCCTATAGTAATTCAGGTGCTGAAAGAGTGAAAGGGATCGATGGGAGTACAAGCTACTGCACCTGTGGGCCAGAAACCTGGGCCAAGTGTACACCCTGGGGAGGGGGAATGCGACAAGTCTCAATGGCTGAGAAAGACCTGGGGGTGGTGGTGGATGTCAAGATGAACAACTCAGAGACTTGTAGGAGGGCAGCAGCCAAGGCCAACAGGATGCTGGGATGCATTACTGGGGGATCACCTCCAGAGAGGGAAGTGATACTCCCTTTGTATAACTGCTTTGTGAGGCCAGACCTTGAATACTGCGTGCAGTTTTGGAGGCCACACTTAAAGAGGGACATTAAATTCCTGGAGAGGGTCCAAAGGAGGGCCTGGGGGACAGGACCTATGGGGAGAGGCTCAAAGAGCTAAATATGTACACATTGGAAGACAGAAGGGACCGGGGGGACATGATAGAGGTCTTCAGGTACATGAAGGGGGTAAATAGGGGAGGAACAGTCAGCCTGCTTCGCAGGAAGGAGGAGGGGGCAACTAGAGGGTATGGGTGGAAGCTGGGAAGGAGATTCAGGGGAGAAAGGAGGATGTGCTACTTCACTGAGAGGGTGGTGGAGCCATGGAATGCACTGCCCAGGGGGCTGGTGGAGGCAGAGACAGTGGAGGGGTTCAAGAGGGGGTAGGACAGGTACAGGGGAAGGGTTCTGGAAGCAAAATCCAATGCAGTGAGAATATCCGGAACTGGGAAGGGAGAAGCCAGAGAAGGCGAGGGGGGCAGCAAGGTCAGCTCCCAGGGTGGGGGCTGACCAAATGAGCAGATGCGAAAGACCGTTACACCTATTCTGCTGGCATTTTAGTATGTTAGTACCACAACCAGGCCCACAACCCACTGTCTCATCATAGATGATGCTAATAAAAAAAATACCACCCAAGTACTTGCCTTTCAGGGGGTACTGTGTGGCAGTGCATGGGTATCTGGAGTGGTCATTCATACAAACTTCTTGTGGTGGCTTTTCTCCTAGGTGGTGTGGTGTAACTGCTTTGGCACCTGGGCAGTCCATGTTTGCTAGGAGGGGGAACTAGATATGGTGACTGGTGAGTTCTTAAAGGAGAACTACTGGCTGAGGTGAAGCCCTGACCACTGTACAGATTGGGGCTCACTTCATCTATCTTGTCCCCCCCCGACGCAGGCACTATATTAAGTTAATAATCTTTGCAAGGAATCACTCAAATTATTTAATTCTCTGGTGCATCTGGCTCATTAATTTAGGATGTTGTGAACATCTCGCACTCTCGTTCATCATGAATTGATGATGCTACCTTGCCCTTTCTTCAAGTGCCCTTATGCTTGGACATTGAAGTTTTGTGCCCTTTTATTATAAGTACGATGGTGTGTCTAGGCCATTATTATGCTGCCAATTGAGAAAGGAACGAGGCATTGTCATTAACTTGCAGTTTTAATAAGGAAAAGAGTGTCTTGTTCAGTAGCACCATAATTAACATTCTGGGTGCTCCAGAGGGTGTACCAATTGGTATAAGTGATCAGGTGCAAAGATTCATTGACCTATACTAACTGCAGGAGGGATAGGAAAGACAAAGCCCAAATCAGAACAGCTGTCATGGTTTCACCACTGCCGGCAGAACTCCTTTCTTGAGTTTGAGCTCCGACATAAAAACTAAGAGGCTCCATTTTCATGAAGATAGCCAGAAAGTTCACAAATTACTATTTTTGTGATTCTGGATTGGTTTATTCTTTGGCAGAGATTGTGTTTGTGTATCTCTCCATTAGCATCCTCATTAATCACTTGATTTTTTTAAGTTGGATGCACTCTGTTTACAAATAAACCAAATCAGGCATCTATATATTAGATAGGGACTGAACCGACGGAATCCACCTTGGCGTCAGGTGGTTCGGCTTACTTCACGTCTGAGCTTGGACAGATTTGTACATGGCAATGGGCTGCAGTGCTGCACATGCTGCCATCACATGGGGACGGGTGGGGGCTGCAGTGCTGCACATGCTGCCGTCACATGGGGATGGGTGGGGGCTGCAGTGCTGCACATGCTGCCATCTCATGGGATGGGTGGGGGCTGCAGTGCTGCACATGCTGCCGTCACACAGAATGGGTGGGGGCTGCAGTGCTGCACATGCTGCCGTCACCCAGGATGGGTTGGGGCTGCAGTGCTGCACATGCTGCCATCACACGGGGACAGGTGGGGGCTGCAGTGCTGCACATGCTGCCATCACACGGGGATGGGTGGGGGCTGCAGTCAAATATTGAGGAAAAGCTGCGGTTTCCATTTTGCCTGGAGATGGAAGTTAAAGTGACTTCTCGGTGCTTTCAAGGCTGTGCTCTGCTACAGACTGTGCTGCTGTTCAGCTCACACCCAACCCTGGCCTGTTGACTGATGTGGATGCCTGAACTCCAGACTGCTAACAGCAGCATGTCCTGTCCGCTGAAAAGTAAGTTTATTTTGGATGTCTCATCGCTCACTTTTTTGTGAAGACTGGTTCACTTTCTTGGTATGGGGGCAACAGTAGCTATTAGAGGTAGTTTATTTTCAGGTGGTTAGTGACTGAATGGTTTGGAGTGTTGGTGGCAAGTTGGGCTGCCATGTAATGTCCCCACCATCAACCACAATTAGAATAACTGAAAATGACTTGCAGAGATACTGACACCAACCTTGGTTGGACACTTTTTCAGTGATGGCCCTTGTGCCAGTCACTGAGTATCACAACCCAGTGAGTGAGGAGTTGCCCATGATGAGTGACTTGAACGAATGGAGGGTGTTTGCATCAACATCCTCCCTGGAAGTGGGTTTTGTTAGTACAACCCACCAGATGTTGACCCAGAGCCTTTGTCCCCAAATGCAGACATTTGGGGATCTCCTGCTTTACGTTTTATACACCCTGGGTGGTTTTCACAAAGGTGTTTCCTGTGGATGGTGGTAGCTAGGGACTGGGGAGTGTGGGTGGCAAGCTCAATCATTGCAATAAGACCCTAGCTATATGGCCCCTTGCTTGGCATTCAGGATAGGTGGCTGCAACCATGGCTATGTTGGTAACACCTTAGTCCTGGTGGCTCACAGCCAGAATTTTAGGTTCTGTCTCCCAGCAGAGGAGGCAGATGGCATGTCTAACTAGGTGTCATTTACTTGTGCATGTGGGGGTGAGGTGTGTGTGTGTGTGTGTCCTTTAGATAATAATTTTTATTTATTTTTTTCAAATTTTAGGCTTCAACATTCCTGCTTGGTGTGAATTTCTGCTGGAAATAATCATCATCTCTAAAAGGTATGATGTGATCTTCATATTCATGTGTTTTTTCAAGTCTTAGTTTGTTTGAGCCAGGGACACCGATAAGGTCTTGGTGCAATGCGGGAAGCAAGCCCAGGATCCTGTATGTCATCAGGATTTCTCATCAGCTGTGACCAGGGCTATATTTGGATGTCAGTATTGTACTTCTGTATTATATAGTCAAGCCTGTGACAGCTTCTGAGGACAGCTTGATTTCTGTAGCTGCTCCTACCGACTGCCATCCTTGGATTGAGCATGGTCCACATGGATTAGCAGTGAGATTCTGATTCTGGTATTGTTTTTTGTATGGATTTTGTGAGCAGCTGAGATCAGCATGTTTTCTGTTGCTGTTCTCCAGATTCTCATCCATGAGCAGAAGCTATCTATTTCAATCCTTAATGTCGTTGTGAAGCTTTAAGTAGTTCTAAAGCCTGTTTTAATATCTCTCCAACTTGTGTTCCACTTTTTAGTTCTTTGGAGTCATCTGTTCTACGCATCGTGATGGCAACACCAAGCAAAATGGCAAAACTTTCCAGTGTCACTGCTAAGGACCGTGCAGTGCAATTCAAGTTGGAAGGCATGAATGAGGATGGAGGGAAAATGTTTTGCCGCTTTTGTGATCACCCCATTGATTATGTGAGGAAGGATACAGTGGTGGATCACTGCAAAAGTAAAAAACATATGAAGAATGCAAACCAGAAGAATAGCAACAGGCAGGTGACACTTCACGCCAGCTTTAATGCCACAACTTCTGCAGCTGCAGCACGGGAGAATACTGTATTGGGTGTATTAAGGGCTTGGTGTGGTGCAAATATACCCATCGAAAAGTTGGATCAACCATGCATAAGAGACTGGGTGGGGGACAATGTTAAAGGAATTGGTGCTCTCCCAAAGGTATCCACCTTAAGGCAGAACTACTTGCCCAAATTGAGAAAGGAAATGGAGGACGGAATTTCACAGCTTGTGAAAGGGAAGACATTCTCTGTAATGTGCAATGAGATGACAGATGCAGATGTCCACTTTATACTCAACATAATTTTTGTCATGCAGGGCGGACAATCTCTCATTGCAGAAACAACAGAGTTGACAGCAGTAAATCACACCACTGTCGCACAAAGTGTTATAAAGACATTGCAGAAATATGATGTGGAGACGGACCAAGTAGTCACCTTCATCAGTGACAATGCACAGTACATGGTGAAGTGTTTCAAAGAGGTTTTATATGGCCTTATTGGTGCCCATGTGATCCATGCTAGTTGCTGGGCACATGTGTTATCCTTGGTGGGAGACACATGGATTGACCATTTTGAATTGGTCAATAAACTTGTAGCACTTGTGAAATACTCATTCCAGCAGTCACCCAAACGTAAGAGAGAGTACTTGACGTTTCTGGAGAGGAGAGATGTAGAAAAGAAAATATTGCCTCCTGATCCTGTCTTAACCCATTGGAACACTTGGTTTGAAACCGTTAAGTACCATTCACTTTATCTTTAGCACTTAAGAGACTTCTTCCAGGAGGAAGCAAGTGATTGCAACTCCGTGAATTCGTTGAGAAAACTTTTCCAAGACTGGTTTACAGAGCTGCAGATTCACACAACCTTCATCGCTGAAAACTGCAATGATCTCATCAGCACATTAGAACTTCTACAAAGGAAAGACAAACCCTTGGCTGTTTCCGTATTCGATGCACTACATGGAATAAAACAGAGGTTTCAGATGGGTGTATCAAAAATGGAAGCATTTGGAGAAAGGACAGATGAATACTTAGCTACTCTTAGGTCACGGGTTAAGCAGGAGCAGATTGCAATTTTCCAAAAAGTATTTGGAGTAGCCCTAAACAAAATGGCAAAACATATGGAAACAAACCCAGCCACAGGGTTCTTGAAAGCCTGCCATATTTTGAACCCCTACAACCTTCCTAAATTGAGTAGGGACTTCACACACTACTCCAGTGACATTGGTGTATTTGAACTGCACAACAAAACTGCACTACAAAAGGACTGGGAGATGTATGCTGGGCAGGACATAGGAGAGCTTCCAGACATAATGGACTTTAATGTTGGCCAGTACTGGATTTCAGTGCAGCCACAATTACCAGTGCTAGCCAAAGCTGCTCTGCAAGCCATTAGGATACCTGTGTCGAGTGCCGATGTGGAGAGATCTTTCTCGGTCTACAGGCAGATCCACACAGACCAAAGACGTAACCTGCTAGTAGACAATATGAGATTGTTATCCCAGCTTATGTACAATAAGTCAAAAGATTAGATTGGTGAGCATTTTCTACAGATGTTTTGCACATTTTTTAGTTATTGGGTATAAACACTTTCAATAACTTTTGTTAGCTTGTTTTCCATATTCCTTGTCGTGTCGCGCACGCGCGCGTGTGTGTGTGTGTGCACACGTGCGTGTGTGTACGCGCGTGAGTGTGTGTGTGTGTGTGTGTATTTATATTTTGTTTTAGTTCATGTGTTTTTCACTGTATATTTTTTGTCATACCGTATTGCACATTTTGCACATTTTCATTTAGGTTTTGTTTATGCACAGTTTTCCACATTTCCTGTACCTTTGCACATTTGACACTTTGAGTATTTGTATTTAGGTTTTAGTTCACTTGTTACAATATATATTCACTTTTTGACATTCTGCACATTTTCATTTAGATTTTGTTTTTATTCGCATTTTTTAACTGTTGTATATTGTTTTTGATTTGCAATATTTGCACTGTTTATAAACTACCTTTCTTGAAATGGTGTACTTGCTTTTATTCACTTCATTAACATTTCTTGGGATGAGAACTTATGAGAAAGGTCATGTGGGCGGTAACTTAGTCTGCATTGTGTGGTGATGGGTGGCAGTCTCTAATGGCTAGTTCCTTTTAATTTATCCAAGTGTCCTGCGATCTAATATTCTGTATTGTCACACCTGAGGGATGTGGGCTGCAGAGCTTTACCACCATGTTACTGACAACACACCGGAAGGATGGAGGCCACAGTGCTGCCGCCATTGCACAGGAGGGAGGAGGGCCACAGTGCTGCTGCTGCCATCACACTGGAGGGATGGGGGCTGCAGGGCTACTGCCAATCAGACCAGAGGGAGGGGTCCACAGTACTGCTGTCCCCATTGCATCAGAAGGATAGGAGCCATTAGTGGTCCTGTCATTATTCAGGAGGGATAGGGGATGTAGTGCACCTGCTGCCTTCACAAATTGTAGCTTCTAAAATAACTTGATAGCTACAAGTGAAGATATGCAACAGCAGATGTAGAAATGTGAAAATGCATGCTAGCAGAGTGAAAAAATGGTTAAATACAGATTACAAAGCAAACACCGGCCAAAACCGATTTTAGACTTGCAGACACCGGTGACAATGCCAGTTTTGTTAATCTGCAAAATGGAATTTGCCTTTTCTCAATCACGGTAAACCACTGTCCCTGTGCATAGTTTTGCTTGACATATTAAAATCATGTTTTCCAAGGTGTCCCATAAGGTCCCCTTGAAGTACATGTATTTGCTGCAAGTGAAAGTCCATTTTTGAGGGGGGCTTCATGTGTTCTCGGAGAAGCAGCTTTGTTCCTTTTGGTACTAATGTATTTAAGGTGTCACAGAAAGTGGTTCATATGTTTGGCATTTCTGCATAAGTTCATCTAAAATTTCAGATTCCTGTTCCCCTAGGTTCCATATAACCATCCCTAGATTCACAAGTCTATATTTCTAGAAAAAGTTCATTTTTGGAATTTTTTGAAATTTTTGAAATTTTAAAATCATGTTCCCCAAAATTGTCCCCAACAATCCCTAGCAGCACAAGTCTGTGATCTAAGCAAAAGTTCATTTTTTGAGGGGGACTTCATGTGATCTCTGAGAAACAGCTTTTTTCCCTCTTGACACTAATGCTTTTAAGATGTCACAGAAAATGACAAAGGTGTTTGGCATTCTGCATACCTTTTTGTGATGTATTATGCTTTAGGGTGCCTGGACCTCCCAGTCATCTGTCTCCACCTCCCTGGCTACTGGCCATCCCCAGACTTACCTGTAGTCAGAGATCAACCCAGGGTCCCCCCTCTGGGTGGGGCCGCCAGTGCAGCCCCCATGGACATTAGTCATGGCTCCCAGTGGGAACTCCACCAAGTGATCCCCCTGGCTTTCCCCGCAGGGTGGGGGCCGAGGGACAAAACCACTTCCAATGGAACACTCATCGACATGTCACCAGCTCAGAGGTCATGGAGCAGGTACAGGGATGAGGTGGTGAGAAGTCATCAAGGGAGTGGGTAGTATTTATTATAAAAGACTCCCTGAAGGTGATTTGTGAAGTGATGGAAACACCATCAGAACCACCTCCCAACCATCTTGGTGCTGGCAGCTATAGTGCTCCCCCAGCATCCACCAGGAGTCACTCCCATGCCAGTCACTCCATCCCCCCACCCTCCAGAGGATGAGAGAAGTTAACTAGGACACTCAGTCTTCCTCCCCCTGGATGGACCTCTGACAGCATGAGTCCATTACCGAACCCGGGTCATTGACTTTGCAGTCAGACACCCTAGCACTGCACCGGCAGGCTGGCTATTTCTTCATACTTTCACCTGAGGTTTCAAAGTCATGTTACCCTAAGTATCTCCTTACCACATCTGTAAGTACAAGTCTGTACTCCAACTGAAAGTTCATTTTCAGGGGGTTTAATGTACTCTTTGAGAGACAGCTTTGTTCCCATAGGCACGTATGCATTTAAGGTGTCAGAGGAAATGTCTGATTTGTGTGGCATTTCTGCATATTTCTGTATGAAATTTTGGATTTATGCCCCCCCCCAATGTGTCTCCTAACCATTCCTGTAAGCACAAGTCTTAAATCCAAATGAATATTCATTTTTGGGGGCAGGGGCTTTATGTGCTCTCTGAGAAAGAGCTTTGTTTCCCATGGCACTAATGCATTTAAAGTGTCAAAGAAAATGGCAGCTATGTTTGGTATTTCTGCATACTATTGCATCAAATTTCAAATTCATTTTCCTGAGGTGTCCCCTAACCATCCCTAGAAGCAAACATCTATATTCCAACCCAAGGTTCATTTGGCGAGGGGGCTTCATGAGCTTTCTGAGAAACAGCTGTGTTCCCATTGACACTAATGCATTTAGAGTGTTAGAGAAAATGGCTGATATGGTTGGCATTTCTGTATACCTTTTGCCTTAAATTTCAGAATCTTGTTCCCCAAGGTGTCTCTTAATCACCCTTTGAAGCACAAGTCTGTATTCCAAGTGAAAGTTCATTCTGGAGGGCTTCATGTGCTCTCTGAGAAACAGCCACGTTTCCATTTACTCTATTGCATTTTGAGTATCACTGAAAATGCCTGATATTTTTGGTGTTTCTGCATACTTTTCCTGAAATTTCAGCATCATGTTCCTCAAGGTGTCCACTAACCACCCCTGGAAGCATAAATCTGTACTCCAAGCAGAAGTTTATTTTCAGGGAAGGGTGGCTTCATGTGCTCTCTCACAGGCTGATTCATACCATAGACAGTCACGCACATTGGGAGAAAATAATTAACTGCTAGGGTCACCTATGGGATGGCAGCGACAACATATAGGAATCAACACTCCCACAGTATAAAATGGGTATTGCATCGCTTTCTGCCTCAAAATACCTTAAAATCATGTGCCATGTGAAGTGACAAAAAAACACAACATGAATACAGGCACAACCATACGCTCTGTATTTTTTCCAGAGATACTGAGTTCTGACACTCAGTCTTTGTTTATTGGACTCTAGTTGTGAACATCTGGGGCCTGATATTCAAACATGAGCAAAGCAATGTGCAAATACTTGCACTCTGCCTAGCAATAGCCTGGGTGTCTGAAGACTCTGTATTCAGTGGAATAATGCACTGGTGCTATGTAACTGAATATAAGGCCATGTCAGCCCAGAATCAAGCCACATAGCACCTCACATACATGGCTTCCGAAATAGGGTGCCACAATGTCTAGCACCTGAGTGCAATTTCAGAGATTCCAACAGTCCCATGCAAATGAGCCCATTGGGCATACTAGTTGCAAAGGGAACCATTGGCATGCCCATTATGGGCTTATTGGTATGGGGAGCAATGCTGGTTTTGCGTGGTGCAGCTCCCCCAATTGCCTGGTCCTAGAAGAGCTGTCCCTGGTGCTAGTGGTCCCTCCCCCCACCCAAACCCATGCCTGATGTTTAGAATCTGATGCCCTGATATCTAGCAGCCCCACCTCCCACAAGTACCCATGCCTGATGTTTAGAATCATATACCCTAGTGTCTATAGTTCCCCTACCCCCCAATCCCCATCCCAAGAGTGTATAACTACATTCCTGGTGTCCAGTAGTCTCTCACTCCACCCGATTCCCATCTTGATAGTATATAACCACATCCCTGGAGTCCAGTGGTCCCTCCCCCAAACCAATCCCTGTCCCGATAGTATATAACCACATCAATAGTGTCTGCTGGTCCCACCCCTCACCCAGTCCCCCTGTGGGTACCAACGACAGTCCCCCGGTTTGTCAGTACTCCCCCAATGGCGGCAGCTGGCCCGCCACTGCTGTGCAGCAGGCAATTTGAAAGGATGTTCCCCTCACAACAAAGCCCTGACCCCATTCAACAAACAGAGATCTGCACAACCCCAGCCCATCCCTCTGTGGTGGTTAGTGCCACCCCATCAGTAGCACTGACATCCTACTGCCTGATCCCCCTCACCTGCCTGTTGGTACCACAGTGAATTAACAGCAAGCAACACAGCCCTCCACACACCACCTCAGCCACCCACCATCGGACAGGAGTAGGGACCATGCTGCTTATCTATAGGGCATCTGCCCTATAAATAAGCAGCACACTCCCTATGCCTGTCAGATGGCAGGCATCTGAGATGGTGGTGTGGGCTGGAAGCCACTTGCTGTCATTCCTGTGGCACAGACAGGCAGGTGAGGGGTACTGAGAAGCTATATTGTTGGTGCTGGGGTGGCACAGATTACTGTTTGTGAATGTTGCTGGAGCTATGTTGTGGGGGGGAGTTACTTGCAAATCATTTGCTGCACAATAGTGGTGGGCTGACTGTCATTGTGGGGTGGTAGTAATGACAGCCTGGGGCTGTCAACAGTGCTGGGATAGAGTTGAGTGAGGGGAAGGACCACTGGACATCAGATATGTGGTTATATACTATGAGGAAGGGCATCGGGGGGACCATGGGACAACAAGAATATGGTTATATACTATCGGGATGGGATTGGGTGGTGGGAGGGACCACTGGACACCAGGGATGTGGTTATATTCTGTTGGGAAGGGTATCAGGGGAGGGACCACTGGATACCAGGGATGTGGTTATATTCTATTGGGAAGGGTATTGGGGGAGGGACCACTGGACACCAAGGATGTGGTATATACTATTGGAAAAGGCATTGGTAGAGGGACATCTGGACACAAGGGTATAGTTTCTAAACATTGGCCATGAGTGTGATTGGGGGAAGGGACCGCTGGACACCAGAGACTTCTGTGTTGGGGTTGTGGGGGATGCCACACTTCATCCGCCAACTGCTCTTGTTGTGCAGGAATAAGTGGTGGTTTAGGGTTGCAGTATTTGGCATGTGCAAGGGGACTGTGCAGAACACCCTAGTGCTGTGCAAATACTCTGAATATTGGACTGTGCTAATATTCAGGTCCCCACTCCTCTATTTTCATGGTGTCCCCTCCATAGTTTGCCCTGGCACAAACCCTGTTTGCCCTCACTAACCAAGCTGTTGAATACAGGACATCTGCACAAAACTCAGTTTGCGTGGGCAAACTAGGATTGGAACCTGAGCAAACTTTTGAATATCTGACCCCAGTTCAATACATTCTATGGCTATGACTTAACCTCATGTGCCTCTGTGTCCTCTTCCCACATACACATGCCACAAACCTTGCTCTTTTTATTAACTTTTATAAACTACAAAATGATCCACTACCTCCCCTTTCTTCTATTTTTCATTTTTACACCCATTTATATTTTTTATTACTTTTATTTGTCTCTTGCTGTTTAGTCACACTAATTTTATTTTTCCATGGGGCCCACCTTTTGTGTAGTGGGATGTTGATTCAGGACCTACATCAGAGCTATAACTGTCTTCTGTTTGGATCCAGCTATTTTGTACTACAGTAGACAGATTCCTTGAAATCATATAGTACTTTTATGAATTGATCTTTTAATTGAACTCTGCAATAATTTGTATTAATCATGTTTGTTGCAACTATTAGAATCTTATGGTATCTATTCTCAAAAGAGTTAGATTGCCATCAGCCCCTGGTGCACCAATCGCACAGTGCATAGAGCTTGCGGTAATCCCAGGGTCAAATTCAGGATTCTCTAAACCTGATCCTCCATGTGCCACATGTGGCGAGTTACACCAGCTTTTGCTGGTCTAACTTTGACAACTTTGCAAGGAGGCAGTATAGTGCAGTGGTCTAAGGCTCTGAGCTGCAAATCTGGTGACAGCCACCAGACCAGACCTGGGTTTGAATCCCACAGCTTCCATTTACATACTGTGTGATCCTGAGCAAGTCACTTAACTTCCTGTTGCTCCTGAAAAAAGAAAAACTTTCAGCTTGGTGTGCTACTCCTGGTTAAACAACTAAAAAAAAAAACCTTTTTACAGGGCTTGTACCAAGTCATTGGCACAAGACATTATAAAAAAGGGTGCAGTGTGGTAAAGTCACGCAACCTATGAGAACAGGGTGCACTGTGCACCAAAGTGATCAAAGCAGTTGTGCTATTGGCGCAGGGCTTCTATATGCCCAGCGCTAACCTTTGAGATTAGACCCCTTAATCTCTATATGGTTCCATGTCAATAGAGCAAAGTTTACAGAGCGAATTCAAAATTGGTGATTTTTATTTAGTGATTACCATTAGAGCGACTACATTATGAGTGCAGACATATACAGAGAGTGCACATATTAGCGAATGTCAATTGGGTGACTAAAAACTAACATGAATGCTAATTTTGGCAAAATGTCCTACCGGCACATTTACTGCATGGAAATATTGTAGGCAATGCCCCAAAGATAATCAAGCAGGCTTCACTCCATATACTTGTGCACAACCTACACATGCTGCAACAGATAAGGAGTGGCATACCCCTCTGACTCCAGGTAAATTTAACAGCCATTTCCTGCATCTGAAAACAACAGCACACACCCATCTTTATTGGCAGCATCCAACATGTACAGATGGGTCATGCAGGGGGGCTAACCCCCCCATGCCCCCCCCCATTTCTAATATTCTAACTCCGAAGTGCAATTGGACTCAGGGGGTAGGCTATACAGTTGATCACCCAAAAAGCCCTTTGTTCACATGATGATTTCGCTAATCTACTTACCTGTTGCTATTGTAATCACTGTATTTGAATGCACTGCACTGTACAGTCACTGTTATTGCATGTGCACTATGATTGTACTCACTGTAATTTACTCGCTCATTTTGCTTTGCTCATATTGGTTAGCTTAATTGGCATGCTATCCTCTAAATAACTGTGCTATTGTAGTTGCCGTGTGCCTAATACCTCTCTATTGCAAGCACAATCATGTAGAGCAACCTGCTGAGGTTTTATACATGCCTGCAGATTCTCTTCTGACCACAGTCCATTTTGCATTTTTTTTTGTTTTTCTTACATTCCATAGTGTTTTCAATTGTGTGTGATGTGGTGTATTGGCCTTTCAGAGGGCACCAACCTCAGTTATCCTTTCATGGCAAAAGATTTTTGTATTTTCACTGTAGGCCATTTACACGCTGAGGTGTTTTCTTACTTCAACTGCTAGTTAGACCCATAAAACTTCTACCCCTTCCCCTTGGTGTCCTCTCATCTATTACTGTTATACCATCTCTTATATACTATGCTACCCTTCTAGCTCCCTGTCCCCCTATCTTTCCTAATTAGGGAGTAGACAGAAGCTGTGAGGTGCTAGTCATGGTAGGTGTTGCCCATGTTTCTGTGAAGGCAATAATGTCTTATAAGCCATCTGTTGCCATGGTCTGCAGATTTCCTGTTCTGTTTTCAAGGTTCCTGGCACACATACAGATCCCTTTTCAGGAGCCTCATTTATTGCTCTATCCTGGCTGTTGCCTATCCCTCCTTCCCATTTACCCTGCTCACCTGCCCCCTTGTATTGCATCACCCATGTTATGTATGGTATGTCTTAGCACCAGCATCTCTTCACTAGTTCAAATTATTATAGAAAAACACAATAAACGTCTGCCTCAGTGTGCTGGACCCCCTCTGTCTGGATGGAGGCCATCTTGTTTGAACCGCCTTCTATCCACGAAAGAGCCCCACAACCCCATATGTCAGAATTCTTTTCTACTCACCATTCTTTCAAAAGTTTATTGAACTGAACAATTTTTAATCTGCCTCATATCATCTTTGCTAAACAGCAAAAGGACCTGAGAGAATGGTACAACTCTCAACACTCTGAGCTAAGTATCTAATTTGCAGAAACTATCTTTTACTGCCCCAAAGGTCTACTTGGCCAGGTCATTTATCCCTAGGTGGACTAATACATCTGATTTCTCTCCTGCTCCCTCAACCAGTTTTTCTAGACTGGATATTACCTAACCAGGCATTGACCAAAAGAGACAGCATACAGACCTCCACTGCATGTCTGCTGCATTAACCACCCACTCATTCACCCTGGTAATAGAATCCCTAATCAGACTCTTACCTGATCTTTTAACACCATGTGATGGGGGTGCAGCTTATTCAGCAGTAGCCAGTAGGGTGAAGAAGTTGCTAGTTGTAACCAAAGAACTACCATGACCCTGCAGATGGTACCACTCTACCTCCTCTCTACTTACCACCCTCCACCGTCAGTTGCTAGGCCTGGGAACCTTCTGAGGAAAAGGAGTAAAACAGGCCCTCTCACCCTATCTCTGATGGGAATGACAATGGGTGGATTTCAGCAGAAGCTGCAGTCATCTCCAAAATGAAAGACAATAGTCCCCTACAAACAGGCAGTTGCCAAACCTCCAAAGTACACTTCAGATGTTGGCTGCACCACAGTTCCTGCAGCTCACTATGTCCTCTCCATGCCCTTTGTGGCTGCATCACTCTGTCAGTGAATTATATTTCCTATAATATCCAATATCTTTCTTAGCTGAAAAAGGTTTTCATACAGTACGGTGTTAGCATTATACACTGAACAATGTAAACAAGTAATGGGTACACAATATAGGATTTTAGTATAACACTATGAAACAGCAAATGAACCCTGGACAATGTACCAGTACTGGGTACCCTATATAAGTTATCAACACCCTGGCCTGTAACAGTATCAGGAACACTGAACAATGTTACCAATATTGGGTGCACTACATGGGGTTTTGCTGTAACTCTAACAGTAGAAGAAATAATAAACAGTGTAAGCAGTATCAGGTAGTCTGTATAGAGGATGGCTGCAGCACCCAATAACAGCAATAATAACCCTGTCACAAGTTACATACACATTGTAGTCAAGTACATATCAAGTACCCCCAGGTGGGTCTTGGTTCAAAGCTATTTGCCCAGAAACAAAAACATAATATGCCTTGTGATATAAAGCACTCTAATGGCTGTAACTCAGTTAAATCTTATTGTGTCTGAACAAACAAGCATTTGTCAATGCCGAATGTTTGCTTGCTGGCATTGGCAGTGGTAGTGTAGAAGTTACAGAGCTGCGCAATAGGAATGGCAGTGAAGTATTGAACTGAAGCCAACCCCACCACCACCCTGCAGAGAGTGACAGGCATTGGGGTGTGCCTTCGGTTAGACAGGCATAACGGCCATGCCATTTCACCACACCCCACCCTGCAGACACTGACAAGTGTCACAGTGTTCCTTGGGGTCTTTGGCCCTTATGCGCACCCCATTCCATTAGGAAATACGGTGAGATGGGTGCGATATAGGAGAATGGGGTGAACTTTGGGGTCAAGAGTCCAAGGCATACCTCGATGCCTCTCACTGGCTGCAGGGTGGGAATGGTATGAGCATTACAGGCAAGAATCCCAAGTCACACCCCTGATGCCTGTCATTCTCTATAGGGTTGGGCATTATGGTTGAAACCCTAATACTTCAGCATCGTTGGTATTTTCACTCCAAATTTTCAACATGGTTTTTTTGTGACCCCACCTCATGAACAGGGGAAATATCAGTTTGGTAGCTGAAAGCTGCTTATGCACAGTGACTACGGCATTTAGCACCACAGGTGCAAAAACATTCCGAACAGGATGTAAAAAATGGCAGCTGTACTGTTCATGGGGAAGTGTAAAAAATGGCAATGTTGAAACTGCAGTAAAATATTAAAAACTGGTGAAGTCACGACGAGATAGAAACTGTGCAACGACACCCGTAATATAATTAGGTTGGGATTTTTACAGCAGATTGTCAACTCAGGCATTTTGGTGCCTCGATCATGAACAGTGTCATTGTGATTTTCTTTATCTGTCCTGAACAATGATTTCCCACAGCGACCATGCATCTCTGCGCTGAAAGTGTGAAAACACACTTGCCATGTTGTGAAAAATGACAGCTGTACTGTTCATAAGGAAGTGTGGAAAAATGCCACTGGTGAAAATCTGGACTGAAAATATTACAAAGTCATGAACTTACGAGGGTGCATGGAAACTGCTCAATGCTCACTCGTAACACAGTCATTTGATGGACTTTTGTCACCAAATTTTCAACATAGCCATTTTAAGACCTCTGCTCATGAACAGGGTCACTGTGATTTTCTTAATCTGTCCCAAACATTGCTTTCACACTCCAACAGCACCATTGTGCGCTACATGTGCGAAAACACATTTTGGGTGACATATGAAAAATGGCAGCTGTACTGTTCATAAGGAAGTGTAATAAAATGGCAATGTTGAAAATCTGGAGTGAAAATATTAAATTTGCAAACTTACGAGCATGCATAGGAACTGCGCAACGCACGCTCATAAAACAGTCATTTTTAGGAATTTTTTCACCAAATTTTCAACATAGCCATTTTAAGATCTCTGCTCATGAACAGTGTCACTGTAATGTTCTTAATTTGTCCCATACATTGATTTCGAACACCGACTGCGCCATTGTGTGCTACATGGGTGGAAACACGTTTTGGGTGAGATGTGAAAAATGACAGCAGTACTACTCATAAGAAGGTTTGGTAAAATGGCAATGTTGAAAATTTGGAGTAAAAATATTGAAAATTCACGAACTTATGAGCGTGCATAGGAACTGCGCAATGCACGCTCGTAAAACAGTCATTTTGAGAATTTTTCACCAGATTTTCAACATAGCCATTTGGACCTCTGCTCATGAACAGTGTCACTGTGATTTTCTTTAATTTGTCCTGTACATTGGATTTCACACCAACTGGCGCCATTGTGCGCTACATGGGCGGAAACATGTTTTGGGTGAGATGTGAAAAATGACAGCTGTACTACTCATAAGAAGGTGTGGTAAAATGGCAATGTTGAAAGTCTGGGTGAAAATATTGAAAAGAATTCCGAACTTGCGAGCGTATGAGGAACTGCGAATGCACACTGTAAGTCAGTCATTTTTTTGAATGCCCACCAAATTTTCAAAATAGGTTTCTTGAGAGCCAACCTTATGAACACTGGCAGTGTCGTTCGTTATTCAGTCCTGAAAGGTGATTTCCCGCGGTGACTGCAAATCACCCTTCAGGCCTGAATAACGCCATGGCAGTGACAGCATTCATGAGAAGGGTCCCAAAACCCATGTTGAAAATTGTGCAAAAATTCCAAAAATGCCTGAGATATGCAACAAAGTTGAAAAACCCTATCTATCCCATTATACAGCTTACGGCATTTCCTCAGTTCGGGTCGGCTTAAGAGTGCAGATTTGTTCCTCAGTCCATCAAGATTGTCGCGCCAAGTCTGGAGGCAAGTATAGGGTGTGAGGGGTGGGGAGGCAGGATGCACAGTGGGTGGGTGCAGGCTGTGGGGCAGGGAGACTGCGTGGGACCATTTTTCTTTTCAGGTTTTTTTTTTTAAATGGCGGGACGTTTTGCCACGCTGGGGTGGGCCCTCAGCGTGGCACAAGGATGGCTGGTTGGGGGTGTGGTGGAGCCGACGGGGATTGGGCACCTCATTGGCTATAAGGCAACTTTGCCACGCTGGGTGGGCTCCGGCGTTGCATCCTGTACTGGGGAGGGAAGTGGAGCCGATGGGGATTGGGCACCCCGTTGGCTATACAGTGTGTGCAGGGGGGCAGCACGCAGTACGCATGCGTGTGTGTGTGTGTGTGTGAGTGTGTGTGTAGCAGGAGCTGTGCATGAGCAGGCGATATCTGATCGCTGCTCACTGAAGCGTAGCTCCCCCTTTCAACTGTACGCCACTGCATTTTGGAGCTGTCATAGACAGCTCCAGCATGTATTGGCAGACTGGGGCTACACCTGCCAACACACTGACTGAATTGGAAGAGGGGGTGACACACCTCCGAAAACTCGGATGATGGCACTATGTTTCTTGCACATGCATGCAAGCAAACATACAAAGGGCAGAGCCTCCTATCAACATGCAGATATTCCCTGATGACACCCTGAAGATTCCCTAATCCTGTTTCTCAGGCACTCCTGCTTATTTCTATGTTGCCCTTGCTCTGTGATCCTTCTGCTCTGTGGCTGCTCGTGCAAGGAGTAACTTGGTCTTCTGGAGTGAAGTATTTGACAGTGAGCACTCCATTGCATGCTAGCAGTTACAGAACTGCCACTTACAATGATGTTGAGAGTGGTTACTAGATTGTCATCCTTTCTGCCTCCCACAGTTCCTCCCTCTTCCCTTCCTCCCTCAGCCCCTGAAATTAACTTACTCACAATTTTTTTAATTTTAAAGTATTTGCAAGGGCTTTCTTAGCCTATCACTCCTTTGCCACTGTCAAACTTCTAGTGAGCAACCAAAATCCTAGTATGGAGTTATGTCCACAGAAACTGCTAGTGCTTTGTTGGACGCTAGCAGTCACATGAACACCCCTCACAATAATGTTGAGACTGTCTGGCTAGATCACCCAACCCTCCCACAATCCATCCCTTTTCACATACTCCCACACTTGGACCCCAACTTACTGTACTTACAGCATTTTTGCAAGTATTAGCACAATGTTACCTGGCTTGTAAGTCCTATACTGTTCTCAAGCCCAGAGTGACCCTCCATCATCATTCTGGTGCCTGGTAATGCTTGAGATTTGACAGGATACATTTATAAAGCCACCGTATTCAAATCTGAGCTATTTTAATGATTACAGTGTGCTACTTAGGTGACTCTTTCAATGCCATATCAATTAATAACCACTAATCTCATTCAAATAAGTCATGTGAACAAAGTACATACAGTATGTGACTTGGGAGAGACAGACATGCAGATAAAGGACTCTTCTGGCAGACAGATGGACTCTCATGGGCTCAGAACAGCAGCTCCAGCCATCCAATAGCACCCTTCCCTCCCTCCCCACCAAAGGCACAAACTGCTGATCCAGTCTCTTATGCTCACTGCAGCAATTCCAGCTTCTGGCTAACAGCCTCCCCTCTCCACTGAAGGCATGAACCACTGAATCACTCTCCTGGGCTCCAGCTCCAGCTTCTGGGTAAAAGCAATCCCTCCCCAGCAAAGGCATGGACTGTTATGCTGCTGTCTTGGGCTCACTGCAGCAGCTCCAGCTGCCGGCTAGCAGCTCTCTCTCCCCACTGAAGGGGCACGGACCACTGAGTTACTCTCCTGGGCTCAGTGCAGCAACTTCAGCTGCTGGCTAAAAGCCCTCCCCCCCCACCAAAGGCACAGACTGCTATGCCTCTCTCTTGGGCTCACTGCAGTAGCACCAGCTGCCAACTAACAGCTCTCCCTCTCCACCAAAGGCATGGACCACTGAGCCACTCTCCTGGACTCACTGTAGCAGCTTCAGTTGCTGGCTAACAGCCCTCCCTTCCCACCAAAGGCACAGATCGCTAAGTCACTCTCCAGGGCTTACTGCAGCAGATCCAGCTGCCAGCTAACTGCTTTCCCTCTGCACCAAAGGCATGGACCACTGAGTCACTCTCATGGGCTCACTGAAGCAGCTCCAGCCACTGGCTAACAGCCCTCCATCCTCACTGAAGGTAGACGTCCTTCCTCCCTCATGCTTTCTGTTGGAGGATGCTGCTAGATTGTTTTATTGTTATAGTTTTTAGTGTATTTATCAAATACAATTTTTAAGGGATTTCCTTGCTACCTTAGTTGCAGAACCAGTGGTCATGTGATCTGTCCGTTCCATACTGCTGCTCTTCAGTGTAATGTTCTTAGGTTCTGATGTTAAATTCTGTGCCTTTTGCATGTGTACTGCATTGTAGCCTAACATGTGTTGGGTTGTTTTTTGGGGGAAGCATCCCAGGCACCATCGTACACTCTCAAAAAACAAACCAGGGGTGGTGCTGTACTTAGGACCAGGGCACCGTGCAAGTGCAGAGCGGCAGCCTGAAATGAAGTACAAGATAAGTAAGGCACTTGCACACCAGAGCCAGGAGCCTGAGAGCTCCAGTGAAATTTGACACTCAAAACAGTGATGAAATCAAATGGTTTTATTTCAAATCAGTCAAATATTGAGACTGGGGTACACAGCTGAGGATAACTCCATAAGGTCAGGTGCTCTTGTGCTTCACCATATAAGACTTCATCGGGGGTGGATACCTGAACCCTTAATCCATCCTTTATACAAAAAGGTAAATTACATCATTGATTAGAAATATTATATAACATAAAATAAATAACCAAAAGTGTAAAGAAATATATAAACATAATTGATAAGGAAAAGAACATTAGACGTAGGTCTCAATATATAAAATAATTATTTGCAAGAAAGTGAATTATTTATACAATTAAAGCAAAATAAATGCCAAACCAACTGCTTGGCCTCATGATAGGAATTAACTAACTTTAGAATGAACAGACTTCATAGCATACATCTTAAATTCCCAAAAATCTGTGAAAAGGCAAAGTGATGAATAAATACAGATTAGCAGGACAGTATGGGAGTTGGGAGCAGATCAACCTATTACGGACTTGAAATTAGGCCAGAAAAAAATGTGATTTCAGGATTGCCTGTGTTCACCAGCCAGCTCCAACTGCAAAGAGAGAAGGATTTTTTTTCTTGTTATTCAATTTCATTCATTTAAATTCAAAAGTAACAAGTGCTAAGGCTATTATGAAGCAAAAGAAACACAGCTATCTATCTATATTCAGTATTCATTGGAAACTATTTCCAATAATGGATCAGTTAGGGTTGATTTCCACAACAAATGTGTGTAAATTTGATGTTAGGGTTTCCAACCCTAGTACCCCATGCCAGACCCCCCCAACCTCCACACACCAGCAGGTGTCAGGGTGTGTGTTGGGGTCATTGGGCCTCACTCTCATCCCATTCCATCTGTAAACAAGCTGAGCTGACACAGTATAGGAGAATGCAGTGAGAGTTAGCCCCAATGACCCAACACATACCCCAATGCCTGTTGATGTGTGGAGGGTTGGGCCTGGTATAGTAGGGTTGGAAACCCTAACTTTGAATTTGCACACATTTGTGGAAATCAACCCTAACTGATGCATTAATGGAGGTTTTTGCAATGAATTTCCCTTCTTTTTCAGAAAGTGAAATGTTAGTAATAAGGAATGCATGGGTGAGATGTGGGCCCTCTAGGTCCTGTGCTCCCACCCATCCATAACTGTCTCCTCACGTTTGCAAAATGGAATCCATAGGTTCCAGGCCACTCTCACCCACCCGCAACTTGTCATCAGGGTTTTCACATTCTGGACTGTCATGTCTGGGTAGGCTGCACGCCCATTGGCTCTAGCTCTGCACCATCACGGCAGCCCCACCGACAGTCAGTCAGGGGCAGCGGGTGGCAGGCCGGGACGCGCCGGCTGCTGGGGGAGTGGGTGGTGGGGTTCGCGGGTGGGTGGGTGGTGGACACTAGACACCAGGGTGATGTTTGGGGTTGTCACTGGACATTCTGCCCATGATCGGGCATTATAGTCCACTGGACCACCAGGGAGATATTCGGTTAGGGGGTCTTTTACATTCTGCCCATGATCGGGCACTGGGGGTGTTTCACGCTCTGCCCGCGATTGGGCATTGGGAGCTGTTTGGGCGGGGTAGTCATGATATGCTCTGCCCGCAATCGGGCATTGGGAGCTGTTTGGCAGGGGAGGGGGTTGTTTTACGTTCTACCCGAGATCGGGCTGGTGGGGGTATAGGTCCGAGTTGGGGCCAGCCACGGGTGGCAGCTGCTGTGTTGCGCCCTGAAATACAGCAGCTCACCTGTGGGTAGCCCTCAACTCGATCCTTTTTTGGCTCAAAGTTGTGCAGGCGCAGGTTGGGGTTGCGCCTGCATAATCTCTGCACAACCCGACTGAATATCGGGTTGCGCAGTTTATGCATGGTTCCTCCCTCCTGCTGTTGAGCATGCATTCGTTTGCATTGCGCTGTTGCTCAACCTGTTTTCAGTGGTGCAACTGCCTCCTGCTGAATATCGCAGAATGGCGCAATGTAGGACTTGCGCATGCACAACCCTGTTGCGCATGGCGCAACCCTTTTGAATATCTGGGCCTCCATGTTTCATGCATTTAACAGAGAAGGGTAATTAACTTATGCCTACCAGCTGACAGAAACAGTTCAGCTATTATCACCCCCACTTTTCCTTAATGGCCTGTCTGTAATTAAATAATTAATTACCACTAGTGTTTTAACCCCCCATGGACAAATTCCTGTTCATGGCAGCAGTTGTTTGTCTCAGAATGTCCTCATTAAAATGAAAATGAAGCCCCTATACTGATGATTTTAAACTTTGTGTGGTACAATATGCAGAAACACATGCAAATGCTGCCACTGAAAGAGAGTTTCATGTAAGTGAGAAATTAGTATGGGACTGGCATCAAAGAAAAAATCAGCTTCAGTCAGTGGACAGAAGTGTTATGAGGATGATGATCAGCACCTCACCTGTTGCAGCAGTCGAGTCTGAGCTCAGTCAATGGGTGCTAGAACTTAGGCAGTCGGGGTACATAATAAACTGTATGGCTATTTGATTTCAGGCTTTGTCAATTTCAAATAAATTTGGTCTGCAGGGCAGCAACACTGGTAAATTTCAGGCTTCAGCTGGGTGGTGTACTCATTTTATGCAGTGTCATGGTTTAACATTGAGGCAGAGAGCTCCCATTGCTTAAAAGCTGCCTGCTGATGTGAATAAAAAAGTGGATAGTTTCCATAATTTTGTTTTGAAAGAGAGAAAGCAGCATAATTACCCCCCCCCCAATATGCATTGGAAACATGGATGAGACCACCGTTAGCTTCTACCTCCCCTCAAACAGAACTGTCCACATTAAGGGAGAGAAGGCAGTAACAGTCTGCACTTGTGGAGCCGAGAAAAAACACTTCACACTTGTTCTCTGTTGCCTTGCTGATGGGAGCAAGCTTAAGCCCATGGTTGTTTTCAATGAGAAATGATGCCAAAGAAGAAATGCTAGCAGGGGTACTTGTAGCAGTGCATGCAAAAGGCTGGATGGATGAGGCGCTGGTAAATACATGGGTGGGCGAAATCTATAGCAAAAGACTGGGCTCATAAATTCTTAGTGAAGCCTGCTTGTGTGGGACATGTTGAGGGGGCAGCTAGTCGATTGAGTCAAGCAGAATCTAAGAAAAAGAATGACACACAGTGCTGTAATTCCTGGGGGCTGTACATCACTATTGCAGCCACGTGATGTAAGCCTGAACAAGTCCTTCAAGGTGAAAATGAGGGAGTATTGGTGTCAATGGATGATCACAGGTACACACTAACTTGCTTTTCTTTCTTTCCTTTGTTAGGATAAGTAAGGGGAGGGAAGGGGAGTTTTATGTCTCAGACAGTGAGAGTTATTTTTCTATTTGCAGATAACAAGCAGTTCACAGCTGGAGGGAACATAAAAAAGTCAAGTTTGGCATTGGTACACGAGTGGATCCGTGATGCCTGGAATGCGAAGTCATCCTTAATTCTTTTAAGAAATGTGGAATTTCAAACTGCATGGATGGTACCGAGGACCATACAGTACAACAACCCACAAGAGACAAGGTTATCCTAGATCTAGTACTGACTAACAGGGAAGGGATCACAGATCTCCAGGTAGAAGGTCACCTGGGAGCCAGGGACCATCACATGGTTTGGTTCACTTTGGCTACTACATCTAAATCATCCCATTCCAAGGCAAAAATATGGGACTTCAGAGGAGCTGACTTTGATAAGATGGCCAACAGAGATAAGCTAGCCCTGGCAAAAAGAAATACAGGTGAGGGGGAACAGGCAAAGTGGGAAACATTAAGGATGCAATACCTGAAGCAACATCCCATTGTGTTAGAGAGAAAAGGAAGTGCAAAAGAAGAAGGAAATCACTTTGGTTCTCAAAAACAGTAGCAGAAAAGGCCAGAGCCAAAAGGCTGGTGTTCAGGACATATAAGGGAATGTAGCAGGATGAAGATAGGGAAGCATACCAAACGTCCCAAAGGGAAGCAGGGAAGACAGTAAGGCAGGCAAAGGCCCAAACTGAGGAAACACTAGAAGAAACAGTAAAAGAAGGTGACAAGACTTTCTATAGCTACATTAGTGAAAGGAGAAAGTCCAGACAGGGTATTGCTAAGAGCAAAGGAGATAAGGAGGCATGTGAGGTGGAGGACCATGTAAAAGCATCTATCCTAAATAGATACTTCTGCTCAGTATTTACTGAAGAGAAGGTAGGGCAGGGCTCACAGCTCAGCACCATGGACATGGGGGAAGGGAGGTAAGCCTAGTCCCTTCACAAATGAGAGGGTCCTGCAAGAGCCCGATAAGCTCAGGGTGGACAAGGCAACGGGACCTGATTGCATACATTCTAGGGTACTAAAGGAGCTAAAGGTGGAACCAGCAGAGCCATTATCAGAACTGTTTAGTGAGTCTCTGAGCACAGGAGAGGTCCCAGAAGACTGGAGAAGGGCTCATGTGATTCCGCTCCACAAGAGTGGTAGCAGGGAGGAGGCAGGGAACTACAGACCAGTCAGTCTTACCTCAGTAGGTGGCAAGATTATGGAGGCACTCCTTAAGGAAAGGATAGTGCAACACCTGGAACCCATAGAAGCACAGCATCCAAGACAGCATGGGTTTACAAAAGGAATGTCCTGTCAAACTAATCTCATAGATTTCTTTTTACTGGGTAACCACAGTGGTGGACCAAGGGGGAGCAGTTGATGTCACCTACCCTGACTTCAGCAAAGCTTTCAATACTGTTCCACATAGAAGAATGATTAATAAGCTAGGTAGGCTCAGGGTGGGTCAGAAGTTACATAGAAACATAGAAATATAGACTTTGACAGCAGATAAGGACCACTTGGCCCACCCAGTCTGCCCATTTCCCCTACCTACTGGATAAGCTGCAGATCTTAGTTAACCAACAGCCTACTTCATGTCACCCCCACTATAATTGCCTTATGTCTGTCCCATGCGTGTTTGAATTCTCCCAAAGTTTTAGACCCCATAGCCTCTCCAGAAAGGCAGTTCTATGCGTCCACCACTCTCTCCGTGAAAAACAATTTCATCACATTACCCCTGAACCATCCTCCTCTATCTTTAAATTGTGCCCCCTTGTTCTTACACATCTCTTTTTCTGAAAGATGCTACCCTCCTGGACTTTGTTGATTCCCTTGAGGTGCTTGAACGTTTCTATCATGTCCCCCCTGTCCCTCCTTTCATCAAGGGTATACATATTAAGCCCTCTCAGTCTCTCTTCATATGGTTTCTGATGCAGACCCTGCACCATTTTAGTTGCCCTCCTCTGGACTGCTGCCATCCTGTCTACATCCTTGCGTAGATGAGGTCTCCAAAACTGCACACAGTACTCCAGGTGGGGTCTCACCAACTGTCTGTACAGTGGGATAACCACTTCCCTTTTTCTACTTGTGATGCCCCTTCCTATGCATCCCAGTGTCCCGGCTCTCCTTACTGACTTCTCACATTGCTTACCCACCTTTAGATCATCTGATATGACTACCCCAGGTCCCTTTCCATTTTGTTGTTGTTAGCACCTCCCTGCTATTGTGTACTCTTCTCCTGGGTTTTGTTTCCCAGGTGCCTTACTTGCACTTCTTTGCATTGAATCTAATTTGCCATATGTCTGACCATTTCTCCAACCTTGCCAAGTCCCTTCTCATCCTTTCTACCCCCCCCCCGTGTATCAACTCTGTTACAGATCTTTGTGTCATCTGTATAGAGGCATACCTTTCCCTCCAGACCCTCTGCAATGTCACCTATAAAGATGTTAAAGAGGACTGGGCCTAGTACTGAGTCCTGAAGTACTCCACTAGTGACCCCCCTTTCTTTGGAATGTATTCCATTCACTAATACCTTATGTGTCCTGTTGTACAGTCAGTTTGCTACCCAGACTACCACCCTGGGACCCACTCCCAGGCTGGCTAACTTGATTATCAATCTTTTGTGCGGGACTGTGTCAAATGCCTTGCTAAAGTCTAGGTAGGCCATATCCACAGCCCCTCCCTGGTCTATTACTTTGGTCACCCAGTCAAAGAAATCTATTAGATTTGTTTGACATGACCTTCCTGCTGTAAATCCTGCTGCTTTTGGTCCTGTGCCCTGCTGGCCTCTAGGTACTAACAGTTCTTTTCTTTCAGAAGTGATTCCATAATTTTCCCTACCACTGAGGTCAAACTTACAGGTCTGTAGTTTCCTGCTTCTGCCTTGCTCCCACTTTTGTGAAGGGGAATCACATCTGCCCTCCTTCAGTCCTCAGGTACCACCTCATCCTCCCATGATTTGTTAAAAAGTGTGGACAGTGGTGTCACTAGGTACTCCCTTAGCTCTTTTAGAATTCTGGGGTGAATCCTGTCAGGCCCCATTGCTTTGTCCACTTTGAGTTTTAAGAGTTCTTTCAGGACTCTCTTCTGTAAATGGACTGGTGTCAACCCCCCTACCCAGAGTGCTTCTATTGTCGGGTTTAGGTAACTCCTCCTCATCTTCTTTTGTGAATACTAAGAAAAAGTATTCATTCAGTAACTCTGTCTTTTCACTGTCTCCCTCTGCCCACCTTCCCTCTCCCTTATTAATCTTCAGTATTCCTCCCCTAAACTTTCTATGCTCCCTAATGTACCTATAACATGTTTTTCTCCCCTTCTTAACTGAATTGGCTATTTTTTCCTCGGTTTGGGCTTTTGCTATTCTGACTGCCTTCCCCACATCTTTCTGCTTTAATTGATACAGTTCCCTGTCGTGCTCCTTCTGTGATTCCTTATACTTTCTGAATGCAGTCTTTTTCTCCTTAACCTTCCCTGCTACCTCTTTTGAGAACCATAGTGTTTTTACTCTGCTTTGTTTTCTTTATCTGTTTCACACAAAGGCTTGTTGCCTCTATGATGGCAGTTTTGATTTTCTCCATTGTTCTTCCACCTCTTTTTGGCCATTTGCTAGTGTATTCTCAGGTATTCACCCATTTTGCCAAAGTCAGCCCTTCTAAAGTCCAGTATGCTTGTTTTTGCATGGCTTCGTTTCCATGGTTGTGTTATTTGTAGCACCACTGTGCAGTGGTCGCTTGTTCCTCAGATGTTCTACTGACTTCTAAATTTGTGATCCTCTCTCCATTTGAGAGTACCAGGTCTAGTATTGCTCCCTCCCAAGTGTGTTTCAACACTAGGTGTCTAAGGCCTGCCCCCTGCAGGGCATCGAGAATGACCCTGCTCTTGGATGTGGCTGCAGTTGGTCAACTGGATGAAAAACTGGTTGACTGGCAGAAAACAGAGAGTAGTGGTAAACAATATACAGTCAGAAGAGATGCAAGTCACAATTGGGGTACCGCAGGGATCAATCCTGGGGCCAGTCCTCTTCAATATCTTCATCAGTGACATTGAAGATGGACTGGAGGGTAAGTTTTGTCTATTTGCAGATGACACCAAGATCTGCAACAGAGTAGATGATCCAGATGGGGTGGGCAGAATGATAACAGATCTGGATAAACTAGCAAAATTGTCAGAAGAGTGGCAACCGGGGTTTAATGCAAAGGAGTGTAAGATCATGCACATATGGAAGAGAAACCATGAAGCAACCTATAGGCTGGGAGGGGAGTTGCTGGCAGTCATAAGGGAAGAAAGAGACTTGGGCATCAGCATCATCACCAATGACCTGAAATCATCCAAGCAGACCACTAAAGCAGTAGGTAAGGCTAGGGGGATGTTATGGTGTATTAGTAGGAGTATCACAAGTTGGAAGAGGGAAGTAATAATCACTCTTTACAAGACACTGGTTAGGCCCTATCTGGAGTACTGCATGCAGTACTGGAGGCCACACCTTCACAAGGACATTAACCAAATTGAGGCAGTCCAGAGAAGGGCAACCAGAATGGTTCAGGGACTGCATAATAAAACATATGAGGACAGACTAACAGAGATGAGGACAGAATAACAGAGCTCAGTATGTATGCTCTACAGCAAAGGAGAGAGAGAGAGAGAGAGAGAGAGAGGTGATTTGATCGAAACAGTCAAACACCTTAAGGGCATTAACAAGGTGAAAGAGTCTAATATGTTTCAATATAAGAAAAATAGCAGGACAAGAGGACACAGCATGAGATTAGAGGGAGGCCGATTAAGGGGTAATGTGAGGAAGTTCTTTTTCACAGAAAGGGTGGTGGATACATGGAACAGCCTACATCAGTAAGTGGTGGATATGAACACAGTGCAGGGTTTCAAACAGGCATGGGATAGGCATAAGGGAGCAGTACAGATGAGTTTGAATAGATAGGCCATTGATAGAGCAAAGGCCACTGGCACATTTATAAGGTACAGTAGATAAAGAAATGGGCAGATTGGATGGGCCTTGCGGTCCTTATCTGACATCAACTTCTATGTTTCTATCTATTATACTGTACGAGGATCTGATGGGTTCTGATGCAACATGTCCTGATGATGTTGAGGCAGAGGACAGAAATGCAGAACTAGAGAACATGTACGATGATACTCCACTTTCTGAGCAGCAGCTACACATTCTTTTTGCATCAGATGATGCAGAAGATGACACCAAGTTCTTTGGGTTTAGTGATGGGGATTTATTAAATGACAGAGCAGTCTTTTACAACAGAAAGCACTAGTAAATGAAATAAACTGGTTTTTTTTACATATAATTTGTTTAATGTTCACCTTTTTTTCCCTAGCTATGGCTTAGTTTAATGCTAAAGAATGCACTTGCTCATAGTCAGTATGCTGCTTCAGCCCCCCCCCCCCAACTTATATGCGGGTCATAGAAAAATGCTAAAAGTTAGCAATTAGAATTATACCCCCCCCCAACTTGTATGCGGACCGACTTATGTGCGAGTTTATACAGGACATCTGAGTCTGATATACTAGAAGTATAGAATCAAGTCTTTTAATTTTTGGGATGTGAACTGGTTGCCATCAGTGAATTGTTGGTAGCCGTTGGCTTTCTATTGCCCCTTGATATGACTGCATTGTCAGATCTGCTGGACAATACAATACCCAAAAACTCAATTTCTCAGGGGTCACATTTTGATGTAAAATGCAAATTCATTTGATTATTATTATTAAGCCATTGCATAAATTCCCCAACTTCTTGTTTACTACCAGACCAGATGCACAACACGTCATCTATGAACCAAGACCATTTCTTAATTTGATTAATGAAGGGGTTGCATTCTGGACTGAAAAGCACTTTTTCCTCCCAATAGCTGAGAAACAAATTGACATATGATGGGGCCATTGCCATCCCCATAACCATACCACATTTTTGCAAATATAATTCTCTGCTGAATTCAAAATAGTTATGATTCAGTACAAACTGAAACCCCTCAGAAATCAGCTGCAGCGGCATCTTATTTTTCAAGGTGTCACGTGTGAGAAATTGCTTACATGCATGTATACTATCCTGATGTCTGATTGAAGTGTAGAGAGACTCTACATCTGTGGTTAACCAGTGCCACCCTTCTTCCTACTTAAAATCTTTGAATCATTCTAAGACGTGCATGGTGATCCTAGTATAGATGGCCATGCACACCATACTCTGTTTTAGTAAAGAAATCAAGATATTGACAAAGATTGTCAGTTAATGAATCCATTTCTGCAACAATTGAGCTACCAGAGGGATTAGAAACATTTTTATAAATTTTTGGTAAGATGCATAGAATTGGAGTTATCGGAAATTGAGGGAACAGAAATTTCAACTCATTTTCTGTAATTTCATTCCTAGTTCTGGCAGATTCCAGAACTGTCACAAGTTCACTCTTAAATTTAAACAAGGGATCACTCCTAAGATGACTGTAATTATTGTCATTAATTAATTCCATAACTTTATTACAGTAAAATTCCTTATTCATCGCTACAAGATTGCAGCTTTTATTGGCTGGCTTAATTATAATACCATCATTATTTTTGAGTTCTGTAGTGGTCAAGAGTTCATCCTTTGTCATGTTATTTCTGTAGTTATGATTTTTATTTCTGAGTAAAGCTTGTACTTCATTCAATACAAATTGTTTGTATATATTGATGTGTTCATTTGTACCTGTAGGGCAGAATTTTGATTTTGGTTTAAAAATTTTTTTTTTCATATTTCCACAAGATTGTTGACATGTAAAGCTGTATTAAAGTACCTTATTCCTTGTTGCAGATTTTTAAGTAATAGCTCTTACAAACTATGTAAGTTCTGCAAATACAGGTGATCTGTTCCAAGCTCTTCAACAGTAGTATACAAAGGAAAATAAATATCCTGAATCCCTGTATAGAAGAGGGTATCCATACAAGTTTCTTCTCCCGTGATGGTGTAACCCATAGTGGTTGCATGTTGCGGTGGGTTTGGGGCAAAATAATTTTTAAGTTAAATTTTCTGGAAGAATTTTTCCAAATTTACAATAATCTTAAAAAACTCTAGGTTGTGGGCAAGGGACAAATGAAAGTCCTTGGCTTGAGTGTGTTTTTTACTCCCTCCCCTCTTTCCCCTCCTTGCCTTTTTCCATTTTTTGGATGTTTGTTTGCTTTGCTGCTGATTATGTTCAGAAAAGCTCACTGATGGTGTAGATTGTGAGTGACTAATATCAGTATTAGCTTCAGTGATTCCTGATGTATTCTTTGAAGTGTTTTGTTATGGAGGTTGCAATTTGCAGAGCAGCTCTGAGGTCTGATTCTCAACCGTGGCCTTCATCTTGAATTGGACCTATTCTGCTCAAATCTTGTCCCAGTAAACTGGCGACCTTCTGATACATTAGTATCATGTTTCTTTCTTTTAATAATTTCATTGTCATGAGCCTTAAGTTTATTTTGAAGGGGTTTACCAAGTTGTTTTAACTCTGTATGTTGTGAAAATATCCTCAGGGCTTCTTTAATTTCAGCTATTTCTTTTTTTTTTTTTAAGTTTGGCATGTTTAGCTGTATCATTTTTTATAATTAAGTTCACAAATGTTACCACCCACTTTAGAGCTGCTTCTTCCCACTCAGCCCGTGATTCAAATTGTTTCAGCCCTCCAGACAGAATCAAAGTGACCCTTAGCCCTCTTGGTGCAATATTTTTATCTACATACACCTCCAGACTGCTGATATTATATGTAAGGCTTAGTTCTGAAAATAGCTGTCTCACCAGTTTGTTAAATAAAGCCTTTAGCTCACCTTCTGCTGGATCAGGGCTAGACGCTGTCTTGCAGAGGTCTTCGTAGTTATGAGGTCATCCATAACAGAGTGACAGACTGGCTGCGATTCTTCCCTGTCTGATGAGTCGACAGAGCTCATGCCTATCAGTTTGCTCAATCTGCAGTATAAAAGTAGATGCAGAATCAGCCAAGTAGTTTTAAATCCTTAAAGAAGCTGTGAATGCAATGCAAGTGCTGGATCCTTCACCTCTCACCACAAATAAGCGGTGCCCCGGTTGCAACACTGACATATTCAGTCTTGAAAAACAAACCAGGTATGGTGCTGTGCTCAGAACCAGGGCAGGGCGTAAGTGTAGGTCAGCAGCCTGAAGCAAAGTACAAGACAAATGAGGTACTTACACACCAGAACCAGGAGCTTGTGAGGTCCAGTGAAGTTTGACACTAAAAATAGTGATGAAATCAAGCTGTTCCCTTTCACAGCTAAAAATCTGTCAAATATAGAGACTGAAGTACACAGCTGAGGATAGCACATTAAGGTCAGGTGCCCTACCACTTCACCATGTAAGGCTTCATTGTTGGAGGGTATCTGAACCATTCATCCATCCTTTATACAAAAAAGGTACATTGATGTCATCAATTAGAAATATTATATAGCATAAAATAAATAACCAAAAGTGTAAAGAAATATATAAATATAAGTGATAAGGAAAATAACATTGTGACTACTGTTGGCTTTTATTTATGAAAGAGTATTATTTATACAATTAAAGCAAAATAAATGCCAAACCAACCACCTGACCTCATGATAGGAATTAACTAACATTGGTATGAACAAACTTCATAGCATACAGCTTAAATTCCCAAGGATCATTGATAAAGCACTGTTCCTTTGCAGTTGGAGTTGGCTGGTGAGCACAGGCAATCCTGAAACCACATTTTTTTTTCTGGGCTAATTTCATTTCTGTAATAGGTTGATCTGTTCCCAACTCCCATACTGTCCTGCTAATCTGTATTTATTCATCACTTTCCTTTATCATTGATCTTTGAGAATTTAAGATGTATGGTATGAAGTTTGTTCATGCCAAAGTTAGCTAATTCCTGTCATGAGGCCAAGTGGTTGGTTTGGCATTTATTTTACTTAAATTGTATAAATAATACACTTTCTTGCAAATAATTATTTTACATATTGAGACCTATGTCTGTGCCAAACAGCCACAATGTTATTTTCCTTATCACTTATGTTTATATATTTCTTTACAATTTTGGTTATTTATTTTATGTTATATAATATTTCTATTTGATGACATTATTTACATTTTTGGATGAAAGTTTCAGGTTCCCACCCCCTGATGAAGCCTTACATGGCGAAGCAATCGGGTACCTGACCTTACTGAGTTAACCTCAGCTGTGTACCCCAGTCTCAACATTTGACTGATTTGTAGCTGTGAAATGAAACAATTTGATTTCATCACTGTTTTGAGTATCAAACTTCACTGGTGCTCTCAAGTGCCTGGTTCTGGTGTGCAAGTGCCTTCTTTGTCTTGTTGCCGTCTTATATTCTCTGCCTCTATTCCTTTCCTCCTCCCTCCCTCCTGTCTCCTGTTCCCGCCTTGACTTCTTCCTTTCTTTTGTTCTCTCTTTGACTCTTTAATCCCTCCATGTATTACATCCTCTCTCCCACAATTCCCTAGGTATGAACCACTGAGCCACTCTCCTGGGCTCACTGCAGTAGCTCCAGCCACTGGGTAACAGCCCATCCTCCCCATCAAAGGTAGACGTCTTTTGTCCTTCCTACTTTCTGTCAGAGGGCTCTTCTAGATTATTTTATTTTATAGCTTTTAGTGTATTTATCCTGTACAATTTTGGGGGTGTTTTCTTGTTACTGTAATTGCAGCACCAGTGGTCATGTGACCCATCTGTTCCATACTGCTGCTCCTCAATGTAATGTTTTTAGGTTCTGATGTTAAATTCTGTGCCTTTTGCAAGTATTGAATTGTATTTGCATTGTAGCCTAATCATGTGCTGGGTTCTTTGTTGGGGAAACATCCCATGCACCACCTTACACTCTCTCTCTGCCTCCTGTTCCTATCTTGACCCCTGCCTTTCCTGTGTTTTCTACTGACTCTTTCATCCATCCTGGTATTAATTCCTTTCTCCTTTGATTCCCTAGGCATGGAGCACTGAGCCATTCTCCTAGGCTCACTGCAGCAGCTCCAGCCACTGCATAACAGCCCTGCCTCCCAACCAAAAGTAGACATCCTTCTTCCCTCCTGCTTTCTGTTGGAGGGTAGTTCTAGACCCGCCACTGCTTCCACAGTTGCTGCCTCTCCCACCATGGGTGGGAACTTCCTTTATAGGAGCATGGGATCATGTGACCCAGTCATGTGCAGAGTCTAACACCCGACTTTCCCCCTTACTTCCTATACCATCCAGTCCCTAGAAGACACTACACTTCACTCCTCTTGCTACCTCCTCAATGACTTTAATAGAATATTGGATAACTCTCTGCCCCAGATTAAACTAGCTGCTGACCCACTAATGTTAACGTGAATCTGTTATAGTCCCACCTCCATTTCTTGCAGGACTTCACTCCCCCCAATTCACTCCCCTCCCCCCGTCAGGTGTTAAACACCTATTTTTAGTGTGCCAGCTGTATCAAAGTTAGCAACACCATCCTGTAGGCTACACAACCCTATTGTACTCACCAGTATCTTTGTTCCTCTTGGACCTAGACTGACTTCACCCTCTACTTAAACAGTTACTGTACCCAAGTTCCAAGACTTAAATTGATTAACTCTGCCCCTTATCCTAAACCTTTTGCTGACCTGCTAATTAAACTTAATAAGCTAACCATGTGTCAGTCCCAGACCTATTCTTGTGGAATATCCCTCCCCTATGAAGGACTTGAATATTTAACTGTAGCACACTGACTGCTCCAAAGTCAGCAACACCATTGCTTAGGACACTCAGCCCATGTAAACAACTACTTACTTTGATCCTTTTGTAATGTTATAGCCTGCACTTACTTCTTAAACACTAGTTATACCAAAGCAATCAGTATTAAATAGTGAAAATCAAGACTCTATCTACCTGCCTCCGCCCACACTCATCCTATGACAGTTCACACCCCCTCCTTCTTTGAACCAAATCTCCCCAATGTTGGGATTTCAACCCTAGCCTAATATACACCGAACACACCATAGTCAGCAACTCTAACTATTAGGCCACACAGCACACTTGTGTCTCCAAGTAGTTCAGACTACATATACCTCTACCCTCACCAACCATACATGGTATAGCCCCCCACTTAGTACATCCTGCTGTTTCTGACACACCCTCTATCACTGTTGCTTCTAGTGATTCCACCACAGTGACCACTAGAACCATCCCACTGCTCTTCCATACCTTGCCTCCCCGTGAGAATTATGGCTCCCAGTAAAAACTTAATTTTACCAGCTCTCTTCCTAATTGTCTTATCCCTTGAATAGCCAAACTAACATATACAGATTTATACAAATACAGTTAATGCTATTTTAAAGTGATTCACCATGTTTTCCTATGCCTCTTTTTGTCTGTGTAGCATCCAGTTTTCCTGATTCAAGCATGACTCATTTTGGCTTCTAAGGCACTGTTTTATTTTTAATTTAAATATTTTTCACTCCCGCGACCCCAGTAGCAAGTTTTTCTGTATTGGAGTGCTCTGCTGTGACCTTTGCCGCTCATTAATTGTGCTGCGTCATCACAGGTAAATAAGTGGTGTCCCTGTGTCTGCACTGCTGAGCCTGCATTGTGATTAGAGGTTTTCAGTGCCTCAGCTGCAATGAATTGTAGTTTCTCTGACGATGATAATGATCGTAGTGGTTCATCTGAATTTGGTGCACTAGGGAATCATCTCAGTGAAATAGACCCATATCTAGATGACCCCTATGCCAGTGATGAGGGGAGCAGTTCTGAGAGTCGCAGCAGTAATCCAGATCCTAATCAGTTTTGAAGCACAAGTCTGTTCAGCAATAATGAATGGTACAGGCACTACGTTCTTTTAATTACTTCAAAGTTCTCTTAATTCATAACCTGCTCTGTTTGTGTTGCTTCATTTAGCTAGGTCCGTACTTATTTCTACCTTATGTCCCTGTGTGTTTCTACCTGTTCCTGTTGATCTCGCAGTTCTAGTAGAATCACAGCTGCAATGACATTCAGCATCAGTAATTAATTTACCAGTGTTGTTTGTTGCAGGGCTGATAGATGATGGTTTACATATTTTGTTTGCTCATAGCTGCCACTGGGGGTGATAGACTAAGAGTGCATGTAGTGTAACACTGATCTCAGCTGCCCATGTACTTGTGCTGGGCATGAGTAGCTGGGCTAACCCTACATGCCCTTTTGGCTTAGCACCCTCAGTGGCAACTATAAGCAAACGTAGTATGTATACCATCATTTATCAGCCCTGCAACAAACAACATTGGTAAAGCAATCACTGTTACTGTAGGGCACTGCAGCTGTGGTTCAGCTCGAACTGTGATAGCAACTGGAATAAACTGTTTCTCTTTGTCTTGCCAGATTCACTGTGGAGATTCCATGAGCTATACACAGTACTTCATTGAATTTACCTTACATCAGGAATTTCAGCACCTACTTCGCCTGTGGGGTGTTTCCTCTCTGGGGTGATTAAATTCATGGCTGCACAAGGAGTGCATCTGGTGTTACCTCTGACACAGGCTCCATATAAAATGAAAGCATGGCAACCTCTAACCCCCCCCACCAGAACCATGACTTTGTCTATTCTCTGTCTTCCCAACAGGTGATTTTGTTGCCACCTGCAACTATTCACTCGACCCCCCCCGGGTTACACCACAACAGAGTGGGTTCTATACATTCTACCTATGCCACTGTTGTGCATACACATAGCTGTAACCCCTATTGACCTGCTTACTGACAACGCAGACTCCTCTTCCTGGTCATGAAGGTCTTGATTATCAGATGATGACAATCACATTTGTACAACTGCATCATATCAGTGCCTCACCTGAACCCATCTTTCATGGTCTTTGTCTGATGTCACTATCAGCAATACTAGTAGTGAAAAAAAGCAACCTGACTTTTGAGGGGTATGCAGTGGTGACAGAAAAAAATAAGCTTCACCAACAACTAATAGCACAAAAAAATGGACACTGTAAACACAAGTTTAGCAAACACTACTGCACATACTGTCAAACTCAGCCACCCAAAAAAATAGTTTTTCACTTGGTAATCATAATATAAAACATGGGATCACCTATGTAGCCATGACAGATAATGATATGAAGCCAAAATAATGGTTTTGGAAGAAGGCAAATAATATGGAATTAGAAAATGGGCTTTTTATTTGGAGGCATCTGATTGGCTGGTACCCATTCCACAGGGGTAAATTAACTTTCAATAGATGCCCACCAAATAAAAAGTGCCAGCCAAAACCTGCCTTATGCCCAGCCAAGTATCCTTGTGCCCAGCCTGCTTCATCATTGGCTGAAGCACTGGGCACAAAATGTCAAACTGCCGCCATTTTTTTTGAACATTTAGCGAGAGTCACGCCACCACCACCACACACACAAACACTACTTCGATGACACAGCGAGCGATCAGTGTTTACTGCCAATTCCCTCTTTTCCCGAGAATCAATACTGACTAAAAACAAAAATAAGTATTTTAAGCCCATACAAGTATTATAAGCCCATACAAGACAGACAGAAAGACCGACAGACAGATATTTGTAGTCGATGGGATGTCACCTCAAAGTTTCCTTCAGGGCAACTGCGGGTGGATGTGACTGGTGTACCGCAGCTCTCAGAATGCACCGCTGTCTTTTAACTCTCCAGACAGCAACACTTTCAACCCAGTTCTGTAATGGACAAATGGACTTGCGAGCAAGCTACTTACCACAAAGCACAAAAGGAAAAGTTGCAGTGTCAGAGAGCACTTGTATCCATTCCGCTTGGAGATGAAGGAGGAAGTCTCTCAGAGAAAAGTCAGTGCCTGGCGCCGCTGCTGCTGCTCGCAGGCTCTTACCCAATTTACGGACCTTGGCATGAGCCCCTTATGGCGGCAGCATGTCAGCGACAGTCCTGCGCGGCTCAACACAGCAAAATCCACCCGACAAGACCAAAAGAAAAACAAGTTGCTTCATTGCATGATAATCCCAATGGAAGAGCGGCAAGGGGAGAACACTAGAGCAGCGTTAAAAGTTCCACACGCAACCTCTGACCTCTAAAAAAAAAAACTGTCTCAGAAAACAGCTTCAGGCAACTGGGTGGAGTGAAACAAATGAAGAAATAAAAGCGAAGCCGTGAACCCGATACGGGAGAACACATACTATCTTTATTTTATTTATTTGTGATTTATTTTCATGGCAGTACAAGAAGGACGTGTCTACTCCAATGTACAGTGCAGTGTCCAGATGTACCATGTCAAATGAAGGCGTGGGAACTATTTTAATATAAAGTTATTTTAAACTAATTTTTAGTTAATTTTTAAATTAAACTTACATTCTTTAACAGTGCCCATTTCTAAGCATAATAATACCCTCGAGGGTGGGCGGTATGGGCAATACGGGACCTTCCAGGGCAAAAGGCCCTCCACCCGCGTGCGTCAGGCCTCATTACGCCCCTGGGCGGTCCGGTATTGCCCAATACCGCCCACCCTCTCGGGTATTATTGCTTAAATAGACTGCAGTGAAAAATAGCACAATCTATAAAACAGTGAAATGTAAAACATGTTGCAAAATGTGCACAGCCCTGGTCTGAAGCCAATGCTCCCATGAAATTGTGATAAGCTCACAGATACATGCCCTGGACTCTAGTACAATTATCTCCCTCAAGTATGAGCTAGCTTTCAATAATTAAAATCAGCAGCAAATGAATGGATTACCGTAGACAGTGCCAAAAGGGTCCCTATATTTTCAGGCACCAAAGAAAGTAACCAAAGAGGACAATCAGTCACAGGCACAAGATGCCAGAGGCAGGGCAGTACTACCTACAAAGACAGTAGTCCAAGCCACCTAATATGGCCTTACAGTGGCTACTGAATTGTATACATTGACTATACCAGGTGGTCTAGCATAATTTATTTATTTAATTCATTTAAAAGTTTTACCAGGAAGGCACACTGAGCAGTAGCGCTCGATTACAGGTGCATCCTGGGGGAAAGGGGGCAGAGGGAAGCAGTACATACATAAGCAAAGAGACATCCAAAAATATACAATAACTAGGGTATTAAAGTCATACTTAACAGAAAGTTAGTTTACAGACAGCATAAAGTTCCTCCAGTCCAGTATCAGAAGCAAGTGTGCAGTTTGCCAGGACAAACATAGTGCTAAGCCATGTGGTGCTTCTCCAGCAAACAAAGAACAGTATAGTGTGCAGTCTGTTGTATGACTTTTGGTCGCTTTGCAATGACCATGATCAACGGCATGATTGGAGAGTGGCCTTCATTGATAACTATATCTAGATTTCTCCCCAAGTGATGGTGTTTCTTATGATCTAGACTGCCACGGAGAGTGAGGAGTGTGAGGCTCCTTGCTAGGGGTTCCCTGTGGTGATGTCACGCCAGTGTCACAAATCAATCGCGCATGCACCAATTCCAGAGGGGGAAAAAACCCACAAAGGACCATGCAGCATTGATTAAAATGTAAAATATTCAGCCACCCAGCATTTGTTCAGAGTACTAAGATTGCAGATGATCAAGAGGGGGGTCACCATAGAAATGATAGGGGGATGAACCAACTGCAGCACTAAAACATGGTAAGTCACTTTAACACTGTGTCATAGGACTGACAGTAGTAATGCCCCCACCCCTAGTAATGGAGGTTTGCACACCCTTGGTGGTTACCTGCCCCACAACCTTTGGATCATGATTGCTCACCTACTACCCCACCCTGCTACATTACCATGTACTAGAAAGAAGGGTGGTGATAGCTACCATAAGCAGAAAGGTAACCTGATAACTCTAAAAAAACTTCCTACTAAACATTGCTATGATGCTTCTACTTATCTCAGACAATCTCCACCCTAGCCCTCACCCTTCCCCCCATAACCTCTTGGTAATGGTGACTACCATCAAGCACTAAAAATAACATCAATTAATATACTGTATGTAGCCTGGTGACTAAATTTGACCAGCTCCAAGTGTGGGTAAGCCAGCATAATCCAGATGTCCTTTCCTAAGTAGAAACCTGGCTCCCACCCAAGATCTCAGACATATCAATAGTTCTAAAAGGGTACACCCTCTTCAGGCATGACCGGCTAGAGTAAAGGGATGGAAGCTGCACTATGTATATCAGAAATCATTTATGGTGCCACACCCTCCCTCTCATTGACACTAGGAATACTGCACAAGCTCTGGCCATTAGGCTGCTGTTAGGTGCTCATAGAAAATCCTTAACAATTGCCTCGGTATACATTCCACCTAGGGATCACTTAGCAGGTTTCCACAAAATCATTGAATACATTAAAGGCCTTAAGCAAAATTGGAAGGTGGTAGTCTTAGGGGACTTCAGTATAAATTGAATGCCACATGAGGCCACCCAATATAATGATGCCCTGTCCTGTATTAACTTTACTGAAATAGTTGATTCCCCCACCAGGATCTTACTGGCTCAGGTACCCTGCTTGATTGGATCCTCACAAATCATCCAGACCAGATCTCCAACACCACAGTCCTCACTGATTCATTTAATGATCACTCCTATGTAATTTGCCACTGGACTAATAAGACCCCAAGCCCCCTCAAATTCATAACAAGTTGTACCCTCAAGCGTAGATGGCTAAACTTGCTCAAGGTCTACCTTAGACATATTGACTGGTTCGCCCTTGACTCCACAATAGACATAGACCAGGCACTGGATCATTTTATTACTAAATTTAATGAAGCGTGTAACATCTATGCTCCTATAAGTAAATGTAAAATCAAGGGAGTCTACAATCCATGGATCATCCCCTCTGCTGAATCTCATGGTCACCAGAGATCATCTTTGGCATAGAGCCAAGACTACTGGCAAACAGACTGATGTTCAGAAATATAAAACAACTAGAAACATCTGCAATTGCGAGATCAGACTTGCCAAAATGCATTATTTTAAGGACTGCCTCACTAATTCTTGGAGAAATGGCAGAAAATTCTGGGAAATCTTGAAGGACCTTACTGGGAAAGATAACAAACCCTCATCTTCCATGCCATTGGTGAGTGGGAAAATCACCCAAGATCCTAACATTATCCCGAATACCTTCAATGATTCTTTAGCTGACCTCAGCAGCATACTGCTGCTTTATCTCCCTGATGCATCAGATGGAAGAACACGAGGCCCCAAGACCTCTTACTATAGGTCCCCCACAGGTCTCCACCTTCTGCCTTAAAACAATCACCATGACCAATGCAAAAAAAATATCTCCTGCAGGTACTAGGCAAATCTAGACACAGCAACAACACGCTGGATCTGAAGCTACTTGCCCTCATACTTAATGTTGTGCTTTTGCCACTAACAAATCTTATTAATCTATCTTTTCTGCTGGGACAATTACCCCAGTATGGAAAGCAGCAGTGCTCACCCCAGCCCACAAAAGTGGTGACAGAGTCTTACACTTGAACTACTGCCCAATATTGATATTGCCCCCCCAAGGCATTTTAAAGAATAGTGTCTGACCAACTGGTTGACTATTTGGAAAAGTATGGACTACAATGCCTACAGCAGCAAGGGTTCCACAAGGGGCACAGCACCACCATTGCTCTATTGGGTACTTGGGCTTCCTGCATGGAGCTCTAGACAGTAGTCTGATAGCTGGGGCAATTTATATCAACCTCGCTAAGGCCTTCAACACAATCAATCATAAAACACTACTTACTGAGCCCCTCTGTGTTGGCCTCTCCACTGTAGCTATTGGTTGGTTTCAGTGCAACCTTAGTAATAAGTATCATTGGGTAAAGATAGACGGCACCCTCTCCAATAGTCATCAGGTTCTCACTGGTGTCCCTCAGGGGTCAATTCTTGGCACCCTTTTATTCAGCCTTTTTATTAGAAAAACGTCCCTCGGTCTGTAAAGAACAAGTTCTGCTTTATGCTGATGATGTAGTCATCTTTTCCAAAAGCCCTGACCCGGCACCACCTAGAATCTCACCACCAAAGTAACTTCACTGCAGTGGAAGTTTGGTTCTCCAATTACAAGCTTCGAATGAACTATAAGAAAACTAATGTTATGCTGTTAGTGAACCCCCACAATAAGCATAAGGACATTCAGATGACAATCCTGAATAGTTCACATACCCCCATTGAAAAAGTACAAACTGTCAAATATCTAGGCATTACCCTGGACAGCTCCCTATCCTTTGCACGGTGCACAGACCAAATTGTAAAGGTTGTCAGTCCTAGAACTGGCCGGCCTACTATACTGACTCAAGAGGCCTTGTCACTCACCATAAAAAACTCCATACTGTCCATCATAGATTATGGGCTAGTGGTGTAAAGTGTAGCCCTCGACTCAGCCCTCAAAAGGATTAGTGTTGCCCACAACAAATTTTGCAATGCTTCTTGGTGCACATGGATTAACCCACACCTGTATCCTCTATGCGTAAACCAATTGGCTAACCCTACAGGGTAGAGTATGGTACCAAGTATGTCTCCGTGGAAAAAAAAAACTGCCTAGGTCTATCCCCACCTGCCATCCAGAAAATCCTCTTCACAGCACCCAACCCTACCACACAAGAAGTATAGCCAGACAATCACTGCATGTCCCTTTCTTCTGTACATCACTACGGCAAAAGTCTTTTGCATACCTTGCCCCACAACTGCTCAATGGACTCCCCCTGATGTAACCAATGAGTCTAGGTTGGGGCCATTTAAGGAAAAATGCCACCAACACCTCACCAATCTGAGCAGATTTGACTGCAAGCTCCAGTTTCTCTCTTTGACCACCCACCTCCTGCCCTCTTCTCCCGATGCCTCCCACCCTCCCCTACCCCTGCCAGCTGACATATCAACATTTTATATCCTCCACAAGGCACTTTTTTCTACCCCATCTCTCTTTCCTACCCTCTCTCTTTGAGCATAGACAAAAAAATATTCTGCTTCATTACTTTATGTTTGGTAACTCTGTACTCAAATTGTATGTCACTATGTATTCTCCTGTATGGTTAACTGTACCCTGTAATCATTGCACTTATACTGTACTGTTTTCTCTGTTCCAATTATGACATGCATGTGTTATGTTATCTTTTGTTTGACATGCAACCTTCATAAATGTGCTTCTGACTCACAGTTGTTTTCCAAAATCTCTATAAATAATAATTAAAAAAAAGTAAAATAAAATAAAAGGCGAGAAAGAGAGATGCTGAGCATTTGTTAAAATGTAAAGAAGGACACTGTGGCAGGAAAATCCACATGAGTAATTTGTTATTTTAGGTGAAAAGACATTTACAGTACCTAAAAATCTGAAAGTTTTCTTTGAATGATTAAAACTTTACACATACAACCACTCAAAGTGCAACTTTATGCTTATAGTTAGCAGTCTTTGAACTATTTCTTATTTTTTGAATCAAAATATTAATTGGTTTTATACAGCACCAGTCATAAAACTGAATTAGTAATTTGTCAAAATAAAGCTGAGAGGATTAACCATGTGAACATTTCTCTTTAAGAGTTTCTCTTATGAAATAACTATCCTTTAGTCAAGGTATAGGAGTGAAGACATTTTAATGTACAATCTATGAAAATATATTACTTAATTTATGAATTTTTGCCTGTTTTGTTAACTACTGATTGATGAATTCAAAGATAAAAAATCATTTAGCATAATCATTTTAATTTAGACTGAAAGAAGATTGAAATTAGATATATTGCAAATTTTCAGTGAAGCCATGGACAGGAAAATGTATGAAATGAAGAATGTAGTACATTTCTGAAATGGCATTAGTTTGCTTCTTGCCCCAGGGCTTCATTGGAAATGAGAAGTTGCATGAGAACTGAGTTACCCTGGAAAAGTATAATAATACAGAAATGTCATCTAGCAAGACATATGGCAAAAAAGACAAATTAGATGTGATTGATATTTAATAAGACAGAGCAGGAGAAACTATAAATGTGAGAAAATAGTTTTACTTGAGGGGTCAGTTTCTTCTTTGTGCTGAGCTGTGATTGATTTTCAATTGTATGTTATGACACTAAAGAGTATCACAGTTAATTGATACTGATTTTTCAAATATTTTATATAAAGGACCAGTACAAAAAATGCAACTATACTTACAAAGGATGCAGAATTACATTTAGCAAACTGAGGTAATGTTAGAGCAATGTCAAACTATAAAATATAGCAGTGGAGCATGGAAGATGAGATTGGCCAGCTAATGTGTTTTGTGAGACTGCATTAGGATGTGTTTGACGATGAACAGAGCCTAAGACAGATATGTATCGTCACAAAGGTAATTCATTTTGCTCCTTAGGGAAGTAACTTCTGGCCTACCAGTCAAACTGAGACAGCCTTCCTTGGTGACGGTCTGAATCTGAATCCATACTTTGCTGCCATAAGCAGCCCACAACAGCCCAGCTCCAATTCAGGCCAAGTGTGTGCTAGATCTCTACAAATTTGACTTGATCAGGGCAGGGTTATCATCATGTCCTAAAATGCATTCAAATGATCCTTGCAGCTGCTGAAGATTTTTTGTTTTGTTTTGTTGCTTAACATACTGTAGGCCTGTAGGAAATGAAAAGCCATTTAGAACCACAATACATAATTATGAATATTGTAATAAGACATGCCAATAATGATCATTAGGGAATTTGTCAAAACAGAAAACATTTCAAATTGTTTTCCTTCAAGACTCTGGAGCTAATTTATGGCACCATATGGCATCTCACAGACATTCTCCTTCATGTGAACTTTTGTGTTACCAGTTGTTTTTTATGTCAAACACTTCTGTTCAATGGGAATTGTTAACTCATGGCTGGACTTTAACAGTCATTGTAATCCAGTTTGTTTGTGCAGTTAGGTATTTTGCTTTTGTTTCTTTATGGTGTGTGTATAAAATGTTGGCATTGACTAAACCTACTAAAAGCATATATAAATATGAACTGTATACTTCTTAGGTGGTTATTTTGACATTTAAGGCTCACTGATTATGGTAACATTGTGTGGACTTGATGTTATATTCATACACTTTGTCCTTGTATTCCTTCAGTAGTGACTAGATATATAAATTACAGACAACAAACTTAGTATTTTCTTCTTGCTGAATACATGCTGTGGAATTATACTGGCACTGTACAGGAAATCACTTGGCAATAAAACTATATAGTGAATGTTGGAAAGTTGTTCTCCAACCAAATCAGTTTGTTGTAAACAGCTGTTCTGCTGCAGTAGTGATGTCCATAGAGCAGCAGGACAACTTTCCATTCTGCCACACTATGGACATCACAGAACATTGATCACCACAGAAACAGCAGGCTCAACCTGATAACGTTCATGGTGGTGGCAGCACAATCACCCAAACAGGCACACTTTTAGAACCACAGGATCAACCAGATTTGCAACAGTAAATAAAATGCAGGATCAACCAGATAGGCAAACATTACTCACAAATCAAGCCTCCTCACAGTCACTTTTTCTCGCTTAGCGAGGAAACCTGCTGCCATGCTTTTTTTTAATTCCTCCCACACCCAAATAACAACCAGTGGAAGGTTACATTCTCAAATGATGGCTGTCTTCTACCTAACAATCTCAAATCCCCACCCTAGCAACTGCCCAAACAACCCCCATTTGCTGTGTAAATGACCAATTTTAATTTTCAATTTCAGAATAAAAAAGACATTTGTTTCATTAAAGTGAAGCGCCATACACTATATAGAATAGCAGATGGGCACCTCTATGCACAACCAGTGAGTTGTGTCACCTCAGGGATCTGATTCCCATGGACCTCTCAAGCTTCACTCTCGAGATCAGAGGAAATCAGAACCCCCTCAGTGGCACAACTCACTGGTTGTGAATAGTTGCCCATCCACTAGCCTATATATTTGCCTAACTGTTGGATTGTACTGCACAGTAACCAGCTCTCAAGCATGTGTAAATACTTTGTGTACTGTAGTTCCCTTCCCATCATCACTCTTGGATTAGATTTTTTGTCCTTTTTACTGCTGACATATCTAAATTGGTAACAAAACTACCTCAGTGGGTAGCATTAGTTACTTCTGGTGGTAAGTTGGATATTTTATCTCATATTAATTTAACTTTAAATGCAAGTAGTGGAAGGTTAAGTCTGGATGCCTTAGACTTCCATAAAACAGTATTAGAGGCTAGTCAGGGAACACAAAGTCTTGGACAGTAAAAAAATTAAAATTGATCCACATTTCAGGATGACCAGGGAAAGCAGGAAAAAAGGAAGTTCAGCTAAAATCAAGCTATAAGGAACTGAGTGAGATTTCAAAGGTAAATACCATGCCATGGGTGGAGCAAATTTTGAAGAATGGCATAGCTTACACTCCACTAAAGCTGAAAAATCGATACTGCATAGAATGAGGATATGATGGACATAAAATCATGGGGGGGGGACAATATTTCTAACATTCCCAAGCACAAACTCCACAACCTTAGATAATGGTAATATTGACATAAAAAATAATATTAATAAACCCAAACATAGATTACATAGATCATACAGAGCATAAAGACAATTGTCCGTGAGCTCGCAAGTTGTGTCTTACCCATACCTATATCTTATCCAGAGTACTAAAAACAGTCCAGAGAAAATAAATATATTGTGTACTGGGAACAGCAAATCAAAACTAAAACAAAACTAGAGTGCTAGATACCCCACCACAGAAACGCCACCCTAGCTACTGATCTGTATGCAGACAGTCAACAATGTTAAACACAGATAAATTCTAACCCAATACAGAATCAGCAACCACAATTTAGTAATTGAAACATACAGGCACAAATTAACTTAGAAACCTAAAGAAGCCCAACTCTGTACTCAGCTTGAAAGCAGTAAAATATAAACAGAAATGCATGCAACTTTATATGAGAACAGTATTTACTAGAGTTATCACGAAGGATAACAGCTTTCCAGCTCATGGGTGATGAAGCAAAGCTTTGCATACTGCTGTGGAAACGAAACTATGTAACAGGATCAGCTGCAAACTAACTGTATAGCATCCTGCCAATAGCTTCAAAATACAACATAGCTGCATTAAAATTCATTGTAGTATATTTATGTCTTATGAATAAGTTGATGTATGAACTTTGGCAATGCCTGAATATCTTGTCATGCCAATAAAGTTATTTGAAGACAAGAGAGAGAGAGAGAGAGAGAGAGAGAGCGAGAATGAGAATAACAGAAAAAGAAAAGCTGAAAATAAACATAGAAATGCATTGAATGGATAAGTCTGCTGAGGGGAGTTTAGGCAATGTATTGAACTGATAGTCATGTATGATTTCATTTTCCATTATGCTGGCAGTGTCTACGCATTGCTACTTCAGTGAGGAGTCAAGGCCAGTGACTGAGGTGGTGGTTATGGGAATGTGTGCCTCCCACTGTTATTTTGCCTTGCCTTATGGGCTTTCTATCTAAATCTGAAAATGATATATTATTGTCCAGAATCAGACCTATTTCTGATGAACGTTTGCTTGAATTTTTGAAACTCTGGTAAATATTACCTTTAGGAATATTTTGATTGGGCTGTTTTATACTCCTACAGGCAATGTTATTAAAGAGCTACATTTCATTTTGATCGGTTAATCTAGGATTGTCTGGGCCATTCCCTTACTCCCTTTACCTGATCAGATTAAACATAGACAGATCTTTGGAAAAAGCGGTCAGAGAATGTGTTTATTTATAAATAACCAAGCAACACATGGTAGCATGACTTGTGCAGCTTGATAGCATTAGACAGCTATTTTAGGACTGACCAAACAATCAACTGATGCTTCCACTTCCCCCACAGGGAAACCTCTGGCAGATCCACCATTTTTAATGGTCATGGCTTCCAGAGGAACTACAGCCCCTAGGGAATAAAGGGTGGTGCCCGAGTCATGTGACCTGTGCATCGGCACTGCACACGCAGGCCAGAACCCAAGAAGGCTATCCCCTGACTGTACTGTAGGACTCCCCTTCATCTGGGACTCACCTCCTGCAGTATTGAGAAGAACCTGTCTGTGTCAGTAGCTGGTTACCTCCTTTGTACACTATTTATGAGACTACCATGCCTCAACACACTTACATGACAGTGACATATCTATTTTACCTCCCTAACAATATCCTGTTAGAGGAGCAAATATAAACAGGAAAATCTCATTGGAAAAACAGGAACATTCCTCCTCAACCAATAAGGCAATCCCCCCCATTGGAATGACAGGCTCCTTACCTGAGCTCTTGGCCATTCTGTCCCTGCTTGTATGAGAGTGGTGGGTGGAAATTTCAGCCAGAGGAAAGGAACTAAGAAGCTGTACATCAGAGTTCTAGCTCATTTAAAGCTCCTTTGCTCCTCTCCTACAGGCCAAGTTGCCCCCAGCTCTTGGCTGCACTATTATACTAGTCTATGCTCTCCCCTTTTTCCATTCCACTGCCACTGCCTCCTACCTAATTTCTGCCCGACAGTGTGGATGGGCCCACCAAAACATTTCCCCTAACTTCGTGGATCCTCTTAGCAGGCTGTTATCTGGGTATGTGGTGTACCCACTTTACCTGAACAGAAGAGACGTACACAGTGCTTTGGAAAAAGTTATCTCAGTGATGTATTTACAGTAATCATACACTACTAAACAACAAGTTGCAGTATGACAAGCACATCTCAGAAGAATCAGACAGCCTTTTAAGATAGTCTGCACCATCAACCAGTATGTCCACCTTCACCACAGGGGACCATACAGGTGGACACACCATTTTTGAAGGGCCCAGCTTCTGGAGGAACCACAGACTCAGAAGCATACGGTGTGGCTCCTAACCCATGTGACATGCATCCTCCCCTCATCAGATGGCACTACACAATGTGGCAGGGGAACTTCCTACCATGTGACCTGCATCCTCCCCTCATCAGATGGCATTACACAATGTAGCAGGGGAACTTCCTGCAATGTGATGTGCATCCTCCCCTCATCAGATGGCACTACACAATGTAGCAGGGGAATTTCCTGCTATGTGACATGCATCCTCCCCTCATCATATGGCACTACACAATGTAGCAGGGGAACTTCCTGCTATGTGACGTGCATCCTCCCCTCATCAGATGGCATTACACAGTGTAGCAGGGGAACTTCCTGCTATGTGACGTGCATCCTCCCCTCATCAGATGGCACTACACAATGTGGCAGGGGAACTTCCTGCAATGTGATGTGCATCCTCCCCTCATCAGATGGCACTACACAATGTGACAGGGGAACTTCCTGCCATGTGACATGCATCCTGCCCTCATCAGATGGCACTACACAATGTGACAGGGGAACTTCCTGCCATGTGACATGCATCCTGCCCTCATCAGATGGCACTACACAATGTGGCAGGGGAACTTCCTGCTATGTGACATGCATCCTGCCCTCATCAGATGGCACTACACAATGTGACAGAGGAACTTCCTGCCGTGGTTATGGACCCTTTTTCCCTCCTTTGACTTCTGTTGCAACAGTCCTCTTCGTTTCTGTTTAGTCTATCTCTGTATTTCCAATCTGAAAGGTTGTCCACCTTTGGGTGATCCCCCTCCCTCCTCTCTCATCACTAGAACCCTCTGTTGATTTTCTTGTATCCACTATTAAAGGTTCATGCAACAGGAAGGTTAACTTGGTGACCTCTCAGTCCTACAAAGGTGAAAACTATCATTACTGGTACCAGAAAGTGTTTAAAACTTAAACATAGCTATGGTGTTGGGGGTTTTAGCTGTTCCTTGTTGAGAAGAAAGTACCCAGGTGGCTACAATGCCAGGAATAGAGAAATGGATTTCTGTTCTGTTAATGGAGAGTCCCCCTGTTTATGGTTCTGTACCCTTTTATTACCTGCTGCTCCATACTAATAGGTATTTTGAAAATGCCAAGATTTTATTTATGCCGGCTACTAACTAGGTATCCCACTATTCTTTTACCATCCAGCAAAGTTATAAAGGGCCATTGGTGAGGGTATAGAGTGGGTTCCCTTTTTGTTTTCTTTGTTGTTTAGGGATAACACTCCTGGGCAGGGGTTATTATGGGGCAGTCAAGCCCCATGGTTGTCAGCAACTTTCCTTGCCAAAATGCTCCCATCAGAGCAAAGGTTTGGGGGCATGTCATTTGCCACATTTACTGTATAGCAAGATGCGCCAAACAAATAAAAGGTGAACCAGAGCAGAATCATGCACCAGTGTGAAAGTGGTCATTATGCAAATATTAACTCACGATCCTGAGTTGATGCAGGCATTACAGTTTGGAGAGACAATAAAACCTCAGAACTGTCTGCTCCTAAACATCCACCTCCTGTAAATAAAATTAGCGGTTGAAGCACTTGTACTGTGCATTTTCCTGCTTGCTCTTATCATACCCGTGTAGCTGCCCCTTTACCATATACTGTATGCACTGTATGTAGTTATAAGTTAGGCAAGCCCTGTAGAAAATGGGAAAAGTCCCCGCAGTTATACTTTACTGCCTGCTTATGCTTATGCCTGCCTGGTTTAAGTCAAGTGGGCCGAAATGAAATAGTTTGTTGTTGACTGACTTTTTCAGCTGTCAAGTCACGCTGTTTCACTTGCCTGTACTGCCAGGATATAACAACCAGCTCGAGCCCTCTAAAAATGAAGAAAACTTAATTTTACTGTTTCCTTGTTAAATCCATGAAGCTGAGTACAAAAATAAAGACCCAAATAAAATGGAAAACTTAAAGGAGTTAGTTTTCTTCTATTACAGTTTTCACTAGAGGTTCACATGCCGAGACTAAAGAAGCAACAAAGCTAAGAAGGCAGTTATGATCTAGGACAGCCCAAAGTTTGTATTTGTGTTTTCCTAGATGTAAATGTCCCCTTTAAAGTTATATTATACAGTAGACAGCATGGGATAATATGTCCCTACAGGAGAATTTAGGAGAATATGGAACATTTCTCAAGTATTTTTACCTTCACCAAAACTCTACAGAAATAGCACCTTCTATGCTGTGTTGCAGGTAGCTGCCAATGGAAGTACCACTTGTGCTGGTCAGCAAATTCCCCGATGTCTCACACCGTGATGGCACAGTACTGACACCGTTATTGTGCCATCACAAGAGCAAGTGTTTATTGAAGGGGGCTTTGCCCCCCACACTCCCCACATTTATGTATAATCAACCCCAGTTCGGAATTATTTTGGAGAGGGGAAGAACACCGAGAGAAGCCACATAACTGAAAATAGATCATTGCAGTAACTGTTACTGTAATGGTCTGTTTTCGGGCTTCGCTCACCTAGTGTCGTTAACAAGTGGGCCACCAGCTGCCATCTGAAGGTCTCTATAGTGGCTCCTAGAGGCTAGTTTTATGTTATGTCTCCTGTCAGTCAAAGGCAGTGGAAACTTTTCCAGCTTCTAGTACATTTATTTAGCCCACATAGGATCCTTTTTACAGTTTATACCTTCTTATTACTTAGAAGGCTCTCTGTTATTGTAGAAGATAAAAAGAGAGCCTAAATAAAATATTTTTAAGATAATGATGCTTCAAGCACATGGCCTCATTAAGGCAGGGATAAAAGTCATACCTGAGAGCTGTAATGGGAGATAGGGTCAGTACCTGCTGACTAGGTGTAGGTGAAGAACTGAGGGGAGTCCATTGCTATACTATGAGTGGAAACCAAAACAAAGTTTGCCACACTTAGAATTATTATTTGCTATTTTATTTTGTTCATTTTCATTTCTGTGCATCTAATGTTTATGATGTAATAAACATCACACAAGCCATCGTGTGTTGAACTTGAATTGAAAGAGTTGGTGTCCATCTGTTATCCAACACTCCTACACACATGCAGGCCAAAACTGAAGGAGGCTATCCCCTGACTGGCCCATAGGGCTCCCAGTCTTTAGGACCTCACCTCCTGCCAGCCTCAAGAGGAATCCATCTGGGTCAAAAGTAGGTTCCCTCATTACCCCCATTGTACACTATGCGAGATTACTGTCTCATCAGAGGGTGACTACAGTCCATCCCCACAAACCAGACCACGCTAACTGTACTCCAATACACCATGTATTTCTGCTAAAACCTACAATTTCTTAAGTTATGCAGATGCATCCTGTCCTTAGCATACAGTTATGGCAACATGATTTCGCTACACCGCATCCTCATGCTACCTACAGATCCCATAAAGCTGCACATAGATATGTTAATCACCCTGCAAGCCTTCTCCATTGTTGCAGGATTCGTCATGTGTCATCTTTGTTTGCCTTTGTACAATATGCAACCATATCAATATTATCCCAGCCAGGTGCTCCATAAGACCCACAGGCCATCTGTCATATGGCAAAACAGATCCAGCACTTCACCAGCCCCAACTCATTATCCCCCCAAATGGGAAATCAACATTCCAGGAGGGTGCAATGATCAACACCAACCATAACCAACTGAAGTAAATATTTCTGCCTATTTTCTCAGTACCCCATCCAATGCATCTACTGTTGTCATGGTTCCATAAAGTGGTTCTCATCTCACAGCATCTGCCTGGCACTTCTGGCTGCCCTGTGAATAAAGAAGTGTCCACAATTCATACCTTCTTCATTCTGGCTCTGCCACATGTTTGATAACAAATGGTTACAGCGAATGTGGTTGCACTGTAGACCTGCATGCCCTACAGACCCTAATCTGGGCTATCACACATTGCTGCACAACATACGGCATACTGTTTGCTAATATCTGCTACGATATGCTAAGGAATAGCTATCCAGCATGATTTTCATGGGGTGTTTGTGTGTCACTTACAGCTTTTAGCCATAATGCAATGGTCAGCATATTTTATGAATCACTGTATTGTAATCAAAAAATAGCCTTAGCATATGATTATAAGTGTGTACGTGCAAAATCTAATTGTCTTGGGTGTGGGCCACCAGTAGCCACCAATAAAATGACTGTGTTTAGTTCTTTAGCTATGCGAAAGAGCTCATTGCCTAGTAGCAGGTTTTCTTATCTCTAAGTACAGTACAAGAGCTCCTGTAAGACTGTTATTCTCTGAGTTTTTCACATGATGATATCGCTGTGTTCTGAGGTTCTGAACTCCCAGCAAGTACGCTGTCTCTCTAAATGTTTTTGGAATAAACTTCATTCTATGATATCTGGTTTCTTTGTTGTAGCTGGTCATCAGGTCTAGAATCCGGCCAACCCAACAAAGTGGCGACTGCTGCAAGACCTGATTGGACTGAACTGAACCATTACATTAAGAGACACACAGGTGAATGGTAAGGGACTAGTGATGGTGCTTGGCCACCCCTCATCGAACTTCCTTACAGAAGAACACTTGCTAGGGTCCTGGGCTGCCTCTCATAGAAACATAGAAATTGTAGGTAGATAAGAAATGCCAGGCCCATCTAGTCTGTCCTCAACTAACCTTTTATGCCCTCCTTTGATATTTTAAAAATGTGTAGCTGTCTAGCTGTTGAAATCAAGGTGAGCCAGTACACCTTGAACTCTTGGTTAGTGCAGAAAAAGGAAACTTCCTACAATGGCCATGAATAATGAGCTCAAATTAGATATCTTTAACTTTCTTACCTCTCATGGAGGTTGGAGTGATTTCTTACTGGACATGAAGTTGCAGGCTAATCCGGTACAGTATGTTGGCAAGCAGGACATGGAAGCAAAGTCTGCAACTAAGAAACATGACCAAAAAGGTGTTATGGTTGCCACCCTACGTGCTTTAGTTCAAACATTCGAATTGGAGGCCCTATCTCTAAAAAAGGAGCTGGGCTCCAAGTCCTGGGAAGCAGGTGAGCAATGAAGGGATTTGGAACAAGAAATGGCAAAGCTTCGGAACGAGATACAAAATGAACTTGAGAGTGTGGTACAGGAAAAAGACTGACAAATTGTTAGGTTGAAGGAAGAAAATGATAGGTTGCAACAGAAAAAGAGGCATGTGTTACAGTTGAATGGCTTGCTTACGGGGATTAACAAAACATTGAGATACGAGTATGAGTTGGAGGAGGAGTATGAAAGGTGTCAGAATGTATTGGAAAAGGAACTTAGGGAAAATTGCTAAGTGAGCGCTGCACACAAAGTTTTTCAGGATCATGTTAATAAGGGACAGTTTCAAGACAAAGTGAATTATTCGATGTGTAGGCTTAAGATGACGAAAATACGTCAGCAGTTGGCAGTACTGAATTCATGTGAAAGCAATGATGTTTGCTCTGCCTATTGCGTTGTTATCTTCAGAGGATGACAACAGCTATGATGAGAGCATCCAAGATAGCATTCCTTGGGATGCCAGAGGGTTGAGGCCTCAACCTCCAGTGGCCACATTGAATAAAAAGGATAAGGAAGAGGTGGAAAGCCTGATTCAGAAGGCAATCTCAAAAGCTGGTGTCTCCGATGCTCAGGCCAGGGTGCTGAAGCAAACAGTCACTGAAATGTTAAGTAAAGAGGTGGAAAAAGAAACCCTCATTCAGTGCTTGGCCCACGGTACCACTGAGGTGCTTGCCAAGGACATCGTTGGGCAGACCCAGACTGCGAATACCCTGCAGTCCACACAAGAAATCCAGAACATTGCATACAAAATAGGCAGTATGGCCCCTGGCGACAACCTCAGTTATCATTTGGAAAAAGTGCAGAGTCACTGTGAAATGCTAAGCCTTGCAGCCGAGAATAGTGTACAGGTTTTTGAAACAGACAGGGGACACCACACTATCGGTAAAGTTGCTGGAAGATTTATGCAATGATGTGTGGGTTCAGTTTGACAGAGTCACAGCCCACCTCCTGACAGCACACAACCCAAACATGGTCAGCATGATGCAAGCATATTGGGTGAAGCAATGTGTCAAAGAACCCCCAGCCCAGTATAAGAATCGCTTGTGGTTCGCTCACGGTGTAGGTTAAAATTTGGCCGTTGAGCATCCGGACAAGGACTTAGTCAAGTACAAATGGCTGTTTTTGAAAAATATCCAGCCTACCCTTCATGAGAAGGTAGAGGCAATGCTATTCTCTAAACAGGAACACTTCTGTGAGATCATGGGGAAAGTGCAATGTGTGTGCCAGTTCTATGCGAGAGACCTGGGCTCTGACTACAAGCCCAGGGTGGCTGTGGTGCTAGGCAACACCAAGTCATCCACCCAGCACATGATGAAAGGGAGATTGAAAGACCCCCAGCAAGACACACCCTCTTATCAGGACTGAGGGCATTGTAATGGCAACAAAGATATCAACAAAAGTCTAACTACCAACATGCAAAGGGCAACAATGGAAGGAAATAACGGTCTGGCCCCTCATAAAAAGATTTGACCAAAGGGAACACATGACTCAGGGAGTTCCAGGCCAAGGTTCAATCCCTCACAGCCCAACCCCCAGCGAAAGTCATAGCAGCCATCCCATCCACTCCCCATCTGGAGAAACAGTCCAAAGGTGGCAGACGGTCGAATTTCCCCCTACTCTGAAGAAGTGCAAATCCTTTAAAAGGTGGATCTCATGCTTTATGACACCATGCAGGAACAAAAAGGATCAGACTGATGGTGTCAGGCCCCAGTTCACATCCTCACTTCCTTGATTACTGATGATTCTGCATGCCCATTCTTAGAAGCACTGGTTGGAGCCACCGCCTAGAACTTCTACTAGACACAGGTGCTGCTGTTTCTATGCTGCATCCAGATGATCCTCAGTGATCTCACTGGTCTACAGGGAGGGTCCCCTCCACCCAGATCTTTGAGGGGACTGCAATAATTATGTATAGATCCAAATCAATGCCCGTGGTCATCAGTACTTTGGAAGTGAAACACCGCTTCAACCTTATGATGTTACATCATCATCAAAGCATCCTGGGAGTGGATTTAGTTTCCCAACATGGATTTGTGGTGGACTTAGACAATAGGCTATAACTCCACACACCCTGCTGCAGTCACCTGCTCCAGATTCCAGACTCACATGTCATTGGCAACAGCTGTGAAGGCTAACAATGCTGAGTTTAACTTCATCCTCATTCTCCAGCAACATGAACTCTTCCACAATTCGAGGCCTATTCTAAGTAGGTACCAGGATGCCTTTGCTCAAAACAAACACGACTGTAGTAGGATGGACACCCTCATACAAGTTACTGGTCCAGACCCACAATGCCAGAGACCATTTCCACCTGAGGCAGTCCCTTCTCTAAGGGCCACAATAGAATCTCAGTTGAAACAGGTGATCATCAGACCCTCTGTCTCTACAGTCAAGTCCCCCATCTGGCCAGTCAAGAAGTCTAATAGTAATTGGAGAGTGACCATTGATTATAGGAAGTTCAACCAGGCTATCCCAAGTTGTGCACCCACTATTGCATCTGCCCCAGATGTGCCAAATGCTCCTCAAACCACAGCACACATTGTTTAGTGCATTGTACATCTTCAATGGTTTCTGGTCACTACCATTGGCTCCTGAAAGTCAATACAAGTTTGCCTTCACCTTTTATAGGTGTCAGTACATGTGCTTCTAATCTTAAATGATTTAGAAAAGAAATGTTTAGACCAAAATCAACCTTTTATCCCTGGAGTCTCAATACAAACATTACTGCGTACAAGAACACTGTATTAAGGGAGATACAAAAGCAGTAAGTAAGGATAGTGCACTCTGTCATAGTAAGTTATCTTGGTCAGAGAGACAAGCATTGGATAAACTTAAAGCTAATAATAATTTAGTGTTCAAACCAGCTGACAAGGGTGGCAACCTGATGATCATGGAAAGGGACTGCAGTAAAGTACTGTACTTGAATTGTTGAGTAATACTGATAATTATCAACTACTTAATGGTGATCCTGTGCGTCATTATAAACCTGAGTTACTGTCCATTTTTGAATATGTGAAATCTGAAGGGGAAATAACAGAGTCTGAATTTTAATTTCTTTATCCAAAATTTCCAATAACCCAAACCCTATACATCCTGCCCAAAATACATAAGAATTTACTGAACCCCCGGGTTGACCAATAGTATCTGGAACAGGTTCCCTTTCTGAGAATATGTGTCAGTTCATTGATTTCTTTCTCAACCGTAGTGTTCAATGTTTACCCTCCTACACACATAACACTGTGCATGTGTTAACTCAGCTACATGATGTTCAATGGCATGATGGCATGTTATGGCTCACAATAGATGTTGCGTCCCTCTACACGTCCATACGACACTTGGATGGTATAGAGGCATGTAATTATTTTCTTTTTAAGGACCCTTTACATGACACAATGCCACTGAATTTGATTTTACAGACCTGAGTTTGTTTTTGAGAAAAAATTATTTTTAATTCAATGGGGAATTCTACCTGCAGAAATGTGGTACTGCAATGGGGTGGCCATGGCCCCCCTCTTTTGCGAACTTATTTCTGGGCTACTGGGAGGAGAGAGTTCTGTTTGATGCACACTCAGATCCATTTGGCAAACACAAATGGATCAAATGCTCAAATGGATTCCTTTCATAGATGATATATGATGCACTTGGCAGGGAAGTGAGGCAGAAGTTACAGCTTTTATGGAATGGTTAAATATCAATGACTGAAATTTAAGATTTACATATAAGAGTAGTGACACAGAAATATAATTTCTTGATCTTATTCTCACTAGGGGCAATGAGAATTGGATCAGTACTAGAGGATTCAGAAAAACAACTGCTACAAACAATTATTTGTTACCATCCAGCTCTCACCCAAAGGCACCGAAGGACTCCATCCCATATAGCCAATTTCTCAGACTGCGTAGAAACTGCAGTGATTATGACACTTTTTTTGTCACAAGCTGATGAGCTAAAGAATAGATTTTTGGAACAGGAGCTACAAACAGGAGATATTGGACAGTGACTTTACCAGAGCAAGCAGCTTAGACAGGAGTCAATTGTTAGTTCCTAGAGTAACAACTAAGGACCCTAACCATAACACAATCAGTTGTGTTACTAAGTATAATATATTGGCCGGGAAAGTAGGAAACATTGTGACCAAATATTGGCCTATTTTATTAAATGACACCCTAATGGCAGAGAATATAGGGAATAAACCCAGGGTCACATTCTCAAAAGGGAGGAATTTGAGGGATAGTTTGGTACACATCCAACTTCAAAGAAACATAAAGTCCAATCAGACATGGTTACCCATTAAACCTCCAAGTATGTACAGATGTGGGAACTGTAATATTTGTGTTCACTGCCATCAAGGTAAAACATTCATGGCTCCAACTAAGCAAAGGGTGGTACAAATCAGACAGTTTATATCCTGTGTTACTACATTCACTGTGTATGATCTATGGTGCCCCTGTCAGAAGCGATATATAGGCAGAACTCTGAGTCCTTTAAAAATCAGACTAAAAGAACACATCAGGGACATTAGAAATGTAGACCTGACAAGGCCCGTGGCCTCACATTTCTTTGAATCACATGTAACCCCCTCATTACCCGGGGTTACTAGAATCCCAGTAAGACCTAGTGGTAGGCAGGGAAAGCAGCTTATGAAACTCCAGTTAAACGGGCTTCACACCGTCTCACTCTGTTCTCAGTCTCAGCTGAGAATGAGGGATGACATCACCATAGAACTATCGCATCTGCTTGAGCCACAGTGGAATCTGCAGCAGGGAGTTGGAATAGAATGTCGGGAGGTTTGAACAGTAGTCTGTAGATCAGTTGGAGTTGGGAGCCTGCTGTGAATGCAGCACAGAAGCTCTGGTTAGGCTCTTGGAGCCTCAGCCCTGACATAGGGCTACATTTAGGTAAAAGGGTGTGTGTCTCCACCAAAGGAGAGACACAGAAGCAGTTTGTAAGTGGTGGAGACCACTGATTTGGGTCTCAGTGCCCCCTCCCTCTGGAGATGGGGCAAGAGAGGGTTTTCTGCATATTCCCGGGGCAACCACCCCAGTTCTGCTACTAGTGGAGAAGCTGCCTATTTGTTCCAGAGTTTTTGGGAAACAAGAAGATTTGTGAGTCACCTGTGGGGCACCTGCAACCGGAGGGTGAGTGTCTGCTCTTCCTGAAAGGGCCTATGTTTTTCACCCTGGGACTTGTGTGATAGTGGGGATTGGACTACTGAAATAGTGGGAGGCCTAGAGTAATAAGCTTAGCCAAAAAGTAAAAGTATGTTCAAGTCCAGCACTTATGGGAAGTAAAGACATGTAGAGGAGATGTGACATACATCTACCCAGTAATCTACATTGCCAAGCTTTCAGTAAAAGAGATGTTTTGTTTCCAGAGAAATGGTTGGGTATGGACTGTGGGAGCTGGAGGTGGGAGACCCCCCATCTTTGGTGACCAGGTCCACCTCTATGGATTTGCTCTGTGGATTTCTACTTGCCTTATGCACTTGGCCAGTGATGAGGGAAGTACCCAGATGTGGGATTGGAAGGAAAATTCCCTCTAGGAGTCGAAGGCTTTAATGTGGTTTGAGGAGCCACAACATGAAAACTGATTCATTTCCCAAAATGGACCATGGATCAAGTGGCCGGTGGCGGAGCCGGGCCAGTGGGGAAAACCCAAGTAGTGTACAAGTCGGGCTGTGTACCCAAAGCTGCGTGCAAGTCTGGGCTGTGTGCCTGGTGGGTTCAGAGCCTGAGGGCTGGAAATAGTGAAAAAGTGTTCTGTTGTCTCTAATCTGCATTACCAGGAATGTAGCCCTGTGGAGGTCCATCTATGCTTTGTTTGTTTAGCTTGGATGTGAATAAAAGCCACACTGTAGAATCCCATTCCTGGTTCTGGACATTACAGTTATTGCTTCTTGTGTTCGGATTTACTTGGGTGCCCCTGTGCAGAGTAGCCAAACCTAGGTCCCCTGTGCTGAGTAACCTCATCCTCCACAAACCCAGTCCCCACCAGGTACTGCTGTCAGCTTCAACAGCATGCCACCTGTCATTTTTGCAAAAAAGCAGGGGTCTGGGGGTTACAAAAATGGAGGCACCACTTTGGAATTTATTCTGGAAGGAAGGTGCTTGGGCAAGGGGCTAGTGTTTTGGCTATCTAGCAGTGGGTAGCCCAAAAGATGAAGCAATTTAATTAGTGTGTCGCTGTGTGCTGTGGATCTTATGCTGCTATTCAAAATTGCCAACTGTTTGCCAAGGAGCAGTAAAGCCAAAGAGTGTGCCCTTGTCCTGCATCAAATTGTTTGCAGCATTTTTGCCTGCTTTTTGAATGAACTGTGGTAAGAAAAACGTGGAAGACTAGGGGTAGCAACAGGAAAATTGTGCCCTGGATGTTGGAAATGCTTTTAAAATGAACTGTGGTAAAGAAAAGTGTGGAAGACTAGGGGTAGCAACAGGAAAATTGTGCCCTGGACATTGGAAATGCTTTTTGAATGAACTGAGAGACTTGCAGGTGTGAATGGCTATGTTAAATGGCTGAAATGGGCTGCCTCTGTGGAGTCAGTTAAAAAAAAAAGTTGCATTCTGCAGTTTAAATTTGCCTGCTTGATGATCGCCGTGAAGAGAAGAGCACTCGCGAGGAAGAAGAGGCTCATTTGCATGGTGTCATGTGATTGGTGAGGCTGCAATCAGTCCCTCCCCTCAGCCAGCTCTACAGTGACTGCCCCAGCATTCGAGAGGGAGTGTTAGTGGAGTGCGTGTACTGGCTAGTGGAGGAGTGGCGTGGAGTGTTAAAATCGCTGTAAACATTGTAAAAATAGACTTGCTTGTTTAAAATCGGGCTCAACCCACTAATCGATCATCTGAATTGTAAGAGTGGTGGTCGAGGAGACGATCGGCAGGACTGCCCGCCTGTTTCTGTTCTGAGGCCTCCAAGAACTGGCTGCAGGCCATTTTTCCCCATCGCAGCAAGCTGCTACTGATAACAGTAAGTAACCACCTAAAAACTGCTCAAACAGTGAATTTCTGCCAAATACCATATAAACATGTGTGCAGCAGTGTAGTTGCTTTGCAAGTAACGACTGTGTCAAGTCCTGCCAGCAAGTGCAAGTCTGTTAAGCCATTGACTGTGTGCATAGTAATGAATTCAGCCTCAGTTTAAAGTTTAAAGCCAGAGAGAGGCTGTGAGTTGTAGCCAAATGTGCAGCACTAGTTTTACAGGCAATCCTGTGCCTAAAAACCTGAAGCTTTAAGGGACTGTGAGTAAAAGAAATGTTTCCAGCATGTAAAAAGTCAGTGGAAAATCAAGTAAATGTGTTTAAAACAAGAACAGAGCAAGTTGTGCAGTTTGAGCAAAAGTTATCAGTAGTTTGTGTAAATCGGGTGTGCAGTGGCTTGACCCAGTTTCCAAATGTTGATGCAGAGGAGTGCTGCCGCCGCCATTACAGGGTGGGGTAGTAAAGTAAACACAGCAGCAGACGAGCCATTTTAAAAGTAAAGAAAGTGTTCAGTAAAGTGGGACTTTCAGTTACAGTGAGCTTTTGTTTGTTTTTCTGCAGTTATGGCCTCAGGACCAGCTCGCTATCTGGATCATGCCTGGGTTGCAGTAACAGCAGCAGTGAATAGACTGAGGGACAATGAAAAGTGGTGCTATGGAGGACAACTGCCTCTTCATGTGGCGATTCCTGGTTTTCCAGTGCATGTGTGTCAAATATGCTTGAGAGCTGGAAGGGACGTCTTCATGATTCCTCACTGTGCAGGATGCCTAGAAAAGTATGGCTTGTGTAAAGCACCTCAAATTCATTTAGCTCCCATGTGGACAAAGGTCCAGGAATCTGCAGTTGGCAGCAGACTGCACCAGGTGGAGCCTGCGGCGGAAGGCCCCTCAGGGGAGTGTGGTACAAAGCTAGAGGGTGCAGAGTTAGAGACAGAACCAGAAGTTGATGTTTCATATGCTGGATCCCAGAAGGAAAGTTTGGATAAAGCAATAGTAGACCACTGGGGGGGCCTAGACCAAGTATCTTAGGAGAAGATGAGATGCGGGAGGCCTTTGAGTGGGAGGTGTCAACCTCCACACCTAGTGATAAGTGGATAGTCTCAGGAGTGAGAATGATTGCTCACTCCTGGGCTCAGATCCTCAGTGAAAAGGAAGATGAGGTGGAACCTATGTAGCCTTGTGAAAAAAGAGGGTACACAGCCTCAAGATCTTGCCTCAGAGGAATTCATGAAAGAGACTGGTGATGCCATTGCCCTGGCTATGCAGGAAGAAGAAGTCAGGGATCCATTTTTAATTTCTTTAAGGATGTGAAGCTGGCAGAACCAGGACTGGCCACCCCCAAGCCAGGACACCGGTCTCAGGTTGACCAAAGCTAGTAAAGAGGAGAGACTGGTTCGTAGAAAGACAAATGAGATCTATGGTATGACCTTTCCCACCTTTCCTTGGAAAGTCTGGGAAGAGATTGAGAACAGCAGGAAATCCTGGATCTGGGCCGAAGCAATGAAAGGTGTGCATCCTGGGGCAGACAAGCATGTAAAAAACAGACTGTTTCATGAGAAATATACCCAGTGGAAGAGAGGCAGGACACTGTTTATGGACAGAGTGTGAATAGTGGATGGAAAGGGACGTGGAATCTCCCACTGTGTGAATTATGTGTGCCCAGATGGGGTAATAATTCAAGCTCCTGACCCCCGGTACTATTGGCCTCAGTGCAAGGACCTCCCAGCAAATGTGCCCGTGCCTACTAAATGGAAAGCCGAGCCGTGGTAGTCAATACTGCCACATCAGACTGTGAAGTGCCTTTATTGATCTGCCAGTATGGACATCCAGGACTCAGGTGCACCACATTCATCAGTTCTACAGTGTACTGGCCTTTCCAGAATCCATCGACTGGCCCACCAGATGACTTCAGATCCAGAGAGGACACCAGCCCAGCTGTATCCTGAGCCATCGCCTGGTAATCGGATGACGTCAAACCAGCTGTTTTCTTTTTGTTCCTGTTCTAAGGTTCCATCTCCAGAGATGACATGAGCTCAGCAGTTCCCAGATGTGTCCTCCTGTGGTTTCCGGGAGATGTCTTCCCAGCTGCATCGGAAGAAATGCTGCCAGGGAGAGTCTACATCAGAGGTGCAGGTGGGTTCAGAATTTTCCACTCTACAAGGGGCTGGTAAGTCCAAACTTTTCTATCTTTATGACATTGCAGTACACACCCTACACTAGCAGACTTCAAAATGTGTGAACTGTCCTCAAAGACTCTCCCCTTTGGGACTTTGGCCTGTTAGAACTGTGCTTCACCGGGCTCCGGCCCAGGAGAAACTCTTTATTGGACTAGCCTTCGGGCATTGTGGTCACTAGTTGGGACTTTTAGGGCACTCCATCCCCCCAAATGTGTATGGTAAATAATGTCATTGTTTTCTAATGTATATACTGTTTTTCTACCTTTTCTAAAAAAAAAAAAAAAAGTATTTTTGGGATTCTTCAGTGTTTTGATGGTAGGGGTTTAGGTAGACTGTGTATGCAGATTAGGAGTGTGTGTTGTCTTTCGTTTTCTTGCAGGTGTTCCTGGAGAAGATAGAAGAGAAGACAAGAAGAGGAGGAGGGGCTCATCGGAGTTCCTCACTAGTACTTTAGTGTGTAGTAATTTAAAATACTGTGGTGTTGTTACTGTTGTTATTACTGTATTAACCCTTTCCTTCCACAGGTGTGGAGGAGGCAGTAAAGTGATATAAAACATGGTATTATTCTTGGTGTGTGGTTGCAGGTTGCCCAAGGTCGGGGAGGTCCCCGGGTTGTTTTTGGTTTTGGGGTATTAAGTAAAAAGGCAGACAGATTTTCACTAGAGGGTTAGGGGGGATAGACAGGCTGTGGTCCTGAATGGCCATAGGGACCGCAGTGCTGATCTATTAGGGCTATGCTCTGGACAGTTCTACCAGAGCCACTAGGCATCCATAGTAAGTGGATAGTGTAGAGGCTGATATGTCAGCTAAAGGCCTCTAGGCCCTTACTGTTGCCTGCCTGTGCTCACACATGGTAGGAGGGAGCCTGATCACCCCCCTCCGAAGGTAGCACATAGAGTGAGATGGCCTAAAGCCAGGTAAACAATGACTGTGGACAGTCATTTTCCTGGTCAAGGGCTAGTGTAACCCCCTTGTTACCCAGGCTTACTAGAATCCCAGTAAGACCTAGTGGTAGGCAGGGAAGGCAGCTTGTGAAACTCCAGTTGAATGGGTTTCACACTGACTCCCTCTGTTCTCAGTCACAGCTGAGACCGAGGGATGACATCACCATAGAACTATCGCAGCTGCATGAGCCACAATGGAATCTGCAGCAGGGAGTTGAAATAGAATGTTGGGAGGTTTGAACAGTAGTCTGTAGGTCAGCTGGAGTTGGGAGCTTGCTGTGAAGGCAGCACCACAGCTCTGGTTAGGCTATTGGAGCCTCAGCCCTGACATAGGGCTACATTTAGGTAAAAGGGTGTGTGTCTCCACCAAAAGAGAGACACAGAAGCAGGTTGTAAGTAGTGGAGACCGCTGATTTGGGTCTCAGTGCCCCCTCCCTCTTGGGATGGGGGCAAGAGAGGGTTACCTGCATATTCTAGGGGCAACCTCCCTGGTTCTGCTACTAGTGGAGAAGCTGCCTATTTGTTCCAGAGTTTTTGGGAAATAAGAAGATATGTGAATCACCTGTGGGGCACCTGCAACCGGAGGGTGAGTGTCTGCTCTACCTGAAAGGGCCTATGTTTTTCACCCTGGGACTTGTGTGATAGTGGGAATTGGACTACTGAAATAGTGGGAGGCCTAGAGTAATAGGTTTAGCCAAAAAGTAAAAGTATGTTCAAGTCCAGCACTTATGGGAAGTAAAGACATGTAGAGGAGATGTGACATACATCTACCCAGTAATCTACATTGCCAAGCTTTCAGTAAAAGAGATGTTTAGCTTCCAGAGAAATGGCCGGGTATGGACTGTGGGAGCTGGAGGTGGGAGACCCCCCCCATCTTTGGTGACCAGGTCCACCTCTACAGATTTGCTCTGTGGATTTCTACTTTGCCTCATGCACTTTTCCAGTGATGAGGGAAGTACCCAGATGTGGGATTGGAAGGAAAATTCCCTCCAGGAGTCGAAGGCTCTAATGTGGTTTGGGGAGCCACAACATGAAAACTGATTCATTTCCCAAAATGGACCATAGATCAAGTGGCCGGGGGGGGAGCCGGGCCAGTGGGGAAAATCCAAGTAGTGTACAAGTCAGGCTGTGTACCCAAAGCTGCGAGCAAGTCAGGGCTGTGTGCCTGGTAGATTCAGAGCCTGAGGGTTGGAAATAGTGAAAAAGTGTTCTGTTATCTCTAATCTGCATTACCAAGAATGTAGCCCCATGGGGGTCCGTCTGTGCTTTGTTTGTTCAGCTTGGATGTGAATAAAAGCCACACTGTAGAATTCCATTCCTGCTTCTAGACATTACAGTTATTGCTTCCTGTGTTTGGATTTACTTGGGTGCCCCTGTGCAGAGTAGCCAAACCTAGGTCCCCTGTGCCAAGTAACCTCATCCTTCCTGAACCCAGTCCCCACCAGGTACTGCTGTCAGCTTCAACAGCATGCCACCTGTCATTTTTGCAAAAAGGCAGGGGTCCAAGGGTTACACACATAACAATGACCCTTCATATTTACGGTTCTCTGGCATAAAACAGGTAAAAATAGGTAGAAGAGGACATGACCGCTTAAATAGACTAGAACAGAGAGAAATGTTTTGGATTTATGTTTTGAGAGCATTAACACCAGATGGGTTAAACAAAGAATGGGACCCTAAACCTTATTCGTAAAGGAAAAAGACTTCTTGGAATTAATAATTCCAGCTTGATAATGATGTGAAAAAATTGTTTACAAATTTATGCTTCTCTTTCCACCTCCACTCCCCTTTTACTATGCTGCCTTTTCCTAATTCTTCCATTTTTCAGCATGTACTGCTTGGAAGTATCAAGGATCATTAGCTTTAAATAGCTGTACTACTTTGATTGATATGTCTATGCTGCTTATAGTTATTAATTTTTGTTTTATTTTTTCATTTTCATTTATAATTGTTTATAGAGCTAGAGAGACAATACTAATAGTTGATGGTTCAAAGCTTAATGAAGTAATTTTTCTTCTTTGTTTTATGTTTCTCCCCACATGTGATTTGTGAGCACAGTCAGCCCTGCTTTCCATGTGTGACCTCGCTATTTTTATGGCTTGGTCCAGTGGATTCAGCTCCTGATCCCTTTTATTTTTTTGATGAGGAATAACAGGTTTAAATATATTAATTGTCCGTAGAAATATGTGCATAATTTCTCTGCTTTAAGTATTCAATATGTCTTTCTCATAAAAAGCAATCATAAGGAGTAACCATTAGGACATGGGTAAATTATATACTTGATTTAAACTAAAAAAAATGCTTTATCAATAATAGTGGAACTATACAGATGTGCCACATATCGTTTCTTTGCATATGTTATTCTGTTTTTTCATTGCTCTGTGAGGATGTTGGTGAATGAAATTTATTTAAGATTATGGCAATATGTGCTTAGAATCAATTCAAGACCATTTAATCCAACATTTGGCAAATTCAGAATCGAGCGATCTGAGTGGCTGTTACCATCAACTTCATAATTCTTTTGAATTTAATACCTAGACATGTCACCTATGTTAGTTTGATTGTGGTAATTTGTTTTAACCTTTATATAATTTGTGTGAGTCACTGATTTCTAAGTTTTTATCGGACATTTTAAATGGTCGATACATGTGATGTCACAGAATTTAAATTTAATTGGTTTAAAAGGAGAGTCGTGTATGCAAGGACCTTTCCCCGATGAAGCCTTAACTGGTGAAGCACTGGGGACCTTGTAAGCAATTGCTGTGCCACCACTAACCTTTGTTGTCACTACTGGAATAAAATCCAGTAATTCTGCATAAGCAATCTGGACTTCATGGTATTTTGTGACCACCTTCACTGGAGGGTTAGCAGTCCTCCCACCTCTGGAGTGCATGGTGGTATTTGTCTATTGTTGTCAGTACACGTGGAACTGACTTCCACAGGGATTTTGTAACAGCTCCTCCCTTTTCCACATCCACGTGAGCGATCCCATACAAGGTTTCACCACCCCAGACTGCCTTTTGCAGCAAGTGGATGACCTCCTCCTGGCTACAGCAGGCCTAGAGAAATATTTACAGTTCCTAGAGGAGCTCTTGACACTTCTACAGAGAGCAAGCCTCAAGTGCAACCCTGCCAAGGTATAGCTATGCCTCCCTGAAGTCACTTATTTGGGCTTGCGCATCACCATAGATGGCAGGAGTCCTGCTTTGGACAAAGTCCAGGGCATCCAGGATCTGTCACTACCTACTAGTGTCTCCACACTGAGACACCTCCTGGGCATGGTGAACTACTCCACAGACTTCATCTCTGACTTTGTACAAAAGGCTGCATCCCTGTATGAGCTACTGAAAAAGGATGTCCCCTGGCAATGGGGACCTTAACACACAGCAGCTGTCACATCACTTAAAAAGGCCCTGGCCTCAGATCCAATTTGGGTCAACCACAACCCAGAGTTACCATTCCATCAGGAAACCACCACCTCTGACACTGCCATGTCTGCAGTACTGGCACAAAAAGCAAATTGCACCCTTAGGCCCATCATCTAGGCCTCCCAGATGCTCTCTCTGGTAGAGAAGAAGTACTCTCTCTGTGAGAGAGATCTCTTAGCCACCTTCTGGGCTGTCAAACATTTCACCTATATCATAGGTTTTCGCCCATTGTACTGCACACCAATCACACCCCTACCACTTTCCTATTGACAGATCAAATCAAGAATGGGAATGTGTCCAATACAAGACTCACCCATTAATTCCTCATCCTACAAGATTGAGATATTACTGTGCATTCTGCCAAAATGCCATCCATTTTGGCACACAGAATCCTTTACCTAGGAGACCCTCATGAATGTGGCCTACAGCTGTCTACCTTGCCTGATCCAGGCACCTTTTTAACCACCACTCAACACACCCTGCAAGATCTTGCACTTAGGTGCATCTTCATGGATGGTTCATTCTCCTATCAGGGAGGAAATTAAGTGTCAGAGTTCAGGGTCCTGGTCCTCTATACTAGAGGTGTCCAAGCAGTGTACCATCAAATCCTCACAGTATGCAGAACTGGCAGCAGTTGCCTGTACCTTGGAAGTCATCCGTGGCTCAGAAGAGGAGGATACCATTGTTTTCTCTGATTCATCCTGGGTATGCAATTCATTGACAGAATACCTTCCTTTCTGGAAGACCCATGATTTTGCTTCCTCAGAAGGAACCCCTGTCAAATACAAGGATCTATTTAAGTACATTGTAAGATTAGCTGAACATTTGTTTTCAGGCTTTATATACACAAAGTCAAATCCCACTCCAAGACTGAACCATTTCATGAGTACAGTGATTGAGCAGACATTCTTGCCAAGGTTAGTGCTCGAGGGGGTGAAGTATGGATCATGCAACCCCAGGCTGAGGCCCATACTGTGGCCACACACAAAAGGAATAAAGTGATCCCATTGGATCTGACCACAGCACAAATGGCAGATCCTGAGATAAAAGAGATATGAATACCTCTCCAAGGAAACAGAAAAGGAGATGCCTAAGGACAACCCCTACAAAATACATTATGACAACTTACACCTCTCTGCAGACCAGAAGTTGGTCCAACACCAGTCTGGTGATGAGAAACTGTGGTGGTTCCCAAAAAGGTCTCATCAGAGTAAATTCATTAGGTAGATGATACACCCACAGGTGGACACTAAGGGGTAGACAAAACCCTGCAGAGATTAAAAACTGTGGTGTGGTGGCCTGGCCAAATAACCGATGTCCAACAGTACATGGACAATTGTATCACCTGTGTCAAGAATAACCACATTCCTGGAAAGAAGAATAGCAAACTACTCCCATAGAGGCAATCTGGTCCCTGGAATGCAATCTCATTTGATTTCACTGGACTCTTGCCTAACACTAGTAGAAACAAGAAGTACGATATGCATGATTACAGACCTCTTCCTGAATTGGAAGGAGGCCTTTCCATGCTGAGCAAGCATGGCAAAAGCTACAGCCAAGATTCTGGTAGAACAAGTTTAATAGATGTTGTGTACATTTGCAAATGAGAATGCCAAATATTAGGACATTGTTGCCCTTACTCCTAATGGCAAACAGAGCTACCCCCACTGCAGCAACCTAGTGCACACATTTTGAGGTGATGATTGACTGACAAATGAGACTGCCAGAACATCTGTGGATAGATCTTAACACCCCACCCATGGACAGAGTGTTGGTGGATACTTATGTCAAACTGTTGAAGGACAATCTTGTCCAAATCATCTCTTTGCTGCTCGAAACCTGGGCAAGGTACAGCACCAGTCCAAAATGTACTTTTACAAAAATGGCAAAGAAGTCGATTGGCAGGTGGGAGATCAAATTATGGTATTGAAATTTGTCACACTAGCCCATCCCTTGACCAGTAAGTGGGCTAGCCCCCACGACACCATCAGCAAATTGATCCCTGCTGTCTATCAAGTGTGGTTAACAGACCACAAGAAACCTGTGAACAAATGATACCATGCCATCCAACTGAAGCTGTTTAAAGGTGACTAATGCTCCTTACTAATGCCAGGGAAGGAGGCCTGTGCTTTAACCTGTTCTCTCTTTGTTTTTCAGGATGAAACATCTAATCCCTTTTCTGATCCTGGGCATCTTGGTGAGTGTATTAGAACCCCCTCCTTGAGGAATCTCAAGACACTTGTCCACCATCTGGACCCTCCACATCCAGACACCCAGTTTTATTTATTTATTTATTAGCTTTTTGTAACTGGGTAAGCATACTAGACAAAGCTGCCTGTTTTTAGATACCACCTGGGAGAGTATAAGTCAACCAATACATTGCAGTACATACAGAGATAACAACATCTATTATATAGGAACAACCCTATACAGAGATAACAGCAGCTTACAGAGTTGCAGAGTTGCATATCATATAAGTGACAGTTGTGAGATTGTTGTGCATAATATATACAACAGCAAGACAGGGGTACAAGGTAAGACAGAACCTAATCGAATGTAGTAAAAAATTCCATATGCTAGGTAACCAAGAAGAATGAACCAAACAGAAAGCAAGGTTGGGACAGTAAGGTATAGAAAAGGCAAGCAAGAGAGGTGACATTTGTAGGACAGCAAGGGGGTTGGGATGCAAACAGAAAAGAGTGACCTAAGTGCATATCCACAGCTCAGGAACAGATAGAGAAGTGGAAGAGACAGAGCAGGCCTGGAGAAACATGTGAAGCAGGATCTGTAGGACAAAGCACAAAGCTAAGTACATTTACATGTATCAAGGGCAGCGAGGTAATTGAAAAGAGTTTTTCTGAATGTGAGGTGGGTTTTTGTGGGTTTTGGTATATCTTAGATTAGGTGGAAGGAAGTTACAGAATTTGGGGTAAAGAAGGGGAAGGCAAGTTCACCCATTCTGGTCACCCAAAACCTCTAATGGAGGAGTGGCCATTTGACTCCCATCTAACCATGTGACTGTTCACAAAGGAAAATATGCTTACCTCAATATCATGGTGGTTTCTCCAGACAACTTACTGTGTAATTGAATGGAGAACGGGTAATTCTACTGGACATCAACTCCCAGTTGCCTGCCTTTCCAAAGGAATCTTCCAAGGCTGGTTCAGCACTTGCATTTGCCCCAATGGAACTTTGTGTATATGCCAAGTTAAACAACATCATGCAGGCCCATACAATCTGACAGCAATGTTTTGCCCAGACCTTTGCAACCAATGTCCCAATGCCACCATGCATCAGAAGTGTTTAAATCAATCAATTGCTCTTTTTCTTATAGTCATTCCAGCCTTAGCAGATAAACCTTTACATGCCTGTTAATGGAACCTTGTCCACCCAGTGGCCTGGCTGCAACTTCTGTTACTGGGACATGTATTAACAATGTACAATTTATGCATGTTTCTGTTTTTAACCTTACCCACTGGAACATGGCAGAGTTTGGCCTTTGTGACACCTTTAATGTGTCAAAACCTCACACCACTATGTTGCTAGATCTTATTGCAGCATATCAAGCATGTGCACAAGACCTTAAAGCTGGGCAACAGACTATGGAACACTGAGGAGTGTTCTTCCCTAAATGCCCTAAGCAGAGTTTGTGGGTTTCAGACTTAACAGGCATAGCCAGGACTGTTAAGCATATGTTTGGATCTGGTGCCGTACGTCAATTTGGAACAGAGCCAATTTGGCAAAAACTCAAAAACATACTAAATTATTTAACAGTAAACTTGCCCAAATTGTCATACACAGAATAGATGGTTTAGCTCAGGAGGAAAGATTCACAATGTATAACATGCACAAAATTGCATGTTTAGTTAATGAAACCCAAAACAAAAATCAATGAATTGGTCTTTTATACTAATGAGGAAGCTAGAGAGCAACACATAGACAGGGAAATCATTTGTTCAGCTTACGGCAGCCTAAGTTCCTCAGGGAAAAAGTACATATTGACAGTTGTCAAATATGCTACCTGATATCCTGAAGCCATTGTGCTGCCCTTTACTAAGGTGGACAAGGTGGCAGATGCTTTGTTGGGGATTTTCTCCCATGTTGAGTTTCCGCAAGAAGTTTTCTCTGATCAAGGGGATAACTTCATGTTGGACCTAATGAAGTGTTTGTGGGAGAAGTGTGGTGCTGTGCAGAGGCACACACCACCTTACCACCCACAAGCCAATGGTCTCATAGAGAGATTTAATGGGACTCTAAAAGCTATGCTTATGGCATTTGCATAACAGCATGGGCAGGACTGGGAGAGATACCTGCCCCACCTGCTGCTTGCCTGTGCCACAAAAGTCAACTGGAATTCCACCCTTCAAGCTCTTGTATGGACACTGAGTGAGGGAGCCACTAGATTTAATATGAGAAGACTGGGATGGTAATCATGCCACCCAGGGGACTCCTGTAATGGAGTATGTATTAAAATTCAGGGAGACACTGGAGGAGCTTATGGGCATGGCCCAGAGCAACCTGGCAGCTCCCCAGCAAAAACAAAAGACCTGGTATGACTGTGGAACCAGAGCTTACTTGTATGGAGTAGGACAGGAGGTAATGCTTCTGATCCCAGCCCGGAAGGACAAGCTGCAAGCTGAGTGGTGGGGCCATACGAGGTAGTCTGGCAAATAAACAATGTTAATTACTTTGTGGAGCTACCTGACTGAAAACACACTCACAGGATGAATCATGTAAACATGATGAAGTCATATTTTAATAGGGCTGACATGGTACTTGTGGTTTGCAGTCCTGGAGAGGAGCCAGGCAAGGAAGACCCCATTCTTGACTTGTTAGCTAAGAGTTAGCAGGTGACATCTGTGGAGATCATCATGCTGTCACCCCAGTTGACACCAGGACAGGCTCAAGAACTAAGGAACATTTTGTGGGAATTTCACCCTTTATTTATTCCCAACCCTGAACAGACACCACTAGCAGTGCATGATGTAGACACGGGGACCCAAGCACCCATACATAGGACAGCCTACCAGGTGTCAGAGACAGTCCTCAAGAACATCAGGAGAGAAGTGGGGGAGACGCTGGATCTAGGGGTGATCCAGAAATCCCACAGCCCCTGGGTCTCACCTGTAGTCCTTGTACCAAAACCAGATAGGATTACACTGTTCTGTATAGATTACTGTGGGCTTAATGTGATCATGAAATCTGACAGCCACCCAATGCCATGCAAGGATGAATAGCTGGACAAATTGGGGGATGACATATTTAATTACAGTAGACCTGATGAAGGGGTATTGGCAGGTGGAACTCACTGTCCAGGCTAAGGAAAGGTCAGCTTTCATCACCCCAATTGGCCTGTTCGAGTTAAGGTCATGCCCCTTTGAATGAAGGATGCCCCTTCTACATTCTAATGGTTAGTAAATCAGGTGTTACAGGATACGGAGGACTTTGCAGTTGCCTACCTGGATGATATTGCTATTTTCAGCCATAGCTGGCAGTAGCACCTGACACACCTGAGGGAGGTATTTGGCCGAATACAGGCCATGAGTCTGACTATTATGGCTGAAAAGTGTCAGGTGACCATAGCAGAGGTCATGTTTTTGGGACATGTGGTGAGGCAGGCCAGCTCCACCCAAACCAAGCAAAAACAGAGGCAATTGCAGCATGGCCCATGCCTGAAATGCAGAAACATGTCAGGAGCTTTCTTCGGACAGCAGGGTATTATAGGAAATCTTTACCTCACTACAGTTGCCTGGCAGCTCCTTTATCTGGGTTGTCGATAAGGAAGAGGCTTAGGAGGGTAAAATGTGACCCAGCCTATGAGTGGGCCTTCACACAGCTGAAAATCTCACTGTGTAGGGCTCCAGTGCTGGCCAGCCCAGACTACAACTGGCCATTTGTGGCGCAAACAGATGCCTCTAACGTGGGAATAGGGGCAGTCCTCAGCCAAGTATCCAATCAGGGGAGAGAGCACCCCATTGCATACTTACTGGGTTTACTAGGTTTGACAGGAAAAAAGTAGGCCACGGCCCATTGAGACTTAAGCAAGAAGCTGCTTCCACTTGAACATGCTTATTCGACAGTAGAAAAAGAATACCTCATCTTAGTTTGAACATTGAAAAAACTGGAACCATATATTTATGGGAGGCATTTTAAGGTCCAAATGGACCACAATCCATTAGTATGGTTAGGCCACATGGGGACATCGAATGGGAAACTCCTGAGATGGAGTATCACCTTGGAGGCTTATGACATGGAGGTTACCCATAGGCCTGTATCTAAAAATGGGAAAGCAGATGGCCTATCTTGTATACTGGATCAATAACAGAACTGTGAAAATGCTGCTATCAATAGGGTTGCATTACCCAAGGTTCTGTTTTAGGAGGGAGGAATGTGCAAGATAGGCCTATACAACTTTATTAATGTTCATATATCATGTGCTATGATGTGCTCCAGAGTTAAAAGCACTGTCCCTTTAAATGCAGAGGGAGATTTGGAAAAAAGATGATGTTTTAAAATGTAAGGCCTTGCATACATCTAGGAAAGAGAAAGACATGGTATGTGTATTCCAAGGATTACATCCCTTACACCAAAGGGCACTTAGCCATTCCAAAGCAAAAGGCCCCACTAGGAGGTCAGAAGCAAAAGGCCCAAGTGGGATGTCAGCCTCTTACAGCAACAGGAAGAACCATACATAGGCATAAGACATGTTAGAGGGGTTTTAAACATGGAACTACAGTGACACATGCAGGACAAGGTGAACTGTCACATCCATTAAAAAGGAGAGGGGGTGAATATGACATCACTCAGACTTTAAACTGCATACACATTTTGAAATCGGGGCATTCTCTTGGAGGTTTTAAGCCTGAGGAGGACATGGTCCTACGGAGTCTCAAAGCTAGGAAGAAAACTTACCAAGCTATTATACACTTTTTGAAAATATACAGTATGTAGGTCTGGGAAAACCCTTGAAAAGAACTGTGTTTTGTGAAAGCGGACCTTACACATTCTGAACAGAAATTTTGATTTTTTAAGTCAGAATTTGGGAACAAAGATTTTGCACCAAGACAACCCAGAGTTTTGCTACAAAGGAAATTCAGAAACTCACTTTTCTCCAGCAATCTTGTGTTCTAAAGAAATTCATCACCTACAGACCTCTCAAAAAAGACATTTGATCTTTGTGGACTCTACACATCACATCAAGGTATAGTTTTAGAAATAAAAGTGTTCCGGCGATGCACCATGAAAAGTAGCAGTTTCCCTGCATAGCTCCAGCCACCCGTTCTTAAAAAGTATCTTTAACGCATAAAAGGTAACTTTACGGTATCACAACACCTATAAAAAAGCATCAGAAAATCCAAAGAAGAAGTGAGGATACTTTAGGTCCCTCCATATGGATCTGGAGATTAAAAAAATGCTACCTAAATGCACTCCCCCTGTTACGCCCAAAAAGGCCCCAAAAAAGCCTAGGGCCTCAGGCTCCAGCCAGAATCTAAGTTCTTCCTCTTCCACAGGGGACAGTGAACTGCTTACCCTCCACAGATTTTTAGAAGAATTTAAACCATTTCATGAAGACTTGCATAAACTTACATCGGACTTCACCACCTTGACATCGCAACTGAATGAAGTATCACAAAGGGCCTCTGATAATTCTGCAAGGCTCTTTTCATTGGAGAAAAAACAGGACAAATTTGACCCTGAGCTCAGCGCCCACAGACAGCAGCTGGCCAAACTGGAACTAAAGGTGGAGGACCATTGGAATAATGTTGTAATAATCAGGTTCCCCAAAGGGGAAGAGGGGCACGACACAATACTTTTTACTCAGAAGTTGATACAAAAGCTTGTTGGCCCCTCACCCTTTGGCGATAAATATATTATAGAAAGAGCACATAGGGCTCTCCGATCCAAGCCAGCGCCTGGTTCCCCCCCCCCACATCCACTAATTTTCCACTTCTTAAACTTCCTAGAAAAACAACATTTTCTTCAGAAAAGTAAGGAACTCCAGGAAATTTAGTGGGAAGGCAAAAACTCGAGAATAACCCAGGATCTGTCTACCTCTGTGCGCCTGAAGAGAACAGCATTCCATCCGATGGTGTCTAAGTTAATTGTGGCTGGCATTAAATATAAAATGGCATACCCATCCAGACTTCATGTCCTTATTGCAGGAGTTTGGACCCCCTTCAACGATCCTGAAGTAGCTGTTCCACAGCTTAAAGTTGCCTTCCCTGACCTCTTCAAGAGTCTCTGAGGGGATAGTGGGAAGATTTTAGTTGGAAAAGTGAAACTGTAAGATTGAAAGGGAACTGTTTCCTTTGGAATGTACTTCATGAGCCCAGGTACTCTATTCATTGTTATCCACTAAAAATAATGAGGAAATATCTCGCTTTATTGCACTCCTCACATGTATCCCAAATCTGGCTAAATACACTCCTCAATGCTGATGAGATGAAAATAGTCAGTCCTCACGTAATATCTACACTGGGCCTAGGCTAGCCCTGCCATGCTTCTTGCAGTGCGTACCCCCGATTTACCCCCCAGTGTCTCAGCACCTTGTTTTAAAAGGGAAAGAGCTGACTTCAGAAGATGGAACTGTCTCTCATCATAAACACCAGAAGGTTTAAATTTGGAGTTGGGAGGATGGAGTAAACATTATCAGAACAGGGGACTTATATTAATATTTCCTTAGTGGCTCCTTGGAGAATCTGGGGAGCTGTTTTTGTTTTCTTTATCTCCTGTTTTCTGGTTAGTAACACCTGATTTTAGGACTGGAGCATCGTGGTCATCAAATTGAGTCTCCTTTTGGAATTTTTTCTTTTTTAAACATTGTCGCCATGAGAGGGAGCTCCAACACAACTAATGGACACTTTACCTGAATCATCGCATTAACGGTGAGTAACCAAGCACTGACTTGGACTTTTCTGTTGATGGACATTGCAAGAGGGACTTTGTCAGTGGAGATATCATGCTGTCTCCAGATTAAATGGTTTGCCTTGATTTTAAGAAGGGATACCTTTTTTTTTTTTTTTGTGATGTACCATGAAGAATGTCTGTTTTCAAGGGAACTAATAAACGCTTATAGCAAGACGGAAAATGAGTAATAGAGAGGGCATTATATTAGGATTGTTTAAAATATAGTTCTAGTTGTGATGTAGGCTATAATACTGGATTTCCCTTTTTTTGGCTCATTACATATGGTAGGGAGTTCTCTAAGCTATTGCTAGGTACTAGTAAAAACCTGTGGATAAAGATATACTTAATTTCATTTCAGGGCGTGTGCTTTTGTTAAATTAGATAACTATTTTTGAATTATTACATGATTAGAGAACAAGTTAACAGTATTATAGTATTATCTGGATACTATTGACCTAAGTTCATAGTCTTAAAACATCTTTTGAGTAAATTGATGTTAGGTAGGTTTTGGATATTCTTAATATGTTTATGCATCTAACTAGGTAGTAATTTTATAGGGGTCTTGATATGTTTGACCCTAGAAGAACTTTTGAGGGTATTATTCTTTAATGTTTAAGATTTGTTAGGGTGGCTGGAGTGATGGGGATGGTTGCTGGGCATGAGGCAAAGCATAGCAGAATGGGAAGGAGGGTTGGGATCAAAATTTGTTGTTTACACCATGTATGATATATAACATGGGATCATTTAGACTTCGGGGGGGGGGGGTTCTTCACACAGGAACTGTCATTTGGGGAAATTAATAGATACATGTCTTCCATGTTTACCAGTATGGAAACCTCTATGGCAGGTACAGTGAAAATTCTCACATGGAATGTCAGAGGGGTGAGATGTAAACTTAAGCAGTACCAGATCCTTAAAAACCTTAACCTGCTGGTGGTGGATAATGCTATGATGCAGGAGGCCCACCTATTAAATTCAGAGGCAGACAAATTACACAGGCAACAAATAGGTCAGTGCTTCTCGGCTGAGGGTAACACCCAAAGTCAAGGGGTTCTGATTCTAATTCGTAGATCTATACCATTCACTCCCAATTTAATTATATCTGATCCAGAAGGGTGGTACATTATAGTCAAAAGGAAACTTTACAACAGAGACATCATACTAGCCAGTATATATGGCCCTAATATTGACTCACCCATTTTTTTTCTGCATTTACTAAATTCTCTTATGCTATTTTTAAACATACCTTTAATCATAGGAGGAGACTTCAGTCTGGTTGTTGATCCACAGATAGATCATTCAGGCAAGCCACTTAAAGGACTCTCCCCAGCGCAGCGGGCACTCTGCGAGTTGTTAGACGGTGCAGGCCTGATAGATATTTGGTGTGTCCTTCATCCTGCTGTCAAAGAGTTTACATTTACATCACCGGTCCATCATATGTCCTCCCATATTGATTACCTGTTAATTTCCCAGAACTTGATTTCCAGTGTCTCAGATGCTAATATACTTCCGGGTCCATTATCTGACCACCCCCTAGTGTCGTGCTTGATCTCCCTTGTGTCTCTTCCCACCAAGGGTGGGCAATGGAAGGTCAACAACAAATTGTTTAAAAGTCCAGAAAATGTTAAATATATAGCTGAACACATCACAGTTTTTTCCATTGTTAATACTAATTGAGCAGGAAGATCTGATATTGAATGGTGTGCCCTAAAAGCCTACCTTCGTGGCCTTTTTATTGGGCTGACGTCCAGAAGAAAAAAGATGTAAGAAGAGCAACTTAAATCCCTATTATCTCAAATCCAGTCTTTGGAACACAATTTCTCACCCAGTCTCCTGATCCAATTAGGCAAGACTTAGTAAAGTTAAAAGATGCTTATTTGAATTTACTAAGACTGAAGGCTGAATTTGCCATCTGCAAAACCAAAGCCCTCTATTTGGACCAGGAAGAAAAGGTCTCCTGGCTCTCAAACTTAAACAACTTGAATCAAATAGATTCATTGCTGTGATCCACTCTACAGAAGATGACACCTTAAAAATATCTGCATCAGATATTGTTTCTGAATTTAGAAAATATTACATGACGTTATATAGTCTGATGGAGGAACCTCCATCACTATCTAAATTCAATTCTTTTTTAACACATTCCTCATTACCCTCTAGTTCAAATTTACATAAAGTCGCCCTTGTTGCTCCCGTCACCTCAGAGAAAATAATCAGACTTATTAAAGATCTGCCAATAGACAAGACACCAAGTCATAGGTTTCATAGGTAAATCAGAGCCAAGAAGACCGTGGTCCATATTGCTTGACAATTTTGTTTAATTATAACCCTTTATTGATTTGTTACTCAGAAAAGTGTCTAATCGATTTTTGAATAAGTACATGCTTTCAATGGTCACCACAGAAAGTGGTAGGACATTCCATATTTTAGATACTCTGACAGAGAACCAAGAACTTCTCTGTTTTGTTCTACAATGTTCTACTATTAATTATAATGGGTGAGCCCTAGTTTCATAAATCACATCTCTGAAAACTAATCCCAAGGTTTCCCACAAACTAATATCATGTAGAGCTCGATACACCAGGCATAAGTCTCCCCTCAGTCTACGATATTCCAGACTGTAAAGTCCAAGTTTTGTAAGTCTATCATCATATTCTAGACCCTGTACCTCATCCAATCTTTTGGTTGCCCTTTTCTGGATTTGTTCTATAACATTTATAGTACCCCTGTCTCCTGGTGCCCAAAACTGGGCACAGTACTCCAAGTGAGATTTAACAAGTGAGGAATACAGCTGGAGCAAGACCTTACTACTTGTACTTTTTATGTGCTTAGTTATACAATGGAGAATACCCCCAGCTTTTTTGATAATTTGATGACAATGTAGGCCAAAGTTTAAATCATTTTTTTTACTCTGATTCCCAAATCTTGCTCGTCTTCAACAACCTGAAGCAGTCTGTTACCCATTTTATAATTTGCTAATGGATTTTTCTTCCTGAAATGCATTACAACACATTTCTCAATGTTAAACATGAGTTTCTTTGTTAATGCCCAATTTTCTAGTCCATTTAATGCATATTGTAAAGTAATTACATCTTCAGATTTATTAATTTTATAACCAATGCGGGTATCATCAGCAAATTTGGTCAACCAGACATCAGTTGATGAAGATAGTGAGGAGATATAAATATTAAAAAGACAGGGTCCCAGAACAGACCACTGAGGGACCCCACTAGTAACCAGTTCATACTCTGAGTAGTAACCCTTTATAAAGACTCGTTGAGTTCTCTTGGACAGCCATGACTCTATCCATCTGGTAATATTCCCATCTAATCCCATTTTTATTGTTGCATCTATTAGTTTGCCGTGTGGCACCTTATCAAAGGCCTTCAAAAAGTCCAGTAGAATCACATTCACAGCTTCACCTTTGTCCAGTGCCATACTGACACCACCGCAAAATTCTAGCAGGTTTGTCATACAAGATCTAGATTTTACAAAACCGTGCTGTGCATTGTCTTGTTGCATAATGGTCCCAATATAATTTTTTACTATACACTCCATGATTTTACTCAGAACAGATGTTAAACTGATGGGTCTATAATTAGCAACATTATGTTTGGATCCTTTTTTTTTTTAAATGGAATAACTGTGGCCTGTCTCCATACTTCTAAGACTTCTCCTTCTGTAAGTGATTTTGTGAATAGGGCAGCTATTGGACCAGATAAAGGAATTGCCAATTCTTTCAAAATACGAGGGGTGGAGTCAATCGGGACCAGCAGATTTGTTGGGATCTAATCTCAAAAGTAATTTCTCCACTTCCATTTTCTCAATCTTATATTGTTTAGTTGTGGAATATATATTATGACTAACAGTAGGACTAGTTTTACTATTAAAAACTGAAGAAAAATAATTATTACAAACTGTAGCCATTTCTAATTTATTGGTTTGTAGTTCTCCGTTTTGATTTTTTATTGGGCCTATAACAGGTGCACCTCCCCTCTTATTGTTTATGTAGGTATGAAAGGTTTTATAGTTATCTTTAACATTTACTGCTAACCTATATTCATAATCGCATTTTGCTTTTCTAATACTCTTTTTGATAATTTTAAATGTTGTTTATAATCTAGCCAATTTTTATGAGAATTACTTAATTTAGCTTTTGTAAATGCCCTGTTTTTATTTTTAATATGCTTCTTAACTATTGCGTTCATCCAAGGTGTTTTAGGTTTGTTGTTTTCTATTTTCTTAATTAGGGGAATATATTTTTTAGTAGTGCTAGTCAATTTAGTATTTATGGACTGCCATATTTCTGAAAGTGTTTTATGCTTAAAGTCAGTTTCCCAATCCCAATTGGCCATTTCATTTTGAAAGTCACCAAAATTAGCCTTATTGAAGTTATATATTAAAATAGTACTGAGGTCCTGATGGTTTTTCGGCCAATTTTTATAAAATTTTTGCCCCACAATTGGCTCCATCGCTTTTGGTCTTATTTCATCACATTCTTTCTGGGCAGGATTTGGATAAGTCTTTATTCGAGGCCTTAATCACCTTAATACCCAAAGATGGTAAACCCCCTGATAGAATGCAAAGTTACAGACCGATTTCCCTTTTGAATCAAGATTTCAAGAATCTCACAAAACTTCTTGCGGATCGACTAGGTCCTCTGCTACCGGATATCACAGACCCAGAACAGGTGGGATTCATGAAGGCCAGATCCTCGGTAGACCATCTTAGAACCCTGTTGCATGTCTTCTCGGCTACCAGGGATGCTGATTTTCCTGCTGTCCTTGTCTCCCTGGATGCCGAGAAGGCATTCGACAGGGTTGATTGGAACTTTTTATTTCAATCACTTCAAGCTTTTGGATTTCCCAGTTTGTTCATAAAGTGGATAAAAGCATTGTATAAATCTCCAATTGCACATGTTGTCTGTAATGGGTTATTGTCCAATCCTTTCATACTTTATGCCGGAACCAGACAAGGCAGCCCTCTATTCCCCTTATTTTTTAACATCTATTTAGAACCCCTTATCTGCAGGATTACAGCAGATTTGGATGCCCAGGGTATAAATATTCACCATCAGACTGTCAAAGTCTCGGCTTATGTGGATGACTTGCTCCTACAGCTGTCCCACCCCAATACTTCAATGCCTGCCCTGATTACAATCCTGGAAGAATTTAGCTCTATGTCTAACTACAAATTAAATAAAGACATGACTGTGGTTTTTCCTCTAAATAATAAAGCGATGAAGATAGATACTTTAACGGTGGGTTTCCCCTGGCAGACTAAATCCTTGAGATACTTGGGAATTAACTTGTCAAGGGACCCCGGTAGATTTACAAAACTAAATCTGGATCCATTAATTTCTGTTATTAGACAAGATCCTAAAATATGGGCATTACTCCCCCGTTCTCTCTAGGGGAAAATTAATATAGTTAAAATGAATAGTTTTCCCCCGGTTATTTTACTCAATTAATCTTTCAAATGTCTGGATCCCCTTGGCTTGGTTTAAAAGGATACAGAAGATAATTACAGACTTCATTTAGGCAGCTAAGAAGCCCTGGATAAGTTACAATAAGCTCTCAGCCCTGAAAGCAAAAGGAGGACTCTGTCTCCCACATATCGGGTTATATTATTGGGCCAGCCATGCAAGTAAGTACTTGAGGTGGCCCACACCTGAACACCCTCCAACATCATATTCTTTTACTCCCATATGGCTCAAAATAGAATGCACCCTAATAAATGCAAATGGGCTATCCCCCAGGGCACTTTTGCATATTAAATTGAAATCTTTGCCCATATCGCTTAAAGGCAGCCTCATAGCAGTATCCATCAGAGTTCACTCACAGTTGTGTTCCTTTCTGAAATATGAGCATATTACAGATCTTTCTCAGCCGTGGTGGGGGAACACAAATCTCACTATTGAGGGTAAACCTCTCCAGTTGAAATGGATCTCCCAGCTGGGTGATCACCCACTTAACTTCTTTATTTGGGAAGATGTCTCTTGGTTAACCTCTCCTGAAATTATACATAAAGTCCTTATCCCGAACTCTGTTATTTTCAAAATATTTCAATTGCGCCACCTGATTGTGAAATCTTTTGGCTCTGTCCCACCCATACCTTCAAGGTTGTCCTACTGGACAGAATTGATTCCTATGGCAGGCCTACCTCATGCCGTATCTAAAATGTATGGGCTACTACATAACTAGAAATGGCCAGATTGCCTTGGCTTGACTCAATTTTGGGCTTCTCTTTTCCTCCACCAGGAAATTATTTGGCCCTCTTTGTGGTCGATTTGTCATAAATACATCTGACAAGACAAGCTGATTAATACAGTTCAAAATCCTGCATAACTTCTATTATTCACCCCAGAAATTGGCTAGGCTGGGACTCCTGTCATCCTCTACTTGTACTCATTGCCAGCAAGAGGAGGGTAATTTAATGCACATATTCTGGAAATGTACCAAAGAAACCCCCCTTTGGAATGTGATTCGACAGAAGGCTGCTCCTCTGCTAGGTCTGTCCGACCTTTTCACTCCCAAAATATGTATATTGGGGGATCTTTCCTCTGTCACAGTCACTAACAGAAAATGTCACATAATTCTTATAGCTACGTCGGTTAAAAATCTGGTTTTGCATCATTAGAAAGATATGACTGACATTGCTTATAGTGAGTGGTTACAGGAGTTGCTGGCAAATCTGCGATTGGAAAATATGATTGCTAATTTACATGATCAATCTCAGAAATTTCAGAAGGTATGGGGTCCCCTGCTGACATTGTATTCCCTACAATCACCATATAGGTTCATTTTCTCTCCAGCTGATAGCTTATCCTGTGTGAAGAAATGGGAAAGGGGTGGGTGGGTTGAGGGGGGTGAAAGATGATCTAACTTCTGGTATATATTCCTGTCTCATCTATATGTATGCAATTTTGGATCTTCTCTCTGTAACTGTATAAAAATGAATAAAGTTTGAATTGAACAAAAGAAATAAAAGTGAATAGTGTTTTTTTTGTATAACCATCAAATAGTTATTTTTGTATTGTCAGCATTTCAAATCTTCTAAATTGTAGAACTTACTGTGTTGTTTTTCTTTAAGTAAACTTTTATAATTTCCTATCAACTGTGCCTGGGGTCTGGTTGTGTGATACAATATTTTAAACAAAAGGGTTTTGTAAGGACTGTACACCTTGCTAAGATAGAAAACCACTCGGCTATCCTACAAACCATGGCTGTGATTCATGAAGGTGTGGGTTTCACACTCAAAATGTGTGTAATCCACTCATGTGGAACTGCACTTGGGGAAAGGACCACCGTGACCAGCATTCAGGATCACCTGCCACTACGCGCTTCCCATCTGCAGTCCCTCCTCCCAAGTGTGCTAGTGCACCAGGGTGGTTTGGTGAACAAGGGCGGGCAGCTAATAAAATGTCCAGACCCAATCCACAAGTGGATCCCTGGCCCCATGCAGTGTGGGCTGTTATGTCCCTATGAACTGCATCCTCACAGGGATGCCTGACATATGCCTGGGTCACTGGTCCCTGCCCACCCTGGTCCATGGGGATGGGGAAGCATAGGGAAGGGGCTGGCTTTGCATTGCTGTGGCTGGCAGTAGCACCAGGAGGGGTACAATGGCTACACCACTGCCCACCCACAGACTGGCTGAAGCCTCAAATGGCACGCAGTGTCACCATGAATGGGCGCCACTGCAGAGTGCTCCCCTGGCATACCACCACCCCAGCACAGCACCATGCAACTGACAGGGAACCCTTGCGAGGGGTGCTAATGCACCTGTAGATGAATCCCACAGGGAATGAGCAATGCAACGCCACATGACAATTGGCCATGGGAATGCCTATAGGAAACCCCACTGCCCTTATGTGGTGAATAGTTATTCATGAATTGTGGCCAACATTAACAGGAGTCTTCCAGCTGGGAGCGGGGATTCTAACCAAAGAACATGTCTGCAAGAGTAAGGGGGACTTGAGACTACATTTCCACCCTCCCACTGTGAAAAAGGAAGAATGGTGAAGATTCCTCAACCTCATATCAGCTTACAAACTTCACAAAAGGAGGACATCCCTGTGAACAAGAAGTCCTGCCATGCCCATGGGGCTGGGCTTATGACAATCACTACCACTAGGGTTTCCTTGACCATTACCTCCTGTATGTGCTCCCCATTTGTGAGCACAGGATCAGGGATTACCCCCTCCATCCTGGATCATGAACCTTCCCTGTATTGCATCCAGGATCTCTTGACTCCTGGTGCAGGATGTGGCCAGTATACCTCAGTCCATCACGGGCAGATTAAAGTCACCCACCACTACCACCTCCCCTTTTCCTGCTACTTCCTGCAATTGTAAACATAGTTTTTTGTCTCTTTCTTCTTTTGCCTGGTTATGCGGTCTGTAGATCACCCCAACCTAATATTCCTCCACATTGGTCTGGAGCTGGATCCAGAGCATTTCTACCTTCCTCTGGACATTCTCCTCCCTTGTGCATGTTATCCCTTCCCTGTCATAAGCCACAACTCACCCACCCTTTTCCTAATGCCCTGTCCCTTCTGTATAACTTGTATCCCAGGATTGAGAGGTCCCAGTTGTGGTGTGTTGTAGCCCAGGTCTTGGTAACTCCCGCTACATCTACCTTCCTTTTCACTAGGAAGGCCTGTAGGTCTGCCATCTTATTACTAAGACTAGAAGCATTGAGTGACACCACTCTCTGCCTCAATACTGTGCCTCTTTGCTTATTTCCTGTATTTTCTGTGTCCTGCTCATCCCTTGTTCTTTCCCTTTCAGTCCCACATATTTGGTTGCCCCCAATGCCCCCTAGCCCACCCTCCCAATTACTACTACCTGTGTGGGGGGAGGTCCACAGACCTACCCTTGTCTAAGTTTCTCAGTCCTCTGGCTCACCCCACCCACTAAGCAGTTTAAACTCTGTTACATGAGGTCTCCGCACCCTAATTGATACCCCAGAGGTACACCGCAGACAGCATTTATGTATATGTTATACTAACATATAGTGCTATGGACACCTACGGTACAAGAGTAGATGTCAGGATATGTATGCACATGATTGCCATATGCTTTACTTTCTAATATACACATGTATTTTTTGCTTACAAGATGTTAGGACCCTTGTGTCCTTGTAGTGTTATGATGTATGAGTCAGCATTGCCATCTTCTGATGATTAGTATTACTACAAGGCTATGTACAAACTGTACTTTCTTTGTTTCCACAAAGTGATGACTATAACAAAATTGTATAATGGTATCTAGGACTGTGGAGCCACCTCTAATTTAACCAATAGGGTTCATCTCTGTAACTAGAAATGTTTCTATCTTACAGTAACAATGTAATTATCTTAAGTATATAATGTAAGATATTACCTCTTTTACCTCGGTGACCTGGGACGCGAAGATCCCTCAAGGTATAGGGAATGCATAGGACTGGCTCCCAGGTTTTAATGGTAAGAACTGCTTAGGGCAACTGTGGTTTTTCTTTTGGTAGTAATAAACAAGATGTATTACTCTTATGCAGCATGTTTGTGATTCCTTGCATTCCCATTGTTGCCAAGAACCTGAGAGTGAGGGTTTAGACTTCCTGACAATTGTCAATTGCGTGCAGACAATATTTGGTGTTGCAAAGTTTTCACTTATTGCTACTACTTTTCCTTCCTTAAGGGACAGGTGTGCACACCTGCATCACCTCTCCTGTATTTCACCCACTTTGTAACTACCTGCAAAGTCTGGCTACTTACTGGGTGTGGTCAATGCCGACTCACCTCACCCCATGGCAGTTTTGAATTTCAAGCTTACAAGTGCACAGTAGCCCACCTGTGAATTAGAGCACCTGTTGTGGATCGATACACAAAATGGCCACCATATCAAATATCTGCACAGAATTGATACTTGATGTCTCAAACTTCCTTGCCTCCCATAGAGGATGGATTGACAAGTCAATCCAACAACCCCATGCAGGGGATTTCAACCCAGTACTCAGAGATGAGACAAACAGACAGAAAGCGTGAAGCTAAAGGGCTGTTGGTCATGGCTCACTACACTGCTCTAGACGCCTCCAAAGTGAGGTTTTGAACACATGATCTGCAAGTCTCATCTCTCAAGCAGGAGATGGGACTGCGAAAAACTGAATGCTTGAAAAGAGAGCAGGATTTGGAGTCTGAGCTCCAGACTCTGAGGAATGCAAAGGATTCACTATTGCATAATTCTGTTCAGAAAAATGAGCAGGAACTCCGTATGTTGAAGCAGAAATGTGAAAGTTTGAGACAGGATAAGAGGCAGACATTGCAAATTAATGATATATTAAGTAGAACTAATGACCAGATCCATGATGAATTGGGAGAGCTCCAGGATGAGATAAATCAGGTACGTAATGATTTAGGTGTAGCTAATAGGGACAATCACGAATTGAGTGCTGCGTAGAGTGTTACAGAAGCACTTACAGGATGATGTGGATCAGAATGTTGCAAATGTTAGTCATAATGAACGTGAATGTAAAATGGTGAAACTGCACCATCAGTGAGAGGTACTGGCTGGGTCACGTCAAGGCAGTGGGTGGCATAGCCACCTTCCTGATGAAGTCTACTATGGCCCAGCGACCCCAGCCTGTAATCCACAACATGGTAGACCCCTGTCACATAACACCACGTCCCTACGTCATCAATGGCATGACTACCATCATGAGTGACGTCAACATGGCAACCCCCATGATGAGGGGGAGCAGGCCCAGGCCTAGTCTCAATGGCACCACCAATCACCGTTATTTCTGTGGACAATAGGCAAGAGATAGAAAAAATGATTGATGATGCCTTAGTCACTGTGATCCTTCCTGAAAGAAGCAACCAGACTCTTTGAACACAGATTAAGCAGCTGCTAAGGAGACTGCTACTCGGGAAGGAATGGTCTGAACTGTTGCTGAAGCCACAGCTCAGGTAGCCCTACGGAGTGCCCGAGACAATCCACCTCCAAACGATCATTCCAGCAATCCCTTATAAATGGCCCACTCTGTTCAGCAGATAGCTGACAGCAGTGGTCGGATGAGCCCATCCAACAACCTTAGTTGCCACTTGGAAAACGTGCATTCTAATTGCAAAATGCTTAGTCTCGCTGCAGACTACCAAGTCCAGATCCTATGCCAGACCATTGATCCTGGCCTATGGGTGAAACTCCCTGATGTTGTCCAATAAGATGGCTGAGCCACCTTTGTCAAAGTCGCAGCTGAACTCATTACTGCGCATAACCCAGGTTTGGTAGGAGTGATGCTCGCATACCCTGTGAAACAGAATGCGAAGGAGAGTCCAGCAACCTATCCCACCACAGATAAGTTTGCCGATATTGTCCAGAAAACAGAGAGCTTATCGACTCCACATCTGTGATTCAAACTCCAGGTCCAAGAAGGTAGCAGCTGTGGAACCCATCCCATAGGCTGCAACGCATTACACGGTGGAGGGGCAGGCCCAAGAGAAACAGCCCCTCCCACAGATAACCAACAACCCCAGCAGGCACAACAACAATCCTGGGGTGGGAACCAGAACTACCAAAAGAACAAAAAACACCAGAAAAATAATAAGGGTAAACAACAGAGACCAGGCCCTTCATATAGGGAAATAGCCAATAAGAACCAAAGCCTCTGAGATATTCTCGGGCAAGTGCGCTCCGTAGTGGACGCTGTTCCAGTTCGGGCCATTGCTGCAATACAACCAGGAAGGCAGGCCTCAACAGGCCGTGGGGATACTGGAAATCCAGGCTCTCAGGCCCCTACAGGCCTGAATCTGGAAGCGACTCCCTATATAGCATCAGTACAGCATGGTGAAACGGTTCACAGGAACCAGGCCCAAACGCTCTTTCAAGAGCTTCTCCATGCCTCCACTAGTATGGATTGACAATTACAAGCCCCAGTCAATATTGTAAACAAGCTAGTCTTGGATACAAATGGAAGGCCCTGCACAGAGGCCGAGGTCGGGGGCTGCCTACTTACAGTATTGCTGGATACAGGCACAGCAGTGTATGTATTGCAAGATGACAACCCAGCCACATCACCTTGGTCCACCAGATGGATGACCAATATGTCTGGTGTAGGCAGAACTAGGCTACCTGTATACCACTCCCTGCCAGTACCTGTGACACTGGGACACCTGAAGGTGTGTCATACCTTTCAGCTGATGGTACTGCATGATCACCCTAGTATTATCAGAATTGACTTCTTGGCACCTCACAGCTGTGTGGTAGACTTAGCCAACATGCTGTTGATACAGATTCAGGGACAGTACCACATTGTCATGATTTCTGACTCACATGTGGTTGCAATAATAGCCACAAATGACAAACAGTATGACATCATAGATTTGTTTAAGAACCACAAACTCTTCCCAAAGCTCCTTCCCATCCTGCAAAAGCATCTGGATGCATTTACCACCAACAAGCACAATTGTAGCAAGATGCATACTGTCATTGAGGTGACAGGTCCAGCCCATGAAAGGCAAAGGCAATACCCCTTTCCATCCGAGGCCTTGCCTTCTCTTAGGGAAACAATCAAATCAGTCCTCAAGCAAGGTATAATCAGGACATGTGTTTCAACTGCAAATTCTCCAGTGTGGCCTGTGAAAAAAATGATGGGCACATGGAGACTTACAATTGACTGCAGTAGCCTAAATCAGGTCACCCCTAGTTGTGCCCCAACGGTGTCATCATCACCAGATGTGCTATGACTACTGACCCTGACCAACAATGGTTTAGCACCCTGGTTATTTCCAATGGTTTCTGGTCACTGCCATTGGCCCCCAAAAGTCAATTTAAGTTTGCCTTCACCTTTGAAGGTAGGCAGTACATGTGGACCTGCTTATAACAGGGGTCCCATAACAGCCCCTTCCTATTCCATCTACACGTAATGGATGCCCCTGAGAGTTTCTCTACACCCCAGTGCCTCTTGCAGTATGTGGATGACATGTTGTTGGCAACAGCCACACAGGATCAACATCTGGATCTCTTGGAGGAATTGCTGACCCTCATTCAGATGGCAGGCCTCAAATATAACCCAGGAAAAGCACAACTGTGCCAGAAAGAGGTACTCTTTCTTGGTCTGAGGATAACAAAGGCAGAATCCCTGCCTGGAAGAAGATACAGAGATTACAGGACTTGCCACTCCCCACCACTGTGGCCACTCTCAGAAGATTTCTAGGTATGATAAATTATTCCAGAGATTTTATTTGTGATTTTGCTCAGAAGGCCGCCCCTCTGTATGAACTACTGAAAAAGGATGTTCCCTGGACTTGAGGCCACATACATACACAAGCTGTGATGTCACTGAAGCAGGTCCTGTCCTCAGCTCCAGCTTTGGTCAACCCCAATCCACCCTTGCCGTTCTATCAGGAATCTGCCACCTCTGACATTGCAACATCTGCAGTGTTGGCCCAGAAGGTCCATGGCACCCTACGACCCATTGCATATGCATCACAACTCTTGACCCCAGTGGAACAGAAGTACAGCCTTTGTGAAAGGAACCTTCTGGCAACCTACTGGGCTGTCAAGCACTTTTTGTATATCATTGGGTATTCCCCTCTGATCATCAGTATAAACCACACCCCATACAACCTTCCTAATCTCAGATAGAGTAAAGGATGGATGAGTCTCTAATACCAGACTGACACACTGGTCCCTCCTTCTCCAGGATAGGGACATCAAGGTTCACCCAATAAAAATGCCATCCATGCTGGTGCATGGCCTCCTTTTTCAAGGAGAACCACATGACTGTACACTGAAGCCACCTGATCTACCAGATCCAGGCCCTTTCCTTCCTGCTACACCGCAATTACTTGAGAACACCTCATTGTGTCATGTTTTTACAGATGGATCAACCTCCTATTATTAGGGAGAACAGATTGCAGTAATGGGTATATTCGTGATTTACCCTTTTGGTAACACTACTAAAATTTCCAAACATTGCAGTGTAGCATCATCACAGTATGCAGAAATGGCAGAGGTGGCCTTTGCCCTCGTGTTCATCCAGCATGAAACCGGGGACACCATCATTTTTAAGAACTCTAACTGGATTTGTTGTTGTCTTGCAGAATTTCTCCCTTTCTGGCAGAAGAACTCCTTTATCTCCTCTGACGGCACCACAGTGAAGCACAAGGAACTGGTAATATACATTCATTCACTGGCACAGAAATTTGCACACAAACTCTATGTACACAAGGTTAAGGCCCACTCCATACATGACCCCGATCATGCCTTCAATGACACAGCTGACACCCTTGCTGAGGAAGGGGCCCGAGGAGGGGAATCTGGATGATGGACCATCCAGAAGCCAGAGCAGCTGTGCACATTGCAGCAGTCAGGAAGAAACCTGAACCCTTCTCCCACTTGGATTTGTCAGAAGCTCAGCATGTTGACTCTGAACTAAAAGCTGTGTTCAGATTTCTGGACAAAGGCACCAAGAAGAATCTACCTGCCCATAACTCATACCGAAGGCATGAAAGAAAGTTACACTCGTCCCTGGATGACAAGCTCATATGATACCAGCCAAATGATACCACCACAAAAATTGTGGGTGGTCCCCTCATCATCTCAGGTCTGAAGTTTTGCACCAGGTGCAAGACACCCTCTCTGGTGGACACCAAGGAGTGGAAAACACCCTCCAGAGGCTCCAGACCACCTCATGGTGGCCAGGTGTAACCAAGGATGTCAAACAGTACATAGATGACTGTCTTGTTTGTGCGTAAAACAACCCCATTCCTACCAAAAGAAATGTTAAATTAGTACCATAAAGACACTCTTGCCCCTGGCATGCTTTACAAATTTTTTCATTGGTCCCCTCACCAATACCAGTAGAAATAACACATATGCCCTTATGGTAACTGATCTCTTCTCTAAGTGGGTTGAGGCTTTCCCCACCAAGACACGTACTGCAAAAGTCACTGGCAAAATCCTGGTGAAACAGATTTTCTCCAGGTGGGGCTTACCTCTTAAGGTAGACTCCAAAAAAGGAACCAGCTTTAGAGGTGAGTTGATGAAAGAAGCCCTTGAACTTTTTGGAGTTCACCAAAAGTTCCACATACCGTACCACCCACAATCATCAGGTCAAGTAGAGAGGCCAACAGATGGATTAAGCAAATGCTTTCCAAATTTATTGAGGACAATCCCAAGGATTGGGATTCCCTACTGCTGTTACTCCTTATGGCAATTAGGGGCACACCGTCAGCCACCACTCAGTTGACACCCTTTGAGGTGATGACTGGCAGAAGTATGAGATTACCCGAACACCTGTTGTTTGACCTGCACACCCCCACCACAGATCATGTCTCTGTGGATCAATATGTGGAAAAGTTGAGAAAAGACCTAATACACACTCATTTGTATGCTGCAAACTGCATGGGCAAGACCCAGCAGCAATCCAAAATTCATTTTGACAAACACGCGCAAGAAGTGGATTGGCAAATTGGAGATCAGGTAATGGTTCTCAGATTTGCACATCCAACACACTCTTTCTCCAACAAGTGGGAAGGACCCTACCAAACTGTCAACAAGCTCAGTCCAGCAGTCTATCAGATTAGACTCATGCAAAACAACAAATTGACTGAGAAATGGTTACATGCAAACCAGCTGAAACTGTATAAAGGAGTGTAATTACTTTTCCTCACACCATCAGGCAGAATAGTGCTAACCTTGCTAATGTTTATTTTCCTTTTCAGACACACTGACAGGACAGCTATCTTGTTCCATTTTCTCCTCATCTCAGGAGTAATCCCCTGCATTCAAGGCATGGCAAAGCACATCCTTCCTCATTTTGATCCGCCTGCAACTACCCAAGAGGGAGTCTCCATCAATATTCCCGATAATTTGATTACTGTCCAGGAAGGTTCAGATGCCTATCTCACTGCCTTGGTTGTTGCTCCTGATAAATCTACCCCACAAATTGAGTGGCAAACCAAGTCTCAAGGACAAATACTCCCCGTGGCCGAATTCTCCAAGGGAACTTTCCATGGATGGCCCAATGCAAAGTTATCCCCAAATGATACCTTGTCCTTGCACCAAACCACTTTTAGACATTCAGGTTTATATAATATTACTGCCTTAATTGACCCTTCATAATGTGATACGGTTTCTAAGGAAATCTTGTGACATACACAACATGGCCTCAGCTGCCATGTATTTATCTGTGTTACCCCCACTGAGAAACAACTTTTGGAAAGTCCAATACAAAACCCTGGCCCTCGTAGTGGTCTCACAGCCACTGCTTTATCTGGCACACTTATTAATAACTTACAATATATGCATATACCTGTTTTGTTTAATTTTACTTACTGGAATATGAAAGAATTTGATATATGTCATACTACTAACACATCGTTATATTATAGTACTTTATTACTTGACAGTTTAGCAGTTTTTCAGATTTGTAACCAAGACCCTATTGCCGGGGTACACACCACTGAGCACAGAGGCAATTTTAGGAGAAAACCTAGTTCTCAGACTCCTGATATACTAAGTCATAAACAAAACACACAAGACACATCAGATGTGACTGGTGCCACAGACACCCTTACTGGTCTCTTTGGTACTACAATGTCTATTTGGAATAAAGAAGACATTGCTACTATCAAAGCACATTCACAGAAGTGTGAAGCTGGTGTGATAAATGACATCATACCCCCATTATTGCATGGTGTGGATGGCCTTAGTCAGGAAAAAGGGATACACTGTATGTAATAAGCACAACATTGCTAAAGCATTTTAAGATTCTAAAGAAAAGAGTACCTCCCTTATTGCACAGAACAATAAGGAGGCAGATAAGCAATACATTGCATATGAAATATTAAGCACAGGGTCATAATGTTGCACGACAGTATGCTGCATGGCAAAATCCTGCTGCCTCGGGTCGACGGGAGTCGGTCGGGGGAGGGAGGATTGAGTGTCCCAACGGATGCTCTCCTCCCTCAGGGGTGGGATACCAGGGGTGCTATATGCACCCGACACCCTAAGAGAGCCAGTGGGAACACTGGCGCTCGAGGGGGACTGGCGGCTCCGTTCGTGGAGTCGGGGAGAGGGGACGCTGTTAGGTGCTTGAAGAGACGGCATCAGCACGCTCCTCCTCTGGACGCATCGCCCTTGCGCTGGCGCCCCAGGGCAGGGTCAAGGGCGACAGAAACACGGATAAGCCCCTCGGTGGTCCTAGATGAAGACGGCTCCACCCAAAAGACCACCAATTCTAGGACAGACCCCCCTGTGCATATAGGAGGGAGGAGAGAAGCACTCTAGGGGCAGATCATGGAGCAGTGGCACAGAAGGGGCATGAGCAGTCCGAAGGAGTGGACACCGAGGTAGGGAGGTGGATAAAAAATAAGTAGAAAAAAAAAATCCTGCTGCCAATACAGAGCGATTCTTGTGATGCGGCATATCTCTTTTTTCTGTGGGGGGGTCTGCCACCCACACCCCCCATTATGGGAGGCTGTGCACCCAACCCCCCCACTATAGATTCTCAACTCTGGGGGGGGTCAAGTCGGGGAGCGCAGAAAGTGTAAAAAAAATTAAAATTTCTTGGACCGGGAATCAAACCCAGTCCCAGAAGCACTGCCTGGGTTCCCTGCTGCTGTGGCTCAATCTGTTGAGCTACAGCAGCTGGTCAGTGAAATCCACTCCGAGCAGAGGTCTTATCCTCTGCCTGGGAGAGTGTGAATGGTGCAATACCGCGTGCAGCAGTATACACGGTATTGCACCATTCGCTCACTGGTGCAGCACTGTACCGGGCTAGCCAAAATGTCATACGCTATTAAGCATGTGAGATTATAACCTCTTACCAAAATATTATGCGCTGCCTATGGGTGATACATTATTACTACCATCAACAATCTCTTCTGCGATCTGGAATTCAGAAGAATCCCTGATATCATTCATGATAGACATATCTTTAAATAGTACTGCCCTCACTGCAAATTCTTTAACTGTGTTGCCATGTGTATGTTACAGTCTGTTTCTATTCCTATTTCTACTGCTAGGAATTTGGGATTTGTGACCAGGCATCCTAATACTGGTCCTTGCTTCACTTCTAAGAAATGTTCCATTAAGGATACTATGTTTGTGTCTTTTACTGTTTATTTACCACATTTTGATCCCAATACAGCTATATTTGATGAACTAGCATCCATACACTCCATTGGGCACCTTGATGAAGACATCTACAGAGAGTGCCTCGACTTGCCACCTCTTCTGGTTTTCCATTCTCTTCCTGATGCATGGGTCTAACTGCACATGGACTGTTGTGCTAAGAAGGGGTATATTTATTTGTGTCGCTGTGATGTATTTGATGTAATTAAACCTGCATGAGGATATTCCCCAGACAGTATCAACTGGTCCTTTACCATAGACAATGACATCACCATCAATGGCATAGAATATCAGGACTTAACATCTGCTCCAGATGCTTCTGGATTGTACCAGTCTTACTGGAAGGAGGTTCATCGCCTGTTAACACAGATTTCCAACCAGACTTACAGTTGCCCAGTACAACTACAAAAATGGAGACTACCTACTGTGAAAATGCAATATAATGCAGATGGTGAATTTTGTGTGGTAACTAATTTTAAGCAATTTACTTATGGAACTCAGTTATGTGTTATTACTCAACCCAATTTCTGTTTCATACCTCACCAGACAATTATTATTGGGCACACAGTTATCACCCCTGTTCCCCTTGTGGAACCAAGGACCCCAGGTGCTTCTGGCACACCATCAAGCATAACGTCAGTGGGCCTGTCCACCCCCAGGTTTTTGACATGCATATCAAAGGAGTTAGCTGCAATAATGCCCTGTCTACAGCCAATGCTTTCAATGTCCTGTTCACTGATCAGTCTGTCTACGCCCACATGTTTCCAGTAGCCGATGACCTGGGCCCCACTGACAGCACCAGCACCCTTTCCTCCCCACTTTCTATTTTAAAACTGTCTCCTGCAAGGATACATAGAAGCTTCTGGCTGGACCATCTCCCCGCTCTGGAGCTGGGCATGACAATCTTGAGCCCAAATTGCTCAGCCTGGGGACCCCCCACCTGGAATGGCCTATCTCACACATCCTCAACTCTTCCATCATATCTGGGTCTATCCCAGCTATATGGAATGTGGCCCAGGTAATCCCTGTCCTCAAGCATGGTGATCCCAAAATTCTTGATAACTATCACCCCATAACGATACTATCTGCAGTGAACAAACTTCTGGGAAAGGTAGTGTCCTCCCAGCTCTCTCACTTCCTCCAGACCCATGACATCCTCTCCCCTGTGCAGCATGGGTTCCATAAAGGGCACAGCACCTCCACTGCCCTCGCCCAGGTCACCTCCACAATCAGAACTGCGACAGACCAAGGTAAACTCATGGGTGCCATTTTCATCGACCTGACTTAGGCCTTTGATTTGGTTGATCACTCTCTGTTGAGGTCTGCCCTCTGATCCCTCAGTCTCTCCTCCCCAGTCCTAGCCTGGTTTACAAACTACCTCTTGGGCAGGCAATCATGCATGAGGTTCCAACAAATCATCTCTGAGCTTGCCCCAGCAACTCGTGGGGTGCCTCAGGGGTCTTTCCTTGGCCCTCTATTGTTCTCCATCTTTGTTAACCAATTGCCTTCTGTACCTGCCTCCGGGCATGTCACCCTTTATGCCGACAACCTTGCACTTCTGGCTAGCTCCCACAATACCAGAGATATAAACACCAGACTAAGCTCTGATTTCACCCATATTCAATCTTGGCTCATGGCTAACATGCGGGTTGTCAACCTTCAGAAGACACAAACCATGCTATTTGGGTCCCTTGCCAAGGTGAGAGCATTCCCAGAACCTCTTAAAGTTGTTGGTGTCGACGGTGCCCCTGTGACAGTGGCAGACTCCTTCAAGTTCCTGGGGGTCACCCTTGACCCTCAGCTGGACCTCTCCTTGCACATTCAAAACACCTGCAAGGCCACACACTACAAACTGGGCCTGGCATACAGGGCAAAGAACTTCCTTACCCCATGGCCCATCTTGCCATTGCAAAAGTGGTGCTTCTCTTCACAGTCTGCTATGGGCTCACCTCCTTCGTGAACACCCCTAAAACCTGGCTCATGAAATGGGACACAATGTACAACAACGTTTGTTGCTTTGCCCTATCAGCCCCCTGTCTCCCCCATCACTGTCAACTCTACACTAGGCTGGGGTGGCTCTCCCCTAGTAACCATCGATCCTTTATCCTGGGCAACTTTACAGACAACATCCTCTGATCATCCACTCCTCCTGCACTCGCCGATCTGCTCAAACCTGTCCCCTCTGGCTATCAACTGAGGTCTACCAACTCCCAGACTCTCATGGTACCAAAAACTTGCTCCCTCACAGGGGACCATGCATTCAGAGCCCTTGCCCCAGAGCTTGGAATCAACTCCCTGCTTATGTACAGGCCATCCCCTCCCACAGGAGTTTCAAGTCCTCCCTCTGGGACCACCTAAAACAACCCTCAGCCTGCCTCTGCTCCTAGCTGTCCTCCCCTCCATTGTGCACCATTGTGCCATGATGTCCCTTCGACAGCTCGTGAGCAACTGTATAGATTGCACTTTTTGAAAAAGGCTCTGCTGAGATCTGTTTGGCCCCCTGGCCACCTCCTCTGGTCACCATGCCCTAATCACTGCACTTACTATGTATTTGCTTTTTGCCTGCACCTGTCTTCAGTCTACTGCCTATTCCTGTCTGTACCTTGCTTAACTGCTGCTATCCTGTTCCACAATATGTTATTTGCCTGGGCTCTCTGCCTGCACTGGACTGTACCGTATTGACTAATTGCTACTTTGTCTCTGATGTGTTGTTTGCCTTTGTAATTCTCCCGGGTCACACCTGAAAATAGGCACTTGACTGTCTAGCGTGCTGATCTGGTAAACAAAAACTAAATAAAAATATTGTCAATGGTGACTCTGATTATCTTACTCTTTCAGAGTGTTTACCTTACTTTAATGTACATATTGATCCTCTGATTGTAACACTGAAGTCACTTTTAGACAGGAAAGACACACACCTCATCCACTTTGCCTTGGCCATCTATTCTGGCATAGGCAACATCTTACCCCAGAAGCCCTGGCTGTCACCATTCAGAGCTCTGTTGTCTCCATTATTGACAATGTGCTTATCATCTATGGCTCTGCTCCCACTACTGCTCTTAGCTACATATCCACCTCCCTCAATAAGGCTTGCTGACTTTTCACTTGATCCCATCACCTCACACATATGTATGACCTTTATGGACAAACTTAATGGCTGTAACTCACCAATTGGATAAAGTACCTAACCTGCACCATGGCAAAGAAAATAACTATGGACCTTGTGCCCCCTGGAGTGTGTGCACTCATGCACCCTAGCAATAATCCCCACTCAACCAGGGGGTCTGAATTGCAGCTCCTGCAGGTTCCACATTGTCGTACCTCACAAGGTCAAAGATCTTTTGCCTACAGGGAGCCCAGCTGGCTAAATGGTCTAAACAGTTACATCTTCTCCACTCCTACCCTTGGTGAATTTAAATCAAGGATACACCTCTCTCACTGCCTCTAGCTCCTGTGACTGACTCCACTAGCTGACCCCATGAATATTTCCCTAACCTTATGCAGTTCTCTCTCTTATTAGCACTTGGTTACCTCTTAGCACGCACTTCCCCATGTAATGTCTACGACAATGCCTCTGGCTGTGCTCCTCCTCTATAGCTCTCTGGCCCCTTCTACCCTTCCTCTCTCTTGTCCTCTATCCTCTCTGCACCTCATCTGCTATTTTCTTGTAACCTAGCTTCCAAAACTTGTTTTGTTTCTCAGATGCTTTGTAACTCTGTTTAGCTTACACTTTTGTAACTTTGTCATATGTATTGAATTTGTAATCTGACTTAATTGTCTTATGTTTTGAATTGTAACCTGACGTGGAACCTTTGTAAAAGAGCCCTGCCTCAAAGGTATTGTAATCCTAGACCTAATAAATAAAAAATAAACATTATCAATACTATGACCAAAGCAAATAAAGCAATCTATGATCTTATTAATGATGGTGATTTTAATAGTGCACTTACTAATACTTGGTTAGCGATTACCTTTAACGGTTTTGTCATTATACAGGCATTTTTGGTATTTTTCCTTATCATTATGCTTTGCTGCCTCCAGCACACACAACTCAGAACTTCTTCTATGTATTCTCCCACTTATACCTCAGTGTGTTCCAGCCTTCCCTATTCAGGTGAAGTTTATCTGCCAAATACAGCCCTTTGTCTGACCACCTGCCTCCCCAATCCCTGATACACCAGAACCCTTCTGCCCTGCATCAGCTCCTCAGCCATTCTTTAAACTCATCTATTCTCCTTTATGTGACTGTGCTGGCCCTGGGGACAGGAATTGCCACTGAAAAAGCCAAAGAGTTCACTGTTTTCATACTGGTCTTTGCTAACTCTATAAACCTGTTCGACACCACTGCCACTTCCTCCCCGGCTAAGTCATTTGTTCCCAGGTAGAGGACTAAGTTAGGTTTTCCACCCAACTCCTTTATAACCTCCCTGATCCTTGGTTCTGCCCTGCCTGCCTCCATCCCTGGCATGCAAACTACTACTCTTCTATTCTTTGGGACCCTCCTCTTTCCCCAGTGTATACCTATAATGATGGAATACCCAATGATTACCACCCTTCCATCTCCCTCAGGCATATTCTCTTACCTCCTATCCACTCCTAGTAAGCCAGCCTCCTTCCCTTTTAACTGGTGTCTATCTGTTTTCCCCACTTTCTCCTTCCCTACTATTCCAATCCCACTCAATTCCATCACTCCCAGGCTAACATTTCTTGCAACCATTCCTTCCTTCCTGTCCAATCTCCTAATTCAAGCTTTCCCCTCCTTTGCTATACCCTGACTACCTTTCCCACTCGGCCTTCCCAAGCTACACACCTCTCTCCCTCTCTCCACACTTCACCTCCATACTTTGCTTCTGTGTTTCCATGAGCCTGTACCACCCATCTGCCCCCTGTTCACCTAACCTGGCAAGTACTGCATAACTGTTTAATGAAGGCCCCCAGCATCAGAACCTACCACTGTTCCCCAGCAACATTTCTCTCCTCTTCCCTCATGCTAATCCTCTCACCCACCTACCCTTTTGTTTACCACCTGCCATTCCTCCACTAAGGTTCCTCAGGGTCTTTGAGGAGGGGATGTCCCTGGACACAGTGGATGTCATTTTGTTTTATTTTTCAAAGACCTTTGATAAAGTACCCCATGGTGACAAGTAAGAGCATAAATATTTTTAAAGCACATCTTGACATTTTTCTTAGAAGAAATTCAATTAAGGGTTATAACTACATTTTTGGTGACCACATGGACTTTCATCTTTAATAGCTCTGAATTTTTTTATTTATTTATTTGTAATTTTGGAAAGACCTTTGACTGTGAGCTCTTTTACAAAGGATCCACGTCAGGGTGGACAATAAGACAAAACACAAATACAGTGGTTACAGGGTTCAACTCGTTAGGCATTGAAGAGCAGTTACATGAGAATTTGACAAACAGGAGAAAAACAAAGCTGTTGCAAGAGGATACAAGCTGTATCTAATTTATTACCCTGGGTAGCTCAACCCTGGAGACCACCAAAATCCATTGATAGACTGGCTGAGAAAGTGGGTGTGGGGGGTTGAGAGGGGCAATATCAAGAGCGTTAAAGAGGATTGCTAGTTTACTTGAGCCCCTGGCTAGACTGGGATGGGGGCAGGGTTTTCTAGGTTTCCATGCTGGGTGCTACCTTGGGTGTAGGCTTGTCTTTCAGGTAGGGCCTGAGAATTACCTATGATACCTATGACACTTTGAAAATCTTCCTGCTTCCAACCTGTGCCTGCCATCCATGTGCCCCAGGGCAGCCCTTGCCTGACCCTTCATACACTGTTCTTCCCTCAGCCTCTTCCTCAGCCTCTTTCCAACTCTCATGATAGTACCTTATCTCTGCCCTGATTTGCTCCAGATTCCTGCACACCAGACAGACCCCTGCTATCCATGCTGTCCCCAGAAAGACTGCAGCTCCACATCCATTACAGCTTACCAGCCTCCCTTCACCATCGTGGCCACTGTATCTTCTCTCGTCCCTCCACCTCCACCCCTCCCAGCTGTCCTGCTGCCTATACCAGTTTTAGACCCCTACATCCTCCCCAGTTAGCCTATACTAACCAAGCTATGTGTTTCTGTTGTTCACCGGTTGTATTTCAAAAGTAGGCTGACCCTAGATAAGTTTTTGCTGTTATTCCAAAAATGTATCCTATTTTTGTTATGGTTACACCCTCTCCCTTCTAGTTTTCCTGCTTGTTAATGAAAATATTAGGTAGACTGAGCCTAATTAGGGATTCCCTGCTAATCCTGTACCCTGCTGGGTATTATCAAGCAAGGTTGACTTTAGCTAGGGGTTTGTTGATTTTTCCCTTACCTTGTTAGTTAGTGCTGAAGTACTGTGTGTTGGCCCAGCTATGTGTTCCATATTCCTCTTCCCTACTCTTGTAGTATCCTCTCCTGAGTAAACCCCATTTACTACCACTGTCTGGCTTCTGTCTCTAAGCCAACTTTTCACCCATTTTACTAATTTGGGACCCACCCCGAGACTGCTCAGTTTGATAATCAGCCTTCTGCCTGGGATGATATCAAAACCCTTGCTGAAGTCCAGATAGGCCATGTCAACCACCTCTCCCTAATCCACCACCCATGGCACCCAGTTGGAAAACTCTATTAGATTTATCTGGCAGGACCTTCCCTCTGTGAATCCATGTTGCCTCTGGTCCTGGGAATTGTTTTCTTTAAGGTATTCACCAACTCTTTCTTTAAGGAGTGACTCCATTACCTTTCCTGACACTGAGGTCAGATTGACTGGTTTATTTATAATTACCTGTCTCTTCCCTCTTCCCTACTACCACTCTTGTGGAGAGGTACCATATCTGCCCTCCTTCAGTCTCCATGAACCTCCCCCTTGTCCAATGACAGACTGAACAGAGATGCCAATGATGCAGCCAGCACCTCCCTAAGCTCCCTTAACACCCTAGGGTGAACTGCATCTGGACCCATTGCCTTGTCTACCCTATACCTGGACAGTTCTATAAGGACACTTTCCTTTGTGAATGGACTAGTGTGTACCGCCTGACCCATTGTGCCCTTATTATATAATACCACACCATTCCCTTACACCTCCTCTGAGAAAACTTAACAGAAGAAATTGTTCAGTGAGTCAGTCTTCTGGTGATCCCTGTCTACTGGAACCCCTCCTTCACCTGCCAGTCTCACTATCTCTGACTTGGACTTATTTCATTCACTGATGTATCTGAAGAATGTTTTATCCCCCTACTTTACTGACTTGACTATCCATTCCTTAGTATCCGCCTTCACCTTCCTAACTATCTGCCCAACCATCATCTGTTTCTCCTTGTCTTTCATTCTATCCTCTTCCTTCTGTATACTTTTGTACCTCCTGAAGATTAGTTTTTTCCCTCTTACTGATCTCACTACTTCTCTGGAGAACCAAAGTGGCCTACTTCTTTTCTTACCTTTTCTGACCCATCTTACACATAGTTCTGTAGCTCTTTAAATTCCACCAAACATTGCAGCTCACTGCTCCTGTATTCCTCACAGGTTCTCTAGTCCTGCCAGGGCATCCTTAAGAATTTCCATCATTTTAGTAAAATCTGCATGCCTGAAGTCCATGACCCTTGTTGTTGTGTAACTCGACTCTGCTCCATCCCTTATTTTGAACTGCACCATGTGATGGTCACTGGACCCTAGATTGTCCCCCACTGTGACATTGGCAACACTGTCCCCATTGGTTAGTACAAGTACCATTTTCACACCCCCTTCAAGTTGGTTCCTATACAAGTCATTGGAGAAATGCTCTTTCTAAGGAGTTCAGTATGATCCTGCACCTGATTGTTGCCACTACTGGGAGACTCCAGTCCATATCAGGGAGATTGAAGTCCCCCATCAGCAACAATTCCCCCTTTTGTGTCATCCTTTGTACTGCTTGCATTAGGGCCCTATCTATTTCTTCCCCCTGCACTGGCAGCCTATGAATCACTCCTGTAGACATAATGGTCCCTGACCACTTCTCCAGGGCAACCCATAGTACTTCCACTTCCCCTTGCTCCTCCTGCACCATTGAAGTCCATATACTATCTCTCACATATAAGGATACCCCCCTTCCTTCCTGACCTGTACCTCCTAAAATGATTAAAGTCTGGGATGGCCATGTCCAGCCCTGGTGTTTGGTACACCAGGTCTCTGTAATGACCACTAGGTCCAGCTCCTCCCTGGTCACTGTGGCCTCTAAGTCTGCAAGTGTGTTGCTCAGACTCCTGGCATTCATGCACATCCACCTCCACCAGTTCCTCTCCTATTTATTGCTTTCCCCTTCCTTAACCCTTGCCTCCATTTGTGGGGGAGTGCCAGCTAGGTATATAGCTCTTATAACATAACAGCATACTATTTATTATCATTTTAAAGGAGAACCGTAATTAGCAGAAGCTCCCCACCCATTAAGCCTGACTGACCAATTAAGCTTTTCACAAGAAAAAACAAAAATTAAGTGTCTGCACCTACTCAGTATTATACTCGTAAACTCTACCATTAGGCAACATGGCAGGGGATCCACAACTGGTTGTCAACAAAAATTTTGTTGAACGGCCAGACAGTGAAACTGGCAGGTTGACTGCATTTGCACTTGGCTGCCAGTTTCAGACAAAAAAGAGTGTTTTTTTCAGGGGTCTTTACCCCCAAACCCCCCGCATGGGGGGCTGCACCCTTTTCACCCCCCACTTAGGATTCTCAGATCTGAGTCAGAGCTGATTTTGGGGGGGTGCAGGACCCCCTACTAACAGTGCCAGGTTCCAGAGGGTTCCCTAAAGTGACATGGTGCTGTAGGTGCTGTAACGGACCTAGCTGTCAAAAAGTCACTGAACGTGTGGTATACCCATGGCAGGCACTGTGCGGTGCCATCTTGTGTTAGCATGCAGAACTGCACTGCTCATGACTTCTGATTGTGATGGCAGCCAGATAGACATCCTTCACATTGATCCACTGGCACTCCTCATAAAAAATACCCTTTTTCTTCACAAGCTGCCATAATAAATGGAGGAATTCTTTTCTAACAATTAATAGTCTGCACTTTTGTAAAACTTGGGTGATCATCCTGATGACTTACCAGTGAGAGGTGATAATGAAAGTTCAGAGGTTCAGACACATGCTCCCGCTGTCTCCAGAGAAGGACCTATCTGCAAAGCGCACTAAAGCAGGCGGTACTGATGAACCCCCCCACTCCACATTTGCTGATGGAAGAGACCTTCTTTGAGGGGCTGGCACTGATTAAGGAATCACTGCAAGTGGTAGTTGGGGATTTGCAATCACTTAAGAGCTCCATGTAACAGCTAACCAACGACACTACTGATAATGAAGCACGTATCTCCTCTGTTGATGACTGGAGGGCCCAACTTGATCCAGAGATTGTATTACTATGACATCACCTACGCAAGTCAGAGGACAAGCTAGAGGACCTTGAGGTTCAATCCAGGAGAAACAACCTGGTTGTAATAGGACTCCAAGAAGGTGACAAGGGAGTTAACCCTATCTCTTTTGTGCAGAAAATGTGCACTAAACTGGCAGGGCCCTCACCTAATGACCCGAAATATGTTGTCAAAAGAGTGCATCAGGCATTGAGGCCCTCACCTCCAGCCATCTCTCTCCCAACCTCTCATATTCAGGCTACTAAATTAGATGGACAAACAGATAATATTGGAAAAGCTAAAGGATGTCAAAGAGGTCCAATGGGAGACTGCTAAAATATGCATAGCTCAAGATTTGCCATTATCAGTAAGGCAGAAATGTACAGAAATGCATCCCATCATTGTTAAACTTATTGCTGCAGGGGTAAGATTTCGTATGCAATACCCGGCAAAGCTACAAGTAAACAGAGAAGGGCAATGGATTTCTTTTGACAACGTGAATAAAGCTACTATGGAGCTCAAGAAACTGTGTCCAGACCTTTTCCAATAAACAAAGGTGATGGATCCTCCAACTAAAAATAGACAAGCTGACTCTTCCAACGAGTGAACCTAAATATCATCAGGTCCTGTGAAGCAACAAACATATTGTTATAGCTCACCAGAATTCTGAATTGATCCCTGTGTTAGTCTACGATGTTAAGGAACAAGTGAGACAGGCAACCAGTTATCTGAGAACTAATAATTTAAATGACATAGCTAAAAACTTCTTCTGTGGTTTGCTGTATGTGGGACTACGATTCATGATATAATGGATATCTGGATAAGTCTTTAAACTGATACAGATGAAAGGTCCAAAAGGCTTGTAAGATTATGCATAGATACCAGAAGTTTAATTTAGTATAAAGACATGTTAGTCATAGTGCTTGTTTCTTAGTCTTGATATTCATGCATGATTAATTGTTATTAGTTATAGGCTTCTTTAACTGTAGATAAGTAGAATTTCACAGATTACAAGTATAACTCTCAATTTTGAAAGAGGGAAATGAGAAAAGACTTAAAACTTAGCTTTCAGATATCTGCCTAATGTGGAGGGGGGGTAGTGGGTGGGACTGTTTGTTTGGTGGTGGTACAGGATTGCAACCGAGCAATTAAAGGGAGTATGGTCATGAGGACTGGGGGGTATGTTGTTATTTGTGTTGGGATATGATTGTTTTTGATTGGGAGTAGTAGGATTAGCTTTGTAATGCACGTAGATGTCCAAAGAAAAGTGCTAGATACAATTTTTATCCTGATCCTGGCGAGATGGACTTATAGTCACGAAATAGCCAAATGTAGTCTATTAATTATTCCAAATTATTTAACTTCTCCTAGTTCCAGGTGCCATAGCTACCCAAGTTTCAAACGGGGGAAACCCATTACCTCAGATCATAGTTCCAATTCCCAAAGGCGGTGAGATTTATATCTTGGAATGTTAAAAGGGCTCATACCTGAGTTAAATGCCATCAAATTCTTAGACGCTTGGAGACCCTGCAATGTAATGTGTCTCTGTTGCAAGAAACACACCTATTAGATACAACAGGTAACGCAACGGCACAAAGAGGAGTGGCCATCCTAATTGCTAGGAGGACGCAATTTAAAATGCGGAAATCCCAAATTTATAAACTAGGGGTATATATATTTCTTAAGGGACTCCTAAACCACACTGAAATTATTCTAGGTTCCATATATGGACCTAATGTTGATTCGCCCAAACTTTTCACAGTATTAACAAATATCCTAAATTTTTTTCTCCGATTACCCACATTAATTGCTGGAGACTGGAATCTGTTTTTTTCACCAGTGCTTGACAGATCAACTAGTAGAGGGGCTACTCTCTCACCAGCAAAGAGCTCTAAGGGAATTTATAACAACTTATAACCTTAATGATCCCTGGAGACTACTAAATCTCACGCTAGGGGATATACCTTCTATTCCCCAGTTCATAAGTAATTATCCAGGATTGATTATTTCTTAGTAAATAATCCAGTATTAGAAGGTCTAATAGGCTGTGGTATGTCCCCAAGAGTTATTTCTGACCATGCATCTGCATGGATGGAAGGTACTTTTTCACACCAAAAAGCTAAAAATGGTATATGGAAATTGAATACGCAGCTTTTTTTTTATTTAGTTGTTTAACCAGGAGTAGCACACTAAGCTGAAAACTTTTTTTACAGGAGTGACCTGGGAGCACAGGGAAGTGAAGTGACTTGCTCAGGGTCACACAGTATGCAAGTGTAAGCTGTGGAATTCAAACCCAGGTCTGGTCTGCTGGATGTCACCAGATTTGTAGCTCAGAGCCTTAAACCACTGCACTATACTGCCTTCTTCAAGATGAACAAGCATTGCACTCCCTTAAAGAAACAATTGCCCAATTTCTTGCACTTAATCAGGGCTCTATACAGGACATTGACAAACATTGGTGTGCCCTGAAATGTGTGGTCAGAGGAGAGTGTATCCGACTATCTACCATTCGGAAAAAAAGAGGGAAGCACTATCCTCCTCACTCTTATCACAAATTCAAATATTAGAAAATTGGCAAATAAATCAACAGAGCAAGGAGACATTGGAGCAACTAGCCAAATTAAAGAATCAATACTCAGAATCCCTAAGAGAATAAGCTCAGTATATGCTCTTTAAGACCCATGTTAAATATATTGAACAGGGTGATAAAGCTAGTCACCTTTTAGCCCTTTGATTGAGGAAACAAGAAGAGTCCTGGATTGTAGTGGCTCTCAATTCTCTTAAGGACAACTCCCTTCTTACCACTCCCAAAGAAATTGTTAGGGAGTTTGAGGAATACTACAGATCCTTATACTCTCCACAAATTCCTACCCTCTCTATTGTAGACATACAGACTTATCTTAAAGATCTTCCACTCCCTTCTCTCCATCAGTCACAAGCAAAAGTCCTTCAGGAGACCATAACTCAATGAGATTTATGAGAAGCTATCAACTCACTGCAGGATGATAAGGTGCCAGGCCCAGATGGCTTTCCACCCCGCTTCTATAAAGTGTTTAAAGAACAACTTTTACCCCTAATACTGAGCATGTTCACTTACCTCTGTAATTCCGGATATTCTGACTCTTCCCTTTTAGAAGCCCTCATAATAGTATTCCCTAAGCCAAATAAATCTCCACAATTGGTCTCTAACTATCGGCTAATATCCCTGATGAATTATGACATAAAGCTGTTTGTTAAGATTCTAGCTACCAGATTGGTACGAATTTGGTCCCCACTGCTCATTCCAGAACAAGTGGGATTTGTAGCTGGCCACTCTTCAGCTGACCAGCTCAGGAAGTTGTTCCATGTTTTCTCTGCATGCAGAGTAGCACCTTACCCAATGGCATTTGGGACTTACAATAACACCTAATTTATCACAGGTTAGAAAACTAAACCTTGATACCAAACTAGGAGTCATACAAGACCTTGAAAGATGGGCTCCCATATATCTTTCTTTACAAGGAGGAATCTACGTAATCAAAATGAATATCCTCCCAAGGCTGTTTTATCCCTTGACTATGTTAAATTTCTACCTTCTGCAAAGCTGGTTTAGGAAAACTCAACAGATTATTTCCAAGTTTCTTTGGAAAACAAAACCACCAAGAAGATCCTATGTCAAACTAGGAGACTCTAAACAAAGAGGCAGTTTCAATTTGGCAATTTATTTTCCACTACTATTTATCAAGTCATATAGCTAAATACTTCCGTCGGTACCCCCCCTAGTTCTACCATAATGGAACAAAACTATGAACCAATTTGGTTACAAATTGAACATCTAGTTATTAGACTTATACTTGAACCTGAATTTCCTACTAGATAAACAATATCTAAGAACCAGTGGTGAAACACCTGAACAGAAAGTTAAGATCTTGGATTTGCTGGATCAAGTTAAAATCAAGGCCTCACCTTAAGTCTACATAAGGACTACATAATCAAAATGAATATCCTCCCAAGGCTGTTTTATCCCTTGACTATGTTAAATGTCTACCTTCTGCAAAGCTGGTTTAGGAAAACTCAACAGATTATTAAGTCCTTAAGTCCTTATGTCTTCCTCCCAATCAGATATTTAAAGGCGGCTTCCAAATTAGACACCTTCTAATAGCTATAATGGGGCTTGGTATTTGGGATATTGATCAAACAGAATTCCTTAACTTGTTCCATAGGCTGGCATGGAGTCCACATGCAGTCTTCAGTGTAACAGCAGAACTATATCCAGTTATTAATCCAGAAGTCCAAGGAATATCATCATACTGGGCAACCCAATTTTCAGATAAACAATTCTGATGGGACAGAATATGGCAGACCATATATTTCTACACCTCTAATGATAAACTACACCTCATACAATTTTATATACTATATAACATTTACTTCACTCCAGCAAAGCTGGCCACCATGGGTAAATTGCAAGATCTCAAATGCAATAGGTGTGGCTTAAGTGATGGCACCATATTCCATATGCTCTGGGAATGTCCCTCAGTTAAATCTCTATGGAATACAATTAAGAATAAACTTGATCCCCTCCTTGGATTGGAACCATTTTTTGAACCCGAAATTTGCCTCCTGGGTGGCTACTTTCAAATCTCAGTATTAGAAAGAAGATATGCTATGTCTCTAATTTGCCACACAGTTAAATAGATGGTACTAAGGCACTGGAAAGATCCCCAAACTATTCCCTACTCAGAGTGGCTGAACAAATTTTTATATAATTTGGGAATAGAAAAGATTATAGCAAGTCTTAGACATTGTCCTGCTAATTTAGACAAGAAATGGAACAAGGTCTGCACACTGACCTCAATTATTAAATGAATAAAATAGATTAGCTGCAAATATCTGTAAAGGTAATGGATACCCATCTATATGTATACCAGTAGAAATTATGTCTAGCGAATATTGGAAAGGGGGGGATAAGAGAAACTTTAGGACTCTAGTAAGGTTTAGTTGTAGTTTTATAGTAGTAAATATTAGTGAGCCGAAGTAATCCCAAGGCCATATCTCATGTTCATGTATATGTTTCAATTTTTATGTGCCTTATATTGCCACATATGTATGACTTTAACAACAATAAAGCATATTTAATTAAAAAAAAAAGAACTGCACTGCTCACTCAGCATACATGCCAGCTTCATCATTACACACATTGCCCCAGACCTGTAGCAGACTTAACAAGTGGCTCTGTGGGGCACTCATGAAGCAGCTTCATCATCACATGTTCTGCCCGAGTCATAAAACACAATTGCAGTGCACACATGGACACATACATATTTTTCTTTTACATTTCCATAAAAACAAACACAGTACCAGATACAACAATGAAAGGCAGTGCAAAATGCACTAGCCAAATGTCTCTGTCTGGACCCCAATATTTTGAGTAGGCCTTACTCTTTGAATGGGAGTAATAGTGCACTTTGCTAGTCATTAGTGAAATAACACAAATAAACCATTAAAGTGCCTCAACATTTAACATGATAAACAGTGCTGTTTAATCAGTCCTCTTTAGAACTCTGTAAATATTATGTAAATATTGTTTAGTGGGTAATGGTTCTCTTCTAGGTTCTTCAGCCCCCAATTTCAATTTTCAATTTCAACTTTATTTTTAAAAGGCACTTTTCTTAAATCAAAGCGCCTGTACAGATAAATATGACAATAAATATAATAAATCAAATCAGCAGAAATCCTTAAAAGCTATATTAAAAAGGTGGGTCTTCAACTCCCTTTTAAAACTAAGGACAATCTAGGCTTTCAAATTCAAGAAAAAATATAGGAAATGTTGGGGGGCCCTTTGAAGTAAACACTCTTCGCTCAAGTTATTCTTCTTCAATCTTTCTTTTTATTTCTCTTCCCCCTATGTTTTGCTCGACTTGGAGCTCGTTCACGGGGTTTATTCTTTGTTACACATCTGTAAATACATTTATTGTATGTCATTGATCAGCATTTTTTTAATATGATATTGTTACATTTTTAATTATTTGGTGTATACACATACCATTCAATAAAGATTATTGCTTGTGCATCCTTGTATATATTCTTAATTTTTCACAGGGTTAATTTATTTGTACTTGTTTAGATCCTAAGTTGCATCCTAAAAAGACATACACAGCATGTTAGTGAACACAGCGCTGCTAACAACTTGAAACAAGGTTTAACTACTGTCTGTAAGGCTTGTTCCCCATATTTCTTGGTTTGCAGCATACTTTATATATGTTACTTAAAACTTCTTGTCTTTCTTGTAAAGAATAATTTTGGGCCTGTAATGACATAAACAGAATTTTTTGTAGAGCTTTGCTGTTATCATGTTGTTTAATATTATAATGTAGCCACATTGTGGCTTCTATTTATGGATGTGTGGGCAGCCCCGCTGAGACCCGCCAGCACTGGCAGGCTGACCACTGGCCTCATGGGGTGGCACCGATGGTCCCCCAAGGGTTCCACTGTGTGAATGCAACCATGCTCGTGCAGGGGTCTGCAGCACATTGAACATGCCTACACCAGGAGTGCTTGGGATGCCCACAGCTGAATCCGGTGTCGACAGGGTGGGAGTCGCATGATGCTGGGAATGGGGGGTGGATGTTGCACTGCATGGTGTCTGTGATGCATGGGCACCTGACTGTGTGCCCATTGTGGCCATGACAGCAATTAATGCCTGTGCATGCCTGTCACATTTCCCGCAAATGGCCCATCGTTGCCAGGATCACTGCGGTGTCCCTGCTGCGACACTCCTCTGCCCACTCCAGAGCCACATGCAGTGCATCCATGGATGTTGCAAGCTGCATCTGCTGCTGGACCGATGCTTGCAGTAGGTGGGTGTGCTCATCCAAGAGGTCATCAGCCTCCTCGGCATCCTGTCCCTCAGGGTATGCAAGGCTCTGATGTTTGGCACCCCTTGAGGGTGGTTGCTGTGCACCAGGACCAGGTCTGGGCATGTCCACAGGCGGTGCACAGATGCCACCGCTGAACCCAGTACCCCCAAGCCCAGTGGGTGACTGATGATGCTGCCTCTCTGGCTGCCACACCCCAGGGCTCAGTGGTGCTGCTGCAGTGGCCTCAACAGTCCCACTGTCCTGAACAGACACCAGTGCTGCCCCACTGGTGCTGACAGGCACAGCCTGGGACTGTGCTGACATGCAGGCCTCCATGGCGGCACCACCCACAGCCATGGGCACAAATTGCCCTGCTGCGTGTCCATCCTGTGGCACACACATGTCACTGCCCATGACGGTCGTGTTATCATCACTGTTGCCGGACTCTGACCTGGCCACAGCCACAGTGTGCTGGCATCTGTGGATGCCAGCACACTGGGACACAGGCAGGGCTTCCTCCACACCTGTCACAATGACATCAGTGTGGACAACCAGGCGGCCCCACTGTCGCAATGATCCACATATTCCTGTGGAGGTGGATGGTCCCTCCTCTGACTCCATCTGACTGTCTGCAGTGGACAGGCCCACCACCGATGACCCATGCAGATGCTCAGGATCTGTAAGGGAAAGCGAAGTTGCATTACTGTGTGTGACCTACCCTGCCCTCCCCATAGACAGACCATGACTTACCACGCAGTGATGGGCCACCACCCATCTGGAAGCCACCACCTGGAACACCCTCAATGGCACTGCACTGCATGCTTCCAGCAAGCCTCTCCTCTGCTGGGGTCAGCTGTACCACCTCTGGCTGTCCCCCACCTGTTGCAGCACATGCTGCCCTGATGGCACCCACCTTCTCCTTTACCCTCCTCCTGTCCATGCCCATCTTCTTCTTACACTTCTGCATGGAGCACTGGTGGCTGCCATGCAGGTTCACTGCACATGCCACCTCATCCCATGCAGCAACATGGGCCTGAGGGCTTCCCTGCTGTCCACTGAGCAGTGGATCCTGATCCAGGTAGGCCTCAAACAGGGCCTCAGTTTCAGTCTTTGTAAAGTTCGGCCTCCTCCTCCTCCCACCACTGTTTTCCTCCTCTCCAACAACCTGCTCAGTCATTATGTAGCCCGTAAGAATGGCAGTTGTTACCTGTGACTGTGCAGTCCCATGCATGTCCCTGAATCCACAGTCCTCACTCCCAAACAGCATGCAACTCACCAATAAACTGCAGTAACTGACTATGGCCATGGCAGCACATTGTCGCACCTTTATAGCGCAATCCATGCAAATGAGGTGAGGAGCAACTTTAAGTAGATGCAAATTGCAGTGCTGCGCCATTGAATGGCTGATTAGATGATTTGCATATGACAGCTGAATATCATGCTGTTGCGTTTTGCGCAATTGTGTTGAACATGCTAAGCCAATGGTGCAGCCCTGTGACAGGCATAGTACACCTCACTGCTCATGCCCGGGTTGCTGACGCAGGCATCTGCCACACTGATGATGTGCTGTGCAGGGTAGGCAATGCAGGGCATGGCCACCATTGTGCCAGTGGCACTATAGCGATGGTCACTACATGGCGCTGTGGCACTGAGCCATCATAGCCGCAATGGCCCAACTGCTTGGTAGTCCACTATGGTGATGGCACACAGGCAGCCAATCGTGCTACACACATTATCATCCAATGGTGCTGTGCGTGGCCTTGCGCCAGAGACCCTTGACCCTGTGCCTGACCTTTGCCCCCTTTGTGCCATGCGTGAGGCATGGGTGCACCTCTATAGCGCTGCGCGGTAACAGCGCGATAGGGAATGGCAGTGCTGTACCGCGCAGCATCTGCACGTGGGGAGCCACACTGCAGAGCACCATATTACCTACTATAGCTGCTAGGATGGCATGCAGACGGGCAGCACAGTGGACAGCAGTTGAGCTGGCCAATCTGGGGGCCATTGTGGAGCCACACCATGGGCCTCTCTTCGGGGAGGCTCTCCCCTGGACAGGGCCAGGACCCAGGTGTGGCAGGAGATGGCCACTGCCCTGGAAGAGGCCACCAGATGGGGGCATAGTGCAGAGCAGTGCAGACACTGCTATGGTGACCTGCAGAGGAGGGAGCCAGAACTACTGGCCTGACTGCGGGCACGTGCCAGGAGGGGCACGGTGCCACGTCCAGGTAGGGGGTTCCATCAACACACTTTTATCGTCCATATGGGTCACAGTGTTGTATGTGTCCAGCACATAGGGGAGGGACCATATGGGGTTGGCCGTGGCAGTGTTCACAGGGTGTGGGGTGAGTGGGTCTGGATGGGTGGGAAGGCACACACCTTGGGGCAGGGGGACTTTGCCTTGGAAATGTACTAATGTTCTTCTCTCCTTTTTTTCCCCCACAGGCCCAGACAAACTTCACAGATTGGGGGCAGAGTGGCGGAGGGGGAGGACAACGCAGCCAGGCGGGGCGAGGGCCATCACCGCCCACCTGACCAGCCCAATGAGGGTGAGTGCCATACATCCACTATTAGTACTGCATGCTGTGTGACAGGGTGGGCAGCGGGGAATAGCCACCACTCATCGACACCACTGACATGCACGCAACTTGTTACAGTCAACACTGTCCAGTGGCAATGCATGTCTAGGAGTGCATCACTGGTGGTCCATGCATGCACCAGGTGCATGGCTGTGCCACTGCCTTTGCACCACATAGCCATGTCACTAAACGGCCACGGTGGTGCTGTGCATGACTTGGCCGGTGGGTGTGTGCAGTGTTTCGCATGGCTGTATGCGCCTGGGTGGGCAGGTCCTGTGGACGTGATCACTGTGGGTGGTCACACACCATCACAGTGGCATTTATTTATTTTTGTTTTACGGGGTAAGTGCACTAGACCCAAAAGTGACTATTTTCAGGCAAGACCTGTGAGGTTAACAACACAGAGAGATACAATCACAAAGCATACATTGTCAGGAGATATACAATACATCACACCGAGAAATTGAGACAAGGTATTTACAGGTACTGGTACATAGCATATAAGGTATTAATCATACAAATAGAGATAAGTGCTCATATGAAGACTAACGTAATAATATCACAATGTTTGTCTGATACATGCAAGAAAGCAAATATAACAACAGGGTAAGGTTACATTCAACTAAGAACTGAAAAGGATGTTAACATTAGGATGAGGGGGGAGAGGTAAGGGAGGCTGAAAATGATAAGGAGCATAGATAACAGGGCAGTTAGGACAGGGGGAGTCAGGATCTATGGAGGGTTGAAGAAGGTACAATTTGAGCAAGCGGTGAAGAGGGAGCGGTGCTTCTTCTTAAAGGTGGCATGATTAGGGGCAAGGCGTACATCTAGGGGCAATGAATTCCAGTAGGAGGGGCCTATGTGCGAGAAGGCAGATTTCCCTTTGGTTGTTCTACATCTGGAGATGCAGAGCAAGGAAAAGTCAGTTGATCGGAGACCGTAGGATACGTTCTGAGGGGTTAGCAGGGAGGCTAGATAGGTGGATGAACTTGATCGCAGTACACTATCCAAAAGGTTCCCAAGGGATAGGAGACAGTGTGCCATGGGGGACGGCCATTTTAGGTCAGAGTACAGCAGGCAGTGATGCTTTAATCTAGAGGATGTGGAGGCGTAATGGCATATGTTGTTATAGGTCGTGTCCCATCTTTGAAGACTAGCCTTAGAAGCATTAGTATAGATTGCGGAACCATAAGAAAGTGAGGGAAGAAGAATTCCTTGAGCAATGGCTGTTCTAGTGGTGGGGTAAGAATATGGCTAGTTTTGTAGGCTAAGCCGAGTTTTGCATTTACTGCCTTACTAATGGAGGTAACGTGAGCGTCAAAGGTGAGGGATTCATCAAGTAAGACACCTAGATATTTAAAGGAGGTTTCCATCTCCAATGGGAAGCCATAAGCCCAAGTGACCTGGAAAATTTTACGGCACAGTTTTAGTTTTATTGGGAATCCAAGGAGCATGGCTTTGGTCTTTCCAATGTTGACAACAAGCTTATTTTTGGTGATCCAGGACTGAATATTTTGCAGCTCCGTAGAGAGCTTATGATTAATAGAGTGAACATTGTCTGAGCTAGTGTAGAGTACGAGGTCATCAGCATATAGCAATGATGAGCAAGAGGAAATGCTATGAGGAATGTTGTTAATGAAAATCGAGAAGAGGAGGGGGCCGAGGATAGATCCTTGAGGAACACCAACATTGATGGCTGCTTTATCTGAGTGGCTGAGTTGAATTTCACAGTTTGGTATCTGCATGAGAGGTAGCTATGGAACCAGTTCACAACTCCATTTGAGAAACCTAGGAAGTGGAGGTTGGTAAGCAGATGAGGATGGTCAACAAGATTAAAATCTTTTGTCAGATCAATAAATACTGCACTGGTTTGTTGACCCTGATCCATGGTCTGAATAGCGTCATTTGTCAGCTGAAGTCAGGCAGTTTGAGTACTATGGCCTTTTCTAAAGCAGTGTTGATCTGAGTGGAGAAGGTTATACTTAGTAAGGTGTTCAGAGATCTGTACTGAGATGAGCTTCTCTAGGATTTTATTTAATATTGACAGTATAGCTATTGGTCTGTAGTTGGCTAAATCTTTTTTGTCACCTTTTTTGAACACTGGCGTGACTTTAGCCAGTTTCCATACCTCAGGTACTATGCCTTCACTTAGTGACAAGTTTAGTATACTGGACAGAGGTCCTGCGATGAAAGGAGCCGCAAGCTTTAAGAGCTTAGGTTCAAGGCAGTCTGATCCAACAGCGGTACTGTCTGATATGGAGTTTAGATGTTTAAGGACATTGTTCTTCGATATAGCTTTAAAACAGAAGGTAGGCATCATTGGGATGTCATTTGGGTTGGGGGAACCAGGTAATAAGTTATTCGAAGAGAAGGCATTTGTGTAGCTCGAGAGGTCGGAGAAGTGAGAATTAAAAGCGTTGGCAACTGAGCCCTCATCATTACAGTGGACACCATTCAGTATCATACCATTATTTAGCTGGGTTTGCTTAGAGCTGAGGAAGGTTTTGACATGAGACCAAAACTTTTTGGGTCGCCGGCAGCATCCAGCAGAAGGCCTTTACAGTATTGGCTTTTTGCAAGTCTTATTTGTGTTTTGCATTTAGATCGCTGTTCTTTATAGTTATTAAAGTCTGCAGAGAGACCAGATATTTTAAACTTTTCCCAGCCTTTGTCCCTGTTTTTGAGGGCTGTAAGGAGGTCTTTGTGCAGCCATCTGGTTTGTTTACCGTGAATGCGCCGAGTGACAACTGGGATGTGTTTATCTTGCAGGGGTTAAAACCTGCTGAAGAAGGCATGAAGGGCAGTATCAGTACTTGTAGATTGAAGACAGGGACCAGTCAATGTGAGACACATCATATAGAAATGAGCCTGATTTAAGATTGCATAGTTTCTGAAACTTATATAGTTATGGGGCTTATCGAGGTGATGGATGTCCCCCATATGCAGAAAATGGGGGAGTGATCACTAATATTATCCGGCAGCGTACCTGTTTTTATAATGCTGTCCATGCGATTTGTTAGGACCCAGTCAATAAGGGTGCTGGTGTCAGTGTTGACTGATACTCTTGTATACGCAGTAATGATATGGTACAGGTTGTAGCTCTGAACCAGGGATAGAAGGGTATCCTGAGATATTCCTATCCAGTTTAAATTTATGTCACCAAGAATGATGAGTTCATTTTTCCTGGCATAAGCAGCCGTATGATCGAACAAATCCGCTAGGCCTTTTATTCCACTATTGGGTGGATTGTAGGCACATACAATATGGAGTTTTTTGTCACCCAACCTGAGTATGGCATGGATGTGTTCACACAAGGAGTGATTTTTGTCAGTTGATAAGGTCATGTTTAGATTGTTTTTGTAATAGATTGTGACACCCCCTCCTTGTTTAGGAGGTGGTCTGTCACACCTGAGAAGGTTGTAGTTTGGGAGCAGGCAAAGTGTATCTGGGATAGAGGGTTTTAACCATGTCTCAGATAGACAGAGCACATCAGGATGGTGGTTAACCATCTGAGCTTCCAGGTCTGCATAATTTCGGAGAAGACTCCTGATGTTTAGGTGGACTATGTAAAGTCTTTTCATATCATAACCAGAGCAGTTAGAGGAGGATGTACCTGGTGTAGGACCAGGGTTCAGCCCAATATCCCCAGACAGCATAACAGCCAGCAGTATGAAATACTTTAGCTTATGCTGGACAAACACTTGGCTAGCACGACAGTAGGTACGCCATCGTTTTGAAGTGAATGCTGTGGCATGGTATATGAGTAGTTTAGGGAGGAGGGCAGGGGTCATATCACAGTGACATTCAGTTAGTATTAGCATGATAGAGTATTTAAAATCGTCAAGATTCATGTTACTGTTTTGGATAAGATTCTTGCAATTGGGCACATTAGGTATACTTAATAGTGCCAGAGACAGGAGAAGACAGTTCCCAATTAGGGGTAACCAGATCATTCTGTATGACTTAGAAATAAGCATGTTTGATAAGCTAATAGCAGGGATTGAGGGATGACAGAAAAGGGCAAAAGGAACAGCTATAAGGAGCAGTAACTTGTCTCCTAGATTAAGCGTCCTGAGATTAACAGGATATATAAGAGAGCAATTGTCATGACAGTGATTAGAACTGCAATCAGGAAAGGAATTGCAGAGATAGTGATTTGAACTGCAGTCAGGGAAACAACAAGATGGGAAGAAGGCTGCACTAAGATTGGGAATACTAACAGGCTGGTTTTGATTTTGTGGGGAGAGAAAAGAAGTAGCTACAACCTTAAAGGCTTATGGATGTCCATGGTGATTTTGTGGGGAGAGAAAAGAAGTAGCTACAACCTTAAAGGCTTATGGGTGCAGAAGAATAATGGCAGATTAGGCTTAGAGGAAAAAAGGAAAGAAAATGACAACACGAGTGAAATAGCAATATCATTTGGATTGACGAGAGTTTGAGAAAAATTAATGGAAGCGCCCCTAGTGGCTCATTTGTGTAACGAGCCAAAGGAAAAGTGGGGTGATAGAATAAATTCCCTGACTGGTCAAGGTACTCTATAAGAGTAAATGTTGAGCTAGGGTGGGCGGGGAGACACTGAAGGTGTTGGGGCTAGCACCTCCACGAGCAGAGAGAGCGAGTGCCTGGACCGGCAGGCTGAGCCCCGCGGCAAACACCGGGCTATGTCCCATGGCCGTATGCCATGCACAGCGGGCGGGCTGTATGGGGTTGTGCATTCACACCTATTGACTGTGCTCTCTTGTCCTAGGTACACGCCATCTCAGGGACATTCGGGACTCCTTACAGAAGCTCCTACAGCTGGCCCGCAAGTCTCTCGACATCCTAAGGAGGCTGAACACGATGGGGGTGCTGTGGAGGCACAGAGGCCGGAGGTCCCAGAGTCAGGAATGGCAGTCCCAATAGAAGTCCTTCTGTCCATTACTTCCCCTACCCCCCTGGACCCACCCTCACACCCCTCCTATCCCATCCCATTTGTCCACCCCTTCACCCTCCCCATCCCCACCTTGATTGTGTCCCCCTCCAAGCTTGTATATAGTTTTTATTCTTGTACATAGTTCACTTTTATATTTTCAATACATTTGATTTTGATATGAATACTGTGGTGGTCTCTGATTTGCAGTGGGCTATAGGTGCTCAGCTGCAATGGTGTGCATGGCATCAGGTGTGGTGCAGTCGTGGATATGTGTGTGAGTCCGTGTGGAGGTGACTATGGTGTGGGGGTAGATATCAGTCAGTGTCTGTGTTGTGTGTGTTGTTCCCTGTGCACTGGATGACTGTGTGCAGTGGTCCATGGCATGTGCTCTGTGTCCATGGCGCACCCATCAGCCCGTCCATGGACTGTGCAGCCAACACACATGCCTGTCTGTGACCTGCATGGTCTGCTGGCATGTCAGTGGTGGCAGTCCCTGCAGGGTGGACACTGTACCCATCACTTTGCTGGGTTGCCCCTGTCACTGGTGTGGTGCATAACTGGCTCGGATGGCACTGTGGGCACCACAGTTGTTGTCCTACCTCCATGCTGTGCCTTGTGTGTGTTGCAGGGGATGTGCCCCACTGTCTGTGGCTTGTGCTCTGGACGACTACTGGTGGTATACAGGTCCACAGTGCCTGTGCAGGGTGGCTGGCACTCCAGTGCCATGGTGGACTGTGGGTTGTGTGTACACAGCTTACATGGGCCCACAATGGGGGCTTGGTTGCCCCACCACTGCGTCCCTGTGTTGGTGTGCCCTTGGGTATGGGTGGGTGTCTGTCCATACCCTGTGTAGCATCCAGTGTGGTGCATGCTTCCATGCACCACTGTGGGTGTCTGTGCTGGCTGTTGTGGCCAGTGGCGGGTTGGGGTGTGTCGCTGGAATACTCTGCAGGGTGTTGTACCACTGGTGGTGGTGTCCGGGGCATGACCTGTTCCATGTGGGGTACCTCTTGTGCCGACACATAGTCGGTCTCTCAGCAGCACCTCGGGGGGACTGTGCATGGTGGCACTGTGTCTGCTGTTGTTGCATTGCCATGTGCTGCAACCCACTGATGGGTGCTCATGTTGGGGCTGGCTTGCATGGTTCTGTGGTGCACAGGGTTGCATTGGCACAGTGGGGCTGGTGGCATGCATGGGGTTTCCTGCAGTGGTGGTCACTGCTCTTGGGGGGGTGTCTGGGGGTCACGGTGCAGGGTGTGCTCTGCATTGGGGGGATGGTGTGGCATGGGGTGTTCTGCCCTCCTTGTGTGCCAGTCACAGCTTGCTGGTAGGTGTGATGGGGCACCATGGCCAGGCTTTGGGTTGGTTGCTTGTCTCCATGGGCCAGTGGTTATTCCAGCCCTTCCCCAGTTGTGCTGTGCTTGGGGTGTGGGGGGACGATGTCTGTTCTGCTGTGTGTTCCTGTGCCCATCTGTGGCATGGGCGGTGGACCCCTACATCCCTGATTGTACAGTTACATAGCTCTGCAGCTGGGGGGCTCCCTGGTTGCACTATGGCACCTCTGGACTGCTCAGCTGAACATCCCTTGACAGATCTGCTCAGCTTCCCCTCCCTAGTTGCGCTATGGTGCAGGTGGTGCGATATTCAGTCGTTGGCTGTAGGCACAATTTGGCCTGCATTGTTTTTGAATATCGCGTCTCTTGCGCATGGGTGCAATAGACTTGCACTTGCTCCTGTTATTGCGCACTTTTTGGGCGCAGTTTGAATATCTGGGCTGCGATATTCAAAAATGGAGCAGTCCAAATTACGCCTACAGCCAACGACTGAATATCGCACCACCTGCGCCATAGCGCAACTAGGGAAGGGAAGCTGAGCAGATCTGATGCACCATAATTCAACAAGAGACATTCAGCTGAGCAGTCCAGAGGCACCATAGCACAACCAGGGAGCCCCCAGCTGCAGAGCTATGTAATTTCACAATGAGGGAGGTAGGGGCCCACCACTCATGCCACAGATGGGCACAGAAACACACAGCTGAACAGACATCGTCCCCCCACACGCTAAGCACAGCACAACTGGGGGAGGGCTGGAATAACCACTGGCCCATGGAGACAAGCAACCAACCCACAGCCTGGCCATGGTGCCCCATCACACCTACCAGCAAGCTGTGACTGGCACACAAGGAGGGCAGAACACCCCGTGACACACCATCCCCCCCAGTGCAGAGCACACCCTGCACTGTGAACCCCAGACACCCCTCTAATGAGAAGCAACCACCACTGCAGGAAACCCCATGCATGCCACCACCCCCACTGTGCCAATGCAACCCTGTGCACCACAGAACCATGCAAGCGAGCCCCACCATGAGCACCCATCAGTGGGGTGCAGCACACGGCAATGCAACAGCGGCAGACACAGTGCCACCATGCACAGTCCTCTTGAGGTACTGCTGAGAGGCCGACTATGTGTTGGCACAAGAGCTACCCCACATGGGACAGGGAGTGCCCTTGACACCACCATCAGTGGTACAGCGCCCTGCACAGTATTCCAGTGACACACCCTGACCCACCACTAGCCACAACAGCCAGCGCAGACACCCACAGTGGTGCATGGAAGCATGCACCACACTGGATGCCACACAGGGTATGGACAGACACCCACCCATACCCAAGGGCACACCAACACAGGGACGCAGTGGTGGGGCAACCAAGCCCCCATTGTGGGCCCATGTAAGCTGTGTACACACAACCCACAGTCCACCATGGCACTGGAGTGCCAGCCACCCTGCGCAGGCACTGTGGACCTGTACACCACCAGTAGTCACCTGGAGCACAAGCCACAGACAGTGGGGCACATCCCCTGTGACACGCACAAGGCACAGCACGGAGGTGGGACAATGACTGTGGTGCCCACAATGCCACCCGGGCCAGGTATGCACCAAACCAGTGACAGGGGCAACCCAGCAAAGTGACGGGTACAGTGTCCGCCCTGCAGGGACTGCCACCACAGACATGCCAATGGACCATGCAGGTCACAGACAGGCAAGTGTGTCAGCTGCACAGGCCATGGACAGGCTGATGGGTGCACCATGGACACAGAGCATGCACCATGGAGCACTGCACACAGTCATCCAGTGCACAGGCAACAACACACACAGCACAGACACTGAATGATATCTACCCTCACACCATAGTCACCTCCACACGGACACACACACATACCCATGAATGCACCACCCCGATGCCATGCATGCCACTGCAGCTGAGCACCTATAGCCCACTGCAAATCAGAGACCACCACAGTACTCATATCAAAATCAAATGTATTGAAAATATAAAAGTGAACTATGTACAAGAATAAAAACTATATACAAGCTTGGGGGGGCACAAACAAGGTGGAGTGGGTAGGGAGAAGGGGTTGACAAATGGGATGGGATAGGAGGGGTGTGAGGGTGGGTCCAGGGGGGTAGGGGATGTAATGGACTGAAGGACTTCTATCTGGACCACTGTTCCTGACTCTGGGACCTCCAGCCTCTGTGCCTCCACAGCACCCCCATCGTGTCCAGCCTCCTTAGGCTGTCGAGGGACTTGCAGGCCAGCTGTAGGAGCTCCCATAAGGCGTCCTGAATGTCCCTGAGATGGCATGTACCTAGGACAAAGGAGCACAGTCAATAGGTGTGAATGCACAACCCCATACAGCCCGCCCACTGTACATGGCATACAGCCATGGGACATACCACTCTGATGGTGTGTGACCACTCGCAGTGATCACGTCCACGGGACCTACCCACCCAGGTGCATACAGCCATGTGAAACACTGCACACACCCACCGGCCAAGTCATGCACAGCACCACCGTGGCCATTTAGTGACATGGCTATGTAGTGCAAAGGCAGTGGCACAGCCATGCACCTGGTGCACACGTGGACCACCAGTAACGCACTCCCAGACATGCATTGCCACTGGACAGTGTTGACTGTAACAAGTTGCGTGCATGGCAGAGGTGTCAATGAATGGTGGCCATGCCCCGCTGCCCACCCTGTCACACAGCATGCAATACTAATCATGGATGTATGGCACTCACTCTCATCGGGCTGGTCAGGTGGGCGGTGATGGCCCTCACTCTGCCTGGCTGCATTGTCCTCCCCCTCCGCCGCTCTGCCCGCAATCTGCGGAGTTCGTCCAGGCCTGTGGGGAAAAAAGGAAAGAAGAACATCAGTACATTTATGAGGCAAAGTCCCCCTGCCCCAAGGTGTGTGCCCTCCCACCCAGCCAGACCCACCCACCCCACACCCTTTGAACACCGCCACAGCCAACCCCATATGGTCCCACCCATATGCTGGACACATACAACACTGTGACCCATATGGATGATAAAGTGTGTTGACAGAACCCCTACCTGGACATTGCACCATGCCCCTCCTGGCATGTGCCCGCAGTCGGGCCAGTAGTTCTGACTCCCTCCTCCACAGGTCACCATAGTGGTGCCTGCACTGCTCTGCACTACGGCCCCATCCGGTGGCCTCTTCCAGGGCAGTGGCCACCTCCTGCCACACCTGGGTCCTGGCCCTGTCCAGGGGAGCCTCCCTGAAGAGAGGCCCATGGTGTGGCTCCACAATGGGCACCAGATTGGCCAGCTCAATTGCTGTCCACTGTGCTTTCCATCTGCGTGCCATCCTAGCAGCTATAGTAGGCAATATGGCACTCTGCAGTGTGGCTCCCCACATGCAGATGCTGCGTGGTACAGATCTGCCATTCCCTAACACACTGTTACCGAACAGCACGATAGAGGTGCACCCATGCCTCACGCATGGCACCAAGGGGCAAAGGTCGGGCACAGGATCAAGGGTCTCTGGTGCAAGGCCACGCACAGTGCCTTTGGATGACAATGCGTGTAGTGTGATTGGCTGCCTGTGTGCCAGCACCATAGCGAACTACCGAGCAGTTGGGCCATTGCACCTATTATGGCCCAGTGCCACAGCACCATGTAGTGACCATTGCTATAGTGCCATTGGCACAATGGTGGCCTTGCCCTGCATTGTCTACCGTGCACAGCACGTCATCAGTGCGGCAGATGCCTGCGTCAGCAACCTGTGCATACACAGTGAGGTGTATGACGCATGTCACAGTACTGTGCCATTGGCTCAGCATGTTCAACACAACTGCGCAAAGTGCAACAGCGCAATATTCAGCCGTCATATGCAAATCATCTAATCAGCCATTCAATGGCGCAGCACTGAATTTGCATCTACTTAAAGTTGCTCCTCGCCTCATTAGCATGGATTGTGCTATAAGGTGTGACAATGTGCTGCAGTGGCCATAGTCGGTTACTGCAGTTTATTGGTGAGTTGCATGCTGTTTGGGAGTGTGGACTGTGGATTCAGGGACATGCATGGGACTGCACAGTCACAGGTAACAACTGCCATTCTTACGGACTGCATAATGACCAAGCAGGTTGTTGGAGAGGAGGAAACCAGTGGTGGGAGGAGGAGGAGGCTGAACTTTACAAAGACTGAAACTGAGGCCCTGATTGAGGCCTACCTGGATCAGAAGCCACTGCTCAGTGGACGGCAGGGAACCCCTCAGGACCCATGCTGCTGCATGGGATGAGGTGGCACGTGCCGTGAACCTGCATGGTAGCCACTAGTGCTCCGTGCAGGAGTGTAAGAAGAAAATGAGCACGGACAGGAGGAGGGTAAAGGAGAAGGTGGCTGCCATCAGGGCAGCATGTGCTGCAACAGGTGGGAGACAGCCGGAGGTGGCACAACTGACCCCAGCGGAGGAGAGGCTTTCTGGAAGTATGCAGCACAGTGCCATTGAGGGTGTTCCGGGTGGTAGCTTCCAGACGGGTGGTGGCCCATCACTGCATGGTAAGTCACGGTCTGTCTATGGGGGGGGCAGGGTAGGTCACACGCAGTAATGCAACTTTGCTTTCCCTTACAGATCCTGAGCATCTGCATGGGTCAGAGGGGGTGGGTCTGTACACTGCGGACAGTTGGATGAAGTCGGAGGAGGGACCATCCACCTCCACAGGTATACGTGGATCTTTGCAACAGTGGGGCCGTCTGGCTGTCCACACTGATGTCGTTGTGACAGGTGTGGAGGAAGCCCTGTCTGTGTCCCAGCGTGCTGGCATCCATGGATGCCAGCACGCTGTGGCTGTGGCTGGGGCAGAGTCCGGCACCAGTGATGATGACACGACCGGCATGGGCAGTGACACGTGTGTGCCACAAGATGGACACACAGCACAGCAATTCACGCCCATGGCTGTGGGTGGTGCCGCCGTGGAGGCCTGCGTGTCAGCACAGTCCCAAGCTGTGCCTGTCAGCACCAGTGGGGCAGCACTGGTGTCTGTTCAGGACAGTGGGACTGTTGTGGCTACTGCGGCAACACCACTGAGCCCTAAGGTGTGGCAGCCGGAGGGGCAGCATCAGCAATCGCCCACTGGGCTTGGGGGTACAGGGTTCAGCGGCGACATCTGTGCACCGCCTGTGGACATGCCCAGACCTGGTCCTGGTGCGCAGCACCCACCCTCAAGGGGTGCTGAACATCAGGGCCTTGTACACCCTGAGGGACAGGATGCCGAGGAGGCTGATGACCTCTTGGACGAGCACACCTGCCTACTGCGAGCATCGGTCCAACATCAGATGTGACTTGCGACATCCATGGATGCACTGCGTGTGGCTCTGGAGTGGTCAGAGGAGCGTCGCAGCAGGGACACCGCACTGATTCTGGCAGGGATGGACCGTTTTCCGGAAATGTGACAGGCATGCACAGACATTAATTGCTGTCATGGCCACAATGGGCACACAGTCAGGTGCCCATACATCGCGGACACCAAGCAGTGCACTATCCACACAACCCCATTCCCGGCGTTGTGTGACTCCCACCCTGTCGATGCCGGATTCAGCTGTGGGCATCCCGAGCACTCCTGGTGCAGGCATGTTCGGTGTGCTGCAGACCCCTGCTTGAGCACGGTCGCGTTCACACAGTGGAACCCCTGGGAAACCATCGGTGCCACCCCATGAGGCCAGTGGTCAGCCTGCCAGTGCTGGCGGGTCTCGGTTGGGCTGCCCATGCATCCATGGTGGCCGTGGCACTGTGTCGCACAACTGACCTGTCTCCCAGCGCAGCTACTGTCTGGTGCTGCCCTGTGTGCATTGTGTGTTTCAGTGGGCAGTGAACGGGTGGGTACCAGGCCCTGCACGTGGACACACAGTTCACCTGCACACCCTCCCAGCTGCTGTCCACAATTGCGTGTGCATGATGATGCCTGCATTGTGCTGTACACCAATGTGCAATGGTGCTCAGCATCTGACACACGCACATGGACAGGCAGTGGGCATGGTGGCCTGTGGACATGTGTGTTGCTAGGGTGTGCGTTCTGGGTCGGTGTACCTTCTGCCCTCTGTGCACATTTGTTGCATTATGTGTGTGTGTGTCCTTCGGAGTGGCATGTTAATCCTCACCCATCCCTGGTTGTGTGTGTGCCTCTGTGCCCTGCCACTTCCCTTGATGGCATGCACCCCTGGTGTGTGTCTATGCATGTTTGTGGGTTGTGCCTTGGCCACTGGTGGTTGTGCATGGCCCCATGACTTACCTGGGTTGACTGAAGTGCTCCTCCATGATGGTGTCCCAGTGCAGCTGTGCTAGCCGGAGCAGTCGGGGGTCCCATCGGCCAAGGGGGGCTGCCCATCACCATCATCACTGGCATCCCTATCGTCCCCATCACTGTCCCCTCTTCGACCTGTACAGCTATCCCACATTCGTTGGCCATGTTGTGCAGGATACAACAGGCCAGGAATATCCCACAGGCCTTTGAGGGGCTGTACTGTAGGGCACTGCCAGAGGTGTCCAGGCAACAGAAATGTGCCTTCAACATCCCGAACTCCCGCTCAATGACATTATATGTGGTGGCATGTGGCTCATTGTAGCATTGCTGCGATGGGGTTGTGGGCTGCCGGTAGGGTGTGAGCAGCCATTGACGGGTGGGTATCCACTGTCACCTGTGTGTAGAGGGCAGAGGTTAGTTTGGTGAGCAGCATCTCCCTGCCCCAGGCCATGTAGGCCACTACCCATGCCACCTCTGGCCATGCCCCCCAGGACCTATGATTGTCCATGTGGTTTGCATACTCACCCACTAGGTGTCCAGTGGGGATGTCCCCACTCTCGAATCTGTGGCACAGTGCCAACTGGTGCCAGATGAAAGAATCGTGTGCTCCCCCAGGGTGCGTGGCACAGACATTGATGATGCACCCCCTGGCATCGCACACCACCTGGCAGTTGATGCTGGCATAGTCCTTGCCATTCATGTATGTGGCCCCCTCAGGGCCAGGTGGTGTGCGGATGGCCACATGGGTGCAGTCCCCTAGCATGCCAGGCATACGTGCTACCCTGCGGAGCTCCTGTATGTTTGCTGTGCGCTCTGCCGCTGTGCTGGGGAAATGGATGTACTCCTCAGCATGTGGCAACAGTGCGCTGAGGAATTGGGTGAGGTGGCATGACGTGGCTGACTGGGTTATGCCTGTGGTGTCCCCAGTTGGTCTCTGGAAGGTACCTGTGGCGAGCAAGCACATGCAGGCTGTTACCTTGGTCTCCACTGACAGGGCATGGCTCCGTCGTGTGGGTGCCTGCATCACATCACTGCACAGCTCACAGAGCCGCATCAGAATTGCCCTGTTCAGGCAGTACCAGCCCACAATCTCAGTACCAGTGTACAGCTGAAAGCTGGGTGCGGGCTCGGTACTGCCTGTTGAGGACATACCACTGACGGGCCCTTCCACGGCCATGCCCCCTGCTGCCCACCTTCTCACCCCTCTCATTACGTCCTCCATGTGGAAGGTGGCACTGGCCATCTCCCTGGCTTTTGTTCACCTCCCCTGGCAGCTGTTGCTGCATTCCCCCCCCACTGTCCTGGCTGCTACCTCCCCTGCACCAGGTACACCTGCCTGTGCTGGCCTCTGTGCTGTGTGGCTCCTCACACCTTCCCTGTGCCTGGCTGTTCAGAGTGACCTTTCCCTGGCCTGCCCTGTTTGTGCCTCCTGCCCTGTCTGTCTACCTCTGCCTCTGACACATGTGGCTTCACTGTAGCATTCTTGCATCTCTTCCTTGCTCCTTTTTATTTTGGCTCATTTCTGCTATGACAAAACTTTCACTTGCTCCACTATTGCACATGGCGCAAGTCTTTGAATATCACACTGCACCATTTATGCATGGTTCTTCCCCCTTCGGTTGCGCATGCCTTCATTATCATTGCTCTGTTGCTCAGCATGATTTCGGGGGTGCAACTGCCTCCTGCTGAATATCGAAGAATGGCGCAATTTCGGACTTGCGCAGGTGCAACCCTATTGCGCATGGCTCAACTCTTTTGAACATCTGGGCCCGCTTCTCTTGTGCATGGGCACAATAGACTTGCACTTGCTCCTGCTGTTGCGCACTTTTGGGGCGCAGTTTGAATATCTGGGCCATTATACCTATATTCAATTTGAGCAAAAGAATACTAACAATGGAAGAAATAAAAGTTCTGAGTTTAGGATTATCTTTTGCCCCTACCCAGCCAGTTAATCTGTTCGACCTGGAGGTAGACCTGCAAACGTTTTACAGGAATCTATGCCTAAAAAATCAATTTGGTGGAAGTGACACCACAGTTGATACATACAAACAAATACTTAAAGAGAATATGCAAATTAGATCAAAATATAATCCACCTACTGGTAAAAATCATGGCATAGAATCATTTTGTAAAATTACAGAAAAAGAAATAATGGGACTATTTAAAACTAAAGAAAGTATGAACCCAGAATGGAATAATTTAACTAAAAAAGAAAGAGAAGCATTAGAGAATTTAAATCAAGATCAAACAATCATAATTAAGAGCACAGATAAAGGAGGGGTTATAGTTGTCCAAGACAGGACACAATATAAGGAAATGTGCATGAACTTACTTATGAACACAGAAAATTTGAGGTTTTACAAGAAGACCCAACTAAGAAAATAAAACAGGAAATTGATGCCATGCTTAATGGATATGAAGCCATGCAATGGATAGAACCATGGGAAGCCGAAATATTGTCCCGGATTCCCCCCTTTTCCCTTACAAAAGACAGAGACATTGTTTCTTGTTGTGCTCAGATTGGCAATTAATTTATTTATATTCGTAATCCAATACTCCATTTTCATTTCTTTATTATCATATTTCCGGGAATTTCATTTATTTCCATCCACATATCAATCTCTGATTATCCCTCCCCCAGGTGAAAACTTGGGTGCCTTCTGTTTCTCCTTTTCTGCTAGGTAACGGTGAAAACTGAGACCGCTTTCTTCTTCCTCTTCTTCCTCTTCTTGTGTTATTCCTTTTTCCTCCCCCCTTCCCCCCCGCCATCCACCTTTGGCAGTCCATAACCATATCATCACCTGCCATCCACCTTTCGCAGTCCAAACTTGTCCAACCTGACTCATCTGTCATCCACCTTGACAGACCCACCATACAGTCCCCCTTTGACTATCCTTTACCTCTTGCTCTGTCTAGTAGGGTGGGTGGGAGGAATCAAAAACTCCAGCAAAAAGTGGCTGAGGCCCCCTTGTGCTGTCCCTTATGTACCCCCCTTCTCCCCTACCTTTCCTGTTACCTGTCCTTTGTTCAGGCACTTAGCCTCTCCCTTTCCTTCCCCCTTCCCTTCTGAGCACTACCATTCCATGACAGAGGGAAGGGGTGTACCAGGACAACCTGTTCTGCCCTTAAAGGGCAAACGCCATTGTCCCGGATTCCCCCCTTTTCCCTCACAAAAGACAGAGACATTGTTTGTTGTTGTGCTCAGATTGGCAATTAATTTATTTATATTCATAATCCAATACTCCATTTCCATTTCTTTATTATCATATTTCCAGGAATTTCATTTATTTCCATCCACATATCAATCTCTGATTATCCCTTCCCCAGGTGAAAAGCCTTCTGTTTCTCCTTTTCCACTAGGTAACGGTGAAAACTGAGACCACTTTCTTCTTCCTCTTCATTCTCTTCTTGTGTTATTCCTTCCCCCCCTTTTTTCCCCACTAGCCAGTCTCCAGCTTGCATTGGATGGCTGGCTTCCCCCCATACTTAGGATATCACCTTCCCTTACCTCAGGGATGATCCTTTCTTCCCCTTTTCCTTTTTTTTTTTTTTTATATACCAGCTTCTTCCTGTTTTCTCCATGCCTCTATGAAACCCATGGTTTCTGTGTTGAACGTGTCTATGGCTAGGTCCGACAGGTGCACACCATCTGGCCTGTAAAAATCCTCCACCCATTCTTCTACCCCCGTAATATCACCTGTCCCCCCATCTGCCTTATCAACATCCCCACCCTTCTATTCATCTTTTTCCTAGCCCTCTCCACCGTCCTGTGGCTGTGCTCCTGTCTCCATACCCTTCTTGGTATCATATCTGACCAGGCAAGGCATACCTGTGGCCACCACTGTTGTATTGCCACTAGATCCCTTTTATCTGTAAGTAAGTGTGTACCCATGGTCTGCCCACTAGGTCATTGCCCCCTAGATGTATAATGATTAGGTCCGGACTGGGCTGATGTCCACTGAGTTCCTTCAAAGCGGGAAGGAGCTGTGCCCATCTCATCCCCCGTATGGCGTGCCATACTAACCTACACTGTCTTACAACCTGGTACAGCTGCTTTCCCCCAGCTTTCTTCTCTGCTCTCTTTCCAGCACAATAAATGTAGGAATGGCCACAGATCCAGACTTCCGTGATTCTCCCTCTACCTATGGGGTGCAAAGAAAATTAATTAATTTACACGTACTCTTAGCACCCCCACTGAATTATCCCTCCCCCGCCTCTTTCCTTTCTTTGCCTCTAACCTCCCCCCCATTAGCAGTGCTCCCTCGTAAGGGCACCACAACTCCATTTTTTTTTTACTTTCTTTTCTTCCTCCTTTTTTTTTTTTTTACTTCAGTGCTCTGATGTATCTCTTATAACTGGCTGACCGCCAACGCCCTTTATCCAAATTGTCCTCTACGGGTTCCCCCATTGCTGCCCACTGTGAGGCAGTCCCAATCCGTAGGGAATGGGATGAGTAATTAGCTGGGTCCTCTCCCAGAAATTGCTTGCCCTTTTTCAGCACTGCTGTAACTTAATAGCTGGTGACCCTTTTTCCGTCACCATGTACAAATAGCTTTCCCATCCTGGTCACCTGCTGTGTGGCGAAAACCCACAGAGCCTGCACTGGGCATATCACAATCTCCGATTGCCCTTTCAGTGTTATCATGCAACCTTGCCCTCTTTGGTCCATTTTTGACCTCTTTAGCTTGATCCGTATTTCTTTCACCCTCAACTCACATCGCCCCATTCCAAACCTCCTTCCTTGTCATCTTTCCCGTGACCTATCACCTCACTGACTCTCATAGCCCCCGCAAACATTATCACATAAATAGTGTGAAATAGCTGGGCCTCTGCCTTCAATCTGCATATTGCCGGGAGCACCTCTTTTAGCCTTATTTGCCACTGCTTCCCTATTGGCCTCCTATTATCCCCTGGCCCACGTTTCAACCTGCCCCATCCCTGCATCATTCTCCTGATGAGCATTGATTTTGTCAGGTCATTTCACCCTTTTAGGCTGCAGATAACACTAATCCCTGCCAGATAAACCCCCATTGTGGCATGGGCGGTCCCTCTCTGCCATTGCTCAACTGCGAACATTCCCAACTGTTCCTCTGTGAGCGGCCTACTTACTGGTGCTCTGCTCTGAATGTTTGAAACACTCGCCAGGCCCCATCTTAGGCCCTCAGAGTCTGAGGCACCCATGAGCTGTGAAACAGCAGTTCTTCTCCTTCTTGCCAATGTCCCAGATGTTCGTTGGTATGGGTGTTTTTTGTTCTTCCGCTGCAGGTGCCAGCCTCCAGAAACGGTCCAGCTGCAGACGGGAAAGGCTGTCAGCTAGGGTATTGCGTACCCATTCTATGTGTTTTGCTCTGAAAGACATGTTCAGCTGCAAAGCTCTTAACAATAGACATCATAATACCTGCATGACTGTATCTGATCTGGCTTCCCTGTTGTTTAGTACATCAACCACTGCTCTATTGTCACACCAAACTGTCACCTTCTGATCCCATAGCTCCTCCCCCCAGACCAAGGTACATGCCCATATGGGCATGATCTCCAGTAGTGTTATATCCCTCACCTTCCCGTCCTTCACCCAGCTGTCCGGCCATGGTTCTGCAAACCACCTGCCCCTCAGGTAACCCCCCATGCCTAGCCCCCCTGCAGCATCTGTGTAGAGGGCAAGGTCTGTGTTGTACAGCCACTCCTCTTGCCAGAAAGAACACCCATTATACTCCTTGAGGAATTCTTCCCATATTCTAAAATCCTCCCTGACACCCTGTGTCAAGTCCACCCAGTGATGTGGTCTGGTGACCCCCGCTGTAGCCCTGGCTAATCTCCTTGTCAATGCCTGTCCTGGTCCGATGGCCCTGCAGGTGAAGTTCAGATGCCTCAGCACCTGCTGTACTAGTTTTAGTTGTACCCTTCTCCTGCCGGTGTGTACTTGAATTAGTTCCTTCAATTTGCTTACTTTCTTATCCAGTAGTCTAAATATTTCATTCAGGGCGTCTATCTTAATCCCCAGGAATTCCATCACCCTGTTGGGTCCTTCTCTTTTTTCTGGAGCCAGTGGAACCCCTAGCTCGTGGCACAACTCCTGAAACTCACCCAGCATATTTTGTGTCTCTCTTTTCACCCTCCCAATGAACATAAAATCATCCAAATAATGGATGACCGTCCTATACCCTGTTTTTTCTTGGAATATTCACTGCAAGCAGGTGCTGAATGCCACGAACATCACACATGCTATGGAACATCCTATTGGCATTGCTTTGTCAAAATAATACTGCCCCCCCAATCTTAAAACCCAATAGATCCCAGTCTTCTTTTCTAACCGGCAGCAGTCTGAAAGCAGACTCAATGTCTGTTTTTGCCATCCATGCATCCTCTGTGGCCCAAATTATCTGGACTGTGTCCTCTAGTGTCGCATATGGATTCTCTATAGGCATAGACAATGCCTCCCACCGCACGCCCTTCGTCTGGCAGTGTCCAGCTCGGTCATATCCTTGATTGACTACGGAATAATAATTTAAAGGATGGCTGACCCAACTGCGTTGAAGCGCATCGACCTTGCCCTCAACAAAGCCAGCCGATTGATCACTGGAAGCCACCACCTAACCCACACCTGCGACCTCTTCAAATTAGCGAACTGGCTGACCTTTAAAGGAAGGCTTAAATACCATACCTGTCTCCAGGCAAAGAAAATCCTGCTGAAAGCTGCACCCCTCGGCCTACACTCCTTAATACAAACCAACACCCGCAGGAGCACCCCAAGGCACCTAACAAACGTGCCTATCCATGTCCCCTACCGAAGGACTGCGCTAGGCCAAAGATCCTTCAGCTACTGTGCGCCCACCTGGCTCAACGAACTCCCATCTACTATAACCCTGGTGCCAACCCTAGGCCAATTTAAAACCAAAACCATGAGACACCTCTTAGCCTCAGAGAAATGCAGCTGCAATTGAGTATCTATCCCCCCTTGATGCAGGGTACTAATTAACCCCTAGTATTCCCTTATCCTCACATGTAGACTCAGAAAGTGGAAAGACTGCCCACACACCATTTGGTGGATGCTTATCCTGCCCAGGGCTGTATACAACAAAGCATTGCAACTCACTCTGTAAAGGTCTGTTGTTAACTTGTAAAGCAACACTTTGTAACATTAAGCATTGATGCTTGTGCACATGTTTCCATAAACTGTTGTCTATCATAATCTGTTTGTTTGTCCTGATGTGGAACCTTTGCAAAGGAGTCCTTGACTCAAAGGTTGTAATTCCAAAAATGTAATAAATAAAATAAATAAATAAATAAATAATATGTCACTCTACTAAGCTTCTTACTGATGAAATCATTCACCGAGTCCCCCTCCGGATAGGACAGGCGGTGAATCACCCTGTATTCCCCTTCCTGTTTCTTTGGTACCAAACCCAATGGCGAAATCTGCATGTTCCGCAATGGGGGGGGTGTTAAACGGGCCCTCTACCCTCCCTGCTGCCTTTTCTTTATCTATCTTCTGTCTTAACATCCCTTCCTTTCCTTTCACTGAACCCAGGTTTTTCACCTCCCTCACTTGTCTGGACCCCCCACACTGCAGTGAAAACCCTGTGTTGAAACCGCCTATAATCATATCCCGGATGCTTGTGTTTGGATATCCATCCAAGAAAGCTGTCCATGCCTTCAAGTTGATGGGGGTTCTGGCCATCCCAAACTGGTCTCTGCCAGGCCCCCCATTACTCCTCCCTGCCCCCCCCTTGTTTTGTGCAATGTTGCTTCTCTCAGTGAATCTTCCCCCCTCTACTTGAGTTTGCCCTACCCCTTCCTCCCCTGCTCTATGTCTGCCCTCTAAATCCCTGGCCTTCCCAAAAAAACTGCTGACCTGCCCCCTGACTCCCATGCCCCTGTGCCCCTTGGGCCCATGTCATTCTACATCTACTTGCTGGGTGATCTCCCCCACATTTTGAACAAACATGCTGGCAACGGCATTGCAGCCATGAGAAAAAAGCCCTGTTGTAAGCCCAGCAGCATCTTTGGGGTGTAGTCCCCCTCTTTCCCCATTCACCTTCGGGTGTGGACTGATATGTTACGTAATCAGTCCATAAATCAGGCTGCTTGGTGTCCCAAATGTTGCCACTCTCTGCTGAAAAAACTCATCATAGTACAACCGCCCCACTCCGCCCTTTGCTTTTGCCCTCCGTATTATCAAAGAATAGGTGATGAGTGGGATGCCTAGCACAGGCCTTTTTTCCAGTACAATGGCTGAGAAGGTGGCAAAACCTATGAACCATCCGTCCCAAGTCTTCCCTTTTATGAACTTGTCCTCCACCTGTTTCTCTAACAGCACTATCACTGCTGCCATTTCGCTCTTACCTATGCCTTCCATTTCCTCATACTTGACTGCCACCTCCCGGCTCACCAAAGCGAATATATCCACATACTCACCTTTTCATATTTTTTCCTTCATGGCCAGTGGCACATGTTCTCCTATCCTCATCCCAGGTGCACCTATCTCCCTTGTACCTTTCCCTTCTCTCTCTGTACACCCTTCATTTTTACCTGGTGCCTCCTTCTCTGCCCTAATCTCTGCAAGGGCCAATTCCATCTGCCCTAGCCCTCCTGTTCCCAGTGCTGACACAATTTGACCTATGTATTCTTTTATACTATCCCCCACTGCTCTGGATGCATTACATGCAACCTTGTCTTTGCCTTGCTACCTGGAGTCTTCCAAATGTCCCCTTGTTTTTCCCTGTGGTTGAGGAGGAGTGTGAACTACTAGGGTTTGTGGAGGGAACTCAACATTCTGAGGATCTGGTCTGGGTTTCCCCAAAGGAGGTCCCACCTTGATTGGGGGAGGTGCTAGCATCACCAGGTCTATAGGCTGCAGGGGTACTTGATCAGCCAGCTTGGCGTGTCCCACTGCCAGCGGTGACACCCTAGTGGGACTGTGTGGCCCTTCAGCTGGTCGTTTCCCCCTGCCTCCTTTTCCCAGGCCCACTTTCCTCTTCTCCCTAGGCTTCCCTGGTTCTTCCCCCTCCACCAATTCCCACATTCTGTTGACTTTCTCTGCCAATTCAATTATAGCCCTGTAAGCATCTTTCTTTGACCGCCTGCTCTTCTTTGGTGCCATGTCCTTACTTCTTTTCCTCTGTGAAGACAACTACGGGAAGAAAAACAGAATTAATTATATATATATATATATATATATATATATATATAAATACTTGTCATGCCGTCCCTCTGTCCCTCTTGCCATACACTTCTATGGTGGTTGGATCTCAATCTCAATTAGGCGCCAGGTCACTGTTGGCTGCTCCTTGCTGTGTCCTTTTGGTGGCATGCCACATGGGCTCCCTCACCCCCCCGGGCCTGTACCTTGGCTCCTTTTAAGCCTTCCTTGACCCTTCCCATTTTATTCCCCTAACCCCCTCCGTATCCCCCAGCCCTCCCTGTTTCCCAATGCCATCCACTGTGGCCATGAAGGTTACTGTTGAGGCCTCCCCAGAGGGTTACGCCCCCTTTCTCTTTTTTTTTGGTGGCTTGCTGCCCCCCCACACCACTTTCTAAGGGCAGGAGGTGTCCTGATTCTCCCCCCTGAAAACCTTCTGCCGTGGCTGTGCATATGTGGTCCCCTTTTCCCCATGAACCAGTCCTCACCTTTTGTCCTCCCTGTCCTCCCCCCTCATGCAGTATTTGGATCCCCCAACACTCTCCCTGATTCCGTTGCATGACGTGTGACGTCAGGCTAGAGGGCCTCTACCTGCTGGCCCCTCCATGCAACAGACCAATTGTCCCCTCATTTTCCACCGCATGCTCCATCGCAAGCCCAGAAAACATCTCCTTGATCCCCCAACCCTGCTGCCATCCCCTCCTCATGACCCAGGCTGCCCTCCATAGGATACTACTCGCCCCTGCAAACCCCCCACTGCCTCCCCCATTGGGCTAGAAGTGCTCCCCCTTACCCACAAGCACAAATGCCATAAGCTTCCCAACCAGAGGGAAGGGAGTTCTATCGTGACCACCAAGTGGTGTGTGGGGCCACACCACGTGGTCGCCGACATGTGCTCTTGCTTCCCCTCGCTTTTGGGCCTACTATTTTTTCGTAACCCCTAGCTCACCCCGAGGCCTCCACTCACAGGAAAACCTGGCCTAAATGCAGCCAGTACACCAATAAATGAGCAATCCACCTGCCCTCCGGCTTGGTCGCAAACATCACGTGGCGTGTGACATCATGAAACCCCCCCAGATCGCGATTTTCCCCTTTCCTCACTCCTTGCTTCTGGGGCCTCCTCCAGGCCTGCTAATCTCCCCAGCCCCCACACAAGGAGGTGGCTGTGAGGTTTTTAGGGCAGGGAGGGGTCCACTTATCAGCCACTCGGTCCGGCAGGCGTTCATGAGGCTTCTCATCCCCGTACTCCTTTTTTCCACCCCCACCTGACACCAGAGAGAGGAAGTAACCAGAATGAAGCCAGGCTCACTCCACCAGAGCTTTTCAATCCCCCATTACTCTTTCTAACCTCTGCTCCCTCATGACTGCTGCATGGCGTGTGACGTCACGCCACGTGGCCGCCCTTGCCGGGCTCCTGCTCCCCCTGCTTAGGGCCTCCTCCAGACTGACTGCATTCTTTGGGACCAGAAAACCCGGCCCCAGGCTTTACCATCCAGTCTACCATGTTGCCGCTTTCGTCCACTGCTGCGATTCTCTGCTCCGCATGTCTTGCTAAACCCACCACCGGGCGGACGCTGTGACCACCTTAGCTTGTGGCCTTCTGCACAACTTTAAATTGGTCCTGATGTACACAACTGTGCTTTTTCCCAACAAAACTGTGCCTAATCACCTCGCGATTTTAAAATTACACCTCTCCATACCACTGCAAAATTACTACCTCCTAAAACTCCTGTCCTTGAACCAGCAATACTATAGTTTCTTTAAACCTAACCTAATGAGTCAGACATTTTCAAAACAAAGCAAACTACCTCTGTGTATCTCAAACCATTAGAAAACCATTCTTTCAGGCCAGCAAAGCTAAAGACTTCCTCCAAAATGCAGCTTATTGTAAAGCAATCACAAACAACATTTTTTTTTAAAACTTCATTCCTTGGAAGCAATCCTGCCTGCTGCTCCTGGTGCACAAACCTCTCCTAATTGTTCCACCAATCTGATGTGCAGCAGTTCCAATAAATCAAAAACTCCAGCAAAAAGTGGCTGAGGCCCCCTTGTGCTGTCCCTTGTGTACCCCCCTTCGTCTCTCCCTTTCCTGTTACCTGTCCTTTGTTCAGGCCCTTAGTCCCTCCCTTTGCTTCCCCATCCCTTCTTAGCACTACCATTCCATGACAGAGGGAAGGGGTGCACCAGGGTAACCTGGTATGCCCCTTAAAGGGCAAACTCTATTATCCAAAGATTTCCCGAGAATACCAACTTTTTATTCTATACCTAAAATGCACAAACATGCAACTAATCCACCAGGCTGACCAATAGTCTCAGGCATTGAATCTATCTTTGAACCAATTTCAAAATATATAAACTTTCACCTACAACCATTGATTGCAAAAACAAAATCTTATGTTAAGGATACTACAGACATGATCTTGAAATTACAAAAAATCACAGAACAAGATTTAAGTGAAGAAACCATCTTAGTGACATTAGATGTAGCAGATTTATACACATCTATCCCACTTCAGGAAGGGATTCAATGTCTGGGGTACATACTAGATACTAGGGCAGGAACAGCTCACCTAAAACCAGAATACTGCAAGAAATGGCAGATATAATATTAATAAGGAATTATTTTGAGTTCGACAGGACATTCTATCAACAGAATAAGTGGACAGGAATGGGTTCCACAATGGCACCAGCATATGCTAATGCATATACGTACAATTCTGAAAAAAACACACATGTGTTTAGAAAATAACAGCAAAATACACACTTGGCTTCATTTTATTGATGATATTTTATGTTATGGAAAGGAACACAGGAAGAACTTATTAAATTCCATGAGGAACTGAACAACAAAGATAAAAATCTTAAGTTTGTAATGAATTTTGATAAAACAAGAAGTACCATATCTAGACCTCAAGATAAAAAAGGTAAATGATAAGATAGAAACAGCACTTTATAGGAAGGAAACAGATAGAAACATCATATTACATGGTAATAGTTTCCATGAAACCAAGCTTAAACAGAGTATTCCATACTCTCAGTTAACTCGAGTGAAATGAAACTGTACAGCAATATAAGAAGCACAGAAAGAATCAAAAATCATGTTAAATAGGTTCATAGGCAGAGGATATAAGCCTAAGACATTGAAACAAGCAGAAGAAAAAATAAAACATAAGACACAAGAGGAACTATTAAAAAGTAAAGGACCCAAAACAAAGCCACAAAGAATTGTATTTGCTACTAAATACAATCATAAGTTAAAAGAAATTAGACAATAAACAAACATGCCCCCACAATGCAAAGCATCATGGGCTGCACATGCAAATCACCACAGAATGTTATGCTGGTCCAACTTTAAGCAGAATTGCATGGTGCCGAAAGGCCTCTCACACAGTTTGCAAAGGGTGCTAACAGAAGACATAGACACGTGTTTCGTCCTACCAGGACTCATCAGTATGCCTCATCTGTTTGACACTTCAGTGGAATGGACCAGCTACCCTTAAGGCAGTGTGCCTTGGATATATTGTGGTGAACCCATTAAAATAAAAAACTATTTAAAAGACAAAGAACCTCTGTGCGCAAGCACTGAGGCAAGGGTTACCCCAAAGGGCATTTGGCTGGGAAGCCAAGTTTCAAGAAAATACAAAATCACACATGCCCCCACAATGCAAAGCATCATGGGCTGCATATGCAAATCACCACAGAATGTTATGCTGGTCCAACTTGGCTTCTCAGCAGCCAAATGCCCTTTGGGGTAACCCTTGCCTCAGTGTTTGCGCACAGAGGTTCTTTGTCTTTTAAATAGTTTTTTATTTTAATGGGTTCACCACAATATATCCAAGGCACACTGCCTTAAGGGTAGCTGGTCCATTCCACTTGGGTGTCAAACAGATGAGGCATACTGATGAGTCCTGGTAGGACGAAACATATGTCTATGTCTTCTGTTAGCACCCTTTGCAAACTGTGTGAGAGGCCTTTTGGCACCATTTAATTCTGCTTAAAGTTGGACCAGCATAACATTCTGTGGTGATTTGCATATGCAGCCCATGATGCTTTGCATTGTGGGGGCATGTGTGATTTTGTATTTTCTTGAAACTTGGCTTCCCAGCCAAATGCCCTTTGGGGTAACCCTTGCCTCAGTGTTTGCGCACAGAGGTTCTTTGTCTAATAAACAAACATTGGCCTTTAGTTGGAATGGAGAGCGAACAAATACCAGAACTATTAAATAAGCCCATAATAGCTGCAAAAAGAGTGAGGAACCTTAAGGATCAGTTAATAAAATCTCAATTTAAATGACCAGAAAACAAGGAAGCACAACTATTATTGGGACCATTAGCACCAGGCATGGTCCCCTGTGGCAAGTGCTCAGTATGTAGTCATACATAAAAAAAACAACATTCATACATCCACATACAGGGCATGGTCATCCAGTTAGACAGCATATTAACTGCATAACAGAAGGGGTAATATATGTAATACAATGCCCTTGTGATAAGCTGTATATTGGACAAACTATCAGGATGCTCAAGACCTGCATAGAAGAGCATAAGGGAGATATAAGAAGAAAAGAAGAGACATCCCCAGTAGCAACACATTTTAAACAAGCAGGTCATAATGGAGCTTCTTTAAGGTTCTGAGGACTTGAAAAAGTACAGACACCAGAGAGAGGAGGTAATAACCGGGATTATCTTTTAAGAGCTGAAATGAGGTGAATATTTCACATGAACACATTAGACAACAGGATTGGCATGAATGTAGAAACAAACTGGCAGACATGCATTTAGATGGTATAGAAATGAAATGGTAGATATAACATAAAAAAAACAAATAAACATTATACAGAAATCAGTTAGTAAACTAGTAAAGTAGAGATTTAACCAGTAGAACTAACTTTTGACATTCACGATAGGGAGATCAGATAGCAATTAACCCCAGTATGCTCACACTAATGTTACTGTATAAAGTAAGCTATGAGAAGTTAAGGGATATACTAAATGAAGTAGAGATTTAATTTATAGAACAACTTGTAACACAACAGGGAGGTCAAGTAGCAATTGACCCAAAGGTGATAAAAATAACATTGTTGTAGTAAGTATACTATGAGAAGTCAAAACACATGGATATTCTAAATAACAGTACAATCACTATCTAAAAGGGTAAAGATGATGTTTTACCTCCAGGACAACTTACAGTATTGACAACTGAGAGGTCGAGCTGCATTTAACCCCTGTGTTATTTGATTGTTTTAAACAGTATTATGGTGCTTAAAAGTTTGGTTTGATGTGAGCTAGAGAATTTATCTATGAAGATAATTTTAAAGCATGGAGTGATTGTGAAGGAGAAGGTCAAATAGCAACTGACCCCTCAGCATAATAAATAAGCAGCAAGTTCAGTATTTTTAAGAGGGAGATCAAGTTGCATTTGACCCCAGTAGTATCTAAATACTTATTGTTTAAACAGTACTATGGTATTTACAAGTTTGGTAGAATGTGAGCTAGAGAATTGATCTGTGAAGATCATTTTAAGTCATGGCGTGATTGACAAGTACCTAAGGAAGGGGAAAGTCAAATTGCAACTGACCCCTCAGAAAATAATAAATGTTTGCTAGAGAAATGATCTGTGAAGAAAATTTTAAACCGTGAAGTGAGTGCCAAGTATTTAATGAAAGGGAGGCCAAATAGCAACTGGCCCCTCAGCAAAATAAATAAGCAGTGATCGATCCCAGAGAGATAACAAATAATGCTGTTATAGCAAATGTACTAAGAGAAGTTAAAATATAGGGATATTATAAATAACATAGTACAATCACTATCTAAAACAGTAAAAATGATGTTTTACCTCCAGATCAACTTTCAGTATTTATGACAGGGAGGTCAAGTTGCATTTGACCCCAGTGTTATTTAAATAGTGATTGTTTAAACAATACTATGGTGTTTAACAAGCTTGGTATAATGTGAGCTAGAGAACTGATCTGAGAAGACAATTTTAAGCCACTGAGTGATTGAAAGTATTTAATGAATAGGAAGGTCAAATTGCAGTTGACCCCTCAGCAAGTAAACAATAATGACTGTTTGTATTACATTATGAATTTCACAGTTTGGGTTGCAGAAAGCAGTAATGTAAGGTGATATAATAACAAATAATACTTCTGAGAAACCTGGAATTTATCTGCAGCAATTTTAATCAAGGCAAAAGAACTGTTGATTTTAGCAAAAAATCCTCTTTACTCTTATGTCACCCTGTGAAAAGAAAACATGGTATGAGAACAATGTGTTTTCATTTTAATAACCTCACAAGAAAGTTAAAAAATAAATAAAAAAGTAAACTAAAACAGAGCTGCAGAAACTAGGAACAAATAGCCCATTTTTGTGAGCACCCAACTGCACTGATCAGTGCAGTAATGTTAGGTTGCCTAGCAACCGAGATCGCACAGGTGCGATCAACTGGGTGTGATGACATGGTTAGTCACACCATGGGATCTCACAGAAACGGGTGAGAGGTTATCAGGAAGTAGCTACCACTAAAATTTGTTGGGCTTCAGTGCTTACATGTAGAGGAACTTAACCAAAAAGGAGAAACTTGAGCCAGAAGGAGTGAGGGTAAGCAGTTAAAATATTAAAGACTATTTAGAAGTTGGTATTAGAACCTTTAATTATAAAAGTAAAATGATGGCTATGAGACTAATAGGGGAATACTATGATTATGTTTTCACAGACTACAAAGAACAATAATTCCACTCTAAGAAGCTCACAGCCTCCTTTAAAGTATGCTGTTAACAAAATAAGTAAATAGAAGCCACAGTGTGGCCACATTATAATATTAAACAACATAATAACAGCAAAGCTTTGCAAAAAATTACATTTATGTCATTACAGGCCCATAATTATTCTTTACAAGAAAAACAAGAAGTTTTAAGTAAAATATATAATGTATGCTGCAAACCAAGAAATATGGGGAACAAGCCTTACAGGCTGTAGTTAAACCTTGTTCCAAATTGTTAGCAGCGCTGTGTTCACTAACATACTGTGTATGTCTTTTTAGGATGCAACTTAGGATCTAAACAAGTACAAATAAATTAACCCTGTGAAAAATTAAGAATATATACAAGGGTGCACGAGCAATAATCTTTATTGAATGGTATGTATATACACCAAAGAATTAAAAATGTAACAATATCATATTAAAAAAATGCTGATCAATGACATAAAATAAATGTATTTACAGATGTGTAACAAAGAATAAACCCTGTGAACAAGCTCCAAGTTGAGCAAAATGTAGGGGGAAGAGAAATAAAAGGAAAGATTGAAGAACAATAACTTGAGCGAAGAGTGTTTACTTCAAAGGGCCCCCCAACATTTCCTATATTTTCTCTTTTTAGAACTCTCCCTACCATAATAAAGCAGAACTAGAAGAAGGAGCTAATGACTTTACTCAAAAAGAAATACTATATAAAGCTTGCTACTTTTTCTTTCTAAAAGAAAAAAAAAAATTTTTAAACAATGTCAGAGAACAATATAGCACTCATAACAATTTGCTACTCCACCGTGAGCTAATATGGATTGTTTCACTAGGTGGACATTATCCCCAGGACTAAACTACTGTTTAGAAAAAACATCCATTATGAACTGAATGTGTGAATGAAGTTTATCTCTTGCCAACTAATTTATCTGCTAACAGTTTACATTTATTTTTCTCCTTGCAGGTAACTATCTCTGTCAGCTACTTCGGTCTTGAAGCAAGGAATAGGTTTGGCTAGCCACCACAGTGATGGGAAACCATTCCACCTGACTATGATGCCATTCAGCATAGGACTCGTATACCTTTATTTGGTCTTCTAATTCACTATCAACCTTATACAACTGTAATTCAACATCTATTGGAATTACAGGTACATAGGAGACTTAGAAATGTGTTCTATCTTTTGTATGAGTGGTATAGTAGCAAACCTGAGCACTTCTTTGATGCCAGTAAGTGGATACCTACCCCAAGATTATTACGAGGTAAGCAATTCTCAAGTATTTAAAAGTATTTTAAATTGTATATGAAATGATGTACTGTACTTTTAAGAAATGTATTAGTTAAAAGGGATCCACGTTCTTGTGTAGGTGACTATGGATAAAGCTAGAAGCAAAACTGGTCAGGTCACCCAGGGCTATTTCTGTACTCCTTGCAATGTATGTTTTAAAACTGCCTTATGTTTAAGAACAGTTTTTTGTGCTTTTTTGTAAAACAATCTATACAACTTTTTTTACCTGGTGCTGGTTACCTTTGCTTGCTAGACCAGTTTTGTACCATGCACAAGTGTTTTCGTGGAGCCTTGGATCGTGTTTTGACTTATAACAATTGTGCAAACCCCAGGTGCTTGTAATAAAAAAAAATAATACACCTATGTGAAAGACATTAAAATGATATGAAAGAAAATGTGCAGTGAGAAGGTTTTGTCTGAATGGAATTGCGGGCACAATGTTACTATGTGACAAAACATCATGTGGCAGGAAGGTCGTTATCATTCTCAAAAATATGGGAAATTAGAGGCCAAAAAGCTCTGTTTAATGCATTAGTAAGGTTTGTTCCACACTGACAAAAGCGAGGAAATTCGGTGTTAGAGTTGAAAGCCCCCCTGCTCCTCCCGCCCACACCCCCAACCAGCATCGGGGAGCGCATTAGGGTTGTCGGTCCTAACTCTCACCTCATTCTCCTACACCTCTGCTTCTTTACACATGTGATGGGGTGAGAGTTATGGGCAACAACCGTTATGTGCACCCCGATGCCGGGTTGGGGAGGGTGGGCAGGTGGGGCCAAGGGGGCTAACCCTAACACCAAATTTCGCTTTGTCAGTGTGGAACAACCCTAACTAATGCATTAAACTGAGTTTTTTGCCTCTAATATATTTATATATATATATATATATATATATATATATATATATATATACACACACACATATATTATATATATTTTAATTTCCATGAAATTGTATCCTCATTCATACAGGTCCATTTGTAAATGGAATAAATAGAATAGAGGAGATAGTGCAAAACTAATTTTTTATGACAACCTGCTCTCCCTGACACTCTACGTAACACCATCAGGACATGACGTGCATGTGAATCCATTGTGAGATAAAGCTCTCCAGCACATCACAATGTGTGCCCCATGTGACAGAACACTAAGCCATACCTTTCCAGGCTCAGAGCAGTGATGTGTTCCCCTAATCCTCGTGCTGCCCAGCCAGCTCCCAGAGCTCATCTCTGAACGTGAGTTTCCGACATGGGAACACAACATGCTATGCTCTGGCCCAACAGCTGGCCCTGCACAGAACATTTCTCCATAACTTTTAGGTGATCCTATCAATCAATGACAATATGTAATCAAAAACCCTGGCAAAAATGTGTACAGTGCAATTATTTATTTAACAGGTCTATTCCTTCAACATGTCTACACATTATCATATTCTACTTTTCTGGGCATAATTACTTTATTTTTCTTAAAAATGACAGGTTAATTAATTTTACCAGTTATTCATTTTTAGTTGGTGTCCCTATACCTTAAAGGCAAAATTAAGTTTGTACAAAGTAAGGTATGAACTGAACAGGTCTATGCTGTTGTCAAGGTTTTGTTTAAGCTGGCCCTAGTGTAATAACATAAGACTGAAAATTGCATTAGGCTATAGTGCAGGTTGAGTAAATATCATCACACGTGATGCACTGTGCCACCGCCTCTGGCAGTGGGAGCTGTGGTAGATAAGTGGCTATTCATTTCTGTGGCAGAATGCAGTCATTTCATTAGCTAATGTATGATGCTATAGCACTGATAACATCACATTCTGAGCAAAGAGGGCTTTTGGATATAAAAAGAGGGGAAGGGAACCAGGTTCAATGGATAAACAGAAATATTAATAAAAAATCACCAAGAACAGCGGAATTCTGTGACACTGCAGAAGTTCTGTGGTAGGTTGCAAGTTCTGAGCAAAATTCTGTGGCCACAGAATTCTAGGTTCCTTGGCTAAGGCCGTGTAGTCCTCAAGATATAGGAAATAAAGAATTTCTACATTTTTGTATTAAACTACATTGTGGAGTGAGTGCATCAGAAGTGTGGGTATTCTCTACTTCTCCAGTATAAATCTGAGTGGGCTGCCCTTACCTGCACCCCCTGGCTGTCACAGGATGCTCTGCAGTTTGTTTTCATCAGGATACTCACCTGCAAGGCATTCCCTAGCATGCTTATTCATTTTATTTTTTATTTCGTTTTTGTTGACCGGGTAAGTGCACTAGGCAGATTCTGCCTATTTTTAGGCATGACCTGAGGGAGGGGGATACAGATGAAATGCCAGCTGATCGTGAACCAGAGTAAGCTGTTCATGGTATTTTTAGTGAACGAGGGAAATCTGGCCAGGGCACCGGGGAAATTCCCCTACTCTGCTTCCTGTAAGCAGGGGGGGGTCCATTTTCATGTGGGACCAAGATGGCTGCCTCTGGACATGCTGTGGAGGACATGGAGGTGTTGGAGTCAGGAGATTTGGTCTCCTTCCCTGTCTCTGGATTTCCGGAGACCTCATCAATTCTTCCTCAAGCTTCTTCTAATGGATCTAAGTTGTGTGCATCTCCCAGTTCATTTCCTTCCTCAGAAACCTCGATGGATCAAAGTAAGCAAACAACTGTTTCTTCCCAGTCTGTTCTTATACTGCAACAGCTAGCATCTGCTAAAGAGTCTCTACAGAACACTGAATGTTTACGACCTGCAGATGTGGATGCTTTGCTATTACTTGAGGAAACATGCTATCTTACAAAGAAGCAGGAGCTTTTAACACTTAAGAGCTCAGCTTTGCAGCTGCCTACTGATTCTGACTCACTGTTGCAGACTACTGCATCAGACGCCCGAAAGACAGCCTTGACATTTCCGCATTCCAATGTGGTCTGTTCGATGATTTCTTCTGCTTCTGCTGCTGAAACTTCTCCTGACAACCTTGCTGTTTCCCCAGATCTTCATCCATGAACCCCTGCATCTGACTTAACCCCTGCAGAGGTTGTTCCACAGGGAGACTGGTCAGTTGACTCTGCTCTTGTAGCGGCAGGGTGGGAGAGGGATCCAGTTGTCGGTATCTGGCGCTCCGGTCCTTCCCCCGTTTGGATCACCCCTGCAGACGCCCCAGCTATTTCTCCTGTGCAAGAACAGTTGGACTTAATGCTTACGCTTGCTTTGCGCTTAACACAGAATCCAATTCTCAATTTACCGGTTTCCACTTCTCCTGCAGCTCCATTTTCAGACTCCAACCCTTTTCACCGAAGTTTACCACCCCAGGGCCCTGGTCTACCACCTCAACGGACTGAACGACTGACTTCTCTTGCTTCTGCATCTACTAAAATGTATGCATCTTGTTTTTCTGTTCCCACCCAACAGGCTAAGAGATACAATGCTGTCAGATTACATTATTCTGGGGGTTTACCTGAAATGCCTAATAGGGTTTTTGTTGGATGCACTTTGCTTAAAGACTCCATGAAATTTGCTGCTTATGATATCCATGCATTGATACATGTTTCTACTGAGTCCCATTTTGATGTAAGTTTTAAAACCTTAAAAGGTTTAGAGAAATTTTGGTCCCAATTTCATCTGTTGAAAAATACCCCTTTATGGTCACCTTTCAGTGCAATTCTTTTAACAAAACCTGCACAAAAGACTGTCACTATTCTGTTCAGAAATGAAGGTGTTAGTTTGAATGATATTACAGTTTGGCTGAAACAAAGATGTACAGTGCTCTCTGATCCTGAAGCTATTTTTGATTCGGAAAAGTTGTGGATGGGAGGGTGGAAGGTTAGGGTTATGCTCTGGACTACTGATACTGGTATTCAACACCTACCCAATAGTTTCTGTTAGGCAGGGATAGGGGAGTTTTGTTCTATTCTGGACAACCTAAAGCCTGCTGTAAGTGTGGTTCCACTTCTCATCTCAGCAGCATTTGTGACACTATTAAATGTACTGTTTGTGGTGGCCTTGGCCATGCAGGCTCACAGTGTACTGAAGAACCTCTCTGTGTTTTATGTGAAGACCTGGGACATACTTTTCAGCAATGTTCCTGGGCTGCCCATAATTCTCCTACTTTAGCTGATGGAGAGGAGCAATGGCTTATTATTACAGTGGCCCAACATTCTAACATTAAGGGTCCCTCTTCTTCTACAGTTGCCCCCTTCCCCCTCCTACTACTTTAGCTGAATCACATAGTGTTGTTTCCACTGCCACTGTAATAACTGCTGGGGAGGATTTGACTGAGCCTGTCCCACAACCTGTTACATTTTCTCTACCTCCCCACCCTCCTTCTTCCCCAGTTCTTCCTAGCTGTTCTACTTCAGGTGGCTCTTCTATGGGACCCCCTCAGCACCATTAGAAACAATGAAACCTTCCCCTTCTGACCCTTTCACTACACCGTCTAGAATTACACGGGGTTCAAGAAAGTTTGGTTCACCTTCCTCTAAGGCTCAGAGGGTAGAGACTCTCCCTTTGACAAATAAATATGAATTGCTGTGACATACTTCTGAAAACACAGACTCTGACTCTTCTTCTGTCCAGTCCTCTCACCCTGAACTTACTACAGATACTGAAGTCCCTATCGACAATGTGGGGTCCCAAAAAAGGAAAGCCAAGGCCAAGACAAAACATAAAGAATGTACCCCGAGAAAGGGTAGACAGGTGATTGCTATGCATATGTTTACTTCTTTTGCAATACATACTGTTAATGTTAACAGTATAAAATAAAACATAAGAGGGATTCAGTTTTTTCATTTTTGTCTTGCCTTACTGCTGGTCTCATACTTCTACAAGATGTTAGATTCCATTCTTTGCCTGAAATTTCTAGGGCCCAAAAATCCTGGCATTTAGGCCCCTCCTATGGGTCATTTGGACAGGAGACATGTTCTGGGGTAGGTATTTTGTTTCATCTTCCTAATATATCTATTATTAAGATTCTAGATTTATGCCCTGGCAGAGTATTATTGATATACTTTAGGTTCCTTTCTATCCCTTTTAGGATTATCAATATTTATGCTCCACAAACCAAATCGCTTAGGATTGAACTCTTGAAAGTGGTTTGACCCTATCTTTACACCTCTATGCACGTTATTTTTGGTGGTGATTTCAATTGTGGGTTGTCCACTAAGGACAGGTCTTCATTTTCAAAAACCGCAAAATTATTTTGTGATACCACTTTTCTCAAACATCTTTTATTTTCTGCAAAACTGAAGGATGCTTATCTTTCTCTCACCCAGACACATACCCCTACCTTTCATAAAGGCTCTTTAGCTACCCGGATAGATTTTTTTTTGTGTCTTCCTTTTTACAAACTTCCGCTGCTGAAGTACAGGTGGCTGAATTTTCAGATCATGATTTGCTTACCATTTTTCTTGGTCCTAAGAATGTTGCAACTTTTGGTCCTGGCACATGGAAATGTAATGTTTCCTTATTAGAGAATTCTCTGTTGTTAACACTTCTTAAATCTTTTTTTCAAAACAGAAAATCTGTCTTTTTCTTTATGATGATCCTTGGTGGTGGTGGTGGTTAGATACGAAGAAGGATTTGATGAAATTACTGAAATCATTCAGCAAAACCCATCATGAAGATTGTTATTTCACATACCATAGGACACGACATCAGCTGCAAAAACTCCTTACCCTTTCGTATACCACTGACCAGGATTTTTCTTCACAAATTAGTACCCTGAAAAAATCTTTAATGGAATATCACTCCAAAAAATATGCTTCAATCCAACAACGTCAATGTTTTAGTGTAAAAGGTGCCTATGATGTGATCTGCCCGTTTGCATATTTTTCTAAACAGATTACAGGGAGAACCATTGATACTACTGTGACTGAAGCTGGCCATACAATTACTGATTCTAGGCTTATCCAAAATTATGTGGCTGAGTATACTCAAAACTTATTCAGTCCATTCCCTACATGTCTACATGATATATTGACCTTCCTTAGTCCCATTTCTGTTCCTGATGTGCAACAATCAGTATCTGATATGCTTGCTTGTGATATTCAGGCATGAAAAGTAGTTGAGGTCATCACAACTCTGCGATCTGAAGTATCTCCAGGCTTGGATGGCCTTCCAAATGAGCTTTATAAATTGCTTAATATTGAGTTGAGCATGGATTAGCATAGTTTATAACTTTTTAAAAGCTGATACTTTACCATTAGAATTTAATATGGGTAGTACTTCTTATATCCATAAGAAAGGAGACAGAAAATTACTGACTAATTGGAGGCCTCTTAGCCTATTGAATACGGACTTTAAAATTTTAACTAAAATTATTGCTCTCTGTCTAGCAAAGCTGGCCCCTCTTGTTATTTCGGAAGCTCAATCTAGTAATGTTCCAGGCAGAAGTATACATAATCATGTCCTTTTATTACGGGAATTGGTGGAACATGGCAATTCAAATAGGTTAACAGGCCTCCTGTATTCATTGGATCAAAGACAGGCATTTGATTCGGTGAGTCATGACTTTTTATGGCAGGTTTTGAGACATAGGGTTCCTGTGACTACTCTCTCCTGATTACACTTATTATATTCTACAGCCACTTCTGTCCCTCTTGTTAATGGCTGGAAGGGTCCTTTGATACCTTTAAAGAGAGGTGTTAGACAAGGGTGTCCACTTAGTCCCCTTTTGAATATCTTTTTTTTGGATCCCTTACTTTGCATCATTAATACAGCACACAATGTTAGGCCTATTTGTTCCTTACCACTTTCTGTTTTAGTCTATGCTGATGACATGAGTTTAATAGTAGCTGATGTTCCTTCGGCAGACGCATCTCTCCATCTCTGTAAGTCCTTTGGTCTTGTTTCAGGAGCATCCCTGAACTTGGAGAAATGTGTCGGTCGATGGCTTGGATCTCAGCAGTTAAATGATGTAATAGTTTCCAGTATTGCACTTTGTGACACCCCTATTAAGATTTTGGGCATTCTATTTGGCTCAGGTCCTTTAGACATTCTCAGCTGGACTCCCAAACTGGACCTAGCACAGGCCAAAGTTTCTCTTTGGAACACCTGGAAGCGCAGTAAAAAAAAGAGGGTTTACTTGATAAAGTCTCACTTGCTCTCGATTTTTTTGGTTTTGGCTTATGTTTTTCCCCCTCCCCGTGTTTTGGAAACCAAACTTCTGAGTATCTTTTTTTCAGGCCTTATGGGGCAGCTGCCTGAATTCCATTAAGAGTTCCATTACCTGCTTACCTTTCAAGGAAGGTGGTCTAAATATGATACACCCATTATTTTTTTATAATAGTTTATTTTTTGTGACTAATCTTAAACCACTTTTAGTTAATTATGATGTGGGATGGAAATTTTATTTTTTTCAATCCTGACAACCCCGGTTTCATCTTTGGGACCTCAACACTTTGAAACAGGTTAACCATGTATCGTCTATCCCTTCTTATCTTCGTGATACCTTTTGCCATTTAAAACAATGGAAGATTACTAGCCATATGATTACGACTCAAAATTGGAAAGCCATTTATCATTTTTTGATAGATACCACTTGTGCAGACCTTGTAATTTTTCCCAAATGCCTTCCTACTTCCTTACCTGCTTTATACACACTGTTAAGGAATCCTTGCATCCCACAGAAGATATGGGATCTACATTGGCTTAGTTGTCATGAACGGATCAATATTAAGGCAAATCATAAACATAAACAGCTGAATGAAAGACTGTGTTCCAGACCTTTATGTATAAATCAGGATGAAACAACACAACACCTGTTTTTTCTTTGTTCCTATATCACTGGTTTTTGGTTATTTTTAGTGAACAGATGGAAGGAACCTTTATTTACTTCTGTTACTTATGAGATGTTATTATATGGTAGGTTTCCAGTGACCTGGAAAAAGTGGAATATTGACACTCTAAACTTATTGATTACCATCATTAAATGGCATTTATGGACTGCTTGCTGTCTTTTCACCTTGCAGCAAAAAGATATGTCCCACCTACCGGTGGTCCAAAGTATTGAACAGGATTTAAAAAATGTTTATTTTTCTGAACTAAGAAGTTTGTCATCTGGGTCATTGTTTGCTTTATGGAAATGCTTACCATGGGTGACCGATTCTGATTTTCCTGTTACATGAGTCTTTTGTATTTATTTTTGTCAATGTGATTTTGGTTTGTAGTTTCTTTGTCAATAAAAATTTCCCCTACTCTTTTTGAGAAGTGCAATGGGATCTTTAACATCCATCTGAACTACCACCAGAACAGGCAGATAGGACCTCAGTTTAACATCTCATCTGAAAGACGGCACCTCAGGAGTGCAGCACCCCCCTCATGCTGCACTACAGTGTCAGTACTGGGATATTAACCCACATGCCTGGTGTGGGGATAGAACCCACAGCCTTCTGATCTCCCGGCCTCAAAGGTGAGTGTGCTAACTACTGAGCCACTGACACTGACACTGCTTAGCAGTTGTGTATGCTCCCTCTGCTCCTGATCCTGTGCCATGCACACAGCTGTATGACCATCCAGTTTGAGAAGGCTCAGTGACGGGAATGTGCAGTTACACAATACACATTGCTATTCATGTGCTGTTGGGGGTATGTAGGGGCTGGTAGCATTGTACTCCCTATGGAGGTACCGTAATGCCTGGATGCAAGTTGTGCACCTGTCATGTTGCACTGTGAAGGCTGGTTCAGGAACTGTTTAGGTCCACTGAATCTTGTCCCAGCCTACCTAGCAAGGAATGGGAGCTGGGGGTGTATGGACTAGATAGATAGACAGACAGACATATATATTTTCCCTCTCCCCCTGCTCCCTAATGTTCTTCCACATCCACCCTACCCCCATAGACCGTACCCTTCCTCTACTATATCTGCTAATCTCCCACCCCCCTCCCCCTCACTTCACCCTCATTACTGACAAAGGAAACTTTGGTTCCTCCAATTTCCTGGAACCTCTCCTTTTCATCCGACAAAGGGAAGCTTGGTTCTCCAAATCCCTGCCCTTAATCCTACCACTCTTTTTCCCCACTCCTCTGTTTAACTAGCACTTTTTTTTAGAATATGCTTTATACGCGACAGCCTTCTGAGTATGGTCTACCCCTGCGCTATTTTGAATCAATATTTTCCCATGTCTGTATCCTTGATTTGTAAGCCCTGGATGTTTGCCTACCAGATTGTATAACTTTAATGTATCTAACTTTGATTTACCTGTGTATCTCCTCATTGACTGTATGTATCCTTTATGCATTTTTATCCTACATGATGTGGAGCCTTTGTAAATGAGCTAATAGTGCAAATGTTGTAGTCCGAGACTTGAATAAATAAATAAAATATATAAATATTCTTTGGAAAACACTGCATTAATGCACCAGTTATGGTTCAGCTTAACACTACAATATTCTTTGGAAAACACTGTGGTAATGCACCAGTTAGGGTTCAACTTAATACCACAAAAGTAAGGAAATGTAGTGTTAGGGTCTCTAATTCTAACACCCCATCCCCCCAGCACCAAAAGGAAAAAAAAAATAGGGTTTTGGGTCTCTGACATCTCGGTAGATCAGTGGTGGGGTCTTCCTTAAGGTTGTCAACTTCAATGCTTACCCCTTCCCCCAGCTTGTAGCCTCCTGTTCAAAGCACAAGGTACAGCTAAAACCCAGTGCCTCATAGTGATACACTCTTCAAAGGTAGAGAAGTACATTTCGCCACATGTTGCCAACAAATCTGGCATAACTTTCCTCATACAGGGCACTGAAGGCCCTGCATGAAGAAAAGAGATCATGTCCAACCTTGTTAGCTCAGTGGAGGGGGTGGGCATTAGGGTTCTCAACCATTTTTAGTAACTGATGTCAAAAATTCACTGAGCTGGCGGGTGGACTGTGGAGCTGCAGGGTCTTCTGGATCATGTGCTTCCATGTGGCTGCAGACACAGGTGCAAAGGGCAAAGAATCCATCTCTAAACCAAAGCAGTGGCCCCTCTGGCATTCATGGGTGCCAAGAAAAAAGTTGTTTTTTCCCTGTGTGGTACTTGAGCACATGTGAACAACCCTGCACCTACCCTTTCCAGACTGGGGGATGATGTCTCATAACAGCACCATCCTTCCTAGCCTTGACCCATCTAGCTGAGGCACTGAGCACACCACCAAACTCAGCTTACCAGCACAGAATCACAAACCCGCTGGGGTGAAGGTTTATACTACACATAATGTTTCTGAATAATCATTTTTTTATCGTTAATTTATTTTTTTGTAAATTGGGACCACAAACTTTCAACATAGTCATTTGGGAACTTCTGGAGTGGCTCCTGATGTGATGGCAGCATGAATAATGAGCTCCACTCCAGCCCGTCAAACTTTTATTGATACTAGCTACTACAGCTTAATAAAAATCAACCAGAAAGCTACAAGACACTTTATGGCATCCAGAAAATCATGAGGAGGGGGTAATCCATTTGAAATCTTAGTGCATGAAACAGAACTTACTGAACTAGACCACTTGGACTCTGAGGCCTCTACAAACTCATCATGGAGTCCCCCGGATTCTCAGCCAGAACTTCCAAATCTAAAGCAAAAAAAGAAGAACAATAAGATGAAGCAAAACTAGATAAAATTCTTTCGTAACTCCATGACTTCAAATCGGGATTCAGAAATTTTAAACAGACACAGGAGAAAGTAAAGCTCGAGCTTGCAGACATGCAATCTAGAGTTACTACCCTAAAACAAGCCTCCCAGGACCAGGGAGACATGGTTTATCAGCTGCAAGAGACCATGACCCAAATTTCCCAACTTTGCCACTTAATAACTGAGAGGCAGGAAGACACCAAAAACAAGCACTGATGCTGAAATCTGAGGATATACGGAATCCCCAAGGGCAGTGAGTGTACAGACCTCCAGGGATTCATAGAATCAGTACTTCATACAGCCCTGACATTAGAACCAGATTTTAATATGGAGACTGAGTGTGTGCACCAAGTGTTGAGTCCTAAACCCACCTGACAGCCAGACCCCGCTCTATCATAATCCACATTTTACGATTCCAAACTAAGGTGCTACTAGTCAGGAAGACCTGGATGCAAGGAAAAGTATTCCATGGATCCACCAGCACCTTTATTGATAATGATTATGACCCCACCATAAGTCAGCGGAGAAGGGCATGTATTCCATTGTTCCCCTTGCTCAGGCAGCATCAGCTCAAATTCTGTACTCTCTACCCTAGCAAACTCATTGTGCAATACCCCAATGACCAAAAAAGTTACGAGTCTGCTAGTGAAGCAATATAGGATTTGAAAACAAGAGTATTTACCTGCTCAGGCAGCATCAGCTCAAATTCTGTACTCTCTACCCTAGCAAACTCATTGTCCAATACCCCAATGACCAAAAAAGTTATGAATCTGCTAGTGAAGCAATATAGGATTTGAAAACAAGAGTATTTACCTTGTTCTCTCTGGTGATGGATATCAGAGAACATCGACCATCTGAAGTTCCACAGCAGATAGCAATGCAAGGACAACAGAGCCAACAGGCAACATTAGTAGCAATCAAACAGCTTCTGTCCCAGTTTGCCTGGCAGGAGCCTTGAAAGCAGATGAGAACACTCCATGAACTGACAGTAGGGTGATGACTTTTCTTTGCAGTGTCTGGTTGATCCGGACCCACTCTGGGGAGGGTGAGGGGACAGCCTGCACTGTGCCTTGGGGCCCTGTTGAGCTCCGGCCACCCAGGGGGGTGTTTGGGGAATGGGTGCAGGCCTACGATGCAGAAGTCTTAATGAGATAACATGGAATGTGAAGGCCATCACCAAGAGACTCTGGGGGGAACCGGGCTCCACCCTTAAGGTACTATAGACCACAGAATGGATCCTGGAAGTGGAAGATCTGGCAGAGACCCAAGGGAGTGAAAGCGAGCTCCCCAGGACATTGGGGGCTGGAGGGTGCAGTACGTGGCCTCCCTATAACTAAGGCAAAAGACAGAGAAGTCAAGATGGCTGGCAAGCCAGTCAACTTAGCATGAGTCTAACTAGTGCAGTACTTGGATTTAAGGGGCATACCTTGTGCCGCCTCCCTGACCCTGCAAAATCTCTGTTTTAGGAAAGCGAATACTCCACCATTAGGAGACCCTTAATCGCTGCTTATGGCCCCCATCAAGGAATCAGACCAGAAGGGGTTGGGCATGCCATGCCCCTGGGGGTCTGCAAGGTGCCACCCGTGGTTCTTGGTCACTCTGCATGCTATGAGCCCGGTGCCCCTCTGCCTGGTGGCTCCCCAAGGGGTGGGGCTTTTGGGGGGTTGTGGGGCATGGTGGGGTACTTGGCCAGTAAGCTGATCAGAAGCTCAAACTCACTGAGAATGCTTTGAGGCTGCTGGTAACCCCCCCTCTCTCTGGTCCTCACTTCAGGGTGAGGGGGAGAGGCCTGGGAGGCCACGGGAGAACCACTGCCTGAGGTCACAATTAAGGGGACAATAACTACAGAGCTTTTCCTGGAAAACAAAGAGACTTTTTTTGCAGCTTCATTTCTTTGAAATACGATGCTCTGCAGGACTGTATCCAACACTGGACTTGTTTTCTTGTATTGACTGGAATTGGTGTTGGGGGATATTTGGGCCTTTTTATTTTGACTTAGACCCCCTTAATTGGGTTTTATGTTCCTCACCATCTTAACACATCTCATTTGGGGTGTAGTGGTTCACTACAGTGATTAAATGAAAGTTAGAAGGCACTATCCCACCATACTACCAAGACATGCTGTCTCCTTTGGATAGGATGCAGCTGCCCAAACTAAGGTCATCCACCAGGGATTGGTATAGGTGGCCTCCCTTAAAATTCCTCTACCCCTCCTCATATATCATAAAGATGGGACTGGAGGTGGATGACTACCCAAGAAGATGATGGAGGGAAAGCACTCTTTTTCTTCTTCTCCAACCTACTATGCCCAACTATTATACTTTCTAAATGTATTTTTATTTTTTCTCCTGGACAACCTTCCCCCACTTCACTTTTGGGGCAAGAGTTTCTCCGAGGGGTTCCCCTCACTAGAGAGGGTAACCCCAAACAGACAGCTGGATATGCTGTCACTGCCAGAACCTAGGATGTTTCTGGTGTTGGAAGTCATACGTAAACTGTACATATTTTTCCTTTGTTAAAATAGATTTAGGCCTAGCTGGCCCTTAGTTGTTAATGGTTTAGCCATTTTAATCCATTTTTACCCACTTAAACCAGACATAGAGGGGCAAAATATTAATTGATTTCAAACTCAAGAAGGTTATAGTGCTTATCTTTGTATTCTGATATGTACTACTTATAATGAGATCTACAGAAAAAAAGGGACTTTGCCTATTTTGTTTGGAGTAACAATGAAAGTCCCATGTAAAATAATCTTGCACAATGTGAAAGTGCTGCCCGGACCCATAAAAAGATATAGAACTATTCTGGCATTGAAAAAACCAAAAACAGACATCTTCTTATTGCATGAGACCCAAATGTCTTCAGCAGAACACCTATAGCTGCTTAAATTTGGTTTCTCCCAGATGGTGGAATCCGCATATCAAAATGGGAGAAGGAGGGGCACAGTGATACTAGTTCCTAAATACTCACAATTCCGGATCATAGATCAATATGCTGACAAAGAGGACAGGTTGGCGTTGGCTGTTGGTACAATTCAGGGTGTCCCCCTGACAATCTGCAGCACATATATTCCTCCTAATACAGATGCCACTTCAGTAAAGTTCCTGATAGACACAGTACTGGCCCAGCAGAAAGGGGCGATACCTGGCGGTAACTATACCCAGCTCAGTGGAAGTTTACTTTTTACTCACATGTTCTTAAACACTACTCTAGACTTGACTATCTATGCATTAACGGGGAGCATAAGGATTAATCTACAAATCAGAAATAATAATAATAATATATTTTTAAGGCAGCTTTCAAAATATGAAGGTGCCTAACAAAGTTTAAAATCACATATCAAACATCCAGCATCATTAATTATATAAAACAGTTAATACAGCTACACAGTCATGATAGTTTGGTGCCATAAGTATGTTTTTAAAGCTTGCTTGAATCCCTCCATGATCGCGCACTCCTATAACTGACTGGGTAGAGAATTATAAAGGGTTTGGGCTGCATACATAAATGCCTGGGCCCCAAAAGATTTCGAACACACCCTTGGAATCTCCAGCAACCCTTTGTCAGCTAAGCGGAGCAATCACCCAGGGCAGTAGGGAACCAGAAGCTCTTTCAGGTAGTCTGGACCCTGTCCATGTAGGGCTATAAAAGTCAGAAGACCAACTTTGAAGGTGATCTGCCACTGTACTGGCAGCCAGTAAAGTCCACTCAGAACCAACGAAATATGACAGGACCGGAGAGTTCCCGTCAAAAGCCGGGCCGCTGCATTCTGCACTAGCTGCAAGCTGTGGATTTCCACCACTGGTAGCCCTAGGTAGAGGGAGTTGCAATAATCTAAGCGCAAGGACACAAAGGTGTGGACTAGCATACGAAGATCACTGGATGAAACAAGATGCTTAATCCTGGAGATATTCCTCAGATGGTAAAAAGAGGATTTGACGACAGCTGACACCTGCGAATGCAGGGTCAGCCCTTCCTCAAAAATTACCCCCAGGTTTTGCACCCATTTGGAGGTCAGGAGTGATAAGCCCCCAGGAAAAAGCCCCAAGGGTGAACCCCCAACCCCCCTATCCAGTTTGCCGGATCCACAACCAGCACCTCAGTCTTTTCTGAGTTCAACTTCAACCAACTGGAATCCATCCACTCCTGAATTTCTGCACAGCAGAATTAAAGACTAACAGTGCTCTGTCCTGGTCAGGTGCCAAAGAAAGGCAGAGCTGGGTAACATCAGCATAGCAGTGAAACCTTCAGCCCATACCTTCTTACAATGTCTCCAAGGGGCAGCATGTACACTGTGAACAACATGGAGGACAACACTGAACCCTGAGGGACCCACCATAACAGAGAAACTGGATCCAAGGAATAAACCCCAGATGCCACTCTCTGAGTTCTTCCTATGAGGAAGGATGTAAACTACATGAGGACTGTACCCAACAGTCCACAGATGAACCTCAGGCAACCAAGTAGGACCCCATGGTCCACAGTGTCAAACACTGATGACAGATCTAGAAGGACCAAGATGGAACGGCTTTTCTGATCTCTAGCCATTAGGAAATCATTGAGCACCTGAACCAGCGCTGTCTCAGTACTATGTCTATTTCAAAATCTGGACTGGAGGGGTTCATAGCTGTCATTGATGGTCAAATGGTTCTCCAGCTGTACAGCCACTACTTTCTCAATCACCTTCCTTAAAAAGGGAAGGCTGGAGATTGGTCTGTAGTTTGCATGGCAGTCTGGGTCCAAAGAAGCTTTCTTCAGGAGGGGTGCTACCACTGCCTCCTTCAGGGAGCTGGGAAGCTCACCTGTTTCCAAGGAGCACCAGACTATCCATGCTAGGACTGGACCAATAGAATCAATACAACCCCAAATCAGGGAAGTTGGTCCTGCATCCAAATGACAGCACATTGGGCATGCACCCTGGACAAACTGCATGACATCCATGAATTCCGGTCAGTTGAAGGTATTCCAGGAAAGCTGAGCAGCAATGGCCTCATGCTGATCCAAAGTAACACCCACAGAGTGTGCTGGTTGGAGTGCCGCCCTGATGTCGGCCACCTTAGTCACAAAGAATCGAGCAAGTTCATCGCACTCTACTTGTAAAAAGGCTTTTCGAACTTGTTGACAGGCTGGGTTGCACAGTCTGTGCACAGTTAGAAAAAGCTGAGTTGGTTGATTCTGAGCAGCCACATTCTACCTGGACAGGAACTCTGCCTTCTTACAGGTGATTGCAGATTGATAGACTTGATAATGATCCATCAATCTAAGGTGAAGAAGAAGAAAAATTAGCATTTATATAGCACTTTTCATACACAGTATCCCAAAGTGCTTTACAAGCAATGCTAGACTGGTAGTGAAGTGTCTAAATGTGTGGTGGCAGTCATATCGCACATAATCACCCACACACAGCCTGGGTAATTGCATGAATCAGTTTATGGGAAGAGAAGTGTTGTTCAGGATACTGGGAATGTTCCCTGCTCTTTTGAAAGAGTGCCCTGGGTTCTTTTACTTCCACCTGGACACCCACCAGGACAGGCAGAAGAGACCTCAGTTTAACGTCTCAAATGAAGGAGGGCACACCCCAGCAGTACAGCACTCCCCAATACTGCACTCAGATGGCAGCGATTTTTAGGTGCAAGTCCAGTCCTGGTGTGGGATGAGAACCCACGACCTTCTGGTCCAGAGGAGGATGTGCTACCAACTGAGCCACGCTGACACTAGGTGGTCAGCATCGCGAGCGGATTTCCACCAGCAACACTCTAACCTTCATCCTAGTCACTGCATCTCCCTCAAAGTCCCATTAAACCATGGGGAGACCGAGGGTGAAGGGAGAGAGGATAAACGCAGACAGGAGCAATGAACATATGCCTATCTGTCCATGCACCCATTACTTTAGAACTGAGAATCACTTGAGAAAAGAAAAACACCCTATGGAGGTTTAACCCCTTATTACTTCAAGATCAAGAATTCTGGGACTTCTTTCAGGAAAAGATACCTGAAATAATCAGAGATAATGCCTCCCCTGAGGTTTCCCCACAACTTTTGTAGGACACCATTAAGGTGGTCATTCGGGGCCACATAATTTCCTATGCAGCCTGTAAAAAGAAACAAATGAATCCAACCTAAAAGTTCTCCAGGAGCAACTTAGACTCCTCCAGAAGGCCCACATGCAGGGAGACATGGATATCTCAGACCACCTAATGCAAACTCAGTCAGAAATACAACGATTATTGATGGCCCAGATGGAACAAGCACTAATGTGGCTGCACCGATTCTATGAAGGGGGCTCGTGTGCCTCTAAAATTCTTGCATACAGGTTACACAGACAAACCCAACAGTGTCAGTGGCTCAGCAGGTTGCACATTCACCTCTGAGGCTGGGCGATCATATGGCTGTGGGTTCTATCCCCACATCAAGCACTTGGGTTAATATCCTAATACTGACACTGCAGTGCAGCTTGAGGGGGATGCTGCACTCCTGAGGTGCCATCTTTAGGATGAGACATTAATCAGAGATCCGACCTGGCTATTCTGGTGGTTGTTCAGGTGGATGTTAAAGATTCCATGGCACTTCTCAAAAAGAGAAGGGACATTTTTATTGCAAATTAAATAAAAACATGCTGGTACAAAGAAAATCATATGATCTAAAGAAACATTGTGTATATACAGGAGATCATACAAGGTATCACACAGTGTGGTAAACAATCCAGTCCTAAACACAGTATAATACCCACCATATACAATCATGTGACTAGTCATGTCTCCCTCCACCAAAACAGCCCACCACCTAATATCAATCCATGTACTGTTCATTCTAACATATGCCATGGTACACCCTTCCACCTCTTTTTCCATTGTTCCCAAGATAGTTTGGCTCTGTCATACTGTGCTTGTAGTCTGATTCCTTTCTCAATCATGCAAATCAATAATGGCGGCAATATTAATTTCTGCTGTAAAACAAACTTACATCGAACCTGCCACACTGCAAACTTCATACAGGTAAACAGCAATCGAAAAGTGCCACCCTCTATATTCTGCATTTGTCGCATAGTTCCTGTAATCACATTCTCATACTTCACCCTGGCCCATGCCATATTATTCCAACAGAGTCTCAGAGCAGACCAGAATTCAGTAGCATAGGCACATTGTATAAAAAAATGCTCACCAGTTTCTACCATTTGCCCACAATGTTTTCTAGGACAAAATCTGTATTCCATACTTTTATGTTTAGCATTACCTTTAACACTTAGACTCCAATGAGCACTTAGCCATACCACATCCCACATACATGGGTGGAGTTATGTTGGTCAACTAAATAGATCTCCAGCTGCTGCCATGCTGGTGAACTAAGATCCTTATATACAACCGGAATCTGAAAAGACCCCAATTGTATTGTGTCATACAACAATTTCCTATGTATTACTGATACCTGTACCATTGTTATTTCCTACTTCCTCAATTTCTCAAAAGCATATAGCATGTACGTTGGCCATCTCTCCTGCTTTCTGACAACTAATGGGCTGCTACCCCACTGTTGTATCAGTGGCACAAGCCAGAGGGCTGCCACCTTTTTCCACTCAGCATCCCCAGGTTTTAAAAATGCTGATATGGTATTAAAAACAAATACACTGTGAAAATAACTAATGGGGTTGAACAGATTTAGTCCACCTAACTTTATTGGCTGATACAGTACTTTTTGCTTTATAGGGTTCAGTCTACTGCCCCAGATAAGCTGAAAGGTCTGGCTCAAGATAAAAACATCAAGTGGGAATGAGGGTGGGAATGTTGCACTTATGTAAGTCAATAAAGAAAAATAAAAAGTTTTAAATAATGATACTTTCTTTTTCTTTAACTGCTGTCATTTTTTCCAGATCTGAACTTTGGTATTACTATGAGTAAGTTTGTCCAACCAATTAACCCATGCCATATCAATATTGCCTAAAGTAATCCATAACATTTTAATGGTTGCATTTGTCATTTTAATATTCCGGATATTCATCACAAATTCTGTACAGTCACTTAAGATGTTTCTGCTACATTTTTGAAAATTGAGGACTGAACCTGTCAATTTAGAAAATCACTGGATATCATCCAAAGCCTGTTATACAGATACCTTGGCAGCAAGTAAAAGACAGACATCATCAGCATATGCCAAAGTCTTGGTGATGCTCTCACCCCTTGACACGGTCACACTCCTAATCGCCACATTGTGTCTAATCATTCTCAAAAGTTGGTTCAGACAAAAAAACATAGAAAATGAGGCTTATAGGGCACCCTTGTCTTACACGTCTATTAATATGTATTTCTGTCCCACTATACCCATTAGTCAATGGGGCTGTCGATGCTATCCAATACAGCCTCATAATCTAGGCCATAAATTTGTCAGGGATTCCATATTTCTACGAAACCTTCTGCAAATACAAATGAGAGATTCTGTCATATGCTTTCTCCTGGTCTAAGCTTACCAAGTATCCCTTCACATTACCCTGTTGTCCTTGAGTGACCACGTCCCAGAGTAGAAATAAGTTATTTGCTATAGTTTTACCCTTAATAATAGAGGTTTGGCTTAGATCAATCACACAGGGTGTCCCATACCCAATCTCTTCGCCAAAATTTTCATTGAACATTTTAAGTCAGTATTCATTAGACTTAGAGGCCCCAGATCAATAAACTCTGCCTATCATCCTTTTTGTAGATAAACAGTTGCACTGACTGACCAAACTGTAGGGCTATGTCCATCCCATCCAATAACATGTTAAAAACTACAAGCAGAATATCAACCAGTTCAATCTCAAATTTTTTATAAAATTCTGTTGTCAGGCCATCAGGTCCAGGAGTGGTATTGTTATTCAGGGATCTAATGGCCTCCTGATTCTCTACATCAGTAATAGGTTCAGTCATCCAAAATTTCATCTCTTGTGGGATATCCAGTATGTGACGAGGCAATAACAAGTCTGCAACTATCTCTGAGGTAACCTCTGAAGCTGAATACATTTTCTCCATATAATTTACCACCTTATCCATTATGTCACAGTTAGTTGTCACAATAGTCCCACCCCAAGTATGCAAAGACTCCATTGTTCTCTGTTCTACTCTGGTTCTGAAGCTCTCACAAATATCCCCAGTCACTGATTTTCCTGGCGTGCAGCATGTGACACAGCACGTGCATATTGCAAAGCTTCCATTTGTGCCTTAAGTTGTTTACTCTGTCCCACATATTCTCCATATCCCTCATTAATCTAAAAGACCAATTTTGTATATTGTACCTGCAATGTGAGATACCAAAAATAGTTTCCCATATGAGTGGTATACGAAAACACCTAAAGTTCTGATTTTATCTCCCTTTTAGTTTGTATCCACCAGCAGCTTATAGTCTCCTCCATACATGCCACTGATTTCCTTGCTCTCAGAATTTCCTGAATTCTACCTCAGCAGAATCTCTCTGAAAGTATGGTGTTATACAGCTTCCAGACTCCCTTACCCCTCTCAATCCCCTCCCCAACTGTGAGATGCATCTTCACCATGAGGTGGTCCGAGTTTTTGATTGGAATTGCTCAAACCTCAGAGTAGCAGATGAAAAAATAAAATCAATTTGTGCAGCCAAGTGAGTTCTATAATAGGTAAAACCACCTGTTACATATTTAGTCCCATATCAATCAAACTCATTTGGAGCAAGATACCATTTAAAGCACTGAAGTCACAAAACATTTTAGTTGTTTTAGCTCCCTTGTCATTAATATTTTTTCACACAATTAAAATCCCCTGCCCAAATCAGGAGGAGTGATGTAAATAAGTAAGATTTAACCAACTGTAATAGATCTACCCTTTCCTTCTTCATTTGTGGAGCATAATGGTTACTCTCCACTGCCTTTTCTTGTGAGTAAAAGCAATCGTTAGGACTTTCCCTGGACAGGTGTCTAATACTTTTGTTACAAGATACTCATGCCAAAAAAAAAAAGGATCCCCACCCCCCCCACATCTATCCAAAGTTATGGAGAAAAAGGCAGAGCTCCAGCACCAAAGCTTTGTAGCATTATCTATATCACCGTTTGTATACAAATGTGTATCCTGTAAGCAAGCTATGTCAATACAGAGATCTTTTAAGACAGCAGAAGTTACTAAACGTCTCACAGCATTTCTAATGCTATTCACATTAAGAGAAGCAACATTCAGTGAAGTAAGAAAATACATTTAGATCCATTTGTGGTGCAGTTATAGTCAAAGACAATATCAATTCACCTTGTCCCATTTCAAGTTCCAGTCTGTTTACCCAACCTGTGGCTGCATCTGGGTGCAGCACCCAATTGTTTCAGTTTTGTCCATGCCTATTGTACTTTCTCAGCCAGATGTTCCTCATCAGAGTCTGATGAGAGACCCTTCTGTGAAGAAAATGTCGATGATAACTCCGAGTCATCTCCTCTATCAGAGTCTGGTGGTTGCAGTATGTCATGAGCATTTGAAAGGGGTATCACTCTAAGTCTTCCTCTCCTCTTCTGTACTTTTACCTTAGAGTTAGGGTTTTTCAAAGGGCATTTCTTAGAAGCCATGACTGTCATCTCAGGAGGTGGCATATCCTGTGTTTCCACCTCTGGATCCTCCTGTAATATTCCCTGCACAATAGGGTCTTCCCTCAGCTTGGGGTTCATAGGACTTATACAAGTTCAGTAGGTATTGCTACCTTTTTTGAACTCGCCACTGAATCAAAGGTGGAATCTAAACTTAAAATTGCCTATATAAAAATCTAATTTAAATTTAAATGATGTCAGAGAAGTACTAGATACCACATTTTCAGGAAGTTTATTCCATATGTTTATCACCCTTTGTGTGTACCAGTTATTTATTTTTGAAGTGTTATTTTGAGTACCTTTTAGTTTTAGTGAATGAGATCTAGTATTAACAGTTGACAAATGTTTTTGTAATCCTATTGTTTCTAGTATTGCATCACTCTGTATAGCTTTAAATGTCAAGCATAGATCTCCACGTAGTCTTCTATAATCCATAGAATATAGACCTACTCTTTTCAACCTAGTTTTTTAGTCAAGATCTTTTAATGCAAATTTTTTTTTGTAGTTCTACATTGAATGTTTTCAATTAGTTTCTTATTTTTAATTAGATAAGGAGGAGTTACTGAAGAACAATATTCCAAATGAGGTCTAACAAGACCAGTATACAAGGGTATGAGGACTTCAGTGTCTCTATTTTTGATATTCCTTAAAATGTAATTTAAAATTCTGTTCCCTTTTTTAACAGCATTAATTGTATGCATATTAAATGTAAAATCTTTCGAAAGTGTTACTCCTAAATCTTTTTCATGTTCTGTAGTCTCTAGACCTATGTTATTCATGGTATTTGTAAAGCAAGGATTATTTTTTCCCAAATGCATGACCTTACACTTTGATTCATTAAACAAAAGTCCCTTTCTTTTAGACCAATCAACATGGTGTGATAGATTGTTCCGTAAATCCAAAGCAGAATTTGCATTGTTAATAGTGTTTACTAGTTTACAATCATCAGCATATTTGGCAAGCCAACAAGAGTTAGTTAAAGGACTCATAGACAAAATCAGAATATTAAAAAGAGTTGGACCCAGGACAGAGCCCTGAGGCACATCACTTGTTACTGGACTCCATGCTGACAGATGACCTTTTACAGAAACCTGTTGTGTCAGATTAGATAGCCATGCATGTATCCAGTTGATAATAACTGGGTGAATATTTAACTTCTCAAGTTCAGAAATAAGTATTTGATGAGATACAGAATCAAATGCTTTAGAAAAGTCTAAAAAAATTATATCCACTGATAAGCCACCATCCAGAGGTTCATTAACTTAGGAGGCAGTATGGCACGGTGGTTTAAGGCTCTGAGCTGCAAATCTGGAGACCTGGGTTTGAATACCACAGCCCCCACTTGCATACTGTGTGACCCTGAGCAAGTCACTTAACTTCCTCGTGCTCCCAGGTTGCACCTGCAAACAAGCTTTCAGCTTAGTGTGTCTCACCTGGTAAAATAATTGGTAAAAATAAAACTGGCTCAAGGAAATGTAAAAGATTTGTTTGACACGATCTATTCTTCACAAAACCATGTTGGTAAATGTCTACAAAATTCATATCATCCAAATATTTAGTTATTCTATTTTTAAATATCCTTTCAAGCAGCTTGCAGATTACATCAGTTAAACTTATAGGCCTATAATTTTATTGAAGGCATTTACTACCACCTTTATGTAATGGAATAATTGTGGCTTTGTTCCATGATAGAACAGAATTACCTGTGTTCAATGATAAATTAAATAATAATGTTAAGGGGCCCACCAATAATTCCTTTAGATTTTTTTAAAATTATTGGAGGAAAACCATCAGGGTCCAGAGACCCACTATTCTTTAATACATTTCACTTCTAATACTTCATGTTCAGATATAGAAATGGAAGAAGTTTCCATCATATTGTTAGGTAAATATTCTATGTGTTTAGGTTTGAAAACATTTATAAAACAATTATTCAAGTTATTTGCAATTTCTGCTTCATCTGTTAGAATACCATCTGAAGTTTGTATAGGCCCTATAGAGGGGCTATTTTGTTTTAATGAACAAATATAATTAAAGAAAGATTTTTTATTATCTTTTACGGTGTTAGCCAGTTTTTCTTCAAGATTACTTTTCTGCTTAATTATCATATTCTTGCTTTTATTTGCAATATTTTTGTAATGGTTCCAATTTAGCAGAGTTTTGTTGTTTCTAAATTTCTTATATAAATTTTGCATTTTAGCTAAAATGTTCTTAATGTTGTTATTCCACCACAAGGGAGATCTTCATTTCTTACTATATTTTCTCCTAATTGGAACCCATGAAGAAATACTAGTTTGTAGTTTGAAGTCAATTTTGTTCCATACTGAAAATAGGTCACTTCCTGTAAGATCAGAAGACCAATTCCAATTCCCTAAATATTCTTTTATTTGTTGATAATTCACATTTTTAAAGTTTCTTATTACAGTACAGCCAGTAGTTTCTGAGAAATATGAAAGCTTCACTGTTATGAGGATCATATTATGGTCACTGTTTGCTAATGGATGTTTAATAGTACCCTGTGATTTTGTGTTTTCAATATTAGAAAAGACCAAATTGAGTATGCTTTTTGCTCTAATAGGGGATTTGACTAATTACTCCATGTTATTTATGGACATGAGATCTAAAAAAGAGCAGTCGAACACTGAGCTGCCTTTACAATTACTCCAGTTTATATTAGGGAGATTAAAATCACCCATAAATATACAATCCTTATCAAAGAGGTTATCTTCAATTTTAGTCATGAGTAAATCATTTTCTTCCTTGTTCAGATTTGGAGCTCTATATCCTAATCCAACTGTGATGGTATGTTCCAAGATAAGCTTAATTTTAATCCAAAGTAATTTGCTTGTATAATCATTATGAGAATTGTATTTTACTAAAAAAAAACTTTTCAACTTATTATTTATGTGCAGTACAATTCCTCCTCCTCTAGAGTCCAAACTTTTTTTTTAATTTGATATAACCTAATATTTCAGTTGCCCAATCTTCATTCTTGAATCAGGATTCAGTCACCCCACATATATCGATCTTATTAGATTGTAAAAAATGTGATAATTTGTCTATTTTATTCAAAAGACTTCTTGCATTTAGTAGTAAGATATTTAATTTATTTTCTACGTGATGATTACCATTAGGAAATTATAATTATTAACTGACATAGCTCTGATGTTATTTAAAGTAGATACATTGACCAATATTATATTACTAGAATCCTGTCTGTCATTAAGAGAATCCACAAAAGTGGAAATCTCCCCCTTATAACTTAGTTTAAAGTATCTTGAATGTGAGTTAATATATGTTTGCCCAACAAAGCATTACCCCTCCTACTTAAATAGAGCCCATCCCTTGAAAAAAGTTCTTCTTTTAAGAAGTCCTTATACATCCTATCTGTTGTTTTAGACACCATCTTCTCAACCAGTTGTTTAATGCCTTGATTTTGTTTAAATTAAACTCAGAAGCTTTAGGAATTGGTAATACTTCAGAAAATTTGATTTCACAATTTAATTCAATTAATTTATTAGTCATTGCAACAATGTCTTGTTTGATTTTGACTAAAGGTTCTCTTAAGACATTATTAGACCCAGCGTATATAATGGCCAAAGGATTTTCAGAATTTCTTAGTATATTTTCCAGCATTAATGTAATATCACCTATTTTAGTACCTCTGAAGGAGGATAATGTTCTAGATTCTTTAGAGGGATTGCATATTAACCTATCCAAGTTCTTTACTATGGAATCACCCAGAACAAATAGTGGTTTTGCTTTCAATTCATGATTAGAATCCATCAAAGTTGGTTCACATGGTAAAAGGGATGAAGAAATATTAATAGGAGAAATTGGCAAGTCAGTAGTGCTTTGTAAATCTGGAGATGCACAGGAGATGTTTTCAACCATATGTTGGTTTGTGTTAACCACATTTTCATCAGTAGTACCTAATAAAGTGTACTGGTTAGAGAGGGGCAAGTCAAAGGCATCAGCTCTTTGCCCTTTTTTTGCTGCCCTACAACCTGTTACTGACATCCAATCACCCTCTTTATTATTGGAATCATTTTCCCTATGTCTTTTTTTGTTGTTATGCAAGGTCTCTGACTGTAAATTTATATCTATAATAGATTCTGGGGCAGGTTCAGGTTCTAATATGGAATCACTGACTTGAAAACTTATTAAATCAGTATTCACTGAGCTTCCCATATCACAAAGGGGATCAGTTAAAGATTGCCCTTTTGCATGTATATTTGTTTGGAATCTAGTAGCAATATTTTTTTGACTAGCTTCCAGGGTCTGCAATCTCTCCCCAAATGTGCTAATTTATTGTTGCAGTTCTTCATTTATAATACATTTGATGCATTTATAACTTGATAGGTAATTTAATATATCTGCAAAAAGGGAATACATATTGCAAATAGGGCATTTAATACCTACATCACCATTTGTGGTTGTAATAAACTCAGCCATATATAAAAGGGTGAATCCAAATATTGCAAACACAGAACTTTATTAATTTAACAACAGCTTAACAATGCAAACTTTATTTACTGAATAAGGGTTGTTAAAAGCTTAACGATTGCTTTACCTTAAAAGGATAATCCAGTTTTAAATGATTTGTACCCAAATTATCACTTCTCCCTACATATATCAACTGTTCAACTCGCTCCTCGCATCCATGCAAAACATGCCTAACATGCGCTAGATGCACGTGTCTTTGCACGCATCTTCACTTGCATACAGTGCGTTCGCCCTGCTCATAGTGTGGGGTCACTCACTGCCATAACCTCTTGTACTGTAAGTAGTTCCTCAGTTCCAATCTCAGCATTAAGGAGCTCTGAATCCTGTGATTGTGCATGGGGGGGGTCAGTGGGAGCCGTTGAATCAGTGTCCTGAACCAGAGCCACAATACAGGGTTCTGCCACTTTTGAATTTAACTGCACCAGTACTGAGTTTCTGTTCTTAACCCATACAGTTCTTTGAACCTCTACACAATATTTTTGTGCTTTTTCCACAAGTTGTTCCTGGTCTGGGTGATCCTGGTGATTATGAGTGTCCCACTCACAATTACGATACACATGGCCTGGTAGTTTGCTTAAGTCGCACGTCTGCTCATTTGTGCACATACTGCTGTTGCACCCACATTCCATATAGGATGTACATCACACCCTGTTACAAACACTGCTAAGGTGCAAATGTGACCCACACCTAAAGCAGATCTTCAGCTGACTTTGGTAAAAGTAATGCCCCTTTTCAGTGCCTAAAAAAAAAGGTGCTTGGTAGGTGATTTGGGCTTTGTGGGCCTGATTGCAACTGTACCTTAAATTTCCAGCCCCCCTATCCAGATATGCTCCTCATCCAAAATAGGGGAAGGATCACCAGTACATCACCTTTCTTTTGCAGCCAATACTGTACATCATGCACTGTAGTATGGCTACTATCTTGACTGTGCGCTTTGTTATGGGGATGGCCCAAAATGGGACCCATAATGCAGAATGGTGTTTTTTTTTATATGCAGACCAGAATCTATCAAGGCCAACCAGTGCCTTAAAACTTACATCATAAGCTGTATCACCAGATGCATGAATGAGTGCATAAATGTCATTTGAAAGAAAAACCTTAATGATTCTTTAATCAGGGTTTTATTCACATAAATCCTGTCAGGCAGCTGTGACATTCCTTCCAGATATTAAAGATGCACAGCATTCTTCTTTTGAGCTGGGGTGTTATTTGAAAAAATATTATCTCTCTGCCGAAATTGCCTCTACAGTTGGGAGGGTTATGCCCCCTTTGTAGACCTGGTATCACTCGCTTCCTCAAGTTCTACCCTATTCCCACATGGAGCAGCTTATTTTTTCCAGTGTCTTGTGCTGCAGTGCCTGTCCTTCTATCGTCATCACAGGGGTTGGGGGTTGGGTATGGGGTTGTCAGCTCCCTTCATCACAATAACATAACTTTCAATAATCACTGTACTGATTTCAGTAGTAACAGAACAAGTAATATGCTCTGTTGCTAATCTTGTGGTACCTGGAATTGGCATTTTAGTAGTATCAGGTACCCATCCCCCTTCCTCATTCTCTTTCCATCCAGCTCCTTGCAATGCTGACCCCACTGTCCACTGTGTAGGTCCAGGCATTTTTAATACACAGTCTCCATCTTTCCTACAGCCTCTTCTTAAGCCCAAATCTGTCTCAATTACATTCTGTGCCTGTGCATCCTTGTTACTCTGTGTTTCACAGCTGCTGAACTAATCCCCAACACAATAGCATCGCTCTCTTCACAGAAAGGTGTACTTATTGCGCCAGAGGTTATTTGTGACATAGAACAACTTTCCATTGGAACAGCATGCAGTTCCACTCGTATTTCTCTTTGGCTATCATCAGTATTCTTGGGTGGCATCCACACATTCTGGCACTTCTTTGAAGTTGATGCATCATTCAGCCTGTCAGACGGAGCAGGCCCAGCTTTGACAGTGTCAGGCGATGCACTCAGTTGTTCCAGTGTTTGTATCTGTTTTTCTGCACTCCGTCCAGGAGTCAAAAGGACTTTTAACAGTCGCTGTTGTTGATCCAAATTCAAGGCCTGCATGAAAGCCACTTCATGCTAAAACCCAGCCGCTTGCAAGTCCACTAAGCCATCATCGTACAAGTCAGCACCGTAACTTTCGACATTCATTGTCTCAACATTATGCTGCAAAATTACAAGCTCTGTCTCCCATGCTGGACCCACAGGGAGGGAGATCTGCTTCCCTGTAGGACTAGCAGCTCAGTATCCAGCTTGATGTTCATCATTCACTGGTACCCCCTTCCACAGAGTAGGGAAATTTTGTTTATTAAAGTCAGGAAAACAATCACAAAACAAATACAAAATACAAGGCACATCATACTAACATACTAATTGCCAGCAGATTAGACCTTTATGGTCTATTGAGTCTGCTCAAACCTCAGATCCCTAGTTGGGTGCCGAGGCCCTCCCCACCTTGTGTTCCCAAAACCCCTATAATCCATCCCCACCCCCCTGGGCCAGACCATCATCTGATACATTCACTTTCTGTGTCTGTCCCACCCTGTCTTGAAGTCCTCCACTGTGGATCTCTGAACCAGCTTGCCAGGCAGTGCATTCCAAGGGTCCTCCACCCTCTCAGTGAAAAACCTCTTCCTCTTTCCCCCTCACCCTGAAAATAAATAATTTTCATAAGAAAATAAATCAAAGAAAAAAATGATGACATTCATTTAACAGACACATCATTATCCATAATCCATAATAAATTTCTCCAAGCTCTACATATAAAATCTGCAGTCTGTCTTGATTTTTCAGTATAGTAAATATTCTGAATATCTGAATATACATGTCCAATTAATTCTTCATGTGAAATCAACTTTTGTTGCAAAGTAAATAAACATCTAGTATTCCAAATATACCATTTTATAACTGAAGAAATAATATGTAAAGTATTAGTATCCCATTTTGCCCAGTGATAATCATACACCCCATAAATCAAAACATCATAATGAACAATTTTCCACATAGGCATATTCCATTTTTTTTTGGAATAGACTCCCCAAACTGTGCAATATATGAACAAGAAAATAAATAAATGTTCCATAGTCTCTAATTGGGCTACACAATGTGGTCTAGAACACAATCTCTCCTCTTTCATTTTATGTTTTTTGATTAGCTTTAATATTCAGCTTTTCATGACAACACAACCATAATATATCCTTAAATTTTTCTGGCACTCTACTACAAGCATTCAGTCGAAGAACTGATGTCCAAAATTCAGGAGAGCATAAAGAGAAAGTTAATTCTTCAGCGAAATACACCTCATGAATTATATGATATATTTGCTTTTTTGACTTAGTAAGAACCATTAACGGCTAAACCTGCCATTTATATAACTTAACAACAATTTCTCTATAATAAGAAGGAGCAAAGGATACAGTCTGAAAAACTCTTTGATTGCCATCAACCCACCCTGGGAACCAAGTCGATAATTTCCACAAAAATAAAGTAACCCACTCTGAAGGCAACTTTTTACAAAGTGGTCTAATATTAATAGATAAAAAATGAAGGAACAAAAAAATGACAGGGTTTACCATATTCAATCCACCCTGTTTCATAGTTAAATATAGAATATTTCTCTTCAATGGATTTAGCCTGCTCCCCCACACTGCAGTAAATAAAAAGCATAACAGTGTGGTTTCTCTTTTTTTTTTTGGAGGTGGAAAATTGCACTAACATATAAGAAAACATGTAGCAAATAGGTCTTTATTAGATAGATTCTTTCCATTCTGATCATAGTGAATTTATTCCAATTTCCTACCATTTCTCTACCACGCTGTAGCTGCACATCCCAATTAAATAAATTTTGTCTCCCTAAATCAAAATCTATTCCTAATACTCAAACAGAATCCTCAACAACAGGTATTCCCACAATGTCTATCATCAAATTTTGATGTAACCCTACCCATTTACATTTACTCTTCTGCCTATTCGAACAGATCCCTGAATCTTGTCCAAAAATATCACAAAAATGTACTGCCATCTGTATATCTTTAGGAGTTTTCAACAAAAGACATATGTCATCTGCATAGGCAACTGCAGTAGTTGACACGTGCACTGAAGAGATAGTTAAAGGGGAAAAAAAGTCTATAATTTAACATCCGTAGTAAGGGATCGATACAGAACACAAATAACAAAGGACTTAATGGACAGCCATGATGCACCCCTTTTTGTACTGAAATCATAGGTACTAAAAAACAATTATTAATGGCTGAACAACTGCCATGTGGTACACAAGCTGCAACCAAGAAATGAAGACATCAGATACTCCATATCTTTGCAGCACAAGCCGTAGGAAAGCATGATCCACAGAGTCAAAGGCCTTTTTATGATCTAAAGATACAAGCCACCCAGTCACTAATCCTAAAGTTCCTGACTCAAAAAATTCTTGCAACAAGAGTAGTACATCATTCAACTGTCTACCAGGGATTGCACAGAACTGTAGTACTGAAACAACATACCAAGCCAGCAGAGATAATCTAGTAGTCAAAAGTTTAGTTAAGATTTTAAAATCAACATTCTAAAGACAAATGGGTTTCCATTTTCCAAACATTTCCTGTCTCTTTTTTTGAACAAAAAATAAAATGGTGATCCCAGTCAACATATCTAAAGGAAAACCAGACACATGAAGTAAATAATTAGAAACTTGTGCCAATTCCTCGGCAATAATAGGAATAATTAATTTATAAATTTCTACTGGAATACCATCTTCACTTGTCACCTTGCCTTTAGTAAAGGCATTAACCGTAGTAATAATTTCTGTAGCATAAATATCCTGTACAAGAAGGCTCAATTCTTCCTGAGGAACTTCCGGAATATTAACAGATTGAAAAAGTGGTAGGAAATCCTCAAAATCAATATGTTGTTTCGTACATTGTTGCTTTAGAAAACGCGAAACTTCTACTAAAATATCTTGTTAAGCAGTAACAGTATTATGCTGATATCCAAAACTGCTTCCATTTTCTTATTTTGTACTCTAGACTTACAATTTAAAAAGGGGCAGACAGATTCTAAATTACCTTTAGTGCCAAATCGTTCTTGCATATTCGAGATTCCATTTGTTTTTCATGAAAAATCTAATTTCTGTCTGTATTTTTGCAATTTGATCATCAAAATTATGTCTAGTAGTCTGCGCCAGACTCGTCAGATGCTGTAAATTTCTTCTGCAACTCTGATATCTTAACCGTTGTTCATCTGTATTCTGCCTACTTAATGAGCATAAAAGAACACCCAATACTAGTTTAACATTATCCCACCAAAAGCATGGGATTGTCAAAAATTGGAAACAATGTTTTTTGTCCACAAATGAGATATAAAATCTGATGAACCACAGATGCACCTAACAAAGAAGTATTACATTTCCATAATCCTGGACCATTTTGAGCTTTTAAATCTCCAATAGACATTGAAAGTTCTCTGTGATCTGAATATTCTACAGATTCAGTAGACATGTGTCGAATATTCATATCCTTACTAATAAATAAAAATTCTATACGGGTAGCGTGAGAACCCTCATTGAAATGTCAGATCTCTTTTATTAGTATGTACAAAATAGCCATCAAATAAATTAGCTGTTTGTAAAAGTATTAATCAGAAATAAGGAATCAGAAAAGATTTTATTCGTAGTAGTATCCATACCCCTATCTTGTTTAGCCAGCCCGCAATTAAAATCCCCTCCACAGATCACATTTTGGGAAGAAAATAAAAATGGTCATATCAACTGAAAGGTCTCTACTCTAGCAGAGCCTTAGTTTGCAGCGCATAAACATTAATTAGTTGGTAGTAAACAGTATCTAAAACAAAATCCAATAACAGTACTCTACCAGGTAATAAATCTAATAGTTTAAGAAGCTTAATCTGAACATAAAATTAAACCCCAAGCCCCATGCACACCTCTAATCCCAAAGACCAGTAAGAAGGACCTACATACCATTCAGATTGAACTTGTGTAATTTCAAGCATAGTATGTAATCTGGTATCCTGTATCAAAAAAATGTCAGCATTTGTAGAAAGGAGAAGCAAAAAAAAAATCTCCCCATTTCTTTTTATTTTTTATACTATTAACATTAATATACATAAGTTTCAAGGAGTGCTCCAGTGATAGATGGCTCAAGGAGTCTTACATCCTGATTTCCCTGAACTTGTTTTGTACACTCATCCCTTTTTCACTATTATCTGAATCAGAACATACCTCTCTCTGATTTGAATCCTCTGAGGAGCATTCTGACTTAGGACCAAAGATTGGTACAGGTTTAAATAGTGGTTGAAATCTATTAGAGGTTTTGGTTTCTGAGATCTTATATACTTTTGGGGCAGGTTGCTGCCAGGTATGCCTCCTAGTAACCAGCTTCTCAGTCTCCACATTTAGGCCAGGAGTAGGGACATGAGAAGGGATGGGGGGCATATCATGCTTCACAACCACAGGAGTCTCTACCAAAGTTTTATTCTGGATAGTGAGAGACAAAAGCTCTTCAGCAGGTCCAGCCTTTGTAGATGAAATTTCCTCCACCACCTCCATTAAAGGAACAGAAGGTGTCTCTTCATGTATATTCACAAGAGTTATATCCTGCTCAGGAGGGGTTACAGAAGGATCAGGTGCAGACTGATTTCTGGAAATTGACGTAGCATGTTTCCTCATCTCAGTTGCAACCAATAACCTCTGTTCTTCACTGTCACCAGACCCAGTTCACCTATGATCAGCCTTCCGACAAGTATTGTTAAGAATGGCCAGATTTACCACAAAGATTACATAGTAATTCATTTACACATTGCCAATTTAAATGACCTAACTTCCCACACAAAGAACATTTCACTTTATCACATACATTACTAATGTGCCCCATATCCCCATGTTTATAGCAACTCTTAGGTTGGTCTGAGTAAAAAGCAGACCTCTATCACCCCCCAGAAAAAAGGAATTAGGTAAATGCTGTGACTCCCCATCAAGGACCTGTAAAGTAATCCGCACCTGCCATCCACCCATCCAGATATTTTTGAGAGTCAAAAATAGCCTCAGGATGACCCAAGACCATGCATCTTTGTTTCAGCCTGTACAGCAGATCAGTTACACTTACCCCTTCATTATGAAAAGAACAGTGATCATTTTCTGCACTGGCTTAGATAATGGGATAACATCAGATGTTACCCATAAAAGGATATTTTTAACTAAGTTATACTGTGCCCAAAATTTGTCCAGTCCAGATTGTGATTTAAAACTTAAATCAAGTGTTTTTTCTCCAGAAACATGGATAAGAACATAAAGTTGTTGCAGAAAACTTCAAACTATCTTGCAATAAAGTTTTACCTACAAACACCCTGTCTGGGAAAACATCAAAACCACCTTTGTAAATCAGTCCAACTGCAGTATGCCATTTGGCAGGAAATACTTTTTTTGAAAATATGAAGCATAAGATCTATCATTTGAATCATCCCCCAAGTTTCTTTTTGCCTACCATCTGTATTATCACTTTGACCAAAGTCCACACTAATCCTATTAGGATGAGTCAAAGGTGTATTTCCAGTTTTTGCAGTGTCCACCCTATGAGTTCCAGCATGTTGAGCATGCTCTTGTTCAACATGCTGGATTGGTTTCAAAATGCAAGTGTGGGTTCTGAGTTACTGCAAAGTCAGAAGGTATAGGGCCAGAAAACATAGAATTTTGTCCCACACCTGATATCGAGGAATTTACACTTGATACTGAACTCACCCCCAGCCGAAGGCCCTCTCTGGGAAGACAAACACCTGGAATCTTCACTAGAGCAAAGCCTGAAGTCCATTGTCGAGTCGTAGGAGAACAAACCCAACCTGCAGCCTGTAAAGAACTTTCCACAGTCCACAATATATTCAGGTTAAAATCTGAATCTGCCCAAGAGGTGGGACCAGCAGAGGATTTTTTTCTGAAGTTTTTCAGTAGAAGTTGAAAATGCAAACACTGTAGCATCAGCTTGATTAGAAGGAGAGGACTGAAAAATAATTGAGCCTTGCTGGTCCAGTACCGCCGAGCGGTCGTTAGGGACAGTCACAGATGGAATATTTTGGGATAGCTCTTGACAACTCCCGCTAGTTGCCATTTGCTTGCCCAAATAAGCAACAGGAAAGTCAATGTTTTTAGAACTTTTATCAATGACTTGAATTGCAGTTGAAGTTTCCATTGTTTGTCCATTTGTAATAGGAATTAAACATGATACTTGAAGTGACTTTACCTTTGCAGAAAGATGATGAACATCTCTCTCAGAAAGTTTATATCCATCAGATAATTCCATAGAAGGATCTTTCTGTTTCACATCAGTAGATGCATCCAAAAAAGGCCCTCTGCATCATAAAAGGTTTCCACTTCACAAGACTCTATCAGTATAGGAGCCTCCAGCTCCCCAAGCTCCTCCATGTTCTTGTACTAGCACACACAGATACAGACTGACTCTCAGTCAGACAGCCAGTCCCCCTACCTGTGAGTAGGGGATTTTTTATTTAGAGGACTTACAGACAGAAAAGAAAACATACATTATATTTACAATATATATACATCATGATTCTTCACATATTTTCAGTCATCCGGCACTTTGAATTATGCCAACAATTTGAACTATATTGATGCTAGACATAACCATTAACATTTCTTGTTCAGTCTTTTAAGGTGGTTTAGCCCAATGTTCACAGTTGATCCAAAGTAATGTTTTTGCGTTTCCCACTGTTGAACACATGATTGTCTTAAGCAGTACCTATCCTGAACCTGTTTGTGTTTGTTATTGTTTAGAACGCCCTATTTTCCATGTAGACTGAGCCATACTGTACCCCATACAAACTCTGACATACGGTTAGATTTTAACATGTCAAAGTTTAACTGTAAGTTATTATCTGGACATTCCCCCAAGGAGAGATTGTCTCTATCTTCCTCATTTAATATGTGGGAGTATAGTTCTTTCCTTTTCTTGAGTTGAATCATTTATTTTGTAATATTCCATTTTTCAAAATTTCCACCCCTTGTAAGTCCTTGGACTCTATGTAAAGTGACAGTTTTCTTTAAAGAGTAAGCTGTAGAACCCAATTCAATTTCATGCATAACTTTTTCTTTCCAAATCTTAAATCCTGGACGCACTGCACCCTGGAGATTGTATGACAAAAATTCACTATAGAAAAAGGCGATAGGATTAACCATCCCTAGGCCTTCTTTTTCTGTTTTTCTGTAAGTCACTGACCTCATTACAGGGCTAAACTTGCTCCCCCATAATGCTTGAAAGAACACACAATATATTGTTACCCATAATGACTGTGGAGGGGAAAAAACATAACTTATGTACAAAAAGATCGGTATTTAATACGTTTTTTATGAAAATTATTCTTTTTTTTTTCCTATTGCCTGACTCTTCCACCAGTTAACTAAATGTTGCACTTTCTGTAGTTTTGTGTCCCAATTTAGCCTAGCCATGTCTGCACCTCCGTATACTATTCCTAATACTGAGTGGTGCCCTTAATGATTTTAATCCCAGAAAATTACTTTTTCTCTGGGACAAGATTAATGCTATTCCTGTACTTTTATGAAAGTCTATTTTTGAGCCTGACAAATCAGAAAATGTCTGGTAATGCTCTAGCAGAATATTTTCATTTGTTGAAGTGTCTATACATAACATTAAATCATCTGCATAAGCTAAGTTCTTAATTCTGGGTGAAGAAGAACATAGTTCCAACCCTTTTACTCTATCATCTTGTTCTAGTTTCCTTAAAAACACATAGATACAAAACATTTATAATAAGGGACTTAGTGGCACCGCTGTCTTACACCTCTTTTTACTCTAATATTTTTACCTATCCATCCATTTATGTTGGGTGTTAAAGTAGCTTGTTTGTATAATACCTCCACCCATCTTATAAATTCCTTAGGTATGCCATATGCTTCAAGAACTTTGTACATGTATTGCTGTGATATTATATCAATCAATCAAGTATTTATTTAACCAGGCATTCATCGTTGAGCAGTAGCTCATTTGCAAGATGGACCTGGATGGAGCATGAACAATTGTATATACAGGTCAACACAGGTATTTACAAGGCAATACAGATAATACTGTTTACAGAGAGGAAGAAAACGAAGTTCATATGTACATAGAATTATACAGATATTGTACAGATTACAGGGTATTTACATACATAGAAGTGTCTATTGGAAGATAAAGCAGGTTATCTAAGTTTGCAGAAGGAAGTAACGGAAGAAAAAAATAAAATAAAAATATACACCAGGTAGAGGCGAAGGTGGGGGGGAAGGAAGGAGGTAGGGGGAGAAAGGCTAGGAGGGCACGGTGCACAGAGAGGAGTTGGTAAAATGGGATGTAGAGACGGTGGATGGAGAAAACGAGTATGTGTGAAAAGCTTTTTCTTGGTCAGTTTCTATTATATATCCTTGCAGATTTTGTTTCTCAGCTTTATAGAATATCTCTCTTAGCACAATTAAATTATCTGCTTGCTTCCTGTTGGGAATTGCACATGTCTGACTGGGACTGATCAATTTGTCTGCAACAGACACTAGTCTATTCATTAATAGTTTGCTTAATATTTTAAAGTCCACATTTAATGGGCTAAGTGGACTCTAGTTTTTTAAACTTCTCTTTCACCTTTTCAAAAGAGTAGAATTAGTGATGCTTCATACGTAGATCTTGCTAACATACCTTCTTGTAACATACTGTTGTATAATATCAGTAGTGCTGGTATTACATCTTCACAAAAGGTTTTATAGAACACTGCCCCTATTCCATCTGGCCCAGGGGCAGAATCACTCTTAAGTCCTTTTATAGCATTCCTTATTTCCTCTCCCAGTATAGGGGCTATCAACTGAATGCAGTCCTTTTTATCAAGTTTAGGTAGGTCTTGTAGTATATCCCCCACAATGTCTATGATGCTGTTCCAAATGTTTCTAAAAAATAAGTAATCACCTGCTTTAGTATTTCTTCCAGTGAGTAAGTTATCTGTCCAGATTCTAACTTTAATTTATGTAGAAATCTGTGTTCTGCTCTATCTTTGGAATCTTTAAATGGATCCATTGATCCTTTTTTATGTTAATACCAAATCTTAATTCTTTAAAGCTGTGGAGTCACAGAAATTTATTTCTGTTTTAAGCCCTCTAACCAGTTTCCCCAATCCACAATTACAATCTCCAGCCCATAACAGTAACCTGGATGTATGCAAGTCTGATTGTACCTTTTGAAATAAAGCAACTCTGAGAGCTTTAGTCTGGGGTGCGTAGATATTTATTATCTGGAATTTTTCAGAATATAAGGAAATGTCTATCATTAAAGCTCTCCTTAGATCAATGTCTACTAATTTAGCAGCCCTGATACTAGAGTTGTTTATTAAAATTCCTACCCCATCACATCTTTCCTGACCTACTGACCAAAAGGATGATCCCTTTGTCCAGTGTTTAGAAGCTTGCTATAGTTCTATATTTATCTTAAGCCAGGTATCTTGAAGACAAATTATGTCATTTTTTTCTGTGGCTAAAGAGCTTAGAACCAGAACCATTCTAGCATTGCTTTTAATGCTATTTACATTTACTGTTCTTAAAGGAAGGAATTCCATGTGTTAAAGGGTCCGTACATTTAAATAAATACTCAAAAGACTCAACTACAACAAGGAATTTTACTTCCTCTCCATCTCCATGTCCTCTGGGCAATATGTGTATCCCCCCCCCTTTCTTCTGTGTCTGAGGTTACTTCTGTGGTGCCTGTGTTTGTAGATGAAGTGTCTGACATTTCTCCCTCAGTATCCTCATCAGATTTTTCTGAAGCCAGAGCCTCATATCTATTACCTTTCCTCCATTTTTTTCACGGCTTCTTTCCCTACTTTCTCTCCCAGGTTTTTATTTTTGAGTGTTTTACCTGACCTATTTCATTTGGCATCTGCTGTCCTATGTTTTGTCTCTTGGCTGGGTGGTGGGGGTGGGGGCATGATCTTCACCTCTATTTTTCCTATTCCCTCAGGATTTTCAACTTCTGCAGCAGGCTGCATCTCAAAGTGATTATCAGTGTCAGGAGTAGGTTCTTTAACTGTTTCATGAGATTCCTCCACTATCCCTGGCAGGGGGTTAACACTAGTAAGTGAGGGGTCTTGAGCTATGGATTCTTTATTTGCTGCAGTGGCAATTTTTTGGACTTGCAACTGCTGCACTCTGTTAATAAGGCCATCTTGTGAGGGACAATCTTCACGATTATGGGAAGCCCAAGGGTACTTCCCATAACCATGTCCTGTGTTTTCACATAAATTGCACTTAAAAAGGTTTGCACATGTGGATAAAGTATGCACATAGTCTAGAGAATGGCTACATCTGGGGGTACCACAGGCTGTATTTAGATGGGTATGGGAGCTGCATTTAAAGCATGATTTGGGTTGCCCCATATAAAATAGAAGAGCTCTGTCTCTCCACAGGTAAAAAAGTACTTGGAAAACATACTGGTCCATTATTTGTAGAGTATAGTTTAACCTTTATTTTCCAGTCCCCATTCCATATTTGTTCACTGTCTAAAATGGGGTCTGGCTTCTGTAACACCTCACATCTTTGTCTTAACCAGAAAAGTATGTCCTCTACATGGACTCCCTTATTACAAAACATAATAGCGATATATTTTACAGCTGATTTTGTAAGAAGGATAGTCACGTAGGGGAGCCACAAAGGATTATTCTTCAGTGTCTCGAATTCAGACCAGAATGTGTCTAGACTAGAGACAGTTTTGAAACTAACATCAAAGTTCCCATTTCCTAGGTGAATTAAAGCAAACACTTCTGATAAAGAAAATGCATTGTTCCCTTCAATAATTGCTTAGCAACATAGATTCTATCAGGAGGATCTTCCAGGCCTCCCTTGAAAATTAGCCTGACAGCATTTTTTCTTGGGGCTGGCTCCCCTTTGTTTTGAAAGAAGTCAGACAGTTTAAACATGGGGTCCAACCAAGCCCTTTTATTAGAATCCTGTAGAACATGCTCTTCTGGTCCCAATCTAAATGATGGTTCATTTGTCTGAACTGTAGCGTTAGTATCTTGTACTGTAAAATTTTCATTTTTTTCAACATTGGGGCCCATATCCTTTGTAGAGGTATTCATTTTCATATTTAGAGGTGTGATAGCATTATTCTGGTCATTAGAAGTAGACGCTTCACATTGTAAAGCCTCAGCATGATATTTCTGCACCATTTTATCTTCAGAATCTGATTCCCAGACTCCTGATGAACTCTGCAACCACCCTACACCTTCTAGTGTACCGGCAGGGGACCAGTTTTGCTGCAGTGCTATTAATTCCTCATTTCTTACAATTTTCTTCAGTGGGGAATGCGTCTTGTTTACCGCACTTATATCCAACAGTTCAGAACACATCAGGGCTTCCTTCACTGAAGCCGTTTTATTTTTGAGTGCTCCTTGAAAATTTGAAAGGCCCAAACTACATCTTGCTGGAAGAGGAGGCTTTATCAGCTCTTAGCACATAGTACTTTGCTGTTTGCAACTGCCAGCCAGAGAGGTTTCCTGTTTTTGTGCAATAGCATCTGTTTCCACAGTGCTAGTACTTTTTGCCATATCATCGCTCAGCTGAGATGCTGGTGAATCACTGAATGTTCCTGTTGGACAGCTGTCTTGCAAATTTGACAGCTCTCTCTGTAGCTCTTCTCTTTTTACATTACATTGCTCCTCTGTTATTAATAGCTCTTTTACCAGTCTTTCTTTGTCAGTTACATTCATGCTATTAACAGATAAAGCAGACAATACCTGAGCTTTGCTCTCAGCATTTTTCCACGATTTGTGACCAGTCCATACCTTCATCGAAAAAGCATACTGGTGCATCATCTTCTTCTTCAGGTAGCACATTCACATCTTTATTTTCCTCTGGAGATGCAGATGCAAGAACAACCTCTACCTTTCCTGTTTGCAGTCTTCCTCCTCCTCCTGGATCCATCTGGGTGGCCATCTTGCCAGCTATGGATTCCCCACTGTCACATCATCACTTCCTCCTCCTCTGCAGTCCAGCTCCAAACTGAGCTCCTCCACTCTGCAGGAAGTCAAGCCCCCTGTAGGCAGTGTAGGGGAATTTTTGTTGAAATCATAACAAATCAAAACAAATCATATGCAAGTCAGTATTACATCATATAAATCAAAAAAAGGGGGAAAACAAGAACATAAATAGGTATTATTTCATACAGAAACCTCAAAATAAAAGAAAAACATTAGAACCAACCCCCTTCCCTCACTCCACTAAAAGAGTAGCGGAATTTTTGCTGAAATCATAACAAATCAGAAACAAATCATATACAGGTCAGTATTACATCATACAAATTCATAAAAAAAGGAAAACAAAAACATAAATAAGTATTCCATACAGTAACCCCAAACATAAGGAAAACAGTCAAAACAACCCCCTTCCCCACCCCACTAAAAGAGTAGGGGAATGTTTTATTTAAAGAAAACTTAGTGCTGTACACTTAATAAACAAAATACAATGTCAACTTTACAGAAATTCTAAATAAGGTTTGCAAGAAAGACAAAATGAAATCAACCCACAAATAAAACCAATAAACAAGGGTGAAGGGGAAAAAAGGAAAAAGAAATCAAAAGAAACAATTCACTTTTAATGGAGCAAAATAAATGCTTAGTAATACAGAGAGGTAAAAAGAAAAACATCTTCAAGGTACTGCAGTTTCAATCCATGCACAATTGTTCCAATATGAACTGTATACAGCAGAAGTTAACAACTTTTTTTCCACATTTTGGATTAACACAAGGCTAGAAACAATCTGTGCAACTATTTGCGTTGCAGAAAACACTTTCTGTTGCAGGAGAAAGGAGCACCTGGCCTGCCATAAATAATAGCAGTAGGATACAAAGATGAGATGAAAGGTCCCTGTGAGATATTTCTGTAATCCAGTGGGGTATATCCCATACACCAGGATATCATATGTTACATTCTGAAGTGCCTTTTCTTTCCATTTATGTAAAAGGAGGGTCCAAACAACTTGACTATATGGGCAATCAATAAAAAAATGATGCATGGTTTCCAGTACCACTGTGCAAGATTCTCGGGGGCATATTCACTCCTCTACCGATTTATGTTTAAGGTTGTTCTTGACACCCAGTCATCCAAGACAAGCTAGCCAGAAGATATCCCAAAATTGTGTGGGGATCCTGGGGTCAGTTAACTGAGAGAAGGGTGTTTCTAATTCCAGAAGGGAGCCTTGTGTAGATACTATCTGTGGTAAGTCAGAAAAATGGGTATCTAAAACAAAGTTATAAAGCTGTCTCCTGGTTTTAGTCAATATATGTGTAGGAAGAGTTTCCATTGCTGGATCTTCAGAAAAGGGAAGAGGAAGCTGAAACCTAGTTTTCATGAAGTTCTAGGGATGTCATGTGGGGTTGTTGCCATATTTGGCATACCTTAATGGTAAAAGAATATATAATTAAATGCCAAAATAGGGGTGGATCATGGAGTAAGTGGGGTATCGTGATTTTCAGGAATAGGCTATGGAAAAATACTATTGGGTTCAGCATGCTTACCCCACCATGACAATAATCCATGTATGTGTATGATCTTTTTATGGGATTTAAATGGCTGCCCCAGAAGCCTTGAAAAAAAAATATTGTAAACTCTTGCCTCCAGAGAAAGAGGGACCGGTTACACTGATGCCACGTGTAAGAAGAGGGGAATTATTAAAGTTTTCAATAATAGAAACATAGAACCATAGAATTTGATGGCAGATAAGGACTGCTTGGCCCACCCAGTCTGCCCATTTCCCTACCTACTGGATAAGCTGCAGATCCTAGTTAACCAGCAGCCTACTTCTTCCTACTCCCACCCCCTAGAATGGCCTTATGACTGTCCCATGCATGCTTGAATTCCACCACTGATTTTGACTCCACAACCTCCTCTGGAAGGCTGTTCCATGCATCCACAACCCTCTCTGTGAAAAAATACTTCCTTAAATTACCTCTGAGCCGCCCCTCTATCTTCAAATTCTGCCCTCTTGTTCTTGCACACCTCTTTGTTTGAAAGATGCTACCCTCTTGGACTTTGTTGATTCCCTTGAGGTACTTGAAAGTTTCTATCATGTCCCCCCTCTCCCTCCTTTCCTCGAGGCTATACATATTAAGCTCCTTTCGTCTCTCTTCATATGTCTTCCAGTGCAGACCCTGCACCATTTTAGTTGCCCTCCTCTGGACAGCTTCCATCTTGTCTACACTCTTTTCCGTTTTGCAATGCTATGTCCTTTCCAAAAGGAAAGGGAATGTGCTGCTCTATTTAATACTACATTCCAGTTATAGCTGGCATCATCTGAGGTGCTGTAATGTAATCCCAGGATTTTTATTGGAGCGCTTGCCAGAGGGATATCTACAATATGCATTGGTAAGTCTATGCTGGCTGAAGCTGGCACCACTAGTGCTGTGCTTTTTGCTATATTTATTTGTGAGCCTGAAGCTGTCTCAAATGCTTTGAAAATAGGGTGAAGTACTATCTCCTGAAGATGGGGGTAGTACAAATGCACAAATCATCAGCATATGCACATACTGGAGGTAGAGGTCTTCCAACGGCGGAAGAGATTCTAGGTAAAGATGGGTGCAGCAGTAGGGTTCATAATAAAGGGTCCAGTTGGAAAATATATAAAAGAGGACTTAAGGGGCAGCCCTGTTGCACTCCTCTAAGGCCTAAAAAAGGGGGGCATGGAGAACCATTTATATGGGGTTGCATCCAAGCAGTACTATATAAGAGTTTAAGCCAAGAGATTAATTTCTGGGGAACATGGTAGTGTGCAAGAACCTGGAACAAATAAACATGGCTGACCCGGTCAAAAGCCTTTTCTTGGTCCAATGAGAGTAACAGAGCAGGTGACGAGAAGATACTGTTTGAAATAATGTCTCGAATGAGGAATAGGTTGGAAAGGATAGATCTGCTGGGAAGGGCACAAGTCTGCACCTCAGAAATAATCTGAGCAGCAACAGGAAGCATCCTATTGAGCAAGATGGAAGTGAATATTTTATAGTCTATGTTTAGCAGACTTAGTGGTCTCCAGTTCCATATATCAGCTCTGTTCCCTTTCTTGAATAATAAAATCATAATAGCATCATAAAATCCTTTAGGAGTAGAATTAGCGCTTATGATGGTATTATATATTAACTTCAGAAAGGGGGCCAAAAATAACATAAACTGTATATATAATTCTGCAGTAAGGCCATCGGATACAGGGGAAGTGCGCCTCTTTTGGTGTTTTATAGCCTGCTGGGTTTCCTCTGGTGTTATAGGTTCAAGGAGATGTTTCAATGTATCTTGGGATGGAGAAGGAATAGAAATACCTGAAAGGAAAGGTATGATACCATCTACAGGAGTTGTGGTGCCAAACATCATAGCTAGATAAGAGCTGGTGATACGCTTTATGTCCAGCAAGGAACTGTGGGGGGTATTGGAAGCAGGATCAAAAAGTTCCTCTATGTGGGTTGCATTTACCCTGTCAGTACAATTTTTATAGATATCTAAGGAGGGACTGGAGCCTTGTGTCCCATGTTGAGCTTCCATCCATAAAGAACGTGCTCGGTGATACTGCAACTGTTCCATTTCTTCCTTAATGGACTTTATTGTGTGAGAGTAGTCCATGTGGGATGTGAAAGAAAGAGATATGGCCCATTGTAGTTTTTGTCTGAGAGTGAGGTATCGAAGATATGAACTCAGTGTTCTCTTCCTCCCTGTATGTAGGAAGAAAATCTTGATATCACTCTTAGTGTCTTCCCACCATTGTAGAGGGGAATGATATGCTTCCAATATGGACAGCCGGGCCCGTAGAAGGTCTGTACAATGCATTGAAATGGCCCGGTCTGTCAACAATGAACTATTCAATTTCCATCTAGAGTGGGGTTGACCAGAAAAGGAGTTCCCTGAGGGGGAGCAAACCAGAGAGATCCCCAGATGGTCTGAAGTCTCACAGGGTATGATTCTTGCCTGTGTGACTGAAATATTCCATGAGACAAAAAGAAAATCTATCCTGGTAGCATATGGGCCTCCATGATAGGTTTTGGCACCTGGACCATGTAAAGCATTATGTCCATCTATGAGGGTCGCAGTTTGAATAATTTTATTCAGGGCAATTGAATCTGTGAAAAGTTTTTGGGTGGAGGAGCTGTCCTGATCTGATAGAGTAAGACCACAGTTGAAATCACCTCCCATATAGATTTGCCGGTTGGAATACAAGTATGGGTGTATTTTGTTAAATAAGTCTGTTCTGGAGGCAATGCTGTGGGGGGCATATACATCAATGAGCCTGAGTTTGTGTTGTTGGTATGTACAGTCTACAAGCATGGCTCATCCTGGTATTATGTTTACCAACTGGGAAATTTGGAAATTAAAATTTGCAAACAAAATACCTGGGTCATCACACCTATCCTCTCCATATGACCAGAAGGAAGAGCCCTTATGTCAATGAGTTTTAATTTGAGAAAGCTCATGAGGAGATTTCAAATGGGTGTCCTGGAGAAAATAGATGTTGTGGTGTAAGTCAGAAAGGTACTGCATTTTAGAGAGTTGTTTTCTATAGGATTTAATGCTGCATGCATTTAGGGTGAAGCAGCCGAGTCCTTGGTGGTGGTTCATCCCAGAAAGTACAGTGCCATTCTGGAGGAGCTAGTGTCAGGTAATGTTAGCATGGGTCCTACCTCCATTTGCTGAAGGGGTGATCAAGCTGGGAGTCAGAGAAGAAGTCCATATGGGAGGAAGAGGCTAGAGATGAATCCGAGTCTCCATCTTCCCCTTCCATGTCTCCCCATTGTCGTCTCTTGGCTAAGGCCTGAAATTTATTACTCATGATAATTGTTCTTTTGGGGGTGGAAGCTTCTGCTTTTCATTTGCCTTTACCCCCTTTAGAAGGGGGGATTACCACAAAGTGGTCTGAGTCCTTTGGGGGAGAGGCATGGTAGCCTGGGTACTAGCAGGGACTGATTTAGAAGGGGGTACTGCTGCTATAGGGGTGCCAGGGGACTTGGGAATGGCCCCTTGTCTGGCTGTAGGTTCAGGCTCTTGTGGAAGAGGAGGTTCTTGTGCTAGGGTAGAAGTGGCAGGGGCTGGGGTCTCCCTGTGGCATAAGGCCTGAGTCTGGGAATCCGTTATAAGCACTATCTGGTCCTGGGGAGGGCGGTCGAGCCTATTATGATCCACCCAAGGGCACTGGTGATAGGAGTGCCCCAGCTCATCACACAGATTGCAGTATAGAGGGTTTGGACAACCTAAACTCACATGTCCGTAGGATAAGCACAAAGTACATCTGGGCTTGTCACAAGTGCTGCTCAGGTAGGTGCGAGAGTCACACTTATGACAGGTCCGTGGTTGTCCTGGGTAAAAACATAAGCCACAGTCCCTGCCTATGTGAAAGCTGCCTGGTAAATGAGAGATACCTTTATCCATGTTTTTAAGTTGTACCTTTACTTTCCATCCCCCAGTCCATACTAGGTCCTCATCCAAAATAGGTCGAGGGACCTCTAGTATATCGCAGTGCTGCCTGAATCAGTACTGGACGTCCGCTATGCTCACCCCCTCGCTACGAAACAGTAAGGTAACAATTTTCACTGTTGGTTTCATGAGGGGGATGACCATAAAGGGAGCCCAGAGTGGCAGATGTTTTACATGCTCATATTTCTCCCAGAATTTCTCCAAAGTGTATGCATTTTTAAAACTTAAGTCATACACAGATTCCCCATGCACATGAATGAAGGCAAATAATTCTGTTGCTCCTATCTCTAAAGAGTCCTGCAACATACTATGCAATACAGTTCTTCTGTCAGGGCTTGTAGCAATGTCCCCCATGAACTTCATACGTACAGCATTCCTTTTCTGTGCTGGCTCACCTAAGTTTGTGAACAGATCACTGAGTTTAAATGGGGTCAAGTTAGTTCCCTCACCTGCAGGCTGTGGACCAAATGGCTCAGATGTACCAGCTAAATTATGTTCTGAAGTTGAGAAGGATGAAGTGGATTCATGTCTGGCTAAGCTGGGGCCCATGACAGTATCTGGGACATCAGGTGTTGTTCGGGAGAAAGCAGGTGTGCTTGAAGCATTACTAGGGAAAGATACTGGTTCCGGAGCTGTTTTCATCAGTAATGGTGTGTCTCCTGAAGATCAGAGTTCATTGAGAGCCTGAGAGATGATTTCCTGGGCTGAAACAGCCCTTGGGGAGGTCCAGGGTGCTCCTTCTGAATGTTGTTGCAAGTCAGCAGCAAGTAGCGCTGCCGTTGGTGACCAAATGCTCTCAATGTCCTCTGTGGTGCAATGACTGTCCCATAGATGCAAAGACAGAGGAGCTCCTGATACAGAGTTTGTGGCATTTCTGGTGCTAGGGGTCATATCAGAAGTGGCTGCTGCAGGGTAAGTTGACAAAAAAGGCTGTGAGGAAAATGGTGAATCAGAGTGAATTAGACCAATAAGAAAGTCCTTGTGTGCAAAATACATGCTTCACAGATAATTTTCTGTGTCATTAGAAGTGCTCCAAGTTCCTGAAACTAGGTAAAGTGGTGTCTGAGGCAAGTCTTCGTGATGATTGTCTGGCAATTCATTTAAAGTGGTACCTTCAGTATTTCTTTCTGCAGATTGCAGCCTTGTAGTTTCTTCAGAGATAATGTCAGGTATTCTTGATTCCATGGGTGAAGCTGTAGTCAGGTCAGAATCCAAAATATCTCCAGCAATTCCACCAGCAGCCACACTGTCATCCACCATGTTGGTACCGCAGACAAAAGGGTCCCCTCTGCTCACAGGAAGCAAGGTCCCATGAAGGCAAAGAGTAGGGGAATTTCCCCGGAGTCCTGGCCAAATTTCCCCATTCACTAAAAATACCAACAACAGCTTAATCTGGTTCAATTTCAGTTGGTTACCATCTGTAACCCCTCTCCACCCGGTTGCCCCTGAAAAAGGGACTTCTCATCTCAGTGGGCCTACTGGGTCAACAAAATTCAATAAATAAAAAATTAAAAAAAGATTACCATCTTGAAAATCAAAGACCTAATCTCAGGGGATATCAATATTCCACTCAGGGTATATTAGAGATATTTAAAACATACTACCAGACACTGCATTTGAACTGTGCTGTGACAGATCCCCAATTCATAGACACCTTCCTGTCCCAAATAAACCTCCTGACCCTCTCCAATTCTCTGACAGATAGGATAATTGCCCCCATTATGACTAAGGAATTATACATCACTATTAAAAATTTTAAAACAGGGAAGAGCCCAGGCCCAGATGGATTTGAGGCAGAATTTTACAAAGAAGCTTGGAAAATAATACAAACCCCCCTCTTACAGGCGATGTAAAAGAGTCACAACAGTACTACATTCCTGACCTCCTGGAGACAGGCCACCATCTCAGCAATACTGAACCCCCCCAAAACCCCACAACTATGAGATTCATATTGCCCTATCTCAGTATTTAATCAGGTCTATAAAATATACACTAGTATTCTTGTGCATAGACTTAAAGATATCTTACCAACTATCATACATCCAGACCAGTGTGGTTTCATTCAACCTCAACAAACAGTAGATAACATCAAACGTATCCTATTCCTCATGAACCATGCACAAATCTCTAACACTCCATTGGTACTACTAAGTTTAGATGCCAGAAAAGCATTTGACTTGATATCATGGAATTTTCTACAGGCCACTTTATCGAAATTTGCTTTTCCCCAAGAATTCTTAGATACCATTAAGGCAATTTATACCTCCCCTGGGGCAGTTGTCAAAATAAACGTCACACATTCGCCCACTTTCAGCTCCACTGGGGCACAAGGCAGGGCTGCCCACTTACCCCATACCTTTTAGCCCTCTTTGTAGAGTCCATAGCCCAACTTCTGAGACAAACAGAACAACTACATGGTTACACAATAAAAAGGACCCAACACAAATTAGCTTATTATGCTCATGATCTCTTACTATATATTACACAACCAGAGGAGTCCCTATAGACCCTATCCAACCTTCTCCCAGTGATAGCTCAATTGACATGATACACCATCAACCAGGAGAAAACAGAAGTACTGGATCTACAGTATTTCCCCTCTCAGTCCCTCATGGACAAACATAAGTATAAATGGACTAGACCACACTTAACATACTTGGAATAATGATCCCCCCAACTCTCTGCAATTTATGTAGTCTGAATTACAACTTGTTGTTCACACAAATCCAAGCCGATCTCAAAAGATGGACTCCCCATCACTCTCGATGTTATCCAGAGTTCAATCCATTCAAATGAACACTCTCCCCAAGATATTATATCTCATGCAAAACAACCCCCTTCCACCCTTCCAAGATGATTTGAACTGATGGGATAGAGCCATCCGAAGCTACCTGTGGATGGGAGGTAGACCACAAATAGCCATAGATAAATTACAGCTATCTAAAGACAGGGGAGGATTGGCCCTACTGAATATATACAAATACTGGATCGCAACTATGCTCACTCACCTGGCAAAGTGACTACTTATCCAGTCTTGGGCTCCCGTGTGGGTGGAGTTGGAAAGACAGTTAGCAGACACACCTTTAAATCACACTTTAGTATTCCAACCTCAGGTGCTCCTGTGAGCAACGGGAGTCTCTCCCTCTCTCTCTCTCTCTCTCTCTTCACTAAGGCAATGATATGGTGCTGGGTACAATACCTCACCCGCTATGAAAATAGATATCTGGCTAAGTAGATGGGAATCCCTGTGAAAGACCAAGGTTTTTTCCTTGCCACCTCAGATGTAACATTCCATAGATGGCATGAACAGGGCTTAAGCCATACCTACCAGTTCTATGATCAGGGTATACTAAAATGTGTTGACCAATTGAAGACAGAATTTGACCTACCACAAGGGGACTTCTTTTGCTATCTACAGATCTGACACTTTCTGGAGACCAAGTTGGGACTGGACTTATCCACACGGTCAGCTTCGGAGATGTGTACATTTCTTGCTCATCTCCAGAACCATCTCAAGCATCAACACCTGTTTCTAAATTTTTTAAAATATTACAAGGGGCCTCCACAGTAAATATGGAAGCTACACAGCTCTTCTGGGAGTCGGAACTAAAGATTGAACTAACCCCAGCTGATTGGCTGAATATCTGGAGAAGGCAACATAAAACTATTAGATCCTACACCTGGCAGGAGTTTGTGTGGAAAATATCCACTTGCTACTTCCATACTCCACAAATTACTGCTAAGTATTCCACCACTGGAGATTTGTCGTGTTGCAGGAACTGTGGATGTGAGGTAACCACTCACTCCCACATCCTATGGACATGCCCAGTCCTCTCCCCTTTCTGAGAGGAGGTGGGTACTCAAATAACAGAGCTATTCCCTAACCTAGGAGCCTTAATTCCAGAACTATGCCTTCTTTTCCATTACCCAAGACAGTCTGGGAACAAATCGATCTAATTAACGTATTACTGGGAGTGGTCAAAAAGGTCTTAACCTGATACTGGCTATGACCGAGCATCCCTACCAAATCAGACTGGGAAAATGCTACTTATGAAATACATAAAATGGAGAACCTGACAACAAGATTACACAATAATATCCCAGTCATAATGAACAGGTGGACCCCTTGGTTCCTCCATATGCCACAAACCCAACCTGACCTAGTACCACAGAAGAAATCAGAAGGGGATATATATATAATCCAGAGGAAACAACCAATTTGACCAGAGTAGATGCCACTAGAAGACTGATCCCAGTCAGCCCAAAAACAATCCTCCCCCAGGGACATAGAAGACAGATCAGAAACTCCATAAACAAGATGTACCCTGAGTGAATACATTATTCTTGATCTTCCCATAACAAAAACGTCCTAGCCCCTCTGTCAGGACTAGAGATCAGTAAAGAAATGAATGAGCTTAAGTGAATTAACTTCTGTATATAATCCATAGTCCCTACTGACAAAACTGTGAAGCGTATGGAAAATCCTCAATGGCTTAAATGTATGTACTTACCTGCTATGTGTCTGTTAACATAATAAATAAAGAGTTTAAAAAAGAAAGATAGTCATTTGGCATTTACAGACTACTGGCCTAAATGTCATGTTGTTCCACACATGTGAAAATTTGTCTCATCCAGGATTTGAAAAATGACACCTGTCACATTTATGAGGTAGAGTAAAAAATGGCCATGTTGGAAGTTTAGAGTCAAAATATTGAAAATTAGTGAAGCTATGAGTGAACATTGAAATACTTAATTGTTCACTCATAATTTGGTAGTTGTACCATATTTTAAAACCAAATGTTTCAAATCCCATCCAAAATGTGATTTTGCGGAGTGACTAAAAAATTCCCTTTTGGGCAGGATTTGAAAATTTCATCTCCCTTGTTAAAAAGATGACATCCCAAAAGGCCATGTTGAAAATTTGGTGTAAAAGTGTCATAAAATGATACTGTTTTTATTTATTTATTTATTTATTTGTTTATTTGGGATAGTTGGAAGCACATCCCTTGCACTAAAAGCTCCTTTATGGAGGATCCTTATCCTATAATAAAAGGGGGGGACTAGAAAGGGGGAACAAACACAGCTAGGTAGCATTGTCAATATAAAACAATTAAGTACATAGAGTATACGGTATCACAATACAGTCATTGATATCACAGAACTCATAAAATTTGGAACACCAAAATTATAAGGGATCACATTCCAAAGTGAGGAGGTAAAGTGCTAAAGTCACAAGGTACAGGAACTGACTAATAATGAGTGAGATAGTAGAAGCACACTAACATATGTACCTAGGTCTAGCTAGGTGTGACCCAGGAGACAACTGGAGGGCAATGACAGGACCCATCAGGTTAGCTAGTTGTGGACACGGTTGTGGGTAGTTAAGGAAGGTAAGTAGTAGGGAGGGATTATGGGGGGTAGGAAGACAGGAGAGACTTGGGGGAGGAAGTGGGGGTAGGAAGCGTGGGCAATGGAATTGAGCATGCAACCTGGTCCAGGCCAAGGCATTAGGGGAGCTAGTATCCACAGGGGACTAGAGGTGGCAGAAGCACTGCTTGGGGGCACGATGAATTATCTTCATTCGGTTTTGAAGTGGGTAAGGCTTGAGTGGCTGTTAACAGAGAAAGGGAGTGAACTGAGCCAGGAGTGAACCCTTACAGCAAAGGCTCATTTTACCAAGGCTGTTTTTCTAAAAGGCACAGTTAGTGCATGTTTAGAGACAGTTCTAGTGGCATGGTGGACTGAGGCTGATCTGAATACGGCCTGTAAGGAAGGTGGTGCAAGGTCAAGGAGGGCCTTCTTCCCAAGGATGCAGGAATGAAGCTTGATCTAGGCTTGGAGAGGAAGCCATTTCATCCTAATATAAAGATTGCATGTGTGCATAAGGCAATGATCAACAAGGATGAATCTGCAGGCTTTACTGAGGGAAGTCTGTACTCTGCCAAGGCTGGTATCAGTGGCAGCAGCATATACCAAGTTTCCATAGTCAAGTATTGGTAAAAGTGTGCCTCTAACAGCCAGGAGCCAAGCCTCAGTTGTAAGGCAGAACTGAACCCTATAGAGGGCAACTGACTTCCTGTTGGTGGCAGTAGTGAGATTGCATATGTGCTCGTGGAAGGAAAAGGATTCATCAATGGTGACTCACAGATACTGGAATGAGGACAGCTGCTCAAGGATGGAGAGGGAGAGTTGTGAGTAATTGAGAGAGGCTTTGTTAATCTCCTCTTTTGGTGACCAGCGAAGAGCACAGTTTTACTCTTTTTGCTGTTGAGCAGCAACAGACTATCAGAGAGCCAGTTTTGAATAAGATTAACGTTGTGCTGGAGATTCCTGGTGATTGTTTCTTGGCAGGAACTATGGAGCAGTAGCCGGTGATTGACAAGGTTGAATGCCTTGATCAGGTCAATGAAGACTGCCCCAACCAAACTGCCCTGGTTAAGGGCCTCGTGCACATAGCTAGTGAAATCAATTGGAGCCATGCTTGTCTGTGTATCTGGTGGAACCCATGCTGCTGGGGGGAGAGGAGGTTGTATTTAAGCAGGTGGTCTGTGAGCTGATTGGCTATGCTTCTCTCAAGCACTTTGGACAGCAGGGACAGGATTGATATGGGTCTATAGTTGTCTACTAGTGCTCTGTCTCCCCCTTTTAGCACTGGTGTGATCAGAGTGGATTTCCAGACAGAAGGGAAACAGGACATGCAGAATGATAGGTTGAACATTTTGGTGATGGGAATAATGATCTCAGGTAGTGCGATGTCAATCAGTTTCATATCAAGACCATCACCTCCCATACGGGTTTTCCCAAGGTCTTTGGTGAAGTACATTCTGGCTTTGACAATAGTCACTTGTCTGAATTAGAAATTAGGGCAGCAGGTAGAGGAGGGCAATAGATTGGTGGGTAGTATATCGCCAAGGGGCATGGTAGGTCCTGGAGGGAGGACAGCACTGTAGTTCAAGAAGGCCTCATTGAATACATTGGCCAAGGCAGCATCATCAATAATGATCTCCCTCTTTTGTTGGAGCATGGAGGGGGGGATCTATTTCCAGTCCCAAGGAGGTTCTTTATTGAGGCCAAGAACTTCTTCTCATCTCCCAGACACTGGGATTGCTGGTCTTGTGAAATGTAGCTTTGGCCTGTCAGATTGCCTAGGTGCATTTTTTTCTGGCTGTTTTGTAATTTTGTATGTCCAGGGTAGCACTTGTTGCCCTAGCACAGTGTCAAAGGAGGTCATGCTGTCGCATCATGCTGAGTAGTTGAGGGGTGACCCAGTCCATGCTACCACCTTTTATCTTCTTCCTCCGATGGGGTGAATTTGTTCACTGCTACATTGAAGAGAGTGAAGAAGAGTTGAAAGGCTGTATTGACAGAAGAGCATTTATCTAGGACGCTCCAGGCTTGGTTTGCAAGATGGTTCCTGAACTTGACCATACAGCTGGCTCTGATGACTCTATTCCATACTAGTCAGGGGAGACTTGATCTTTTTAGCCAACCTCTCACATTGGGTAGATGAGTGGTCATTCACAGTGTCAGGCAGAACCTTAACATTGGTAAATCTTTCTGGGTGCATGGTCAGTACCCAGTCAGTTATAGTTATGAGCTTGGTATGAGTAATTGTTCAAACCCCATTAAAATATATTAAACCAGACTTACTTTATTTTCTCATATCACAGTTACCAGTCCCAGCAGCAAGATGTGTCTTTAATCAGAGAGTGGATCTTTGTTGTGGGAAATGTTCTGGTGTGTTGCGGGTGTGGGGTGGTGAGTGCTGAATAAGGGGAGTTGTGGTAGGGTGGATGGGAGGTGTGGGGAGTCTGACTGCTGATGAACCATTTTCTTATATAGCGGCTGAATTAAAAAAAATCAAGGTTCCCCAGTGCTGGTCTTAACTTCATGGGGGCAACAAAGGTGAGCACCTCAGTGTCAACAACTAATCATTGGGAGGGTGGCCTTGCAACCTGGAGTTGAGCAGGCTGGCAAGCTATATTTGTGTTGGGCACTCCAGTCTTCTATTTTATAAACAATATACTATGCTGGGTCTGAACTGGGGAAACACCAGGGAGGGCAGGATGAGCAGGGAGGGGGAAGGAATAAACACAATAATGAACATAACAGAGAGACAGACAGACATATAGATAGATATATAGACAGTTTGACAGACAGACAGACATATAGACAGACAGACAGATAGATCCAGAGAGAGAGAGAGAGAGAGAAAGAGAGAGAGAGAGAGAGAGAAAAAGAGAACGAGATCACCAACTCACTGCTGCCACAGAATCTGGCAGCACATCTCCATCTGTGGCTGCAGATGTCAAGAAGGTCCCATTGTTATTATATGGAGAACATGGGTGAATGGCTCCTCTCACTAAGCTGGGCACCCTGCATTTTGGTGTGCCCAGAAGCAATATTTCTTGACATTTTTTTAAACAAATACCAGAATGTATCTAAATCATTTGTATGTGTTTTCCATGTTTTTAGTTTGGGGGGAAAACAAGATTGCAGCTGTCATGACCTTAAACATTTTTTCTTTCAGGTTCTGAGAAGTACGTGGTGAGAAAGCAAAAACCTCTCACAACCCAACATTGTTTGTGTCATGTCAAAGGGTCATCCATAAATCCTACTGAACATGCTTAGAAAATAAAGAAGAAAAAAAATTAATCTTATAACTCTGGAACCATTTAGTAGTTTTTCACAAAACTTTCAAAAGGCACTACCTTGGCACAGGCCACTTCTACCTTGAAAGTTTCAGAAAAAAATCTGCTCCATGTAGGCAGTAGGTGAGAGCAAACAAAGTGTATTAATTATGGAAAAAAACATTTACATTAATGTAAAACCAACATATACAGATCTCAGAAGCTACACAATCTGCCATCATGAAATTTTCCACATACTGAGACCTTTTCTCATAGACAATGCATGCCAAATACATATCTGGTGGTGCCAGCCATGATTCAATGCAAAACTGCATTAGTACTGTAATAGAGTTACTGTACCATGGTAAACAAGGCAATTTCAATGGCAGATAACCCCTTTTGTTCTGCAGTGTAATAGGATACTGGGTAGCATTGTGGCTGGTTCCATTGTATCTATGAGCTAAGCAATGGGCTGACTCAAAATATGTAATATAGGGGATAATGTATGGTTCTATATCTACAACAAGCATGTGTAGCCATCGAGAGGTTCCCATGGTGACTATTTAAACCTCAAGAGTGAAGCTCGAGAGGTTTTGGTCACCATGGGCAACCTTGAGATGACTTACATGCTTGTTGATGATATAGAACCATACATTGTCTTACATAGTGTATAATTTTGCTGTGCCATAAGCATGGACTTTTTAAAAATTAATTTTTAAATATCCTCACCTTACTTTGTCATTTTTTCTCCTGTACAATGTTCTCCTTCATTTCAGCTGTCACCGCCATGGCTGCTTTAGAAATGGAAGTTCGCACATTGCACATGCGTGACCTCGTTCTAAGTTGTAGCTAGTGCAGCATAACAGCTACGATGATGTAGCTATTACAGCATAACAACATTGTTGAAGGGATGGACTTCCATCCTCAACAACGTGTCACCATACACTATATATTTTCTAGTGTGAGGGGGCAGGACCATAACTCACAAGTGGCAGAGCCACAGATGAGTTATAAAAGTCCTTTCAGCTTATGAGTGATGGTTAATTGCCTATTCTGAGAGAGACCATTGTACTGAATATTTGATATATACAACAGTAGTTGAGGAGTTATATCATTTAAATCCTCAGTTTGTTTCAAAAGTTTTTTTTTAACAGCTGGCTTCAGTGCTCATTAGGCTTTGTGATATCATCAGCATTGTCAAAGCTGTTCTCTGATTGATTAAGAAGTCCACTGTGATGACAGCAACCTTAAAAATATCCATTGTGGTGACAGCAACAGCAACATCTTTTAGATAGATAGGTAGATAGATAGATAGACAGACAGACAGAGAGACAGAGAGATAGATGCCTTATTTCTAAAGTGCCCCTTTCCAAGGACTCGGAGCACTGAACAATAAAGAACAATACAATTATTAAAATCATACAAAACAAATACATTGACCGGGACTAAGCAGATAACCTATCTGTCGGACTTTAAAACGTTATAGTACATATTTTAATCATTAAATGTCTGTTGGAACTGAAAGGTCTTCAGACCCTTTTTAAAGGCTTCTACCAAGGGATCCTCCTTCAAATAACCAGGTGATAAGTTCCACAGGGTAGACATGGCCACAGAGAAGGCCTGGTCCCTCGAGTGCTGCAACCTAACATTGGAAACTCCAAGGAGGCCAACCCGGCAGAACAGAGTGCTTGTGGAGGCCGGTAGGAGACAAGGAGATCTTGCAGATAGACTGGTTTCCTTTCATGCAGGGTCTTATAGGTCAGGAGGCCTTTCTTGAAGGCAATCCTGCACCTGACTGGCAGTTTTTCACACCTTTTTACACCCATCAACAATCTTGCTGCCATGTTCTACACCAGCTGCAGCCTGTGGAGTTTACCTCCAGATAACCCTAGGTACAGGGCATTACAGTAGTCCAGCCTGGACATGATAAAAGCATGCACCAGTATGGTCAGGTCCTCAGGGGGGGATCAGGGCTAGGATCAGAGCAATGTTCCTAAGATGGTAAAATCCACTTTTGACCATGGCCTACTCCTGAGCATCAAGTGTCAGGCCATCATCTAGGATCACACCCAAATCCTTCACCTATCTAGATGGGGCAAGGAGAATTCCCACCCCAGCGGTATCCCTCACCTCCCCTCCGCCCCGATGACCCGGATCCACCACCAGTACCTCAGTCTTGTCTGGGTTAAGCTTAAGCCAGTTTTGAGTCATCCAAGCCTGGATTTCCTCGAGGCAGCTTTTAAATACAGAGGCCGCAATCTGGGTATCAGGCACATATGACAGGTACAGATGGATATCATCTGCATGACAGTGAAAACCCAGTCCATACAGCTCTACCACGCTGGTTCGACATTCTTTATGTCAACTGGCATTTCGCTGACTGGAATTATGTTGACCGCAAGTTGCAGTCAACATGATTTCTGTGTGTCTCCCAGTCCTGTTTTTTTTATTGGGGGGATTCACCCCCCTGAAGCCCCATGTGAGGTGCTGTACCCCCCACACACACCCATCTTAAAGAACTAAGAGAGGTGGTGGCTGAACCTCTTGCTATCCTGTTTAGCCGATCACTAGAAACAGGGGAGGTACCCAAAGACTGGAGGATAGCAGATGTAGTCCCCTTGTACAAAAGTGGGAACAAAGAGGAAGCGGGGAACTACAGACCAGTCAGCCTCACCTCGGTAGTGGGGAAGATCATGGAAGCACTACTGAAGGAGAGATTGGTGGAACATCTGGTTGTCAATGGACTACAGGAGCCAAGGCAGCAAGGTTTCACCAGGGAAGGTCATGTCAGACCAACCTCATTGAATTTTTTGACTGGGTGACTAGGGAGGTGGATCAGGGAGAGCAGTGGACATGGCCTATCTGGACTTCAGCAAGGCCTTTGACACTGTGCCACATAGAAGACTATTGCACAAACTGGGGAATATGGGTGTGGGCAGGACAGTAGTGCGGTGGGTAGGTAACTGGCTGGGCAGCAGGACACAGAGGGTGGTGGTAAATGGCTGTCACTCCACAGAGGGAAGAGTGACCAGTGGGGTACCACAGGGATCAGTGCTGGGACCGGTACTATTCAATATCTTCATCAGTGACATTGCGCAGGACCTAGAAGGCAGAATTTCACTGTTCGCTGATGACACAAAGCTCTGTAATAGAGTAGACACACCAGAGGGTGTAGACAGAATGAGAAGGGACCTGCAGAAACTTGAAGAATGGTCAGGGTTTGGCAGTTGAAATTCAATGCAAGGAAGTGCAAGATAATGCATATGGGGCACAAAACCCTGGCACAATATATCAGTTGGGGGTGAGGATATAGCATGCACCAAGCAGGAAAGGGATCTTGGGGTTATCATCTCTGATGACCTCAAGGTAGGGAAACAGTGTGACAAGGCAGCAGGTAAAGCAAATAGGATGCTGGGATGCATAGGCAGGACATCACCAGCAGGAAAAGGGAGGTCATAATTCCACTATACAAGACACTAGTGAGAGGCCGCACCTGGAGTACACTGTGCAGTTCTGGAGACCTTACCTACGTAAGGACATAGACAGGGTAGAGAAGGTTCAGAGGAGGGCAACAAAGATGGTGCATGGATTGCATCACAAGTCCTATGAGGACAGGTTAAAGGCACTGAACATGTACTCCCTGGAGGAGAGGAGGGAGAGAGGGGATATGATAGAGACATACAAATATCTTACAGGGAGGAACAGGGTGCAGGAATGCACTATTTTTAAGTGAAAAATATGTTCCAGGACTAGAGGGCATGGGATGAAGTTGGAGGGAGGCCAATTCAGAGGAAACGTGAGGAAGAATTTCTTCACAGAACGGGTGGTGGACAAGTGGAACACCCTGCCAGAGGAAGTGGTGGGGGCTGAAACAATCACGGGATTTAAGAATGCATGGGATAGACATAAAGGAATTCTGGAGGTTAGGGGTAAGGGGCAACAGACTTCTTGGAAAACATAAACTGAACTTACAAACTTAAATGGGCAGACTGGGTGGGCCATAGGCCCTTATCTGCTGACACTGTCTATGTATCTATGTATCTATGTATCTTTTGGATTCTCAACTCCAGTCGCAGTTGATTTGGAGTGGGTTGCAGGACCGGGAGACAGCATACCCCTGTCTCAGGCACACCAACACAGCTACCTGTAGGCAAAGTGTCAATTTTGCTGACAAGTTCAAGTTCAAAGTTCAAGTTTATTACAGGAAAGACTCCGTTGATCAAGCTCATTCACAAGGAGGTCCTGAGGCACATACACATACAGTTCGCAATTACATAGACAGGATATATATAATGTAGAACAATGAAGAAAAAAATTATATAATACAAGAGGTATACACAGTAGAAGTCCTTATGCTATATGTGCTGTACAGCTTTAACCTTGCCCTAAATTATGCAACACATTTCAGCTTAATAAGTAGAGGGCCAGTTGGTACCTAGGAAGTTGACTTGGCGTTGGGGGCCTAGCAGCACCTACAGGTATCTTTTAATTTAGAGATAGCTAGTGTTTTGTAGGAGTTAATTGAGATGATGCTGGTTAGCTTCAGCATGGCTTGTAGTTGGTTCCAAATGTTTGGGAGGGCGTATGAGACAGTATGACAGGTATGTATTTTGCTGTGTTGGTGTCACCCTAAGGGTAGCATACCAGCCCATACCACTGGATAATGTTTCCCAATGGCATCATATACACCATGAACAACAAGGGTGACAAGACTGAACCCTACAGAACCCCACAGCACAGAGGCTTCAGTTAGATGAGGCTAACCCCATCATCACTGTTTGCACTCTGTCTGTCAAGCATGACCTAAACCAGTTGATGACATTACCGGACAGGCCACACCAGAACCGCAGGCGATCAAGCAACACCTCATGATCTACAGTGTCAAATGCCACAGAGAGGTCCAGGAGGACCAAGATGGTACAATCTCTTCTGTCCCTCACCATCAGGAGATCATTTAGCACTTTCCCCAAGGCAGTTTCCCTACTGTGCCCCGCTCAGAACCCGACTGAAAAGACTCATAGGTGGAAGAAGAAGCAAGATGCCTCTCAAGCGGAATGGCCACCACTTTTTCTATAACTTTTTCTAAAAACAGGAGATTAGAGACCGGCCTGTAGTTGCAGAGGCTGTCCTAGTCCAAAAAGAGCTTCTTCAAGAGGGGTCTGACAAAGGCCTCTTTCAAGGCCAATGGAAAGACCCCACTTCTTAAAGAACTCCAGATAATCTCTGCAACCACAGGTCCAATCAGGTTCAAACATCCAACCAAATGGCAGGTTGGACCTGGGTACAGATCTCATTGTGTTGGTCGCAGCTTCGAGACTATCTCCACCACCTCCTCTAGTCCAACTAACGCAGACTCATCCCAAACAGGAGGATTGTTTTGACATGGCTCAGGATGGACCCCACATCCCTTTCAAGACATGCTTGAGAGATCTCAGACCTGATAGAGGACACCTTGTCGGCAAAGAACAGGGCAAGCTCCTCGCACCTAGTGCTAGAACCTGCCCCACCAACACGGAGACAGGCAGGATGTAAAAGCCTGTCTACCGTGCAGAAATCTCCAAAGTCTAGTCTCAGTGGGCCTATCGGACCAACAAAATTCAATAAATAAATAGACAACAATTCTGCCTTATTTCTGAAATTGCCCCCTGATACTAACATGCTAACATACTATCATACTAAAAGCCAGAAGAATAGGCCTAATGGTCTTTCGTGTCTGCTTGTTAGCCAGCCCCAATTGGGCACTAGCTCCCCTTCCCCCCAACCCCCGAGAGGGTCAACTTCAGCTTCAGTATACCCATGCATCTGTCCCACCCTCTTTTAAAGCCCTACACTGTGCCCTGTTCGACTAGATTCCCAGGCAATGCATTTCATGGCTCCACCACCCTCTCAGTGAAGTAATGTCTTCTACATTCTCCCCTGTAGGTTCCCCCCTCCAACTTCCACTCATGCCCCCTGGTTGTGCCCCCTTTCCTTAGCCTGAACATTTCTTTGGCTCTGCCCCTGTTAATCCCTTTCACATATTTGAATACCTCAATTATGTCACCCCTGTCTCTTCTCTTCTCTAGCGAGTACAGCCCAAGGACTTCCAGCCCTTCTTCATAGGTCCTTTCACTCATGCCCTGGATCATCCTGGTTGCCCTCCTCTGAACCCTCTCCAACAATGCTACGTCCTTCCTGAGGTGAGGTCTCCAGAACTGCACGCAGTACTCAAGATGCGTCCTGACCAAGGCATTATACTTAGGAAGGATCACCTCCCTCTTACTGGACATTATTTCCTGAGCTATGCAGCCCAGAATCCTGTTTGCCCTTGCCGCAGATCTTCTGCAGTTTTCAGTGTTGTTCTTTCTGATGTCTACCACCAACCCCAGGTCCCTTTCACTCAATGTGGCTTGCAGCGAGACCCCTCCCAGGGTGTATACATGACCTGGGTTTCTGACCCCCAGATGCAGCACCCTACACTTCCTTGGATTAAACCTCAGTCCCCACCTCCTTGACCAACCCTCCAGGGTATCCAGATCCCTCTGGACTGTCTCTCTCACTTCCTTCCCGTCAGCCAGTGCTCCCAGTTTTGAGTCATCCATGAAGAGGCTCACCCTACTCCTAACACCGCTCCCTATATTGGAGACATAGGCATTGAACAGGAGTGGACCCAGTACCGAACCTTGGGGAACCCCAATGAAGACCTTCCTAGGGGAGGAAACTATCCCACCAACCACTGCACTCTGTGTCCTATCCATGAGTAGTTTTCTACCCATCTAAGCAACTGTCTTCCCACCCCCATCCCCCCAAACTTTGTCAACAACCCGATGTGGGGTACCGAGTCAAACGCCTTACTGAAATCCAGATATAGGACATCTACGGGTCTTTATCGGTCCAGATTCCCTGTCACCCAATCATAAAAATCTATGAGGTTGGTCTGACACGATCTCCCCGGGACAAAACCATACTGTTTGTCATCCATGTGCCCCAGCCTTTCCAGTTGCCTCCAGAGCTTCTCCTTGATGAAGCCCTCCATTAGTTTGCCTACCACCAATGTTAGGCTGACAGGCCTGTAATTTCCCATCTCCTCCCTAGACCCCCCTTTTGTGGATAGGCACCACGTGAGCCACCCTCCTATCCTGAGGCACCCATCCTGTTTGCAGAGAGGCATTGAAAAGTGCAGCTAGTGGAGCTGCTAGTTTGTCCGCCAGTTCCTTCAGAACTCTCGGATGCAGTCCATTTGGTCCCGGTGCCTTGTCAGTTTTCATCGCCCATAGGGCCTCCCTCATGCTGTCCTCTATGATTTCCCCCTTCCTAACCCCCTCTCAGCAAAGCATCCATCCCCTTCTAGGCCTGGCCCACCCATTGCCCCAGCCTCTTCTGGACCTCTGCTCTTCATCTGTCCTCTCCTCTCAGCTGTTCCCTTCCCATTCCAGCTGAATGGATCCCGTCACCTTCCATAAATACCGAGACAAAGTTCTTGTTTAGTACCTCTGCTCCTCCCCCGCTTCCTGAGTCCATCCCTCCCTTCCCAGTCCTAATCCTGGAGATCTGTGCTCTCCCTTTCCTCTTTTTCCCTATGTTTCTATAAAATCCCTTTCCACCCCTCTGAATATCCCTAGCCAGGTTTTGTTCCATCCTCACCTTAGCTCCCCTCACCACTCTTGTGACCCTTCTAGCTGTCAACTCATACTCACATCTCTCTCCATCCCCCCTGGACTGCTTCAAACTTGTGTAGGCAGCTTTTTTATCCCTCACCGCCTCTTGCACCTCCCTGGTCCACCAGCAAGGCTTGTTGGTCCTACCATTTTTACACCTTACCCTTGTACATGAGCTAGTAGCCTCCTGCGCCCCATTTTTAATGGCCTCCCACAAGCTACCAAAATCCATGTCTGGCCTAATCTTGTTCAAGCTCCCCCTCGGAATCCTGCCCATGCCCACAAAGTCTGCCCCCTGAAGTCCACTACTACTGTGTTTGAGCAGTTTTTCTCCCCCTTAGACACAGCAGAAACCAGATCATGTTATGGTCTCCTCCTGCCAGTGGGCTACACACCTCCAGGCCTCTTAACTGGTCACTGTCTGCAAGGACAACATCCAGTATCCCCCCCCAAGTAGGTTTCCCCCTCCTGTTGGACCAGGAAGACATCCTGAAACACATCCATCAGCCTCTGCTCTCTGGCCACCGCTGATGTCATAGTGTCCCAGTCTGCCCCCGGCATATTTAGGTTTCCCATGAACATCACCCTACCCTTTCCAAGGTCACAGTGCCCCTGATATTCTCAACCAGTTTTCCCTTCAGGACCTCATCCATTGCTGGGGGTCTGTATACCACCCCTAATTTCAGTCTTTTGCCTCCCCTTGATTGCAGGATTACCCAACTCGCTTCCACTCCCCCGTCTGCCTCCTCCACTCCACTAAACATGATGACATTCTTGACTACCAGTGCTACAACCCCTCCTCTACCCTCTTCTCTATCCCTCCTGAATATTGTGTAGCCCTCCAAATTTAGGTCCCAATCATTTTTCTCGGTGGCCCATGTTTCTGCAATTGCTGCCACATCCGCTGCTCCCTCTGCCAGCATCACCTGGGGCTCGGGCATTTTGTTGCCCATGCTCCTGTCATTGATCAGAACCGTCCTCCACCCCATCCCCCCTCTCCTACCCAATTGACTCAGCCCCACACACTCCCTATTTGCCCTTTTCTGCACAGCTCTTGCTTTGTTTACATCGCGGTCACCTGTCCTCATTTTCCGCCCAGATTTGGGACCTCAGACAGCCCTCCTGAATCCATTTTTTCACTAATCTCTCTGCCCTTTACAAGTTTAAACCCCACTTCTCGTTTATGAATCCAGCAAGTTTCAGTTTTAAGATCTCCTTCCCCTCTAGGTTAAGATGTATCCTATCCATAGCATACAACTCCTTATCATCCCATGTGTCCCCCCAGTCCCCCACCAGCCCATACCCTTCTGCCCTGCACCAGTCCCTGAGCCACTGGTTCACACCTTTGAGTTTGTGCTTGGTCTCCCCTGATGCCCTAGGTACTGGCAGAATTTCCGAGAAGGAAATTGAACTTCCAATAGAATGGCAGACTGGCCAGTTCCCAAAACCTTGCCTGGATTTCCAGATCGCTGTTCCCTTCCAAATCGTTTGTGCCCAGATGTACTAGGAAATATGGGGATCCCTCACATTCCAATGCTAATGAATATAGCTGGAATTTGGCCCTGTGAAAGGATAGGCCCAGGATACATTTAACCCTGACCTGGCTGTTTCTTCCATCCCCCCACTCCCTTCCACTGGATGCACCTGGTCATGAAGTTTCCCAGCAGGATCACACTCAGCCCTCCAACTTACTGGCACTTTTGATCCCTGCTAGGCTTTTCCTTCTTTCATCGATCCCCAGCTTACTCCTCCCACCCTCTTCAGTCCAGGGATCACTAGTCTGTGCATGTCCTACCATGCTCTTTCTTCTGCTTGCGGCTCCCAGTTTACTCCTCACCCCCCAACCTCCTGGGAGGCACTGCTGGCCCCCCGGTCCCCCGGACTCCTTTTTTGGGTCAGAATGTACAGGTCCCCAGCCCAGACACCCTTCTACTGCTTCTCTACCTGACTCCAGCCCTGCCTCCGGTCTTGTCTCCCCCATCCCATCTGGCATATTTCTCTCTACTCCCTTTCCTCCCCCTTCCCTTCCTCATCAGAGTTATCCCACCCCGATGCTGGCCTTTCTAGAGTACCCCTATTCCCCCCTTCTTGGCTGACTTCCCCAGCCTGAGTGCCTGCTTGACCCCAGTTCCCCCTCCTCTGTCCCCATAGCCTCCCTTGCCCCAACCCCCTGCTAGTCACCCTCCCTGACTGCCCCCTCCTGTTCTGCTACCTCTCCTGACCCCACCCCCCTGGCTTGCTGACCAAACCTTCTCTGATTGCCTGCTCCCCTCTCCCATCAGCCTCATCCACCACCTCTCCTGGGTACAGCATGGTGAATCTGTTGCTAACTTTGATGCCTGCCCCTGGATCATTTTCTCCTACCCCCCTCCCTTCTTTGCTTCCCCTGATCAGCCCCCCTCCTGAGAGGTGTTTTCCATCCATTGCTTGTATTGCGCCCTACCCCTCCGGAGTTTCTATAGGGCCCATGCTTATCTGCTCCCTGGGGTATGCTGTAGTGGCCTCTCTTCCTTCCAAGGGACCATTTCCACTCCTTTCCCCCTCTTCCTCCCCCCCATGCCTTCCAGCTACTATCTGATCCCCTCAACCTCCTCCCTAAGTCCTGTCAGCTGAAAACACACTGGACACCCTCCGAACCTCCATGCCCAATTTAAGATTATTGCTGCCCCACACCCCATACACCTAATCACCCTGCTGAAGATGCCTGGTCTGGCCCACCCTGAATCCACCCTCATTTTAGTGTGAGTAGTGCCAACCGCTTGCAGAACCAATTTTAGTTTTTGCCCATCCCACAAGGTCAAATAGCAATAAACAATTCAGCACAGTTATCACAGTTATCAGCTATCAGCCATATATATATAGCAGGTAGTCAATGGTGCCCGAGCAGGCACAGCATACAGTCCCCCTTTCCTGCAATCTGCCACAATCCAGACCCAATTCCATTTTTGCCCACCCCTCAGCAATCAGTAGCAATAAACAACAGTTCAGCCCAGTTATCAGTTCACATTTATCGTATCCTGCAGCGGAATATAGCAGGTAGTCAATGGTGCCCAAGCAAACACAGCTTACAGTCCCCCTTTCATTCAATCAGCCATAGTCCAAGTCACCTTCTCTCAGCTTGCTCTTTGCAAATGATCAAAATTGCCCATGCAGAAACAGCATACACAGCTCCCTTTTCCCAATCAGTAATCCAGGACACCAGTCAGTGGCATTAGTCCAGGACACCCACTCACAACCTTCCCGCCTCCAAGGTTCCACCCCCTACCAACTATTTAATACAGGTCAGGGCCGGGGTGGGTGGTGTGGGACAAAGAACACAGCAGCTCTTCCTCTCGTAACTAGGCTAATGGCCTTTATAGCCCAGTCACACAGTTAAAGTTTGCAGACTCTTCACTGATTGGCCCCACCGCTCCTTGCTCCTGAGCGGCGGTGGCACTCCGTTCACTCCCTCTCCACCGATGTGGCTTCTTTCTTCTCGCAGGTCTTCCTCTGACCACTGATGTGGTCTCTCTCTCTCCCACCACCGATGCGGCCCCGGAATCTCCTGCCCCATCTCCCACCACAGCTCCCCAAAGAACACAGCAGCTCTTCCTCTCGTGACTGGGCTAATGGCCTTCATAGCCCAGTCACACAGTCAAAATTCACATGCTCCGCGCTGAGTGGCTCCACTGCTCCTTGCTGCTGACCAGCGGCAGCCCTCTGTTCACTCCCTCTCCACCGATGCAGCTTCTTTCTGCCCCCGGATCCTCCTCCGACCACCGATGTGGTCCCTCTCTCTCTCTCTCTCTCTCTCCCACCACTGATGCAGCCCCAGAATCTCCTACCCCATCTCCCACTGCAGCTACCCAAAGAACATAGCAGCTCATAACATAATGCAACTGATAGCATAATGCAACTTTAGGGCCAATTTGTCCTCCATCAGGCAAGATCTCCTCCAGCACCACTCTAACCTCTGACCCCTAATCTTTAAACTCTAGAGATCCTCATCATACCATGGAAGTCTCCGGTAAGTAGACAGGGGCTGGGCATGAATGGGTGTGATTGAGTCAAAGGCTACATTGACAGCCTCCATTCCAGTCACACATGCTGCCTCCACACTCGATAGGTCTAGCACTGCCTGAAGTCCTACCGAGGAAACCCTTCTTAAAGGGCAGTACTGGACCATCTCCACAGAGGCAGGACCATCTGGGGGGCCCTAAATGTGAACCCCATGGTGCTGTAATCTGACTACTGGATCCACTCTGAGGTCAATAATATCTAGGCCTAAAGAAAAAAACAAGGTCCAGCATGTGGCCACCCGAGTGCGTTGCTGTTATAATATTTTGTGTCAGACCCAGAGTCTTCATACTCTTAAGGAGATTGCTTCCAAGTCCCAAGAGCCTGCCATCAACCCAAGCATTGAAGTTCCCCAGAATCAACCATCTGGGGGACTCCAACACCAGGCCGGCGACGAGCTCGTCAATCTCCCATGAAAGGTCCCCATCTCTTCCCAAGGGACAACAGAGCAAAAGAACTCTGAAGCCTGCACCAAGACCCCATCGGGTGGCCACCCACTCAACGAACCCTATTGAACCAACAGGTAGCACCATAAGGTTCAGGCTAGATTTAAAACAAATGGCCACCTGCCTGCCCCAGTGATCCTCCCTTGGGGTGTGTATCATGGAGTACCTGGCCAGCACTGCCGCCTCCAGAATGGGAGCAGCATTCTCATCCAGCCAGGTCTCCATGACACAAGCCAGGTCAACCAAGGATATCAAGTCCTCCATTATTTCAGTCTTGTTCCTCATTGACCTGGCATTGCATAACACAACCCGGGTAGGATGAAGGGAGGCAGCTGGACCAGCCATCTACCACCATAGAAACATAGAAACATAGACTTTGATGGCAGATAAGGACCGCTAGGCCCATCTAGTCTGCCCATTTCCCCACCTACAGGATAGGCCGCAGATTCTAGTTAACCAACAGCCTATTTCTTCCTACCCCCCCACAAGAATTGCCTTATGTCTGTCCCATGCATTCTTGAATTCTCCCACAGTTTTAGACCCAGCAACCTCCTCAGGAAGGCTGTTCCAGCCATCCACTACCCTCTGTGTGAAATAATACTTCCTCACATTGCCCCTGAACCGCCCTCCTTCTATCTTTAAATTGTGTCCCCTTGTTCTTGCAAGTCTCTTTTTCTGAAAGATGCTACCCTCTTGGATTTTGTTGATTCCACTGAGGTACTTAAAAGTTTCTATCATGTCCCCCTCTCCCTTCTTTCCTCAAGGGTATACATATTAAGCTCCTTTAGTCTCTCCTCATACGGCTTCTCTTGCAGACCCTGCACCATTTTAGTTGCCCTCCTCTGGACTACCTCTATTCTGTCTATGTCCTTGCGGAGATGGGGTCTCCAGAACTGGATACAGTACTCAGATGGGGTCTCACCAACTGTCTGTACAGAGGATAACAACTTCCTGTTTTCTGCTGCTGATGCCTCTCCCTATACATCCCAGTATACCCCAGCCCTCCTCTGCCTTCTCCACATTGCTTGCTAACCTTAAGGTCATCTGGTATGATTACCCCAGGTCCCTTTCTTTTTGTTGTTGTTACTACCTCCCCACCCATTGTGTATTCTTCCCTGGGTTCTTGTTTCCAGGTGCATTGTTTCACTTCTTTGCATTGAATCCTAGCTGCCATACTTCTGACCATTCCTCCAACCTTGCCAAGTCCCTTTTCATCCTTTCCCGCCTCCTTGTGTATCAACCCTGTTGCAGATCTTTGTGTCATCTGCAAAAGGCATACTTTTCCTTCCAGTCCCTCTGCAATGTCACTGATGAAGACATTAAAAGGACTGGCCCTAATACTGAACCCTCGCGGTGCCCACTAGTAACTGCCCTTTCTTCAGAGTGGACTCCATTTACAATTACCTTCTGTGTCCTGTTGTCCAGCCAATGTTTTACCCAGGCTACCACCCTGGGACCCATTTCAGAGCTGGTTAATTTGACTAATAATCTTTGTGTGGGACTGTGTCAAATGCCTTGCTAAAGTCTAGGTAGGCCATGTCACAGCCCCTCCCTGGTCTACTACTTTGGTCACCCAGTCAAAGAAATCTATTAGATTCATCTGACATGACCTTCCGCTGTGAACCCATGCTGCCTTGGATCCTGTGCTCCACTGACCTCTAGGTACTCAACTATTCTTTCCTTCAAGTGACTCCATCACTTTCCCTACCACAGAGGTCAGACTGACAGGTCTGTGGTTTCCTGCCTCTGTCTTGGTCCCACTTTTGTGAAGGGGAATCACATCCGCCTTCCTCCAGTCCTCGGGTACCACACCATCCTCCCATGATTTATTAAAAGAGTAGCCAGTGGTTTCACTAGTTCCTTCCTTAATTCTTTTAGAATTCTGGGGTGAATTCCATCAGGACCCATTGCTTTGTCCACCTTCAGTTTTAGGAGTTCTTGCAGAACCCTTTCTTCTGTGAAAGGACTGGGATCGACCCCCTATCAAGAGTGCTTCTGTTAATTGGATTAGGCACTTCCCCCTCCTCTTTTGTGAATACCGAGCAGAAATAATCATTCAGTATTCCTGCTTTTTCACTGTCCCCCTCTGCCCACCCACCGTTCATTCTATTCAGCCTCACTATCCCTCCCTTTGTCTTTCTACGCTTGCTGATGTACCTATAAAAGGTTTTATCCCCCTTCTTAACTGAGTTGGCTATCTTTTCCTCAGTTTGGGCCTTTGCTATTCTGACTTCCCTCCCTGCTGATGTGCAGTACATCAAAGTTTTTATTTTATTTTATTCAAATCTAGGATTACAAATACCTTTGAGCAGGAACTGCTCATTTACAAAGGTTCCACGTCAAAGGAATGGGGGGTATACATACATACAAAGGTCAACATAACAATACATAGTTACACCATCTAACATGGAGCCCTTGGGTATGGAAACTAAGCAGGGTGGGCCCCTATCCAATTCCCATTTCACCCAAGAGCATCTCCTTGGCCTCACCACCCGAATCCCAGCCACCCTGGCAGCCACTCAGGGACAACACTCCCGCCCCCCCCGAGCTATCCCCATATGTGTTGCTTTTACTGATGTCACTAGCCAAGTATGTGTCTGTCTATCTTATCTTTCTTTCTTTCTTGCTATCTATCTTTCTGTCTATTGATCTATCTATCTATCTATCTTCTTTTCAAAAACTGTGTTAATGCACCGGTTAGAATACAACGTAATGCCACAAAAGTAGGCAAATGTGGCATTAGGTTTCCCAACCCTAACTCCCTCCATCCCCCCAAGCAGCAAAGGGACAAGATCACAAAAGCAACCATAGAAAGCCATCATCAGGTAAGACTAACAACATAAATCAGTTTCCAGATGATACAAATGCAGTAACACTGATAGTCTACATTCATGGATTTGTATCTGTAGCTGCATAACCACAGGGCCCCACAGGGGCTGTGCTTATGCAGCTACACCTCTGTGAATATGTCATACTCATACATGAGTGCAGTATGTGTGGCTGCAGAAGTGCAGGCACCATAGGGGTCTGTGCTTCTACAGAGAGAAGGCCCCAATGGAGTGTGTGCATCTGCAGTCAAATGTACCCATGCATGCTGTACAAATTACCTCACTAGATAGCATGATCCACTAGTGCATGGTTTTCTACATGCAGTTGCATACCTGACAAACTACTGTCCCTTTGAAAAATGTCAACATCCACTGCTAAAACCATGATATCCACATTGCAACAGTACTGCTATCTGTGTAACTGTAGGCCTTACAGGTGTCTGCCCTTCTGGAGCCAAAAGTCGATGTGTATGTCTTACACCTGTGGCTGAAGAGGCAAAGGACCCTTGAAGGCCTGCACTTTTGTGCAGTACATCAAAGTTTTTATTTTATTTTATTCAAATCTAGGATTACAAATACCTTTGAGCAGGAACTGCTCATTTACAAAGGTTCCACGTCGAAGGAATGGGGGGTATACATACATACAAAGGTCAACATAACAATACATAGTTGCACAATAAAAAGAAGTAAGAGACTGAGGTTTAGGAAATTACAGTAATTCAGAATTTGCCAAATGTTGGGTAGCATGACATACCAGCCAAGGGCAGTCTTAGAAATAAGCACAGCAGGTGACAGGGAAGAGGGTATGCAGGCAGGAAGGCCATTGTCGAAGGGTAGAGGGTGAGGGAGAGCTCTAAAGGGAGGGAGGGAGGGATAAAAGTCAGGAAATGCCCAGGGAGGAAAGGGAGATGGGGCAGGGGGGTAGGCAGGTAGAAGGGGGCAAGGCAGGGAGAGTTAGCTGTCAAGACTTAAGTGGAGGGCAGTGACCAGTGGGCCCCTGATTAGGCGAGGCAGTCACAGCGACTAGTTGAAATGAGATGAAGTTAGAGTTGCCTCTTAAAAGGGCCAAGAGCAGCAGCAGCAGTAAGGTTTCTTTGTTGAGAGTATTGTACCACTGTGGTGCTCTGTGGGCAAAGGCCCTCTGGCCCATGGTAGTCTGGCATCTGGGGACAAGGAAGGTTAGTTGTTGTGAACTTCTAGTTCGCTGGGTGCTGTGGTGGTCAATGATGAACTTTGCAATGCCTGGGGGCATGACCCCGAGGAGGACTTTTTTGGCTAAGAGGCAGGTTTGATACTGTATCCGGCTGATGAGAGGAAGCCATCCTGCCCAAGTGTACAGGTCACAAGTGTATGTGAGTCAGTCAGCCCCTGTTAGCAGCCTGCATGCTTTGTTGAGTGCAACTGTAATTCTGCGGAGGGCAGAGGCAGAGGCAGAGCCATAAATTGCTAGCCCGTAATTGATGATGGAGGTGACAGAGCTGTTGATAGCCAACCAGAGAGTGTCAGGAGTCATGCAGTGTCTGTCTGTAGATCAGGCTTATAAGGATGTTGGTGGCTTTGGTGACAGAATCTATGTGCCGATGGTAGGAGAGTGAGCTGTCCAATGTGACACCAAGGCATTTAAAATAAGGAACGTGTTCAAGTAAGGTCCCTGTTTGGTTTAGAATGGTGAGGTCACGGGATTTGTACTTGCTTCTGGTGTTGTAGAAGGTCATAACCTTTGTTTTGCTCTAGTTCATGACCAGTTTGTGTGACTTGAACCATTCTTCGATGCGCATGAATTCAAGCTGTAATTGTTTCTTGAGGAGCTCTGCATTTTGGTCATTGGTGAACATGACTGCATCATCAATGTAGAGCAGTAATTTCTGGTGGCAGACACTGGGAAGGTCATTGAGGAAGAGGCTGAAGAGTAGTGGCCCCAGTATGGACCTCTGTGGGACCTCTGAAAGGACTGGCTTTTCTTCCGAGGTGCACCGGCAATCCTAACCCGCTGGACCCTCTCCCCAAGGTAGCTTGAAAACCAGAGCAGCGCTTCATTGGAGAGCCCAATGTTTGATAATTGCTTGAGTAGGAGTGGGTGGTTCACAGTATTAACAGCTTTTGTAAGGTCGATGAATACTGCCCCTACACAGTTTCCTTGATTGAGTGTGGTATGGATGAAGCCCTTGAATTCTAATAGTGCAGTGGTGGTACTGTGTCCTTTTCGGAAACCATGTTGCTCAGGACACTGGATGTCATATTTTTCCAGGTACTTGACTAGTTGGTCTGAGGTTATGGGCTCCAGGGCCTTAGACAATGGAGGGAGGCTGGAGATAGGTCTGTAGTTGGAGTGCAGTGATTTGTCTTCACTTTTGTGTACCAGTGTGATGGTCACCTGTTTCCAGTGAGATGGGAACTGGGACATCCTTAGTGATAGGTTGAGGACCTTTGTCAGGGGTTCAAGGACTTCTTCAAGGACAAGAGCTAACAACTTCAGGTCAAGGGAGTCACCGCTGTAGCCTGCGTTGTGAATGGCCTTCCGAATATAGGTTCTGGCTTCATGCACTGGGATCTCCTTGAAGTAGAATTGTGTGGCAGGGTGTAGGAGAGGAGTAGTTGCAGGAGGGTTACTTCCAGAGGGGGCATCAAAGAAATTAGAAGGGAGAACACTATCCAAGTTGGAGAACTCATTGTTAAAGGTGTTGGTGATTGTGTACAGGTCAGATGTTGGTGTTCCATTTATGTTGAGCATGGTGGGTGGTGACTTAGGGTCCTTGCCTGTAAGGTCTTTCAAGTTACTCCAAAATGTTTTTCCATCACCCCAGGAGTTGGAGAGAGCTTCCTTGAAGTATTTGCTTTTGACGCTCCTAACTGCCCATGTGCACTCATTTCTGGCAGCTTTATATTTATAAATATCCCCAGGTTTGGATGTTGCATGGGCACAGTGCCAGAGATGATCCCTACATTTGAGTAAAGTGATTAGATCGGGGGTTATCCAAGGGTTAGCTCTGCCCCCGACCTTCAGCTTTTTGAGAGGTGCAAAGATATTGCAGGCCGCAGTGAAGTGGCTGATGAAAAGGTCTAAGTCTTGGTTTACAGTACATCAATAGCAGAGTCGATTGGTGTCCAGTCCAGGTGGCTTAGGTGTGTCTTTAGTAGCTCAAGGTACCCCTGCTTTAACACTCTGGTGTGGATTATTTTACTAGGGGGCTTAATGAATTTATTTGTCCTGGTACATGTGATTGGTGAGTGGTCACTGATCTCATCAGGGAGCACTGAGACTTTTGAGATTCATTCAGGGTGATTAGTAAGGATCCAGTCCAGAAGTGTGTGCGACCCTGTCTTATAGTTGCCTCTGGTTGGGGTGGTAACAAGCTGGGTGAGATTCTGTGACGTGACAGCATCCTTGTAGTTTCTGGCCTCCAGCGATAGCCAATTTATGTTGAAGTCGCCTAGTACTATGAGTTCAGAGTTATGGTGTAATCCCTATAGGCTTTCCAATATGCTCATAAATCCATTGGTCTGATCTTTAGGGGGTAGGTACACAGAGGCAATGGTGAGATCCTTGTTGTGCACCCTGAGTAGATCTTTAATAGCAAGAGCCTGTGAGGGTGGTTTAGGGTTTAAGAACAGGAAGACTTGACCCAGATAGGAATTCCTCTGGTAGATGGCACAGCCCCCACCTCCTTTGGAAACCCTGTCCTGCCTGAATATAGAGTATCCAGGGATGGTTACTGCAGCATCTGGTATCTTGGGGTTAAGCCATGTTTCGACACGAGAGAGTACATCAGGGCTATGTTGTTGGACCCAGGTTTGCAAGATGTCAAGTTTGTTAAGGAAGCTGCAGACATTGATTGAGGCTAATGTGAGGGATCCCACCCACCTTTTTGTGGCATGGAGTGCTAGGCCGGAAGGCCTCGGGTTAGGATGAAAATTTCCAGATATCAGAAGTAGCATAAGTAGTATCCTAAGAAGGTAAGCTTTAATCATTTTGCAGGCTAGTTTTGTTGTAGGGTATCTAGTCCTCTTGGCCTTGCTGGTCTGCGTTTGCCCCATGATATTGCAGAGCACAACATATAAAGCCATGTTCTTAGAGGTGTCATGTGATTGATGAAAAGTAATCAAATCCACAGGAAATGGTGAACTACTGGGGACCAGAAAACTGTTACTGTAGTTCAAAGACCAAGAATGTGATAAATTTCTGAAGGGGTTAAATTCCTGAAGGTGATGAACATTAGCCTGGGGCATATGCAGGATGTAAACATCCTTTGTTAGTATCTTCCCTTTGTTCTCCAAAATGGTTGTGAATAGACCTTAAAGACAAGTACACATCCTTTAAGAAAAAGTCAGGCGGAAATGTGAATTCAATGCAGCACTCCACAACTCAATACTCTACCTAAGAAATGTTACACAATGCTTGTATAACAGATTTACTGACCTTACTTTTGGCTTTGATGGCTTCCAAAAAAGTTGATTTATGATGAGAATGCCAATACCTGGTGGTGATGTTTTGCAGTTTCATAGTCCAGGAAATGTTCATAGATGTTATGTCCAAGAATGGTCCAGTTCCTCCAAGCACAAACACATGAAAATCCACAAAAACTAAACTACTGACAGAGACAAGTACTCTTGCAATTATTGTATCATGGATTTCATGGCACCTGTGCTTCTGCAACCAGTGGTCAGTGTGTACATTTTACACCTGCAGGCCTGTCAAGTGTATTTACTTGTGTCAGTGTCAGTGACTCAGTAGGTAGCACACTTGCCTCTGAGGCCGGGAGGTCAGAGGGCTGTGCGTTCAGTTCCCACATCTGGCACTTGGGTTAATGTCCCAGTATTGACACTGCAGTGCAACATGAGAGGGGTGCTGCACTTCTAAGGTGCTGCCTTTCAGATGAGATGTTAAACCGAGATCCCATCTGCCTGGATTGGTGGTAATTCAGGTGGATGTTAAAGATCCCATGGCACTTATCAAAAAGAGTAGGGTAATTTCCTCAGTGTCCTGGCCACATTTCCCTCATTCACTAACAATACCACCAACAGCTTAATCTGGTTCAAGGTCATTTGGCATTCATCTGTATCCCCCTTCCCTGGGTCATGCCTGGAAATAGGCAGGATTTGTCTAGTGCACTTACCCGGTCAACAAAAACTTACTAAATAAATAAAAAATAAATAAATAAATACCTTTATGTCTTGCATTACAGATTCAATAGTACCTGAGGCTACAGAAGCATTCGCTCCATAGTGGTCTGTGCCTCTGCACACAAAAGAACTCACTCTTGCAGTTTGCATATTGTAGATTGGTATCTATACCTGGAGGAGCCTGTGCTTCTGTACACAGAAGTAGTGTTTTGGTTTGAGAAATATGAATTTATGTCTGTAGTGACTGCATGTATGTCTTGCAGCTTGCATGTCACAGATACAAACCCATGAAGGTAGCACATTAGTGCTTCCACATTTATGTCATCTGGAGACAGTTGTATGTTGTTTGTCTTTTCAGATGATTGCTGTCTGTAGTTGCTTGTGTGATCTTGTCCTTTTACTGCTTGGAAGGGATAGGGAGTTAGTATTGCAAACCCTAACATCACATGTCCCTACTTTTGTGGCATTATGTTGTACCCAAACTGATGCATTAATACAGTTTTTGCTAAAAATATCCTTTCTTTTTGAGACAGTGGAATTGCATCCTCATTCATGCAGGTCCCTAGTGGCCTAAGTATCAACTAGTTGTAAGGCGTGTTGTCACTTGGTGTTACAATTTTCAAATAGCAAAATATAGCTTGTTATCAACAGATTTTTTGAAGAGTCAGCAAGTGGCATTGTACAGAAACAATGACTCACATGCATGTATGTAAGTCATTAAATCAGTGAGCACTAGTTGGCTGGCATAGTGCACAGTGATGTCAGTGACTGTTCTTTATGATTTGTCACTCAGGATAGTGACCTGACATTTCCACCACTATAGTTTTTCTATGGAGCCTCCTATGAATGCTACCTTTTTGCCACTTTACCAAGTCATTACTTTCCTTTACAATGGCAACTGATTTGTATGACTGGGCAAACTGTATGGACATAACAAAAGTATCACAACACTGCATAATTTCACAAAAGCTCATGAAATTCAACTTTAATTACTGATGTTATTTTGGAATCTTTAGCCACTTATAACATGGCCAGCATCTGAGGAAAAGACTAGAGAGTTGAAAGACACAGCCTCTGTTTTCAATATTGTTTTTATTCCGACAGCAGCTTGTCTCTCAGGAATATACCTTGTTCACAGGGATATACCCTGATCAGGCTGACACCAGCTGTCATTCAGTTCACAACCAGGAGTTTCTCCCATATTTTGCTCTCACCCTTCTCCTCTGGTGGGCCCTGTGCTCCTGTCAGACTTGCGCTGTCACAGATTCCCCCGTGGCAGGACCAAGCTCCCTTACTCAGCTGCAGGGGTTGCTGTGTTGGTGAAACTCTCTGCCAAACCTCCCAGACAGAAATGCACTGCTGAGCGGCAGCTGTCTCGGCAATGGCCTGCCTCCCAACATGACTTCCCGGGCTCGCTTCCAAACTCGAATCTTCAGCATGGTTGGGCAGTGCTCTGCTGTTGGGCCTTGGGGTGACCTCAGAGCCTAATATTTAGTGTCAGTAAACCCAATAAAATTGGTGATATTCTTTTCTCTTGTTTTAACTTTATAGGGGCTTACCTAGGGCAAGCATGGTACCTAGGGCAAGCACGGCAAAGAAGCTAAGAATACAGGAGTTTAATTGGTGTCTGAAGGGGTGGTGTGCATAAATTGGGTATGGGGTAGTAGGGGAGTGGGGTGAGACATGGAACAATAAGGGGCTTTATGCCAAGGATAGGCTGCATCTCAACATTGAGGATACAAGGGCATTAGGACAGAGGCTGGAGAAGTACATTAAAAACAACATATATTTAAACTGTGGAGGGGGAGGGCTGAGTCAAATAGCAGAGAGGAGGCACCTTCCAGTGGAGACCGGAAGGCCTCATCTCTGAGAGAGGGAAGAGGAAAATGAGGGAAAGTTACCAAGACAAAAGTGGAAAGGGGAAAGGGGAGAGACAGGAAGAGGAGGGGGCAGGACACAAGGTGGACTGTAGTATCCTTGAATGCAAGGAGCTTAGCAAACTAGGTGATAGAGTTCCAGGCAATGATGGTGGAGGGGGAGGTAGATATTACCACCATCTCAGAGACCTGGGCCACCCAATACCATGACTGGGATTTCACGTTCCTGTGATACAAGGTGTTCCACAGGGACTGGGGGGGAAGGAAATGGGGAGGAATAGCTATTTATGTCAGGGAGAGGATACTGTGTACCAGGGAAGTGGGGGATGAGAGGAGGCCTGAAGCCATATGGATTTTGCTCCATAGCCCTAAAGGCAAGACGATCAGGAAAGGGCTGGTTTACAGGCCACCCTCACATGGCAAGGAGGTGGATAGAGAGCTGGGGGAGCAAATCAGGAAGGTCATTGGCAAAGGGAATACAGTTATTGTGGGAGACTTCAACTTACCTGGGGTTGACTGGCAGACATTAACTACAGCACATGCAAGGGAACAGGTGCTCCTGGAGGCTATCCAAGACAGCCACCTAGTGCAAGGTGTGAAGGATCCTACTAGGAGGGGAAAGTACTGGATTTGATGTTAACAAGTGGGGATCAAGTCCAGGATGTGGTAGTGCAGGACCCTCTAGCAGGAAGTGACCACCTCTCAGTCTGGTTCCTCCTCAACACAGGGAGGGAGTCAGCTAAGGCCAGGACAAGAGTGTTGGACTTCAGAAAGGCAAATTTTGCCAAATTGGGCAGCATCCTAGAGGGGTATTTAACTAATATTAACCCAGGGATGGATGCTGAACAGAAGTGGGTAATCATTAGGAAGGGGCTGAATGAGGCCATGAACATGTGTGCCAAATTTCAGAGTAAGCAGTCCAGGTAAAAAAAGACTAGCTGGCTCAGCAAGAAAGTGGAGGTGAGGGAAAAAAGATTGTCCTTCATTAAGTTCAAAATATCGGGGCTTGAGGAGGCTAGAGAGGTGTTCTCAAAAGCATCTAGAGAAGTGACCAGGTCAGTCAGGGTACCCAAGGCAGCAAAGGAGCTGAAGTTGGCTTAGGGGATCAGTGAGGGGGAAAAGGGGTTCTTTAAATACATAAAGGAGAAGAGGAGTTGTATGGATGACATTGTTAGAATCAAGAGAAAGGAGAGATGGGAGGAATAAGGGGAAGATCAAGCAGAGGCACTCAATGAGTATTTCTGCTCTGTGTTCATGAACGAAAGGGATGGCCCAATACAGAAGGGTAAAGGGATAAGGGTGCAGAGGGGCAGAGATAACAGATGGGGTCATCCAAGAGGACAGAGTTCTGAAGGGTCTTAAAGCCTTGCGGGTGAACAAGGCATCAGGACCAGACGGTGTACACCCATGAGTCTTGAAGGAACTGGTAGAGGTATTGGCAGACCCTCTGACGGACCTGTTCTATACCTCCTTGGAGATGGGGAATGTACCCAGGGACTGGAGAATGGTGCATATGATGCTCCTTCACAAGAGTGGACCCAAGGACAAACTGGGCAACTACAGACCAATGAGCTTGACTTCCATAGTGGGGAAGCTGATGGAGACAATTCTAAAGGAGAGATTGATAACCTTTTTTGATAGCAATGGTCTGCAGGATGAGAGACAGCATGGGTAAGTCATGGGAAGATCTTGCCAAACTAACCTGATCAACTTCTTCAACTGGGTCACTAGGGCGGTTGACAAAGGCCACGCTGTGGATGTCCTGTATCTGGACTTCAGCAAGGTTTTTGACTCGGTGCCACACAGGAGGTTAATGAGCAAGCTGAGGGACATGGAGGTGGGAGAAAAACTGGTGGGGTGGGTGGAAAGCTGGCTATAGGGCAGACAACAGAGAGTAGTTGTAAGGGGGAGACAGCCAAGCCAAGGCCTGTAATGAGTGGGGTACTACAGGGTTCAGTGCTGGGCCTTGTTTTGTTCAAAGGCTTTATTGGAAACATTGCAGAAAGTGCCATAAGTAAGATCAGCCAGTTCCTGGATGGCACTAAGATTTGTGCAACAGTGGGCAATGAGGAAGGGAGGCAGGCACTTAGAGAGGATCTAGCTAAATTCAAACACTGGTCTAGGGAGTGGCAGTTGGGGTTTAACACTAAGAAGTGCAAGGTCATGCACTTCAGAGCCAGAAATTCAAGGAACAGCTACTGACTGGAGGGAGTGCAGGTAACAGCTTCAGAGGAGGAAAGGGACCTGGGGGTAATAGTTACAGAGGACATGAAGGTATCAGCACAGTGTAGGAAGGTAGCTGCAAGGGCAAATGGGATGCTGGGGTGCATTGCCAGAGGGATCATCTCTAGAAAGGGTTAGGTCATCCTGCCATTGTATAGATCACTGGTGAGGCCACACTTGGAGTACTGCATACAGTACTGGTGGGCATACCTCAAAAAGGATGGGAGATTACTGGAGGGATGCAGCATAGAGCTACAAAACTGATCATGAGACTAGGAAAGTTATTGTACAATGAAAGGTTGAAGGAGCTCAACATGTACTTGCTGGAAGAGAGAAGGGAAAGAGGGAACATGATAGAGACCTTAAAGTACTTGAAAGGCATAAACAAGTCAGGGAGGCAGGAGTGTCCGCTTTAAGGGGAGAAGTGTCACTAGGGGGCACAGTCTGAAGTTGGAAGGTGGAAGGTTTAGGAAGGAGATGAGGAGGCATTACATCACAGAGAGTGTGGTGGCAGGTTGGAATGCACTGCTAGAGTAGTTAATCACTCAAAGGACAGTGGATAGCTTTAAGCTGGATTGGTATTGAGTCAAGGACAGGTTAGTGCAGACAAGAATACAAAGGGGAAAAGACTGGGAAAGAGGAGGAAGGGAGGGGTTTAGATGGGGATGGGGCAGCTGTAGTGTTATGAAACTAAGAGCTACACAATCAGGCAGACTTGATAGACCTGTGGGCCTTTATCTGCCGGCAATTTCGTATGTTCATATGTTATGATTCTGCAGTTTACATAATTGCAAAAATGTAATTTTAAAATATCCACATGTTTGAAGGTTATACCTCAGTTACTTTTTAAGCTACAGAAGAGAAACTTGGTACACTTCTCTATGGATCTATCTAAAGACCATATACCAAACTGGTGCAATGTGAATAAATACTTCTTTAATTAATCATGTATAAATGAAATCATAATTTTTGCAAAATCTTGCAAAATTTTCACAGAAATTTTGCAAACTTTTCATGTAATTGAAATCATAAATTTGCCACAATTTTGCCAGTAGAAGATACATTTCACCCTGCTCTAAAATACATTGATGGAATTTTGTCCCCATACAAACAATTATTGTGTATTTCCCCATGTACCTCACCAATTATCCCACCAATTATAACTGTAAACCTCCCAATTAAAGCTCTATATGTCCACACCAAAATGCATATACAACTGGGAAAAACACACATAGACCAATGTTATAACCACCAAAACAAATAATTTAATAACCAATTAAGGCCAATTAACAAATGAATTAATACACCACCCAATTAACAATTCCCACACTCATTAACACACCCAGGACCCCTCACCTGCAAAATAATCATATAGCATGAACAAATGCACTATATAAACACTGAAAAAAGCTTCAGACAAATAACTCAGTAACAAACTCACCCCTATGTCATGAAATCCCCCCAGACAATACTGAAAAAAAAGCCTCAAATAACACAGTACCAAACTTACCCATACTATAAAATAGTCCCCGTCCAATCTCTTACCTTACAGGAATGTTCCACTGACACCATGCTTTCCATGATGCAGCAGACACTCCACACAACACAGTGCTGCAGTGCTGACAAGCCACTCCCAAAAATGCCTCATAATTCCATTAAGAAGTTGTTCCCTTGGCTGCTACTTTTGCTGGCAATGCCTGCTGCTCTCGGCCACATGCCTCATGTGCTGAGCTGCCCCATGACTTATACCCCTACACAAGCTGCTCCTGACCACAATAGCCAGCACCATGCCACATGCCACCAACGAAGTAGTGGAGGACTCGCTGCAGACACACACCCTTAAGTAGGGGTAATCCTGCACTACAGAAATGCAAAAGCATACCTCTGAGGTGTCCCTAGATTTTCAGGGATCTCCCTGATTTTGTCTCAAAATCATTCTCAGCACGAACTAAATTTGGCAAATGGGAACTGGAATAACAAATACTGTTAGACAGAGGAGTTAGAGCCTTGTTCTTCATCAGAACATGCTTTTCTCACAACACCAAATATCATAAGCAGCTTTCTGAGATGAGATAACCATTTCTTAAGCTGTCTTAGTGATATGGGTCATTTGTTCCCAATGTTTTACGAGTTGTCCTTGATTTATGAGGCAAGGGGTTGAGAGGTATTCAAAAAAGGGCCAAAAGAGAGACCATAACCAGAACTCCCCTACACTACAGAAATGCTAGGAATGAAACCAGTGATGGCAATCACTAAAATGTCGCTGATCACAAAACAGACACCAGTCCATAGAAAAGTATAAGAAAGAAGCCACCCTAATGTATTATAAAGAAAACTAAATGACAGGCAACTGCAGTATAAAAAACTACATATCCATCTTTAGGGCTAATTAAAGCAATGTTTTCAATATACGGCTTTTTTTACAGCTGTGGGCAGAGTCTGCAGCCATCTTGCTGTAGCAGTAAAAATGGAATACTGAAGCACAAATTTTAGGAGCTTTCAGTGTATCCTTAAACAAGTGCAAATCACTATACCAGCTAAATGAAATACTCCCTTCTCTGTGTTGAGTAGACCAGTTCCAACATTATTTTTCAGCTTGTGTGTCTCTCTCGTCATGCCTGCTTTAAGTGACCTGACAGCTAATGTCTCAGAGTAGGCACAAAGGCAAATTAATTACACCACTTCTTTGAAGCAGTTTAACTGTCTGCAACAATGCAATTAGAAACTTTTTTTTTGCAGGCTAGTGTCAAAAAAGCCTTGCTTGAGTAGCCAGATACTGAGAGAGAGAAAGAAAGAGAGAAACAGAGACAGAGACAAAAAGAAGGAAGAAAGAGAGTTGTCCAGTTTGTAGCCAGAGATGTACCAGGTATTTGTAAAAAGAAAGCATCAGAAGTCTATTTGACCTGTTTTATCACAGAATTTAATATATTGACTTGCTATTTTGTTAATAGTATTTGTTATTGAAATGTGATTTGCTAGTCCTGGAACCTAAGTAATTTATTGACATAATTTTCAACAGAGGACACAGCAATGTTTTAGAGGAAGTAACTCTGGAGGAGTTTCAAATTACTTTATCAGTCCCAAATGTATGTATGCATATGTGTGTGTGTGTGTGTGTGTGTGTGTGTGTGTGTGTGTGTGTGCATGTGTGTGTTTGTAATTTATCTTCTCTGAAGAGCTGCTTTATGTTAACCTTCTCAGGACCTATATGTCTGTCAGTGGCATTGAACTCTCATGGCTTTATATTTGTAGGAGGCGTAGAGAAAGAACTGGAAGGGGGCAGGATCAGTTGTGTTCCAGGACAGTAGCTGCTGTTGTTGTTTCACAGGGTTCTTGTGGATTTTACTTGGTAGGTTAGTTCTTTTCTCTCTTACTTCTAAGGGGCTAGCAGGGTATTGTTTTGGGTGCTGTTGGATGTTTGTAAACTGATTTGGTGGCTGTAAGTGGGGCTCATTTTGTGGTTGTTTCACTGTGTAACAGGCTGCACTGGTAGAGGCCTATTTCTTCTGATTTAAACCTATTTGGTGGGATTTGCTTGGGCCTAGTTCTTTGGCTGCTGGGCTTGGAGGGGAGACACAGGGCTGATACACTCTCTCTCGAGTCAGGTGTCTGCCTAAACCCGCCCTCCCCACCCCTCCCTCCCCAGAAGTCTGCAAATTTATAGGGGAACACCTGCCCTGCAATTGAGGAAAAGGCTGCAGGTGCAGCTCATGTAGTTCTAGCCACTGGGGTAGGGATTTAAAGGCTGGGAGAGAGGAACTTTGGGAGTTGTCTATTTCCTTATACGTTTAATGTGTTGTACTGCACCTAGTAACAGGGTTACTGGTGTACAGTGGGACTGTCTGTAAGATTAGTGGGTGACCTGATTAGGCAGTAGGGTATCTTGGACTAGGGGGGAACCTGGTGGCTCACCCAAGGAAACCTATTTGGAAGGGGATGGAACCACACATCATTAGGGCCGGCATCTTTGGGAGGGTGGTGGGGTGCACAGGGTGTGGAGCAGCCATGATACTGGACTGGGCTTGGAAGTTCGGTGGTTGCCCAGTGTGCTACCAGCTAGCACAGCTTAGGGAGGAGGTTGCGGGATTAGGAGAAAGCTGGGGGAAGGGAGGTGGTATGGTTGGGGAAGGGGGCTGGGAATCTCCACAGGGTTTCACCAAGCACTGGGGTGGTGGGCATGGGTAAAGAGTGCGGAGAATACTCAGGGGTCATATAGGGAACCTGGAAGAGGGGTCCAAAGGATACTACCAAGGAAGCAGGCAGGTAACTGGGGCCCCTCACAAAGGGGAGACGGAGGGACAACATTCTTAGGAAGTAGGCAGATGGCCAAGGCTGGACAGAAGGAAGCAAGGGAAGTGGATCAGACCACACTCAGTAACCGCTTCAATTCTTCTTCTGCTCAAGGATGAGGGGGGTGATGTAGCCATGACAGGGGTAGTTAGAGATGGAAAGGGAGTGGGAGGCAGGAGGCAGGGGCCAGATAGCAGGAAGAACAGGGGGGGACCTGGAATGCAGGAGAATGGGGGGAGCAGTGAATCAGAGAAGGAGGGGCAGGGGGAAGAGGGAGGAAAGTGCAAGGAGAAGGACCAGTTGGGAGGAAAGGTAAAGGAGAAGGACCAGAAGTACAAGGAGGATTCAGTAAAGGGAGCTGAGGGTTTAGGCCAGGGGAGCATGACTAGCAAGGAGGAACTAAATGGAGACAGGAAGGAAGGGAGGATGAGCCAGGCTAGTTTAGCAGATGGGGGAGAAGGACCAGTTGTGAGCAGTGAGGGGGAAATTAGCAAGGAACAGAAGGATATTCAGGAGGAGGAGAGGCATAGGATTGGAGAGGAGGGGGTGGCATGGCACCCAGAAAGGGGAGGAACACGGAGCCAGCTGGGTGGAGGGCCTGTAGAAAGGATGAGGGACATGGAAGGGGGGATGGAGGAAAGGTGGTCAGGTGCTCCTGCTGGGGATTCTATGATCAGGGGTATCAAATGGGATAGGGAGGTGAGAAGCCTGGCCAATAGAACAAGATGCTTCCCTGGACTAACAGTGCACAGGGCTAAGCATGAGGTATATCTAGTAGGACAATGATTGTACCCAGACATACTGGTCCACCTGGGTACAAATGACATTAAGGAAATAGCGAGCTAGAGATACAGGCAAGATTCCAGGGAGCTCGCCAGGGTCTGTCATGACATAGGATGCACAGTTTCCTTCTCAGAAATCCTGCCAGTGCCAAGGGCTAGTGGGGAACACAAAGGAAAATTAGGAGATAAACCAGTGGCTCAGGAGTGGTGTGAGGCCAGAGGGTATGGGTTGATGGGGATTGGGGAGACCTGGGAGGATAAGGAGCTGTACTGAGATAGACTACATCTCAATTTGGAGGAGGGGAACCTTGTTGAAAATAGAGGGTTCATTGGGTGAAAGTGGGTTTAAACTTGTGAAGGGGGGTGGGATGTGGAGAAAGGCTGTCAAGAGGGTGCTGATAAAGGAGGGACTCTGTCTCCACCCCCTGGGGACCAAGAGGATTGCAGGAAAGGCCAACTGGCAAAGTGCAGACCAGGGAAAACAGAATCTCTCATGGGAACATGAGCAGGGGAAATGGAACTATAGGGAAAGGGTGGAAGGTAGTCCTGCTAAATGCCAGGAGCTTGGGCAATAAAATGCCTGAGCTCCAGGCGATGCTAACTGAGGGAGCAGTGGATGTGGCAGTGGTCACTGAGACTTGGGCCACTGCAAGACATGACTGGGACCTGTACCTGGAGGGATACACTATGTTCAGGAAGGACAGGGGGGAGGGAAGGGGAGGAGGGGTAGCAATGATAGTCAAAAACTGCATTGGCATAGGGGGAGTAGATGAGGCAGAGGGAACCGTGGAGGCGACGGTCACCTTGATAACAAGGGGCAAGAGAGTAAAATAGGAGTGGTGTATAGACCTCTGCCCTGGCGGAGGAGCTGGAGGACAGTCTGGTGGCAGATGTTAGGAGACACTGCAGACTGGGCAGAGGAACGTGGTGGTGTTGGGGGACTTAAACATGCCAGGAACAGACTGGGAGACTATGACATCCTCTGTGACCAGGGAACAGGGTTGTTGGATGTCTTTCAAGATGCGTTCCTAACTCAGCAGGTGAGGGACCGACCAGGGAGGCACTGGTGCTGGATGTGGTCCTGGCAGACAGTGCATCAGATTGGGGCCTGAGGTAAGGGACCCATTGGCGGGAGGACCATGCTACTGTCTGGTTCTGCCTGGACCTAGGAGGGGTAGAAGGTTGCACAAAGACAGAAGTAACTGACTTCAGGGGGCGGATTTTAAGAAAATGGGAAGGATCCTTAAGGAGCATTTGATGGGATTGGTCAGACATGGACGCTGATAGTAGGTGGGAAATCATCAGGAGAGGGTGCAGGATGCCACCAGCACCTGTGCAAGAGTAAGAGGCAATCCGGTGGGCCCAAAACCCTGTTGGTGGACCAGGGAGATCCAGGGAGGTGGTGCGGGGAAAGAAAGCAGCCTATAAGCAATTCAAGTGCTCAAGGAGTGAAAGGGATCGAGGGGAGTACGAGCTGATGGCTAGAAGGGCCACTAGACTGGTGAGGGCGGCTAGAGCAAGGAAGGAGCAGAACCTGACCAGGGAAATTAAGAGAGGGAACAAGGGGTTCTTTAGATACATTGGGGAAAAACGAAGGGTGAAGGGGCAGATTAGCAGGATTAAATCAGGGGGAGCAGGCTGAGGTACTAAATGAGTACTTCACCTCAGTTTTCACCAGGGAAAATGGGGTGCTGCATCATACATGGGAGGAGACAGAGATACTGAGGAGGGGGACCCTTACCGATCGGGCAGGCCTGGGGAGAGGGAGGCATCACTGGCAGGTGGGGGGAGGGCTAAGCAGGGAGAAGGGGTACCAGAAGTGGAAATCACAGCTGAGAGAGTGAGGGAAGCCCTCAGCTCCCTTAAGACGGAGAAAGCACCGGGGCCGGATAAATTACATCCCAGAGTGCTGAAGGAACTTGCAGATGTCCTGGCAAAACCCCTGGCAGAGCTTTTAACCATCTCTCTGAGGACAGGGTGGGTGCCCCAAGACTGGAAGGTGGCGCATATTGCCTATCCACAAGGGGGATCAAGGGAGGTGGCAGGGAACTACAGGCCTGCCAGCCTGACCTCGGTGGTGGGCAAGGTGATGGAGGGTATTGTCAAGGAGAGGCTAGGGGGGGACCTGGATAAGTCAGGGTGCCTGGACGATAGACAGCATGGATTCATCCCAGGGAAATCGTGTCAGACAAACCTGGTGGAGTTCTATGACTGAGTGACAAGTGCCTTGGACCTGCGTAGCCCAGTAGATGTCCTCTTTCTGGACTTCAGCAAGGCTTTTGACTCTGTTCCTCACGTGGGCCTGTTGGATAAGCTGGGAGAAATGGGGGTGGGGAACCAGATGATCAGATGGATAGGCAATTGGCTCCAGGACCGGACCCAGAGGGTCGTAGTTGGTGGGATAGTCTCATCCCCAAGGAGGGTCATTAGTGGGGTCCCACAGGGATCAGTCCTTGGGCCCCTTCTGTTCAACGCCTACGTATCTGACATAAGGACAGGAATCAGGAGTGAGATGAGTCTCTTTGCAGATGACTCCAAAACTGGGGCGGTGGTGGATGGGGAGGAGGGAGGTGGCCCTACAGGGGACCTGGAGGCTCTGGAAAGATGGTCTAGAAAGTGGAAGCTGAGGTTCAATGCAGGGAAATTCAAGGTACTCCACCTGGGGGCCAGAAACCCAGGTCAAGTGTACACCCTGGGGGAAATGCTACAAGTCTCGATGGCTGAGAGGGACCTGGGGGTGGTGGTGGATGTCAAGATGAACAACTCTGAGACTTGTAGGAGGGCAGCAGCCAAGGCCAACAGGATGCTGGGATGCATCGCTGGGGATCACTCCAGAAGGAGGAAGTGATACCCCTCTGTATAACTGCTTGGTGAGGCCGCACCTTGAGTACTGCGTGCAGTTTTGGAGGCCACACTTAAAGCGGACATTAACCTCCTGGAGAAGGTCCAGAGGAGGGCAACCAAAATGATTTGGGGCTTATGGGACAGGACCTATGAGGAGAGGCTTGAAGAGCTAAATATGTACACATTGGAAGAGAGAAGGGACCGGGGGACATGATAGAGGTCTTTAGGTACATGAAGAGGTAAATAGGGAGGAACAGTTGGGGTGCTTGAAGGAAGGAGGAAGGGGCCACTAGAGGGCAGCTGGAAGCTGGAGGGGAAGATTCAGGGAGAAAGGAGGAGGTGCTACTTCACTGAGAGGGTGGTGGAGCCATGGAATGCACTGCCTAGGGGCTGGTGGAGGCAGAGACAGTGGAGGGTTCAAGAGGGGGTTGGACAGGTACAGGGGAAGGGTTCTGGAAGCAAAATCCAATGCAGCAAGAATATCCGGGAACTGGGAAGGGAGAAGCCAGAGAAGGCGAGGGGGACAGCAAGGTCAGCACCCAGGTTGGGGACTGACCAAACGAGCAGACACAAAAGACCATTAGGCCTATTCTGCTAGCATTTTAGTATGTTAGTATGTTAGTATATAAATGCTAGCCAACTAATATTTTAGGGGTTTCCATGTGTTGCACGGGGCATCATATGGAATTGCAAAGAAATCATAGTGGTGTCAACTGTAACACCTGGCTACCCCAGAATGCATACCTCTCACCCTGCCAGGACCAAAATGAGCGGCACTGCCCATTAAAATCAGGTAAAATGCTCACAATCAGGGATACATTTCTTACTTGACATACAGTGCAGCATCACAATTTGTGCGCAGCTATTCAAATGCACTCTGCATCCTGTCCTAAGGGTAATACTGTGCACTGGCATTAAAACATATTGTACTCTCTTGTAAAAGGCATGCATAAGTAAACCAAAAGTTAATTAGCAGAACAGAATTGCAGTCATGTTACAAGTGATTTCCCAAAAATGAAAAAAGTGGTTAAAAAAAAGGTCTCAAATTGTAAACAGCACCATTGGCTATATGTCATTACTGTGTAGACAATGTCTGGATTATTAAAAATAAAACAGAAATAAATAAAATCCCACATTGTAGCTTATGCAACATTGGTATACAGCTGGATACCATCATAATACAGTAACTTCATACTGTATGTACATAACGTGGTGTCACCACTCTATGAGTAGTATATAACTTCACACGTGTTCCTCTTTATTTTTTCTCCCTTGCTAAATGCATATATTATTACATAGACTATGGCAGCAGAAAAGTACCAACGGTCCATCTAGTCTGCCTAGACTTCCCTATCTGCCCCGGACCTATTGTCCATGCAGGGTTTTATCACTCCTGGTCCACCCCCCTGCTTCCCTCATTAATGCTGCTGACCTGAGCAAACACCAAACGCTTCACTCCATCCTAGCCATGCCTGAAAACATTTATGGTCTTGGTGTCTACCACCTCTGCTGACAGACTGTTTTACAGCTTCACCACCCTTTCTGTAAAATAGAATCCCCTCACATCCCTCTTAAACATTCTCACCTCCAGTTTCAACTCGTGACCTCAGGAGCTTGTTTATCAAAACATGTTTGTTTACAGTTCTTGATCAACTCCCATTGCATCTTTCCTGGACTTGGAACTCCCCCCACAAAAAGCATCCATATGCAGAGGGAGGTGAGGAAGCTCACCATAGTTTTATTGTCTCTGGCTAGAGCTTGTCTCTTTAAGTCACAACATATGAAAGTACAAAAATGTATTCTTTTGTCAAATGGCTTTTGTGACATATAAAAATGCTTTTGTGGGATCTTTTTGCTATCATGAGAGTTTTTTAAAGGAAGTTTTGAATTTTTTTTGGCTCACAGCCTCAAGTCCCCCACCTTGTAGAAGGCGCAGCCCTCGAGGTCCAGGGAGCAGAGGGGCTCCGAGCCGCCAGTGGGTCGGCGGCGCCTGTGCAGCCGACCAAGGGTTCCAGGAGGCCGGGAGAAGCAGGCAGAAAGAAGGCGCAGCCCTCGAGGTCCAGGGAGCAGAGGGGCTCCGAGCCGCCAGTGGGTCGGCGGCACCTGTGCAGCCGACCAAGGGTTCCAGGAGGCCGGGAGAAGCAGGCAGAAAGAAGGCGCAGCCCTCGAGGTCCAGGGAGCAGAGGGTCCAAGCCGCCAGCGGGTCGGCGGCGCCTGTGCAGCCGACCAAGGGTTCCAGGAGGCTGGGAGAAGCAGGCAGAAAGAAGGTGCAGCCCTCGAGGTCCAGGGAGCAGAGGGGCTCCGAGCCGCCAGCGGGTCGGCGGCGCCTGTGCAGCCGACCAAGGGTTCCAGGACGCCGGGAGAAGCAGGCAGAAAGAAGGCGCAGCCCTTGAGGTCCAGGGAGCAGAGGGGCTCCGAGCCACCAGCGGGTCGGCGGCACCTGTGCAGCCGACCAAGGGTTCCAGGAGGCCGGGAGAAGCAGGCAGAAAGAAGGCGCAGCCCTCGAGGTCCAGGGAGCAGAGGGGCTCCGAGCCGCCAGCGGGTCGGCGGCACCTGTGCTGCCGACCAAGGTTCCAGGAGGCCGGGAGAAGCAGGCAGAAAGGTACGGGCAAAGCCACAAACCAATCAGAAAGCGACTGCAGTCTGTGCCTTGCTTCCGATTGGTGCGCCTTTCCCATAGACTTAAACTGGGGTTTGCTGCACTATTCTGGCCGGGATTTCTGCTTTTCTTTAAATTATTTTGAATTCCTCATAAAAAGTGCTGTTTTCTCTTACTTTGTGCCTGATTTATGGGCTGTTTTTCTGTATTTTAAAATAAGTGTTACAGTCTTTTGAAATGCTGTGTGGGCTAGACGCTTAGGCGCCTAACCCCCCCCATACCCTCCCAGTCTATTGTTGTGCAAATCTTAAGTTTTAGCACCTTATTGCAGATTACTGCAATAAAGGTACCTTGCTGACTGCCTTCTCCTCTGTCCCCCACCTTGTAGAAGGCGCAGCCCTCGAGGTCCAGGGAGCGGAGGGGCTCCGAGCCGCCAGCGGGTCGGCGGCACCTGTGCAGCCGACCAAGGGTTCCGGGAGGCTGGGAGAAGCAGGCAGAAAGGTACGGGCAAAGCCGCAAACCAATCGGAAAGCGACCGCAGTCTGTGCCTTGCTTCCGATTGGTGCGCCTTTCCCATACACTTAAACTGGGGTTTGCTGCACTATTCTGGCCGGGATTTCTGCTTTTCTTTAAATTATTTTGAATTCCTCATAAAAAGTGCTGTTTTCTCTTACTTTGTGCCTGATTTATGGGCTGTTTTTGTGTATTTTAAAATAAGTGTTACAGTCTTTTGAAATGCTGTGTGGGCTAGACGCTTAGGCGCCTAACCCCCCCATACCCTCCCAGTCTATTGTTTTGCAAATCTTAAGTTTTAGCACCTATTGCAGATTACTGCAATAAAGGTACCTGCTGACTGCCTTCCTCTGTCCCCAGCTTGTAGAAGGTGCAGCCCTCGGAGGTCCAGGGAGCAGAGGGGCCCGAGTCAGCCATGGGTCGGCGGCGCCTGTGCAGCTCTAATAAGGGTTCCAGGAGGCTGGGAGAAGCAGGCAGAAAGGCACGGCAAAGCCGCAAAATTTTGCCCGCCCCCTTGGTTGATTCCTTTTATACACTTTCTCCCGCCATTTCTTAATCCACGCCCACATCCCTTTCCCTTCCTCCCTTAACCCATACCTAACCTCCACAATGCTACTTTGCTTCCTTTTGCTCCTGAGCCTCGCATCTCACCCAATCCCTTATGATATTAATGTTATACCCAGTGTCAAGATAAATAACTCAGTTAATACGACCTGCCCACTTCTGCCATCCACAATGGCCAACCACGGATTCCTTATTCACCCCGAACCACGTTTACAATGCAACCTCTGGGATATCCCACATAAGGCCACCCTAACAATTCAGCACAGCCCTGGCACCTTACTTGTATCATGGCTTTTTATTAACCCACTATGCCTGTCCAATAAATTATTATGCTATGATAAAATTCGCCCCTATATACCAGGACCATCACTCATCTCACAGCAGGCACCCAGGATTAGGAGAAAACGCTCTGACCACTCACTGTCCCTGTCCCTTGGTGCCCTCCTCAAATTAATCTTCTACCTTCTGATCTGTTTTGGTACCATTGAAATAAATCCTGGCCCCATTGAGAGTTTATTTTCCCCTGCTGATCTATCCTCTATAAATGGCCTAAGCTTCCTACACTTCAATGCATGCAGCCTCTTAAAAAAATTCTCCGTAATACAGGCCTGGGTGGCACATACCCTGCCTGACTTTCTGGTCATCTCTGAATCTTGCTCAGACCTTGACCAAAGACAGTGTTGTCAACCTTACCAACTATCAGCTCTTCAGAGCAGATCAGCCCTTCCAGGGGGGTGGTGGGTGGCCATATACATTAAGGACACCATCTCTGCTACTTGCCTCATCAACACATCCGAACCAAAGGAATTTGAATGTTTGTCAATCAAAATATCCTTCTAACTTGTCTTCATTTAAATTGATTGGCTGCTTAGAGGCCCCTCAGCAGGCCTCAAATTACTATCTCACCTGGGGTCAATAACCAATCTAGGCCCTGAAGATACCATCATCCTTGGTGATTTGAATTTAAACTGGCTATCTAATGCATCTGCTCCATTGGTAACCTTTTGTGACACCTATGGCTTTACACAGCTAATTAAAGACCCAACCAGGTTAACCTAAAAATTCTAGCAACAGCTCACTCCTGGATATTATGTTGATAAACAAGCCTCACTTATATATGCATGCAGAGTACTACCGAATGATGTGGTGACCATTGTCCCATAGCTGGCATAAGATCTTCACTCAAACCACCCAACCCCTGCTGAATTTGTCCTCAAAGGTCAAAAGAAGTTCAACATACCAGGATACCTCCATAACCTGAGTAACACAATATATTGGCAAGATTTCTACCTTACAACCTCAGTGGAAACAGCTCTCCAGATCCTAAAGGACATTATCACTAATGCTCTCAATATTCATGCACCATTCACCAATATCAGAACTAAAGCAAGGTCCTGCCCCTGGTTCACCACTGATCTTAAAACAGCCTTGCTAGCCAGAGACAAACTGTGGAAAAAGGCAAGAAAAACTAAGGATTCCAGAGACTGGCTAAATTTCAGAAAAGCAAGAAACTCATGTACAACACAAATAAGATCTGCCAAAGCTGCCTATTATAGAGCTGAATTGGATGCCTCCTATAATAACCCAACCAGGCTCTGAGGAACTATAAAGGGTATCTTGGGCCAAAACTCTACTCCTGCCTTAACCTGCAAACTGCTACTAAATAACACAGAAATTACGGACAAACAAGAAATCCTAAATACCTTCAATGACCACTTCACCACAGCTGGACTAGCATTTGACTCTTCACCTGCAAATCTCCTGAGATCTTCCTTGAACCTTCAATCCACCATGGGTCAAAAGGCTACATCAACCTTCTCCTTCAACCCAATATCCTTGAAAGAAGTGGAAGATCTCCTCTCCAATTTAGATACTTCAAAAGTGCAGGTACAGACTCCCTGGACCCCTACTTCCTCAAGATTGCATCTCAAGTCTTATCTGCCCCTCACTCATCTCTTCAATCTTTCCCTCACCACTGGATCCAGTCCCTCCACTTGGAAAACAGCTCAAGTAGTTCCTTTACTCAAATCTGGTGATCCCATGGACCTCAATAATTACAGGCCCATTTCCATCCTATCAGTTCTATCCAAGATGCTTGAAAGTTAGTAAACTCACAATTAAGGGCTACCTGGATAACAATAACCTCCTAAATACAGCACAATCAGGATTTAGATCAAGGCATAGCACCATTTCGGCCTAGCCAAAGTAACCAACGACTGGCAGATTGCTATGGATAAGAAGAACAGTACCTGTGCTGTGTTTCTGGATTTGAGCAAAGCATTTGACACAGTGGATCACGAATCATTAATCACCTCCCTTGGCTCACTAGGGTTGGATTCCCCTTCACTCAATTGGTTCAAGTGCTATCTATCAGATAGTCACAACTGGTAAAAATGGAATCTACCTATCCACTTAAAACCACTGTTAAGAGGTGTACTGCAAGGCTTTATTCTTGGCCCCATCCTCTTGCCATCTATATTAATAATATTGATGCTAACCTCACTCAATCCAACATCCATCTGTTTGCTGATGATACTGTATTATATGTTAGAATCCTTCATTATCTAAAGCATGTGAACTGCTACAATCTGAATTTTCCATCCTACAACACAACCTACTGGATAAAAACTACTTCTAAATGCCAAAAACAAAAGCTATGTTCTTTACCTCAAAGAGTTGCTCTGCCACTACCCCACCATCCACCACCCTACAACTAACCACCTTACTTGGAGAGAAGCTGGAATTTGTTGATAACTTCAAATACCTTGGAGTCTGGATTGATAACAAGCTTGACTATTCTGTCCATATTGAGGAGCTACTAAAGAAACTGAGACAAAGGCTTGGTTTATTTTTAGAATAAAGCACTACCTCAACAGAGACTCCAAAAAGATTAATCCAGGCTTCATTCCTATCCCTCATTGACTATGCTGACTTTCTGTAATGGACATTGTTCACCCCCTTAAATAAACTGGACACCCTATACCACAGGTCCATCAGATTCATTACTGACCTTCCCTTCAGCACCCATCATTGCTCCCTTTATAAGGCAGTTAACTGGACATCATTACAACACAGAAGAAATAGGAATGCTGCAATTTGGATATTCAAAGCCTTATCAGGCAAGCTACCTACCTATATCTCAGACTGTTTTACTCAAATTACTTCTAGGCCATACAACCTAAGGATCAGCAGAATTATCATTCTTAAGGTCCCCAATGCCTGCACCCAGTTTGGGAGGCTGCTATCAGCTACTCACTAGCAATTGTTTGAATTCACTCCAAAAACCATGAAGCTAAATAACCTCCTACCCTTAATATCCTTCAAAGATTATTCACCACCCTATTCCCAGAACTCTGCAACTGCTTCCACAAGACTAAACCCCGGCCCTACCTACCCCCGTGTTCCTATATGCTGATAAAACTCCGTTTCCAGTCCCAAGATTCACCCTCAAAATGCCTGCTAGGTCCTATAATCTACATATTACTCCTGATGTGCCCATTACCTTCTGTCTCACAGATTAAAAGTTTTAATGTGCCTTGTACATATGTATATTGTTATATATTAGCACTTATGTCATTGTATTACTGTTTATGTTACCCCGTCATTGTATTACTGTTTATGCTACCTTGTCAATGTAATAACACTTGCACTTCTTGACCACTCAGGTCCATCTTGTAAATGAGCTATGTCAATGATGTTCGCTTGATTAAATAAAGATTTTATTTTTATTTTTTTGAAGTCTTTGTGAATCCTGAGGCAGATTGACACTTCTGTAGATGCAGGGTCAAGAGGTCCCTGTGCATTCACAGCCAGGCTCTTCCCTTGGCACACCATCTAGAAAGCCTGTGGCCACAGCCAGACAGACTCTTCAATTGATTCAGACCTGCAGGGACCTGGGCATCTGCAGCCAGACAGAGCATCCACACTCAGATGCTGTCTTTCTTTGGCTCAGAGGGCCCTGCACACCTGCATCATTTTACCCGTGTGTCACAGAGACCTGTGCAAATGGCAGTATGATTCTACTCTCACAAAAGAAAAGGAAATTCTTTGCATAAAACTACATTAATGCAGACGTTAGGGATGAAGAATGCAAAGTGCAGTTGAAGAATGCAAAGTACGCAAAGTACGGAAATCAAAACATAGGTGGGACTAAGCCCTTATTGATAAGCTGTGTCTACAACCTGTCTAAGATTACAAAAGACACCCTAAAGACCCTTAAGGCTGCAATCCCTGGTCTACCTCCATGGGAGAAAATAACCCTGGGAGTCTTCAAACTCCACTGGATTCAGCATACCAATAATGACTTAAAATCCAGTTTACAAGAGGCAAATATGACTCAATTAATCCATGAATCCACAAGGTTGAATATTAAGTCAGGAAACCACACCACGTTAGATTGGATCCTCACGTCCAACCCCAGTAGCTTTAAATCGGCTAGCACTTTTGCAGACTCCCTAAGTGATCATGCACCTATACACGGCCTCTGGAAAAATTACCATCCCACCCTCTCCCCATACTTTTGGGCTTGGATTGGTCCAACTTTGACACATGTTCCCTCCTCGACACTATCGGCAGTGGATTGGGCCCCAAATTGAGCTAGCCCCAGTCTAGATACAATCCTTGAATTCTTGACCAATAACTTCCTCTTGGCTGCCAACAAACATGCCCCCTTAAAACAAACTAGGGTCAAGGGGCAGCACTCAAGGTGGCTGACTCAAGATATAAAAAAAAAAAATGAGGGTAAGAGATAAAGCACAGGATGGATTCAGATTCACAAATCTGACCGTGGATTGGGTGAACTATGGAGAACTACAAAATAGGTGTAAAAAGGAACACAAATCAACTAAAAGAAAATACCTCCAGAATCTACAAACCAAAAATCTTTCTGACCCCAAAAATTTGGCCCAAATTAGTACTCTCCTCAAGAGGAACACCACCCATGAAAATTTGATTTTAGCAAACAGTGTCCGCCTATACAAATCAGCAAGACTTTGCTATGCATTTCTCACTGACCTGGACAAATTTAAAATTAATCCATCTTGGTCCCCTACCCCACCAGGATTGTTTAATGGATCCTCTCCCATCTCCTAATTTTTCATTTCAAAATAGTAACTGAATCCGAGGTCCTAAAATTACTAAGGAAAATTAAACCCACAGGTTCTGCAGGATATGACAAACTGGAGCCCAGGCTTCTCAGAACTGCAGTCCATGTCATTGCCTCCCCAATCACTTGGCTTTCAATAGGTCACTGCCTGAAGGTACAGTCCTGCAGTGTGAAAATTGCCCTGGTTACTCCTATTGCTATGGTAAAGGCTAAGCGAGCTTGCTGAGAATTATAGACCAATATCCATCCTCTGCACTCTAAGCAAATTATTAGAGATAATTGTGTATCAGCAGGTTCTAGACTACTTTGAGCAGCACACTCTACTAACAGCACAGCAACATGGTTTTAGAAAACACCATGGTACCTACTCAGCTCTGATTAGCCTCACCATGGATATCTTCTCAGCCCTAGATAATAGCCAACAAACTGGTGCAGTCTTTACAGACTTCACAGGCCTATGATTTGGTGAACCATCAGCTTGTAATCACAAATTTGATATCCCTTGGTCTAGATAGTCTGTCAGCACAGTGGTTCATTTATTAACTTGAAGGTAGGTCAAAATACATCAGATGGCATGGTGCTAACGCTGACAAACACCCCATCATGGACAGTGTCCCCCCTGATTTTGATACTGGGACCACCTATTTCCCTATTTATTAATATCATGCCTCAACACTGTGGAGGGCCAAGGTGACCCTGTATGCTGATGATGCGTATTTTATAGATCCTCCAAAGATGCTGTCCAACAGAACAACTTATTTTGGTCAAAACCTCATATCACTTGAGAATTGGTTTAAAAGCAATAGATTGTTCTTAATGAAAAATGACCAGGTAGTATTACGGTCTCTAAAAGCTTAGGCCCAAAGAGGTCACATGTATTGTCCCCAACTCTCCAATAGTTCAAAGACTGATGTGGTTGACTGTATCAAGTATTTAGTTGTGTATATAGACCAAGATTGTACCTTTAAGGGTCACATTGATCAACTGACCAAGATACTCAACCAAAAGTTGAGTCTCTTTTACCGCCTCAGCCTATTCCTTACTTAGTATTCCAAACTCAAGGTAGCCACTGGTATGCTCCTACCAACCTTGCTTTATGGATCCCCTGGGCTACATTCAGTAAGAAGCTCTGAGATCAAAAGGCTGAGAACCCTGTATTACAGGGTAGGATGTTTCTTTTCAGGGGCCTCACTGCTGGAGCATCATTGAAGGGTATTACTATCACTAAATTGGCCTTCACTCAAAGTCAGATAAGTGTATCCCTCCTTGTCCTTGCCTTTAACTCCAACAAAGTAGCTCTCTGAAGCCTAGTGTATATGATAGCTGCCAAGCAGAATGGAAGAAACTAAGTACCCCTGGTCGCCAGCTTCCCAAGTCCCCAGGGTAAGGACCTCCCAAGGGTTCCAGTCTTTTGCTGCTTTCATCCCATCCATCTGGAATGATCTCCTAGCAGTCTTCAAGAATGTACCTTACTTGGGGGCTTTAAGAAAGGTCTTAAGACTCGCTTTCTGGAACTGAACCAATGTAGCTGCTACTGTTGAGATGCAGCTGACTTTGTAAGAGGAAATCTCAGCTGACCATGCCGGTTTCTTTGTGATTGATATACCCATATTGGGATCATTTATCTGAATTCTGTTGTCTTGTGCAATATGTACCACTTCTATTGTTGGTGTTAACTATACTTAACCTGCCTGCTGTACCCTTAACTTGTGCCATGTGTCTGTACTGATTGTATTGTACTACTTGGATATGAGATGACATTATTTTTGTTGTTCTTCTCTAGATTTATGTAATTGATCTCAGGTCACCCCTAAAAAGGGACTGTTTTGGTCTTAGTGTGCCTACCCGGTCACTAAAATTTAAATTATAATTATAATTAGGATTTGGAATCTTGAGAGCCTTAGCAAATTGGTGTGGTGTGGTGTTCTTTGGCATTCTAAGCCCTAATGCACACCCCACCTCCCTGGACAAGGAATGCATTGGGCTGATTCTAGAAGCACCCCATGCATGTTGCAAGTTGCGACATACGAGCAGTGCAGTTGCGCCAAAGACCCTACACCCAGTTCTGTATCGGGCAGGGTCCTGGCAGTTAAGTCCCGTGACTTGCGGCAACCCCAGCCATGTGCCAAACAGAGGGTGTACCTGAACAGGTTGCTGCAAGCCACACATTACCCAGGTAAAGGGCGTAAGTGCCCCCTCAGTTCTGCTTATGTTAAATTTACAGAACTTGCCCCACCTGGCTATCAGAACCCCCCCAGTCCCGCTCCTGGTATAAGTTTTGAAATTGCCCCACAGGGCTAGTGGAACCCCCCTCCAGTCTTGCTTCTGGTATTCATATAGAAACTTCCATGGGGCTAACAGAACCCCACCCCAGTCCTGCTCCCAGTATATGTATAGGAATGGCCCACAGGCTAGGTGGAAATACCACCGCAAGCCCCGATCACTGAACCACAAGTTTGGGTGGTAATGCACAATGTTTAAAAGACAAACATGGCCCTGTTATCCCTGGCAGTCTAGTGACCGCCTACCTGTCAGTGCCAGACCATCCCACTCCCCCCTACCCCTACCCCTACCCAGCTGGCCACTGGCACAGCCCAGCTCTCATCACCATGGCCAGCCAACTGAGCTCTGTATGAATGCGTACTACTGTATATAGTACATGCTCAATGAAAGAAAGCTCATTCATTGAGTGTGTACTATGTACAGTAGTATGCTGTCATACAGAGCTCAGTAGGCAGCTGGCCGGGGTGGTGAGAGGTGGGCTGTGCCATTCGCTGGCTGGGTATAGGTCGAGGGAGAGCAGGGTGGTCTGGCACTGCCATGTGGGGGTGCAGGACCATTAGACTACCAGAGATAATTTTTAACATTGTACATTACTGCTTACACTTGCGGTTCGGGGATCAGGGCTTGGGTGGGGGGTTCCACTAGCCCTGTTGGGCAATTTCTATATGTATACCAGGAGCAGGACTAGGATGTCCAATAGCCCTGTGGGCAATTTCTGTGACTTATACCGGAGAGGGACTGGAGGGTCCGAGAGCCCTCCGGGCAATTTCTGTATTTACTGGGAGCGACTGGGGGCCACTAGCTCTGTGTGGCCACTTGTATTCATTTTTCTGGGATGAGGGGTTACATGTACTTGGGGTGGGTTGGCACATTGGGCAACCCTCAGTGGATGCAGGTACACTTACAACAGCTAATAGCTGGTGTGAGTGTAGTTGACAGATGTCCGCTGGGGATTGTTCTAGAAAACTAACATTGGGGTCTTGGCAGCTGCCCTTGCAGAATAGGGTTGGCATAAACCCCTTGTGCCAGGTCATGGGGGTTGGTGCAACTGATGATGTAACCCCAGTTTGGTGCAAGCAGCCTACGATACATCACAGGCTGCTATGCAGAACCCCAAATGTTGAAATGCATAGCGCAAAGTGCTACTTGCACCATTCCTGTTGGTGCAAGTCACATTGCGACATGTGTATCCTTTCTGGAATCTGCCCCATTATCTCAAGTTTTGCACAGGCCTGCAGGGCCTTGTGCAAAGAAACCTAAGAATGAGTCTGATCTCATGCTTCACAAACAGCATGCATGGCCCTGTGTGAAGAAAGTTATACATTATATCCTGGTTAGCACAAGGCCCACAGGCCCTGCATGAAGAAAATTATGACTGATTCAGTTGGTTAAATGTGGAGAGCATATATATCTAGTTCCAAGCACTGTGCCTCTCAGTCATAAGCTTGGACCTGTAGCTTGTGCTTGGGTCATGAGGCTAGGGTCTGGAAGAAGGCAGGTGGATATTTTGTTTGAAAACTCCAAAGAATAATGCACCACCAGTTTGCCAAGACTTCTAAGACTCCAGACTCCTAACAATATCATTTCTTTAGTTTGTGTGGTTTACATTCTTCAGTCCTAATGTCTGCATTAATTTAGTTTTGTGGAATAAATTTTCTTTTTCTATTTTTTTTTTAAATATTGGACTGATATCACCATTTCCACAACGTCTAGACCCCCTTCCCAGGAGTGCTTGTCCTTGCCCCTCCTGGCAGGATTAGAATGGTGCCTCCTCAAACAAGGGTTGATATATGTCAGAAGTGGGTGAACCTTGTAGCTCTGATATCCCTTCTCATTTCACCACACCCTGCCCCCCAGCAGTGGCCCATTTTTCTTTACTGGATCTCTGGGCCCTCTGTGGAAATAGAGTCTATATCCCTCATTGTTGACCATTGGCCTTGGCTTTCAAGTAGAAGTTTTCCACCCCTGCAGCCTCAAGGTGAGCTCATAACACCAATACGCAGCTACATCTTAAGTGCTAGACCCAAAGCACACTGTGTTATGATTGCCCAACACAGGGATGTAGCCAGGCATTTCAGATCTGTACACCAACCTGCCACACAGCAACCCCCACGTTGTTCATGCCTGCCCCCTTCCCCACAACTGGAGTCCAAGGTTCCTGGATCCAGTCAGACGATTCGTACACTAGACCTGCTGTCTGTCTGCATTACTAGTGTTGTGCTCGCTGCTGAATGCCACTGACTACACCACGAGTACAAGACCATGGCAGAAATGTCTTCTCTTTCTCCCACAGGTAGACAGATTCACTCCACTTGTCACTCCACATGAAGTCTTCACTCTTTTAGCTGGCTCTGTGTCTGTTCTTCCGTCTGCTGCTCCTCAGTTCTTCTACTGCTTTTCTTGCTCCCAGTACAATTGAACTAATAGTATGGTTTCTAACATTGCCGGGGCATTTAAATTCATCACCCCAGACTTGCCACACTGTACCAGATGCTGCAGCCAATCACTATGCAGGTGGACCATGCAGCCCTAATTGAGACCTTAGGCTTCAAAGTCCATGGTCCACTCTGCCACCCCCAAAGCAAAGCTGAAAGAGAAAAGAAAAAGCCTGTGAAGCCAACAAAGGAATTTAAACACGATGCACTAGAGAGGGCAGAGCAATGCTGGCCAGCTTGTTTACTACCCCCTGCTACTAAACTTGGTACGCCATGGCTTACTTGGAGTATCAGTAGCTACACCCTTGGCCCAACAGTTCCTGCAGTTGTCCACTCACTGCGGTTGTATCCAGCCTGCTGGTTATGTGTTTTGCAGTTATTAAAGAACAGATCATACTAACCTTCTTGGCTTGTTGTACAAGATCCTGCCACAGATATGGGTGTAGCTGTATGCTATGTAAACCCTGTATCACAATGCTCCTCACAAAGTATGCATCAGGATGACCCAGATATGGCATTTGGCTGCCTACTACATATATTCCTACACTATGAAATTGGTAATCTACTGTATGCACAGCCATATTACTGTTACCTTGCCAGCAATGAATGTTCTTATCTTACTTCCTATTCACCTCTCTGTCTTACTTCCAGGGCCACTGCATCCTGTGGTCACCTGCTACACTCACCTGTTGCAGACACTGTGGATACACTACTACTCTGGGGAATTCACACAAAGGAGCACACACACACACATTGAGATGCTTGGTATTTTAAACCTCCACTTGCCTCCTTCCTCCTTGCCTCATGCTCCTTAGTTGGCTCCTATAGGTCACGTGGTCTGTGGCTCTCATTAAGATGGCTATACTACTAATAAAAATAGTAATCTTATTATTGCCTAGCTAAGGCACCAGGCTAGGCTATTCTTACCAAGCCTCCAAAATGCAATGCAAGACATAGTTCATAAATATTATACCTTAAATGTAACTACTGTAGGTCAGCCTGGTGGTGCAGATGGCTGAGGCACCAAGCCTCGCCTGCCACCACACCAGTGACCTGAGGTCTGGAGCAACCTAGGCATTGGGAGTTGGCCAGGGAGAGGAGGATCAAGCATCCAACGGACTGCTCTCCTCCTTTGGCGGGATGGTTGGGTAGCGCCTGCTGCTTGCCTGTCTCCTGAAGGAAGCTGGGGGAAAGGTAGCTCAGGCCAGCAAATTGGGAGATGGGGCAGAGGTCAGCGCACCTTGAGCATGAGCACATGGCACGTACCTGGATGTCATTGCATGCCACACTTCCCAGGGACCAAAACACAGAAAAACACCAGTGCCTATACCAGCAGCTGGATCATGGCTGTTGTCTGCTGGTCCCAGTCCCCAAATAGCTGGGCTCACCAGCCAAAATGGGATCTGGATCTCAGTGGGGCCTGGGACCTCCCCCGCCATCCCTATTGGGGGGGCAAGCCCTGGGGGAAGATTGTTGGTGGTAAGTCCCAGTGGATGTCTGGGGGATGGGACTGGGGCACCCTCCTAAATGAGAGCTCACCAATGGACGGAGAAAAAGAGCCTCAGTTTTGACTACAGACACTATTTCAAAATGCTTGCCCAACCACAACTTACCATACTTATTTTGTCTTAAAAAAGCTTGTTGCTTCATTTGATCTTTCTACTGCTGAGAGATTTTGTTTTAAGGTACCACAAAACATAGTTGATAAACTATCAGAACTTTGTATTGATAAAACCACCCAGTCCCCTGGGGGGGTCTACTATTAATTCCCATAATTGCTCTGGCTGACTGTCCTTATCCTGAAGCCGGGTGCCCGAAACATGGGTGCCCGACATTGGGATTTTCCACATGGTGGAGTTTATTTTATGTTTCAGGGGGCTGCACCCCCTGGACCCCCTTACTTTAGGATTCCAACTCTGCCATGGGCAAATCCTGATGTTGGGTATCTGTGTTTCAGGCACCTGGTCTTGGGATAGTGACCATCGGGTAGAGTGATCATGGGAAGTTAAATGGATACCCCCTGGGATTACTAGAATCATATTAGTACTAGTCTATAGGCAGGTGAAAAGGCAACTAGTAAGGAGCTCATTAAGGGGCTTTTTATACAATGAAATCATTGTTTACACAGCTAGTCTGAGTGGGAATGATTATGTCATTTATAACTCTGGCAGCAGCATAACCATTTTTGAGCCAGCTGCTCAGGGGAAGTTTAGAATGTTCAGTTGGTCTAAGTTTGGAAGTCAGAGTGGCAGGAGTTCTGCCAGTTGGGGCTCTGTCACAGAGAGCCCTGTGTTTCTCACCCTAATTTGGAATAATTCTATAGTTGCCATTGAAGTGGTGGAGGCCTTTTTCCGAGGATTCCTGATTTTCACTCCAGGGCAGTGAGAGGGACTGTCAGTTCAGTGGATCCAAGGGGCAATCCTTTGAAGGTCCTAGTGTGTACAGCTGCCTTTGAGAAGAATTTTGTGTGAGATTTTCTGACAAGCTACTATATAAAAGGGTTCTTTCTTGGTTGTATCCATGCCTAAAGGAAGGAGCAACAGACTGTGAGTACAGATGCAGTAACTGTTCTCATTAGGAAGTTGGCTAAGACGTGTGTGCCCAAGATAAGGCTAGATCACACCTGTCAGGACCCCTCATACACTTTGGTGTTGATTTCAAACATAAAGTTTGAGCCTTTAGCAATTTAGTGGGGGCTGGAGGCTCATTTGGTGCAACCCTGAAGTAATGGCAGAGACTGTTGGTTCTGGCAAATGGTGGGAGGAATGCCATCTGGAATCTACAAGGCAGGGTTAACCGGTTTGTTGATGGGTGCCAGATTTCCCTGATCAAAGGCCATTGCCACAGGAGGCTGTTCTGAGTGTGTGGTTCAATACACAAGCATACACTTTTGGGAGAAAAGATGTTCCGAGTGTGTGGCAATAGTCCACAAGCTCTTGGGAAATGGAAATGTTCAGGTGTGTGGCTCAGTCCATATTCTGATGCCATGGGAAAGAGAAATGAAATGTTTTTATAGAGAACTGTACTGTCTAGCAAAGCGTGTCTGGAAAAGGAATATACTTGTTTGCCATGACCAACCATTGGGGGTCCACTTGTGCTTTGATAACATCTGTGAATATAGCCATACTGCACAATCCCAGGAGCTGCATTGGACATTCTGAGCATTTTTTTTTCTGTGTGGAGTTATTGGGCCTCCCCCAGCAGTTAGGTCTACCATGCTAGCATCCTCTCCCTGGACCTGGTTGTATCTACAAAGGTTCATTTTAGTAATTGTACCCCACCACCCTCTTCCTTTAGATAATGAGCCTGGTATACACTCTAAATGTAGGGTGGTACCAATCTGAGTATTTCTGCCAAAAGTAAATGGTATGCCATATGTGGGTACTAGTTCTTTTATGGAGGGTGCCAACTTGCCAAAAGTGGTGAGGGGTTACACAATTACTCATGTATGGCTGGCATTGTCAATACTTTTAATAGCTGACCCATTACACACTGCCTAGAGCCTACAGCAGGTTTTGTGCATGGCACTAAAGAAAATCAAATGATGCTGCACTCTTAGAGTAGCATAGAAAGTTGAAGGAAACCAGAAGCTCAAAAAGGGCTGCTTTTGTTCAGTGAACACTGTGAAATAATCAAACATACTCCAACATACTGTAGGCCAGTCACCCAGGAAACCTTTGCCACTAAGGCTTCGTCAGGGGGTGGAATTCCAGAGACTGACAATCCCTTAAATACATTTAGAGTGGTGACATCATCAATTACATCATAAGGTTCTCATAAACACATTAAAAGCAAAATGCTAAAAAATGCCAAAATGTTATAATGCAGACTACATATTACAAGTCAGATGCCTGGTATTAAGAAAACAAACATATACACAAAGAGAGAAAATACCCATTTTCAGGATACACACAGCAATCACCCCAGTGCATTCCATTCCTTAAGGTAGCTCTGGGGATACACTATCATGTTATTTCACTAATTAGGGTAAAGACAGTAGACGAGCGTGACATCTAATCAGTGTCTGAAATTAAAGAAACGGAGAGGTTAAAACAACAGAAAATTTGGCTATTTAAAACCAAGTTTTTTTTTCAAACATTTCTCACAGAAAAGGTTTGAGGTCACACATTCATTTAGACCCTTGGGGTTAACAGTATCTAACTGAAAGATCCACGTAATCTCTCCTAAGTAACATTCTGACTCTGTCACCCCCCAGGTGTCTTGACATACTCAAGTCCCATGAACTTAAGGGATCCTGGGACTGAGTTGTGGTGCTCTGCAAAATGTCTACCCACAGGATTCTCCATCTTTCTATTTATGACGTTCTGGACATGCTCTTGTATCTGTTCTTTCAGCATTCTTACTGTTCTCCCTACATAGAATAGTTCACAGCTGCACCACAAAACATAAACCACAAATGTGATTTTGCATGAAATAAAGTCCCGAACTTTAACATGGGTAGAATTGAAGGGGTGTACAAACTGTTTGTCTGGCATCATATAATTAGAAACATTATATTTGAAACACTTATGACAGCCAGAAGGTTTGTATAATAAGCAAGTCTGTGGGCTTCAACCTTCTTTGAAAACTGACTGTGAACCAGTCTATCTTGTGAGTCTTTACTGTCCTTGCATATGTTTGTTTCTAAATATCAGGCATCTGCCTTATAAAATGTAGTCTGCATTGTGACTTTTTGTATTTTTTGTATTTTGCATTTAATGTATTTACTATATGTGCACTTTATGATGTTATCAATAATGTCACCACTTTAAATGTATTTAAGGATTGTCAATATCTGGAACTCTGCCCCTGACAAAGCCTTAGTGGTGAAGTGCTGTTGTGTTTCCGGCTACTGGCTCACGTTGAATATGTTTGATTGTTTCATCAGCTCATTGAAAGTGCAGCCTCTTTGAAACTTCTGGTTTCCTCCAACTTTTGTGACTCTAGGAATACAGTACTGTTTGGATTTTCTTCAGTTTGTTGCAGTGGTTAGCCACTCAGGTTTTGCACCCACTGTTTCTACTAATGTGTGCCTCTATCCAGTTTTGTCATTTTGGTATGATACTGCAGGTGACACAAAGCAACTGGTCCATTACATACTACATTGGGCATATGGTATGCTTTGTGTATGACCCATAGTGTGTTTTGTGTATGACTCTGCAGCTGCTACACAAAGCAATAAATAATATCTGCTTTCACAGATCATCTTTAAAATCAAAGTTCATTATGAAAATTGAAAAAAAAAAGTTTCTTGCAGATGAAAAAAGTCTTTCCTTGAAAGCATAAAAATACTGTTACATTTCTACTTAGGCATTCGTGTTAATCTATTTCATAAGTATCATAAGTCAGGTTTGAGACAATAGCTTTCACCAAAAAGTCTCATTGATTATTAGATCTTCCTAATCATCAGCTAAATTTTCCCTGCGATTCTATAGTGGGCATCCAATTTGTTTTTAAAGGTGATCATTGTGTCACTATTAAATCAGTGCCAGTGGCTCAGTAGGTAGCACACTCACCTCTGAGGCCAGGAGATCAGAAGACTGTGTGTTCTATCCCCACACCAGGCACTTGGGTTAAGATCCCAATAATGATACTGAAGTGCAGCATGAGGGGGATGCTGCACTCCTGATGTGCCATCTTTCAGATGAGACATTAAACCGAGGTCCCATCTGCCTGTTCTGGTGGAAGTTCAGGTGGATGTTAAAGATCCCATGACACTTCTTGAAAAGAATAGGGAAATTTTATTAGAAACAAAACCATAATACAAGGAAGAAAAAAAGAAACAAAGTCTCACAGAGGTATAAAGCATACAACAAAGAAATTCATATACATAGTCAACATAATACACATCAAATCAAAAGGAAGAGAAAGAAGAAAAAACAGGAAATAGTTTAACCTACCCAATCCACATGTTTCCACAGTAAAGTACCTACTTTGTTCCCCAAAGTATTAAATTCATAAGAGTGTAGCGATCCAAGTCATCCTGTATGTGAAAAACTTCTTGCCTAGAGATAAATTTGTTTTGTAAGATTCGTATAACGTGCTTCCTAAATATGCCATTTAAGACATGCCATAATTACATACAGAGTACTTTTATACCATTTACACCAAGTCCTTGGTATTTGCCCTAATATCAAAAATCATATTGAATATGTTCAAAAACGATTCACCCCACCAAAGTGCCAAATCAGACCAAAAGGATTTTGTGTGTACATTCAAAAATATAAATGCTGTATTGTCTCAAGCTTTCCCTGACAAGCAGATTCCGGACACAGTCTCTCACTTAATTGTTTGTGCTTATGATTTGCTCTCATATTTAATTTCTGTGAGCACATAACCAAACTACATCTCTCATCTTTTCCGGTATCCTAGGTTCAGTCATGCTGGCCAGCAGGAAAGACTCATCTATACCAGAAGAAATAACAAAGAGGGGATCCTCATAGTAACATACCGAGACAATCTGATTATAAAAAGCCTTTCGTTCATGTGCCACAAACCAAATTAATTCAGTTCTCCATAATCTAATGTATTTAAGCGTATACTGGACATAAAAAGGAAGAGTTTTTTCTACTGGGTGCCATTTCCCCCTACCCCCAAGCTGCTAAAATAGTGGCTCCCCACAGGGACATGCACATATTTCCCATGTTTGTTTGTTTGATCAAAAGAGGCCAAATAGAAGCATAAAAAAAATTTCCAAAAAAATTAACAATAGGATGCATCATACCCAAGCCTCCCTCTTTCCAGGGCCTATAGGTGTGTGCTCTCTTCACTGGGTTCAATCAACTACCCCACAAAAGCTGAAAAAAGACCCAAAATTTTTAGAATGCATGTCAAAGGTAAGGGAAAATACTTGACAGAAAAGAAAAGTGGAGCAATATATGATTTTAGCATATAAACACATTTTTTCTTGTCATCTTCCAAGATTGCCATTTTTAACTTTCAAAGAGCAGTATCATATATCTTATCCCAGTTACTATGCACAGAGCTGTGTGAACCAAAATAAACACCAAGAATCTTCACTGTAGTACTACATATCGAATATTAAACAAAGAAACACTAGACTCATGCCCCAAAGGCATCAATGAGCATTTAGATGCATTAATTTTTATACCACTGCCCAACTGTACAGTACTAAAGAAGTCCAAAATACCTTTCCCAGAATCAATATCTGCAATTGAGCAGATGCAATCATCAACATCGCTACTATTTTAGGAAAACAAAAGTTTCCTGAGAAGTAATGGCATGAATATTTACATCCTTATCAATATAACGATAAAGGGTCCAAACCAAAAACAAATAAAAGGGGACTCAATGGACAGCCTTGCCTAACTCCAGTCTTGTATGGGACTGAGATCCTTAAATGTCCGTTAACTAAGGAGTTACTTTTGCAGAACAATAAAGAGTTTTAATGATGTCCAAAAGGAGTAGCGTATGCCATAATATTCTAAGATAGACCACAGATAGTCATGAGCGCAATTTGTCAAAGTTTTTCTAAATCTAAGGTTAAAAGATAACCAGTCACCTTTTTTGTAAACTTTGCTCAATCAATTCTAATAAAATCAAATTCTGTGAAATATTCCTACCAGGAACTGCACACGTTTAAGTGGAGATCAACAATTTTTTGTGAAATATCTGAAAGTCGGTAATTAAGAATTGTGGCCAGAATCTTATAATCTGTGGTCAGGAGACTCAAAGGTCTCCAATTCTGCAAAAAAGCAGGATCTCCTTTTTTATAAATAAAAAACATTACCCCATTTCCCATACTAGGAGTGATTCTGCGTTCCTTCCAGATTTCTTGAAAAACAACCACCAGCCATGGTGCAAGAATATCTACATATTTTTTATACAAAGCATTCGGCAGTCCATCCATACCAGGCTTCGTATGCATTGATAAATGACCAATAGCTTTCTGGACTTCAACCAAAGAAAATGGGAAAATCAATTGTGAAATTTCAAGTTCAGAAAGTGTCGAATATCTAGAGTATGAAAAGGAAGGAAGACATTCTGGAGTAAGTTTGAGATTCTCTACAACATATTCCTGCACAAAATTTCGGATACTTTGCATATCAGTTGCTACAGAACATCAGAAAATTTTAAAGTAGTCATACGTAAAGGTGATGAATCCTGGTCAGAAACATCTAACGAGTTTACCTGTTTTTATGTACCAGAAACCAAAAATTGTTGCTGATTTCTATATCTTTTTCCCTCATGAGGAGAAAGGTTACCATTTTCTCCTTAAGAGTCAAAACTCCTGCCTCTTAACCCCTGTCGTAGAGACTGCCTGTGACAATAAAGCATATATTTTGCTCTATATCCCAGATATGTGAGATATGAGTTTTGGGCCTTCTTCTGTGAGATTTGCGAAAAAAGCAACTTTAGGTCCCATTTTGTATCCTCCCACCAGTCTATGGAACTATCATATAGGAAGGTAATATCTGACCTGATGGAAAAAAGAGATTTATTTGAGTGTCAATTGTCATATCTAATAAAAGGGATGTAAATGTCCAAAAACCACGACCTAAGACAAGTTTTTGATAATTTCCAAGAATTATTTTCACAATTAAATTGTCAGATGTTTCTAAGGGCAAAGTAGAAACAGAACAACAAGAAATCCGTTTGAAAAAAAAACAAAAATCTATTCTAGTAGAAATAGAACCTCTATGAAAGGTATGGTCTGGCTTTTGGTGTAATGAGTCATCACGATCGACCAACTGATTAAGTCTTAAAACATACAGTCAAGCATTCATGTCACAAAATAGTTTTTGAGTTTGTCATCCCCAATCCTGGCAGCCAGACCACAGTTAAAATCCCCCCCATATGATCAACTTTGAAGTGTGTAAATATGGGGAGATATGATGAAATAAAGCTGCTCTAGCTGCTTTAATCTGAGGGGCATAAATATTTATAAGGCGATAAGCACATTGAGAACAACTATATCCATTAACATTACTCTACCAGGATTAAATCAAAAGTTGTAACACCTTAATATGCTGACTGGAAAAAACAGTATCCCAGTCCATCACATATTTCCTCCCTGGCCTAACAAAGGAAGTACCCCAACGCCAGTCCTGACCTGCTGTTTTAATATCTGCCAGTGAACTTAGTCTGGTAGCTCGTAACAAAATAATAGAACCAGGATGTGTACTAAGACTGGCAAAGGTAAGGCATCACTGTTACTAGATTAATACTGTTCACATTAACAGTAAGAAAAGAAAGAGCAGTAGCCAGGAAAAAAAAATTAGGTAGGAAAGAAACCCCAAATTTGAAAAAAGGCACTTGATTCCTTTTTTCCTTTTTTCTGCTTGGTTTTCCTTAACTTCAAAGTCAAAACATGGTCAGGAAGAGAGGATGTAACTGAAGAAAATCAGATTCAACCTCATCTTCCTCTCCCTCATGATCCTGTAGAGGGCAAAGGATTCGTTACCTGAGTGAAATCAACCTCAGAAAAAGGGTAGAAACCCCAGAATTAGATTTACTGGTTTTAGATCTAGTAACACGTTGAAAGGGAGTTTCAAAAAGCCTCTGATGGAGGCATGCAAGAAACATCATGCACCACTATAGGGGTAATGACTACAACAGGGTCAGGAAAGGAAGTCGACAGAGATTCCTGATCAGAGCTCTACATTAGACCCATGGCCTACAACCTGGGATGGGATGTTATCTAAAACAATGGCTGATGTAGAGGCCAAAGTACTCGAATCATTAACATCCAAGCTCTGTTTTTGAGAAACTTTTCCTACAATAGGATTAGAAGGATGCTGAGGTTCTGCAACTGGATCTGTAGCATTCTCTAGTAACTCCTGTAATCTCTGAAGTTCTTTCTGTGCATTGGCTACATAAACATCCTGTTCTGCCCTAAGGGTAGCATCCACTTTATTGTGGGAAGCCCATGAACAAGAACGAAAAGTGTGCCCCCCTCTCCTCACATAAATTACACTTCATGGGGTTTCTGCAATGTGCCCCTCTTGGCCTAATTCCCACATAAACCACATTTCTGCTGATCACAGACATTGCTGATGACCTAAAGCCCCACGTTTGTAACATGCTCTTAGTTGTCTGGGTAGAACAGCGCCCGTCTGTCCCATCCAAAAAAACAATTAGGCAAATGTTTAGCATAACCATTTTCTAAATGTAAGTCAATTAAATATCTCCATCCCCTGTCCAGAGATGTTCATCATCAAGTATAGGTTCTGGGGGGCCTTTTATAGAGCAATGTTTCTGTAACCAATAGGTTATTGTCAGCCATGTTCACCCCCTCATTGCGAAATAAAATCGTAATTTTTTTTGAAATAGGTTTGGTCAAAGGGATAGCTAGAAAAGGTTTCCATAAAGGCGTGTGCTTTAAGGTTTGATATTGTTTCCAAAATCTATCCAGACCTACTGGGTATTTAAAACTAATATCAAAAACTGAGTCCCCAGGCATATGAATCAATGCATAAATATCATAGGTGTAAAACCTCATACTGTTTTTCAATAATTCCTGTCCAATGAAAAGTCTATTAGGAACCTCATCCTGAGATCCCTGAAACTTCAAACGAACCGCATTCCGTCTAGCTGCAGGTTCATTTCCCAAACCAGAAGTAGCAGGAAATAATCGTTCAGCAGTTCTGTCATGCCATACAGTGGGTCTTTATTTTTTTCTAGGCTCTGACACCACAGCTGGTTGTTGTGCTATGCCATTATCAAAAGAGGCTTCAGGGAGGGAAAAGGTGGGGCAGGTGGTCACAAAATACCCTCCTCCAAATTTCTAATATTCTCCAAAATATCTGAACTTGGATTATGGGGAGTGATAAATTCAAATTTGCTGACCTGGAGGAAAACTTACATCCATAGATTTTGTAAGGTCAGAGTAACCTCCAGGGACTGTACATTCACATCCCAAGATTTGCCATCTGGTGATCTAACCCACCTGCAGCTTCTAGGGCTGAGGACACCCAAGCAGTTGAAGCTGAAGCATCAGAAGAGGTATTAGGGACAGGATTGTCATCCGTGGGGGGTTCCAAATCAGGTACAGAAGGCATTTGTTGAAAGTCTGCACTGGAGACTTCCATGGAGCCCTCAAAGTCACCCTCATGATCCTTAAGGCCCAAATCTGTATGTGAAAGCCAACTACCAGGGCCCGACATAGAGTCTAAAACTCCTGCAGTGGCTGCTGAGGTGGATGATAGAGCCAAAGCCGACTGCATTACCTCGGACATTAGAAAACGTTCAGACTCACCCAAAGCTTGAGGGTGCTGGAGATCCGAACTGAAGCTGCCAAAACAAGAGAATTGCCTTCATCATTTACTGTAGCCTGCAAACCCACCTCAGTAAGCAGCGTCGCCCCTGTACACTAAATTCTTTTCCTGTCCTCGTCCATCGTTAAACCAGTCGATGTTGCTCCAGTTCTGTAACAAAGGCTCCGCATCTGAAAGTAGTGGGATTCTGTATCTCATAGACATCATTCAAGCTCTTCTACCATTTTCCTTTCATTATCATCCGATGAAACATCCTTCTGAGCACAAAGAGGTAAAGAAACTGCTGCCGATGTAGCACTCCATTGCAAAGTAGGTTCTATAGTGCAAAAGCAATGCAAGTGAGAGCTGAGGAGGAGACCAGCTCCCCAGCTCTCCACATGTCCTTCCTTGCTGGCGGCTGCAAGCACACTGACGATAATTCACCAGCAGCACCCTCCAGAGTAGGGAAATTTCCCCAGTGCACTGGCCAAATTTCCCTCATTCACTAAAATACCACCAACAGCTTAATCTGGTTCAAGGTCAGTTGGCATTCATCTGTATCCCCTCTCTGGGTCATGCCTGAAAATAGGCAGAATATGTCTAGTGCACTTACCCGGTCAACAAAAAATAAATAAATATCAGTAGGGAGTTTGTCCCAGGGGACACTACTCTCTGGTTAACCCAGGCACCCCTCTTGTTGGATTTGTGCAGCTCACCCTTTAGTTGATAGTCATGACTTCCAGTAACTTTAATAGGATCTTTCTGTTGTAATCCCACACACTCCCAGAGGATTCTGAAAGGCAGAGTATACCAAACATAGGTCCTCCCTAAATCTATGATACTCCAGAGAGTATAGGTCAAACTCTCTCAATCTCTCCTCATATGGGAGGGACTGTTGATCACGGATTCTTTTAGTTGTTCTCCTCTGCACTCTCTCAAAGTTCCTTACATCTGACTTGTGACAAGGGCTCCAGAACTGCACACTATACTCCATTAGCAGTCTCACCAGTGCAGAATACAAAGGCAGCAGTACAGTTCTATGCCTACTTCTTATATTGTGTAGGATACAATGCAGCATTCTGTTGGCCTTATTAACCACTCTGGTGGTATGTTGCCTGAATGATAGTTCATTTGTAACCTGGATGCCTAAGTCTCTCTCATATTTTACACTTGTTAGAATGTGGCCACATAAATTATGTTGCATGAATGTTGTTGTGACCAAAGTGCATTACACTACATTTGGCAATATTAAACTTCATCTTGTGTGCTTCAGCCCAGGCACCTATTGAGTCTAGTTCAGTTTGTAATTGTTGTGCATCTACCTCTGTTTTTGCAACATCCCCAATTTTGATATCCTGTGCAAATTTATACATCCATTCAGTGGTTGATGTCTTGAGGGAGGACATGAAGATGTTAAAAAGTATCCAGCCCAGCACTGAGCCCTGGGGTACCCCACTCGTGACCTCCCCTCAGTCTGATAGATATCCCTGGATACTAACTCTCTGCCTCCTCTGGCTCAACCAGCTCTTGATCCATTGTATGATTTGTTGTTCAACTCCAATTTCTTATAGACTACAAAGTAGGCCATCATGGGGAACTAAAATCGAAACCCTTTGAGATGTTCAAATATACTGCATCCACTGGTAAACTATCTTCCAGGGCTCTGCTCGCTGTCTCAAAGAAACTCATTAAATTAGACTGGCATGACCTCCCCGTGTGAATCTGTGCTGTGTAATGTCTGAATAACCATTAACCTGTATATGATATTCTAAGTGATCTTTTATATATTCTTTCATTATCTTACACAAATCACACGTCAGGCTAATAGGCCTATAGTTGGCAGCATCTGATTTTAACCTGTTATTGTATACAGTACATATTTTTAATCATAGTTTCTTTATTTTACAATGTTTTTTTTCTAGTTTTCCACAATCTTTTAGTTATAATCCCAACAACCATACAAGTATCATTATTCGAAACCCAGCTGTTTTACTGTCAGTGAACAGTGGCTCAGGAGTTGACCTAATTTTGAAAAAGACAGCCTTTTCACATGTTCGTTTATCTCAGACCCCCAAAAAAAAAAAACTCAAACTGAACCAAATTTCTACCAAACTTGCCATGTTAAGATTCTGGACCACAGATTACTCTTTCAAACATGCCATTGAAATCTGCTGTGAGATTAAAACAATTGTACAGTAAGTGGATAGCAGTCATGATTTAATATTGAAGTGCCTACTCAACACGAACTAAACTGATGTCTGGCAGAGCAGCAAGATGGCTGCATGGCTGCTTTGCCCAGGAGGCAGTTCATCTCCTCAGAGTTTCTTTTACTAGCTGATAGCATATAAAATATAGTTTTTAAAACCTCTGTAAAGCTGTTCCTATTGCCTCCTATGAAGAAATTGTGTTTATTGCTTTACTGTACTCCTATATTTACAACACAGTGTTTAAAGTCGGGTGCAAACAGTTTTGGCAGCTTTTGGGCCTTGTGTGTGGAGACTGACAAGCATTCGTAAAAGAGTCTGTAGCTGGCAGATACAGAGTGGCATTGCTAGTAATACAAAATGACACATATCACCATATACAAAGCATCATGGGTTCTGTTACAAATCACCATAAAATATTATGCTGGTTCATCTTTAAGCAGGAATGCATGGTGCTGAAAGGCCTCTCACACAGTCTGTAGTGGGTGCCAACAGAAGAGACAAACGTGTTTTGTCCTACAAAGGCCTCGTCAGTGTGCCTCATCTGTATGATGTCCCAGTGTAATGAACCAGCTATCCTAAGTTGGTATATCAGGTTTGGGTTGTGTGACACAATGAAAACAAAAACAAGCTAAAACACAAAGAACCTTAGTGCATGAGCATTGGAGGGATTACCCGAAGGGCATTGGCTGGGAAGCTAAGTTTCTGTGTCTTTGTCTTCTGCTGGCACCCTTTTTCAGACTGTGTGAGAGGCCTTTTGGCACCAAGCATTCCTTCTTAATGTTGAACCAGCATAATATGTTGTAGTGGTTTGCACATACAGCCCACGATGCTTTGCATTATAGGGTATGTGTGATTTTGTATTTCCTTGAAACTTGGCTTCCGGCCAAAGCCCTTGGGGTAACCCTTGCCTCAGTGCTTGTGCACTAAGGTTCTTTGTCTTTCAGTATTTCTAATGTAGAGTTCCCCATGTAAAAATAGCAGGACAGAGACTTAGTAGGAAAATGGTTGATCAAGAACTCAGGACATCAGAAGTCAGCACCTGGAGAAATAGCAGTATGAGTACTAAAATGCTTATTTCATGCAATGTAAGGTATACTACTGTTGGCAGAGGGCTGTGTGCTCTGTTCAACTACGTGATGCTAAATGATGCTAAGCTCAGAAGAGTGGTGTTTCCTTGTATCATTTTCTGACAGATGGTGCAATCATTGGTGAGCAAAGAGTTTGGTTTTGGACCTGATTGAAAGATGCAGAACATGAAGGAAGAGCCATGAGAAAGGAAGAATTGAAAAATGGATTTTCTCTTTGATCTACTGATTTCTGGAGCTAACTGGATGAATGAGAAGGCATGGAGTCCATTCTGAAAGGAGTTAACTGTGGAGAGGAGCAATGAGAACTGAGGTATAACTGGGCCCTTAATTCAGGGTATAAGAGAGTAAACACCAGCAAATTTATTTGCTTGAAATTAAATATCTCTAAACAGAACATTTATGAATATTTGCTTGTGCTTTGGCTGGGTTGGAGAGTCAAGGAAAACTGAGTCTGGATTTCTGTGAGGTCTGCCAATATGTTTGGCCTGGTTCTCCCTTGTGCAACATTGACTGGGGTTCTTTGCCTCATCTTGGGAACCTGGAACAAGCTAAATAAAATAATAAGAGACAATATTCAATTTGGATGAGCCCTAATTATATATTATATGTGATCTATACGTTTGTGTGATGTGTAGAATTTTAGCTCACCAGCCAGTTGTATATATGTTCATTTCATTTTCATTTATTAGTGACATGTATGCTCTTATTAAGCAAACGAAGTCAAATCACTCAGTAACCCTTGGCTCACAGGTGACCTCCTCAGGATGCTAAAACAAGATACCACCTCTGGGAGCTGGCCAGAAACTCTGGAAGGCAAATGACATCCAAAACTACAAGCGTGCTATAATGCTGCACCAAAACCATCCAGCAAATGAAGTCCGCCTACTATAAGCATGCCTCACAAACTCCTGAGACAATGGTGGGGAATTCTGGAAGAACATAAAGGTACTCACCAGGAATCCACCCAAACCCCCATTAATACTCAACATCAACAGAACCACAACTCTCAACCCAAATACCATTGCAGATACCTTTAACAAAGCCTTTACCAATCTCAGCTCTGTCCTACCCCAGGACTACTTCAAAGATGGTGAAGCCCTCTCTTCCACAATGAACACTACTCCAACCAGCTCCCCACTTCTACTTCAAAGCAGTCAAGGCTCGCCAAGTGTGCAAATATGCAACCAAAGCCCTTGGTAAATGAAGATTCAGTAATGACTCCCTCGATCTCAAAATCCTGTCTCTCACACTTGATGAAGTGCTTAGTCCTCTGACCAGAATTTTCAACCTCTCACTCAGCCTTAGCCAGTTCCTGGACAGATGGAAATCTGCCACTGTCACTCCAATCCATAAAAGTGGTGACAAAACTGCCCACGATAACTACAGACCTATCTCCCTACTACCCCCACTCTCCAAGGCACTAGAACACATCGTCTCAGACCAGCTCACAGAATACCCGGATATGTACAACATCCTGTGCCAGCAACAACACGTGTTCTGCAAAGGTCACAGCACCTCCACAGCCCTACTTGAATTCACTGGCGCAATCCACAATGCACTTGACTCCGGTGAACTACTAAGCTCAATCTACATTGACTTAACTAAAGCCTTCGACACTGTCAATCACCGCCTCCTGCTTGTCCTGCTTTAGAACACTGGGCTGTCAACTGACTCCATTGGCTGGTTTAAGAGCTACCTTGAAGAACGGTCCCAAACAGTAAGAATCAATGATACACTCTCAGACCCTAGACCAGTCCGCTCAGGAGTCCCCCAGGGCTCCATTCTGGGACCCCTCCTCTTCAGCCTATTCTAAAACTCACTACCTAACAGCTGCCCAGAACAAATAATTCTCTACACCGACGATGCTGTGATCCTCACCTCGGACCCTGATCCAATCAAATTACATAATAAACTTCAGCAGGCCTTCTCCTCCATCAAATCCTGGTTTCTAAATCATAAACTGCTTCTCAATCAGAAAAAAAACAAGTCTATGGTTTTATGCAGCCCCCACAACAAAAACAAACAACTCCACCTTGCCATTGCAACCAAACAAGGAGCCATCCTAGAGCAAACGCAATCATTCAAGTACCTCGGCATTACCCTTGATCCCCACCTGCCATACGCTGTCCATATCAGCAATGTTGCAAAGTCTGCCAATGTGAGGTTAGGCATATTATTCCAGAACAGGAAACACCTAACCCCAGAAGCACTGGCAATGGCCGTGCAAAGCTCCATCATCAGCATCATAGACTATGGTCTTATCATATATGGGTCTGCAACCACCACTGCTCTCAAACATATCATGATCTCCCTGAATAAGGCCTGTCATCTCATCACTGGCTCACATCACCGTACCCACACATGTGACCTTTATTCCCAATCTGGATGGCTTCAACAGGACAAATGCTTAAAATACAAAACCTGTATCACGGCCAAGAAAATTATGATGGGTCTGGCCCCACCTGGTGTCTGTGGCCTCCTTAAGCCTAGACATAGGAACGTCACTACAAGGAGATCCAATTCCCATCTACTTCATATCCCACAGTGTCACACAACCCAAGGACAAAGATCATTGGCCTATCAGGCATCCAACTGGCTCAACTCTCTTGGCAGTGACATAGCAACCACTCCAACACTCAGCCTCTTCAAGTCCAAGCTGCGCCTCTCACTGCTTGTATCCTGCAATTGCCCATCTTAACATTTCCACTGTTCCAGCTGCAAATGCCCCATCACCCAGCACTTACAATCAGTCTTTGCACCCCTAGCACCTTACCTGTCATATTCCCTCAACAAGGCCCCCTGGCTGCACTGTCTCCCACCCTTGTCCACCTCCCTCCCATATCTCCACTCCTGCCCCTGCCCCAACCACTTCCCATACTCCCCCTTACCCCCTGCACCTCCTTCCCCCCTCGATCTCCTACCCTTACTTTCCCCACCACCCACCCCCTTCCCTTGATGAATGTTGCACACGCTGACATGGAACCTTTGTAAAAGAGCCTCGACTCAAAGGTATTGTAATCCTAGATTGAAATAAATAAATAAATAAATAAATAAATAAATAATTCATTTTACCATGAAAGTGGATTGGGTCCAAAGACTCTTTTTCAACCATGCCTGGGGGAGGGAATACAAGGGGTACACTATGATTACAAATACAATATTTAACATTTGATCATAAATGATGATAGTTACAATAACAAACTTCATACATTCATGCATAAAACCAATAACAAATCATACAATACATACAAGATCAACTACTCAAAAGGTTACATCATGTGACTCCAGCACATTTACAGCTAGAGTCATCATCCATATAGTTCTCCAATGATCTCTTAAAAAGCCTCTTTTGTTGTTCATATCCAATTTCATTTGAGGTAATTTATTAATCCTTTTTGGACCATAGATAGTTAAAGAACGCTCAGTTGTTTTTGTGCTTATTCTTTGTTCTATAAATATTTTAGTTGAAGAATATCTGAGCGCTCTTTCAGAATTTGTGTGCTGGAAATGTTTTGACAGAGCAAAGGGAGTCTGTGTTTGAAGTAATTTATGTAAAAACAAATAAGCTGTTTTAATAATTCTCTTGGTGGTAAAGTCCCAAAAGTAAGATATAAGTTACAATGATGTTCTCCTTTGTTAAAGGCGCTAATTGCAAACCTCATAATATTATTATTAAAGTTACTATATATTTGTTAAACAAAGTCTCAGAAGCATTTAATAATAAAATACTATTGTATTGAAGGTCAGGTGATGGCAGCCTGAAGGAATGCAACACTCATCCGCTGCTCTGCTCTCCCACTAGTAACTTTCGCGTTTTAATTTGTACCAAGAGTCGGTTACGGTTGCTAAGTGTTTTTGACTATGAGTAGGGGCTCTCTATGTTCGATTGAGTTGGGATTCTGGGAGTGAGAAATGGATATTTTTATGAAGAAGGCCCCTCCGGGGCATTCCCCTCCCACCGACACCCGAGAAGGACAAGGCCTCAAAACGCCCAAAGCAGCAAGCTGCAGGGGGAACTAAATCTGCCACGTTTGCCACAGCTCTGTCAGAGGAAAGATTCCTCAAAATCATGCAGCCCTTACAAGAAAAGATTTCGGATATGTCGGATGACTTGCAGCAAATCAAAATATCGGTGCAATCTTTAACAGTTCGTGTTGGGGACTCAGAGGCTAACATTACTTTTTGGAGGTCAAGCAGGGGAAAATGGAGCAGGAAGCAATCCAGATGGGCCACAGGCTTAAGAAACTAGAGGAGAAGCTTGAAGATTTAGAAGGAAGGAGCAGAAGGAATACTGTAATCTTCTGGTGATCGGTATACCAATGAAGGAGGAAGGGAGGGAGCAACCTTATCCTTTTTGCCCAGAAGTTGTGTGAAAAGATAGCTGGTCCTTCCCCTAATAATGCACCTATATTATCGAGCGTGCCAATTGAGCTCTTCGCCCCCTCCGCCTCCTGATGCCCCCCCTCGACCTATCATTTTCAGATTGCTCAACTTTCAAGATAAGCAATTCATCCTTAGTAAAATCAAGACCTTACAGGAAGTCCTTTGGGAAGGTTGTAAAATTCGCATCATTCAAGATCTCCCGCAGTCTGTCTGGTTAAAACAACAAGAGTTGCACCCGTCAGTGTCCAAGTTGATTGCCGAGGGGAAGCCCTTTCGCATGCGATACCCCACGACACTTCAAGTTAAATCCGGAGAGCAATGGCTCTCATTTGAATCTCAGGAGCAAGCAAGGAAAGAGCTTAAGGTCTTGTTCCCTGATCTCTTCAAGTGAGGCAGAATTGTAGTGTGCCTTCTTTGGAAATGTGCATATGAGCTCATTGTTTTCTGGTTGGACATAGTGTTTGAGTATGTTTTCTGATATGCCTGCCTGATATTGGCAGAGCAAACCCGCCGACAATTGGAAGAGAACTGACAGCCTTGTCTCACTGGTGTGACACAGCCCCCTCCACCACGAGAGTAATTCAGCATGCTGGCTGCTTGAGCAGGACACTGGATGCAGAATCTTGCATTGCCCCTTCCTGATCCAGAGATGATATACGTGGATTGCCCATTCTGTCACACAGAGCTCCTGAACACTAGACTTTATTTAAAGTGTTTTGGTTATCAAGGCTGTATTGTAGTAAATTTTGCTGCACATCTCCAGGGGCAGTTGGTATATGGGATAGGCTGATCAATGTGCTTCTGTTTCTCTATCGTTGCTTCCTGCATACCTGTCAGCTCGGTTGATAGGTTTATAGACCAGATGCAGAGTCAATCTAGGGGAATACCTGCTTTTCACTCCTACAGCTTTATTCACCTAGGTTGGGTTGTGTCTGTCCAGCTAAGGGGTTCACTAGATGTCCTTTTAGTTTTTGGAGGTCTATGGATGACTCGTAAGCTCGATCTCTTTCTATCAAGAATGGGGGATATATGATTCAGTGGGGTATTTCTGGTAACTGGTATGGGTATAAGCACATGAGGGTGGTGCAGTGTGAAATGTGCTGTTGGGGGGGTTCTCCTTCTTTTTTTGGGGGCCAGCTACAGCAGGGGTGGGGGGATGCGGGCGTGGTGATATGGGAATGCAGGTTGCAATAACATCATGTGCTAGAAGTAGTACTGTGGTGCAGTTGTTTAGAACTGGGACATAGAATAGTGTAGATAGTTAGAGTTAGTTGTGTTTAGTGTTAATTTATGTGTAACGTTATGATTTTAGGGATTAATGGGGATTGGCAGAGGGTACTAAGGATTGGGAGGAAGGGGGGTGCCAAGTGTTCTCGTCCCATTCTATTTTAAACCAATGACAGGAATAACGTCACAGTTGGAGCTTTATTATGAGTGGCCCATATAAGTTCATAAGCTGGAATATAAAGGGTGCCCAAGATCGTTGTAAGAGGCACATTGTTCTTAGACACTTGCAATACGCCTAAATACTGGGATTGCTTTCTTCAGGAAACACATCTCTGGCGTGAGGATATAGTCTTGTTTTGTAAACAGTGGGTTGGCTACGTCTACGGGGCAGGTAAATCCACTAGTAGAGGGGGAGTGGTAATTCTAATAAATAAAAAGATTCCCTTCACCCTTGAAAAAGAAATCTGGGTTCCTGATGGGAGGTACGTCATAGTGCATGGTTTGCTAGAATCGCATCAGGTGACACTGGGAGCGGCCTATGGCCCAAATGCCAAATCCCCCCATTTTTTCATGCACCTGATGAGGCTGGTTTTCTCCAACCCCCCTAAACTTACCATTTTGGGAGGTGATTATAATATCACCCCTTATTCACACATCTATAGGTCCGATTCCCTGAGAAGGGGATTCTTTCCTGCTCAGAGGGCTCTTCATGAGCTCATGAGGGGGGGCGGATCTCATTGACGTTTGGCGTGTCTTGCACTTGGAGGAACGCCAATACTCTTTTTTCTCTCCACCGCATAAAACATTCTCGAGAATTGATTTTCTCCTTATTAGCTCCTTCGCCCTCCCTGGGGTAATTGATGCTGATATCCACGCCAGGGTTATCTCTGACCATTCACTGGAGTCCCTTTTTTTCCTAGTGGGACCTGGGGTTAAAAGGGATACCCTCTGGTGGCTTAACACCCAGTTAATACAGAAACCTAGCTCCCTGTAACACATACAAGACTTTATTACTGACTTTATAAGGAACAACAGGGAGTCAGTTAGCAGGGCTGACACAGTTTGGGTGGCTTTAAAGTGTACCCTGCGAGGGGGAGTGTATCCGGATGGCCTCAACAAACTCCAGGCAATTCAAGTCACAAACAAACTCCCTGCTTTCCTCAATTCACCAATTGGCATCCAGAATCTCTTGTTCATCACCTGATGGGACTGGACTAAGCTGCATAGGCTGCAAGCTCAATATTTTAGTCTCATCTCCCAAAAGCCAAAATCTCATTGACACGTACAAAATTTCACTATTTAAAACTGGGGAAAGAGCTAGTAAGTTACTGGCCTTGTGGCTCAGGCAAGAGGATGCATCTCAGTTTATTCTGAGTATTAAACTGGATAAGAATGCACCTGTTGTTGTTGATCCTCGTGCCATAGCAAGGTGTTAAGGCAATACTATCAGAGATTACGTGCCGAGAAGTTAGATGCTCGCCCCTCTATGACAGATATCATGAAATACCTCAGCTCAGTTGACCTACCTAAGCTGTCACCTATTCACGCTTCTTCCTTGGTGGGTCCCATTACAGCAGAAGAAGTGGTGAGGGCCATTGCACTTCTCCCAATAGATAAATCCCCGGGGCTGAACAGACTCCCTAATGGTCTGTATAAGGCCTGTATATCAGAGTTGGCCCCTTTATTGGCAGAGGTCTATAACCACTGGTTTGATAAAGGGCTAACTGACCCCACTTTTTTGAGAGCAATAATCACGCTTATCCCTTAAAAGGGTAAAGATTTGCAATATCCAGAGAGTTACCGACCTATTTCACTGATTAACACCGACATCAAACTTCTGGCCAAGATTTTGGCTAATAGGTTAGGACCTCTTATGCCCCTCCTGGTAAGTAAAGAACAAATCGGCTTTATGACAGGTAGGTCCTCGGGGGACCACATGCAGAAGTTATTGCACCTCCTCTCGGTGGCCAGTGGCTCAGAACTTCCCATGGTTTTGGTGTCACTGGATGCCGAGAAGGCTTTTGATAGGGTGTCATGGGACTTCCTTTTTGCCACTATGTCATGGTTAGGACTACCCGAGAATTTCCTTCAGTGGATCAGGTTACTATACTCCTCCCCGTCAGCCCAAATTTGATGTAATGGGGTCCACTCTGAAGTTTTCCGCTCCACAGAGGTACTGTACAGGGATGTCCTTTTCCCTTTTATTTAACTTATATTTAGAACCCCTTATTTGACACTTGTAGCCTCTTCAAACATTCGGGGATTCAAGTTGGGGCCAAAGATATACTCTCTCTGCGTATGCAGACGATCTATTGTTGCATCTGGAAGACCCACGGATAGCCTACCAGCACTTTTAGACCAGGTTGGGGCCTTTTCTAAGGTTTCCTACTACAAGGCTTAACTCACCAAAACTAAGGTATTTCCTCTGAATAATCGGGTCTCCGAGGAGGTGACTGATTTTGCTTTGTCATGGGAATCAAAATCCCTTTTATATTTGGGAATCCATGTGACAAGAGATATGGCCTCTATGATGAAGTCCAACCTTCAGATTTACTGACTAAAATTAAAGCTGACCTGGATAAATGGGGTGCTCTTCCATTGTCGCTGTGGGGAAGGATCTCTATGGTGAAAATGAATGTGCTCCCCGTATCCTATACCCAATGGGTATGATGGGTTGCTTTATCCTAAGAGATGGTTTGTCAAGGTACAATCAATGCTGAATACCTTTATAGGCAGGGTAACAGGGACTTTTAAAATGGAAGGAAAGACAAAAACAGAAATGGGATTTACTATGATTACAAGATCTAAAAACAAGAATAAGAGTATAGCAAAACAGATAATGTAATTGTAAAAGATTGTGAAGGTGTAGATTTAACAAATAAATAGACCTTATTACAAGACAAGGAATGGTCCACTATGGAAGAGGCCTCTGACTGGTCCAACACGGATCTTTCTGAAGGTGCGAGAGAGGAAGATGGGTACACAACAGACATGCAGGTGTCAAAGAAAAGGAAAAAAACTAAAGAGACAGGGTTGACAGTGAGGGAAAACAAATGGGAAGTTTAAAATGCCTCCTCATAATACAAATAGTATTAAAATAGAAGGAGGAGGCTGGTAACTTTTAAATACTATGTGACTTGAAAAGTGACTTATATGTATTCCAAGACTCAAGATTATACACTACAGAAGAAATTCAGTAAACTCAGCCAGACTGGACATGGAGACCATCCTTATGGTCCTGTGGGATAGATAGGTGTACATACAGGGTCGGGGTAGCTTTCTCTCATGATATTCAGATTTTAAAAGTAATAGACTTGGTACCTGGAAGAGCTATGATTGTTGATGTTATCTTAAAAAAGAATTCTGTGAGAATTATTGTAATTTATAATCCACAAAGGAAAAAAGAAAGGAATATGATAATGGGTCAAATAGAGGCTTATCTGCGTACTTCAAAACTTGTGGTGTGGGGGGAGACTTTAACTGTTGGTTAGAGCAGATTGAGGAAGGCAACATCAAATGTTTTTTGTGATATGACTCACTTGAAAAGAATGTTAGATAAAGCTGGGAGGGAGGATGGATATAAGTTAAAAGGGAAAAAAGAAGAACTCACATATTTCAAGGGTTCACGTTCTACTCGTATAGATTTCTGGATGGTACAAAAAAATGAAGGTAATTGATAGTATGAGTATATTGATTGAGGCATCAGATCATATGGCATTAGAAGTTTAAATTAACTTGGGGATTAGGACGAGAATAGGAAAAGGCTATTGGAGGATGAATACAGCTAAACTACAAGAAGACACTTGTAAAGAAAAGATGAAAATAATACTGGAAGATAAGTAAATAGTTATGGAATTATATGATAGTGGAACAGAATGGTGGGAAGATACTTAAAATGAAATTAAACAATATATGATTGAAGAAGGGCAGAGAGCAGAGGCAACAAATTATAGGAAGTATTCAAAATTAAGTGCTAGATTATATAAACTTATGATGAGGAAGGTTAAAATAGGTGGATGAATTTAAACAAATTAAAGAAATTACGGTTAAAATGAAAGAATACCAATATAATAGTTATGCCTTTAATTATGGAAGAAAAAGTGGCACCCAGGGAACAAAATATCATACAAATCCTAATGATAGTAGTAAAGAAAGAATAGAAAATCTAATTATGTACAAATTACAGGATGGTAAAGGGAGGATACATACAGATATAGAAAATGTTGAATGTACGGTACAAGAGTTTTTGAAAGAAAAATACCAGCAACAAAGAAGTAGGAAAAGTGAGGATTTTTTTTATGACAATTGAGAAGCCAGAGTTGGAGGAAGGTGAGGCAGAGGTGAAGGGGAAATAAAAGAAGAAGAAGAAGTGAAAGAGGCAATAAAATCTTTGTCAAATAACATGGCACCTGGGTGGATGGGATTCCAAATATGTTCTATAAAATTTGGAAAACAAATAGCTCCATTTTAACAAGAGTATACAATTTTATAATGAATGGAGACAATTTGGCAGAAAGCATGAAAAAGGAATAACTATTTGTTGGCATAAAAATGAGACAAAACACAACTTAAAAATTGAGGCCCATTAGTTTATTGACTTCAAATTACAACATTTTAGCCAAGATAATAAATAATAGGTTAAGGACTTTTCTAAGAAATTGATAATGCAGTCTCAAACGTTGCTATTCCTGGAGAGAGCATACAACAAAATGTAATTTATATTAGAGAAGTCATAAATAAAGGACAAGAGGATTCTTTGCAAGGGTATTTATATGCCTTGGATCAAGAAATGGCATTTGATGTTGTAAAGCAATAGTATATATGGCATACCTTAGAAAATTTCAAATTCCAACAGACTTAAATAGTCTAATAAAAGCAATACATAAGGAAGCATAAATTGTCCTATGGCTAATAGGCATCTGGGACTTCAATGTATATAAGGAATGGGGTTCAGCAAGGGTGCCCATTAAGTCCCCTACTATATGTATTTTGTCTGACCCACTCTGAGGAGAATAGAGGTGGAGAGAGAGAGATTAAAAGTATTGTACGGCAAAATAGGGAACTGAGTAAAACAAGTGCTTATGCAGATTATTGTATAGTTTTAGTAAAAGATCAGAGTTCTGTGGATAAGTTAATAGAGACAGTAGAGAAGTCTAACCAATATACAGGGATTAAGATAAATAAAGGGAAAAGTATAATTTATTCCTAGGGGCAGTGGAGACAAAGAAAAGAGGAGATTTGGAGATAGAAGAAGGAAGCATTAAGGTGCTGGGAATAAGATTTGGAGGAGATGATGCAATACAACAAAACTGGAAAGGAAAGTATCAAATAGCCCAAATAACAGTACATAAATGGAAACACTGGAGTATGATGTGAGAGAAAAGAATGTACTTATTAAACATGTTTATTGTCCCAATATTTTTATTTTAAGCATACATTTTTCCAGTTCCAGTCCAAATGCAATCCAAAATTCAAAGTCTTCCTTTTTGGTTATTGTGGGGTAGCAAGTTAAATTCTATTAAAAGGGGGATAATGTATACAACCAAAAAAGATGGGGGCTTAAACATGATAAATCCAATTGTTTTTATATTAATATTTATGTTTTTTTTCAAATATTGTACCATTGTAAAAGGTGAGAACAAAGCTTGGTCTTAGTTAACACAGCAATAGAATGTACCTTTCATTAAATGCATTGGAAGAAAGGGAATATAGTAGGAGGTCAAGTGTGGCCAATATATATATATATGTATATATGGAAATTGGAAGGTAGTATTTAACTCAGTGGGGGTAACAGTGGATGCTCTAATTGGGGTAACAGGAAACAGATGTATAAAGGAATTATGGAGAGGAATTTCTGGGATAAACATGTTTTTAATGTAGAAAAAGGAATAAAAGCGCAGCAAATTTTAGCTGTTACATTAGAAAAAAGAATTTCAGGAAAAATTAAAGATATAGTATGGATGTGTAGTCATGAGAAGTTAAACGTGAGAGGTAACCATAAACACAAAATAATGGAGGAAAGAATATATGGAGAAAGAGATTGTGGGACAAAAGAGGAAAGCATGCAGCATTTATTTTTTGATTGTGATTTTATTAAACCTTTTTGGGGTATGGTAGCCAGTTATTGGGGGATGCAAGCTTTTAAAAATATGACATGTGAGATTTTGATTTACTGTCAGTTAACAAAAGAATGGGAAAAGTTAATAAAAATACAGTCTATATTATTTGGCAGTTTTAAATGGTCTATATGGCAAAATAAAAGCTCAAGATTTTTGCAGAATAAGGATTTGACTGTACATGATTTTTTTTTAGTTTCAAAATGAAGTAGATACAATTTTTCAAGATGAATGTAAATTTTGGGGAGAAGATAAAGCAAGAGACCTGAGGAAAAATGTTACTGGAATTGGGTAAAGAACATAGATATCATAATGGCTGTGTGATTTGCTTTGGTTTTAGAAAAAAGTGTTTTTTTTTTAATAAAAACTTGCCCTACTCTTTTGGTAGGGGGTGCTGGTGTGTGATGGAGGAAAGTTTGGATCCTACTCAGATGGCTGGCAGACCTACAGTGGAATGGATCTGTCACCCAGCATGTCCAGAACAGAAGATTATGTATGAAACTATGCTTGATATTCTGACTTACGAAGCTATGGGTGTTGCTAAGCAGTCTTAGAATGAATATATGGATTTACAAGTGGCTGGATTACAGCAAGAGGTGAATTTTGTACAGGCTTTAAGTTTGGAGCAGCAACAGTGGCTGCTGATGGTTTTATTGACTCCTGGAAGAGGTGGTGGGAACTGTGTGATGCTTGTTGAGCCTTTGTGTGTATAGGATAGCCTGAATGAAGCAGCTTCCACTGTGCTGACTGAGGTCTTTGTGATGCATAACGCAGCAATTTGTCCGTGTGCTGTTTCAGTGGAGACAACACCCCAGCTTGTGGAAAAAAGTATGCAAGCTGTTCAAACTGAAGCTTCTGCTGCCCTGAGGGAACTCCTGGTGACTGCTGTTCAGAATTCACCCACAGTGAGTATGGCTGATATGTCTAGCATTTCGCCTACCCTGATGATTAATCCTAAATGCAATTTTACTGCTGGAAAGCAACACTGTGTGACAGGTGAACCAGAATGTCAGGGCAGAATGGGAGATGTTGTGGGACTACTGAGAGGGAGAAAAGTTTTTCTTCAGTCAGTACAAGAGGCTAGACCAGAAGGATTGACAGTGGACTTGGCTTTCTCGAGATGTTGGGTGGAAAAGTGGAGGAAGGGCCTGGATTCTGGATCCATCAGAGGTTGTAGCTCCCACTGTAGTGGATACTGGCCCATTACCAAATGCGGTGGAGCCCAGTGCACAAGATGAAGTGAATGCACCAGCAGTAGTTGGTTTAATTCCTATACTTTCTGAACCACCATTGGAGATGGAAGGAGGGAACCCACCCCTTAATGTTGATGGACCTCAAGTGGCTTCAGCTTCTTGGGGTGATCAGGTGGACTAAGCAATACCTGTCCTGATGGAAGGTACGACTAGGGCCCAACCTATGCAGTTATGGTAGCAGTTTCACAGAAGAGACTAAGTGTTTTCTATGAACTACCCAGCACAATGAAAAAATGTGGTCAGCCTCCAGTATCTGGGGGATCTGCCTCTCCCGCCAGATAGAATATACATTGGAAAAACTTTGATCAATGATTCACTGCAGTTTTTTTTCCAATTATATCTACACTTTGATTTATGCATCGGGGGATACGGTTTACGACATTAGTTTTGAGACCCCTGCTGGACTTAATCAATTTTGGACTGCAAATGAAAAAAAAAACATTCAGCTTTATGGAGTCCATTTCATGCCCTCCCGATTACTAAATCCACTATAAAACAAGTCACTGTTTTATTTAGAAATGAGGGAGGCATGATGTCAGATACTGGCTCTACAGAACAAGTGTGATGTTTTGGGTGATCTCTCCCATTCCTAGTTGATGAAGATATCTGGACAGGAGATGAAGATTTAAGGTGTGACTTAGATTAGGCTCTCAAGGTCCGAAGCACCTCTCAGTGCATTTTCTTTGGTAATGAGCAGGGCCACTGTTTTTACCAAGGTGAGCCAAAGACTTGTTTTTTTGTGGCTCCCAAATGCATTTAAGTAATGCATGCGACAGGATGAAGTTCTTCCTGTGCATGGAGTGTGGCCATTCCAGTAAAGATTACACAAATTAACAGATGTGCAATCTTTGTGACCTCCCAGGGCATGGGTTTCAGGTTTGTGAATGGGCTACCCATAACAAGACTGATCATCCGAATCAAGAACTAATGGTGGAGAAAGCTCAGTCAGTCAGTATTACTGTACAGAGGTCGGTTTGAGAACAGACTAGGGCTACAGCATGAGGGCCAGCCAGCCCAGGCCACTGATACTCTTTCTGATGTTCTGATTGAGGATTCAGCATCATGTAACCCCCCCAAACCCCCTGTGAGTACCATGCAGGAGGGTGACCGAGTTGATCAGGATGTTGAGCCCAGTCTGGTTACAGAGGACCTGTTCCTTATGGATGTTACAGAAGTTGATATATTGCTACAGGTTTCAGATGACACTTCCATACCACTGGTTAATGACTCTAACATACAGGATATTCCATCTCCTAATATGACTACTGTGGCATCAAGAAAGTGAACCATGAAGACTGTAAAACCTAAAGCTAAGGTACAACATCTGGGAGGGATACTAGTGGTGGTGCTGCTTTCCAATACATATGAGGTGTTACTGCTGCAGGAGTCTGATCACGGAGAGACTCAGAATCCTCTTCAACTTTCTCTTCCCAGAGGAGGCCTTCATCAGTTCTGATGAGGAGTGTACACCTGTGAAAGTGCAGGCGGCAAGAACTAAAGCGAAAAATACAGGGACTGTGCCCTGGCAGCCAGCGATTGGGTAAGCAAGCTGTGACTTGATGTTTGTTTGTTTGTTTGTTTTTGTTCTGTTGGGAAAACAACTGTTAACATTTGTTTTCACCCTCTTGACTGAGCTCAACATTTCCTGTTTAATGTAACCACTATAAATGTGAATAGTATTAGGAATGTCTGGAGACATCTGGTCACTTTTCTGTACTAAAAGAGTATCACATTGATATTGCATGTTTGCAGGATGTCCAATTCTATACAATGCATGATGTTGACACTGCTATGAAGTTATGGTGTTGAGGACCTGCAAAAATAATGATCTTATATATGGTCTTAGCTTCTTCACCATAGTATCCATTTCCCTGTCCTCTCTCCCAATTTTGTCTCCAGATCTGTAACAAAACATAGGTAAAACCTTAATCTCCACACTGCAGTGATTGAATGTATCTCATATAACTGGTAGACCACCAGCCTCCTTTTTCCGAAATACTGTTCACAGTTTCACCTGCCGCTGCCTACTGTGAGGCAGCCCCAATCCACAAGGAGTGGGATGAATAATTAACCAGATCCTCCCCCAGGAATTGCATGCCTTTTTTGAACAATGCTGTGACTTGATAACCTATGACCCTTCTCCCATCGCCATGCACAAATAATCTCCTGTCCTGTTCCCATGCTCTGCAGCGAAAGCCCACAAAGCCTGCACTGGGCACACTGCACCCTCTACATATTTCTTTAGTGTCACCATGCAACCCTGTCCCCTTTGATCTGTCTTTGACCTCTTAATCCTGATCTGTATCTCCTTCATCCCCCAGCTTACATCTTCCCATTCTAATCCCCCTTCCTTGTCTTTTTGCCATGGCCTACCACCTCACTCACCCTCATGGCCCCTGCAAACATCACCACATAAATCGTTTGAAATAGCTGGGCCTCGGTCTTTGATATGCGTATTGCCGGTAGCACATCCTTTAGTTTTGCTAGCAACTGCTCCCCTATTGGTCTTCTATTGTCTACTAGACCTTATTTCAACCTACCCCATCCCTGCATCATTCTTCTAATGAACTTTGATTTTGTCAGATCCTTCCATCCCTTCAGATTGCAGATAATAATAATCCCTGCCAAATAGACCCCCATTGTATCGTGGGCTGTTCCTTTCTGCCATTGCTCTATGGTGAACTTCCCTAATTGTTCATCTGTCAGTGGCCTACTTACCTCCAGATGGTGTGTTACCCTGAATGTTTAAAACACTCGCCAGGCCCCATCGTAGGCCCTCAGAGTCCGAGGCGCCCATGAGTTGCGAAACAACAGTTCCGTTCCTTCTTGCCAACATCCCAGATGTTCATTGGTATGGGTGTTTTTTGCTCCTCTGCTGTTGGCGCCAGCCTCTGAAAACAGTCCATCTACAGATGGGAAAGGCTGTCAGCCAGGGTATTGTGTACCCCTTCTATGTGTTTTGCTCTGAATGACATGTTCAGCTGCAATGCCCTTAACACTAAACGTCACAAGACTTGCATGACCGTTTCTGATTTGGCTCCCCTATTGTTTAGGACCTCCACCACTGCTCTATTGTCACACCAAAATGCCACTCTCTGATCCCATAATTCCTCCCCCCAAACCAGGGTGCATGCCCAGATAGGTATGATCTCTAACAATGTTACATCTCTTACCTTGCCTTCCATTACTCAGTCAGAAAGCCTTGGTTCTGCAAACCACCTGCCTCTCAAGTAGCCCCCCATGCCTAGGCCCCTGGCTGCATCTGTTTAAAGCTCGAGGTCTGTGTTATACACCCACTCCTCTTGCCAGAAAGATCAGCCATTATACTTCCTGAAGAATTCTTCCCATACGCTAAAATCCTCTCTGATGTCTTTTGTCTGGTCCACCAATGGTGTGGTTTGGCAACCCCAGCTGTAGCCCTTGCTAACCTTTTGTGAATGCCTTTCTGGGACAATAGCCCTGCAGACAAAGTTCAGGTGTACTAGTACCTGATGTACTTGTTTTAGTTGTAACCTTTTCCTGCTGGTGTGTACCTGGATCAGTCGTTTCAGTTTTTCTAGCTTTTTGTCTGGCAGCCTGAATATTTCTCTCGAGGCATCTATCTCAATACCCAGGAATTCAAGCACCCTGTTGGGCCCTTCTGTTTTTCCCGGTGCCAGCGGAACCCCTAACTCTTTGCACAGCTCTTGAAACTTGTCCAGAGTTTGTTGTGTCTCCCTTTTCCCCTTACCGATGAAAAGAAAATCATCCAAATAGTGGATGACCGTTCTATACCCAGTTTGCTCTTGAAATATCCACTACAAACAGGTGCTGCATGCTTCAAATGTTGCACATGCTATAGAACATTCCATGGGCATGGCTTTGTCAAAATAGTACTAACCCCCAATTTTAAAATCCAATCGGTCCCAGTCTTCTTGGACTATCCGGTCTTCGTCCTTTAATGTCGCATATGTCATCTTACTATACTCCTCCCCGATAAAATCATTCACCGAATCCCCCTTCTGGATAGGATTAGTTGGTGAATCAGCCTGTAGTCTCCTTCTTGTTTCTTGTGTACCAATCCCAATGGTGAGATCCACATGTTCTGCAATGGGGGCTATCAAATGGGCCTTCTATTCTCCCTGCTGCCTTTTCTTTCTCTATCTTCTGTCTTAACATCCCTTCCCTCCTTTTGACTGACCCCAGTTTGCTCGCCTCCCTCGTTTGTCTGGGACCGTTGCACTGCAGTGAAAAACCTGTGCAAAAACCTTTTATGATCATCTCCACTACTCTTTTGTTTGGATATCTGTCCAACCAAACTGCCCATGCTTCTAACCTGAAGGTGGTTCTGGCCACCCCAAACTGCTCTCTGTCTTCCCTCCCTTTCACCCTCCCGGTCTTTCTCTTGCTCAGTGCTTGGTTTTGCCAGTCAGTGATCCTGACCTCCTCTACTTGTGTTCCCTACCCTCCCTCCCTCCCTCCCCCATTCCATGCCTGCCTTTTAAACCCTGTCCCTCCTGAAAAAGCTGTTGGCCTAAACTATGACACCTGGATCCTTGTGCTTTTGGGCCCATGTCATTCTGCATCTGCTTGCTGGATGCATGCCCCTCGCATTTTGAACATGCATGCCAAAATAACATTGAGGTCATGAACAGAAGGCCCTGTTGTAAGCCCAGCAGCACCTCTGAGCATAACTCCTTTCCTCCACCACTCCCCTTCGGGTGTGGACTGATCCATTACATAATCTGTCTATAAGTCTAATTGCTTTGTATCCCATCTTACATCCCCGTATGTTGCCATTCTCTGCTGAAAGAATCTGTCATAGTATATTCACCCTACCCCTCTTTTGCCTTTGCCCACCTTATTATCAGGGAATATGTGATGAGCAGGATTCCCAGCTCCAGCTTCTTCTCCAGCACAATGGGTGAGAAGGTGGCAAAACCTACGAACCACCCATCCCAAGTCTTCCCTTTCGTAAATTTGTCCTCCTGCTTCTTCCTTAACAACACTACTGCTGCTGCCATTTTACTCTTTCCTATGTTCTCCACTTCCTCATACTTTGCTGCTGCTTCCTGGCTCATCAAAGTGAACATATCCACAGACTCTCCTTTCCATATTTTTTCCTTTGTGTGATGGGACATGCTTGCCTACCCTCATCCAGGGGCATCTAGCTCCCTTGTTCCTTTCCTTCTTTCTCTGTACCCCTTCATTCCCTTTAGGCACCTCTTTCTCCATCCTAATATCTGCCAGGGCCAATTCCATTTGCCCTAAACCTCCTGTCCAACTATCAGCTCTTTCAGAGCAGATCGCCCTTCCAGGGGGGTGGTGGGTGGCCATACTTAAGGACACCATCTCTGCTACTTGCCTCATCAACACATCGAACCAAAGGAATTTGAATGTTTGTCAATCAAAATATCCCTTCTAACTTGTCTTCATTTAAATTGATTGGCTGCTATAGGCCCCCTCAGCAGGCCTCAAATTACTATCTCACCTGGGGTCAATAACCAATCTAGGCCCTGAAGATACCATCATCCTTGGTGATTTGAATTTAAACTGGCTATCTAATGCATCTGCTCCATTGGTAACCTTTTGTGACACCTATGCTTTACACAGCTAATTAAAGACCCAACCAGGTTAACCTAAAAAATTCTAGCAACAGCTCACCCCTGGATATTATGTTGATAAAAAGCTCTCACTTATATACGCATGCAGAGTACTATCAATGATGTAGGTGACCATTGTCCCATAGCTGGCATAAGATCTTCACCAAACCACCCAACCCTGCTGAATTTGTCCTCAAAGGTCAAAAGAAGTTCAACATACCAGGATACCTCCATAACCTGAGTAACACAATATATTGGCAAGATTTCTACCTTACAACCTCAGTGGAAACAGCTCTCCAGATCCTAAAGGACATTATCACTAATGCTCTCAATATTCATGCACCATTCACCAATATCAGAACTAAAGCAAGGTCCTGCCCTGGTTCACCACTGATCTTAAAACAGCCTTGCTAGCCAGAGACAAACTGTGGAAAAGGCAAGAAAAATAAGGATTCCAGAGACTGGCTAAATTTCAGAAAAGCAAAGAAACTCATGTACAACACAAATAAGATCTGCCAAAGCTGCCTATTATAGAGCTGAATTGGATGCCTCCTATAATAACCCAACCAGGCTCTGAGGAACTATAAAGGTATCTTGGGCCAAAACTCTACTCCTGCCTTAACCTGCAAACTGCTACTAAATAACACAGAAATTACGGACAAACAAGAAATCCTAAATACCTTCAATGACCACTTCACCACAGCTGGACTAGCATTTGACTCTTCACCTGCAAATCTCCTGAGATCTTCCTTGAACCTTCAATCCACCATGGGTCAAAAGGCTACATCAACCTTCTCCTTCAACCCAATATCCTTGAAAGAAGTGGAAGATCTCTCTCCAATTTAGATACTTCAAAAGTGCAGGTACAGACTCCCTGGACCCCTACTTCCTCAAGATTGCATCTCAAGTCTTATCTGCCCTCACTCATCTCTTCAATCTTTCCTCACCACTGGATCCATTCCTCCACTTGGAAAACAGCTCAAGTAGTTCCTTTACTCAAATCTGGTGATCCCATGGACCTCAATAATTACAGGCCCATTTCCATCCTATCAGTTCTATCCAAGATGCTTGAAAGTTAGTAAACTCACAATTAAGGGGCTACCTGGATAACAATAACCTCCTAAATACAGCACAATCAGGATTTAGATCAAGGCATAGCACCATTTCGGCCCTAGCCAAAGTAACCAACGACTGGCAGATTGCTATGGATAAGAAGAACAGTACCTGTGCTGTGTTTCTGGATTTGAGCAAAGCATTTGACACAGTGGATCACGAATCATTAATCACCTCCCTTGGCTCACTAGGGTTGGATTCCCCTTCACTCAATTGGTTCAAGTGCTATCTATCAGATAGATCACAACTGGTAAAAAATGGAATCTACCTATCCACCTTAAAACCACTGTTAAGAGGTGTACTGCAAGGCTTTATTCTTGGCCCCATCCTCTTTGCCATCTATATTAATAATATTGATGCTAACCTCACTCAATCCAACATCCATCTGTTTGCTGATGATACTGTATTATATGTTGCAATCCTTCATTATCTAAAGCATGTGAACTGCTACAATCTGAATTTTCCATCCTACAACACAACCTACTGGATAAAAACTACTTCTAAATGCCAAAAACAAAAGCTATGTTCTTTACCTCAAAGAGTTGCTCTGCCACTACCCCACCATCCACCACCCTACAACTAACCACCTTACTTGGAGAGAGCTGGAATTTGTTGATAACTTCAAATACCTTGGAGTCTGGATTGATAACAAGCTTGACTATTCTGTCCATATTGAGGAGCTACTAAAGAAACTGAGACAAAGGCTTGGTTTATTTTTAGAATAAAGCACTACCTCAACAGAGACTCCAAAAGATTAATCCAGGCTTCATTCCTATCCCTCATTGACTATGCTGACTTTCTGTAATGGACATTGTTCATTCCCCTCTTAAATAAACTGGACACCCTATACCACAGGTCCATCAGATTCATTACTGACCTTCCCTTCAGCACCCATCATTGCTCCTTTATAAGGCAGTTAACTGGACATCATTACAACACAGAAGAAATAGGAATGCTGCAATTTGGATATTCAAAAGCCTTATCAGGCAAGCTACCTACCTATATCTCAGACTGTTTTACTCAAATTACTTCTAGGCCATACAACCTAAGGATCAGCAGAATTATCATTCTTAAGGTCCCCAATGCCTGCACCCAGTTTGGGAGGCTGCTATCAGCTACTCACTAGCAATTGTTTGGAATTCACTCCAAAAACCATGAAGCTAAATAACCTCCTACCCTTAATATCCTTCAAAGATTATTCACCACCCTATTCCCAGAACTCTGCAACTGCTTCCACAAGACCTAAGCCCATTCCTACCCCCCCGTGTTCCTATATGCTGATAAAACTCCGTTTCCAGTCCCAAGATTCACCCTCAAAATGCCTGCTAGGTCCTATAATCTACATATTACTCCTGATGTGCCCATTACCTTCTGTCTCACAGATTAAAAGTTTTAATGTGCCTTGTACATATGTATATTGTTATATATTAGCACTTATGTCATTGTATTACTGTTTATGTTACCTGTCATTGTATTACTGTTTATGCTACCTTGTCAATGTAATAACACTTGCACTTCTTGACCACTCAGGTCCATCTTGTAAATGAGCTATGCTCAATGATGTTCGCCTGATTAAATAAAGATTTTATTTTTATTTTTTTGAAGTCTTTGTGAATCCTGAGGCAGATTGACACTTCTGTAGATGCAGGGTCAGAGGTCCTGTGCATTCACAGCCAGGCTCTTCCTTGGCACACCATCTAGAAAGCCTGTGGCCACAGCCAGACAGACTCTTCAATTGATTCAGACCTGCAGGGACCTGGGCATCTGCAGCCAGACAGAGCATCCACACTCAGATGCTGTCTTTCTTTAGCTCAGAGGGCCCTGCACACATGCATATTTACCCGTGTGTCACAGAGACCTGTGCAAATGGCAGTATGATTCTACTCTCACAAAGAAAGGAAATTCTTTGCATAAAACTACATTAATGCAGGCGTTAGGGATGAAGAATGCAAAGTGCAGTTGAAGAATGCAAAGTACGCAAGTAATGGAAATCAAAACATAGGTGGGACTAAGCCCTTATTGATAAGCTGTGTCTACAACCTGTCTAAGATTACAAAAGACACCCTAAGACCCTTAAGGCTGCAATCCCTGGTCTACCTCCATGGGAGAAAATAACCTTAGAAGTCTTCAAACTCCACTGGATTCAGCATACCAATAATGACTTAAAATCCAGTTTACAAGAGGCAAATATGACTCAATTAATCCATGAATCCACAAGGTTGAATATTAAGTCAGGAAACCACACCACGTTAGATTGGATCCTCACGTCCAACCCCAGTAGCTTTAAATCGGCTAGCACTTTTGCAGACTCCCTAAGTGATCATGCACCTATACACGGCCTCTGGAAAAATTACCATCCCACCCTCTCCCCATATACTTTTTGGGCTTGGGATTGGTCCAACTTTGACACATGTTCCTCCCTCGACACTATCGGCAGTGGATTGGGCCCAAATTGAGCTAGCCCCCAGTCTAGATACAATCCTTGAATTCTTGACCAATAACTTCCTCTTGGCTGCCAACAAACATGCCCCTTAAAACAAACTAGGGTCAAGGGCAGCACTCAAGGTGGCTGACTCAAGATATAAAAAAAAAAAATGAGGGTAAGAGATAAAGCACAGGATGGATTCAGATTCACAAATCTGGACCGTGGATTGGGTGAACTGGAGAACTACAAAATAGGTGTAAAAGGAACACAAATCAACTAAAAGAAATACCTCCAGAATCTACAAACCAAAATCTTTCTGACCCCCAAAATTTGGCCCCAAATTAGTACTCTCCTCAAGAGGAACACCACCCATGAAAAATTTGATTTTAGCAAACAGTGTCCGCCTATACAAATCAGCAAGACTTTGCTATGCATTTCTCACTGACCTGGACAAATTTAAAATTAATCCATCTTGGTCCCCCTACCCCACCAGGATTGTTTAATGGATCCTCTCCCATCTCCTAATTTTCATTTCAAAATAGTAACTGAATCCGAGGTCCTAAAATTACTAAGGAAAATTAAACCCACAGGTTCTGCAGGATATGACAAACTGGAGCCCAGGCTTCTCAGAACTGCAGTCCATGTCATTGCCTCCCAATCACTTGGCTTTTCAATAGGTCACTGCCTGAAGGTACAGTCCCTGCAGTGTGAAAAATTGCCCTGGTTACTCCTATTGCTAAGCAGTAGGCTAGCGAGCTTGCTGAGAATTATAGACCAATATCCATCCTCTGCACTCTAAGCAAATTATTAGAGATAATTGTGTATCAGCAGGTTCTAGACTACTTTGAGCAGCACACTCTACTAACAGCACAGCAACATGGTTTTAGAAAACACCATGGTACCTACTCAGCTCTGATTAGCCTCACCATGGATATCTTCTCAGCCCTAGATAATAGCAACAAACTGGTGCAGTCTTTACAGACTTCACAGGCCTATGATTTGGTGAACCATCAGCTTGTAATCACAAATTTGATATCCCTGGTCTAGATAGTCTATCAGCACAGTGGTTCATTTATTAACTTGAAGGTAGGTCAAAATACATCAGATGGCATGGTGCTAACGGCAGCAAACACCCATCATGGACAGTGTCCCCTGATTTTGATACTGGGACCTCCTCTTTTCCCTATTTATTAATATCATGCCTCAACACTGTGGAGGGCCAAGGTGACCCTGTATGCTGATGATGCCGTACTTTATAGATCCTCCAAAGATGCTGTCCAACAGAACAACTTATTTTGGTCAAAACCTCATATCACTTGAGAATTGGTTTAAAAGCAATAGATTAGTTCTTAATGAAAAAATGACTAAGGTAGTATTACTGGCCCTAAAAGCTTAGGCCCAAAGAGGTCACATGTATTGTCCCCAACTCTCCAATAGTTCAAAGACTGATGTGGTTGACTGTATCAAGTATTTAGTTGTGTATATAGACCAAGATTGTACCTTTAAGGGTCACATTGATCAACTGACCAAGATACTCAACCAAAAGTTGAGTCTCTTTTACGCCTCAGCCTATTCCTACTTAGTATTCCAAACTCAAGGTAGCCACTGGTATGCTCCTACCAACCTTGCTTTATGGATCCCTGGGCTACATTCAGTAAGAAGCTCTGAGATCAAAGGCTGAGAACCCTGTATTACAGGGTAGGATGTTTCTTTTCAGGGGCCTCACTGCTGGAGCATCATTGAAGGGTATTACTGTCACTAAATTGGCCTTCACTCAAAGTCAGATAAGTGTATCCCTCCTTGTCCTTGCCTTTAACTCCAACAAAGTAGCTCTCTGAAGCCTAGTTAATATGATAGCTGCCAAGCAGAATGGAAGAACACTAAGTACCCCTGGTCGCCAGCTTCCCAAGTCCCCAGGGTAAGGACCTCCCAAGGGTTCCAGTCTTTTGCTGCTTTCATCCCATCCATCTGGAATGATCTCCCTAGCAGTCTTCAAGAATGTACCTTACTTGGGGCTTTAAGAAAGGTCTTAAGACTCGCTTTCTGGAACTGAACCAATGTAGCTGCTACTGTTGAGATGCAGCTGACTTTGTAAGAGGAAATCTCAACTGACCATGCCGGTTTCTTTGTGATTGATATACCCATATTGGGATCATTTATCTGAATTCTGTTGTCTTGTGCAATATGTACCACTTCTATTGTTGGTGTTAACTTACTTAACCTGCCTGCTGTACCCTTAATCGTGCCATGTGTCTGTACTGATTGTATTGTACTACTTGGATATGAGATGACATTATTTTGTTGTTCTTCTCTAGATTTATGTAATTGATCTCAGGTCACCCTAAAAGGGACTGTTTTGGTCTTAGTGTGCCTACCGGTCACTAAAATTTAAATTATAATTATAATTAGGATTTGGAATCTTGAGAGCCTTAGCAAATTGGTGTGGTGTGGTGTTCTTTGGCATTCTAAGCCCTAATGCACACCCCACCCTCCTGGACAAGGAATGCATTGGGCTGATTCTAGAAGCAATTCTATGCATGCTGCAAGTTATGGCGACAATGCAGCAGTGCAGTTGGCGCCAAAGACCCTACACCCAGTTCTGTATCGGGCAGGGTCCTGGCAGTTAAGTCCCGTGACTTGCGGCAACCCCAGCCATGTGCCAAACAGAGGGTGTACCTGAACAGGTTGCTGCAAGCCCACATTACCCAGGTAAAGGGCGTAGAATTGCCCCCTCAGTTCTGCTTATGTTAAATTTACAGAACTTGCCCCACCTGGCTATCAGAACCCCCAGTCCCGCTCCTGGTATAAGTTTTGAAATTGCCCCACAGGGCTAGTGGAACCCCTCCAGTCTTGCTTCTGGTATTCATATAGAAACTTCCATGGGGCTAACAGAACCCCACCCCAGTCCTGCTCCCAGTATATGTATAGGAATGGCCCACAGGGCTAAGTGGAAATACTCACTCTAAGCCTCATCACTGAACTACAAGTTTGGGTGGTAATGCACAATGTTTAAAGACAAACATGGCCTGTTATCCCTGGCAGTCTAGTGACCGCCTACCTGTCAGTGCCAGACCATCCCTCCCCTACCCCTACCCCTACCCAGCTGGCCACTGGCACAGCCCAGCTCTCATCACCATGGCCAGCCAACTGAGCTCTGTATGAGATCGTGCTACTGTATATAGTACATGCTCAATGAAAGAAGCTCATTCATTGAGTGTGTACTATGTACAGTAGTATGTCTGCACAGAGCTCAGTAGGCAGCTGGCCGGGGTGGTGAGAGGTGGGCTGTGCCATTCCGCTGGCTGGGTATAGGTCGAGGGGAGAGCAGGGTGGTCTGGCACTGCCATGTGGGGTGCAGGACCATTAGACTACCAGAGATAATTTTTAACATTGTACATTACTGCTTACACTTTGGTTCGGGGATCAGGGGCTTGGGTGGGGGTTCCACTAGCCCTGTTGGGCAATTTCTATATGTATACCAGGAGCAGGACTGGGATGTCCAATCAGCCCTGTGGGGCAATTTCTGTACTTATACCGGAGAGGGACTGGAGGGTCCGCGAGCCCTCCGGGCAATTTCTGTATATTTACTGGGAGCCGACTGGGGGGCACTAGCTCTGTGTGGCCACTTGTATTCATTTTTCTGGGATGAGGGGTTATATGTACTTGGGGTGGGTTGGCACATTGGAGCAACCCTCAGTGGATGCAGGTACACTTACAACAGCTAATAGCTGGTGTGAGTGTAGTTTGACAGATGTCCGCTGGGGATTGTTCTAGAAAACTAACATTGGGGTCTTGGCAGCTGCCCTTGCAGAATAGGGTTGGCATAAACCCCTTGTGCCAGGTCATGGGGGTTGGTGCAACTGATGATGTAACCCCAGTTTGGTGCAAGCAGCCTACGATACATCACAGGCTGCTATGCAGAACCCCAAATGTTGAATGCATAGCGCAAAGTGCTACTTGCACCATTCCTGTTGGTGCAAGTCACATTGCGACATGTGTATCCTTTCTGGAATCTGCCCCATTATTCAAGTTTGCACAGGCCTGCAGGGCCTTGTGCAAAGAAACCTAAGAATGAGTCTGATCTCATGCTTCACAAACAGCATGCATGGCCCTGTGTGAAGAAAGTTATACATTATATCCTGGTTAGCACAAGGCCCACAGGCCCTGCATGAAGAAAATTATGACTGATTCAGTTGGTTAAATGTGGAGAGCTATATATATCTAGTTCCAAGCACTGTGCCTCTCAGTCATAAGCTTGGACCTGTAGCTTGTGCTTGGGTCATGAGGCTAGGGTCTGGAAGAAGGCAGGTGGATATTTTGTTTGAAAACTCCAAGAATAATGCACCACCAGTTTGCCAAGACTTCTAAGACTCCAGACTCTAACAATATCATTTCTTTAGTTTGTGTGGTTTACATTCTTCAGTCCTAATGTCTGCATTAATTTAGTTTTGTGGAATAAATTTTCTTTTTCTATTTTTTTTTAAATATTGGACTGATATCACCATTTCCAACGTCTAGACCCCCTTCCAGGAGTGCTTGTCCTTGCCCCTCCTGGCAGGATTAGAATGGTGCCTCCTCAAACAAGGGTTGATATATGTCAGAAGTGGGTGAACCTTGTAGCTCTGATATCCCTTCTCATTTCACCACACCCTGCCCCCAGCAGTGGCCCATTTTCTTACTGGATCTCTGGGCCCTCTGTGGAAATAGAGTCTATATCCCTCATTGTTGACCATTGGCCTTGGCTTTCAAGTAGAAGTTTTCCACCCCTGCAGCCTCAAGGTGAGCTCACTTAACACCAATCGCAGCTTCTGGCAAGTGCTAGACCCAAAAGCACACTGTGTTATGATTGCCCAACACAGGGATGTAGCCAGGCATTTCAGATCTGTACACCAACCTGCCACACAGCAACCCCCACGTTGTTCATGCCTGCCCCTCCCCACAACTGGAGTCCAAGGTTCCTGGATCCAGTCAGAGTTATCTGCATACTAGACCTTGCTGTCTGTCTGGATTACTAGTGTTGTGCTCGCTGCTGAATGCCACTGACTACACCACACGGTACAAGACCATGGCAGAAATGTCTTCTCTTTCTCCACAGGTAGACAGATTCCTCCCTTGTCACTCCACATGAAGTCTTCACTCTTTTAGCTGGCTCTGTGTCTGTTCTTCCGTCTGCTGCTCCTCAGTTCTTCTACTGCTTTTCTTGCTCCCAGTACAATTGAACTAATAGTATGGCTTCTAACATTGCCGGGGCATTTAAATTCATCACCCCAGACTTGCCACACTCCGTACCAGATGCTGCAGCCAATCACTATGCAGGTGGACCATGCAGCCCTAATTGAGACCTTAGGCTTCAAAGTCCATGGTCCACTTGCCACCCCAAAGCAAAGCTGAAAGAGAAAGAAAAAGCCTGTGAAGCCAACAAAGGAATTTAAACACGATGCACTAGAGGGCAGAGCAATGCTTAGCCAGCTTGTTTACTACCCCTGCTACTAAACTTGGTACGCCATGGCTTACTTGGAGTATCAGTAGCTACACCCTTGGCCCAACAGTTCCTGCAGTTGTCCACTCACTGCGTTGTATCCAGCCTGCTGGTTATGTGTTTTGCAGTTATTAAAGAACAGATCATACTAACCTTCTTGGCTTGTTGTACAAGATCCTGCCACAGATATGGTGTGTAGCTGTATGCTATGTAAACCCTGTATCACAATGCTCCTCACAAAGTATGCATCAGGATGACCCAGATATGGCATTTGGCTGCCTACTACATATATTCCTACACTATGAAATTGGTAATCTACTGTATGCACAGCCATATTACTGTTACCTTGCCAGCAATGAATGTTCTTATCTTACTTCCTATTCACCTCTCTGTCTTACTTCCAGGGCCACTGCATCCTGTGGTCACCTGCTACACTCACCTGTTGCAGACACTGTGGATACACTACTACTCTGGGAATTCACACAAAGGAGCACACACACACACATTGAGATGCTTGGTATTTTAAACCTCCACTTGCCTCCTTCCTCCTTGCCTCATGCTCTAGTTGGCTCCTATAGGTCAATGTGTGGTCTGTGGCTCTCATTAAGATGGCTATACTACTAATAAAATAGTAATCTTATTATTGCCTAGCTAAGGCACCAGGCTAGGCTATTCTTACCAAGCCTCCAAAATGCAATGCAAGACATAGTTCATAAATATTATACCTTAAATGTAACTACTGTAGGTCAGCCTGGTGGTGCAGATGGCTGAGGCACCAAGCCTCTGCCACTTCACACCACAGTGACCTGAGGTCTGGAGCAACCTAGGCATTGGGAGTTGGCTAGGAGAGGAGGATCAAGCATCCAACGGACTGCTCTCCTCCTTTGGCGGGATGGTTGGGTAGCGCCTGCTGCTTGCCTGTCTCCTGAAGGAAGCTGGGGAAAGGTAGCTCAGGCCAGCAAATTGGGAGATGGGGCAGAGGTCAGCGCACCTTGAGCATGAGCACATGGCACGTACCTGGATGTCATTGCATGCCACACTTCCTAGGGACCAAAACACAGAAAACACCAGTGCCTATACCAGCAGCTGGATCATGGCTGTTGTCTGCTGGTCCCAGTCCCCAAATAGCTGGGCTCACCAGCCAAATGGGATCTGGATCTCAGTGGGGCCTGGGACCTCCCCCATATCCCTATTGGGGCAAGCCCTGGGGAAGATTGTTGGTGGTAAGTCCCAGTGGATGTCTGGGGATGGGACTGGGGCACCCTCCTAAATGAGAGCTCACCAATGGACGGAGAAAGAGCCTCAGTTTTGACTACAGACACTATTTCAAAATGCTTGCCCAACCACAACTTCATACTATATTTATTTTGTCTTAAAAAGCTTGTTGCTTCATTTGATCTTTTCTACTGCTGAGAGATTTTGTTTTAAGGTACCACAAAACATAGTTGATAAACTATCAGAACTTTGTATTGATAAACCACCAGTCCCCTGGGGGCTCTATTAATTCCCTATAATTGCTCTGGCTGACTGTCCTTATCCTGAAGCCGGTGCCCAAACATGGGTGCCGATATTGGGATTTTCCACATGGTGGAGTTTATTTTATAGGGTTGCACCCTGGACCCCCTTACTTTAGGGATTCCAACTCTGCCATGGGCAAATCCTGATGTTGGGTATCTGTGTTTCAGGCACCTGGTCTTGGGATAGTGACCATCGGGTAGAGTGATCATGGAAGTTAAATGGATACCCCTGGGATTACTAGAATCATATTAGTACTAGTCTATAGGCAGGTGAAAAGGCAACTAGTAAGGAGCTCATTAAGGGGCTTTTATACAATGAAATCATTGTTTACACAGCTAGTCTGAGTGGGAATGATTATGTCATTTATAACTCTGGCAGCATAAACCATTTTGAGCCAGCTGCTCAGGGAAGTTTAGAATGTTCAGTTGGTCTAAGTTTGGAAGTCAGAGTGGCAGGAGTTCTGCCAGTTGGGGCTCTGTCACAGAGAGCCCTGTGTTTCTCACCCTAATTTGGAATAATTCTATAGTTGCCATTGAAGTGGTGGAGGCCTTTTCGAGGATTCCTGATTTTCACTCCAGGGCAGTGAGAGGGACTGTCAGTTCAGTGGATCCAAGGGGCAATCCTTTGAAGGTCCTAGTGTGTACAGCTGCCTTTGAGAAGAATTTTGTGTGAGATTTTCTGCAAGCTACTATATAAAAGGGTTCTTTCTTGGTTGTATCCATGCCTAAGGAAGGAGCAACAGACTGTGAGTACAGATGGTAACTGTTCTCATTAGGAAGTTGGCTAAGACGTGTGTGCCCAAGATAAGGCTAGATCACACCTGTCAGGACCCCTCATACACTTTGGTGTTGATTTCAAACATAAAGTTTGAGCCTTTAGCAATTTAGTGGGGCTGGAGGCTCATTTGGTACAACCCTGGTAATGGCAGAGACTGTTGGTTCTGGCAAATGGTGGGAGGAATGCCATCTGGAATCTACAAGGCAGGGTTAACCGGTTTGGGTGATGGGTGCCAGAGTTCCTGATCAAAGGCCATTGCCACAGGAGGCTGTTCTCAGAGTGTGGTTCAATACAAGCATACACTTTTGGGAGAAAAGATGTTCAGGTGTGTGGCAATAGTCACAAGCTCTTGGGAAATGGAAATGTTCAGGTGTGGCTCAGTCCATATTCTGATGCCATGGGAAAGAGAAATGAAATGTTTTATAGAGAACTGTACTGTCTAGCAAAGCGTGTCTGGAAAAAGGAATATACTTGTTTGCTATGACCAACCATTGGGGTCCACTTGTGCTTTGATAACATCTGTGAATATAGCCATACTGCACAATCCCAGGAGCTGCATTGGACATTCTGAGCATTTTTTTTTCTGTGTGGAGTTATTGGGCCCTCCCCCAGCAGTTAGGTCTACCATATGCCTAGCATCCTCTCCTGGACCTGGTTGTATCTACAAAGGTTCATTTTAGTAATTGTACCCCCACCACCTCTTCCTTTAGATAATGAGCCTGGTATACACTCTAAATGTAGGGTGGTACCAATCTGAGTATTTCTGCCAAAAGTAAATGGTATGCCATATGTGGGTACTAGTTCTTTTATGGAGGGTGCCAACTTGCCAAAAGTGGTGAGGGGTTACATCGACAATACTCATGTATGGCTGGCATTGTCAATACTTTTAATAGCTGACCCATTACACACTGCCTAGAGCCTACAGCAGGTTTTGTGCATGGCACTAAAGAAAATCAAATGATGCTGCACTCTTAGAGTAGCATAGAAAGTTGAAGGAAACCAGAAGCTCAAAAAGGGCTGCTTTTGTTCAGTGAACACTGTGAAATAATCAAACATACTCCAACATACTGTAGGCCAGTCACCCAGGAAACCTTGCCACTAAGGCTTCGTCAGGGGTGGAATTCAGAGGACTGACAATCCCTTAAATACATTTAGAGTGGTGACATCATCAATTACATCATAAGGTTCTCATAAATACATTAAAAGCAAATGCTAAAAATGCCAAATGTTATAATGCAGACTACATATTACAAGTCAGATGCCTGGTATTAAGAAAACAAACATATACCAAAAGAGAAAATACCCATTTTCAGGATACACACAGCAATCACCTGTGCATTCCATTCCTTAAGGTAGCTCTGGGGATACACCTATCATGTTATTTCACTAATTAGGGTAAAGACAGTAGACGAGCGTGACATCTAATCAGTGTCTGAAATTAAAGAAACGGAGAGGTTAAAACAACAGAAAATTTGGCTATTTAAAACCAAGTTTTTTTTCAAACATTTCTCACAGAAAAGGTTTGAGGTCACACATTCATTTAGACCCTTGGGGTTAACAGTATCTAACTGAAAGATCCACGTAATCTCTCCTAAGTAACATTCTGACTCTGTCACCCCCAGGTGTCTTGACATACTCAAGTCCCATGAACTTAAGGGATCCTGGGACTGAGTTGTGGTGTCTGCAAATGTCTACCCACAGGATTCCATCTTCTATTTATGACGTTCTGGACATGCTCTTGTATCTGTTCTTTCAGCATTCTTACTGTTCTCCCTACATAGAATAGTTCACAGCTGCACCACAAAACATAAACCACAAATGTGATTTTGCATGAAATAAAGTCCCGAACTTTAACATGGGTAGAATTGAAGGGTGTACAAACTGTTTGTCTGGCATCATATAATTAGAAACATTATATTTGAAACACTTATGACAGCCAGAAGGTTTGTATAATAAGCAAGTCTGTGGGCTTCAACCTTCTTTGAAAACTGACTGTGAACCAGTCTATCTTGTGAGTCTTTACTGTCCTTGCATATGTTTGTTTCCTAAATATCAGGCATCTGCCTTATAAAATGTAGTCTGCATTGTGACTTTTTGTATTTTTTGTATTTTGCATTTAATGTATTTACTATATGTGCACTTTATGATGTTATCAATAATGTCACCACTTTAAATGTATTTAAGGGATTGTCAATATCTGGAACTCTGCCCCTTGACAAAGCCTTAGTGGTGAAGTGCTGTTGTGTTTCCGGCTACTGGCTCACGTTGAATATGTTTGATTGTTTCATCAGCTCATTGAAAGTGCAGCCTCTTTGGAACTTCTGGTTTCTCTCAACTTTTGTGACTCTAGGAATACAGTACTGTTTGGATTTTCTTCAGTTTGTTGCAGTGGTTAGCCACTCCAGGTTTTGCACCCACTGTTTCTACTAATGTGTGCCTCTATCCAGTTTTGTCATTTGTGTATGATACTGCAGGTGATACACAAAGCAACTGGTCCATTACATACTACATTGGGCATATGGTATGCTTTGTGTATGACCCATAGTGTGTTTTGTGTATGACTCTGCAGCTGCTACAAAGCAATAAATAATATCTGCTTTCACAGATCATCTTTAAAATCAAAGTTCATTATGAAAATTGAAAAAAAGTTTCTTGCAGATGAAAAAGTCTTCCTTGAAAGCATAAAAATACTGTTACATTTCTACTTAGGCATTCGTGTTAATCTATTTCATAAGTATCATAAGTCAGGTTTGAGACAATAGCTTTCACAAAAAGTCTCATTGATTATTAGATCTTCCTAATCATCAGCTAAATTTTCCCTCTGATTCTATAGTGGGCATCCAATTTGTTTTTAAAGGTGATCATTGTGTCACTATTAAATCAGTGCCAGTGGCTCAGTAGGTAGCACACTCCACCTCTGAGGCCAGGAGATCAGAAGACTGTGTGTTCTATCCCCACACCAGGCACTTAGGTTAAGATCCCATAATGATACTGAAGTGCAGCATGAGGGGATGCTGCACTCTGATGTGCCATCTTTCAGATGAGACATTAAACCGAGGTCCCATCTGCCTGTTCTGGTGGAAGTTCAGGTGGATGTTAAAGATCCCATGACACTTCTTGAAAAGAATGGGGAAATTTTATTAAGTAAACAAAACCATAATACAAGGAAGAAAAAAAAGAAACAAAGTCTCACAGAGGTATAAAGCATACAACAAAGAAATTCATATACATAGTCAACATAATACACATCAAATCAAAAGGAAGAGAAAAAGAAGAAAAACAGGAAATAGTTTAACCTACCCAATCCACATGTTTCCACAGTAAAGTACCTACTTTGTTCCCCAAAGTATTAAATTCATAAGAGTGTAGCGCATCCAAGTCATCCTGTATGTGAAAAACTTCTTGCCTAGAGATAAATTTGTTTTGTAAGATTCGTATAACGGCTTCCTAAATATGCCATTTAAGACATGCCATAATTACATACAGAGTACTTTTATACCATTTACACCAAGTCCTTGGTATTTGCCCTAATATCAAAAATCATATTGAATATGTTCAAAAACGATTCACCCCACCAAAGTGCCAAATCAGACCAAAAGGATTTTGTGTGTGTACATTCAAAATATAAATGCTGTATTGTCTCAAGCTTTCCCTGACAAGCAGATTCGGACACAGTCTCTCACTTAATTGTTTGTGCTTATGATTTGCTCTCACATTTAATTTCTGTGAGCACATAACCAAACTACATCTCTCATCTTTTCCGTATCCTAGGTTCAGTCATGCTGGCCAGCAGGAAAGACTCATCTATACCAGAAGAAATAACAAAGAGGGATCCTCATAGTAACATACCGAGACAATCTGATTATAAAAGCCTTTCGTTCATGTGCCACAAACCAAATTAATTCAGTTCTCCATAATCTAATGTATTTAAGCGTATACTGGACATAAAAAGGAAGAGTTTTTCTATCAAGTGCCATTTCCCCTACTCCCAAGCTGCTAAAATAGTGGCTCTCACAGGGACATGCACATATTTCCCATGTTTGTTTGTTTGATCAAAGAGGCCAAATAGAAGCATAAAAAATTTCCAAAAATTAACAATAGGATGCATCATACCCAAGCCTCCCTCTTTCCAGGGCCTATAGGTGTGTTGCTCTCTTCACTGGGTTCAATCAACTACCCCACAAAAGCTGAAAAAAGACCAAAATTTTAGAATGCATGTCAAAGGTAAGGGAAAAATACTTGACAGAAAAGAAAAAGTGGAGCAATATATGATTTTAGCATATAAACACATTTTTCTTGTCATCTTCCAAGATTGCCATTTTTAACTTTCAAAAGAGCAGTATCATATATCTTATCCCAGTTACTATGCACAGAGCTGTGTGAACCAAAATAAACACCAAGAATCTTCACTGTAGTACTACATATCGGAATATTAAACAAAGAAACACTAGACTCATGCCCCAAAGGCATCAATGAGCATTTAGATGCATTAATTTTTATACCACTGCCCAACTGTACAGTACTAAAGAAGTCCAAAATACCTTTCCCAGAATCAATATCTGCAATTGAGCAGATGCAATCATCAGCATACGCTACTATTTTAGGAAAACAAAAGTTTCCTGAGAAGTAATGGCATGAATATTTACATCCTTATCAATATAACGATAAAGGGTCCAAACCAAAAACAAATAAAAGGGGACTCAATGGACAGCCTTGCCTAACTCCAGTCTTGTATGGGACTGAGATCCTTAAATGTCCGTTAACTAAGGGAGTTACTTTTGCAGAACAATAAAGAGTTTTAATGATGTCCAAAAGGGTAGCGGTATGCCATAATATTCTAAGATAGACCACAGATAGTCATGACGAATTTGTCAAAATTTTTTCTAAATCTAAGGTTAAAAGATAACCAGTCACCTTTTTTGTAAACTTTGCTCAATCAATTCTCTAATAAAAATCAAATTCTGTGAAATATTCCTACCAGGAACTGCACACGTTTAAGTGGAGATCAACAATTTTTGTGAAATATCTGAAAGTCGGTAATTAAGAATTGTGGCCAGAATCTTATAATCTGTGGTCAGGAGACTCAAAGGTCTCAATTCTGCAAAAAGCAGGATCTCCTTTTTATAAATAAAAACATTACCCCATTTCCCATACTAGGAGTGATTCTGTTCCTTCCAGATTTCTTGAAAACAACCACCAGCCATGGTGCAAGAATATCTACATATTTTATACAAAGCATTCGCAGTCCATCCATACCAGGCTTCTGATGCATTGATAAATGACCAATAGCTTTCTGGACTTCAACCAAAGAAAATGGGAAAATCAATTGTGAAATTTCAAGTTCAGAAAGTGTCGAATATCTAGAGTATGAAAAAAGGAAGGAAGACATTCTGGAGTAAGTTTTGAGAATTCTCTACAACATATTCCTGCACAAAATTTCGGATACTTTGCATATCAGTTGCTACAGAACATCAGAAAATTTTAAAGTAGTCATACGTAAAGGTGATGAATCCTGGTCAGAAACATCTAACGAGTTTACCTGTTTTTATGTACCAGAAACCAAAAATTGTTGCTGATTTCTATATCTTTTTCCCTCATGAGGAGAAAGGTTACCATTTTCTCCTTAAGAGTCAAAAACTCCTGCCTCTTAACCCCTGTCGTAGAGACTGCCTGTGACAATAAAGCATATATTTTGCTCTATATCCCAGATATGTGAGATATGAGTTTTGGCCTTCTTCGTGAGATTTGCGAAAAAGCAACTTTAGGTCCCATTTTGTATCCTCCCACCAGTCTATGGAACTATCATATAGGAAGGTAATATCTGACCTGATGGAAAAAGAGATTTATTTGAGTGTCAATTGTCATATCTAATAAAAGGATGTAAATGTCCAAAACCACGACCTAAGACAAGTTTTTGATAATTTCAAGAATTATTTTCACAATTAAATTGTCAGATGTTTCTAAGGGCAAAGTAGAAACAGAACAACAAGAAATCCGTTTTGAAAAAAAACAAAAATCTATTCTAGTAGAAATAGAACCTCTATGAAAGTAATGGTCTGGCTTTTGGTGTAATGAGTCATACGCATCGACCAACTGATTAAGTCTTAAAACATACAGTCAAGCATTCATGTCACAAAATAGTTTTTGAGTTTGTCATCCCCAATCTCTGGCAGCCAGACCACAGTTAAAATCACCCCCCCATATGATCAACTTTGAAGTGTGTAAATATGGGAGATATGATGAAATAAAGCTGCTCTAGCTGCTTTAATCTGAGGGGCATAAATATTTATAAGGCGATAAGCACATTGAGAGACAACTATATCCATTAACATTACTCTACCGAGGATTAAATCCAAAGTTGTAACACCTTAATATGCTGACTGGAAAAACAGTATCCCCAGTCCATCACATATTTCCTCCCTGGCCTAACAAAGGAAGTACCCCAACGCCAGTCCTGACCTGCTGTTTTAATATCTGCCAGTGAACTTAGTCTGGTAGCTCGTAACAAAATAATAGAACCAGGATGTGTACTAAGACTGGCAAAGGTAAGGCATCTACGTGCTCGAGATTTAATACTGTTCACATTAACAGTAAGAAAAGAAAGAGCAGTAGCCAGGAAAAAAAAATTAGGTAGGAAAGAAACCCAAATTTGAAAAAGGCACTTGATTCCTTTTTCTTTTTTTTTTTGCTTTGGGTTTTCCTTAACTTCAAAGTCCAAAACATGGTCAGGAAGAGAGGATGTAACTGAAGAAAATCAGATTCGACCTCATCTTCCTCTCCCTCATGATCCTGTAGAGGGCAAAAGGATTCGTTACCTGAGTGAAATCAACCTCAGAAAAAGGAGAAACCCCAGAATTAGATTTACTGGTTTTAGATCTAGTAACACGTTGAAAGGGAGTTTCAAAAAAGCCTCTGATGGAGGCATGCAAGAAACATCATGCACCACTATAGGGGTAATGACTACAACAGGGTCAGGAAAGGAAGTCGACAGAGATTCCTGATCAGAGGCCTCTACATTAGACCCATGGCCTACAACCTGGGATGGGATGTTATCTAAACAATGGCTGATGTAGAGGCCAAAGTACTCGAATCATTAACATCCAAGCTCTGTTTTTGAGAAACTTTTCCTACAATAGGATTAGAAGGATGCTGAGGTTCTGCAACTGGATCTGTAGCATTCTCTAGTAACTCCTGTAATCTCTGAAGTTCTTTCTGTGCATTGGCTACATAAACATCCTGTTCTGCCCTAAGGGTAGCATCCACTTTATTGTGGAAGCCCATGAACAAGAATGAAAAGTGTGCCCCCTCTCCTCACATAAATTACACTTCATGGGGTTTCTGCAATGTGCCCCTACGTGGCCTAATTCCCCACATAAACCACATTTCTGCTGATCACAGACATTGCTGATGACCTAAAGCCCCACGTTTGTAACATGCTCTTAGTTGTCTCTGGGTAGAACAGCGCCCGTCTGTCCCATCCTAAAAAAACAATTAGGCAAATGTTTAGCATAACCATTTTCTAAATGTAAGTCAATTAAATATCTCCATCCCCTGTCCAGAGATGTTCATCATCAAGTATAGGTTCTGGGGGCCTTTTATAGAGCAATGTTTCTGTAACCAATAGGTTATTGTCAGCCATGTTCACCCCTCATTGCGAAATAAAATCGTAATTTTTTTGAAATAGGTTTGGTCAAAGGATAGCTAGAAAAGGTTTCCATAAAGGCGTGTGCTTTAAGGTTTGATATTGTTTCCAAAATCTATCCAGACCTACTGGGTATTTAAAACTAATATCAAAACTGAGTCCCCAGGCATATGAATCAATGCATAAATATCATAGGTGTAAAACCTCATACTGTTTTTCAATAATTCCTGTCCAATGAAAAGTCTATTAGGAACCTCATCCTGAGATCCTGAAACTTCAAGCAGACGCATTCCGTCTAGCTGAGGTTCATTTCCCAAACCAAAGTAGCAGGAAATAATCGTTCAGCAGTTCTGTCATGCCATACAGTGGGTCTTTATTTTTCTAGGCTCTGACACCACAGCTGGTTGTTGTGCTATGCCATTATCAAAAGAGGCTTCAGGGAGGAAAAGGGGCAGGTGGTCACAAAATACCCTCCTCCAAATTTCTAATATTCTCCAAAATATCTGAACTTGGATTATGGGGGAGTGATAAATTCAAATTCCTGACCTGGAGGAAAACTTACATCCATAGATTTTGTAAGGTCAGAGTAACCTCCAGGACTGTACATTCACATCCCAAGATTTGCCATCTGGTGATCTAACCCACCCTGCAGCTTCTAGGGCTGAGGACACCCAAGCAGTTGAAGCTGAAGCATCAGAAGAGGTATTGGGGACAGGATTGTCATCCGTGGGGGGTTCCAAATCAGGTACAGAAGGCATTTGTTGAAAGTCTGCACTGGAGACTTCCATGGAGCCCTCAAAGTCACCCTCATGATCCTTAAGGCCCAAATCTGTATGTGAAAGCCAACTACCAGGGCCCGACATAGAGTCTAAAACTCCTGCAGTGGCTGCTGAGGTGGATGATAGAGCCAAAGCCGACTGCAATTCCTCGGACATTAGAAAGCGTTCAGACTCACCCAAAGCTTGAGGGTGCTGGAGATCCGAACTGAAGCTGCCAAAACAAGAGAATTGCCTTCATCATTTACTGTAGCCTGCAAACCCACCTCAGTAAGCAGCGTCCGCCCTGTACACTAAATTCCTTTTCCTGTCCCGTCCATCGTTGTAAACCAGTCGATGTTGCTCCAGTTCTGTAACAAAGGCTCCGCATCTGAAAGTAGTGGGATTCTGTATCTCATAGACATCATTCAAGCTCTTCTACCATTTTCCTTTCATTATCATCCGATGAAACATCCTTCTGAGCACAAAGAGGTAAAGAAACTGCTGCCGATGTAGCACTCCATTGCAAAGTAGGTTCTATAGTGCAAAAGCAATGCAAGTGAGAGCTGAGGAGACCAGCTCCCAGCTCTCCACATGTCCTTCCTTGCTGGCGGCTGCAAGCACACTGCGATAATTCACCAGCAGCACCCTCCAGAGTAGGAAATTTCCCAGTGCACTGGCCAAATTTCCCTCATTCACTAAAATACCACCAACAGCTTAATCTGGTTCAAGGTCAGTTGGCATTCATCTGTATCCCTCTCTGGGTCATGCCTGAAAATAGGCAGAATATGTCTAGTGCACTTACCCGGTCAACAAAAATAAATAAATATCAGTAGGGAGTTTGTCCCAGGGGACACTACTCTGGTTAACCCAGGCACCCCTCTTGTTGGATTTGTGCAGCTCACCCTTTAGTTGATAGTCATGACTTCCAGTAACTTTAATAGGATCTTTCTGTTGTAATCCACACACTCCCAGAGGATTCTGAAAGGCAGAGTATACCAAACATAGGTCCTCCCTAAATCTATGATACTCAGAGAGTATAGGTCAAACTCTCTCAATCTCTCCTCATATGGGAGGGACTGTTGATCACGGATTCTTTTAGTTGTTCTCCTCTGCACTCTCTCAAAGTTCCTTACATCTGACTTGTGACAAGGGCTCCAGAACTGCACACTATACTCCATTAGCAGTCTCACCAGTGCAGAATACAAAGGCAGCAGTACAGTTCTATGCCTACTTCTTATATTGTGTAGGATACAATGCAGCATTCTGTTGGCCTTATTAACCACTCTGGTGGTATGTTGCCTGAATGATAGTTCATTTGTAACCTGGATGCCTAAGTCTCTCTCATATTTTACACTTGTTAGAATGTGGCCACATAAATTATGTTGCATGAATGTTGTTGTGACCAAAGTGCATTACACTACATTTGGCAATATTAAACTTCATCTTGTGTGCTTCAGCCCAGGCACCTATTGAGTCTAGTTCAGTTTGTAATTGTTGTGCATCTACCTCTGTTTTTGCAACATCCCCAATTTTGATATCCTGTGCAAATTTATACATCCATTCAGTGGTTGATGTCTTGAGGGAGGACATGAAGATGTTAAAAGTATCCAGCCCAGCACTGAGCCCTGGGGTACCCCACTGTGACCTCCTCAGTCTGATAGATATCCCTGGATACTAACTCTCTGCCTCCTCTGGCTCAACCAGCTCTTGATCCATTGTATGATTTGTTGTTCAACTCCAATTTCTTATAGACTACAAAGTAGGCCATCATGGGAACTAAAATCGAAACCCTTGAGATGTTCAAATATACTGCATCCACTGGTAAACTATCTTCCAGGGCTCTGCTCGCTGTCTCAAAGAAACTCCATTAAATTAGACTGGCATGACCTCCCGTGTGAATCTGTGCTGTGTAATGTCTGAATAACCATTAACCTGTATATGATATTCTAAGTGATCTTTATATATTCTTTCATTATCTTACACAAATCACACGTCAGGCTAATAGGCCTATAGTTGGCAGCATCTGATTTTAACCTGTTATTGTATACAGTACATATTTTAATCATAGTTTCTTTATTTTACAATGTTTTTTCTAGTTTTCCACAATCTTTTAGTTATAATCCCAACAACCATACAAGTATCATTATTGAAACCCAGCTGTTTTACTGTCAGTGAACAGTGGCTCAGGAGTTGACCTAATTTTGAAAAGACAGCCTTTTCACATGTTCGTTTATCTCAGACCCCCCAAAAAAAAAAAACTCAAACTGAACCAAATTTACCAAACTTGCCATGTTAAGATTCTGGACCACAGATTACTCTTTCAAACATGCCATTGAAATCTGCTGTGAGATTAAAACAATTGTACAGTAAGTGGATAGCAGTCATGATTTAATATTGAAGTGCCTACTCAACACGAACTAAACTGATGTCTGGCAGAGCAGCAAGATGGCTGCATGGCTGCTTTGCCCAGGAGGCAGTTCATCTCCTCAGAGTTTCTTTTACTAGCTGATAGCATATAAAATATAGTTTTAAAACCTCTGTAAAGCTGTTCCTATTGCCTCCTATGAAGAAATTGTGTTTATTGCTTTACTGTACTCCTATATTTACAACACAGTGTTTAAAGTCGGTGCAAACAGTTTTGGCAGCTTTTGGGCCTTGTGTGTGGGAGACTGACAAGCATTCGTAAAAGAGTCTGTAGCTGGCAGATACAGAGTGGCATTGCTAGTAATACAAAATGACACATATCACCATATGCAAAGCATCATGGGTTCTGTATGCAAATCACCATAAAATATTATGCTGGTTCATCTTTAAGCAGGAATGCATGGTGCTGAAAGGCCTCTCACACAGTCTGTAGTGGGTGCCAACAGAAGAGACAAACGTGTTTTGTCCTACAAGGCCTCGTCAGTGTGCCTCATCTGTATGATGTCCCAGTGTAATGAACCAGCTATCCTAAGTTGGTATATCAGGTTTGGGTTGTAGTGAACAATGAAAACAAAAACAAGCTAAAACACAAAGAACCTTAGTGCATGAGCATTGGGGCAAGGTTACCCGAAGGGCATTGGCTGGGAAGCTAAGTTTCTGTGTCTTTGTCTTCTGCTGGCACCCTTTTCAGACTGTGTGAGAGGCCTTTTGGCACCAAGCATTCCTTCTTAATGTTGAACCAGCATAATATGTTGTAGTGGTTTGCACATACAGCCCACGATGCTTTGCATTATAGGGTATGTGTGATTTTGTATTTCCTTGAAACTTGGCTTCCGGCCAAAGCCCTTTAGGGTAACCCTTGCCTCAGTGCTTGTGCACTAAGGTTCTTTGTCTTTCAGTATTTCTAATGTAGAGTTCCCCTGTAAAAATAGCAGGACAGAGACTTAGTAGGAAAATGGTTGATCAAGAACTCAGGACATCAGAAGTCAGCACCTGGAGAAATAGCAGTATGAGTACTAAAATGCTTATTTCATGCAATGTAAGGTATACTACTGTTGGCAGAGGGCTGTGTGTCTGTTCTAACTACGTGATGCTAAATGATGCTAAGCTCAGAAGAGTGGTGTTTCCTTGTATCATTTTCTGACAGATGGTGCAATCATTGGTGAGCAAAGAGTTTGGTTTTGGACCTGATTGAAAGATGCAGAACATGAAGGAAGAGCCATGAGAAAGGAAGAATTGAAAAATGGATTTTCTCTTTGATCTACTGATTTCTGGAGCTAACTGGATGAATGAGAAGGCATGGAGTCCATTCTGAAAGGAGTTAACTGTGGAGAGGAGCAATGAGAACTGAGGTATAACTGGGCCTTAATTCAGGGTATAAGAGAGTAAACACCAGCAAATTTATTTGCTTGAAATTAAATATCTCTAAACAGAACATTTATGAATATTTGCTTGTGCTTTGGCTGGGTTGGAGAGTCAAGGAAAACTGAGTCTGGATTTCTGTGAGGTCTGCCAATATGTTTGGCCTGGTTCTCCCTTGTGCAACATTGACTGGGGTTCTTTGCCTCATCTTGGGAACCTGGAACAAGCTAAATAAAATAATAAGAGACAATATTCAATTTGGATGAGCCCTAATTATATATTATATGTGATCTATACGTTTGTGTGATGTGTAGAATTTTAGCTCACCAGCCAGTTGTATATATGTTCATTTCATTTTCATTTATTAGTGACATGTATGCTCTTATTAAGAAACGCAAAGTCAAATCACTCAGTAACCCTTGGCTCACAGGTGACCTCCTCAGGATGCTAAAACAAGATACCACCTCTGGGAGCTGGCCAGAAACTCTGGAAGGCAAATGACATCCAAAACTACAAACGTGTGTTCGAATGACTGCACCAAAACCATCCAGCAAATGAAGTCCGCCTACTATAAGCATGCCTCACAAACTCCTGAGACAATGGTGGGGAATTCTGGAAGAACATAAAGGTACTCACCAGGAATCCACCCAAACCCCCATTAATACTCAACATCAACAGAACCACAACTCTCAACCCAAATACCATTGCAGATACCTTTAACAAAGCCTTTACCAATCTCAGCTCTGTCCTACCCCAGGACTACTTCAAAGATGGTGAAGCCCTCTGTCCACAATGAACACTACTCCAACCAGCTCCCCACTTCTACTTCAAAGCAGTCAAGGCTCGCCAAGTGTGCAAATATGCAACCAAAGCCCTTGGTAAATGAAGATTCAGTAATGACTCCTCGATCTCAAAATCCTGTCTCTCACACTTGATGAAGTGCTTAGTCCTCTGACCAGAATTTTCAACCTCTCACTCAGCCTTAGCCAGTTCCTGGACAGATGGAAATCTGCCACTGTCACTCCAATCCATAAAAGTGGTGACAAAACTGCCCACGATAACTACAGACCTATCTCCCTACTACCCCACTCTCCAAGGCACTAGAACACATCGTCTCAGACCAGCTCACAGAATACCCGGATATGTACAACATCCTGTGCCAGCAACAACACGTGTTCTGCAAAGGTCACAGCACCTCCACAGCCCTACTTGAATTCACGGCGCAATCCACAATGCACTTGACTCGGTGAACTACTAAGCTCAATCTACATTGACTTAACTAAAGCCTTGACACTGTCAATCACCGCCTCCTGCTTGTCCTGCTTTAGAACACTGGGCTGTCAACTGACTCCATTGGCTGGTTTAAGAGCTACCTTGAAGAACGGTCCCAAACAGTAAGAATCAATGATACACTCAGACCCTAGACCAGTCCGCTCAGGAGTCCCCAGGGCTCCATTCTGGGACCCTCCTCTTCAGCCTATTCTAAAACTCACTACCTAACAGCTGCCCAGAACAAATAATTCTCTACACCGACGATGCTGTGATCCTCACCTCGGACCCTGATCCAATCAAATTACATAATAAACTTCACAGGCCTTCTCCTCCATCAAATCCTGGTTTCTAAATCATAAACTGCTTCTCAATCAGAAAAACAAGTCTATGGTTTTATGCAGCCCCACAACAAAAACAAACAACTCCACCTTGCCATTGCAACCAAACAAGGAGCCATCCTAGAGCAACGCAATCATTCAAGTACCTCGGCATTACCCTTGATCCCCACCTGCCACGCTGTCCATATCAGCAATGTTGCAAAGTCTGCAATGTGAGGTTAGGCATATTATTCCAGAACAGGAAACACCTAACCCCAGAAGCACTGGCAATGGCGTCAAAGCTCCATCATCAGCATCATAGACTATGGTCTTATCATATATGGGTCTGCAACCACCACTGCTCTCAAACATATCATGATCTCCTGAATAAGGCCTGTCATCTCATCACTGGCTCCATCACCGTACCCACACATGTGACCTTTATTCCCAATCTGGATGGCTTCAACAGGACAAATGCTTAAAATACAAAACCTGTATCACGGCAAGAAAATTATGATGGGTCTGGCCCCACCTGGTGTCTGTGGCCTCCTTAAGCCTAGACATAGGAACGTCACTACAGGAGATCCAATTCCATCTACTTCATATCCCACAGTGTCACACAACCCAAGGACAAAGATCATTGGCCTATCAGGCATCCAACTGGCTCAACTCTCTTGGCAGTGACATAGCAACCACTCCAACACTCAGCCTCTTCAAGTCCAAGCTGCGCCTCTCACTGCTTGTATCCTGCAATTGCCCATCTTAACATTTCCACTGTTCCAGCTGCAAATGCCCCATCACCCAGCACTTACAATCAGTCTTTGCACCCCTAGCACTTACCTGTCATATTCCCTCAACAAGGCCCCTGGCTGCACTGTCTCCCACCCTTGTCCACCTCCCTCCCATATCTCCACCCTGCCCCTGCCCCAACCACTTCCCCATACTCCCCTTACCCCTGCACCTCCTTCCCCTCGATCTCCTACCCTTACTTTCCCCACCACCCACCCCTTCCCTTGATGAATGTTGCTGCAGCTGACATGGAACCTTGTAAAAGAGCCTCGACTCAAAGGTATTGTAATCCTAGATTGAAATAAATAAATAAATAAATAAATAAATAAATAATTCATTTTACCATGAAAGTGGATTGGGTCCAAAGACTCTTTTCAACCATGCCTGGGGAGGGAATACAAGGGTACACTATGATTACAAATACAATATTTAACATTTGATCATAAATGATGATAGTTACAATAACAAACTTCATACATTCATGCATAAAACCAATAACAAATCATACAATACATACAAGATCAACTACTCAAAAGGTTACATCATGTGACTCCAGCACATTTACAGCTAGAGTCATCATCCATATAGTTCTCAATGATCTCTTAAAAGCCTCTTTTGTTGTTCATATCAATTTCATTTGAGGTAATTTATTAATCCTTTTGGACCATAGATAGTTAAAGAACGCTCAGTTGTTTTGTGCTTATTCTTTGTTCTATAAATATTTTAGTTGAAGAATATCTGAGCGCTTTTTCAGAATTTGTGTGCTGGAAATGTTTTGACAGAGCAAAGGAGTCTGTGTTTGAAGTAATTTATGTAAAACAAATAAGCTGTTTTAATAATTCTCTTGGTGGTAAAGTCCCAAAAGTAAGATATAAGTTACAATGATGTTCTCCTTTGTTAAAGCGTCAATTGCAAACCTCATATATTATTATTAAAGTTACTATATATTTGTTAAACAAAGTCTCAGAAGCATTTAATAATAAAATACTATTGTATTGAAGGTCAGGTGATGGCAGCCTGAAGGAATGCAACACTCATCCGCTGCTCTGCTCTCCACTAGTAACTTTCGCTTTAATTTGTACCAAGAGTCGGTTCAGGTTGCTAAGTGTTTTGACTATGGTAGGGGCTCTCTATGTTCGGATTGAGTTGGGATTCTGGGGTGAGAAATGGATATTTTTATGAAGAAGGCCCTCCGGGCATTCCCTCCCACCGACACTTCGAGAAGGACAAGGCCTCAACGCTCTAAAGCAGCAAGCTGCAGGGGAACTAAATCTGCCACTGCTTACATAGCTCTGTCAGAGGAAAGATTCCTCAAAAATCATGCAGCCTTACAAGAAAAGATTTCGGATATGTGGATGACTTGCAGCAAATCAAAATATCGGTGCAATCTTTAACAGTTCGTGTTGGGGACTCAGAGGCTAACATTACTTCTTTGGAGGTCAAGCAGGGAAAATGGAGCAGGAAGCAATCCAGATGGGCCACAGGCTTAAGAAACTAGAGGAGAAGCTTGAAGATTTAGAAGGAAGGAGCAGAAGGAATACTGTAATCTTCTGGTGATCGGTATACCAATGAAGGAGGAAGGAGGAGCAACCTTATCCTTTTGCCCAGAAGTTGTGTGAAAAGATAGCTGGTCCTTCCCTAATAATGCACCTATATTATCGAGGCCAATTGAGCTCTTCGCCCTCCGCCTCCTGATGCCCCCTCGACCTATCATTTTCAGATTGCTCAACTTTCAAGATAAGCAATTCATCCTTAGTAAAATCAAGACCTTACAGGAAGTCCTTTGGGAAGGTTGTAAAATTAGCATCATTCAAGATCTCCACGTAGTCTGTCTGGTTAAAACAACAAAGAGTTGCACCCTTGCAGTGTCCAAGTTGATTGTCAAGGGAAGCCCTTTTCGCATGCGATACCACGACACTTCAAGTTAAACTGAGAGCAATGGCTCTCATTTGAATCTCAGGAGCAAGCAAGGAAAGAGCTTAAGGTCTTGTTCCCTGATCTCTTCAAGTGAGGGCAGAATTGTAGTGTGCCTTCTTTGGAAATGTGCATATGAGCTCATTGTTTTTCTGGTTGGACATAGTGTTTGAGTATGTTTTCTGATATGCCTGCCTGATATTGGCAGAGCAAACCCGCTTCGACAATTGGAAGAGAACTGACAGCCTTGTCTCACTGGTGTGACACAGCCCCTCCACCACGAGAGTAATTCAGCATGCTGGCTGCTTGAGCAGGACACTGGATGCAGAATCTTGCATTGCCCTTCCTGATCCAGAGATGATATACGTGATTGCCCATTCTGTCACACAGAGCTCCTGAACACTAGACTTTATTTAAAGTGTTTTGGTTATCAAGGCTGTATTGTAGTAAATTTTGCTGCACATCTCCAGGGGCAGTTGGTATATGGGATAGGCTGATCAATGTGCTTCTGTTTCTCTATCGTTGCTTCCTGCATACCTGTCAGCTCGGTTGATAGGTTTATAGACCAGATGCAGAGTCAATCTAGGGAATACCTGCTTTCACTCCTACAGCTTTATTCACCTAGGTTGGGTTGTGTCTGTCCAGCTAAGGGTTCACTAGATGTCCTTTTAGTTTTTGGAGGTCTATGGATGACTAGTAGCTCGATCTCTTTCTATCAAGAATGGGGATATATGATTCAGTGGGGTATTTCTGGTAACTAGGTATGGGTATAAGCACATGAGGGTGGTGCAGTGTGAAATGTGCTGTTGGGGGTTCTCCTTCTTTTGGGGGCCAGCTACAGCGAGGTGGGGGATGCGGGCGTGGTGATATGGGAATGCAGGTTGCAATAACATCATGGCTAGAAGTAGTACTGTGGTGCAGTTGTTTAGAACTGGGACATAGAATAGTGTAGATAGTTAGAGTTAGTTGTGTTTAGTGTTAATTTATGTATAACGTTATGATTTTAGGGATTAATGGGGATTGGCAGAGGGTACTAAGGATTGGGAGGAAGGGGTGCCAAGTGTTCTCGTCCCATTCTATTTTAAACCAATGACAGGAATAACGTCACAGTTGGAGCTTTATTATGAGTGGCCCATATAAGTTCATAAGCTGGAATATAAAGGGTGCCCAAGATCGTTGTAAGAGGCACATTGTTCTTAGACACTTGCAATGCCTAAATACCGGGATTGCTTTCCTTCAGGAAACACATCTCTGCGTGAGGATATAGTCTTGTTTTGTAAACAGTGGGTTGGCTACGTCTACGGGGCAGGTAAATCCACTAGTAGAGGGAGTGGTAATTCTAATAAATAAAAAGATTCCCTTCACCCTTGAAAAGAAATCTGGGTTCCTGATGGGAGAATGCGTCATAGTGCATGGTTTGCTAGAATCGCATCAGGTGACACTGGGAACGCCTATGGCCCAAATGCCAAATCCCCATTTTTCATGCACCTGATGAGGCTGGTTTTCTCAACCCCTAAACTTACCATTTTGGGAGGTGATTATAATATCACCCTTATTCACACATCTATAGGTCCGATTCCTGAGAAGAGATTCTTTCCTGCTCAGAGGGCTCTTCATAGAGCTCATGAGGCGGATCTCATTGACGTTCGCGTGTCTTGCACTTGGAGGAACCTAATACTCTTTTCTCTCCACCGCATAAAACATTCTCGAGAATTGATTTTCTCCTTATTAGCTCCTTCGCCCTCCCTGGGGTAATTGATGCTGATATCCACGCCAGGGTTATCTCTGACCATTCACTGGAGTCCCTTTTTTCCTAGTGGGACCTGGGGTTAAAAGGATACCCTCTGGTGGCTTAACACCCAGTTAATACAGAAACCTAGCTCCCTGTAACACATACAAGACTTTATTACTGACTTTATAAGGAACAACAGGAGTCAGTTAGCAGAGGCTGACACAGTTTGGGTGGCTTTAAAGTGTACCCTGCGAGAGGTGTATCCGGATGGCCTCAACAAACTCCAGGCAATTCAAGTCACAAACAAACTCCCTGCTTTCCTCAATTCACCAATTGGCATCCAGAATCTCTTGTTCATCACCTGATGGGACTGGACTAAGCTGCATAGGCTGCAAGCTCAATATTTTAGTCTCATCTCCCAAAAAGCCAAAATCTCATTGACACGTACAAAATTTCACTATTTAAAAACTGGGGAAAGAGCTAGTAAGTTACTGGCCTTGCGGCTCAGGCAAGAGGATGCATCTCAGTTTATTCTGAGTATTAAACTGGATAAGAATGCACCTGTTGTTATTGATCCTCGTGCCATAGCAGGGGTGTTAAGGCAATACTATCAGAGATTACGTGCAGAGAAGTTAGATGCTCGCCCCTCTATGACAGATATCATGAAATACCTCAGCTCAGTTGACCTACCTAAGCTGTCACCTATTCACGCTTCTTCCTTGGTGGGTCCCATTACAGCAGAAGAAGTGGTGAGGGCCATTGCACTTCTCCCAATAGATAAATCCCGGGGCTGAACAGACTCCTAATGGTCTGTATAAGGCCTGTATATCAGAGTTGGCCCTTTATTGGCAGAGGTCTATAACCACTGGTTTGATAAAGGTAGCTAACCCACTTTTGAGAGCAATAATCACGCTTATCCTAAAAGGGTAAAGATTTGCAATATCCAGAGAGTTACCGACCTATTTCACTGATTAACACCGACATCAAACTTCTGGCCAAGATTTTGGCTAATAGGTTAGGACCTCTTATGCCCCTCCTGGTAAGTAAAGAACAAATCGGCTTTATGACAGGTAGGTCCTCGGGGACCACATGCAGAAGTTATTGCACCTCTCCTCTGGCCAGTGGCTCAGAACTTCCATGGTTTTGGTGTCACTGGATGCCGAAAAAGTTTTGATAGGTGTCATGGGACTTCCTTTTGCCACTATGTCATGGTTAGGACTACCGAGAATTTCCTTCAGTGGATCAGGTTACTATACTCCTCCCCGTCAGCCCAAATTTGATGTAATGGGGTCCACTCTGAAGTTTTCCGCTCCACAGAGGTACTCGACAGGGATGTCCCTTTTCCCCTTTTATTTAACTTATATTTAGAACCCCTTATTTGACACTGGTAGCCTCTTCAAACATTGGAGGATTCAAGTTGGGGCCAAAGATATACTCTCTCTGCGTATGCAGGCGATCTATTGTTGCATCTGGAAGACCACGGGATAGCCTACCAGCACTTTTAGACCAGGTTGGGGCCTTTTCTAAGGTTTCCTACTACAAGCTTAACCTCACCAAAACTAAGGTATTTCCTCTGAATAATCGGGTCTCGAGGGAAGTGACTGATTTTGCTTTGTCATGGGAATCAAAATCCCTTTTATATTTAGGAATCCATGTGACAAGAGATATGGCCTCTATGATGAAGTCCAACCTTTCAGATTTACTGACTAAAATTAAAGCTGACCTGGATAAATGGGGTGCTCTTCCATTGTGGCTGTGGGGAAGGATCTCTATGGTGAAAATGAATGTGCTCCCCGTATCCTATACCCAATGGGTATGATGGGTTGCTTTATCCCTAAGAGATGGTTTGTCAAGGTACAATCAATGCTGAATACCTTTATATGGCAGGGTAAGAATGTTAGTAGGTCCTACTTTAAATTAACTGCTCCAAGGGAGCAGGGTGGTCTGGTGGTTCCTTCCTTTTCCTGTACTATTGTGCCCATCATCTGAGTAAACTTGCCCATTGGGCACAGGAACCGCAGGTCATAAACCCAAAGATTATTCACCAAAGTGGTTGGAAATAGAGCAGTACCTTGCAACTAAGCACAAGTGTACTCTCAGGCTCTCCTATTTGTGACTCCTAGGGTAGTCCCAGGCCCCTTAGACCTACCCCATTGGGATGGTCTATCAAGTGTTACACCAATTGCAAGTGGAGATGGCCACTAACTGGTATAGTTCACTAGAACAACCCATTCTGTGTAACCCACACTTAAATTGAGTATTGGCCCATCCCATTGTCCTACCGGCCTAGACTGAGGGAGAAGAAGCGCGGACATATACGATAATGCAGAAATAATCTCCTTCTCTACTTTCCAAGACAGATTTAATGTGCAGGTTAGTGGTATTTTCCAATACATGCAGCTTAAAGAGCTATAATCTCCCTCATAGGTAAAACCGGGACTCGAGGTGGTGAAAATAGACTTGCCCTCTATTTTGATACTGGCCAGACAATCCCAGGCAATTTCTTTAGTTTATAAAAGTTACAAGCATTGCAGAGATATCTGCCTCAGGGTGTTTGCTATTACTGGATCCAGCAGCTGCCACTAGACACAGAAGTAGTTTTCTGGAATAAACTGTGGCGTAAGTCCTATACTTTCATTAAACCGGACAGATTGCACCTTATTCAGTTTAATATCATGCATAATTTATATTTTACCCTGTTAAGCTTGACACTTTGAGGCTCTTTCCCCAGCTTGTACCAGATGTGGTGGGAGTTGGGTACTTGCTTCATATGTTGTGGACATGCCCAAAGTGCAAACTTTCTGCCAGGCAATTAGGTGGTCACTGGATTTCTTTTTTGGGGCTAGACCCATTATTTACCCCAAGTTTATCTACTGAACTCCTTTCCTCAGGGTACACCCAAGGTCAGGAAGACAATATGGTCCTGGTTGCAATAATTGCAAAGTTGGTCATATTGCGGCACTGAAGAGATAGTGTTTCCCTCCTGTCCTGGAATGTCATAAAGAAATCTTGTTGGCTATGCAGTTGGAGAAACACATTTGTCTAATACGAACAGATATGTAACATTCCAGAGCAGATGGGGTGCATTAGAGACTCTGTTAGCTGGTTGGAAGATCTAACAGACCAGGTTACAGACCATTGAATGATTATTTGCTAGAAGTGTGTGCTAGTAACACTTGGCTTGGGGGGGGGATATAGGGAGGATTAGATGTAAGGGGAGGGGTAGGAGGGAGGGAGGGAAGGGTATGGGAGGCTGGGGAGTGGATGGATTGCCTCGGAGCTACCTGCTGTATGTTATTCATTGCTTTAATGACATCCCCAAGGGTGAGTGTGTGTGTAATGTAATGTTATCTGAAAAGAATAAAGTTTATTGAATTAAAAAATACTATTGTATTATAATGCTGGTAACAGAACTTGATTTGCTATTGTTATGTTTTGCCTGTACAGTTAAACAGTTATTATTTCTATATAAGAAACCCGATTTATTATTTACTTTTTGTGTTACTTTTGATACATATTCATTTAGAGTTAATCCACTGTCTAAGTTTACACCTAAATAATTGAATACCACACTTGATCCAACTTAACACCATTGTCTCCTATTATTCTCAAGGTGTTACCTTCTAATCTACGCATAAGACCAAACAGCATTGTAACTGTTCAGCAACATCTCATGCAACAGAATTTTGCTTTCTCAAACCACTTTTGTAAACCACAATATAAGGGCTGTAGTTTAGCTTCCAGGTCCATTCCATTTCTTGCTTCACAATGAATTACCATGTCATCTACTTACATAATAACCAATGCATCAGTACAAACATCAGGCAAATCATTTATGAAGACAGAGAATAGGAGTGGACCCAGAATCAATCTTTGCAGCACCCCAGTATGAACAAACCTCAGGAAAGATGTTTCTGAATCAATCTTTACTTTCTGCTTTCTATCTAGCAGATGATGTTCAAACCATGGGACAGCACACTCCCTACTCCTAAGTGCTTTAGCTTAGATATCAGAATAGGGTGGTCCACCAGGTTGAAGGCCTTGGTCAGGTCAATGAAAATCCCTCTTGTTAGTAGGCCTTGATCCATGTTATTATAAATATCACTAGTTAACCTGACAAGCCGTCAACATGTTTGTACCATTTTCTGAACCAATACTGATTTTCATTTAGTATATGATTTTTCTCCAAATAGTCTGTTAGCTGTTTGGTTACTATTTTCAAGCAATTTGCTAATGCAAGCAACACAGAAATATGGTTGTAGTTAGTAATCTGATACTTGTCACCTGATTTAAAAATAGGGATTTATAACAGTTTTCCATATGTCTGAAATCATATTAGTACATAATGAAAGATTGTACAGATAAGTAACTGGTTTAGTTAGTGGTCTAGCATCCACCCTCAATATCCTCAGGGTATCTCATCAGCCCTGGACCTTTATTTCATTAAGGGGCTAACAGATCCAAAACTTCCTTTTCATGTACTTTCATTAAAGCAAATGTTTGATTATTACCAGATTTAATAAGTAATGGTGTACCATTTTGATCATTATCATTAGAATCTACATTTGGTATTTCAGATTTATTTGTTTCTTATATTGACTCATATCTGTAAAACATTAGTTAAATCCATTTGCCACCATATGATCAGTGTCCAGTACTGTATACGCCAGTAATAACTTCATCAATCTTACCTGCATTCTCAGTAGTGCACAAATCCTTAAGAGTCCCAAAAGTTTTTGGATTTAACAATTTTTAGTTTATCTTCTTTGTAAAAGTTTTGCTTTGTTTTTTAATCTCTGATTTACATACATTCTCTGGTGCCAATAATTGTTTAAATAAGTTTGACACTCTGTTTTTTATATTGTTTCCATAATACCTGTCTTGATTTCAATAAATCTAATAGTATATGTGATAATCATGGCATATGTTTAGATTTCACCCTAAACTTCTTTCTGGGTGCAAATTGGTTAACAATATTTAGAAGTTGAACAGTAAAATAACTTGTAGCTTCATTAATGTCATGAAGGCAAAATAATGGGGACCAATCAATTTTGCAAACCTAAAATTGCTTCTTCTGTTAAGCTTTTATAAGACCGAATGTCTCTAACTTGAATCCCTTTAAGCAAATGTTTTATTTTTTCCTAATCAAAAATACAGGACAATGATCAGAAATTGTGTCATTTAAAATGCCTGATGCTGTAACATGTCTGGTCTGTTAACCAAAATCCAGTCAATTAATGTCCCCATTCACTGTTTTATAGTTATTACTAGTGTGTGAATTTATAATTGGTGATAAATAAACACAGTCTCTGTAGTTATTCCAGTGCACTGTATATTCAAATTTAAAAATTCCACTTATATCCTCTTTAAATTTTTGGCCCTTGTGTGCAGGCTTAATCACTAGATGTTTCTTATCTGCCAGATTCTGTAAGGCTTTTCTTTCTTGAAGGCTATAGTTATTTACTATTTTAGAGTGTACCACATTTCAGTTGTTCCAAATCATATTCACATTTTTTAGGAAAGTGGCAACTACTGGATTATATGTGGGACAATATTGGGATCTAGGGCAGACAGTACTAGTGGAAATAATGCTTCTCAATTGCATTTCTGAGCACTGCCACAGGTTCTGAATACATGGATTTAAAGGTTAAGTTCCTAGCCAGTCTATGTAAATCAACAACAGTGGAACAGTAATTAATGTCATTAGTAGGTGTGAATGATAGTCCTTGCCTAAAGTCCTTCAATTCATGTTCTGCAAGCATATAAAAGAAACATTAATTACTGGAGAGTTGGTTCTTAAGGTGGTGGGGTGACTGGATCATGTGATGAGCAATGAGTCCATTTACTGTCTATTGTTTTTTTTCTTCCTCCACACCCCCCTTCTCATTTTCCTCCCTGATGCTGGTAAGGTTCCTGAAACCTTGTCGTCTGCTCACTCCTGCGTACCATCTTGGCCTGTTGTTATGTTTGAGTTTGTATGTATAACCCTCCCTCCGCCTTGGAAAAAACTCTGATTCTGAACCCTCAGTGTCTGTGGGTCCAGTAGTATAGTCCAAAACTGCTCCATCTTGTGTGGTGGTAGTGTCCCCATTTTTCAAAATTGACTTCGCTGTGTGTTATTCTGCTTTTCTTTTCTTGCCAGCCAAATACTCTATTACGTTTGTGGTCATTTTGTCTCTGATAACTTGTGTTGAAAATCACTGTGTTTGAAGGTTGTCCTGATGAATTGTTTGAATTAATTTATGGCATCCTACATTCTTCAATATATATTTCAGATTGTAGAATTATGTTCATGCATCTATATATATTTATAGAAAAGTTTTATATATATATTTATGTGAAGTCCTATATTTATGAATATATATCTTTAAGACTATAGAACATGATTAATTACTGCCATTACTTCTGTTTGATTCATTCATCAAGTTGTGTATAACACAAAATGTCGCTGAGTATATTCTGTGATTGGTCATTTTAAACTGGTCATGTGCACTATGTATTATTTATTGGCACCAGGTGGTGAGCTTCATTACTCTGAAGAAGCCTGAAATTATCAGGCTAAAACCTTAGTCTTCTTGGCTAAATGCCGCTTGTCCTCTGTATGGCTTCCGATGGTTTTTATCCATGTGCAACATAGGTGATGGATGTATACTTCACTTTTGTTATTAATAAATGGTAAACCTTTTTAAACCATTTTGGTGGTTATTCTAATCTGTAGGTGCTCATTGTATGCATTTTTATTGCTGCCTTGTGCTTTTAGCACCACAGTAACATTTCCTGGTGCTCGTCCTGTTTGCTTTATGTTTCTTGGGACTACAACTATCCAGATAGCAAACAACCATATCCTCAGCCTTGAAAATTAAATATTTAGGAATTCGCCTCCCAAGGAAGCTTTCTAAACTGGGAGAGCCAATTTATAACCTCCTCCCCACATAAAATATGAGAGGACTGCACCAGATGGAGTTCTCCCACCCTCATGGGCATGGTTAATTTAATAAAATGTGTAGTCTCCCTCAATGTCTATACTTATTCCAGACATTACTAGTGCATTCCCCAAATAAATATTTCAGAAACTTGAGGGCACTGTTACCTCCTTCCTATGGCAAAATCAAAGACCTAGAATAAAAAGGGAGATACTGTGACAAACTGTGGAAAAGGGGTTTGGTCTGCTGAACTTTTATTTATACTATTTGGCTGCCAATTGGCCATTCTTGTGAATATTATCCCTGGTACCTCATCTAAAAGGCTTGGGTAGAACTCGAGGAATTATACAACACCACCTCCCTATACGACTCTCTATTTGCAGCTGCACTGGTAAAGAAAGTGGTAAAATGGATTAAAATCCTCTTTATGCAGGCCACAATATGAGCCTAGCTAGCCATCCATAAAATTATGAGCCACCGCTTCACTGTCCCTGAGGACTTCTATAGAACATGCCCTCTGGGAGGCTAATCAGATCCTGGGCCCTGTTCAATACATTTTGAACTCTTGCTGGACAAAGGGTCTATACCAGCTATACCATATATGTAAACACAGAGCCCTTGTGATGTATCAGCAACTTGTAAAACAATTTGGTCTTCATGCTTCCCACTTTTCATATGCCTCCAAATCTGGTCTAAACTTAATAGAATAGGAGAGGACTGAGGCTCTCCTCCATTCTAACCTAATCCCCTTGAAGAAAATTTTTATGGGTGGATTGAAGGGCTGATATTCAAGCCCTTGACTAAATGCTATAAATCACTTTTGGGGCAATGTCTCATCCCTTTCCCATTTAAAGGAAATCTGGGAGGCAGACCTAGCACCTTCATTACTTATGCAAGGAGACTGTGAGGCAAGTTTTAAAAGTGGGATGCATTGTTCAGTGAACAATAAGTTGAGGGTGGTGCACTACAATGTTTTAAACAGAACTTATTTTATACTGCTAGTGGCTCATAAAATTGTTCAAATAAAATCTGATTTAACTTTAACTGATTTAACTTGTGCTGTTTTATTGAACTATTTTAATAGTAGTAATATGACTATATGATTTTATAGTGGTGAAAACCAAATGCAATAACATTTAATTGAATTGAAATAAATGTTATTCCAATTCTAATTAATATATGTTGTCAGCATTTACTTCAATGTTCATTTGGTGTGCAAAAGTAAAAAAAATATGAAGAGGTAATTTTCAATGGATAGTCAGAGTTTGTTTGTATAAAGCATGTTGACACATAAACAAGGCCCCAGGAATCCTGCAAGTCCATAGCTGCAGAATATGGATCATGCCACAGAATATTTGTAGTACCAAGAATTCATTTTACTGTTTTCCATAGAACTTGGCACCCTTCCTCTTTATGTTTATCCTAAAGCCCCTCCTCTTTGCTCAGCCTATGATGTCATTCATGACATTATATCATATTTCAGAGAAATGGCATAACTCTATTTTGCAACAATCACAGAGAAGGAAACCACCCACTCACTGGTAAATGCATTTAGTACTTTTCATTATACAGTTGTCATGCACTTGGCATTATCTTTTCCACTTTAGTCAATGTTTCTTGGTCTTACAACATAAATGGCCACTTTTGCCAGCCTGGAATACAACTGGGGCCCTCCAGACTGAAATGCAATTAATAAGTTGTGGCAAAGGTGGAGCCCCACTTTAAAAGTACTAGAGTTGTTTGTATTACATTCAAGTGGAGTGAGAAAACAGAATACAGAGATGGCTGCACTTTGAAATAATGGTGCATTGTACACTACATCAGTAGCTTCTAAGAGGTGGAGAAACTGCTGTTAATTTAGAGCATATCTTACCAGTCCTGAAGAAGTGGTCAGTTATGTTGTAAGACCACACTTTCAAATAATGTGGAGTAGATATGCCAGTTGTATGGTAAATGTATAATAAACAGTTCCAAAACATACACCAGTAAGTGGAAATTTCCTCCACTGTGCTTGTAGTCAATGTGGGTTTGTGGAGCATATCCCCCAGTCTTTGTTTTGTATTCCAGGTGGGCCACACTGTTACAGGTGACTTATAATTCTATTTTACCATAGAAACAAGTAATTCATGCCACAAAAATAAACAAAACACTCCTGTAGAACCTCACGAGTCCTTCTACCGATATCAAGATAGAGGTGACCGTGTCTCAGAGCACTAGGGTGCTGCTGCTCATACAAAACATTTCAGTGGTGATTTGAATGCTCATTGCCACTACAAGTGTGTGAATACCTTCTGGAGAATCCTGTATTTTGCCAAGTTTTAATATTCTGACCATCATTACTTAGTATTTGATACTGAAGCAAACAATAGGAAAAAAGGCTTCAAAAGCCTCACCCTTCCAGTTGTCCATGACTATTCCTATAGCCTACACATGGTCACCTACCCCCAGTCCTTATGTTTTGAAAATCCATATCGCTCTTCCATCCACCAAACAGCATCTTTTCCATTTCAGAAATTCCCCAGATATGCCTCCTGTGATCTCTATGAGAAGAACAGTATTAGTTTTGTTAATGTATCCCTCAACCCTGATGCATGATGGGGCAATATAGGTAAACTCCAACAGATTAGTCAGACCTTCTTTCAGCTGCCCAATGTCATCTTCAAAACATGCCCATCCCTAAACTGAATCACCTCTGTGATATGTTGGAGTAAATTAAGCATAGTGCCAACAGTGTCAACTGTCCCTGAAAAATAATGGGGCTATAAGGAAATCCCAGTAATGATAACATAGGGACATTGGTAATACAGACAAGAGGAGACTTAGTGCCTATCTGGCCTGTCAAGAAATTTCTCAGTTATAAAGACATCCAAGTCCTCTCTTCTTTAAGAAGTTATCCAACCGTCTTTAAAGATATTCATATTTTCGCTAGTAACTACTGCCTCAGATAAGCTGTTCCAAAGATGGACCACCTTATAAGTGAACCATCTTCCTTGCTCTACAGCCTTAAAATAGTTAGCCTGTAGTTGTAATTTATACCCTCTTGTTTCCTTACCTAATGTCCTTAATTCCATATTCAAGCAATTTCTCATATCCTTGCTTTTTAAAGCTTTATACACTGTAATAAGGTCAATCCTTAGTATTCTCCTCTCCAATGAATACAATTCCATATGAGTCATACCGAGTCATACCAGGTAATACCGAGCAGAGGACTGTGTGTTGGAAGCCAATTATACAGGGTGCTAAGCGTTTATGTGTGGGGCCATGGCAAATAAAGGAATTACATTGGGGTTCAATATGTGATATGTATTTTGGGGATGGATGTTGTTGATGTTAAGGAATTTCCCCTCAGTACACATACACTCATAATCAGAATGTGATGGGCCATGTGTATCTGTTAAGTAATTATAGTCTGTTGCAAAGCTATATACTACTGTAGGTATGTGTTATAAATATGTAGGTTATAATATTGGGTTTGAGATGAGATCATTTAAGGGGTTGCTAGGAAGTTATTTCTGGTAGTGGATATAATAAAGGCTAATCTGCTATTAAGGGCTAGGAATATTGAATGTAACCCTGGTCCAATGTGTAATGATCTAGCGGCTTTGGATTATTTACTACTGCTGGTAAAGGTATCTGAATTATGCATTTTAACATCCGTAACCTTATATCAAAATTTCATGAGATTGAGGCATGGGTAACAAACTATCAGCCTGATGTTTTAGCAATTAGTGAAACATGGTTACATACCCAAATCATTGATAGTCAAATTAACATCCATGGTTACACAGTCCACAGAAAGGATAGTTTGACAGGGACGGCAGGTGGAGTTTTATTCTATGTTAGGAATAATTACACTGTACGTGAGATTGATATGGTAACCAGTTCTCTTAAAACTGTGAATGTTTGTCTATTTAGATTGCCATTGGTATGGTTAAGAAACTGACTATATGTTGTATGTACATACCCCCAAAAGTACTGTAAGTACAGATGGCATACAGGAGTTCTCTGAGTTGCTAGCCCTTAACACTGTGGGAGAAACCATTGTGTTGGGAGATTTTAATTCAGATTGGTCTGGGAATGGAGTACCTGGGCTGATAGATATTTTGTTACACCCTGGTCTTCAGTAACTAATTAATATCCCCATAAGATTGAATTTAAAACCAGTAAGCACACTGTGCTTGATTGGCTGCTTACAAAGAAAGTAAATCAAATTTTAAGGTGTGGTTTAATTTCAGAATCACTTAGTGATCACCACCCTATATTTTGCCTCTGAAACATTCATATAGATCCACAGTAAAGCCTATGATTTCTGAATTTAGAAATTTTTCAGGTTTTGATGCCTCTGGATTTAGAGATGGCCTACAGAATATAGATTGGTCTTTTCTTGAAATAATACCTGATGTTAATTGTTCCTTGCATTATTTTATTACAGAATTTACTAGGGATTGGATATGCATGTTCCATTTATCAGAAGATGTGTTAGAGGTAAAGAATCTAAATGGTTAACATCTTCTGTATTTAAACTAATGAAAGACAGGACAAACTGTGGCAATATTACATGAAAAATCAAATGGTAAATTTACAGAACTATAGGTGTTTAAGGAACAGATGTAAGGTTGAGATTAAATAAGCTAAGGCTCAATGTCTGAGGTAGCAGCAGACTGCAGAACTGACAAATGGTGTTAAATTTTGGAAAACCATTAATAATATGATTGATCCTTGGTTTTAATCAAAGTTTTGCATAAATAAGGGTGGTGAAAAACTAACAAATCCTCTGATAGTGGCAAATGAATTTAACACATTGTTCACAGATTTGGATCACTGTAGAGCTCAATATAGACAAGGTTTAGTTGATGATAACATAGGGGCTGTATGGACAATCCAAAATTTTATTTAAAGACAGTCACGCATTTAGAGGTGCTTAAACTTCAGAAACAACTTAAGAAAGATACATCCTGTGGCTTCGATGGTCTGTCTCCCAAATTGCTACATTTAGCTTCAACAGAGTTAGCATACCCTGTCAGCCTGATTTTTAATTTGTCTTTCTGTTTGGGAGAAGTATCTGACCTGTGGAAATATTCTTACGTAATTCAATTCATAAGGCAGGTTTAACTAGTGAATTTATAAATTATAGACCAATCTCTATTCTATTGACTTTATCTAAATTACAGGAAAAGGCTGCTTTTGGCAATTGTCTGACTATGTGGAAACACATGGTCTACTATTACAATGTCAGCATGGTTTCAGAAGGAGGGGTGTTGAGAGTACCTTGGTCAAGTTCACTAGTGTGGTCTATGAGGGGCATGGAAGGGCGCTGACTGGTGCTGCATTCATGGACTTGACCAAGGCATTCAATTTGGTGGATCATTCCCTTCTAGTTGTGAGACTTAGATATATAGGGTGGGGACTCCAGTATTGTCTTGGGTATCAAACTATCTCTCAAACAAGTTTCAGATGGTAAGATTGAAAGTAGCTTATCTGATAAGGCTTTGGTCAAGTGTGAAGTTCCACAAGGCTCCATACTGGGGCCAATCTTAATTTCTATCTTTTTTGATTCAGTTACTTCATCTATTAAGGATGCACATGTAGTTATGTATTCAGACAACGCTGTTGCCGTTTGTCATGGGAACATTGTCAGAGCTCAATGTGACTCTGACTAAAGAACTTAAAGCAATGCAAAACTGGTTGATAAATAATAAATTATTATTAAATAAGCAGAAAACAAAAACCATGGTATTTGGTACTTCTGTTAAGTTAAAAGCTGTTGTTTCTAGTTTATAAGTTGAGTCATTAGATGGGGTTCTGTATGAAAATGTAAACAGCTTTAAGTACTTTGGGTAGTTTTAAACTCAACATTAACATATCAGTCACATGTGCATGCTATTACATATAAAATACATTCTAAAATTGCTTTATTATATAGGTCGTGCAGTTTTTGACAGATAAGGCACATCTGGCAATAGCTAATCATTGTCTGTTGCCTATTTTGAACTATGCCTCAATAGTGGTGGATAATGCTCCTAATAGTACATTAAGGTGGAAATTGGTATTGTTGCACAGACTAGGTAGATTTGCATTACTAATATCCACTAATGTACATCATTGTACTATATTGGAGAATCTTGGATGATTATCAGTTAAATATTATCACAAGTTTGCATTGTCTAAATTTGTTTATAAAACACAACAAACAAGGATACCTTTAAAATAAAAAAATCAGCTTGTGATTTCCAATTCTAAATGACATACTAGATTATCAGGGATCCAAATATGTTAAGAATTCCATTCATGTATACTCTGAGAGGACAGCGATCGTTTACGTTGTGCACCAAAATATGGAATGATATTCCAGTACATATCAGAGGTGTGGGTAGATATGGGTCATTTACTATAGCCTTGAAAACATATTACATGAACTTGCCTAAGTGCAGATGTTATCTAGATTGATATCTTTTTGATTGGATGTATCAGCTGGAATCACAGTTTCTGTGACATGGATTTTCACAATAGTTTGAATTGTATTAGAGTTTTAAATCAATATTAATGTGCAGATGTGGAACTTACATTCCTGTTTAATTATGTTCTGTATTATGTGTAATTCTGTCTGATGATGTTTTTGTATGTATTTTGATTGACCAAGGGTTGTACCTGTAAAAGGGATTGTATCCAGTGTACTTGCCCATATACAAATCAAATCAAATCAAATTCCAGGTTACCAATTCTCTGTTCATGCATTATGACTGATTTTCCAACACCTTCACCATTTTGTAACCTTCCACTGTACCTTTTCCAGTTTTTTTATGTCCCCCACATCTTGTGGTGACGAACTGGCCACAGTATTCAGATGCAGCCTCACCGATACCCTATACGTCAGCACCACCACAACTCTATTTCGAATCTCTATATTCCTATAATGCATCCCATTATCTTGTTACATTTAGTGGCAGTCTTCTTACAGTGTTTAGTAAATGTTAAATTGTCTGTTACAGTTTTTCCAGATCCCTTTCATATTCAGTGACTTTTAGTACTGTATTCCTTTTTTTTTTTTTTACTTTATCTCTTTTTGGTCTCCTTCCTACTCTCGGAGCCCATTCATTCCTTCCTCTCATCTTCCATTCCACCTCCGGTGGATCTGCCCCAGAGTGCCTCCTTCTCCTCCTGCACAGTGGGGTCTGTCCCTCTTTGGGTGGTCCAGATGGTACCCGAGGCTATCATCTAGGGCTGCGAGAGGGTTTTCGTTTCTCTCTGGTTTCCCTGCCCTCTGAGGCGTCGTGTTCTAGGGACGTACATCCCGAGTGGCGGTGTGCTGGCCGACGCCAAGCCCTCATGCACCGCCTCCGTCTCCCTCCCGGCTCCGGCCGATGGGCCGCCTCCATCCCTCATTGTCAGTGCTTCCACCGACTACGAGGGAGATGTAGAGCAGCAGCATTCTTGGTTCCCACCCTGAGGAGAGCATCCATTGGACTCAGTCACTCCCTCCCATGCCGACCCCCATTGCGAGTCCGTTCGAACCCGGGTCGCATGTGAGCGAGGTGTGGCGCCCAGCCACACCCTCAGCACCACCGGCCGGCCAGTACTGTATTCCTTAGTTTATATTTTGCCTAATATGTTTATCCCAAGTGCATTACCACACACTTATTCAAATTCAGACTAATTGTTTTATTTAATTGACCATTCATGTAGTTCATCTAATTTGCTCTGCAATGACTTAACCTGCTCCTCTGTATCCACTTAATGTCCTAGTTTTGTGTGATTCACAAATTTGGATAGACAATTGTCTTTGTCTATTTTCATACTTGAAATACTGTATATATGTTGAACAGTGCTGATCCCAGCACCGACCCCTGCAGGACCCACTAATCACATATACACTTCTAGAATCTTGCCTTTTATTTGCACCCATTATGACTGATTACTCAGCCAAAATCTTGTCCCTGCTATAATTTTCTATTTATTCCTGTTTCCGCATTTCATTAATTCTGGGTGATGCACAGTGTCAAATGCCTTCCTGAAATCCAAATAGATGACATCCACTGATTTTCTCATCCAACGCTAGACACCCCTTTCAAAAGGTAATTAAATTTTATAGGCAATACCTCCCTTTCCTGAAGCTATGTTGAATTTTGACCCAGATGTTCCTCCATCACACCTCTTTTAATAGACTTCATAATTTTCCCCAGTACTGATGTAAGGCTCACTGTCCTGTAATTTCCTTTATCAGACCTGCCCCATTTCTTATGGAAGGAGGTAACAGTAGATGATCTCCATGCCTCCAGTGTTGCACCTGTTTTCGGTGGTCTATTACAAAGCCAAATAACTGGTCCCTTAGTATATTTGCTAACTTCTTAAAGAATCCTGGGTGTATTACATCTGATCTCTGAGATTTGTTTGTATCTAAATTATTCAAAACTGTATACACCTCTTGTTCTGTAATCCATGGTGCAATATCCAGATTTTCAATTTCCACTATATTTAACTCAGATGGCTGATTGACTGACCCCAAAACACGTATTTAGTATGTTTGCTACTTCTATATTGTTATCTATCCTGTTATTCCCTTCTAATAGGGTCTCTCTACCATACACCTCCCTTTCTTCTTATTAATATATACACAGAACAACTTAGGATTACTTTCAGCATTGCTAGCAATTTTCTCTCTCTTTCTCCTTTTATGCTTTCTTAATTAAAATGTTTCACCTTGACTACTAATCTCTGTTCCATGCATCTTTAGCTTTTTGAAAAAACTCATTTTGCCTAGTTTTTTTCATTACTTTTTTACTTAACCATAATGGTATTTTATCATTCTTGTTATATTTGTCCATTTGCAGTATATATATTTTTCCAAATCCTTTAATTTATATTCTAGTATCTCCCTGCATAGTTGACATTTTGTTCATCATCTCCTCCTTCAATCTCCATTTTCCAGCTCCATCCTCATTGATTTAATGTCTGTGTTTTTTAACAGCTATATTTAATAGTGCATATCCCTTTCTTGTACTTCTATATTGTAAAGTTACCATCTGGTGTTCACTAACCCATATCAGTTCCCATGTTCCACAATGTTTAATATCATCTCTGAAGACACATAGTACAACACCAAGTATGTTGTTCCCCTAGTGGTTCCTTAATGTTGTGCTGCTCTAAGTAAAGATTTAAAGTATTGATAGCTAACAGGTTATCCTGTGGAAACCCTCCTTCATGATTCTCCTACTTTATTCTCCAAATAATAGTTACAGATCACCAATAAGAGTTTCATCCTTAGATTCCTATTGCCCTTGTGGTCTGTACCAGATACTCATTATAATGTAGTCTTGGTTATTCAATGCCACCCTTATCCATATTTTCTCATTGTCATCAGCATCCTCATTCTTTGTTGTATCTTCTGTCCATGATGAGTTTTTCACAAAAGTGCCACTCCATCCCTTTTCCTATTCTGTCTCTCCTGAAGGTTTTACCCCATAATTTCTTTATTCTAGCCATAATTGTTTTGCCACCATGTTTCAGTTTCCCCAATAATAACAAAATCCCTGAAACTGCTAGTATTTCTACTTTCCCTATTTTAGTATTGAAGCTACTGCATATGAATTAATTAGAATACATTTCCATTTATTACACTGACTCTTCCTAATTAGTATATTCTGTTCTACTATATTATTCTCAATACTGTCTTTAATCAATGTTTCCCTCCCAATGCCCTTCACTATTAGTTTAAATGTTTATCTGTGTACTTGAGCAGTCTATCTGCTGAAGACCTTGTCCCAAATTTGTTTAAGTGTAAACAGTCCCTCTGGTACTAATCTACCTGTCCATTGAAAACTTCCCAGTTATGAATAAACTCAAAATCCTATCTAATTGCCCAGTTCTACAGTGTATCCACTGAGCAAGGTGACCAAAATTGGGTACCTACAAAATGGGGACTCAATTATGGTGCTTGTGTTCATGGCTACCTAGCAGAGGCGACGGATACTGGGGTGGCACCATATGGCGACAGGAAGTACATGCACATGTGCAGGAGGTAAAGATAGGGAGGGATGGTATGTGGGGGTGTGGTGGGCAGCTGCTGAGCTGGTCTGCTACCATGATAGGGAGGGTGGTCAGCTGGGAGGTACAGGGTTGGTCTGGTGTGGCATGTTTTTTTTTTGCCAGTTAGCAGCTTTCAATTTTTTAAAGTTTTCACCCCTCTGACATGCACCCCTGGAGTTGAGAATCTATAAGTATGGCCCCCTTGAAAAATAAAACCCGTAGGTCTTGGCGCCCTTTGTGTGTGATTTTCAGCTATCTACACTTGCCGTAATGGCGATCACTGTTCTGTGATCACCGTTATGACATGGATCTGTTCTCAAGCCATCTCTTTTCCTTGTGATCCCCATGGTGTTCCTATACTGCCCTTGGCACCAGGAGAATTTCAGAAACCTTGTATTTTCACCCTTAAGATACTCAACTTCATCCTCAGCAGCATAAGCAGATGCCAAACTTGCATTCTGTGAATGTGACAAAATATGGTGTTTTGGACACTAGCAAAATAGGTCTGAAGAAACATGGTTTCCATTTATCACTTCAGTGTCATGACACAGCACTTTCTAGGGATCACATACTTAGCATGTCAAGTTGTTGACATCCCACATGACCTACATTAGACAATTATCAACACTGGAGAATGAGAACTCCTTGTATGTACTCATCTCAGTGCCATTTCCAGCTCTGTGTTATAAAGGAAGGGCTAGGCTACAAAAAAGCTCATGTTATGTAAAACAAAGAGTGACTTTGATCAGAACATTATTACTGCTGGAGTAGCAAACCTCTGGTGAGAGGTGATGTACTGTGCTACTATATTGCGATAAACCATTGAAATATAACTGTTGTTTTTAAATATACTTGTTTGTCCATCTGTGTTGTACCATCTGCCTCACTGTTTTCTTTGAGAGCAGCAGAGCACTGTGGGATTCAGGAGGACTAGTAATAGGCTAGTATACCTCCTCTCCCAAATCACTCCACTGCTTAAGGGTACCACTGTTTTGGAAATCTCTGCCCTTTACTAGGGCTTTTTAAGACTTCAGCCAGTAGATTCTGCTGAAATTAGGCTAAATTTGAGCAAATTGCACAGCGTCAAAACAAAAAGTAAATGGATGCTTACTTATGGTTTTCAGCTTATAAACAGCCCCTGGCGAGTGGGGTGAGTGTGCATGGGCACCGCCATGAGGCAGATAGTGACACGCCGTGTCCGCGCGTGTCTGCTATGTCTGCTGGGCATGCTGAACTGCTGGACACCAGATCTTATAAGAAAACTACAGCACTTCACCTACTCAGTATGTATGAACCATTAGAAATGGAAATGGAACTCACCAAGTATACTCAATGCTTGATGTACAGTGAGGGAAATGTTGGTAACAAGTTTGTATGTAGTAAGTGCCTCTTGATTTCTACTCTTGAAGCAGAAATAGTGCTTTTGCTTAACACTAAACTGGTTCCTACTGAAATTAGAGAATTGGAGAGCTTTATAGATTTTATGGATGAACAACTTCACCCTCTTCAACACTCCCTACCTCTTCCAGGTAGCATTTCCATTTCCTAATGAGGAGCCAACTTTAACATCCAGCACCAAGTACCTCCTGTCTCTGCCCTCTCTAATAAGGTGGATGACTATCCACGCCCCTCATGACAACGATGACTGGGCTACCATTACAAGCCCATTAAAAAGGAGGAGGTCAAATCTAAGATAGTGCCCCCATTGAAACTTACAATAGATTTGAGCAACTGGCTGAGTTAAATAATGATGTGACACAAGATCCACCCCAAAGGCCACCCTCGTTAACAATATTGGATCAAATAAACCTTTCAGTCATGAGTCAGTACCCTCTAATATCTAATATCTGTTTTAGTAGGCCCCATCCTACCAAGACATTATCTATTAAGCTAACTACCCCAAATACACTATACAACCAAAATTTCCTGTTCCTGCCCTTGCATCCCACTATCTCAAAACAAGTGTTTGTCCTGGGTGATTCAATCATCAAACACATTGACAGGGCAGTCTGTAACAGTGATAAAAGTAACCTCATTTGCTCCAGTTTTCGTGGTGTCAGGGTATCTGATATCACATCTATAATACCAAAATTTTACATAAGGTAGGAGAAAACCACTGGTCACTGTACACGCTGGTACTAATGACATAAACCATACCCCATTTAATCAGTTACAACAGGACTATGTTGCATTATGCAACATGCTACTAGACATGGGATGTCTTGTCTGTATTTCTGAAATTTTAGCCATCCGAGAGCAACACCCACCATGACACGGAAAATCAAAGCCCTAAATGAATGGCTGAGGAAATGGTGTTTTAAACAGGATATAGAAACATAGAAACATAGACTTTGATGGCAGATAAGGACCACTTGGCCCATCTAGTCTGCCCATTCCCTACCTACAGGATGGCCGCAGATCCTAGTTAACCAACAGTCTATTTCTTCCTACCCCCACAAGAATTGCCTTATGTCGGTCCCATGCATTCTTGAATTCTTCCACAGTTTTAGACCCCACAACCTCCTCAGGAAGGCTGTTCCATGCATTGACTACCCTCTCTGTGAAATAATACTTCCTCACACTGACCCTGAACTGCCCCTTCTATCTTTAGATTGTGTCCCCTTGTTCCTGCACATCTCTTTTCTGAAAGATGCTACCCTCTTGGACTTTGTTGATTCCACTGAGGTACTTAAAAGTTTCTATCATGTCCACCTCTCCCTTCTTTCCTCAAGGGTATACATATTAAGCTCCTTTAGTCTCTCCTCATATGGCTTCTCTTGCAGACCCTGCACCATTTTAGTTCCCATCCTGTGGACTGCCTCCATCCAGTCTATGTCCTTGGAGATGGGGTCTCCAGAACTGGACGCAGTACTCAGATGGGGTCTCACCAACTGTCTGTACAGAGGGATAACTACTTCCTGTTTTCTGCTGCTGATGCCTTTCCCTATATATCCCAGTATACTCCCAGCCCTCCCTACTGCCTTCTCACATTGCTTGCTAACCTTAAGGTCATCTGATAATGATTACCCCAGGTCCCTTTCCTTTTTGTTGTTCTTACTACCTCCCCACCCATTGTGTATTCTTCCCTGGGTTCTTGTTTCCCAGGTGCATTATTTGCACTTCTCTGCATTGAATCCTCGCTGCCATACTTCTGACCATTCCTCCAACCTTGCCAAGTCCCTTTTCATCCTTTCCATGCCTCCTTGCATATCAACCCTGTTGCAGATCTTTGTGTCATCTGCAAAAGGCATTCTTCCTTCCAGTCCCTCTGCAATGTCACTGATGAAGACATTAAAAGGACTGGACCCAGTACTGAACCCTGCAGTACCCCACTAGTAACCCTCTTTCTTCAGAGTGGACTCCATTTACAATTACCTTCTGTGTCCTGTTGTCCTGCCAATGTTTTACCCAGGCTACCATGCTGGGACCCACTCCCAGGCTGGTTAATTTGACTATTAATCTTTTGTGTGGGACTGTGTCAAATGCCTTGCTAAAGTCTAGGTAGGCCATGTCCACAGCCCTCCCCTGGTCTACTACTTTGGTCACCCAGTCAAAGAAATCTATTAGATTCATCTGACATGACCTTCCTGCTGTGAACCCATGCTGCCTTGGGTCCTGTGCCCCACTGACCTTTAGGTACTCAACTATTCTTTCCTTCAGAAATGACTCCATCACTTTCCCTACCACAGAGGTCAAACTGACAGGTCTGTAGTTTCCTGCCTCTGTCTTGGTCCCACTTTGTGAAGGGGAATCACATCTGCCTTTCTCCAGTCCTTGGGAACCATACCATCCTCCCATGATTTATTAAAAGAGTAGTCAGTGGTTTCACTAGTTCCCCTTAATTCTTTTTATAATTCTGGGTGAATTCTATCAGGTCTCATTGTTTTGTCCACCTTCAGTTTTAGGAGTTCTTGCAGAACCCTTTCTTCTGTGAAAGGGCAGGGATCGACCCCCTATCAAGAGTGCTTCTGTTAATTGGATTAGGCACTTCCCCTCCTCTTTGTGAATACTGAGCAGAAATATTCATTCAGTATCCCTGCTTTTTACTGTCCCCTCTTCCCACCATTCATTCTATTCAGCCTCACTATCCCTCCCTTTGTCTTTCTACGCTCTCTGATGTACCTATAAAGGTTTTATCCCCTTCTTAACTGAGTTGGCTATCTTTTCCTCAGTTTGGGCCTTTGCTATTCTGACTTCCTCCCTGCTCCTTCTGTGTTTCCTTATACTTCCTGAATGCTAGCTTTTTCTCCCTGACTTTCACAGCCATCTCTTTTGAGAACCATAGTGGCTTTTTCTTTCATTTTGATTTGTTTATTTGCTTTACTCAAAGGATTGTTGCTTCTGTGATGGCAGTTTTGATGATTCCCATTGTTGCTCCACCCTCCTTCTAGCCTGTTTGCTAGTGCTTTTCTAAGGCACTCCCCCATCTTGCCAAAGTCAGCCCTCTTGAAGTCCAGTGCCCTCACTTTTGTATGGCTTGACTCTGTAGCTGAGTTTAACATGAACCACACTGTTTGATGGTCACTTGTTCCCAGATGGCAACCCACTTCTAGATCTGAGATCCTCTCACTGCCCCCATTTGAGAGTATAAGGTCTAAGACTGCTCCCTCATGAGTGGGTTCTGAAACTAGCTGACTGAGTTCTGCCACCTGTGGGGCATCAAGAATGGCCCTGCTCTTGAATGTGGCTGCAGCAAATGTGCTCCAGTTAACATCTAGCATATTCAGGTCTCCCATCAATAGTATCTCCCTTTCTCTGCCATCCTAAGAATGCTTATCATATCCTTGTCCATTCCTCTCCCTGACATGGAGGTCTGTACACAACCCCTGTGTGGATTGCGTGCCCTTCCAGTCTCCAAGGTGATGCTCAGTGCCTCCTCTCCTCCCTGTTTACTCTTTTGTTCAGTTGCTTTTATCCTTCCTTTACATAGAGAGCTACTCCACCCCTCTTCTCCCTGCCTGTCTCTCCTGTAGGTCATGTACCCTGGTATGTTAACATCCCAGTCATGGTTCTCTGTGTACCATGTTTCTGTGACTGCTATGATATCCAGGCATCGCTCTTCCATCAAGGCCACCAGGTCAGGGAGCTTGTTGCCCAGACTACAGGCATTGGTACTTCCATCCTTGCGAAATTCAACAGATTAAAACATCACAAAGGAAGTTAATTTATACAAAATCTATAATAAAGCCAATTTCTCTGAAATTAATAACTATTTAGAAAGCATAAATTGGGAATCCATCCTCCTCAAGTGTACAACACAACAAGCATGGGACATTTTAAAAATATTGTACACCATTTGGAGAACATTTTCATTATGTCTAAAAGAAAATTTAATAATAAGGAAAAATTCCCCTTGGTTTAATAAGTCTGTTAAAAACAGATTAAAATGAAAATTAAACTGTTTAGGAAACTTAGAAAAGTTCTCTCCATACAAAACTACCTTATTACATAAATATAGATTATCTATTAAAAACCTGAAAAATTCTATTAAATTGGCTAAAAACAAGGTAGAATTCAAACTAGCTCATACAAAGACTGTCATAAATTTATTTTTTCTTATATAAATAATAAAAGGGTACATCAAGGACCATCGGTCCCATTATAACAAATGATTCTCCCTTATCCGATATAGAAACATCAAATCTTTTCAATAAATGTTTCTGTTTTTTCAACAATCATTCCTTAACACAGCTAAATCTCAACATACTGATATTCATAGATTTAATCCAGCCGATATTCTACAGGCTATTAAAACACTAAAAAAACACTAAGTCAGCGTCCTGGCGATATTCATCCCTGGTTTCTGATTGGAACCTCTACAAATATCTTTGTCAATTATCTTTAAAAATCCTACAAGTAATTATTGTACCAGACAACTGACGTTCAGCAACAGTTACCCCAATATTCAAAAAGGTAATAGAAGTTCTGTGCAGAATTATCGTCCCATTAGTCTAACCTCAATGGCCAGAAAACTAATGGAATGGGTAATGAAGACCCTGATCAAGCAGGAATGTAAAAATTAGGTATTCATGACTCATTCCAGCATGGGTTTACTCCCAAGTATTCTTGGGCCCAGATATTCAAAGGGTTTCGCCATGCTCAACAGGGTTCTTGTCATGCAGAGTCCAAAATGCACCATTTAGCGATATTCAGAAGGGCAGTTACCGGAAACATGCTGAGCAACAAAGCAATGAAAATGAAGGCATGTGCAACTGAAGGGGTGGATCCATGCATAAAGACCGCAATGCGATATTCAAAGATTCTGCGCGATGCGCAAGAGTGGCACAGCCGGAAATTGTGCACTAGCTGAAATGAGCCAAAATAAAAAGGTTCAAGGAAGCAGCACAAGAACGCTACCAGACTGCCAAGTGGGGAGAGAGAGAGACACAGCCAGCCAGCCAGCCAGCCAGCCAGCCAGCAAGGGCAGGCAAGGAAAGTGTGGGCCATAGTCTGTAGAGGCCAGCGGGGTGCCGGTGCAGTGGAAGTAGCAGTGAGGACAGGGGTAACACAGCAACACCAGCCGGGGGTCAAGCCAGGGAGATGGACAGTGCCAGTTTCCACATGGAAGCTGTAATGAGGGGTGAGAATGCATGCTGCAGGGGCGTGGCCGTGGAAGGCCCATCGGCAGTATGTCCCCGACAGGTGGTACCGTGCCCGCATCAGCTTTGAGCTGTACACAGATGTAGAGATCGTGGGCCGGTACCGCCTGAACAGGGCAATATTTAGATGGCTCTGTGAGCTGTGCAGTGATGTGCAGGCACCCTCACGACGGAGTCGCGCTCTGTCGGTGGAGACCAGGTGACAGCCTGCATGTGCCTGCTCACCAGGGGCACCTTCCAGAGGCTGACAGGGGACACCACAGGCATCACACAGTCGGCCACGTCATGCATCCTCACCCAATTCCTCAGCGCACTGCTGCCACATGCTGTGGAGTACATCCATTTCCCCAGCACCGCTGCAGAGCGTACAGCAAACATGCGGGAGTTCCACAGGGTAGCACGTATGCCTGGCGTGCAGGGCCATAGACTGAACCCATGTGGCCATTACATGCCACCTGGCCCTGATGGCCTCACATATCAGAACAGAAAGGATTCCCTAGTGTCAACTGCCAGGTGGTGTGTGATGCCACTGGGCGCATAATCAATGTCTGTGCCACACACCCTGGTGGAGCACATGATGCCTTCATATGGTATCAGTCTGCACTGTGCCATCGATTCGAGAGTGGGGACATCCCCACAGGACATCTAGTGGGTGAGTACACATGTATGGAATGCAAACTCGGGGCAAGGGTGGAATGCCACAGGTGCCATGGTAGTGGCACACAGGAGATAGCCAATATGGACCTGAACATGAGACTGATCTCCACTATCTCCACACAGGTGACAGCGGATACCCACTCCGTCCCTGGCTGCTCACACTGTGCAGCCGCCCCATGACCCCAGTGCAGCAATGCTATAATGAGGCACATGTTGCAACTACGCAACATCATAGAGAGGGTGTTTGGGATGCTTAAGGCACGCTTCCGATGCCTAGACACCTCTGGCTGTGCCCTACAGTACAGCCCCAAAAGGCCTGTGGGATATTCCTGGCCTGTTGCATCCTGCACAACATGGCCAAAGACCATGAGATAGCCATACAGGTTGAAGAGGGGACAGCGATGGGGGACGCCAGTGGCGCCGTGTTGATGGTGATGAGCAGCCCCCTAGGGACGGCAGGACCCCGACTGATCCGCAGGCCCAGCTGCACCGGGTCACCATCACAGAGGAGCACTACCACAACACAGGTAAGTCAAGGGACATGTGCAACCAACACTGTCCATGCACAAACCACAGGCACACAGGGAACACACCAGGGTGCATGACGGTCAGGGAGTGAAAGGGTCCAGGCATACAAACACACCATCAGGGGGTGAGCACTCATATGGACACACACACACCAGGCACAGAGTGTACATGGGCAGATGCACAGCACTGCAGAACCAACATTGCGCTAACACACAGCACCACCGACCACCCCACCACCTGTACTGTCCAATCGTGTGTCAGATGCTGGGCACCTTGCACCTTGGTGTACAGTACAATGCAGGCATCATCATGCATACGCACCTGTGGACAGCAGTTGGGTGGGTGTGCAGGTGGTCCGTGTCGGCGTGGTGAGCAGAGCACCCAGCAGTGCACTGCCCACCATGACACATTGCACACATGGCAGCACCAGACAGGGCCCGCACTGGGAGACAGCTCAGTCATGTAGCACTGTCCCACGGCCACCGCGGATGTGGGTGGCCCCACCATGACCCAACAGCACTGGCAGGCTGAGCAGGGGCCACATGGGGTGGCACTGTTGCACCACCAGGGTCCCACTCGCAGAACGTGACCTTGCCGCACAGGGGTCTGCAGCATGCGAATAAACCTGCACCAGGGGTGCTCGGGATGCCCACAGCAGAACCGGTGTCGACAGGCCTGGTGTCGTATGATGCGGGAACGGGAGTGAAGAGTGAACTGTGTGGGCTGTGCGGTACAGGGCACCTGACTGTGTGCCCAATGTGGCCACGACAGAGACCACTGCCTGGGTCAGCCTGTCAATGGTGGCGGTCACATCCATCCTCATACGAACCAGCTCAGCACGGTCCAGAGCACACCCCTACTTGTGCCACTCCACGGACACAGACAGTGCCTCCACGGACATTGCAAACCCACCTCTGCAGCTGTACTTATTCCTGCAGCAGGTGGTGTGCTCCTGCAATGGGTACTGTGCCCCAACGGCATCCTGTCCCCAGGGTGTGGAAGGTCCTGATGCACAACACCCCTTGAGGGTGGGCGCTGTTCACCAGGACCAGGAATGGGCAGATCAAAGCGGCGGACATGTTCCACCACTTGACACTGTACCCCCAGACCTGGTGGGTGACTGCTGCCCTCCAACCGCTGTGCCCCAGGGTCCACTCGTTCCACCGCTGTGCTGGCAACAGTGCCAGACACCTGCACAGCCACCGGTGCCGCCAACGGTGCTGACAGGCACAGCCTGGGACTGTGCCAGCATGCTGGTACACAAGTTGGAACCAGAAAGGCACAGGGGCAGCGTGCTGGCCTGCTGTGTGTCCGTCATGGGACACACACCTATCACTGTCCATTGCAGTCCTTGTATCATCAACGGTGCAGGTGACGTGCTACAGCCATGGTCACAGTGTGCTGGCATGCTTGCATGCCAGACTGCTGAGACACAGGCTGTACACCCCGCACCAATCAGCGACACCAGAGTTGGTGGCCCAGCATGCATGCTGCTGCAGTGCCTGCTGGCTGGTGATGGAGGTGGATGGACCCTCCTCCATGTCCAGCAGGTCATCATCACTGCCTGGACCTGCCACCACCATCTCCTGAAGATGAACAGGATCTGTAACAGAAAGAGAGTACATGTGAGTGCATGTGAACAACCTTCCCCAACACCACCACCATGTCATACCGTGCAGTGATGGGCTTCCACCTGTCTGGAATCCACCTCCTGGTACGCCCTCAATAGCACTCCGCTGCATGGATGTGACCAGTGTCTCCTCAGTTGGGGTCAGCTCCAACACCACTGGCGGGCCCCGCAGTGCCAGCACCTGCCGCCCTGAAGGCTGCCACCTTCTCCTTCAACCTCTTGCGGTCTGTCCCCATCTTCTTCTTGCATTCCTGCGGAGCGCTGGTGGCTTCCGTGCAACGGCCTGAGCTACCCCTCCCATGCAGCCGCCTGCGGGACTGAGGGTGCCCTCCGTCCACTCAGTACTGGCTCCTCATCCAGATAGGCCTGGAAGAGGGCCTCTGTCTCTGCTGCTGTAAAGTTGGGCCTCCTCCTCGCCCACCGTCCTCACCCTCACCTTGGCTCTGCTCGGTCATGGCAATCTGTATGGGGGAAGTGGACACCTGTCACTGTGCAGTCTACAGCATTTTCCATGACCATTGTCCAGAACATCACGCAGCATGCAACTCACCTCTCACCTGCAGTAACCGAATCTGTCCAGCGCGGCCCAATGTAGCACATTTATAGCGCAATGCATGCAAATTAGAGTGGAGCAACTATAATGACATGCAATCGCGCCACTGCGCCTTTGAATGGCTGATCAGATGATTTGCATGTGTCGGCTGAATATCGCGAATCTGCTCTTTTGCGCAATACGGATGAGTCGGCTGAGCCAATGGCGCAGGATCTGTGACTGTGTGGTACACCGCATTGCACATGTCCAGATAGCTTACACAGGCGCCTGCCAAGCTGCTGACATGCTGAGCGCGATCGGCAATTCAGGCCATGGCCACCATTGTGCCAGTGGCACTACAGCAATGGGCACTATATGGCGCTGCGGCACTACTGCGCAATAGTCCACTGTGGCACTGGTACGCAGCTGGTCAGTCATGCAGGATGCCTATACGTCAGATGGCACTGTGCAGTAGCGTCGTGCCCCATGACCTTGTGTATGACCTTTGCCCCTGGCTGTTCACCTGCCATGTGTACATCCCTATTCGCTGTCTGGTGACAGTGCTATGTGAAAGATGAGCGCTGTTCGAACAGCCGATTGGAGCCTGTGGTGGTCTATTGCGCAACATCTCCACGTAAGCTACGGCGCAGCGGGCTCATATTGCCTGCTGTAAAGTTGGTACCATGGCTAGGAGGAGAGCTGTGTCCTGGAGCCAACTGGAAGTGGCCAACCTGGTGGTCCTAGTAGGAGCCCCACTATGGGGCACTTTATGAGTGAGGCGCCGTCACCATTGCACGAACACAAGTGTGGCAGCAAGTGGCCACTGACCTGGTGGGGGTCACTGGACGGTGCCAGTCTGCTGAGCAGTGCGGCACCGGTACAGTGGCCTCCGCCGGAGGGATCTGGACATGTTGGAGAGGCTGCGGTCACGTGCCAGGTGGGGCGTGGTGCCTAGGCCAGGTGGGTGTACCATCTATGCACCTGTATTCTCTGTAGGGTGTGTGTGTGTTTTGGTGGCTGTCCATAGGTGATGGCTCGGCCACGGTTGGCTGTGTCAGTGTGTGCAGCTGTGAGATGAATGGGTATGGCTGTGTGGGCAGGCATCTCACTGGGGAAGGGGCAGTCTGCTTTTGAGTCACACTGATGTTTGTCTCAACATATGTCTCCCACAGGCCGGGATGTGAGGATGCAGGCCCAGGTTGGCCGGGCGTGCCATGGCCTGGTGCCAGCAGGGGTTGCATCCCAACAGCAGCAGCAGTGGCAGCAACAGCAGCAGCAGCAACAACAGTGGCAGACACAGCTGCTTGAGCAGTGTGAGTATCATGATTTCATGGATGCTATTGCATGCTGGGAGGGGGAAGACCAGTAGCCCTGCACAATACAACCATGCAGGAAAGGGGAAGTCATAATTCCACTATACAAGACACTAGTGAGGCCACACCTGGAGTACAGTGTACATTTCTGGAGACCATACCTACATAAGGACGTAGAGTGGGCAGAGAAGGTTCAGAGGAGGGCAACAAAGATGCTGCATGGCTTGCATCACAAGTCCTATGAAGACAGGTTGAAGGAACTGAACATGTACTCCCTGGAGGAGAGGAGGGAGAGAGGATATGATAGAGACATACAAGTATCTTACAGGGAGGAACAGGGTGCAGGAAACACTATTTTGAAGTGAAAAGATGTTCCAGGACTAGAGGGCATGGGATGAAGTTGGAGGAGGACGAGTCAGAGGAAACATGAGAAAGAATTTCTTCACAGAACGGGTGGTGGACAAGTGGAACACCCTGCCAGAGGAAGTGGTGGGGGCTGAAACAATCACGGATTTCAGAATGCACAGGATAGACATAACGAATTCTGGACGTCAGGGGTAAGGGCAACAGACTTCTAGGAAAACAAAGTGAACTTACAAGCTCAAATGGACAGACTGGGTTGGCCATAGGCCTTATCTGCCGACACTGTCTATGTATCAATGTCTGTATGCATGACACAGGTGACATGCATCACCGTCCAATATCACAGCACATCTGTGTATCGTCACTGGTGGTCAGGCATGCACTGGGCACATAGCTGTGTAACTGGCAGCACTGCGTTGCCACATCCTTGACAGCCTTGTTTGTGCTGTGATGGACATGGGCAGTGTGTGTGTGCAGTGATGCGCATAGCTGGTGCTGTCTGTTTGTGATGGCCATGTGCATGTTCACTGTGGGTGGGTGCATGCCATCACAGGTGCGGACATTGGGCTATATGGCTTGCAAGTTGGGTGGTGTTCAGGGTTGTGGTCAGTCACAGCCATTGACTGTGTTCCCATTTTCCTAGGCCTCAAGGTTCTCCAGCGGATTGGTAGGGATGTTCAGGGCCTCAGACAGCTGTTGGCAGACAACCAGGCCATCCTGCAGTCAATCCAGCGCCATGGCCTTCAGGAGGTGGCACAGGATGGGGCCACCAGGCAGAGGACGAGCAGCCGGCTGGCCTATAGCTTTTGTTACCCTTCCCACTTCTCCCATCCCTACCACCCTGCCTTTCCTCTCCAAGTTTTTCATCTCACCCTTGAACACCCCTACCTTGTACCCGTCCCCCTTGTAAATAGTTTTTATTGTTATGGTTCTGTAGTTTATCTAAATATACATTTCTATTTTGATATGAATAATGTGTTGGTCTCTGATTTGCAGCTGGCTATGGGTGCTCAGTTGCAGGATTGTACATGCCATCTGGGGTGGTATGGTCCTGGGTATATGTGTGTGTGTGTGTGTGTGTGTGTGTGCGTGTGTGTGCATGGGGAGGTATCTCAGCATGGCAGTGACTTTCTGTTGGTCTTGCCGTCTGCTGCCACCCACTGCTGGGTGCACAGGGTGTGTCTGGCTTGTAGGCTTCTGTGCTGCGGTGTTGACATGTGCTGGGGGATGCATGGTTTCCTGCAGTGCCAGTCACTGCACATAGGTGGTGTCTTGGGGTCACAGTATAGGGTGTGCTATGTGCATGGGGGCTGATGTGCACTGTGGTTGTCAATCCCCTGTGTGTGGCACTCTCAGCCTGCCAGTGGTTGTGCTGGGGTGTCATGGCTCTGCTATGCTTTGTTGGCTTGTCCCCATGGGCCAGTAGATCATCGTCACACCCCAGTGATGCTGTGCTTGGGGTGTGCAGGTGTGGTGTTGGTTCTGCAGTGTGTTCCTGTGCCCATGTGTGGCATGGCTGGCGGTGGGCCCCAGCCTGCCTCCCTGGATGTGCAGTTCCATTGCTCGGGGGCTTCTGCTTTGCGCTATGGCACCTCTGGACTGCTCAGCTGGGCTGCCCTAGTTGCGCAATAGTGCAACATTTCGGCTCAACTTCTCCTTCCTGGTTGCGCTATGGTGCAGTATGTGCAATATTCAGACGTTGGTTGCTTGCGCAATTTCTTCTGCTCCATGTTTGAATATCTGCACCTATTACGCATATCTTAATTGGTTTGTGCTTGCTCCTGCTGTTGCGCTCATTTTGGTGCAGTTTGAATATCTGCCTTGTACTACTAACTTGATATCCTTTCACAACAATATAAGTGCTTTACTAGATGTGGGTATCCTTCCAGTGTTATTCTTTTGGATTTTAGTAGAGCATTCGACAAAGTATCACAGGAAAACTGATTGACAAAATGCATAATTTAGGCTTGTCATCTTATATTGGCAACTGGACTTCCTATTGGTTGACAAATTGAACCCAGAAAGTTAGAATAAATGATGGATTGTCTGACCTGGGTAGAGTAACAAGTGGTGTGCCTCAGGGGTCAGTCCTGGGACCAACATTATTTAATCTTTTCATTAGTGATTTACAAACTGGGCCTAACAATTTCATGGTTAAATTCACAGATGATACTAAACAGGGGCAAGGTTAATAATCATGAAAATATTTCCCCATTAAAGGAGGACTTGGAAAAATTAATACTTTAGGCAAATCATAATCATATGCAGTTCAACCAAGACAAATGCATGGTATTACATTTTGGTAAAAAATCCTAATACAGTATATCACATAAATGGACTTCCACTTCACTCAACAAACTGTGAAAAGATGTAGTGTCTATATCAACAACAAACTTACATCAAGGGATCACTGTGTTAAAACTGCCTGTATGACCAATAGACTCTTGTGGCCAATAAAACAAACCTTTATAAATCACACTGAACAATGCCTTATCCCACTTTACAGGGCATATATTAGACCTTACCTTGACTATGTTTCCCTTTTGGAATCCAAACCTAAAAAAGATATTGTCATAATAGAACAAGTCCAGAGGAGAGCAACCAACATGATTCCCAGACTAACTAATGTGGACTACCAGGCAAGATTGCAAGCTACTGGTCTCTTCTCTTCAAAATAGAAGATTAAGAGCGATATGCTCATGGTTTTAACTTAATAAATTCATCAGATCTCATGAAACAATGTGGTTTAACATTCTCCAAAGGAGACATGTTCCAAGACTGCATAAGAAACAGCTTGAGGTCAAAACCTATAAAACCAGAAAGAGGAAAACTTCTTTTCAATAAGGGCACCTTGTGTATGGAACACCTTACCACAAGATTTAGTTGAGGCACGTAGCATTACAACGTTCAAAAATAAACTAGATGTTTGGATATGGGATAACTATTAAACAATGTCCCACATTGTGTGGAATAGTCACGATGGGCTGTGGTCTTCTTCTGTTCTATTGTACCAAGTAATACCAAGTAAATCACCACAGAACAGTGCATCATCATTCCAGTCAGCTAATTTGCATTATCTTTACTATAGTTTCAGTGGTGGGACATGGGCTGGGATTGAAGTAATGACTATGGCGCTGTGAAGATAAGATTTGTGGGCATATAATAGTGCAGCTAAATAAACTGTCATTCATTAGTCCCCAGAAATCCACTGTTTCCACTACCACTGCAGTGCAAGCAGCCTTCCCTACTGGTAATTCAGTGCATGTGGTGATGAAACTATCCTGAGCAATTCATTATCACACCAGTTTCACCCTTTTCTTCCAAGTGATCCATCCAGAACTGTGAAGTTTAGTTCCTAGAAAAGAAAAATCATCTTGCATGTGCTGTCCAATTCTTCAAGCTGCCTTTACTTTTGACTTCTGAAAAGAGCAAAGGGTAGACTGTTAAGCAGCAAGCCCAAATCATGACTTCAATTTCATAATTCATGTTATCTTCATGCTTTTGCACATAAATACAGACAATATAATAATAAAAATGATCATGTATTAAATTACAATGTATATCATTGTTTTATATCATATTATATTTTCATATTTATTTATTTATTTAAAATTGGTAACCAGGAAAGGCACACTGAGCCAAAGCACATTTCCAACTGTGACCTAGATGAGAAGGAATGGGAAATACAACCATAAAAGCATGTGCAGTATTAATAATTGATACAAAGTAGAGTAGAAACAGAGTGCAATTTGACATAGTACATGTGCCTATAAACAATAAACCGAGCTGAGTGAAAATACAATGAGCAGCTTTGATGTGAAAGAGAGACCAAAGCAGGTGGGATGAAGGGCAGAGCAGAGGCAAGAAGAGGAAGGAGCCTGATACAGGCTCAGCTAGAACCTGGGAGGAGATCCAACAACATGGATGGTAGGGGCTCTGATGGGAGGATCAGAAAGAGAGATATCAGGAGCAGGTGGGGTCATGGATCAAGAAGGAGCTTTAACTGGTTCCTAATGGAGATACATTATATCAGAATATATTATTTTTCATATATTTCTGCTGTCCTGCCTGCCCTCGTCAATACCATCAGAAGCATATCAATCTGTGGTAGCTGAAAAGATCATCTCATAATCACTGCCCTCTTCCTACAGAAGTTTCCACCTCCTTGGTCCTACCATCCCTACCAGAGCCCTGTAACTAAAGAAACAAACAGATCTTCTGCTGTGTGAGAGTATTCACATCAAATCCACTAAAACTGAATTTCTCAGCATATAAATAATATGCAAATAAGGATAACTAATCAGACCTTATTAATTCATGCTTTGTTAATACAGTTGTCTGACCAAATGAGAAACATTAAAAACAGATTTTCTGTCATGTTAAATGACCCCTTTATGTTAAAACCTCTGCTTCTGAATCCATGTCACTGTTCACTTCCTATGTTTACATGCAGACAAACTCAACTGCCTGATAATCAATGGCAGATTTTGGAGTGGTATCTAACTGTGTTTATATACTGTACATCACAGAAGTTGAAAATTGAGAAATCAAATACTCAGTAATCAAGCTGACTGATGCATGTAAACAGGGCAGAATGTGCAAAAGAAATGTGCTAACTATAATTTTGCTATTTGTATGTTGAAAGATTGATACAGAGCACCAACCCCATTTACAAATTGCCAGCTATGGAAAATTAGTACAGTAGATTGGTACACATGTATCAAAGCCCTTGAGCTGGATTCCAATTTGGTTCCTGGAGGATTGATATCAGCATTTACATGCACTGAAACTTGATTACTGAGTAAATGATTCCTCAGTAATTGACCTAAATGGTGCAGGTAAACTGATAAGACAGAAATCCAGGAGGAAGGAGCTACTGGTATAACTAAAACTTCTCTACTGGGGCTAAGAACTAGATCTCTTGTCCTGGGACCTTCAATTTAGGAAAAAAAAGGAGTTAGTGTGTTTGTCAAGAGACAGTTGAATCTAGGTGCTTGTCACAGGTGTCAGAAGACAATTGTTATCTGTGAAATTAACTAGGTGTAGAAAGATTTGCAAAGTAGGGAGAGTGGCTTAGCTAGAAGGAGCCAGATTAAGGCCAGATAAACACTGCCCTAGACAGCCTCTGCCACAAAGCAGACAGAAATCCAGGAGGAAGGAGCTACTGGTATAACTAAAACTTCTCTACTAGGGCTATATTGCCCTCCTTCCTCCCTCCACCTCCCACCTAAACCAGTTCTACTTTTATAGGCACAGGATTTAACTAACAACAGGAACTTCTGTTTGGGAGCAGGAAGTGAGAGATCACAAAACCACAAAGACTCACCATCCTAGTAAGGCAAGAGTAGCTCTCTGTCCCCCAGCTGCTGGAGGTCTAACTCTGAGCAAGTAAGGAGACTACTGAGAAATATAGGAACTTCTTGTCTCAGAACAGGAAGATCAGGAGCTAAAAGGGTGCAGAGACAGTAAGTAAGTAGGAGAGAAGAGAAGGAGAAAAAAAATTAAACAAACAGAGGAAAGAGTAAGTATTCCAAATAACAGTTAGGGGGCCAGAAAAAGACATGTTGGGAGTGGTGCAGTGCAGTGGCTGTGGAGCAGCAGTCTTCCGGGGAGACGTTCTGGAGGATGCAGTGTTGTCCCATCTGCAGGCACCTCTCTGGGCTGAGGGAGGAGGCTGCTCATCTCCAGGCTGAGTTGGCCAGGATTTGTGGGACCTCCTCTCCACCCAGAGACCACCAGGGTCACTGCCATTGCCTCAGAGGTTGCCAAGAAAGAGGAGTGGTTGGACCACAGTGGGCTCAGGGAGGCTGAGGGTGTTGGAATAGAGGTGCATCCCTCCAGTTGTACCTCTCCACAATTTCTATGCTGTTCTGGAAAAGTGTGGTTCCTCTATGGAGGTACCCACAGTGGAGACCAAGGAGGATGCTGGGAACCTCCACAAAGGAGACCCACAGGGGGTGGCATGGGACCCCACAGGGAAGGAAACAACTCCTGGTGGTGGACTCCATTGTTAGGAAGGTAGAGCTGGGGGAGGAAGGGAGACAGAGATAAGGTGCCTGTCCAGTGCCATGGCTTTGAGGGACAGGGAGTGAATCCTCAGGATCTCAGGAGCAGCTGCACAGGGAGGAGCTGGATGTAATTGTCCACCTAGGGACAAATGACCTGGCTAAGAAAGGGATCAGAGCAGTGCAGGAAGTGTTTGTAGAGATGGGGAAGGGCCTTGAACAAATAGCACACACGGTAACCTTCTCGGAGGTGCTGCCTGTCTATTGCATAGGTAGAGGCTAGGTGCTCCACACCATGGGATTCAATCAGTGGTTGAAAACTGGTGCAGAGCTCAGGGATTTGGCTCATTGGGGACAGGGGGTCTACCTGGAGGGATGCAGGCCTATACTGGCATGATGGTCTGCATCTGTCCAGGAGGGAACCAGGATCTTTGGTGATAGGTTTAAATACTTCATTGACAAGCATTTAAACTAGCCAAGGGGAGGCACTGGAAAGGAGCAGGGAAATCCTAGCATCCCCAAAACATCAAGGTATTAAGTGAGGTAGACACCAACATAGAGATGTTGATAGGGAGAAGTGCAGGGTAAATGGAGAAAGTGACAAATGCAGTAAGGGCAGGGATGGGGCAAAAGAGGTAAGGCCATCAAGAAATGGAGAGTAATGAGTACCAATGCCCATAGTCTGGGCAACAAGCTCCCTGAACTGGTGGCCTTGATGGAAGAGGATGCCTGGATATTGCAGCAGTCACAGAAACATGGTACACAGAGAACCATGTCTGGGATGTTAACATACCAGGGCAACAAACCTACAGGAGAGACAGGAGGGCAGAAAGGGGGAGTAGCTCTCATGTAAGGAAGGGATAAAAGCAACCGAACAAAAGAGTAAACAGGGAGGAGAGGAGGCACTGTGGGTCACCTTAGAGACTGTAAATGGTACCACAATCCACACAGGGTTATATAGACCCCATGTCAGGGGAGGGAATGGACAAAGATATGATAGAAGGCATACTTAGGATGGTAGAGAAAGGGAGATACTGTTGATGGGGACCTTAATATGCCAGATGTTAACTGGAGCACCTTTATGCAGCCACATCCAAAAGCAGGGCCATTCTTGATGCCCTTCAGGTGGCATGCCTCAGACAGCTAGTAATGGAACCTACTCATGAGGGAGCAATCTTAGACCTCATACTCTCAAATGGGGACAGTGAGAGGATCTCAGATCTAGAAGTGGGTAGCCATTTGGGAACAAGTGACCACCAAACAGTGTGGTTCACGATAAACTCAGCTACAGAGTCAAGCCATACAAAAGTGAGGGTTCTGGACTTCAGGAGGGCTGACTTTGGCAAGATGGGAGAGTGTCTTAGAAAAGCACTAGCAAACAGGTTAGAAGAAGGGTAGAGCAACAATGGGGAAATATCAAAACTGCCATCACAGAGGCAACAAGCCTTTGTGTAAAGCAAATAAATCAAAATGAAAGAAAAGCCACTATGGTTCTCAAAATAGGTGGCAGTGAAGGTTAGGAGAAAAAATAGCATTTAGGAAGTATAAGAAAACACAGAAGGAGCAGGACAGAGAACTGTACCAAGGAAGCAGGGAGGTAGTCAGAATAGCAAAGGCACAAACTGAGAAAAGATAGCTAACTCAGTTAAGAAGGGGATAAAACCTGTTATAGGCATATCAGGGCGTGAAAGACAAAGTCAGGGATAGTGAGGCTGAATAGAATGGATGGTGGGTGGGCAGAAAGATGACAGTGAAAAAGCAGGGATACTGAATGAATACTTCTGTTCAGTATTCAAAAGAGAAATGGGGAAAGCAAATCCAATTAACAGAAGCACTCTGGAGAGGGGGTCGATCCCAGTCCTTTCACAGAAGAAAGGGTTCTGAAAGAACTCCTAAAACTGAAGGTGGACAAAGCAATGGGGCCAGATGGAATTCACCCCAGAATTCTAAAAGAATTAAGCAGAGAACTAGTGACACCACTGACTACCCTTTTAACAAATCATAGGAGGATGGTGTGGTACCCGAGGACTGGAAGAAGGTGGATGTGATTCCCTTCACAAAGTGGGACCAAGACAGAGGCAGAAAACTACAGACCTGTCAGTTTGACCTCTGTGGTAGGGAAAGTGATGGAATCACTTCTGGAAGAAAGAATTGTTGAGTACCTAGACACCAGTGGGGCACATGGACTGAAGGCAGCATGGGTTCACAGCGGGAAGATCATGTCAGACGAATCTAATTGATTTCTTTGACTGGGTGACCAAAGTAGTAGACCAGGAAGGGCTGTGGACATGGCCTACCTAGAGTTTAGCAAGGCATTTGACACAGTCCACACAAAAGATTAGTAGTCAAATTAACCAGCCTGGGAGTGGGTCTCAGGGTGGTAGCCTGTAAAACATTGGCTGAACAACAGGACACGAAGGTAATTGTAAAATGGAGTCCACTCTGAAGAAAGGGGGTTACTAGTGGTGATGCAGGGTTCAGTACTGGGTCCTGTCCTTTTAATGTCTTTATAAGTGACATTGCAGAGGGTCTGGAAGGAAAAGTATGCCTCTTGCAGATGACACAAAGATCTGCAACAGGGTTGATACACAAGGAGGTGTGGAAAGGATGAGAAGGGACTTGGCAAGGTTGGAGGAATGGTCAGAAGTATGGCAGCTTGGATTCAATGCAAAGAACTGCAAAGTAATGCATCTGGGAAACAAAACCCAGGGAAAATTACACAATGGGGGTAGTAACAATGACAAAATGGAAAGGGACCTGGGGTAATCATAACAGATGACCTTAAGGTTGGCAAGCAATGTGAGAAGGCAGTAGGAGGGCTGGGGATACTGGGATGTATAGGAGAGGTATCCCCAGCAGAAAACAGGAAGTTATTATCCCCCCTGTACTCACAGTTGGTGAAACCCCATCTGGAGTACTGCGTCCAGTTCTGGAGACCCCATCTCCTCAAGGACATAGACAGGATGGAGGCAGTTCAGAGGAGGGCAACTAAAATGGTGCAGGGTCTGCAAGAGAAGCTATCTGAAGAGAGACTAAAGGAGCTTAATATGTATACCCTTGAGGAAAGGAGGAGAGAGGGGACATGATAGAAATGTTTAAGTACCTCAGTGGAATCAACAAAGTCCAAGAGGTAGCATCTTTCAGAAAAGAGATTTGCAAGAATAAGGGACACAATCTGAAGATAGAGGGGACGGCTCAGGGCAATGTGAGGAAGTATTTTTTCACAGAGAGGGTGGTGGACACATGGAACAGCCTTCCTGAGGAGGTTGTGGGGTCTAAAACTGTGGGAGAATTTAAGAATGCATGGGACAGACATAAGGCAATTTTGTGGGGGGTAGGAAGAAATAGGCTGTTGGTTAAATAGGATCTACTGCTTATCCTCTAGGTAGGAAAATGGGCAGACTAGTTGGGCCAAGGGTCCTTATCTGCCGTAAAGTCTATGTTTCTATGTTTCTATGATAACTGTCATGAGCCCTATTGAATCACATCTTTCAACCTGGTTAAGCTACATCAGGTGCAGGTGCTAATCACCTAAGTGTATGTTACTTCTTTCTTAATCCCTCCAAATCTTCTGATTTGCTACCATCTGAAAATGGTTTCCATGCAGAGTCTCTGTAAATGCCTTCCACGTGCTACAAATGCTGCAGGTATTGCATCATTAGCATTCTTTAGACAGCAGGATTTGTAATGAAAGCTATAGTTTTAAAAGACTGCTGCTTTAAATGACTTAAGTTCTAAGTGTTTTTCTAGGTCTGTGTCCAACAGCACTCCATTCACTCTGTACCTGACATCAACCAGCCTGCTGCTTCTGTTACCACATGTTATCAACCCTCCAAACAGGTAATTTCATTTTTGAATATTGAGCCTTTACTTAACCTAACAGTATACTGGTGCTAACAATATTTTCAGTGTTCAATCTTGTTTAGGTTGAACTCTGAGTCAGCTCTGACTCTACTATCTGCAGTCATATTGTGAGGGCAGAAAACAGCATGACTCTTCCTTGGTTATTTACCGACTGTGATGATTTTGTGAAAATCCATTCCTGTCAACTCTAAGTCACCTTGGCCTTGAAAACCTGCCCTGACAGCTGCAAACAGTTTACCCCCACACACACGCATACACACACACACACACACACACACACACACACACACACACACCTTGTCACTTTGAGGACAAGAAACTATCCTGGTTGTGCCTTGGCTGCTTCCTGGTTGTGAAGATTTACATGATAACCCTTTCAATCAGTTCTTCATCTTACCCTTCCCAACTATGCCCATGGCTATCATTCTGTGATTTTTAATCATCCCTAATTCAGCTTCCTAGGTGTTGAGGTTTACTTCCAGAACTTTGGCTGCTCAGGCGTCTCTACAGCAGTGAAAAGCACTACTGTCAGCTGTGAAAGTAGACTGTGAGTATTGCTGTGAAAACCCAGTTGACTCTACTCACTGTGAAAAGTTAAAAATTCCCAAGCTTTGTCTGCTTACCAGCAGTGACCATGAAACTGAAAGTTTATCACTGTGAGTTTAGCTCTTAATCATCTTGGCTGTGATACCTCCTGCCCCTCCCAGCGGTGACTTAATTAGCCCTGATTCATGGTGCATGGATTGCATCACAAGTCCTATGAAGACAGGTTGAAGGAACTGAACATGTACTCCCTGGAGGAGAGGAGGAGAGAGGATATGATAGAGACATACAAGTATCTTACAGGAGGAACAGGGTGCAGGAAAACACTATTTTAAGCGAAAAGATGGTCCAGGACTAGAGGGCATGGGATGAAGTTGGAGGGAGGACGATTCAGAGGAAACATGAGGAAGAATTTCTTCACAGAATGGGTGGTGGACAAATGGAACACCCTGCCAGAGGAAGTGGTGGGGCTGAAACAATCACAGAGTTTAAGAATGCATGGGATAGACATAAAGGAATTCTGGAGGTCAGGGTAAGGTGCAACAGAGTTCTAGGAAAACGAACTGAACTTACAAGCTCAAATGTGCAGACTGGGTGGGCTATAGGCCTCATCTGCCGAACACTGTCTATGCATCTATGTATATGACTCTACTTACCAGCTCTGAGAGCAACTTGTGAGTGTAACACTGTGGAAGGCCAGAATCAGTCTAAAACTCATTGTGAACTTTTAAGAGAAATTTACTTTTCCCCCTTTAATCAAGCTCCAGCTCCTACTAACTTTGTGAAAAGCACTGCTGTCACTCATGAGCACAAGCTGTGAGAAAGTTCCAGCTCTTGCTGCCTAGGTAATGCTCCCTGATAAAATCACTAATTCTCTGCTCATCCAGTCAATAGCAAAATATCATGTATTATTGTAAATTAAACCAGGCATCATTTAAATATTAATAAATGATTGAAGGAAACAACAGGATGGATTTTCAAAGCCCTGAGAAGGATGCAAGGTGCTTGTGTCAAACAGTTCTGACACAACTGGCACCTTGCCTCAAAAGATACAACATTCCTGATTCAGAAATGTGGTCTGTGTCTGAATCGAGCCACCACATCAAACTCTCACTGCTCCCCCTTGCACCACACAGCATGGTGCAGCAAGTTGCAAGGGAGTTTGGCGCCATGGCAGGCTACACCAACCCCTTTCTGTGATTCAGAAAGCCCTGCCATGGGTGCAGCAAGGGACTGAGTTAGACCAGCACTGAGCTGGTCTAAGCCTCTTTGCCGGGGCCCACACATTGCCAACTTGGGGGCCTGAACATTGGGTCTGAGGATAGAAGGGGCATGGGTGCCATAGTGGGTGATGTGGAGGCATTGGACATTGACATCAGTGATGCTTCACTCGGGCGAGTGCTGAATATATCACAAGTACACCAATGACATGGTATGGTAGGGGTTATAGGAACACACAGTGCCATGGCCCCATGTGGGCACAGCCCTGGCAGCAGCCCCATGGTGGGGGAACTGGATCCCGCGGCATTTCCAGCAGGTGTGTTGATTGTTTGGCACTTGCCTGCAGATGAGGCAATTCCCAGGTCTGTGATGCAGGGACCCCAGTTCTTCTTGAATATGGTGCAGGGTTCCTGACACAGGCAGAGTGCCACAGCCCCAGATCACTGCAAATTGTGGTGATCTAGGAGGCTCTTTGAAAATCCGACCCAATGTTTTCAAATTCTCAGCACTGTACTGTACTTCTAAATTTTCACTTACCTGAATTTCTAATAAAGTGAATAAATAAAATAACCCTCTAGTCATAGCTTAGTTAATATGTGTAAGTTTATTATGTAACAAAATTCATAAAACAAATGTTTCTGAATTAACAGCCTGACTGCAATAATAATAATAATTACATTAAAATAAAAACAACAGAAGGACTCTGGCTTTGAAAACAACACATCCTCTTCATCATCTTCCTCCTCCATTCATCCAAATCATATTTTCTTGGCATATAAATACAGCAAAGTTAAGAATAATTATAACTAATAATTACATTAAAATAGAAAAACATAGAAGGACATTGACTTTAGACAGCAGCACGTCCACTGGGTCTGCAAAGACAGAGGAGGAACAGACTGGGTGGGCCAAGCTCTCCTTTCCTGCTGACAAATTCTGTTTCCATTTTAACATTCACCTCCTCCCTCCTTCTAAGGCAAGAAAAATCATGTTGTCTGGACATATCATGCAGGCAAATTTATGAATAATAACAACTATCATTAAAATAAAAACTATAGAATGATTATGACTTCAGAAAGCAGCACATCCTCTTTATCCTCATAACTATCGCCTAAATCATGAATCATATTTTCTCAGCAAATAAATAATACCAGCTTTCTGAGTAATAATAATAATCAAAAAAATGCATTGAAATAAAACAATAGATGTCAACTGGTTCAGGAGTTCTGGTAATGCCACTGCCTACATGACTTCCTGAACCTGAAGCTCTCCTGCACAGCTCTTATTATCGTCCTCCTGGCATTAAAACGAACATTTCCACAACCAAAAGGAATATTATGGATGTCATTATGACTACTTAGTGGAAATTGAAAGAATTTTCAGGTATCCGACTCCTTAACCACATAACATGTGCTAGAGCTTCAACATGTCGAGGCAGAGGCCGCCTCCAGCAGCTCAACTACACCCCTGGCATGACAGACATGGAGGACAAAGCAGAGTTTACCATTACATCAAAAACTCTGCACCCAGTTACAAAATATTGGTGACACACTCCAATGCTTGGAAACAATGGTTGGTGACAATCAACAGGATTTAAGAGCGGTGGAGAAATGCACCGAGCACTCAAAACTTGCCTCACTGAGTATACAGCTGTAATGGATACTCACAACATAGCACTCCTGAATCTACATTATTGTGAATTGGACCCAGCCCAAAGGTGGAGGAGCTGGAGAACAGGCACTGGAGAAACAACATCCAACTTTCTGGGTTGCCTGAGAAGACTGAGACCGCAAGATGATCACTTTGATGGAGAGGCTACTGCAAGAAATTCTGGGCCTGCAAAAGATTAACTGCTGCAGATCATCTGAGCTCATAGAGCTTTGGTGGTGCCACTGAAAGACTCGAAGGCAAGGCCCAGATCAATCATCATGGCATTCTTAGATTTCCAAATAAAGGAGATGGTACTCAGGAGATGGCTTGGGAAAAAAGAAATATTTTTGGTGACCAACATGACTTCTTGGAACATGACTTCAGCCCAGCTACCATGCAACGCTGTTGGCAAGTCCCAGAAAGTCTTGTGACAGAAAGGACTCAAAGCATACATGGCATACATAGAATACCCAGCTAGACTCCAGGTGTTCACCCCAGAGAGGACTCAGTGCTTTGCAGTTTTGATGGAAGCCCGAGATTTCCTTTTCACTCAAGGGATTAAACTGGAGGAAATCACCTCACATTTCCTCAAGAGTTGCAAAATCTATGTGGCAGACACAGTCCCGCTCCAAAACATCAAGCATTAACCATCCTGTGCAATGGTAGGCAGCATGGAAGGCATCAAAGACTAGAATAGAGATAACGTCAGATCGCAGATCCAGCCCTTCCAGCTCTCCTTCTACCTCATGTTCTCAGAGAGGATACTCACTGACTTATTCCCATAACTAGGCTGCTACTCACTTGTTGGTATCACTCATTCATGTTTATCTACCTGGCTGAAATCCCAACATGGAGATAACCTTCAGGATGGACACAACTTATCTTTTACCCTCAGATTTCTATGGTGAGATAACCAAACAACTACTAAGTCAGAGAGACAGAGTCATGCTCCTTTTTCCCTTTGTTTAGTTCATTTAAAGCTACATTGGCTCCCAAGCATGATTGCCTTTGGTTTACAATGCTGGCATTGTGTTGGAGTCGGGGCCCCTCTACGGAGCAATTAAATAACTATCCCAGATTTTAAAGCTATTAACTAACGGTGGTCCTTTCATAGGTTTTGTTCAACCATAAGCAAACTAAAAAAATCGACCTGCTTACCATTATTTGTTTCTTTTGTGTTCCTAATGGGCACCAACCATTCCCTGCAGTGTGTGCATTATTTCAGTATGAACTTGCTATGCTTAGGATTCATTGACAGAGCATACTTGGCTTTCCATTAACTCATTGCTTGTTACAGGCTGCCGATTATTGCATTTTATTTTATTTTATTTTGGCTATACAGAATTCATGCTGAAATGATGTTATTTGGACTCCATTGTTCCTTTTGTTGTATGACCCACTGCAGACTTGTGGCAGACATTTTACAAATATTTCTTATTCATTTTAGTTCCCAGGCAGCTAAAAATTGAAAACAGAGCTTGCTTTAGAACTGATTTACTGTACACCTACTTCTTGAGACTGTTGCTAACTTTTAACATCCTTTGGTTTACAGGGGTTGGTAGCCTACTCTCATATCATTGTTTTCCATAGACATAGATGAACATAGAAAGCTGTTCTGTGAGTTTACCAATTAACATTTTGGTCACTGGATGGCAGTAGATATCTGTTGGAGCTATTGTAATAATTCAGCAGCAAAGTTGTGTTGTATTATTTTCCTGCAGGAAGCAATCAACAAAAGTGTTGCTCAAGCCTCTACATAATTTGCAAATTATTTTCTTTACCACATTATGGAGGACCCCTAGACATGCCAGTGTATTGGGTCTCTGAACATTAAGGTATAATTCCTGTTTTTATATACCTCACCACTTCTCTCACCCATTGGCGGGACTATTACTTCCTTTACCGACTGGGACTATTGGTTTATTTCCTAGCTTTTAGGTCTGGTGGGTGGCCAGGCATAGGGGCTTTTAGAGTTAAATGCTGCAGTTGTTCTGTTCCAGTGGACTGATATTTATAGGTTCACCAAAGCACGGCTCTCTGTAGGTGGTGATGACACTCTTCTGACCTGATTCTATCCTTTGTGGGTCAGCTAAAGATTACCCTTAGTAGGTAATCTAGCACTCCCCTTTTGTTCTTCTCACTAACAGTGTGGGAGGTGCTTTTGCCATTCTTACCAAGAAGTGCAAGGCATTGGTGTTTTACATTCTTACTGTTCTTTTCTTAAATACAGGCTTTCTCAAAGTTCATATTAAACTTTAAGTTTGGATTGCTCCTGTTGATAATGAAGATGTGTGTGAACTTGCTGGTGATTGGAGAGTCTGGCCTGGACTTGCGCTTTTGATCCACGTAATGGTAGAATTGAATACTGTGGTATACAATGTCAGGGGTTCAATAATCCCATTAAATGGTCTAGGTTTCCTCAAGAATTACAGAGGGCAAAGGCAGAGGTGGTTATGTTACAGGAAACCCATCTAAACACACTGGAACATGGTAAATTAAGATATTCCTGGGTGGGGAGATATATGCTTCTCAATATGAAGCCCACCATCATAAGAGAGGAGTGGTTATACTGATTCATAAGAATCTCCCATCACAGGTATCTCAGGTCCAGACAGACCCCGAAGGTCATTACATACAGATCAACAGGAAATTTGGTGGCCATCCATATACCATTCTTACTTTATATGCCCTGAATGACGAGAATCTTTGCATCCCTTTCTCACTGAAGCTATAACTGATACTCAGAGCCTACTGATCATTGGAGAAACTTTAATATGACTCTTTCCCTCAGCCTAGATACATCTGGGATAAATCCAGGGAAAAGGTCTTGGGCTGCTAATGTACTTATGTGCCTTGTCCAGGAATATGGACTACTGGATGCCTGGAGGCACCTTCATCCTACAGTATGAGATTACTCTTACTATTCACCCAGACATAATCAATACTTTGTACTGACTATTTTCTTTTACCAGTTACCTTGGCACATGTACTAGACACTTCCCATATAGGTCCCATCATCCTCTCGGATCATGCTCCTGTCTCCATGAAGATGGTCCTCGATCCCTCCCAAACAATACATATTGGAGACTGACTACCAGCCTCCTAACAAGAGACAAATTCAAAGCATTGGTCAAGGAAGAGATACAGTTTTCCAGAAATAAAACCCTTTGGAGGATACTCCTGCTACTCTTCAGTGAGATGCCCTTAGGGACTTTTTATGGGCAAATTATCTCTTATGGCTCTCAGGTTGAAAAGCAAAAATAAAAAACAACAAAGGGATCTGCAGAAGCATATAACTGAACTTGAATCCCACCATAAGAACACCCAGAATGCCCAATTTAAACAACAGTTCGATGTGACTAGAAAAGCCTTGTCTCAGTAGTTGAAATATAAGATAGAGGGGATTTGAGAAATGCAAAGCAGCACTTTTATGACCAAGGCAACAGAGCCAGTAAACTGATGGTGGCCCAGCTTCATAAGGAAGCTGCTAACAGGGCTGTATTAAAATTACAACGTAGGTATACAACACCTTTACTTACCTCCACTAAAAGAAATAACTAAGCACTTTGCTGACTTTTACAGCCTACTTTATAATCCTGAAAGAGGGCCTAACTTTGTCCAAGCAGTTTAGGCTTACTTAGAATCTATTCTCCTTCCTCTCTGCAGGGCCAGGAAGCCACCACATGTGGCACCCCATCACCACACAGGAGATATTTCATCAGATCAAACATCTGAAAAACTCTATGGCCCCAGACCAGATGGATACTCAGCTGAATTCTATAAAATCTTTACTTCAATATGTATACCTCTTCTGACTAAAACCACTAATGCCATATTGAGAGATGGTGAGACAATACCACTTTCTTGGAAACAGGCCCAAATATCTGTCCTGCTGAAGCTGGGTAACAATCCCACTGACTGTGAGTCATACTACCCAATCTCATTATTAAATACAGATTTAAACATTTTCCCAGAATCTTGGATAATAGATTACAGGGCATCATACAAACTTTGATTCATCATAATCAGACTGGCTTCATCCTGGGCAGATTATGCAAGCAATAACACACAATGAGGTATAGGGTTACTTGCTGATAAGAACATGCAGGGGTGTACTAAGGCACAAGGTGCTTGCGCTGAGTGCCTTATGCCCTGAGTGTGCTCTTTTCTTTTTCAATTCAATTTTATTAAAGTATCCAATACAGAGAACAATTAAAACAGTGTAAAACATGACCCCACATAACGGATACAAGATGCAGGATGATTCGCTGTCCACTACCCCTCCCAAACAACCCAGCATCTCTTTACCTTTAACACCATACCTGTGGATATAGCCTAATAGTGCTTAAACTTGTGAGTGCATAGAGAGTTTGCAGTGGGCCCCAAATCATATCAAACTTCTTAAGTTTGTTATATAGACTAGCAATAGTCCTTTCAGTTCTGAGGTTTGTAAGTAACTCCTGAAGCCATTCAACATATGTTGGTACCTCTGTAACCTTCCAGTGTCTTAACACCTCTTTTTTAACAGACATCGACATCAAGGCTATGTGTTACCTCCTATTCACCACCGAAATGGAGGAAATCCCCATGAAGGCATATTTCGAGGTGAAAAGTCTGAGAGCCCCAACAGAGGATCAACACGCTGTTTAATCACAGTTCAGAGTGGGACGACTTTAGAACAGCTCCGAAAATATGGAGAAGATCTCCTTCTTGAGACTGACATCTTGTGCAAAGGGAGAGGACACAAGACCCAGTCTAACAAGTTTCTCGAGAAAGTAATAAATATTGTACAAAATTTTGAATTGCATTAATCTGAGTCTATCCTGCTTGAGAAACTTATGGCAACTTTGCCACAGGAGAGACCAATCCAGATCTCTGCCCAGAAAGAGAGAGAGAGGCCCAAAAGGAGACGGAGCGTGAATTGTCAGGGGTAAGCCCAGGTAAAAAGAGCACTGTATATTTTAGATATGGCATGAGGCAGACCGCCAGCTCCATTAGGGTAACCTGAAAAGTGATATAAGGAGCTGGGGGGTCGAACCCATTACCTTAACCAGGAGATGATGAAACTGGAAAATCTTGGAAGATACTTGTACGAGGTATCGTAAACTTATGCATAATATCGGGCTGAAGAATACCATTGACTATTGGGTGACACAAACTCCTCTAAATGACAGTTTCCTATCTGAGGAAGCCAGGTGGCTGGGAGAGGCTTACCATCTAATAAAAATTGGGACTACCTGTTACAGGTTGAAATAAGTCCTTGAGATTCTTATATCTCAGAAATGCACACAACTAAGTATGAACCCTGATTGAAACAGCTATAGGGGAACTACATGAGAGACTCTAGTAGAGAACTAGCAACTTGGTATAACAAGCGCAGCAGGAAAAAAAGTGGTTTATAATGAATACAACTGGCTAACCAAGCTGGGATGTATGTAGCAGCCATGGACAGTTGATCCACGGTCAGCCATCTAAGATATTTATTGGCCTGACTGGCCCAGTAATATAGCCCAATATGGAAGTCTTAATCCTCCTTTAGCCTTCAGGGCAGCTAATTTATGAAATGCCATCCTAGCCTTCTTATCACCCCATATAAAAGTGGAGATCATATTGTGCACTTTTTAACCCAGGGCCAGGGGATCCACATATTTAGCATGTTGAGGGGGTAGAACAGGCGAGGGAATATGTTCATTTGATTAGATTTATTCTGCCCCATAGAGAGATGGGAAGTAGGGTCCACCTACAAAGGTCAGGATCTATTTTGTGTACCAGTGCATCGATATTTAATTGTCTGAGCTCGCTGTATCCCTTGTTAAAAGGAGCCCCAGGAATTTAATATAGTCAGACTTCCAGGTGAGTCCAAAAGCAGTAATATCCTGTTTGTAAACCCTATGGTTAAGAGTTAAAACCACAGTCTTTCCTACATTAAGTTTATAGTTTGAGACCTTACTAAAATCCTCTATTAGCTTTAGGATAGTGGAATAGGCGTGAGTGGGTGGAGTTACCTGCAGCAAAAGATCATCTGCATAGGCCACTTTAACCACCTGCTCCCTAGAGACACCGATATGCCCTGGGCACCTGATAACCTCCTGATAAGTGGCTCTAAATAAATGTTGAAGAGAAGGGAGATAATGGACACCCCTGTCTGGTCCCTACATGCAATTTGAAGGAGCTAGAAATAACCCCATTACATGAGGTTCTGGCAGAGGAAACTTGTATAAAGAACTAACAGAATTCTGGAATTTCATGGGAAAACTGAAAACTTCCATCATAACAAATAGGTAGTCCCAATGGACTCTGTCAAATGCCTTCTCTGCATCCAGCAAGATCAAGACCATTGGAGGAGAGCATACTTGGATGCCAGGAAGATGTGAGACTGAGCCCTGAGATGGTCAACCGATGATCTCCCCATCATAAAACCAATCTGATCTGCCATGATTAGAAAGTGAAGTACTGTCTCCACACGGTCGGCTAGTAATCTTGCCAGAATTTTAATGTCATGGTTAAGAAGGAGATCAGCCTATAACTGAAACCTGATCTGACGGTCTGTCTGGTTTGGGTAACAAGACGATCATCGCCTCAAAAAGGGAGGGATCAGACACTTGACCAGAAAGAATAGCCTGGAAAAGCAGCAGCAAAATTGGAATCAGTTGCTTAGAAAATCTTATAAAATTGGAAGTAAACCCATCAGGGCCCAGAGATTTATTGGATGGGAGGGATTTGATTACCCTTTCAATATCCCCCTCAGAGATGGGAGACTCAGAATTTTTGCTGGGATTGTGTAGAGTTGGCAACTGTAAATCACTCAGATATTCATAAAGTCTTTCCTTGATGAAGAATTGGCCATAGGGCCATATAAATCCTGGAAATACTTTGTAAACTCCTCCACTATCTCCGAGGGTGAGACCTTAAGGAATTGTCGTTGGGAGAATGGACTGCAGGAATGAGTCTGGCAGATTCCTGTTGCTTAATGCGCAGCACTAGCATTCTGCCCACCTTCTAACCCTGATGTACAGCTTTTGCTTTCAAAATTGCAAATTCGGCTTGTTCCGTTTAGCATTGTTAGGTAGGCTTCTCTCAATTTCATTAAGTCTTGTTTGAACGTCTAGGAAGATGGAGAAAGAGCAATCTCCATACTCCTAATTTGAGAGAGAAGGTCAGAAATCCAGAAGCCCTCTCCTTTTCCTTTTTGATATTAGGCCAATTATAATCCCCTTAAATATGCTTTACAGGCACCCCATACCATATCAGGCTTCCCCATGGAGTTAGAATTAGAAGCAATAAACTGCTCTATTTGGGTTGTTATATACTGAACCGTCTTTGGCTCCTTCAAATTTGGTTATTCAACTTCCACCTGCCCCATTTATTTGGCAATGACGCTAGGGCTATTCGGCAGGTGACCACAGAGTGATCTGACGGGGCCCTGAGACAATACTAGAACTTATAACCCCTGGTAGAAGGGTTTGAGAAATGAAGATATAATCAATCCTCGAGGAAGTTGCATGCACCAGGAAACAAAGTGTACTCCTTTGCATTGGGATGTAATATATGCCATATATCACAAAGACCTATAGAGTCCATCAGGTCCTGAAAGCTCTTTGTGCTGGAGAGAGACCTTGAGGGGATTGACCCGATCTGTCAAGAGCCTGATCAAAATGAGATTAAAGTCACCCCTATGACAATGGGGGTATCCAAAATGGAGTTAGGGCTTTATTATCTGAACAAAAAGCTAGGAGTCTACATTTGGGCTATAGATAGCACCCAGGACAATGTCCAGGGTATGCAATCTGCCATTTACAAACAAGAATCTGCCCAAAGAGTCAGATATAACTTGAAGAGGTTTGAATGGAACTGACCTATGCAGAAGGATCATGACCCCTCCGCTGTGGGTCGTACCCTCTGCTGCAAACATCTTCCCAATTTGTTGCCATCTCATTTTGTCAGCCTCCCTCTTGAGCAAATGTGTCTCCTGCAAAACATAATTTCTGCCTTCAGATGGTTTATATGTTTCAGAATTTTATATTGCTTGGTCTTATTCCTCACCCCTTAACGTCCAATGAATAAATTGAATGTTTCTAGCCATCACTCATGTTGCCAGTCAGAAATCCTCTGAAGCACACATATACTTGTATTTTCCATCTGTACTACTCCAAACATGATATGCACTGGGTTGTTCTACCTCCCCAATTCTGCCTCCACTAAATCCATTCCCCCAACCGCCCCTCAAAACCCCTCACCGAGCGCCCCATGAGCCCCTAACCCCACCACCCTCCCATATTTTACATGGTACATGATGACCGGTAGACTGAAACGTTCTTCTCCCCAACCACCCGCCCTCGTAAAGCAGGAAACAGGAACAAAATTACCCTTTGTGATCAGAACACTCCATAGAGAGTAACCTATCCTCAGCTATGATTGCCTAACAGCACTCCTGAATAATACCGGGAATTGGCTATACTAGCCCCTTAGAGGAAGCGATCCTCCCTGCAGAAACCCCACAAGCCGCATAAACAACATATTCCACAGAGCATGGCATATAAAACATTGGCATCATGCATAAAGATTAACTCTCAGACACCCTGTTGTGGTGCATGCCACATCAGGCATTGACGGTCAAGAGCAGGCAGACCATTACTGCCTTCTGTGATACAGGGGAGAACTGAGAGCTCCAGAGTCGCTGTCCAGACACTATTTCTTAGACCAAAGACAGTGACCGTCACAGTTCTAAAAGGAGATTTGAAAAAGGGAAAAAGAATCCTCCAGAGACAGCACTTAAGCAGGATTATAGAGAAGGGCAAACCAATGCCCAGTAAAGGCATACAAAACCCTGATGTTTTCATTTGTCCTTAAATGCGGAATCCCCTTGGTGTTCAGGCTAATCATATTTATTGCCCGATGGTGACAGGGAACGAGAAAGGAGGAAGCCTGAAAAGAACCGGCCATGTTAACAGGGCCAGGAAGAGACCGCAGTTACAAACAGAGTCTCATATTAAGTTCCAACAGAACTAAGTGTTGCCCCCATTGCCATGAAATGGGACATCACCCTGGGAAAATGGGTTACCAGATCTAACAAATTGAGACTTAACATGAGAACAGTGACCCGCTCAAGTACTCGTTAATTAAAACCAGAAAGAGCACAATGAGCACGCTAACACCTGACTTGTAAACCAAAAATGAGACTGGGCTGAGCCAGAGTAAAAAAATGAGAGTCAGCTAAATATTAGGTAGTCCTGGAGATGAGAAGCAGATCGGAATGAAATGTCAATTTTTATCAAAAAGACCCCTCTTGAGTTGTAGTGTAAGGTTAAGTAGCCAATTGCACAGTTTGTAAGCTGCATGGCCCCAAGGATATTGTAGGAATTATAATTTGCTGCAGCTAGACAACACCACCAAATGGAAACTCGACATAGCTCCCTACGCCAGGTCAGTGCTCATGTAGGCTTGAATAGATCAGGAAGCGGCATCTTTGAGCCCTACGGTTGCCAACTCCGCCTCCTCGTAGCTCACCCAGGAGCCGCTCAGGCAAACTTGAAGCCTTGCAGGAAACCCATGCGAAACTTGATTCCAGTGGCGATCAGCTTGAGGACCACATTATGAAACATGGCTCTTTCTGACGCAGATAAGGGCAGATCTTTGCGCCACCATTAGTTTTGACCTTCCCATTGCAAATCTTGCACCTCCTTGACCTTGTATAAGAAATGCTGTCGCTCCTGGAAGTTTAAAATGAAATATGAATGACCTGGGGAGACTCCAACTGGGGAGGAGGACGTGGTGCATGATGAGCTCTTTCTATGATATAGCTAGCACCTAAGGGGAAGGGCCTGCCACCTTCTCCACAAACTTTTAATAAACTTGATGGGGTCTTCACCCTCTTCGCCTCGGCAAGCCAGCCGATAATTACTGCATTGTTGCAGCGACTGCGCCCTCCAGGTCTTCCACCTTCTTCTCCATCTTCATTAGCCTTTGCCTCAAGGCCACTAACTCCAGATCAGCTTTATCCTGCTTCTTTTTAACAGATCATTATACGCTTCGTTGTCAGCAGTCTTCTTGGAGAGCTCCTCCAGGGTGTTAGAGATGCTTTAGTTTCCCCTGACATATTCTGCATTTCAGCCTTAAAGGCTGAAACTCCTCCAGAAACCTTGAGAGGTGAGAAGATCTGCATCAGGGCACTCAGTAGTAGCAGGCAGCAAGGATTGAAGGAGGAGGCCCTGGCTTTCTTAGAGGCCTTCTTGGGTGTTGCAGGAGGCATATGTTTAGAAGCGATTTCCACATCTCCTTGTCCATCGACTTCTTATAAAGAGGCAGAAGTGTTCAGGAAGGTGACAGTCAGGCGTCTTCGGTAAAAGCACTGAAAAACAGGGTTTTGAAGGGTATATAATAGGCTCTGTAGGTCAGAGCGGGAGAGAGGCATCCTAGACAGCACACCGCATCACATAACTCTGCCCCGGTGTGTTCTTATCAGCACGAAACCCATACCTTGGAGTGTATTATTGCACTTATAAAATGGGTTCCTGTAAAAAATAGTTATTTTAAAAGTTTAGGTAAGAAGCTTTAAAATGTTTGAAAACTATGTTAATATAAATAAAAATAGAAAAGTAGTCCTTGTGTTTGTACTGTATTGATAACTAGAATATATGAAAAGGCAGACACTAGAGGTTGCTGGTGTCTGTAGCTCACCCCGGAACACACATGTTGTTCTAATTTTATTTTATATTTTTGTTATATTTAAGTAGTAGGCTGTTCAGGAGCATGGCAGTTTCAGTTGGAGCAGGTCGGAATCGGGCACGTCAGCCAGAAGCTGGGAGCTGTTGAACTCCATGAGCCACTTCCGGTTTTCGGTTGGGTCATATTTAACTTCATCATATTTACAGGTTTGCACAGCAGTGTAATCTTTTGTAGTTTTTTAGTATGGTCATTTGAGGTGCATACAGGTTGAGGATAGCAGATTAACAGTGCCAACCATTTCTGGTGTTGTATTGGGTTTCTCAGGGTTACAGACAAGGTACAGGAATTTTTTATGGATAACTAGGTCTGTGCTGAGTGTTCCTTTTTTTTTTGTATATATAATTCTGAATGGCGGAACAGAGGATCAATTCTGTGGTTACCTGAAGGCAGCATGTAGTGAAACTGAATGCTATCGGGAGCGAGCAGTTCTGGTTTCAGCGGTTGCAGTGTGACTGAGGTATTTACATTTTTAACAAGGAAAAATGATCTGGATGAATTTATTTAAATTATTTTTATTATACTTTCATGTTAGACAGAGAGAGAGATGGGCTTTGTGTTGTTTGATGTCTGTCACAGCAGTGTGACGTTTGCACTAGTGCTGTGCATTGTGTGCCGCTTCTTAGAATACTTTGGAGCTTGGCTTGGTTACTGATTTCTGTGTGTTGTGAGGTTGCACAAGAGAGAAAGTGCTGGTTGGCATATATACACACTCTGATAAGGACATGGCTCAGAGGTTTTTCAGCCAATCAAATTAAGCAATTTTCTTTACCCATTTTATATCAATCAATCAAAGTCTTTATTTAACCAGGTGATCACCGTTGAGCAAGCTCATTTTAGAGTTGACCTGGGTTTGTTAACAAGGAACAAGGGACAATATACACAGGATGCAACACACAAGAAAACAGTAATAATACAAATAAAGTGAGATACAATAGTACAGTGTATACAAAGTGTCAGCAGGTAGCATTGAAAGTAGTATATGTTTGGAACAGAAGATACAGCTAGTTTGGTAGGACACAATTTTTCATAAAAGTAAAGAAATATACATATCAGGTGCACTGAACACAAACAAAACCTAATATAAAAAGAGATATAGTGATATGGTATGGAGAATTTAGAGCTGGAACCAGGGTCAAAGGAATGTGGAAGGGACAGATATGAGGGTAGAAAAGAGGAGAGGAAGAGTCGATTATAGATGTGATCAGTCTTTTAACAGTAGTAATTAGAGTGTGCTTGGACTTATAGGAGTCACTATTTAGGGTAGACAAGCACAGGACTCATATTATGATGTAGATATAGAGATTTAAAAGCTGCTAGGCTGATGGAGTGAGTTAATTTCAATGTTTTTGCAGCTTGTTCCACAGTTGAGGAGCACAAAGCTGATGGCTGCTCTGCCAATGACAGATTTTGCTTTGTAAACACAAGGTAGATATATGAGGTGCTTCTCAGTGCATACTTCCCAGAGTGCACAAAGGTAAACAGACAGAGTTATACTGGGGCAGTTTATTTGAGATAGTTTGTACATCAAACTGCAGCATTTTTGCTGTCTGTAAGCAAGGATGACCATCCCACTGCACGTGTACAATGCACAGTTGTGGGTTGAGTATGGAAGACCTGTGATAAATCTTATGGCTCTGTGATAAAGCGTATCTAGTTTGGCTAGGGTACCTGCAGGTCCCTGACTGTACAGAAGTCTGCGTAATCCAATAGGGAAAGAAAGGTAGTTTGAAACAGTTTCAGTTTAGCGTCTCTTGTGAGGAGATTATTAATCCTAAAGAACAGACCAAGTCTTTGTCTAGGTTTCTTTGCCAGTTCTTCTAAGTGATCTGTGAAAGTAAGTTTATGGTCTAACCAGACCCTAGGTACTTGAACTTTGGTATGTAGTCCAACCACTCACCTAGAATGGTAGTGATCGGCAGGATGTCCCAGCAATTGCAGGATTTTTGCATTTTGAAGGCGAGAGGAACATTGCTTTGTTTTTTTGCATGTAAGAGCAGTTTCTGGTTTATAAGCTGATATTTCAGCAGATTAAATTCATTTTGAAGGGCTTTACAGGCCACTTCAGGTGTGAGCCACTAGCATAGAGTACCGTATGATCCGTGAATAGGTGTATTTGTGCTAATTTAATAAATGACTGGAATTCTTTCCGAAGGCGAGGAACCTCTGCACCAAAATAGTCAGAGAAACCAAAGCTAATTTCTACCACTCTCAGCTGGAATCTCCTCAAAAATGCCTCCAAATTCTGGCAGACTATCAAAGACATTGAAGGTCACACCACTGTAAATTCTCTACCTACTAAATTATTGATCAACAATATTGTCATCTCTGACAGACCCTCTATCCTCGATGCTCTCAATAATCATTTTGCCACTGCAGAGGCTAGCCTTTGACTCCTCTTCATGAATATCCTCCACCAACAACTTAGATTGGTTCTTCTTTGATGAGGGCATCTACGTTGTTAATATAAATGATGAAGATCTAGGGACCAAGAATGAACCTTGCGGTACACCCCAATAGGGGTTTTGGTGGAGAAACTTCCCTTCTGTCTTTACCTGTGGAAGTCATCCTGAAAGGTAGTTGGAGAACCATTTAAGGGATAGGGAATCCAAGCCAATGTTCGGAGGGACAACAGAAACGATCTGTGATCAATGGTATCAATGCCTTGCTTAGGTCCAAGAAACTGCACAGACAAAGTTGTTTTGTCTAATTCAAGCTATGATCATTTTGTCACCTTGGCTAGAAACGAGATTGTACTGTGCTGACCTCTAAAACTGGATTGTAAGGGGTTGAGCAATTTTTCTGATTCAGGTACTTCCTGAAGCTGGGAGTTCTATTTTCTCCAGCATCTTTGACAGGATTGGAAGTAGGGAGATTGGCCTGTAGTTACTGAGGTCACTAGGATCTCCTGACTTAAACAAAGGGACCACAAGTGCATTTTACAAATGGGTGGTAGGTCACCCAGGGACAAGGATAAGTTGAAGAGATGAGTAATGGATGCGAGGATACGTAGCCAACCTTTAAGAAGTACAGGTCAATGAGGTCAGCCCCAGTACTTTTCCTAGTGTCCAGCTGAAGGAGAAGATCTTCAACTTCTTTCGAGAGATAGGCTGCAGAGATAAGGATGGACTGGGGATGGGTTTTCTTAAGTATCCAATCTAAGTTGTTGGTGGAGGATATTCACGGGAGATGAGTCAAAGGCTAGCCCTGCAGTGGCAAAATGATTATTGAGAGCATCGAGAATGAGCGGTCTGTCGGAGATGACAATATTATTGATCAATAATTTAGTAGGTAGGGAATTTACAGTGGTGTGACCTTCAATGTCTTTGATAATCCTCCAGAATTTGGAGGCATTTCTTGAGGAGTGGTCCAGCTGAGAGCGGCAGAAATTAGCTTTGGCTTCTCTGACCATTTTGGTGCAGAGGTTCCTCGCCCTCAGGAAAGAATTCCAGTCATTTATTAAATTAGTTTTCCTAGCAGTTCTCCAGAGTACATCCCTACTCCTCAGAGCATCTTTCAGGTCTTCTTTAAACCACCGACAGGATTTGTTTCTGGCATGAACTTTTACTATGGGAGGATACTTGTTGAGAGCCCCTTGCACAATTTCTGAGAAAATATCATAAGCCGTAGTCAGGGACTTGGCTCAATAGAATCCTGCCATCGCATGGAGTCTCTCGATTCTGATATATACCCATGGAGATCAAAGTTGTGTATGCACCTTTTAAAGGAGAAATTTTGGTGAGTTGTGGATTTAAAGTGGATCTTACACCGTGATGACTAATGATTGCTTTTATTAGAGAAAAGATGCCAGCATGGGAGAATAAATGGAGTTTGTTGACTAAAATGATATCCAAGAAGTACTGTTATTAGGGTTGAGCTTGTTAGGACAAGTAGATTTGTTTATTAGCTGTGACAACCAAGGGAATCACAGAACATTTTAAGTGGGATGGATGCACTGGCTGTCCAGGAAGTGAACAAGTCTTTTGGGCAATTGGTTTAAATGCTTCATTGGCAAGCTTTTAAACTAGTCAAGGAGGCACTGATAAGCAGCAGGAAGATCCCAGCCTCCCTACAAAACAGGGTACTAAATGAGAAAAGACCAAGGTAGAAAGGTCAGTGGGGATGCTGCTGCAGAAGGTAAAGCCATCAAAAATGGAGATCAGTGAGTACCAATGCCCATAGTCTGGGTAACAAGCTTCCTGAATTAGTGGCCTTGATGGAGGAGGAATATCTGGATATTGTGGCAATCACAGAAACATTGTACACACAGAACCATGACTGGGATGTAAACATACCAGGATACACTATCTACAGGAGGGACAGGGAGGGTAAAAGAGGAGGAGTAGATCTTTACATAAGAGAAGGAATCAAAGCAACAGAACAAAAGGGTAAACAGGGAGGAGAAGAAGCACTGTGGGTCAATTTGGAGGCAGGCAATGGCACCACAATCCCGAGGGTTGTATACGACCCCCTCTCAAGGGAGGAAATGGACAAGGAAATGATAGAATGTATACTTAGAATGGCAGATAAAGGGAGATATTGCTGATGGGTGATCTGAATATGCCAGATGTTAACTGAAGTGCAGTTGCAGCAGACACTTGTAAGAGTGGGGTTATTCTAGATGCCCTACAGGGGCATGCCTTAGACAACTAGTATTGGAACTCACTCAAGAGGAGCAATCTTAGACCTGGTCCTCTCAAATGAAGATGGAGAGAGGATCACAGATGTAAGTGGGTAGCCATCTGGGAACTAGCGACCATCAAACAGTATGGTTCACAATAAAACACAGCAATAGAGTCAAGCCATACAAAGGCAAAAGTACTGGACTTCAGGAGTGCTGACTTTGCCAAAATGGGTGAGTGCCTAAGAATACATAGGAAATGGGCAGGAAGGAGGTGGAAGAACAATGGGAATATTCAAAACTGCCATCACAGCTGTAACAAGCCTTTGTGTGAAGCAAATAAACAAAACAAAATGATGTAAGAAACCACTATGGTTCTCAAAGGAGGTGGCAGTGAAGGTTCAAGACAAAAAAATTCAGAAAGTACAAGGAATCACAGAAGGAGCAGGACAGAAAATTGTATCAGTTAAAGCAAAAGAAGCTGGGAAGGCAGTCAGAACAGCAAAGGCCGAACTGAGGAAAAGATAGCCAACTCAGTTAAAAGGGGATAAAACCTTTTAGGTACATCAGGGAGTGAAGGAAGACTAAGGGAGGATAGTGAGGCTTAATAAAGGGAGGGAGGTGGCAGAGGGTGACTGTGAAAAGGCAGAGATACTAAACAAATATTTTTACTTGGTATTTACAAATGAAGAGGGGAGGTACCTAAAACAAACAATAGAAACACTCTGGATACAGAAGTTGATATCAGCCCATTTACAGAAGAAAGGGTTCTGAAAGAACTCTTAAAACTGAAAGGTGGACAAAGCAATAGGGCCTGATGGGATTCATCCCAGAATTCTAAAAGAACTAAGGTAGAACTAGTGACACCACTGACTACCCTCTTTAACAACTCATGGGAGGATGGGGTGGTACCTGAGAACTGGAGGAGGGCAGATGTGATTCTCCTTCACAAAAGTGGGAGCAGAGCAGAAGCAGGAAACTCCAGATCTGTTAGTTTAACCTCGGTGATAGGAAAATGATGGAATCACTTCTGAAGGAAAGAATTGTCAGTACCTAGAGGCCAGAGGGCACAGGACCCAAGGCAGCATGGATTCACAGCAGGAAGGTCATGCCAGATGAATCTAATAGATTTCTTTGACTGGGTGACCAAAGTAGTAGATCGGGAGGGCTGTGGACATGGCCTACCTAGACTTTAGCAAGGCATTTGACTTAGTCCCACAAAAAGATTACTATACAAGTTAGCCAGCCTGGGAGTGGGTCCCAAGATGATAGCCTGGGTAAAAGAATTGGCTGGAGAATAGGACACAGAGAGTAATAGTAAATGGAGTCCACTCTGAAAGGGGTTACTAGTGGGGTGCAGAGGGTTCAGTAGTAGGACCGGTTCTCTTCAATGTCTCGTTGAGTATTGCAGAGACTGAAGAAAAGTATGTCTCTTGCAGATGACACAAAGATCTGCAACAGAGTTGATGCACAGGGTGGGGTGAAAAGGACAAGAAGGGACTTGGCAAGGTTAGAGGAATGGTCAAATGTATGGCAGCTTAGATTTAGTGCTAAGAAGTGCAAGGTAATGCACCTGGGAAACAAAACCCAGGGAAGAGTACACAATGGGGGTGAGATACTAACAACAACAAAATGGGGGTAGTCATATCAGATGACTTAAAGGTGGGCAACAATGTGAGAGGGCAGTAAGAAGGGCTTGGGGGATACTGGGATGCATAGAGGCATCACCAGTAGAAAACAGGAAGTTGTTATCCCTCTGTACAGACAGATGGTGAGACCCCATCTGGAGTACTGTGTGCAGTTCTGGAGACCCAATCTCCACAAGGACATAGACAAGGTGGAAGCTGTCCAGAGGAGGGCAACTAAAATGGTGCATGGTCTGCACTGGAAGACATATGAAGAGAGACTAAAGGAGCTTAATATGTATAGCTTCGAGGAAAGGAGGGAGAGGGGACATGATAGAAACTTTCAAGTACCTCAAGGAATCAACAAAGTCCAAGAGGGTAGCATCTTTCAAAAAAGAAGTGGTGCAAGAACAAGGGCACAATTTGAAGATAGAGGGGGCAGCTCAGAGGTAATGAAGGAAGTATTTTTTCACAGAGAGGGTTGTGGATGCATGGCATGGCCTTCGGAGGAGGTTGTGGAGTCAAAAACAGTGGTTGAATTCAAGCATGCATGGGACAGCCATAAGGCAGTTCTAGGGGTGGGGGGAGAAAGAAGTAGGCTGCTGGTTGACTAGGATCTGCAGCTTATCCATTAAGCAGGGAAATGGGCAGGCTGGGTGGGCCAAGTGGTCCTTATCTGCCATCAAATTCTATGTTTCTATGTTTCTATGAGCCAATCTAAGTTGAAGTCCCTAGTATGATACACTCTGAAGATGCCAAACCCAGGATGTTTCCGAGATGTTTTAACAACTGAAGTTCAGCTGATTGGGGTCTGTAGCATCCTATTATACATAATGAGACACTGGTGGCAATTCCAGTCTTTAATGACAAGTTTTGAATTCTTTTGGGACAGAGGTTGAGTCAATTATGGAGGCAGGGAATTTATCCTTGATGTAAATAGCTACCCCACCACCTCTGGTTTGCCTGTCGGCTCTGAACAAAGAGTAGGAGGGATGTTAACTACGTTGTTACTGGTCACCGGTCAGAGCCAGGACTCTGTAATCACCAGAACATCTGGAGCAGTATGACATACCCAGGCCTGAACAGAAGTGATTTTCTTAATAGGCTACATACATTAACATGCAAAATATTAGCCTTGAGGCTTGTAGATCTGCTAGGATTCCATGGGTGCCAGAGGACCTGATTGCTTAACATTTCCTTGAGCATAGTAAAAGCAGGAACAAGAGTTTTCTGCAGAGTCCTAGGAGAAGTGTGGTAGCTGAGTCTTCTTTTGGTTCGTGATCTGTCTGCGGCAGTATAGGGAGTTCTGAGACTAGTTCCCAGTTTTTCTGATGCTGCATACATAATACCCTGACCGAGAGAGTCAATGGGAGTAGGGGCAGTATGTAGAAGGTGGCAAAGCCCTGTGGGCAGGCTCAAGGAGAGTTCCTGTATGCCGCGCAGGTGAAGGAATGGCAGCGGGCTAGGGGACGTTAGAGCACATACAAGTTCTTCTACTTGATAGGAAAAGTCCCAATCGGACAATGTAAAAAGAGAGCCATTCTCCACTCTAGGAGTTATTGTTTGATTCACTTTCAGGTCCAATACATGTAAGATGAGCAGAGACGAGCATAGAAGCAGGTAATATGCCCTCATTATGAGACTATCACCCAATGGGCACTACAAGTGCAGGCAAGAGAAGGATTCTCAATGGAGGAGAATTTCTTAATCCTTGCAGAATACTGCTATAGGCAGTGGAGCCTGAAGCAGTAATCCTAAGTACAGCTCCCAGTCAGGCTAATAAGAAAACAGTTCACCTGACTATAGATTAGTACTAGGAGCAGAGAGGCTTTGAAGAAAATTTCTTAGATACTACTCTGGAGCAGACTAAGTGCTAGAGAATCACCTGACCTAAATCAACTGCCTTAGCAAGACAGGATATGCTAGTGAGCAATAAGCAAACCCGAAGTACCAAAATGGTATGCCTCAGCAAGACAGAATGAGATAAAGCTGCTAGAAGGCTTAGTTGCAAAAAGGGATGGAGGAATTGCAGTTGTTGACAGTAAGTAACCAATAAATTGAAACATCAGATAGGAGACTGTGTGCATTTAAAGGTGGCCTGGGAGGGAGGAGGGGTGGGACAAAACATCAAGGGAAGTTTGCAGAGCTAGCACTGAATCAGTGCACATACAGCTGAGAGAAACTGCAGCGGGGATGGTAGTTACTTTACACAGGCCAAGCAGAAAACAGGCTAAATTAAAATATATAAATTAGAGCCGAGTACAGGGATGTGGGTTTACTAAGCCACACGTCTCGGGTGCTCCTGTCTCAGGTGAGTGAGACCAGCCAATCAGGGAGCTCTACACAGGTGTGGAGCCAATAGCGTACCTTGAGAAGGTGCCAAAATTGAAAACAGCAAATTGCAAGTGATAATCTGGTTCAGCGTTCACACAACCTAGAGAAATCGTGGCAATCTTTCAAGCGTCGTACCTTATCTATCTCTTGGGGGTGGATCAGGCTGCTTGTACTGTAGAGGTGCTATGGCTGGATTGTGACCACTGCCAGTGGGGCAAGTGGCACCTTTTCTATCTCTTTGGGGTGGGTGAATCAGGATCTTTGCACCTTAGAGGTGCTATGGTTGGATCGTGACCACTGCCCATGCATATGCAGGATAACATATACCATTTCCTTAATATCATATCCTCCCAAAGATCCTAAAAACATTTCAGCTGGCAATTAGTGTTGATGCAGTAAAAGCATTTGACAGTGTGGACTGGTATTTTGTATGTCAAGTGCTTGCCAAATTCAGTTTGGGGATCAGTTTCTAGGTGCCATTGCTGCTTTGCATGACAGCTCTGAGGCTATGGTACATGTAAATAGCTGTCTTTCAGATAGGCTCCCACTGGGATGTAAACATCAGGGTGCCCTCTCTCCTCTTCTTTTCACCTCAGCCTTGAACCCCTTGCTGTACAAATAAGACAGCACCCTTTATTTAAGTGAGTAATGGTGGAGCCACTAGATCAAATAACTGCTCTCTACACTGATGACACCTTGTCACCTAGGGGATCCAGTAAATTCCTTCCACATTTATTGACCGTGTTGGAGACATTTGGCATGTTAGCCAGGTATAAAATGAATCTTTCCAAATCTGAAGCCATAATCTTAAGTGACACCCTCCCACAGGTCTTAAGAACCAGTTTCCCTTTTTGGGGCAGCTAAAACAGCTTTCATTACCTAGGTATTCAGATTTTGACAAAAGAAGAAGAAGAAGAAGAAGAATCAGCATTTATATAGTGCTTTTCATACACAGTGTATCCCAAAGCACTTTGCAAGCATTGCTATACCGTAGTGAAGTGACTGAATGTGTGGTGGTGGCCACATCACACATCATCACCCACACACAGCTTGGATAATTGCAAGAACTAGTTTATGGAAGGGGAATGTTGCCAGGACACTGGGAATGTTTCCTACTTTATGAAGAGTGCCCTGGGTTGTTTTACTGCCACCTGGATACCCACAAGGACAACACAAGGATGGGCAGAAGGAACCTCAGTTTAATGTCTCATCTGAAGGACGCACACCACAGCAGTACAGTACCCCCAATACTGCACTCAGATGCCAGCAATTTTTAGTTGCAAGTCAAATATTTTGAGACTGTTTCCTGACAATTCTCAAAATTACTTCAGGCAATTAAGTCAGATGTGGCATACATCTCCTCCCGCTAACTCTCTATGGATGGGTAAAATCAATAAAAATGAAGATCCTTCCTCATTTAATATTTTTATTCCAAACTCTCCCCATAGGGATACCCAGGGCACATTGGCAAGATCTTCAAAAAGTTATTTCAAAATTTATATGGCAGGCAAGCAGACCCGGATCTCTACTTGAAACTCTGTCTCCCTAGGAGAGAGAGAGAGGTAGTTTGGGAATCCCTGATCTTCAAAAATACTATTTAGTGATCAAGAGCCACCATGGCTCTATACCTGGCTTAAACAATGCCAAGACTCAGGTGGTATGAGTTGGAACTTCAGGTCCTGGCAGCATGTCATTTCTGGACCCTACCCACTGAATGATCTCAACTCAAATACTTTAAAACATTGGTAACCCATCAACCAAACATATGATTAAGAGGTTGCTTGATCTTCAACCTTCTAGCTGGAGTACTGAATACTTTGGCACCCTCACTCTCATTAGGCATCATGAACATCCCCCTCCAGTACAGATAAGGGCTACCAATATTGGAAGGCTCATGGCCTTACACAGTTTGCACATTTCGTAAGAGGAAGCGACATACTTATCTTTTCAACAGTTACAACATAAATGCACATTAAGACAAAAGACCTTTTCGTTTCCTGCAAGTTAGATATTTTATTTCTCAGTATTCACATCTCCAACAGCTCCAAAGATCACAAACAGCTGCAGAACAGATTTTTACTGGTGAGTTCCTTTGAGGAAAGCCAGACTGATTTCTGAGTTATACAAATCTCTTACTGACTTGATCCCTCTGTTGACAGATTCTGTCCAACTTAAATGGGAGACCGGTTCTGGCCTTCTCATTTCTCAGCCTCAGTGGGAGTATAGACTGAGGAGAGTGATGGCAGTGACCGCCTCGCCCACTTGGCATGAATTTAATTGAAAAATACAGAGGTACTTCTGCACGCCAACCATAACAAAACATTTTGGGACTACCTACACCGCTTAGTTGCTGGTGGGACTGTGGCCTGGTCGGTTCCATAGGCACATTTTTAGGGGTTGCCCCAAGCTAATTCTATTTGGCATCAACTACATTCTTATATGCAGACCATGTTTCATATTCCTGTACCTTTCACTTTTCACAACCTGGTGCTTAGCCTCTTAGAGGTTTTGGGGGCTTGGGTTCCACTGCCAAGCTCTAACAAATTTTATGATTGGCTGCTCCAAAATGTATTACCCTACACTGGCTTTCCTCACAGGTCCCCACCCTTTCCCAGTAGAAGCATAAGGTTTCTGAGATAGAATCTATGAAAAGAATTAAGGCCCAACTTTGCCTGCAAAATACACCATTTTGGAGACCTGGTGACCCTGGCATCTCATGGAGACTACAGGTAGAGGTGTTGAGGGTTCCCAGACATGGATATAATAACATTTACAATGATTTATACACATTTTGCTTGCTTCTTCTATTTTCTGGCTTCTTAGGAAGGTTGGCAGACCCACTCCCTTCCTACTTCATTTTGGAAGGCCTCTCTTAATTAAACATAGAAACATAGAATTTGACAGCAGATAAGGACCGCCTGGCCCACCTAGTCTGTTCATTCCCTACCTACTGTGTAAATTCTTTAATCTATCAACACTACTACCTCTGCCTCAATATCATTGTTGGGATTTTCAAAAATCAATATACAGTCTTGAGTTTCAGGTGCCCTGACACTTTAACTCATATGTTAAAGAAACTTCTAATAAAGGATTCAGGGCCACCCATCCTGCCTGGCAGGTCTGTAAGACAAATGTCGCACATCATTTTCTTAGTTCTTTTTGCATAGGTTCCAAGCAATGTTTGTAGGTTTCTTATGTTTTATATGCAGCCTTACTAGTTGCCATTGTTCATGGATACTGCTAAGATTCCAGCTCTTGATTCACGAACCCTTCTCAGGATATTATGTAGCACTGGTCAATCCAAGTAATTGATGTGATATACGTCTTCTTTAAGATCTTGAGGAGTATGATTTGTATATATCGTTAAACGATTTGTTGAAATTTACTTTTGAAATATGGCAATGTTATTTATAGTGAAATAATGAAAATAAAATTGAGGTTAAAAAGAAGTCAACTGGTTCAGAAAACAACATATTCTTTTTCATCCTCCTCTTCTCTCCATCATGAATCATCTTGTCCTGATCATGTAGCACTACTATAGATTGTGGAGCATCCACAACCAATCACAGCATGTCCTTCAGTTGCAAGTGAGGTACTTTATCATCTTAAGAGTACCTCGACGCTGGGCCACTGTAATGGGCTTCACTGACCACTGTGCTATCAGCATTTTAAATAAAAAAGGATGTTTTATTCAATAAAGTCAGCAATTTATATTAATTGTATGGGTCTTTTGGAGGGTTTCTGTGAATCAAAGAGTGCCGCATCCTTAGGACCACAAAACTGCTCTGCTTTGCTTCACAGTCTTCTGGCCTTAAGAATGCATGAGGCAACACTCTCATATCCATAAGATACCCTGCAACTTAGACCCATAGACTTCTATATCATATCATGGGTGATGCCACCTTCTTCCTTGTCTGCACTCTAACTGATGGTACTATGGGACTGGTATCCATCACTATAAGTGGTGGTACTGGTGACACTACTAGTTCACCTATATCATTGTAGTAGCAGCAGTAAGATTACATACTTATTACAATGGCAGAGATATTTCTAATGCAACTTACAGACAGATCATTAAACTGAATAAACAATTGGAAAGTCAATCTTACTAGTCCCTAAATAAAGATGTGTTCATTCCCCATGTATGCATAGACTGTATCAAAAAGAAACTGTTGCATACACACATGGTGGAGAAGCAGACAGCTTCAATCAATCAATCTTTATTTAATTTTAGCTTGAAGATGCCAACAAGAATGTACTGATATAATGTATAGAATCTATGCTCCTCCTCTCTACTGACTCCACATCACAGCTAGATTGTGAATATCTCAAATTCTTAGTCATTTATATTACTTCACATAAAGTGGAGCCTGTAAGGACCATGATGCACCACAGTGCTACAAATTCCTGCATGGAAAAAGGGATTATCAGCCATTGAAATTACCCTTTCAGGCAGTAGCTCTGCAAAATCTTGCAGTATTCTGTGCTGCATCCTGGTGAGCTCCACTGTATCAAGGATCAACTGTAACTATTTATTTGATCATTTACATGTCCAACTAGGGACATTGACTATTATCCTCCCTCCTACACCTCCTGGTGACAAGTCTCACCATTGGACTATTTCCTCTGGCACTGGCATAACAGTTCAGATCATCAATCCTGAAAGGAGATGTAATTCCTCCTTCTGGTAAAACCTACAACGACTTTTGCATTGTCATCCTAACAAGCTTTATATGATCAGATGTGCTAGTGAAAACAGATGGCAAAAAGTTAGTACAAGTTAAAGATCCATCATGAGCAATGTAATACATTACATTTAATGTCTTTTACTTTATTTATGTTTTGTTGTTGTTTTTTTTACTGCATAACTTGTTTTTGGGGATATTATTATATAATTTCATAAATTAATAGGGCCAATGAGAATATAATGAGTGGCATGGAGGTAAAGCAGGAGATTAAAGGGAATACACACTTTTAATTCCTGTGTCTGACAATGTCAATTGTGATATTACCTGAGCCTTTATGGATTAGTCACTCAGCAAATAAAATTGTCCTTGCCTTCCTTCCATTTAAAAAATATTAATTTTGTGATTATCACATAAAAATAAAGTAGACATCAGTGGCTGTAAAAATTCAAAATCTATGTTTCATTTCATTTCATTTATTTCAAGGTTTAACCATTAAGAACAGTACTCATTTAAAATGGTGACCCAGTGCAAAACACACAACACAATAAACATACATAACTTACTCAATTCAAAATACAAAAAATACACATCTATAAAAACACAATCATACATTACAAGTACATTTTAGACATATGTAACCAGGATTACACAGCATCTCTTTGTTTTTACTGTATCCATAAACCATTGTTTAAGAATTCTCATTGATGGTGGTCTACTATTCAGCAAATGAAATCTTATTGGCAAACTATTCCATAATCGTGCAACCATGTAACTAAAAAGGATTTAGACCTTTCAGTAGTTGATAACGTTATTACCAGTTTCCTATATAATGCTTTCCACAAGGTTGGATTTAGATCCTAGTCATTAACCTTTCAAAAGAAAGTCAGGTATATCACCTGGGCACTTTTATATGCAAAACTTATCTTGTGATATTTCTTCCTATCTGTTAGGAGAGCCAGTCTAATTTCACATACATTTGACATTGATGAGTATCTCTCGGCACCAAGAATTACTCTTGTTAACCTAGTATAGAGAACCTCCAGTTTTTGTAACTTAACCTGACTTGCATGATCATATAATATGTCACTAAAATCGATCAGTGGAAAAACTTGTGTTTCAACTATTTTCTTTAACAACCTACTTCCTAATATATTTTTTATTTCTATATAACACCCTATTCTCCTACCTAAATCCCTATAAGTTTATCGACATGGACATTTCCGTTACTGAGGTATCAATCCAATACCCTGAATATTTATACTGATAAACTTGTTCCAACCTAACACCCTCCTCATCTATTATAACTAAGTCAGGACTACTTTTATTTTTAACACAGACCCCAAGACCATACACTTTGTCTTAGAAATATTCATTCTTAATTTAGAACAACCAAAGTATTTTTGTATGCTATTAAAACGTAATTGCAATTGTACTTTAATTTCTCGAACAGTCCTAGCAGAAGCATATATTATCGTATCATCAGCATACAAATGGTATGCTGACCCATTAACTGCATCCCCAAATTTATTCAAATATATAAAAACAACAAAGGGCCCATTACTGAACCCTGTGGAATCCTTGAACAACTGGAAGGGGGTCAGAAATAAAGCCATTTATAGTTGTAACCTGAGATCTCCCTCCCAAATAGGAGGCAAACCATTTGCTGCAGAAGTAGATAATCCTATGTCCTTCAAGCTAGATAACAATATTTGGTGGTCAACCATGTTGAAGACCTTGGAGAGGTCAACAAAGATGGCACCAGTCAAATGCCCTCTTTCCATTGCTTTATTGACATCATCCAAGACCCTCAACGTGGAGACCACCGTTCCATGTGACTTACTGAAATCCTGACTGATATCTGTCATACAAGTTATTCCGGGACAGATAATCCACAAGCTGAACCACCATCAGCCTATCAAGCAATTTAGATACCTGAGGCAACAGGAAAATAGGACAATAATTTGTCAGTTGAACAGGACTGCCCCCATTAAATATTGGGATGACCCTGGCCATCTTCCAAGCCTTTGGAACCACTCCATCCCTAATAGACCAATTAAATAAATATGTCATTGGGGCAGCTATTTGCAGAGCCAACATTTTAAAAGGTATGATGTTAGACCATCCAATCCCCATTCTTATTTGTTTTCAATCCCAACAGGTGTTCCAACACCTCATATTCTCTATTTCCTAAATACAAATGGAAGACTACCTACAGTACCAGTATCCACATCCTCCATATCAGTCCCATCCAACCCAATATCCCAACTACATCTCCAGCCCTAATAAAATAATTATTGAAAACATCTGCAAGCGGACCAGCCCCTTCATGCTCAGGAATCCTAATATCATGTGAAACCCTTAGTCAGTTCATTTATACCATTAACAACTTTCCAAAAGACCTAGGGTCGCCTACAGCTATCTCTAATTTAAGGCTATAGAACTTTCTCTTGTTATCCTTACTGCAGCCACATAAATATTTCTCTGTCTTCTGTAACAATCCCAATCTGAATTATTATTTGTAGCTGTGCCTTTTCCCCATACCTGTTTCTTCTATCGCTTAAGCTTCCTCAAGGCAGGAGAAAACCATGGAGCTGAACATTGCTTAATCTTTTTGTCTTTAATGGCATATGATAATCAGTTATACTCATTAGTTCAGACAGAAAATATTACCATGCTAAATCAATATTGGGGATAAGAAAAGACTATACCAGTTAACTCCATCCAGATCTCTAGCAAATAACAGATAATCAAAGTTGTTTGTCTCTCAAAAGGAATAAATCTGGATTGTACTAAACCTTACCTTCCTCTTATACAAAAATTGTATTATGATCTCTATTAAAATCTTCCATTTGCACGATATAAACTGTGAGGAGCATTTGTCAAAATCAGGTCCAACAACATTGAATCTCTCAGACTCCTCACAGTTATCCTTGTAGGTATACTGATCAATTGCTCAACCCAAGAGAACTTGCTATATGTTTTATTACACATGCATCTCCACCCTGCTACCAATTCTCATTAAAATCCCCATCAGGAGGACTTCATGAGTATCAAATTACCGTCCAACACTATTTCAAAATTGTTTCATTTTTTGCTTTGAATTTCCTGGTAGATATACCCCACAAAAGTATGGGTTCCACGATAAACTCAATTTCAGAGCTATATATATTCAAGTATCTGGACATATCTCCAAAGACAGCAGTTTAGTAATACATTTATCAGATACATAAGCTAACACACCTCCCCTTTATTCCTGTCTGCTCTAAAATGTTTTAACCTTCAAGTAAGATACTGGTATCCTCCACTCCCTACGAAGCCAGGACTCTGTAACAATATAAGATCAGGAGTGTTCTCATATGAAAATTCGCTAATTATATCTAATTTGCACAAATATACTCCTCACATTAGCATGGATAAACAAAATACCTCTTCTTTCTTTCAATTGTACAGGTCCAGGATTAGGATTACTATCACCGCATTCAAATAAACAAAACATAATAAACAGCTGATTACTTCTTAATCCATGTTTCCTAAGATAATACATTTTTGGTAGTACAGCTTCCTCCCAATATTTATTGCTGCAATGTTCTGGATCTGATATTTCAAATATAAGAGCAACATTAGCTGTGCAGACTGCTGCAGTATTGCAAGTCCCTGGTTAACAAGATGCCTTTATTTGTATAATCCATAGGAAAAGGCCAGGTACTACTCATCAAGATTGCCCCATACTGCACAACCAACATACTTTCCCTCATTTTATAAGGTATTCCACTACAGCCTAAGAGATACAATGAAATCAAACAAATCAAACATTGTCTTATAAATGCATCCCCACAAACAACTGTTACTCTCCTCATGTTCTAGTCCTCTTAAACTCTTATAATAAATACATTGTAAACCTAGATCACCAATGAATTATTATATAAATGTTCTATATTAAGTCAGCCCTCAGTGCATCTCTTTAATACTTCATTATAAATATAAACACATTTCCTTTAAAACTAGCATATACTAACATTTATCATAACAGCATAAAATATGCTTTGGTTACTCAGTCTCAGTTAAAATGTTCATGCACAAAGTTTGCAACAATCTTTACATGAAAGGATATCCTCTCTTGCCACCTTAAAGAAACACCTTACAACTTCTTCTTATCAGCATGAGTACATTAGTAAACTGCATTAACAACTCTATGCCACCAGATAGATGGAGAAATTAACCTTATAACACACATTATCAAGGCAATGAAGTCCATCAGTAAAGCCAGAAATGAATCTTGGCAACAAGAACCAGAAAGTTATAGGAAATTGTTTCAATAAGTAAAGTTCTGGCCAGTTCCATGACGTTGAGTGATGGGGCATCAATCCAGCACACTGGTGATCCGGGTTCACATCCAAACCTGGTCAACAGCAGCACAGACTGGCAGGGAGGCAGTCAAAGCATCCTTTGGTGCTTCCTCCCAGTGGAGTGGGAGGTATTGATCCTCTTCAGTGGCAGCTCCTGATGGTGGCTTGTGGAGGTGATCTTGGCAGCGGCAGCACCACCCATGTTGCTGATAGCCCCACCCCAGGACACTGCTGCAGCCATGCAAAGTGGGAGGTGGAAGGAGCCCAAGAACAAGGAAATTTGCCAGCTTGGCCATTGGATGACAGCCACCATATTCCTCCTGTTTGCCACATAACCTTGCTCAGCCATGACCATTGATCCTCTTGGCTCTTGCACCAAGTCAAGGTTGTGGAACAATCTCTCCTCCTCTGATGCCTGAGGGGGCCCCAGAAAGGTTACCCAGGTCTACCAGGATGCTAGACCATTTAGGAGGATGACCAGATGGCCATGGGGGTGGCTGGTGGGCAGAGGTGCTAACGGTGAACCAACCTGAAGGAGTGGTGAGCCAGGGGCGATGGGGAGGAGCAAAAAAAAAAGTAAAGTTCCTTTATGTCTGCTCACTTCTTCAAGCTGCTTTATCTAGTAAAGTCTACAAAGATGTAAAACAAACATAGCAACAAAATTCTTTTAACATGAAAACTCAATACAAGCAGTCCTCTGGTAGATGTTATAGCTTTAAGGCTTCCTTGCCTTAAGGTCAGCAATCAAAAATAGATATTACTTTAGACCACACTGGGACATGGCGGTCATAGTAGATTTTCCAGACTTTGACATAACACTGCAAACTGTAATACACAACAGATGCATGTCATCAATATCTACCACAAGGAAGCTACAATTATAGAATTATTTGGCTGAATCCTTGATGTTGAACTCATTTATGGGCTCCAACTCAAAGCCTAAGCAAAGTTGTCAATGGCCCACTTCTGTCACCCATAAATCTCAGCTATTTAGTTGGCTCCCCCTATCTGCAGTACCAGCTGTCCAAACTTTTCAGCTGGCAGTATAGCCTAGAGGTTAGAGGAAGGAGGTGTAAACAAGCTTGATACATCCAGCAGAACAGACCTGAGTTTGATTCTCACAACCTCCACTTGCATACTGTGTGACTCTGAGCAAGTCACTTAACTGCCCAGTGCCAGGTAGCCCCTGAAAACAGGCACTTGTGCCTAGTGGGCCTACCAAGCTACCAAAGACTAAAAGAAAAGAGTCAATGAGCTTATTTGCAATCCACTATGACATCTTTTATGACAGTCTGCTAAGCATGACTCAGGCAGAGCATGCTCCCATCTACACAGCTGTCAGTTGACTGTCTCAGATATTTGACACTGCTGAGGCGAGAACTGACAAAATGGCTGGGATGTACTGGTTAACCCCCTACTTTGGCCAATGGGACTCCTTTAGCCCAAATGTTTCTACTGCCCAGAAAGAACCTGAATGGAGCTTAGTATAGGGTGATAAGTGTTATAGATGGCAGGTACAGATTTGGGGATCCCATCTGAACTACAGGTTTTATCTGTATTGACCACCATCATGGATTAGAGGTCAAGGAGAAATTCTTACACTAGTGTTTAATTTTGCATAAAAGGTACTGGTGTGGTTTTGGTCATGGAGAAGTGATGTGCTTTAAAGATGTCACTGGTGCAGAGAGGTGTCTGATTGACTCTAGCCCATTGCCACCTTGGGGGTGGGAATTTTGTTTTCTTTTGTAGTTCTACTTTTAAATATGTTATAAATTCCCTATTATACAAAGGGGCTCTAAATACTTTTACTGATTGGTTGTTGGGGTCTTTATCCATGGGTAAATTCCAACATAACCCACAGGTAAAGTTCCAGTTGTCCCAGCTGCCCATAGCACCACACAAAATCAGTACCTTTTGCTGCCCCCACTCCAATGTAGTCTTAGTGTAGACTCCACAGTTCTTCAAATTGCAGCTCTGTATTACAACTCACAGACTATGTCCCAATCAACCCCTCACTTCTGAAAAAAAAAAATAGAAAGGAAAACCCAAGTGGGAGCATCACTACCTCCCAACAGAAAAGGATGGTAACTCAGGAAACCAGACCCTGCAGGCAGCCCTTCAGTTCTAACAACCACCTTGAGAGAAATAAGTTCCCAGAGAGTGAGACTTTGCCAGTAAACACAGAGAAAACACAGCGCTGAGGCCTCAGGAGTGTTGTGCTCTGCTCCTACCATCATCCTTCAACTAATCAAATATTTAAAAGTTCCAGAAATGGCCAAGTGTGGAAAGTGTTTCTTTTTAAAAACAAGGGCTAAAACATGCAAAATGATGGCCTAAAAGGCGAGCCGTGATACTGTACGTATCCTATGCATAGGTGCATGCCCATTATCACGCCTCAGGTTTCGAACATGATTTCTCAATGTTGTAATCCTCATTTTAAAAAAGAAACATACCCACTTAACCATTTCTAAAACTGTGAAAATATCTGATTAGATGAACACTGATACTGCGAGGCAGAGACGATCCTCACTGAGCTTCAGTGCTGTGGTGGCTGGCGCGGCCTGTCTAATGTGAAAGCAGCGAACAAAGTGAAGCTCACAGGATCAGTCTAGTGCTGTAGCAGCCAGTGCCCTCACTGAATGATTTATGGAGATGGCACTATCACTGAGTGACTTCTGAGACATGGGGAGTTATAAAAACAAACAAACCAACAACAACAAAAAAGCAATGAAATCCTCTTACAGTGCAAACAAGAAATATTTTATGTGACACAACAATATATACAATACAAACTATTAAAAGTGGCAAAATAAATTGAATTTTCTTTTATTTAAGGTTACAGAAACAAAAGGGGCCATTGCATAATTGCAATAAACCACTCCAGAGTGGGGTTATGTTGATTTAACCACTTCTGGTGGATTTGGTCACCGGCTGCACCTCATGACCAAACCACACCAGGCGGGTAAATCTCAACATAACCCACAACCTGTCGTGGTTTGTTGCTTAACTACAAATACTCAGATAGAGCATACTGTTCATTATTCAGTCCCAGATAGTGAATAGTCCATTATTCCTGGTATATGACAATGAAATAGTTATTCCTAACACAGCCCTATTGTAATTTTATTCACTGTTTCTGTGGCTCTGGGACCTATATTAAAACTGCATATTTGGGCAAACATTTTAGAACCACTGTACTAACAACATACTGTTTTATGCCTATTTATCCAAAACATCTTTCCCTAGAGGCTGACTAGAACTTTGCTCTGTTTATCTTAAGTATTTGTGTGCTGTACATAATTTCTTAATCAATAGTCACCATTTTATTAAAACCATGCAGTTACTAACATGAACAAATATTTAATAAGATTTGAAAACCCACACATAAGAATTACTGATGTTCCATAGATTTTTCAGTTGTGTTTTCAATTCAGATCCATTCCTAGTTACTCAGGGCTCAAAGCTACTATAGCAATGCTTTGTGATAAAATTCCTTATATCATCTCAGCAAAGACTGATGGAACTGACCCTGATCTGTATCATTCCCTTGAGGATGTGATGCTTGCTCCTCCTTATTAAAACTCAGATTAAAATCTACAGAACATATTGTAGGGTTGGTAGGAATCAGATCAGTCAGATTCATGTATCAGCTCTAATGGTAATGTTTGTACCTGCTGCTGTGCAATGTGACAGCTGCCTGCAATTAAAAAGTAAACTGTTTTCTATTTCTGAACTGTAAATGCCTTAGAAGGTCTTACCTGATTAGTGCTCTGGGGAGTTAGGGAGAGGACAGTTATTTCTCAGAAATTAATGGTATACTTTTGCAATGTGCAGGGCATTCAAAATAATAAGGATGAACTCTGATCTAACATAATAAAATGTTACTGTCCTGATTGCTAATTAAATTGATAACATGCAGAAAAATGGTTAGAATAATGTTCTGTATATGAATGTTTTAATTCCTTACCATGAAATAAGCAAATGTCATTCAGCAATACAATACGAGATTTCAGTAGTTAATGATAAGCAAAGTTATTCTGCATGTTTCCCTAAATACATTTAACTCTGGGAGACAAACAATAAGATGGTCATAGGGCAAAAGACAGCTGCAATACAAATATTGGATTGCACCTACAACACCAACATAGGGTTACATGTGTAGAACTGCCATGATGAAATCTGTGTGTTGTCTGTTACCAAATGTGTTGTGTAATTTTTAACTGTATGTAATGCCATTCCAGCTGTTTGCTAAGGATGTGTCATGCAGATCTGAACCACTCTATATAACAGTTTTCCATGGTGAGCAATGGAGTTCTAGGTCAAATATTATCCTTGTTTATTTGAACATTTCTGGACAGAAATTCATGGTGCACTATACACAGCTCATGTAAATTCTGCTGCTTCACAGGGTATTAGTATTACCTCTCTTTTTCTCCTCGTTGAGTTCTGAGAAGCTTTAGAATGGTGATAAAAGACCTGGGGTATATGTGCAAACAGAGGATATATAGTGTATTATATAATGGCAAGAAAGAATTCTGGCTTATGACTGTCTGTTGGCTGTCACAGCAGGGATGTTATCCTGGCATAATATCCCTGCTGATTGTTGTTGTTGCAGCATTATCCATCTTCTCTTAAGAAACAAAAATATTTTTCCACACTAACAAAAACATTCCTTAAAATTATTTTTTAATTCTAAAACAACAAGCCATTGTATAATAGGAATAATGCCCTCGGGGAGGGTGTTATGCCGGGATAACATCCTTTCTCAGTGTTGGACGCTCTCGGCCGGTGGCCTCGGCCCAACCACCAAGATGGGATGTTATCCCAGCATAACACCCACCATGTCAGGCATTATTCCTTTATTTGTTTGGAGTATCAACAACATGGTGGGGAGCTAACAACATTTAGGGAGATGCGAGAAGGAGGTGCCAACTATATAGAAGATAAGAAGGGCAAAGGGGATAAGGGATGAACACACTGTTAATTCTCAAATGGCTGTGTCTTTGGAAGGTGGCAAAGGTGATAATAGCATTGCCTAACATGGTGGTGATCACTGTGATGGTGGTGCCTTTCCAGAAAATGGTTTAAGTGGGTCATCGGTGGTGGAGGCACTCATCCCTGCCAAAGCAGCTTTAACAAAACAGTCTCACACAGTAAGTGTTTACAGCTTTTTACTCTCTCAGAATCATCAAATATGACATGCATTAGGAAGACTTCCTGATTCATGTTGTATTTGATGATTGAAAAACTAACTACAAAACACTTACTGTGTAAGGATGCTTTCTTAAAGCTGCTTTGGCAGGGTGAGTGCTCTTCACCATTGATCAAGGTGATAATAGCATCTTTGTCAATTACAGTATGTGTGATACAGTCTACATTAGCAGAGGACAGAAATGTCTCTGGAATGATTATTGTCTATTTGAAGCTGGGATTTCTCCTCAGAGGCTGTGCGGGGTCAAATGGGAATTTGGTGCCAACAAATCAGTGGGTTTTGGCCTTTACCAACATTCCTATTGGTTCTCTTTGAGTCAAGCTGGCAGCTTACCACTCTGCACCTCAAACGTTCCTTTGGTCCAGTACTTGCCTGCCTAGAGAGATCTGGTTGTACTACCTTCCACTATGGTGGGTAAGTGTTGCTGTCAGTGGGTATCACAGTCCCACCCACCACAGAAACTGAGTAGCAAGTATGGCCAGGTAGTACAGGTGAAAGTCCAGCAGTTGTTAGCTACCCTTTATTAATTCAAAGGGGCACATTTACTATATGTCTTTCTAGATATTTTGCTACCCCATAAGAAGGAAGAAATCATTACTTTTAATTGCATAAACCATACTTGAGGCAGAAAATGGCAAACCCTCCTCATAGGATAGAGCATATGTGGGAGAACATTCATTTTATTTATGTTGATCTTCGCCCATAGGAAATTTTTAATTCTGCCGATCTGTGAAGTCCTGCTTTTAGGGTGGCTAGTAATTTGGACAGATCATTATTATTATTATTCAATGCCTGGCTTAGGGGTGTTGTAAAGAAGAAGGACATGGAGTAATTGGTGACTGGGGGATACATGGGGAACAAGGACCTATAAACACCAGACAAGCTACACCTCAGCAAAGAGGAGCAAAGGGTGTTAAGGAAGGATTTGATAGGCATATTAGAAGGGAATTGAATTTAAACTGATTGGAGAGGGCACCAGGGGCCGTGCCCACTGGCATCTGGAGAAGGAGGCCAGTAGGCCTCTTCCCATTCAAGACAGATGGATATAGGTGGACAGGAGGTATGATAGGACAGGGTGGGGATAGGACCAGGTATGAGGAGGAGTGGCAGGCAGTCCAGTGGCAGAGAGGAACACAAGTCACTGTGAAGGGTGGTGTCTCTAAATGCAAGGAGCTTGGGGAACAAAATGGCTAAGCTGGATTCACTCATGGGAATGGGGGAAGTGGAAATGGCTGCATAACAGAGGCATGGGTCACACTGAACCATGACTAGTATCTCTGTCCTGGGATACAAGCTATGTAGAAGGGACAGGGGTAGGTAGAGGGGAGTGGTTCTGTTCTGGAATACAAGCTATGTAGAGGGACGGGGTAGGTAGAGGGAAGTGGCTCTGTTCTTGGATACAAGCTATGTAGAAGGGACAGGGGTAGGTAGAGGTGGAATAGCTCTGTTCTGGGATACAAACTATGTAGAAGGGACAGGGGTAGGTAGAGGGGAAGTGGTTCTACATATAAGGGAAGGCATCACCTGCACTAGGAAGAAGGAGACAATAGGATGGATAGAATTGCTATGGGTGTAGGTGCAGTCATTGAAAAGTAGTAAACTAAGGATAGGAGTTTTTACAGGCCACCAAACAAGAAGGAGGAGCTGGACAGGAAGCTGGGGTCCAAAATTGTGGAGATGGTTTGCAAGGGATTGGTACTGATCATGTGAGACTTCAATGCACCTGGAGTGGATTGAACAATCTCTGCTACAACCTGTACTAGGTCATAAGCACTGCTAGAGACATTCCATAGTGGGTTCCTTTCTACAATGTGTGCAGGAAGCCATGAGGGACAGGGCTGTACTGGACCTGATTCTGACAAATGAAGTGCATGTCCAAGAGTTGAGGATGGCAGCACTAGTTTGGGCAGGATTGAGGGATTCTAGCTGGTGAGTTTGTAATTGTGTGTTTGTAATTGAATTTGAGGTATTTTCTTAGCTGCCGTGTCAGTGTACTTTCCATTTAGTTTATGCAGGATTGAGGAATTCTAGCTGGTGAGTTTGTGACTGTCTGTTTGTAATTGAATTTGAGGTATTTTCTTAACTGCCATTTTAGTGTGCTTTTCTATTTAGTTTAAGCAGGACTGAGGGATTATAGCTGATAACTTTGTGACTGTGTGCTTGTAATTGGCTGTGTCAGGACCACAGTGAGTGGAGCCAATGTCAAAGGACTCCTTGGTTGATTGTTTTTGGACACAGCCTGTGGAGTAGTCCCACCCAAAACCCACCCACTGGGTCTTACCCTACCTTTATAGGGTGGGTCCCATAAGGCCTTGCAACATCCTTAATTCATACAGGAAGCAGCAAAGTGAGAATGCATAACAAAAAACAAAAAAAAACACAAATATTTAGGTGATATCAAATAGCCATCTTAAGCAGGCAGCAGATTGATGATGGAAAAAGACATGATGGTTGTGGTGCAGTGCAGTGGTTGTGGAACAGTTGTCTTCAGGGAGACGTTCTGGAGGCTGTGATGCTGCCCTATCTGCAGGCATCTTCTGGGCTGAGGGAGGAGGTTGCTTGTCTTCTAGCAGAGTTGGCCAAGCTGAAGGTGGCATCCACCCCACCCAGAGACTACCAGGTCCACAACCTGTACCACAAAGTATGCCAGGGAAGATGAGTGAATGGACTACAGCAGGCTCAGGAAAGGTGACAGGGGTTGAAAGCACATCCCTACCGGTCTCACTTAGTAACTTATACAATGTTTTGATGAATGGAAAGCCCTACTCAGAAACCCGAAGCTGGGACAACGGAGGATGGGAGGTCCTCCAGGATGGAACCCCAGGAAAGGCAGTCAGGGGACCCCAGAGGAGGAAAAAGCTTCCTAGTAGGGGACTCTATTGTCCAGGGAGCTGAGTTAAGGACACCTAGCAGGGGAGAGAGGGAGGTCAAGTGCCTCCCAGGAAGCACTGCCTGTAGGGATGGGAAGCGGATCCATAGGATCGCTATGGCATTAGATAGGAGGGACAGCTGGATGTCATTGTCCACCTGGGGACCAATGACCTGGCCAGGAAGGTGGCATTAACCAGAATCCAGGAGGAGTTCAGGAAGCTGGGGGAAACCTGAAACAGATAGCACGGTCTGTCTCATTCTCAGAGGTGCTACCTGTCCAGGGCCCAGGGAAGTCAGGGCACTCCACATCCATAGCTTCAATTCCTGGTTGAAGGATTGGTGTGGAAGGGAGGGAGGGTTTGGGCTTCACAAGGGACTGGGACCTAACCTGGACAGATGTGAGCTTATGTAAGGAGGATGGCCTGCATCTGTCTGAGAAGGGGACCTTGGTCCTTTGTTAGAAGTTTAAATGTTTCAGCTGTGAGCATTTAAACTGGCCAAGGGGAGAGGCAGGAGGTTCAGGAGGCTAGGACCCCCATGGGAACATTCAGGAACATAAGTTGACTACAGGAAAAGCTAAAGCAGGCAGAGAGGAGCAGACAGGTGAAGAATTTGTAACGAGTGATACGGGGTGACAGCACAGAGGAAATTAAATCAGGGTGGATGAAGATGCTGGAGAGGAGAACAGGAGCAGAGGAGGGCAGACCATAAAACATGGTACTTCATGCTAATGAATGCCCGTACACAGGAAATAAGGTTCCAGACATGGAGACCTTTTGGGTAAAGCAGACTTTGACATATTAGCAATAACAGAGATGAGGTAGTCTGCTAATGATATCTGGGAGGTCAGTGTACTAGGCTATACACTGTTCAAGAGGGACAAGGAGGGTAAAAAGGGTGGGGGAGTGGACCTATATATTAGAGATGGTATCAACGCTACAGAAGTTCAGGGAAGATGGGGAGGCTGAGGTAATGTGGGTCACACTGGAGCCAGGGAATGTAACAGCAATATGCATGGGGTGATCTACAGACCTCCGCACAGAGTGTGAAGTAGACAGGAAACTAGTGGAGACATACATGACGTGGCAGCTAAAGTCAAAATCCTGCTACTGGGGATTTCAATGTGCCGGACATGAATTGTGCCAACCAGGTGGCTGCTTCAGCCTGAAGCTCAGCCATCCTAGCATCTCTGCAGGGAGTTGGACCCAGGCAGTGGTGCATGAGCCAACCAGGGACAAGTTGATTCTGGACCTGGTATGGACCAATGGGAACAGAGTCGTCAAAGAAATATAGATGGAAGGGCAGCTGGGGTCCAGTGACCACTGCATGGTATGGTTCAGCATGGAGACATGGATTCAATTAAGCCATACAAGGGCAAGAGTATTATATTTCAGGAGGGCAGATTTTACTGAAATGGGTAGATGTATACAAGCAGTCCTGTGGAAGGGAGGGAGGGATAACAGAGAGGGTGGAAGAACAGTGGGGAAACTGAAAGGAGTCATAGTGGAAGTTACAAACCAATGTGTTAGGATAGTGGCCAAAGGAAAAGAAGAAGAAAACCACTATGGTTCTCCAAAGAGGTGGGGACAAAGTCAGGCCTAAAAGGCTGAGTTTCAGGAAATATAAGAGGAGCCAAGGGAGGAGGACAGGGAGGTGTACCTTGAATGACTAAGGGAAGCAGAGAAGGCTGTTAGGGTGTGACGGCACAGACAGAAGAGGATTTAGCACAGTCTATAAACAAAGAGGATAAGGCATTTTATAGGTACATCAGTGAAAGAAGAAAACAAGGGGATTGTGGAGCTCAAGAGAAGGGAAGAGTGTAAGGAGGGGATCTGGACAAGGCAGAAATACTGAACAAATACTTCTGCTCAGTTTTCACTACGGAGGGAGGGTCAAGGTCAACAGATGGGTTGCAGAGGCAATGGGGTTGGGGAGTGGACACCAGTCCATTCACAGTGGAGAGAGTTCTGGAAGAACTCACAAAGCTGAAGGTGGATATGGCTATGGGGCCAGACAGCATCTACCAGAGGATATTAAAGGAGCTGAAAAGGACCTAGCAGCATCTCTGGTGGCCCTGTTCACAGAGTCATTCAACACGAGTGTCATTCCAGAGGACTGGAGGAGGGCATGTAGTCCCACTGCACAACAGCGCAGTAGGGAAGAGAAGGGGAACTATAGGCCAGTCAGCCTACCTCAGTGGTGGGAAAGATAAAGAGACACTGCTGAAAGAAAGGGTAGTGACACATATGGAATCCAATGGTGTTCAGAATCTGAGGCAACACAGATTCACAGCAGGAAGGTCATGACAAATGAAACTAATAGATTTTTTGATTGGGTGACTAGGAAAATAAACCAGAGGGGTAGATGTCACCTACCTAGATTTCAGCAGAGCTTTCAACACCGTTCCATATAGAAGGCTGATTAACAAGATGAGGGTAGCCAGTGATGATAGTGATAATAAATGAGTGACTATAGAAACAACAACTCATTTATAGCACTATCATGAAGAAGCTCCGTGCTAGGGTAGTGACCCTATAATGAGCAGAGTGACTGGAAAGGAGGGATAGGTGGCTGGAGGGAGGGAGGATAGGAGGAGGGTTTGTATGGGTGGTACGATCATGCTGCATCTGCACCAGCCCTGTGGTGTGGTGGTGAGGGTGGCTGGCTACAGTGCAGCAGGAACTGGATTCAGGACCTGCTGGGAGCATCTGTTTTGCCACTGCTTGTCGCCCACAAAACACTTGAAAAGAAATGGAAGTCAGGTCGCTTGTGTTTGTGGATCACCAAATGGTTTTCAGTGATATACATTCGCTATGATAGCAATCACTATTTTGCAATCACTATCATGACATGGAACCCAAGATGAGTAGTCTGGGCATGGGAGACAAGAAGAGGACATTAAGTTACTGGAGGGTGCATCACAGGGTGACAAAGATGATCAAGGGGCTGGGGACATCATATGAGAGGAGGCTAAGGGAGTTAAACATGTACTTGCTGGAGGAGAGGAGGGACAGGGGATGTGATTTAAACCTTTAAGTACATGAAAGAAATAAACAAGACAGGTACAGAGGGGCTGTTCAAAGTAAGGGAGGTGAGGAACACTAGGGCCATGATATGAGACTGGAGGGAGAAAGGTTCAGGAGGGAGATAAGAGACACTTTTGTACAGAGAGGTGGTATCTCAGTGGAATGCGTTACCTGCAGAGGTGGTATCCAGTAGAACAGTGGACTGTTTCAAAGGGTGGGACAGGACAAGGGAGGGTCAATGGAGGGGCAGGGTGGAAGGGAGGCAGCTGCAGAATAGGGTGCTAGCTGCACATTCGAGCAGACTTGATAGACCTCTAGGCTTTTATCTGTTGGCAAGTTTCATGTGTTCGTAAGGACATAGATAAGGTGGAGACTGTCCAGTGAAGGGCAACAAAGATGGTGCAGGGCTTACACCACAAAACATATGAGGAGAGACTAAGGACTTCAATATACTCGCTGGAGGAGAGGAGACAGTGGGAGGACATGATTGAAATTTCAAGTACCTCCAGGGCATAAAAAGGTGCAAGTGGAGGACCTTTTGCAATGTAGAAAAGTACTAGAACAAGGGGCAAAATATAAAATTGGAGGGGTAGATTCAGAGGTAATGTGAGGAAGTTTTTACACAGACTGGGTAGTCAGTGCTCTAATATTCTGCCACAGAAGTTAATGGGGCAAGCACAGTGAAGGGTTTAAGCATGCCTGGGCCAGGCACAAAGGATGCTTGAGAGGGAGGGCATGATAAAAGGCCATTGATCACATATGGTCAGTGTCCACATACAATGTATAGGGCCTGCTGGGCAGACTGATGGGCCTAGCAGTCCTTATCTGCTGACAATTTCATATTTTTATGTTTCATTGCCTGGAAGTGACCACAACATGGTGTGGTTTCACCCAGACATGGACAAAGAAAAGATAGGAACTAAGATGAGAGTGCTGTACTTCATGAAGGCAGTGTATGGAAATATGGGGTGCTATTCTGGAAGGGACCCTCTGGAATCAAGGTAAAATGGGGTGAACCAGAAATCGGCCATCATTTCATTTCATTTCATTTCATTTCATTTTTATTTGTTAACTGGATAAGGACGCTAGGACAAACCCATTTCAGGGCTGACCCAACAGAAGACAGAGACAATAACCAAACACTACAAGTTACATTAGACAAAACAAGTACATGACTACATAGAGTACAAATAAGCCATAAACGATTCTTAAAATTTAAAAGAAGTGGAAGAACAAACTTCAAGGGCAGTGCATCCGAATTGAGGGCTGCCACTGAGAATGACCTTGCACCCACTTTAGTTCAAAAGAAGGCATTTTCAAAATAATGCCACTATTAGAGCACAAGTTATAGATAGAGGCCTTACTATAACCAAGTCTGATAATGTGTATGTGATATTTAAGAAAATAGATTTGAAAACTTGACAGCCAAAATAAAACATGATCCTATTATTCAATGCTAGCCAACCAAGCTTAGAGTACATTAAACAATGTTGAGATTGAAATGAACAGTCCAGAACAAACTGGTGAACATTATTATAGGTCACAGTTAGCACTTTAAGCTCACCAAGTGAGAGACTATAATAAAGACTAACAACATACTCAAAGTGGGACAAGAGTATTTCCATGGCAATAGACTTTCTAATATCTTCAGAAAAATATTTCTTCATTTTAATAGAATACACAATTTTTGACTGACTTTATTACTGATGTCTTTACCTACAAGGAAAAAGTTAAACTTGGGTCCTGTAGGACTCCCAAATATCTAAATTCTTTACAGATTCTACAACGGTGCCTCCAGGATTATAAATCAACAAAGTAGGATCTTTTTCAACAAATGAGGAGTTCTAAACACCATTGATTTTGTCTTGCTAACATTAAGAACCATATGATTACTAGTAAACCAAGTATAAGCATCAAAACAATCAGATTGTAATATAGATGCTAGTTGAGAGCTTGAACAAGATTGAGAATAAATTATCAAATTGTCCACATAAAGAAGACAATTACAAGCCTTAAAAATAGAAAAGAGAATTAACAAACAATGAAAATAAAAGGGCCCAAATGGACCCCTGAGGTACAGTACCCCTAAATTCATGGTTCTAATGGAGGAAGTAACTAGCTCTATACCGACAACCTGTGACCTATTGTATAAATAGTCTCTGCTCCAGAGCAAAGGACCTTGGAGAAACCAAGAAGGCCCAATTTGAGCATAACATGGGTTGATTAATAAAGGTCGAATGCCTTGGTCAGGTCCATGAACACCGCCCCTGTTAACAGGGCCATGTCAAAACCCTGAGGAGGCACTCGAGAACCTGACCAGTGCAGTCTCTATTCCATGGTTCGCTGAAAGCCATGTTGCTCTGAGCAGAGAACAGTATATTTCTCCAAATACTCAGTAATTTGATTCGCTACCACTTTTTCAAGCAATTTATTCAACGGATTGGGAACTGATATAAGCCTAAAAGTCACCAAAAGAGTCAGCACCAGGTTTTTGGAGAATTGGAACTACCTTAGCTTGTTTCCATATGAATGGAAATAGGCCTGTAATAAGGCATAAATTAAAATTGTACAAAGAGAGGAATCAATTTGAGATGAAATCAACTTGAAAACGACTGTCCAATCCTTCATCACAGTCGACACACTTATTGGGCAAGATAGTAATTAATTTAACCACTGCTAACTTTGTGATCCTTTTAAAGTAAAATGTAGGTCTTTCACTCAAGACCTTGCTTGTATAAGTTAGTCGAGGAATTAGAAAAATGGCTTCCATAGCTAGAAAAGTCAGAAAATGTATTGTTAAATTTCTCCGCTATAACTAAAGGATCATTAAAACTCCATCCAAAGATGAGAATCCTGATAGTTGACCCTTCAGATGGGGCAAACAGGTATTTACAGAATTCCAAAATTTTTAGGATCTGCCCAGTTCTCACTCAATTGTTTTTATGAACAGATTATTTAGCACTATTCACTAAATTACTAACTTTATTCCTTAAGAAATGATAGCTATCAAAAATACCCTTGACGGTAACTGCTCATTATTTTGCCAAGCAAGATTTCTTGCCTTAATCCACTCTTTCATTTCACCATTGAACCACCTATTCACAAACCCTTTTACTCTTAGGGTGGATATTCAAACTGCGCCCAAAAATGCGCAATAGCAGGAGGTTAACAAGTCCATTGCCATTACGCACAATAGACGCCATATTCAAACATGGAGCAAAGCCAAATTGCTCGCCCAGCCAACGCCTGAATATTGCACAACCCGTAGCATAGCGAACCAGGAAGGGAAGCTGAGCAGATGATGCGCTATAGCGCAACAAGGGCAGCCCAGCTGAGCAGTCCAGAGGCGCCATAGCGCAAGCAGGAGCCCCCCAGCAGCAGAGCAATGGAACTGCACAACCAGGGAGGTAGGCAGGGTCCCACCACCCATGCCACAGATGGGCACAGGAACACACTGCAGAACTGACAATGCACCCCACACCCCAAGCACAGCATAACTGGGGAGGGATGGAATATCCACTGACCCATGGGGACAAGCAAACAAAAGCACAGCCGGGCCATGTTGCCCCAGCACACCCACTGGCAAGCTGAGACTGCCACACAAGGGGGTGGACCACCCCAGTGTACAGTAGGTCCCCCTGTGCACAGCACACCCTGAACTGTGACCCCAAGACACCCCATGAGCAGTGACCATCACTGCAGGAATCCCTATGCATCCCCATCACACTGCAACCTCGTATACCACAGAACCATACAAGCCAGACCCACCATGAGCACCCAGCAGTGGGTGGCAGCACATGGCAATGCAACAACGACAGACACAGTGCCAACATGCACAACCCTCTGAGGCACAGCTGAGACACTGAACATGTGTCACCACAAGTGGTACCCACATGGGAAAGGGTGTGCCTGACACCACTGCCATTGACACAGCACCCTGCACAGTAGACAGGTGTCACAGCGACCCACCACGAGCCACAGCAGCCAGCACAGACACCCACAGTGGTGCGTGAAGCATGCAGCGCACTGGATGCAACACAGTGCAGGGGCAACACACACCCATACCTCGGGGACACCAACACAGGGACGCAGTAGTGTGGTAACCCAGCCTCCAGTGTGGGCACACGTAAACTGTGCACACAATGCCTGCAGTCCACCATGACATGACACCCACCCTGTGCATGTACTGTGGCCCTGTATGCCACCAGCATATGCCTGGAGCACAAGTCACAGACAGTGCTGCACTGCCCCTGCAACACACACAAGACACAGCATGGAGGTGAGACAGCAACTGTGAGGCCACAGTGTCACCCGAGGCAAACATGCACCCCACCGGTGACAGGTGGCAACCCAGCATCATGACGGTCACAGTGGATGACCTGCAGGGACAGCACCCACTGACAAGGCAGCAGACTTGGCAGACCACAGACATGCAAGGGTGTCAGCTGCAAGCCAAGGACAGCTTGACAGGGCACAATGGACACAGAGCAGGCACTATGGAACACTGCACACAGCAATGCAATGCACAGTGAACAACACACACCACAGATACCGACTGAAAGCCACTCCCACACCAGAGACACCTCCCCACGCACGCACACACATACCCATGACTATACCACCCCAGATGCCATGCACACCACTGCAACTGAGCACTTATAGTCAGCTGCAAATCATAGACCACCACAGTATTCATATCAAAACAACTGTATTACAAAAAGAACAACAATAAGAATAACAACAACAAGAACTATATACATATGTACAAAACAGGGGTGGGGTACGGGTACAAGGTAGGGGGTGGGTAAGGGCAGGGGTGAACAACTGGGAGAGGGGAAGGTGGGGTGTGAGGATAGTAAAGGAGGGAGGTGATGGGAAGCTACTGTCTCCCAGCCTGCTCCCCTGCTGCCTGGTGCTGGTCCTGGGGCCTCTTCTCCTCACACCCCATGCTGCTGTAGGTCCTGCAGGATAACGAGGAGTCCATTGCTACCTGCATAGCTGCTTCATGGACCTCTCTATCCATCGTAGTATCCAGACACTTAGGACAAGGGATCAGAGTCAATGGGTGTGACTGTCCATATCCCTGAAGCCCACCATCATGCATGGCATATTGCCAGTGCCCTGCTCCTGATGGACTGCACCCACCCACAGTGACCATGTGCACAAGACATGCCCAACCAGGCAGCAACAGCCATGTGTACCACTGCACACACACACCGCCCATGTCCAGCACAGCACAACCAAGGCTGTACAGTAACGTTGCTGTAGCGGTGGACAGGCAGTGCACAGCCATGTGCCCAGTGCATGCATAGACCACCATTGATGCATTCCCAGACATGCAGTGCCACTGGACAGTGCTGACTGTCACATGTCGCGTGCATGGCAGTGGTGTCCATGGATGGTGGCCATGCCCTGCCCCCCACCCTGTCACACAGCATGCAATAGCAATCATGTTGTCATGGCACTCACCTCATCGGGCTGCTGCTGGTGTCGTGGGTTCTCCACCACCATGCTCGGCACCGCTGGCACCACTCCCTGCTGTTCAGCCATGGCCCCTCCACTCTGCCATGCCTGTGGGAAACAAAGGTGAGAAACACATCAGTGCAATCCCAAAGCATATTCCCCTGCCCCGATGAGTGTGCCCACCACCCAACCAGACCCATACATCACATATCCTGTTAACTCCCACAGCCAACCCTAGACCAACCCTCCCCATGTGCTGGACACAATAGACAGTGTTACCCATATGGACCATACAGGTGCATAGACGGATCACCCACCTGGCCGAGGCACCATGCCCTCCTGGCACACGACCGCAGATGTGTCAGTAGCACCGCTCCCTCCTCTGCAGGTCCCCATAGTGGTGCCTGCACTGTTCCGTGGACCTCCGCTTGGCCAGTGGCCCTCCAGCTCAGTGGTCACCTGTTGCCACACTTGTGTCCTGGCCTTGTCTAGGGATCCTCCCATATAGTGGGCCATAGCGAGGCTTCACAACAGCCACCAAGTTTGACAGCTCAAGAGCACCCACTGGGGCTTTTCTGCATGTCATCTCTAGATGTATAGTAGGCAATATGGTGCTCGCGGTCGCGGCAACCCGACGTGGAATTGCTGCGCACATACAACGCTATTCTCTATCGCGCTGTTGGTACAGCACCGCTAGTCCCTATTGCGCTGTCACCTAACAGCACGAGAGCTGCAGACATGCCATAATGACAGCACCAAGGGGGCAAGGTCGGGCACAGGGTCATGGGTCTCTGGCGCATGGCCACGCACAGCACCATCGGACGTCTATGCATCCAGCGTGATTGGTCACCTGTGTGCCACTGCCACAGCGAACTATTGCGCAGTTGTGCCACAGCGCCATGTAGTGACCGTCGCTGTGGCGCCACTGGCACAATGGTGGCCATGCCCTGAATTGCCTATCGTGCACAGCACATCATCAGCGTGGTAGATGCCTGTGTCAGCTACCTGGGCATGCACAGTGCGGTGTACTATACAGTCACAGAACTGCGCCATTGGATCAACACGTTCACCCGTATGCAGCAAAGCATAAAGCGCCGATTCAGCCGCCATATGCAAATCATCCAATCAGCCATTCAATGGCACAGCAGCACAATTTGCATCTCATTAAAGTTGCTCCACACCTAATTTGCATGGATTGCACTATAAATATGCGACACTGTTCTGCAGTGGCCATATTCGGTTACTGCAGTTGATAGGTGAGTTGCATGCATTGTGATGTTTCTGGACTATGGCCTCAGGGAATTGCTGTGTAATGCACAGTCACAGGTGACCACCTCACCTATACAGGCTGTGAAATGACCGAGCAAGGACTGGGTGAGGAGGATGATGGTGGTGGAAGAGGACGCCTAACTACTTAAGGCTGAGATGGAGGCTCTCTTCGAGGCCTACCTGGATGAAGAGCCACTTCTCAGTGGACAGCGGGCACCTCAGGCCCATGCTGCTGCATGGGAGGGTGGCACATACATCAACCTGCACGGCAGCCACCAGCGCCTGTGCAGGAGTGTAAAAGAAGATAGGAACCGACAGGAGGAGGTGAAGGTGAAGGTGGCAGCCATCAGGGTGGCATGTACTGCAACAGGCGGGGCCAGCCTGAGGTGGTGCAGCTGACTCCGGCAGAGGACAGGCTCACTGCAAGCATGCAGCGCAGTGCCATTGAGGGTATTCCTGGAGGTGGCTTCCAGACAGGTGGTAGCCCATCACTGCATGGTATGTCATGGTCGGGGGAAGGAGATCACATGCACTAATGTGTCCTTCCTTTCTGTTACAGATCCTGTGCATCTGCAGGGGTCAGTGGTGGAGGGCTTGTCCACTGTGGACAGCCATCCGGAGTTGGAGGAGGGACCATCCACCTCCGCAGGTTGCTGGCATGCACTGCACCAGTGTGCACGCCTGGCTACCATCACTGATGTCGTTGAGACAGGTGTGGGGTGCCCTTCCTGTGTCTCAGCAGTCTGGCATGCAAGCATGCCAGCACGCTGTGGCTGTGGCTGTGGCACAGACCTGCACCATTGATGATGCAATGACCACTATGGACATTGACATGTGTGTGTCACAGAATGGACACACAGCAGGACAACTCACACCCATGGACCTAGCTGGTTCCGACGGTGTGCCAGCATGTCAGCACAGTCCCAGGCTGTGCCTGTCAGCACCTGTGGGGCAGCACTGGTGGCTGTGCAGGTCACTGGCACTGTTGTGGCCACGGCAGTGGAACAACTGATCCCTTGAGCACAGCAGGTGGAGGGGCTGCAGCAGCAGTCACCCACGGGACTGAAGGTACAGGGTTCAGCGGTGATGTAGATGCACTGCTTGTGGACTTGCCCATACCTGGTCCTGGTGAGCAGCGCCCACCCTCAAGGGGTGCTGTACATCAGGCCCTTCCATACCCTGAGGGACAGGTTGCCAATGTGGCAGACAACCTCTTGACAAGCACACCCACCTGCTGCAGGCATCAGTACAGCAGCAGATGGGGTTGCAGTGTCCAGGGAGGCACTGTGTGTGGCTCTGGAGTGGCACAGCAGGGACAACGAGAGGATCCTGTCACGGATTGACCATTTTGGATGGATGTGGCTGCCGCCATTGACAGGCAGACACAGGCATTGGTCACTGTCGTGGCCACATTGGGCATACAGTCAGGTGCCCTGTGCCACTCACACTGCACAATACGCTATCCACTCCCGTTCCCGGCATCGTGCGACACCCACCCTGTTGACGCCGGGTTCAGCTGTGGCATCCCGAGCACCCTGGTGCAGGAATGTTCGGTGCTGCAGACCCCTGTTCGGCAAGGTCACATTCATGCAGTGGAACCCTGGTGGTCCATCGGTGCCACCCCATGAGGCCTGTGCTCAGCCTGCCAGTGAAACATAGAAACATAGAAGTTGACAGCAGATAAGGACGCAAGGCCCATCCAGTCTGCCCATTTCTTTTCTACCTTATAAATGTGCCATCGGCCTTTGCTATGTCAGTGACCTATCTATTCATAGTCATTTGTATTGCTCCTTATGCCTATCCCATGCCTGTTTGAAGCCCTGCACTGTATTCATAGCCACTACTTCTTGTGGTAAGCCATTCCATGCATCTACCACCCTTTCTGTGAAAAGAATTTCCTCACATTTCCTTAATCAGCCTCCCTCTAATCTCATGCTGTGTCCTCTTGTCCTGCTATTTTTCTTATATTTAAACATGTTAGACTCTTTCACCTTGTTTATGCCCTTAAGGTGTTTAAATGTCTCGATCATATCACCTCTCCCTCCTTTGCTCAAGGGTATACATATTGAGCTGCTGGGTCTCAGCGGGCCCTTACGCATCCAAGGTGGCTGTGGCACTGTGCACGCAAGACTGGAGCTGTCTCCAGTGCGGCCCCTATCTGGTGCTGTCCTGTGTGCAATGTGTGTTTCAGTGGGCAGTGCACCAGTGGGTGCCCAGCCCTACATGCAGACACATGGACCACCTGCACACCTCCCAACTGCTGTCCACAGGTGCATGTGCATGATGATGCCTGCATTGTGCTGTACACCAGTGCAAGGTGCCCAGCATCTGACACACGTACATGGACAGTCAGTGGACATGGTGGCCTGTGGACATGTGTGTTTTAGTATCTGTGTTCTGCTCTGTTGTGCACCTGACCCTGTGCACTTTGTGCCCATTGTGTGTGTGTGTGTGTGTCTCCGTCCATATGGCATGTTACTGTTCACCCTCCCTGGTTTTATGTGTGTGCTTCTGTGCCCTGCCACTTCCCTTGCCATCATGCACCCCTGTCATGTTTCCCTGTGTGTATGTGGGTTGTGCCTAGCCACTGTTGGTTGCTCATGGCTCCATAACTTACCTGTGTTGGGTGAAGTGCTCTTCTGTGATGGTGTCCCGGTGCAGCTGGGCCAGCCGGATCAGTCAGGGTCACATCATCCAAGGGGGCTGTCCATCCCCATCATCACCGGAGTCACCGTCATCCCTATCGCTGTCCCCCTCTTCGACCTGTACAGCTATCCCACAGTCTTTGGCCATGTTGTGCAGGATACAACAGGCCAGGAATATCCCACAGGCCTTTGAGGGGCTATACTGTAGGGCACCACCAGGGTGTCTAGGCATCAGAGCGCGCCTTCAGCATCCCAAACACCCACTCAATGATGTTGCATGTGGCGGCATGTGCCTCATTGAAGCATTGCTGTGATGGGGTCGTGGGCGCTGGTAGGGTGTGAGCAGTCAGGACGGAGTGGGTATCCACTGTCACCTGCGTGGAGATAGTGGAGGTTAGTGTCTTGTTCAGGCTCATATTGCCCCAACCCTAAGTGCCACACCCATGGCACCTGTGGCTTCACCCACCCTTGCCCCCAATTTGTCAGTCCTACATGCATACTCACCCACTAGATGTCCTGTGGGGATGTCCCCACTCTCAAATCGATGGCACAGTGCTGACTGGTACCATATGAATGAATCATGTGCTCCGCCAGGGTGCGTGGCACAGACATTGATGATGCACCCACTGGCATCACACACCACCTGGCAGTTGACACTGGCATAACCCTTCCGATTCCTATAGGTGGCCCCATCAGGGCCGGTGGTGTCTGAATGGCCACATGGGTGCAGTCTATCACCTCCTAGCATGCCAGGCATATGTGCTACCCTGTGGAACTCCTGTATGTTTACTGTGCACTCCGCCGTGGTGCTGAGGAAATGGATGTACTCCGCAGCATGTGGCAGCAGTGCGCTGAGGAGTTGGGTGAGAATCGTGATGTGGCTGACTGTGTTATGCCTGTGGTGTCCCCTGTTGGTCTCTGGAAGGTACCTGTGGCGAGCAAGCATGCAGGCTGTTACCTTTGTCTCCACTGACAGAGCGTGACTCCGTCGTGAGGGTGCCTGCATCACATCACTGCACAGCTCACAGAGCCGCCTCAGTATTGCCCTGTTCAGGTGGTACCAGCCCACAATCTTGACATCTGAGTAGAGCTCAAAGCTGATGCGGGCTCGGTACTGCCTGTTAGGGGCGTGCCGCCCGGCAGGCCTTCCACGGCCAGTCCCCTGCAGCATGCCTACCCCCTCATTACAACTTCCATGTGGAAGCTGGCACTGTCCATGTCCCTGGCTTGTTGTCCCCAGCTGTTGTTGCTCTGTTGCCCCCGCTGTCCTGACTGCTACCTCCACTGCACCGGGTACACCTACTGGCCTCTGCACTCTGTGGCCCCACAGAGCTTCCCTTGCCCTATTCTGTCCTCTGCTCTCCCTGGCCTGCACTCTTTCTTCCTCTGGCCTTGTCTGTCTCCCTGCCTCATGTGACTTCCCTGTAGCATTCTTGCCTCTTCCTTGATCCTTTTATTTTGGCTCATTTCTGCTATGGCGCACTTCCGCCTCTGATCCACTGTTGCGCATTACGCGAAGCCTTTGAATATCCTTTCGCACTTTATGCATGGTTCCACCCCTTCAGTTGTGCATGTCTTCATTAGCATTGCGCTGTTGCTCAGCATGTTTTCAGTGGCGCCAACCTGCCTCCGTCATCATTCGCAGAATGGCGTGATGCTGACTTTACAGGCGCGAACCCTATTGCGCATTGCGCAACCCTTTGAATATCCCACCCTAGTTTACATAAGGGAAAATAGACTTACTGAACTGGTCAGAGTTGCTTACAAAATAGTCTACCTCACAACTAGGGTCTGGAACTAAATCTAGAACAGACCAATCAAAGAAAGACTGTAGAACCAAATTTTGAGAATCAAAATTCTTGAAGTTACATGATTGAATAATCCTAGGGATACCGTTCCCTTTTAAAATTCAAGACACAATAAGTGGCCTGGTGATCACTGGTAGATTCAGCAAGGATCCGGAAGAAGAAATAATAGTAGATCTGTTGGTATCAATCCAATCAAGAACGGAATGATTTCCAGTAAAATGGTGAAGCCTGGTGTGTTCTGCAATCAGCTGAGGTAGACTATAGAGTGCAAAATGTGTCCAATCCCAAACCAGCCGACTGCAACCAGTTCAAGTTTATATATCCCACTAAGGAAAATCTGAGGAACACAAATGATTAGATGCTTTATCCAAAAACTCCCTCAACCCAACTAACCCACAAGTAGGGGATTATAAATGCAACCCAAAGCAACGTATTTCTTACCTCTCAAAAAACCACTAACAATAGCCAATCATTCTGAGGTCAGAGATAATACTACTGTCCAATACAGATACAGGTAAATTTTACCTAATTAGCACTATGACCCCACCCCTTTCTTACATCCTTTCCTATCAGCCCGAGTAACTTTATACCCAGGAATTAAACAGTTATTATCTGAAGCAGAATGCTTCAACCAAGATTCAGATAAAACCAAAACATCATGCTTGTTATTTAGAATGATAATTTCAACCTCCGTTTTTTGAGAGGTAACTTCTTACATTTAGATGCATTACTACTGGATATTATCATTAGCTCTAACACTCCCTGTCACTTGCCTCCCTGCTCACACCCAGACCTCCACATATGGACTAAACTCCTCGAATGTATCACAGCTACAAGTCCCTAGATGCAAATCTACTTAAGGCACATGTGCCTTTCCCACTCTGCTTCTAAATATTGGAACTCCTTGCCACCTGAAACACATGAGGTGCCAAACCATCACATCTTCATAAAAATACATCAAAATCTGTTTGTTGACCTTCCCAATTGTACCTGTTTTAACCCACCCTAGACCACCTCCGTCAGAACTTTTAAAGACTTCTGCCCTCTTACCATGCTAGCATACTTGTGTATCCAGCATATCTACCTTGCTCATATCTATCCCACTGCTTCCCTCCACTTTTCTCTTCTCTTCTCTCCCTACCTCTACCCTACCTTTTCCTCCCACCTCTTGGAGCCCTTGGTTTCTCCAACTAACTCCAGAGGAGGCCTGGCACAACCTCCTATTAGTACTCAAAACTTCCTGGTCTCTCTCCTATCTCACCTACCCCTCCTCCCCTTCCTCATCTTTTACTTATGTCCTCCCCTTAGCCGAAAACTCACCTCATAACATCCTGAACCCTATCTATGATTCTTGCACTCATTTAACCCTCATAGTCTTAGCTCCCCACCACCTGCTCCTAACCTTCTGTACTTTTAATTAATTTGCTCTATTCTTTTAGTCTTGTCTGCTGTGCTCCTCAAGATTATATTAATTGCAGTTATTTCTGCTCCTTATTTCTCAAATGTTGCTAAATCCTCCTATCCAATTGCCTTGTGTTAGGCTATTTAACTGCACAGCTGCATTGATTTGCTTTGTTTGTTGCATTGCTGCATTGACTTGCATTGTTTGCACTGCTGCATTGTTTTGCTTTGTTTGCTTTAACACTTTGATGTGAATTTGTTTGTTTGCCTTCACTGCTCTTTGAATGTATTACCACCTTATTATCACCTGGTTTTGGATCTTGATGTAATTTGATGTCTCTTTTACCTTTAATGTCCTTCTTGTAACCTCCCTGGTCATGCCTGAAATATTCATCTTCATGACTAGTGCACCTTACCTGATCAACAAAATGAAATAAATAAAATTACCTTCAACCCATGTTGTGTCACCACGTCTTCCCACAGACTACTGGAACAGAGTTGGTGGAGGGTCCTGGGTTTAATTCAGTGTCCCTGATAATATCAGTAGTAAATGCTGTAGTGCTGTCCTCACTAATACTAGCAAGATTAGTACCTTCAAAGCTGGGCTCAAATCTCTCCTTGACTCTAAAATGAATTGTACCTGCCTGCACTAATGTAATAGTATCTCACCCCAGTTTTCCATTTACCTACCCTCTCTATATTTTCAGCTATATACCACTTTTTTCTTAGCCTACTCCCCTAACCCCAATTTACCTGATGATGGCCTCCCTTGGTTGAAAGCTCCACCCTCTTCTCCCACCTCAGATGATGCCACCTGCCTGCACTAATTTGATAGTACCTTGCCCTCAGTTTTCCATTTACCTACCTACCCTACACCTTTCTGCTTTATACCACTTTTTCTTTAACCCGCTCCTACCCAATTACCTGACGATGGCCTCACTTCGTTGAAAGCTCCACCTCTCTCCCATCTCAGACGATGCAACCTTTGGCTGATCCCCCAACCCCTCTTATCAAATCAGTCTATCAGTTAATATTTACTAATTTGATATGTATAAGTTCAAATTTTACTATTACTGTCTCAATGTTCTTTTGTCTCTATTTTTTTCTCTGTAAACCTTGTATTTTTGTAATGTTTGTTCAACACTGATGTGAAACCTTTGAAAATGAGTCCTTGACTCAAAGGTATTAATGCCAAACTGAAATAAATAAAAAATAGGACGATGCCAAACCCTTTAGACTACTACTACAATTTCAAGCAAACCCCTTGGAAGATAGTGAAAAGTAGAAACTAAAGGGTGAAAACCACAACCTCTGAAACCATTATTAGATTGTAGTAACAACCCATAAATATCTGTAACCCTACATTTATATACTAACATATTGGACACACTATAATCCAAATCAGGGTTTGTCCAACTATCCTCAGATTCAATACAGCCAACTGTAATACTATTTTACATACGACTGAACAAACTAATACTGCACAGTTCCACCTAGTTACCAGAGTGCCCTGCATTCTCTAAGGGCAGCAAATACTCCAGCCTAATTCCAACTATACTAGCATGCCCCAGCTCCCACAGCTCCTCGGATTCCTCTGACTCTACACTTGGCCACACTTAACCACAGAAAGCTGCCACCAAGATGCCATTGTGTCTTGAGAGTGCTGGATATTTAAATCCCGTTACCTGCTGAATTGGGCTGCCACCACAAATCGGTGGGAGGGGGTGGCTCGTCCAGTAAGCTAAATGACTGCAGCTAAGCAGCACAGGTGGTGAAGCTGCCAAACAGGTAGCATTCAGAGAGGACCCAGCTGCAATTAAGGGCTAGGCAGAGATCCAGGGTCAGGAGACCAATAAAATAAGCAGTCTCGGAGCTGAAATAAAGTGCAGTTACAGTACAATTGTGCAACGTTCATTCTGCATGCAGCAGCAAGTAAAGGCAACAGCAGCAAATAGGTGCAATCCATCAGCCTCAGCAGCAAACTCAGCATGCACTCGCATACTCAGCTCAACTCTTCACACTTCCAGCAGCAATTAAAGTGCAGATACTCATACTATGGCACAGTTCATCTCACATCCAGCAAATATTAAAAAGAATGCAGCAATACATCACAAGACAGTCACAACAGCAGCTTATGCAGGATGAAAGCAATCAAAATAATGCATCCGTATCTTCTCTGGTTAACATATGGCAGTTCATTCATTCAGATGCAGTGTAAAAACAGGTGGTGAAATTCACTCACTCTCCTTCTCAGCAGCAAGCGTGACTACATAGGCTGTGAGTTACCCTTCTAGATTCCTTCGACCTCCACAAAAGCACAGACCAGCTCAGATGGTAAAGTAGAATATCAGGGGAGACTGCCGCTCTCCTCTGACTCCGCTCTTGGACGCACTTAGCCGCAGGAAGCTGCCCTCAAGACACCACCACATCTTGATACTGCTGGATATTTAAACCCCGTTACCTGCTGAATGGGCTGCCACCACCAATCGGGGGTGGGTGTGGCTCCATGCACCAAGCTAAATGATAGGGAAGGGCTACTGGCAACCAGTAATGTGTGCAGCCAAATGAAGAACAAAATGCCAGAGCTAAAAGTCCAGCTGGTTTGACAGGGATGTTGCTTAGGCAGTTAAGGGCAAAAGGCTGCCTTCAAAGATACAAACACTCCAGGAGCAGCAAGGACAGGGAGGAATTCAATAGCAAAGCAAAATAAGTTAGCAGGGTAATACAATTGGAAAATACCAAGAAGGAACCATAGATGGCTGAAAGAGTAAAAATAAGAAATAAATATATACTGTATAAATAAATGAGGCTTTCTTCCAGTGCTCGAGGGTTATCAAGGACAGGAAGTCAGGGTGAAAAGGAGAAGGAGGGTGAAGGATTATGTGTAAAAGGAAGAGGTACTTTATGAGTACTTCTGGTCAGTTTTCATGAAACAGAAGGACAGCCCAGTTCCTCAGGGAAACTGGAGGGTATAATTGGGGAGGAGTCATGGAAGAAGTGGTAGACACTGATAGGGTTAGCAAAGGTTTAAAATCTCTGAAGATGGATAATTCGCCAGGACCGGATGGCATACACACAAGTGTTCTGATTGAATTAGCAGATGTGCTGGCACCTCTCTAGAAACAGGAGTGGTTCTCTTGACTGGAGAACAGCACATGTAGTGCTGCTACATAAGAGTTGACTGATGGACAACCCAGATAATTATTGGCTGATTAGTCTGATCTCAATATGAGGCAGCTCATGGAGACCATTCTGAAGGAAGTACTGGTGATGTCACTAGAAGATAATGGACTCCATGACAATAGGCAGCATGGGTTCATGTTGGGCAGTCCTGTCAGACCAACCTGATTGATTGCTCTGATTGGGTAACAAGGACAGTAGACAAAGGCCAAGTAGTGGACACACTGTATTTGGATTTCAGTAAGGCCTTTGACTCAGTTCCCCACAGGTGATTGATTAGGAAGCTGGTGGTCTTGGGGGTTGGAGTGAAACTAATTTGTTAAAACAATGGTTACAGGATAGAAACCAGAAGTTTGTGGTTGGGGGATTCTCGGATGCTAGGTCAGTCACTAGTGAGGACCCACAGGGCTCTATGCTTGACCCAGTGTTATTCACCATCTTCATCAGTGATATTGATGAAGGGGTAAAGACAAAATATGCCTTGTTGCAGATGACACAAAGCTCTGTGGGAGGGTGGACACAGACCTGGCTAAACTAGAGAGATGATCAGGTATCTGGCAACTGACAATCAATGCCAAAAATATAGGTAATGCACTTAGGGGTGAAGAACCCAGAGACCACATATTATCTGGGGATGTGCAGGTCACCAAGTCAGTGGAGGAGAAAGACTTGGGTATGATAATCACAGGTAACATTAAGCTCTTGGCACACTGCAAAGAGCAGTGGCCAAAGTGAATAGGATGCTAGCATGTATAGCCAGGAGTATAACCAGTAGAATGGTGGAGGCCATCCTGTTACTGAACAAGTCACTGGTTAAGCCACATCTATAGTAAAGTGTGCTGTTTTGGAGCCATTACCTAAAGAAAGATGGTATTAGTACAAAATCCTAACATGCAAGATCCTGAGTGCCAAAAGCCTGACTCCATTATCCCGACAGGCAGATATCCAACAAAGGCAAAATCCCAACAATGGACTGCCCATGAACTTACACTGCCATGGAGTTGGTTATATTATTTAATGGGGTGCAGTAGATGGTGCCCACAAAGATAATATAATCAATTCTGTTTCATTGTAACTTCCAGTGTCAGGCAGTCTGCTGCCATGATTTTACCTCTGTTGGGTACCTGTCTGTTGGGATAATGACATCTGCTTTGGCAGTCAGGATCTTGCATGTCAGAAATTGAACTATAACCAAGAAAGACATCCACTTACTGGAAAAAGTGCAGAGAAGGGTGACCAAGATGATCCAGGGACAACAGTGTAGCCGCTACGAAGAGAGACTTAGAGATCTTAACATATACTCCTTAGAGGATAGAAGGAAACTGGCAACATCATTGAAACCTTTACAGTGTCTTCAGAAAGTATTCACCCCTTGGATTTTGTCACATTTTGTTGTTTACTACCAGAGTTTATAATGCATTGAAATTATTTATTTCCCCTTGATTCACACAGCATACTCAACAATTTAAGGGCAAAAATATTTTTATTGAGTAACAAAATTAAAAACTGAAATATCTTGTTTACTTAAGTATTCACCCCCTGAGTCAATACTTTGTAGAACGTTTAGCAGCAATTACAGCTTTGAGCCTTCTTGGGTATGTCTGTATCAGATTTGCACATCTGGATTTGGGGATTTTTGCCCATTCTTCCTTGCAGATTTGCTCAAGCTCTGTCAAGTTGGATGGGAGTGTCGTGAACCGCAATTTAAGTCTTTCCACAGATTCTCAATGGGATTCAAGTCTGGGTTTTGGCTAGACCACTCAAGGACATTCACCTTCTTGTTCTGAAGCCACTCCAGTGTTGCTTTGACTGTACAGTATGCTTGGGGTCGTTGTCCTATTGGAACATAAATCTTCGCCCAGTCCAAGGTCTATGCAGACTGATGCAGTTTCTCCTTAAGGTTGTGCCTGTATTTGGCTCCATTCATTGTTCCCTCTATCCTGACAAGTGCCCCAATCCCTGCCACTGAAAAGCATCCATAACATGATGCTGCCACCACCATGCTTCTTGGTAGGGATGGTGTTACACGGTGATGAGCTGTGTTCGGTTTGTGCCAGGCATAGCGCTTTGCATTCAGGTCAAAGAGTTCAATTTTGTTTCAGCAGACCAGAGAATCTTTTGCCACATGGTCTCAGAGTCTGCCACGTGCCTTCTTGCAAACTCCAGGCATGCTATTATGTGGCCTTTTTCTCAGGAGTGGCTTCCATCTAGCCACTCTCCCATAGAGTCTACATCTGTGAAGTGTTGCAGAGATTGTTGTCCTCTGGACAGGTTCTCCCATCTCAGCCATGGAACTCTGTAGTTCTGTCAGGGTGGTCATTGGGTTCTTGGTCACTTCCTTGATCAAGGTCCTTCTTGCCAGTTGCTCAGTTTGGGAGGACGCCTGCTCTAGGAAGAGTCTGGGTGGTTCCGTAATCTTTCCATTTCCTAACGATGGACTTGGCTGTGCTCCTGGAACTTTCAACACCCTAGAAATGTTTTATGCCTCCCAGATATATGCCTTCTCACAATTCTATCACAGAGTTCTACGGACAGCTCCTTGGTATTCATGGTAGAGTTTCTGCTCTGACATGCACTGTCAACAGTGGGACCTTATATAGACAGGTGTATTTCCTCTGAAATCATGTCAACCATTTGAACTGACCACAGGTGGACTCCATTCAAATTTTAGAGTGATCTCACAAGGAAATTGGATACACCTGAGCTCAATTTGGAGTGTCATAGCAAGGGGTGAATACTTATCAAATCAAGACATTTCAGGTTTTTATTTTAAATTACATGTACAAAAATTCCATAAGTTTCATTCCACTTTGACATTATAGAGTAATTTGTGTAGATACGTGACAAAAATCCCATATAAATGTATTTTAATTTGAGTTTGCAACATCACAAAATGTGACAAAATCAAAGGGGATGAATACTTTCTGAAGGCACTGTAAGTACCTTAAGGATTCCAAAATGTGAACTCTGACAGTCTATTCAACCTTAGTAGGAAAAGGACCACTGGGGGTCACTGCTGCAAACTGGTGGGGGGCACTTCAAGAGGGAAATGATGTGGCAAATTTTCACACTGAAAGGGTGGTGGCAAAGTGGAATGTGTTGCCAGAAGATGTGGTCTCACTGAAGACTGTAGGGAGCTTCAGGAGATGGGTGGGACAGGTGGAACTGTGTGGAATATAACATTCCGCAGGTGGGATGCCTGTAGAATTACCATTCTGATTTCATGGAATTTCACATTTGCTTGAAAATTCTATGGAGGTTTGCCACATTTTAAATTTCAGTTATTTTGACAAAGTATGTATAGTACATATCCAAATGGCACCAAAGTTGGCAGGTATACAGGCTTGCATAAGTGTACCAAATTTTTAGATTGAAAGTGAACTGAGTTATGGGTGGCCAAAGAGTTAATCAAAATTCAATTTTCAGTTTTCCATCTAATTAAAAATATTTTATTCAAATTTCTCTACTGTTTCAGGATATAGAAAAAGGCAACATGATAATGTACACAAAGTTTTAAGCCTCAAGCTTTAAAGGTGGCTGTGCTATAGATAGCCAAACATTTTGCCATAATTTAGAATTCAGTGTAGTATAATTTTGAAAGCATTCATCAAAATGTAATACAACTGTGCAGGTATACAGGTTATTACTACATTTATGTATGCACCTAGTTTCACATTTCTACCTCCAAAGGTGCCTGAGTTAAATGCAGCTAAATATTTTCATGAAATTTCCCACAAAATAATATGACAGATTTTCAGCACCTATCATTTTGAGACAATGCACCTTAATATCAAAATATCTGTACACCATTAGACATCCTATCAACATGCAATCATGCCAAATTTCTGATCACTATCTCATCTGTCAGTTGAGTTATGACCAAATTAATATATTTCTAAAATTCCACTGAATTGAATCAAATTTTACATTTCAGTTATTATGGTGTAGTTTGCAAAGTACATTTCCAAATTATACAATGTTTGGCAGGTAAACAGGTACTTATGGCTTTCATAAGTGTGGTAAATAGCAGAGTTCTAGACTGAAAGAGGGTGAGCTGTATGTGGCCAAACATTTAATCAAAATTACATTTTCAGTTATTTCCATCTAATTTTAAAAATTCTTATCTAAATGTCTGCACAGTGTCAGGATTTAGAGAAACATATGGGTATGTGCATAAAGTTATAAGTATCAATCTTGAAAGGGCTGTGCTATAAGTAGCCAAACATTTTGCCAAATGTTTGATTTTAGTTATTTCAGTATAATTTTAAAGCTTTCATCAAAATGTTATAACATTTTTCAGGTATAAGGGTTATTACTACATTTATATATGTAGCTAGCTTCAGAGTTCTAGCTCCAAAGGTGCATGAGTTACATGTAGATACAAAATTTATGAAATTAAAAATCAAAATAAAATGACAGATTTTGAGCACTTGTAATTTTGATTCATCCCAATGTCAAGACATTTGTCCCTCAGAGCACCTATAAATTTGATATCTAGCTCAATTGACATCTCAGTTATGATCAAATTTATTAAATTAAAAAAATCCACAACACTGTGACAACATTCCATGAAAATGCATGGGGTTTCACAGAATTCTGTTGGAATTCAGCAAATTCTGAATTTTCTAATGTTGTACAGCTCTAAGGACAGGGTAAAAGGGAAGATTAGATGGAGAGGAGAGAATGTGGGAGGGAGGGAAGTTGAAGGAAGGAAAGAAGTAATGGATAGTGAGGAGGGGCAGATCACTCGTTAGAGACCAAGAGTTCTGCAAACTCGGGCAGACTAAATAGACCACAAGGCCTTTTTCTGCTGGCTATGTTTCAAAGTCTGTATTATTGTTAATAATCTGCTACTGTTTCTACTCAAGGTGATATCAAGGTAGTTAAGAGAATCCAGTGACCAGGACCCTCCTACTTCATAATCTTAGTCCTTATCTAATGCACATTTAGGGGCATGAAGGTTGCTTTGAAAATATTATGCCTGTGACCTGACAGATGCCAATAAGTATTCATGATTTGGAGCATCTCAGCAGTGGAGGTAGATGGATTTTCAATGTATATTATAAGTGGTTGCAAAAATCCAGAAGCCTGATTGACTGAGCCCTCTCCTTAGCTGTGATTAAAAGCCACAACATAATCATGGGTAACAAAAGGTGCCAGCCAACAAGTCTGCTTACCCAATTAAAATACTTCATCCAGAACTTCAGTAGCGTACCAATCCTTCTCATTCCTCTGACAAACCCCATCAGCAGTGTTTCCATCTGCCCAAAACTTCCTTCTGACTGGGCAGCTTTGGGTAGCAAGAAATATTGGTGCTGAATTAATGAGAGTTGAAAAGCTAAGATACTTCTATAGCGATTTTGAAGCTTCCTCTAATTGCTCCTCTAGGTTCTGGAAATGATTAAAGAACTGAATGGCCACAGACTGGCAAGTCCATTTCCTTCCCACATCTCCTCAGCTGTGGTGATTATCTCCGACAAACATAAAATACTGGATCTTCTAAATAATCACTTTGCTACAGCAGGGTTGGCATTAAACACTTCTCCAGCTAATACCATTAGAGCATGATTCACGCAATCTTGATCCCATATGCCTATCTTTGGCCTTCCACTCTTGATGCACTCTTATCATTTGACCCAGTCACTGTAAAAACTGAAGAAGATTTACTTTGGAATTGGATATAAGGAAGAGTGCCATCACTGACCTGATCAAGCCGTTCTTTCATAAACTTGGATACCATGTTCTTTCCATTCCTGTCATGCATTTGTTTAACATGTCCCTGTTGCAGGTACCCTACCTGCAATCTAGAAGATGGCTCATGTTATACTCCTGTTTATGTCCGCGACTCCAGTAATCTAAATAATTACGTAATTTATCATTGTTTCCCACTCTGTCTAAAATACTGGAAAGAATGGACATTATCTCAAGGCCAACAACCTCCTTAACCCAGTACAATAATGGTTTAAGCCCCATCATAGCACTATATCTCATTTGCCAATTTCACTAATGACTGGCAAACCTCCTTGGATGCAAAAATCATGTCTGTGCTTTGTTCTTGGATTTGAGCAAAGTATTCAACACTGTAGACCTCAAGCTGCTCATTACAGTTCTTAGGGACATTGGTTTGGATCACTTGGCAGTGACATAGTTTACAAATTATCTTATTGGTCACTTCCAAGGCATTACGGCAGATGATGACATCTCCTGGCTAAAACCATTGGCTCTGGGCATTCCCCAAGGTTCCATCTTAGGCCCTCTTTTATTTGTGGTTTATATAAATAATATTAACTGGGAATCAAATCCACCAAGATGCAGCTTTTGGCTGATGACACTGTCCTGTACATAGGTATGTCCTCCCAGAGTTAGCTTGTGAGGACCTTCAGTAAGATTTTATTACCCTTCAGAGGAACCACCTGCATCTAAAATTATTACTCAATGCTAAAAAACAAAGGCAATGACATTCTATCCTCATGCTAACTCCACAAAATTATGGAGCACTGGATTCACTCCGCATGTCACCACGCTGCTGGGTGAGCACCTTGCATTTGTGACAAAATGTAAATACTTGGGGCTGTGGATTGATCATAAACTTTCCTTTCTAGATCACATGGAAGAACTCTCCAAGAAACAAAACAGAGGCTTGGTCTTTTCTTTTGGATTGGATGCCTTCCACACAAGAAATTAAGGCCAGGTTGGTCCAAACCACCTTCTTGACACTTCTTGATTATGGTGACTTTATCTATGGCCAAAGCCGAGTACTGCATTATCAAACTAGACTCCTTGTATCATTTGGGCGCTAAGATTTATCTTGGGTGTACCACAATCTACCCATCATTGTGCGCTATATATCATGATTGGTTGGTACTGCTTAAATTTAGGTGCCATAGGAATGCAATCCTCTGACTTATAGAGCTATTATTCAAAAGCTTCCTCAGTTGTTCTCCAACTGTTTTCCCATAGCCACATCTGGAAGCTACACACTCAGAAGTCAGTCATTCATTTCCATCGTTGTTCCTAATATCAGAACATGGTACGGTGCAGCAGCAATAAGTCTTGCCCTACCTGTCTTATGGAACACCATACAAAAGAACTTAAAGCTTATTATGCTGGTAAAATTAGCTTTTAAGACTCTGTTCCTACGTATGGACCTGTGACTGCTTTGTTTAGTGGCCTCCACCTCCTGTGTGCTGGTTACCATTTCCTTAGATCGTAATTTGCCCTGCATCATTTGATGGCCCTTCATGACTGTGCAGTTCTCCGCTCATTCCTCCCTTGTATTCAGTACATTATCCTTTCCTTATTCCTTGCCTTCACTCCTTCCCTGTCTCCTGTTTTCCATTGCACTATTATGCAGTTATAACATTCGTTATATTGCATTGTTCACCTTGTATATACTGTGCTGTAAATATTGTAATTATTTTCTCCTTTACTATTATGTTAATTTACGTGAGCCCTTTATTCTCCAGTGTTGGATGTTAGTTGGCAGTGCATCTGTTATATATCCTTCTCTCCTCCTGCAAATGTGATTGTTATATGTTTGTACTTGTACCCCATGTCCGCCTTGCAAATGAGCTTGCCTCAGTGGTGCTCCACCTGATAAAATAAAGATGACTGATTGATTGAAACCAAACACCAGTCCCACTAGTTGACTCAATTTTATTTATTTATTTTTACTGTCACATCCACTACAACTGCCACTGACCTCCACTTGCAACATTTTTCTGCAATTCCTAGCCACCAACAGCCACTTCAAACTTGCTGGAGCTGTGGCTAGTTTATTTAATGCAGATTCACAGGCTCATCCTGAGTGCACCGTCACAGGGCACAGCTTTTGGTTTAAACAAAGTGACACTGCATTTCAAAACATGTGCAGCACTGGGCAGTACTGATTCTCACCACACAATCAGAACATGGCAACCACCGCACACGATCATTTCATAAACCCCAGACCCCATTCAGACACCACAACCACCACTTGCCTCCTGAACACAAATTTAAACAAAAATTGAACCAAATTGAAGTGGACCATAGAAACAACAATGAGCCATATCAAATTACCAACAGCCTTTAAAAAATGTACTCACTGCCTTCTCTGTATATGTGGCCCACCACTGTCACTCAGCACTTATTTCAGGGGAAGAGATTTTACATGAGTCAAAGACTCATCAGCTCCCAGTAGAAGTGCTCCATCATCGCGGACACTCTCAGGCAAAAACCCTTTTATGTACCTCGGCACATTAAAAATCACTAGCAAAACAGTTTCTACAGGATTTTTAAATTTGTCTTTTAAGTTTCTCTTCATATAAAACTTAAAACCAGTTCATAGTAACAATAATATACTCTAGGTATAGTTTATCATGGGACATGATTACTTTCGGATGCTTCATAATGCGTGATATCACGATATACCACACCCTGTTGTGTATTATTGCTTAATTATATAATAGGCAAAAAATTATTCTTGCATTTTGATTGGTCAATGGCGACCTTGAACAGTGATGTTATCCCAGCATAATACCACTGTATCAAGGTCCAGCAGAAACTGACCTTCTCACATTTTGAACTAGCACAGATTTCTTTATCCTAATCTGTAAAAATGAAAAACACACTCCACTATGTCAAAGTGTATCTCAAAAAACACAATAATTCTTTTTTTTTTTTTGCATAAATGTGCCACCTGTTCTATTGAATCACCACTAATCCAAACTGCAGTTTTTAAGCTGTCACTGTGAGTGGCTCCAAGCAGTATCCATACTCTGGTCACATGCTTGCAGTCCATTGCTCCACTATGAAAGGATTCACAGACTCCTGCTCTCTTACCAGATTGCAGGAGAGTACTTCAGGCATGCAAGCACCCCCATTTTTTCTGGTCCCAGAGCAGACAACTCTTCAAAATAGCCACTGTTTTGAGGGGCTTTATGTACCTTTGTAATACATGCTGAACTCTCCTCCTCACTCCTCCATCAGCCACATTTCAATGAAATGTGATCAGTGTCACAAAGGTACAATATCTTTCCTCGTCCCAGTACAGGTAGCTGAACCAGGAGAATTTGTGTAGAGTAGGTACAGGCCAGAGAGAGAAAGAGAAAGAAAGAGAAAGCTGGAGGAGGGCACAGATGACTGGCCAAGCAAAACAGACACAAGAAGAAACCCATTAGTGTACAACACCACCACCTAGAGGACAAATAGAAAACACATTTTTCTAAAAAAAAAAAATGTTGCACAGTCAAAAACAGCTACAACATTGTTTTTTTTTTTAGAAAAATGAGCCATTGTATATTAGCAATAATGCACTCCAGAGGTATGTGCCATGTGTGGTAACATCACTTCTCATGTGTTGAATGTATTCAGCCTGCAGCTTCATGCTTCAACCCACCAAGGTGTAACATTACACCAGCATCACACACACACACACACACACACACACACTACCTATACACACACACACACAACATACACACACACTGTTGTGCATTATTGCAAATATAACACATTGTCTGCATCTGTGGAAAATTTATATCTATTCTTGCTGACTTTAATATATTCTCTTTTATCTCTGAAATCTACCATTCTGGCAAGGGGCTTGAGTATCTTTGGTATGGACAGAAGGAATCCTGCTGAGTTCCATCTTTAGCTGGAACATTCTGGAGTGGACCTCATTATATATTACATAGCTAAGAGATGTGAGTTGAGTAGTCTGATCTAGTCTATGAAAGTTCCCATATGGAAAAAGATATATTTTTCATATATTTTAAATTGTATAATATAAATATAAGGCTAATGTATTTTAAATATTTGGACATTTGATTTATCCCATATATTTATTGAATATTTCTGTTTCAGTGGATGAATAAGGCATATATATATATATATATATATATATATATATATATATATATATATATATGACTGATAATATATAATAAATATTCTTGACACTACATATTTTAAATATTACATATTGGCCCCTTTTGATATATGGAAAATATATAGAATCTATTGAAAATGTATGTAATAAATATGTAGCAATATATGTTCCTATATATTTGTTATATATTGAATTCATAATGAAATTATATCATAAATGTGTTTTTAATACAAGGCAAGTTGGAAAATAAACCATTTTCTTTATATGATACTAGTATTTTCTGATATTTTGACTACATATTTTCCAAATATTCCATAATATGAAATAAATGGTAGGTACATGTGTTTTCCTATTTTTCTAACTAATATTATTATTGTATAGATTCTTATACAATAAATGCGTTTAAAATATTTTGTTAATATGTTATCATTATACATTTTCCATTGCTTACACATTGTTGTAGTATTTGTTGAAATTAAGAAATATATGTTCCATATATTTTGCTTTCAATTATTTTCATATTAACAATATATTATACATAAGCCGGCCCATTGGTGCTGAAGGCTGAGGCACTGGATGCCTTACCTCATGCTACACTGGCACACATGTTCAGGAATGAGCATGGGCTGCCAGGGGTTAACAGGGAGGAGAAGGATCAAGCATCCGAGGACTGGTCTCCTTCTCCACCCTTACAGAAATATAGGTGTGCTGTGTACATGTAGAATGTGTGCCACATGCTTAATTGTGCAATGTTTGCATATTATTTGCATACAAAAAGTGATCCTAAGCAAACCAGCTCTAAAAAGCAAATCAGGTATGCATGCTGCAAGCTTGACATGTATGCAGCAGGTAGCTGGTGTGAACACCTTCTAAAAATTACATCAGGCTTGCATGTTGCATGCTTGACATGAGTGCAGCAGTGAAGCTGGTGTGAACATCATTTAAACATCACATCAGGTTCACATGCTACGCTTGCCATGTGTGCAGCAGCTAAGCAGATGCAAATCTCATCAAAAACCCCATCAATTTCTATTCATTATACTACTGCTAGCAATTAGAATCATTAAAATACATTTTATTTGAATTCCCATAAAAATTAAGTAAACTCATTAATTCTGATCCTTTTGTAAGTTGTTTAATGGCTTTTGATTTTTGCCATTAAATCACTATAATTTAAAAGTATTGTTTGCTTACTGCATTAAATGCCTAGGATATAGCCAGTCAACATTCCCTGTTCCAGATGTATGAAGAGGGGCCTCTGTGTTGTGAAGCCTATCCTTTTGTTTTGGACCATGCAACTCCCTTATGCATATTTAGTGCTACAAATGTGTTTCTCCATGACTGTTTCATCTCACTTACTTTCCTTTGTAATTCTGTATTGAGCCTATGGCCATGCTCAACACTCTTTATGCAGAGTAAGGTCTTGAAGCATGCACCATACCTCACATTTTGTCACTGAAATGAGGGACATGGACTCTCAAAATGAGGACACTAACCAACAAGATGATCAGGACGCATCATGAAACATGGAGATACAGTATCTCAGAACACAGTGGAAACCATTGCATTAGCACTTGAGAATGAATTTCTACCATTAAGCAGGGGTGCCCAATTTTTGTGTAGGTTGTTCTTATGGTGTGGCAATAATGGCTTTAAATTTGGATTTAATCTTTTGCACAATAAGTGCCCACCTGACCTGTGTGTGCTCACACTACAGGTACTCTCTAAACTTGACTGTGTCTGTATTGCATTGTCCAATCTCCTACCTATTAGTAGAGACACAATCACATGTTATGTGGATGAGCTCCAGCCAAGAAAGATTGTATGAGCCTTACAAGTATGACACTGTCTTTCCCGCCACAGAGTAGACAGACTGCACACTACAGCTTGGAGCAGTCAGTGAGCACTGAACTCTCAAGAGCAGCATTGTAGCAGCATATTTTGTTGTTTTACTCTTCATGAGTCTCTGTTTCCCCAGTGGCTGAAGAGGCAGAGGGTGGACTAGAAGCTTACTCAAGACTAGGCTACCTACTTACTCTACTAGGCTCACCTTGCAAAAAAGCAGCACAGACCACCGCAGCAGCAAGCTGAGGCAGCAGCAGTGCTGGTGACAGTGGCCTTGATCAGTGCAGTGTGGCAGCAGCCACAGCAGCAACCAAGCAAGCAAGCAACCCAGGTTGGGTGGGTTCAGTTGGTGAGGTGACTTGGTCACAGACCACATTGGGGACCTGTGATGGTTTGGTCTAGCATCCAGCTTCTGGTGGACAGAGAGAGGTAGCAGACTGAAAACTGGGCTGGTGGCACACTATGCTAGGCTGCAGGTTTTGGCCATGTGGCTGGGTAAGTAACAGTAAATATTTTTACATGGAGATTGGAGAAGGAGGAAGGACTGAAATATTGATCTGTTTTCATGTTTCTTCACCTTTGGGTGGCTTCATGACCCACAGGGATGGGCACTGAATGGAATGGAGTCAGGGAGAAAAATTGTGACAAAGTTCTTTTTGGGAGGGTGCAGAATTTCAGCCAGGAAAAAATTGGTTAGTAACTGGGTAGGTTTAAACCCAAATCTGATGCACTGCTCCAACATATATACAGATGAATTTATACATTTGAAGTTTTCCTGATTTGCATATCACTGTTCAGTCTCAACAAATAAGTTGTAAGTTTTATTTATTTATTTATTTGTACAATTTCGGATTTACAACCTTTGAGCCAGAGGCTCATTTACAAAAGTACCTCATCACAGAGAGGACAGACAGAGTTACAAGGTTACAGAGTTCATGACAGTAGTAGATATAAAGTTACATAAATGGTTTCATACAGAGAACAATTTTAAACATTATATGATTTCAAAGTTCAGTTGAAAGCAGGTAATAGCAGAGGGCAGGGAAAACCAGGGTGGGGTGGGGTGGAGAAGTGTGGTGGGATGCTGCCCAGAGGGCATTGTTTTGGGCAATGTGGTAGTAGTAGTGCAGTGCCATTTAGAGACAGGAGCAGCTACGGGTATCAAATAGTTAGTTTCGAAGGGTTGTTTTAAATGTGGCAATTTGGGGAAGTTGGAGATGGTTGCTAGGAGGAGTTAAACCAGGTTGGGGCTCTGTAGCAGAAAGACCTCTGAGCATGGGTGGTCCTAGTTTTGGGGACCATTAGAGTGGTCTTGTTGGTGGTTCAGGTTGAGACAGTGGATTGGGTATGCTGGATTAAGGCAGTCACCCCAGGTGGGGAGAGTCAAGCAGAATTTTCTTGGTTAGAAGGCAGGTTTGGTAGTGGAGACGTTCATCAAGGTTGAGGAGGTTAGCCTTGTTATAGAGTTGACAAGAGTGGGTGAGCCTGGAGGCACCAGTTATTAGCCTGCAGGCCTTGTTTAGGTGAGGCGAATTTTATTAGGGCAGTGGTGTCAGCAGCATCGTATACCAGCAGGCCATAATCCACAAGGGACAGAATTGAGGATGTAATGGTAGCCGGAGGGCATCGGGTGGGAGGCAGTCCTTGTGGTGGTGGAGGATGCCAAGCCGGGTGTTATTGGCAGATGCAAGGGCATTGATGTGGGCATGAAAGGTGAGGGCTGAGTCGAAAGTGACCCCAAGGTACTTGTAGGAGTAGACTTGTTCAAGCGGTTGTTTGGTGATAGAGAGGATACTGAGTGGGCTGTTGCTGGCCTTGTTTTGAGGTGGGTAAACAGCATTTTCTTGTTTTTAATTAATGATGAGCCTGTGCTCCTTAAACCAGGTTTTGGCATCATTGAAGGAGTGTTGTAGGGAGTCCTGGAGGAGTGGGATTTTTGTGGGTGGCAAAAATTATGGCATCATCGACATACAACAAAATGGGCTGGGTGTTTAAAGAGTCTAAACAGTAGGGGACCCAGGATGGACCCTGGGGTACTCCCAATTGGATGGGTCATGTTTTTGAGAGTGTCCATTGATTTTGACACACTGGGAATGGGCCGATAAGTAGCTTGAGCACCAGGCGAGGGCCAGTGGAGAAACCAGTGTGACAGAGTGCATCTAGTAGAAGAAGATGGAGACAGTGCTGATGGGCTTAGAGATCAATGAACACTGCTCCAGCTAGTGAGCCAGCATCTAGGGAGGAGTGCAGGAATTTGGAGAACTCCATTAATGCCATGCCAGTGCTGTGACCAGTATGGAAGCCATGCTGCTCGGACACAAGATGTTATGCTTAGCCAGGTATTCAGTGATTTAATTAGCAACCACTTTTCTGGGTTTTGGAGAGGGAGGAAGAATGGAGATTGGTCGGTAATTGCAGGGGAGGACCTATCACCCCTTTATGTATAGGAGTGACTATGGCAGTTTTACAAGCAGAGGAATTTTCCCAGACAGAGGGACCGGTTAAGTAGGCCAGTGAGGGACAAGAACTTCATCTAGGACCAACCAGAGTATTTTGGGGTCCAGGGAATCATTGCTAGGGCTGTTACATTCTAAAGCTTTAAGTAGGAGAGGTTTGGCTTACTGGGCAGAAACCTTGCATAGGTGGAACCAGGGGCACTGGAGGACTGCGGGCAGTAGGTAGAGGGAGGGTCAAAGAAGTTACTAGGGAGGGAAAAAGCTAAGGCCAGTAAAGGAGGAGTTTAGGCAGTTGGCAATGCAAGCCAGGTCAGTGGAGTGAGAGCCTTTCAATGGGGGAGCTGGGATGGGCAGGAGGTGAGTTTTCCCATTTAGCTCTTTGATATTGTCCCAGAAGGTCCAGGCACTTCCCAGGAGGAGGTGAGAGTGGCCTGGTAGTGGTCTGCCTGGCTTACAGATGGAACCATGTGCACCTGTTTCATGCGGCATTGTAGTTCTGTCTATCGACAGCCTGGCCTGTTTCAGTGGCTAGGTGCCAGAGGTTGTCCCTATTTCTGAGCATTTGGTGTAGGGCAGGGGAAAGCCAAGGTGCATTTTGTTTTTGGATCAGGTTTTGGTGAGAGGTGCAAAAGGTCACAGTCCATGTTAAAGGTTTGTGAGAAGAGGCAAGGCGGCATCGATGTCGGTGTGTGTGATGGATGGGGAGCAATCAATCTGATTGAGGAACTGCTTGAGTTTAATCAGCCCACCTGGGTGGAGGCACCTTCAGAATGAGGTTAGGGTTATGGGTTTGGGGTGGGGACAGCCCAGAAGAATAGGATAGGGAGTGGTCACTTAAGGAGTCAGGAAGACCTGAATGTCCTGGATTTTATGAGGTTGGTTGGTGATGATGACATCCAGGAGGTGCAGGTTCCTCTAGTTGGGTGAATTCTAGTGGGCTGGGAGATGAGTTGAGTCAGGTCTAGGGCAGCGAAGGTGTCTCTTATTGGGGAAGTGGAGGACTGAGTCAGTTCACGTTAAGGTTCCTCACTAAAACTAGTTCAGCCTTATGGGGAAGGATGGTGAGGTAATCTGTGATAGCTGTCAATGCTGGGTTCTGGTTCCCTGGGGAATGTAGGCAATAGTGAGATAGAATGCACCCCTGGTGGAGTCAGGGCTGAGTTTGAGTGTCAGGGACTGGGCACCATTCACTAGCATGGGGTGGGAGCACCTGTCCAATGAGGGAGTCACAGGTATAGATTGCACAACCACCCCACTTTTATCTGCACGATCCTCTCAGTATAGGGTATAGCCTGGGAGGGAGACAAAGGAGTCAGGGGTAGACTTGGACAGCCAGGTTTCTACTAGGGCTATAATATCTGGTTGATGTAGTATGACCCAGCACTGAGAGCAGCAATTTTTTCAGGAGGCTGCAGACATTCAGGGAGGCAATGCAGAGACCAGTGAACTTAGTTGGTGGGTTGGAGGGGCAGGGCCAGGGTTTGGGTGTATATTATTGGATAGGAGTAGTAGTAAGACCAGGGTTCTGACCAGGGTAACAGTAAGTAAACTTTTGGGGAGTGCAGCTTAGGTGCAGGTTGGGCTAAGCCAGAGAGAGCAGAAGTGCAGGCCCATATGGGCTGGGTGTGGGGTCAGGCTTATGGGTGGCAGGCACTAGTATGTTAATGAGGGAGACATTTGAGGATGAGGTGTATGGACATGCTGCCACTGGGGCAGTTGGGCAGAATGGTATAGTATCTAGGCTGCCCTTCAGAAGTGTAGCTACCGCTTTGGAGTAGTGGTAGTGTCACTGACTTTGAGTGCGCGGGTGCAGGGTTCAGGACCCAGAGGGCAGGTGGTCTGGGGCCTGGGTGGGATGGGTTCTGGGTACTGGGGGCTTAGTGAGGCTGAGTTAGAGACAGATTACAGGGTGAAAATAGCAACTCTTAGTGGTCACTGAGGGTTAGTGAGGGGCAGGTGAGGTTCAGCAGTTTGGGCAGGGATCAATACGTAGGGCAGTCTGTGGATTGGGCACAGAGATAGGTGTGGGCAGATCAGGATGAGAGTAAGGTAGAGAAGTAGTGGGAGCACATAGAGGGGTTACTAGGAAGTAGGAGGAGGAGATCAGGCAGGAGATAGAGTTGACAGGCAGAAGGTCTCTAGTGGCAGGCAGGTATAACCTGCAAATGTAAAAGTGGGGACTTAGTATCACAACAGTCAGGAAGTGATGTCATAAGATAGAGCCTATATATTAAGGGGTCAAGCTGGGGTGGGTGGGGTAGTTGATGTGCAAATGTGTCAACAGGCTAACCCCCACAAGGATGCTGCAGCTGGAGGTAGTCAATTGCCTCTTACAGCACTCGCTTCTGTCCTGCTCCAGGAGGGAGCTGTCGCTGGCGTCTTGTCAAAGACATTCTAGAGCTGTCCCTTGTATTGTATGCACAGACTATTGGAGCCCCACTATAGTCAGGCTAATGCCCCCCAGTAAAGCTGACCTCCACATGCCTATGCTCAGGCACATTTTGACAAAGGTCAAAGGAGACTGCAGGGTGTGCAGCACTGAAATGAATTGAGTTATTTTCTATTACTTTTTATACATTATTGATGGAGAGCTGGAGATTAATGAAGGCCACTGCTCAACTAACAAGGGCCTTGTTAGTAAAACAGTGGCCTTTATTATTCTCCAACTCACCATCATAACGTATAAAATAGTAATAGAAAATAACTCCATTCACTTCAAGGTGATATGCCCCAGCACTCTGTCCCATGGACATCATCTCTTAAAGACTCCTGCCTCTGGCTCCCTAGTACTCAAGCAAGAGACTTTTACTTATATCTATACTTGGTGGGTTGTCTGTAGTAGGATGGATGTACCTGCTACAGTGTGTGTGCATGAGGAGGACTGGCCATGTGGGAGAGTGTGTGTGTGTGTGTGTGTGTGTGCGAGTCATGTATTGGGGTGGAAAAAATCATATGTGTTTCCATTGGTATGTGTGCTACAGTTCAACTGTGAAATGAGATGAGGGAAGAAGAAAACTGAAAAGCATAACAGTAGATACAAGCATGCTGCATGCATGCAGATGTATTCAGATACAGTATGTAATGAAATACAAGCAAGCCATACGTGTGCAGACAGTATGGCTTAGTGGTTAAAAGGCACTGAACTACAAAACAAAAGATTTGGAAACATAAAAACCTGGATTTGAATCTCATCAACCCCATTTCTGTATGGTGTGATCCTGACAAAGCCACTTAACTTTGCATGTGCAGTTATCAGTGACCACTTGCTTTTACACGCATGCCACATGCATGCAGTCTTTCTCAATTTAACATAAAATCATGGTTTTCACACCGCTTGCTGCGCATGGCATTTGCATGAGTCAGTTCCAATTTAACATTTAAATCATACTTGCAACAAGCATATCCTTGGGTAGTTTCATGTGTGCAGCAAAAACATTTCATGTAATTATTTCTGTAAGGGTGGGGATGGGGATGCCATTCGTTGGTGTTCGACTGCCTAGCGGAGGCTGGGGGCAGTGTGCTGATTCTGCAGAAGGGGGCAGATATGGGGCAGACACCTGGAGGAGCACATGTGGCATCATTGCATGCCTCATCTCCTGGGAGAAAAAACAGAGAAAAGCGTTGCCATGGTGCATGACACAGGGTGCCTGTCAGTCACTGCTCCTGGCTAGCCACGGCACTGGCAACACTGGATCTGGTCTCTGGCTGGGGCTGGGGAACCCTGCCAGTCCTGCCGAGGATTAGCCCTATGGACAAGGGTCAGCACCAGCTGGTAGACACCATAGGGAGGGTCTGTGGGCTCCCTCCTGAGGTAGGGATCATGGCAACAAAGTGCAGAAAAACAGTAAAAAAAAAACATATTATGCATACAGTTTTTATGTATTGCTTCTTGTATATGTTAAATATTGCTTCCATACTAAATCTACATTATTAATATATTGTTTCCATTTGTTTACATAATACAAGCATTCTTGAAAAATATATGTTCTTTATATTTATCTTTGTTGCTTCATGCATATTTTATTGATTGCCCTTGCATGTTTCATAACAGAATATATGTTCAAACAATATATTTCCTTTATACGTCCTGCCCCTCAAACCAGTCTTTTACCCCCGTAGCTTTCTCCCAGCACCTGGACCACACTTCCAATACCCATTACAGCCTCCTCCTCTCAGCCAACCAGTATCCCTGTCACTGAACCACTGTTCTAGTCCCAACCTCCTTCCCACTAGATGAGCCTTTCTGTCTTTAAACCAGCCTAACACCCCTAGCTAACCTATGTCCTAGCACCTGGGCCACACTTCTAGCCCAGAGATGCCCAAAACAGCCTCCCCATCTATGTTCCCACGGTCCACCCACCAGGACTAGCCCTGGGTCCCACACACTGTCTTCCCCAACAATTTCTGCAGTGCCCACCCAGCCCAGCCCTGGAACCCCCAGACTTATTGCTCCCACCTAAGGGACCCATTTTCTTCCACTTGGACCTGCCCTGGGACTCCTGACTAGCATCCTTCTACATCTCCCTATCTGCCCACCATGACCAGCAACTGGAAACCATACCAGCCTTCCTACATTCACCCTGCCCCCCACCATAAATCCAGCCCTGGGACTGCTGGGCTGGCCTGCTTCACCTCGTCCCCATGGTATCCCCACATGAACCAGCCCTGGGATGACTGGAATGGCCTCCGTGCCTACATTTCCATTATCCGCACACTCAGACCAGCTCTGGGAGCACTGAATCTGCCTAACCACCTACACCTTCTATGTACCTTGATCTAGATCTGCACTGGGCTTCAGGACTAGCTTTCCTGCAACATCTCCCTTTTGCCCACCTAGACTATCCTTTGAAACCCATTCTGGTAGTCCTAATGTCTCCATTTCCTTCACCAAGATAATCTTTGGACCACCAGACTAGCCCTTCACATCTATGACTCCCTTGCCTGCCTACCCAAAGCCACCCTATCATTGAGGCTACCATACCAGGATTCTGACACCCACCTGTACCCTCTTCTCCCAACAAGACCATTCCTAGGATCTCAGACCCTGGATTAAACAGCCACCATACTCTGCCCTCCAAACTACCCATAGGCCCTGCCTGAGCTTATTTACATCTGAATCACCAAGGGAGACCTCAGACCAGGCTTCTCCAGTTATGGCTCCCTCTTCCCCACCTGGATCCCCCAGGGGACCCATGTACTAGACTCTCCCATGTACACTCACCCTCTTCTCCCATCTAGACCACCTAGGGACCACATGAACCATGCTGCCCCTACCCAGGACATTGACTGGGAAGGGAAACCAGAAGCCTACAGCCATGATCGGTGGCAGTCGGGAGCTTGATGGCATGGCTATGGGGCTAAGAAGCCTGAAGATAGGGAGCTCTTAGGGCTACAATAAGGGTGGAAAGGAAAGGTTAGGCATAAAGTATTCTTATCTGATGGGTAGGAGCCCGTGTCCTCTCAGACCTGTAAAATAAAATAAAATTAGGTTAGCTGTGGAAAACAAACAAAAACAATAGAGCAGAAACAGAAAGCAAAGTAAGTGTGGTTTAAAGGGGGCAGCCCAAAATCCCTTTGTCCCTATTGGTGGCTGAGTGGCCAGTAGAGTATCTGATAGCTAGGTGGGCTAGTGGAGCACTTCGGGTTCTAGTAGCCTGTGGGTAAATAAAAGAAAGGCACTGGTGGGCTTCTTGGCTAGGAATGCAATGGAGGCACTAAGCAAAATGGTAGCCCTGGAGGTCTAGTGGGCTAGTACCCTGTGGTGGATGACAATTTCCTTTGAAATGGATTAGTGACCTTCCTGGGGTCTAGTAGGGGTTAGACAGGAGGATGATACACTAGTGTAGCAACTACATCCAGCTGCATGGTGCAATCATGCTACAGTGAAAGTGCCTGTGGGCACTTGTAAGTCCCAGTCCGTAAGAATTCAGACTGTGGCCTACTCCATTTGGGTTGGGGAAAGACAGAGAAAGAGAGAGAGAGAAAAAAGAAGTCAGGGACCTGGCCCAGTGGCATGGAGAGCTGAGGTGCTGGCACATTACTTCTACCACACTGGTGATCTTAGTTCGGAAATGGACTCTGGCCACTTGGGAGTTGAGCGGGGAGGGAGTATTGAGCATCCCAACTGATGTCTCTCCTTCCTTGGGAAGGAGGCTAGTGTGACTCACTGCTTGCCTGCCACCCGGAGGTGTCCAGCTGTTAGCACTGCTTGAACACACATAACACCAACCAATCATGGCCATTTGCAGAAGTCTCCATGGAGGTGGAGCTTGTCGCTGTGCCACTGAATGTTGTGCAGTTTAGGAGGAACCAAGAAAACAAAAATGGTTGGCTGGGCTACATGAAGCCCTGCCCACCTACCTCCATCCTGCACATTTGTGCGGTCTCTGACCAACCTAGATGTGGATCTCTGGGTTGGGAAAGGACAACCCTCCCCTTCCTGGCTCCACCATAGAGGGGCAATCAATGGGGATTCTGAGCCTGAGATATGGGAGAGATGGAGTGCTAGGTGAGAGGAGGCTGGAACACGGTTGATAGCCTGCCCATGACAACCAGCAGGAAAAAGCTCTATAGGAAAAAAAAGAAAGGAGCCAGCAGGAGGTGGAGGAGGCAATAGATGCACCTCTCCCTTCCCAAACCACCATTTTAGTGGCAGAGTTTGTTTATGCCCTAGGCTGAAGGAGTAGCAAAGGAGGCCATGAAGGAGCTGCACATGAGTGCAACAGCAGTTTTGGAGCCTGGGCTGGAGGGCAGCTGCCATTGAGTGAAACCAGGAAGGGAGTGGAGAAGCAGCAGGAGCTACCCAGGGTAAAGCCGCTCCCATGGTAATAGTAAAGCTGGGGGAGAGTAAGTTGTAAGAGAGAGAGAGAGTAGAAAACAGCAGAAGCAACAGTGGGTGTTGCATAGTGTAAGCAACACTGAAGGTTTTGTTTATATGGATAATAGCACAGATGAAGCTTCTCATTTCCATTGGGGTCTTGCTTCAAACATTTCCTCTGCTGGGTGGACTAATGCGCTAGGATGTTACAAAAACTGCCCAAGATCACAAAGTGAGTGTTTGGCTGCAGCTGGGCAATTTGGTCTCAGGATCTCCTGGTTCCCACGTTAGTGATCAAACCACTTGACCATACTGCCGTATAGCCTCATAATTCTCACTTACCACACTACCTCAGCATTTTTAGTGGTTATATCCTTACAAAATAAATGTATTTTAAAATATGTTATTAACAATATATTTACATATAGTGAAATATATTCCAATCTCCTTATTTTATAATATATTTTAATGTACTGGAAAATCAATATATTTCAATATATTTTACTGTAAATATATACATTAGGGCAACTTTAGTATATTCCGTATATTGCAAAATATATTGAAAAATTCTAAATATATTGAAATAAGGATAGTAAATATATGTGATTAGTAAATTGCAATATATGTATAAATGTATTTTGTTTTACATTTCAAATGTTGTTTCCTATATTTACAAATATATGCATATATAATATACATGTGTAATAGATATTAATATAACTATTTACTTACCCAGACAAAATAAAATAAATTATTTATTATTTACACAAACCTCTAGCTGTTCAACTGGAGTTGATCTTGTTATTAATCATGGAGATATTTACATTGAATTATCATTTTACAGTGCAGCTTTAACTCATAAATTTCACACATTTATACTTACATATGAATTACCTCACAAGCTCATGCTTGTTAAAGGCTCAGATTGGTATTTATACCACCCCATTTTGTTTTAATTTTGGGTCAGGGTGAGATCCTATATGTACTTGCTTTATAACTTGTACCTTTCTGGTACCTGCTGTGTTGGATAGATCTAACACCCCTAACCTCAAGACTGAAGGACAATGAAGCTGGACTATAGTTCCATAGGTTTGATCAATTATTAGTGGTTAACCTTGCTCCAACAATGGAACTTCTGGCTCTTATATCATGTTAATTGCTCATGGGGGTGGGAGGCATATGTAAGGAGAGTGATATTGTCTGTTTGTATGTGCAAATTGTCCTGTATGAAATAATGTTATGTCTGTGTAAAACAAAATGAAAATGTCAATAAAATTATGATTTCAAAAAGATAACTTGCACCTTTTCAATCTGTAAGCTAATGTTGTAAATTTGAAAGTATTGTAAAACTAGAAATTATCATCAATTTGGCTACTGAACTATGTTTTGAAATATGCAAATTAGTAATGCAAATGTACACATTGGACAAACTAAGCATTTACAAAATACATATAAAATATATAAAAAATATATATACGTATAAAATATATATAACATATATAAATTATATGTAACATATATACAAATATATGTAACATATTTAAAAATACACGTAACATACAAAGAATATAGTATATATTTTGAAATATACTAATATATTCAGACAATGTATTTCTAAATAGATTGACATGCTTTCAAGTAATGCATAAGGCAGAATATATGGTTTCACATTCTGAAACATGCTGTGTATTATATTTCATTGAATCAATGTATTTCTCAAAATGTTGACATATATTTTTGCATACTATGGGATAGAAATATATTATGTCCCAATCAACATGGCTCTCTGGCAGATTAGATTATATATTTATTGCAAAATATTTACTTCAAGGCCTTTCAGCAAGTCACATTGGTAACATTATCAGGTCTGATCATGCCCCTGTATCTATCAACCTATCTGTAAACTTCACGTTGCCATCAGAAAGAAATTGGAAATTCAATAGTAGTTTGCTCAGCTCACCAGACTTCTCTGATTGGCTAAAAAGGAAATCAAAATGTTCTTTCAAATTAATGACAATGGGGAAGTTTCAACCCCAATTTTATGGGATTCCTTTAAGGCTTATATTAGAGAGCATTATCTCCTACTCATCCTATAGGAAGAAATTACTACAAGAAAAACTGAATAAATTGAAGGCTGATTTAAAAATAAGGAGAAAGCCTTTATATCCTCAGGCTCCAAGAAACTTACATTATACAAAGAGATCATTGATACTAAATATGAGATTAGCACTATATACAATCAGAGAGCAGAATATGCTTTGTTTAGACTCAAACAAGCTTGTTGGGAAGCTGGGAAAGTGCAAAGGAAACTATTGGCTCACAAGCTTAAAAAGCTATCAGAGGCAACTATGGCAGCCTCAGTAAAACAAAAGAATGGCAAACAAGTGCATAAATCTGAACAGATCTTAGAATCCTTAAACTACTTTTACTTTAATCTGTACAAATCTGAAGGTCAATTTAAACAAGAAGATTTGGAACAGTTTTAGGAGATATTAAATGCTCTACTATATCAGAACAAGACAAATCTAAGTTAGATAAACAGATTACCTTAGAGAAATCAAAAGGCAATACAATCCTTTCTGGATGCTAAGGCCCCATGCCTAGACGGCCTTACAAGTGAGTTTTACAAAGCAACTATACAGTTAATGGCACCAGCTTTGCTTAAAGTTTTTATAATTCTAATGAAACAGGCTTTTACCTCCTTCCATGAGGGAGGCTGCCATTGTTGTTATCCCAAAAAGGATAGAGACCCAACTTTATGTGGTAGTTACAGACCAATATCTCTCATTAATGTTGATTGCAAAATTCTTACCAAAATAATGGCTAATAGAATAAATTTGGTTATCCAAAATTGATACATCCTGACCAAGTAGGATTTGCATGTGGCGTCATAGCTGAGATCTATTTCACAAAATTCTACGTTATTCACGAGGCTAGGCATGTCCCTTCTCTCCTATACTTTTGTCCTTAGATGCTGATACAGCTTTCAATAGGATAGAATGGAAGTATTTAATGAAAATTCTAGAGAAATATAATCTAGGTAGTTATTTTGCAAATGGGTGCAGATTTTTATTCTGAAGTATGTGCATCGGTCAAAATCAATGGTATGTCTTCCAACAAATTTCAAATACACAGAGGTACACGTCAGGGGTGTCCTCTGTCCCCACTTATTCCTATTAGCATTAGAACCTCTCCTTATCAAGTTCGCTCCTCTCTTTAATATCAGGTGTGAAAATAGGAAAGGAACTGAAAATTTCAGTTTATGCAGACGACATTCTACTTTCAATAACCAATCCACAATATTCTATTCCCCAAATTTTAGTAATTGTCCAAGAATTTGCCTCTTTTTCAGGCGTTAAGATAAATTTTGATAAATCAGAAGCCCTACCATTGACTAGAGTATTTGATGAGTCAATACTCAAGTTACATAATATTAAGATTTCTACTCAAAGTATTACATTTTGGGCATCCTAATTACTCCTAAAATTTCTCAACTAGTTTTATTAAACTTTCGTTAATTTTAGAAAGGGTGTCAGTTGATTTTACTAGGTGGGGAAAATGTGTCTATCTTTCTGGGGAAAATACAAGCTTTCAATATGATGCTAGCACCATTTGTATATTATATTTTACAACATCTACCTATTCAGATCCCTAAATTACTTTCACCAAAACATATACATTGATTAAGAAATTCTTATGGGAAAATAAGCCCCGAGAATCTCTTTAATCAAACTTCAACAGCACAAAACAAAAGGTGGCTTGACCTACCAAATTTCAAATTAAGACATGATGCTTTATTGCTACTTAATGTTTTAAATCTCTATGGCTAACTAAAATACAAGATATTGCGGGATGGGTTCAGGTAGAACAGAATCTATTAAAGGGTAGCAACCCAAGAAAAGTTTTGTTGTCTGATACAAAGAAATGAACTGGTCTCCACAAACATCCCACACTGTCCTTTATGGGGAACCCTTTAATTAAAATTGAAGGAAAAGTATTACATTGTCAACTTGGAAAATGGCAGGAATTGTATTTATAGAAGATCTTCTGGATCCCAGTAAGACAACGCTAATGTCTTTTATGCAAATCTCTTCAAAATATAAACTTCCCAGAACAGAGTTTCATAAATACTTACAGCTTAGAGATGTCCTAACCGATAATGGAGCATTTAGCTTTCAGGCCCATCACCTGGATAAAATTTGCTCGACTAATAATTGCCATAAAAATATACTCTATATTGCTTGTCACACTGACCCAAATTTATCATTATTAGATAGATGGCAACAGGAATTGAATATTAATATTTCACTGGAGGAATGGCACACAATGTTGGAAATTACTTTAAGGCTTGTAGAGAAGCTAAGGGCAGACTTACACAGTATAAAATTATACATAGATGGTACTACACACCCTAATAAGATGCATAAACTTGGCCTTGCACTTCAGATACATGTTGGAGATGTTTAAGAGTTGGTTCTCTTTCTCACATCTTAGGGTCTTGTTTCTGTATCAGATCTTTCTGGGTGAATGCCTTATATATTTGTAAAAGTGTCCTAGGTTGCACAATTCATTGTTCAGCCAGCTTTGCTAGCCTAGGTATCTATTCAGAGCTTTCTAATTTATCAGTAAGTCAACAACTCTGGTTGATTGCAGCTTTCATAACAGCAAAGAATGTTATTCTTAGACATTGGAATAGCCAAGAAGCCCTATCGATTAAAGAATGATTACAAGACCAGAGTATAAGAAACATAGAAACATAGAGGTTGACGGCAGATAAGGAGCATAAGGCCCATCCAGTCTGCCCATTTCTTTTCTACCTTATAAATGTGCCATTGGCCTTTGCTCTGTCACTGGCCTATCTATTCATACTCATCTATATTGTTCCCTTATGCCTATCCATGCCTATTTGAAGCCCTGCACTGTATTCATAGCCACCACTTCCTGGTAGGTAGGCGTTCCATGCATCCACCACTCTTTCTGTGAAAACGATTTTCCTCACATTCCCCTTAATCGGCCTCCCCTAATCTCATGCTGTGTCCTCTTGTCCTGCTATTTTTCTTATATTTAAACATATTAAACTCTTTCACCTTGTTAATGCCCTTAAGGTGTTTGAATGTTTCAATCATATCACCTCTCTCCTCCTTTGCTCAAGGGTATACATATTGAGCTCCATTAATCTGTCCTCATATGTCTTCTGATGCAGTCCCTGCACCATTTTGTTGCCCTTCTCTGGACTGCCTCAATTTGGTTAATGTCCTTATGAAGGTGTGGCCTCCAGTACTGCATGCAGTACTCCAGATGGGAGCCTAACCAGTGTCTTGTTAAGAGGGATTATTACCTCCCTCTTACAACTTGTGATACTCCTACTAATACACCCTAATATCCCCCTAGCCTTACCTATTGCTTTAGAGGTCTGCTTGGATGATTTCAGGTCATCAGTGGTGATGATGCCCAAGTCTCTTTCTTCCTTGTGACTGCTGGCACCTCCCCAGCCTATAGGTGGCTTCAGAGTTTCTCTTCCCTATGTGCATGATCTTGCACTTCTTGCATTAAACCTAGATGCCACTCTTCTAACCATTTTGCCAGTTTATCCAGATCTCTTCTCATTCTGCCCACCCCATCTGGATCATCCACTCTGTTGCAGACCTTGGTGTCATCTGCAAACAGACAAGCCTTACCCTCTAGTCCATCTGCAATGTCACTAATGAAGATATTGAAAGGACTGGCCCAGGACTGATCCTAGAATTTCCACTTGTGACTTGCATCTCTTCTGACTGTATACCAATTACCACCACTCTCTGTTTTCTGCCCGTCAACCAGTTTGCCACCCAGTTGACCAACTTCTGACCCACCCCGAGCCTACCCAGCTTATTTTCAATCTTCTATGTGGAACAGTGTCAAAAGCATTGCTGAAGTCAAGGTAGGTGACATCAACTGCTCCCCTTGGTCCACCACTCTGGTTGCCTAGTCAAAGAAATCTATGAGATTAGTTTGACAGGACCTTCCTTTGTAAACCCATGCTGTCTTGGATCCTGTCCCCTATTGATTCCAGGTGTTGCACTATTCTTTCCTTAAGGAGTGCCTCCATTATCTTGCCCACTACTGAGGTAAGACTGACTGGTCTGTAGTTCCCTGCTTCCTCTCTGCTACCACTCTTGTGGATCAGGATCACATGAGCCCTTCTCCTGTCTTCTGGGACCTCTCCTGTGCTCGGAGACTCACTAAACAGTTCTGCTAATGGCTCTGCTAGTTCCACCTTAGCTCCTTAAGTACCCTGGGATGTATGCCATCAGGTACCATTGCCTTGTCCACCCTGAGCTTAGCGAGCTCTTGTAGGACCCTTTCTTTTGTGAAGGGATTAGTGCTCACCTTCTTCCCCCATGTGTCCATGGTGATGAGCTGTGGGCCCTGCCCTACCTTCTCTTCAGTAAATACTGAGCAAAGGTATCTATTAGGATAGATGCTTTTACAGGGTCCTCCTCCTCACATGCCCCTTTTCTCCTTTGAGCTTAGCGATACCTCCTCTGGACTTTCTCCTTTCACTAATGTATGCATAGAAAGTCTTGTCACCTTCTTTCACTGTTCGTGCTAGTGTTTCCTTAGTTTGGGACTTTGCCTGCCTTACTGCCTTCACTGCTTCCCTTAGGGCAGTTTGGTATGCCTCTCTATCTTTTCCCACTGTGTTCCTACATTTCCTGAAGGCCAGCCTTTTGGCTCTGACCTTTTCTACTAATGTATTTGAGAACCAGAGTGGTTTCCTTCTTCTTTTGCACTTCCTTTTCTGTCTAATACAATGGGATGTTGCTTCAAGTATTGCATCCTTAATGCTTGCCACTTTGCCTGTACCTCCTCACCTGTGTTTCTTTTTTGCCAGGGCTAGCTTAGCTCTGTTGGCCATCTTATCAAAGTCAGCTCCTCCTCCCTTTTGCCTTGGAATGGGATGATTTAGATGTAGTGGCCAAATTGAACCATACCATGTGATGGTCACTGGCTCCCCAGGTGACGTACCTGGAGATCTGTGATCCCTTCCCTGTTAGTTAGTACTAGATCTAGGATAGCCCTGTCTCTTGTGGGTTGCTGTACCAGTTGTTTGAAGCCCTCCCCTGCAGGGAATCCACCATGTGTCTAGTTCTGGCAGATGTTCCTTCTGACCAATCTGTATCCGCATGTTGAAGTCTCTCATTATCAGAACCTCCTTAAGCTGTCATGTTTTGTATATCTTCTAACAGTAATGTGTCTAAGAGCTAGTTATGAAAGAATTGCATATATAAAATTGCAACGTGGACACATTTTAGATATCTAGGTTCATTTGTAACATGTTCTCTCTCTGAATACTGATATTTAATTTATCTATACTACATACATTAGTAATGCTCTTCTTTGATGGTTATGGAAACACTACCTGTTTTTATAGATTACAGTATCTTAATGGCTTTGTTGTATTTTTACATGATTTTAATATATATGCGCATTGCTTGACTTTATATTGACTAAGTCTTATGTAAATTGTTGTACTATAATACAAAAATTTAAACTTTGAATTATAAAAAGAAATATATTATGTCAGTATATTTAAAATGCATTTCATAATATATTATATTATATAATATATTACATTGGGATAATATATTTCTCATTGTCTTGACATTCATTAATGCATATTTTTCAATATACAGTATTGCAATATATTCCATTTTCATATGGGTGGTGCAAGCTTGGGAAACAGTAGCTGAATTTAAAGTGATGCACATTGGGAAAAGGAACCCAAGAGTGCAAAATGAATTTGGTGGAGCAGTGCTGGAAAGTACCATGGAGGTAAAGGTCCTAGGGGGTCATGACACAGGACAGCCTAACAGCAGCAGTGTGTTGTAACAGAACTGTGTGTAAGGACCCTGGGGTCATGACACAGGAGCACCTAACAGCAGCAGTGCGTTGTAACAGAACTGTGTGTAAAGCACCCAGGGTCATGACACAGGAGCGCCTAACAGCAGCAGTGTGTTGTAACAGAACTGTGTGTAAGGCAAAGAGGATGCTGAGCTGCAGAGACAGGAGGAAAGCAGCAGAAGTCTGGAGGTGATTCTCCCCTGTGCAGGTCACTGGTGCAGTCACTACTGGAATAGTGCTCAAGGTACTGAACATCTGAGGAGATACTATGACAAACTGGAAGCAGTACAGCACAGGGCACACCAAGACAGGACTGGGAGCAAGACATACAAGGAGAGGTTACAGGACTTGACATAGACACCATTGAGAAAGAGGGGAAAGGGGCAACATGTTTGATACATACATGTACTTGCATGGGACAAATAGGATGGGATGCCAAAGAACTTCAGTCCTTGAGTTCAATTATAGGGACAAGAGAACTCAAACTTGCAGGGGGTCAGTCAAAAGGAACCTCGGTAAGCACTTTTTCAAAAAAAGGTGGTGGACAAGTAAACAAATTACTCAGGAAACTGTATGGGTGAGATCAGTGAACAGCTTCAAGCAAGAATGGGACAGGCATATGGGGTTAGTAAGAATAGGTGGAGGGTAAAATAAAGTGGAGGGATGGCCTCTAGGCCAGTTTAGTGTAGCTATGTAGGGTGGCAGACAGGATGGGATGACAGGTAATTTTCTGTCTTCACTGTCTGTATCTATGGTTTAAATCTTACTGAAGTCAAATGCTCACTTCTTAACCAGTGCTCCAATCCACCCAGCTATGGGAATAGGTAGAAACAGGAGTCAACTGGAAAAAGGAGATATTGCTTTAAGCAGGGTTAACCTAGGTAAAAAAATGAACAAAAATTATTTCACAAAGTGTAATGTCTCTTGCCTTGCTGACCAAGTTTGAAGCTACTGTAATCCTCAAAGATGATCCCTAGGAATGGATGAAAATAAAAAAATAACAAAGAGGACACAAAGGACCTTGGGGATCTAAATTGTAACATACATATATATATATATATATGGTAGAATGGTAGTGCTACTATAGTTAGGGTTGAGGAGCCATTTCTATGTTAAACCCAAAATTTTGCACCTTAATAACTTTGCAACCGTTTAAATGATTTGCCTGAAATTTGGAATACATGATCAAGACTCATACGCCTTGGGATCTGCCAAGTTTTGTATCAGTCGGATACTGCGGCTGTAGGTTAGTAAGTGTGATCTGTCGTGTATTTACGCTTTTTCTGGAATTCTACTGTTGCGCTTCCAGGTCATGGTTTACCACGACCGCCCGCAATCTTCAGGGAGTGCGGCCAGTGTCCCGATGTGCCTTCGAAGATTTCATGAAAAATATTAAACGGTTCAAAGTTATTCAAAACAATTTCCCATTATAAGTCAATGGAAAAGTTAACAAAAGTTCGACAGTGTCTCAAATGCATTTTACTTTCGCAAATGGCCCTGTTACTTTCGCAAATCCGCCATCTTGTTTTCAGTTAGTGATCAGAAAAATCCTTGGCATTTAAAATTGGGACCCTCTAACAACCTAATTCTTTTTGTATTCACCTAGTCGGATCCTGAGGATGCTAACCATGTCTTTATTTTGGGTAAAACACCCCAGAAATATATTTTCAGATTTCTGGAAAAGTACTTTCATGAAAGTACTTTCTACTCCGCAAAGTGTCGCAAATGTTTGAAAGCTTTCGCAAATTGCAACAGTACTTTTCTAGTCTGTGGAAAATGACAGCAATTCTTTGGCACTCCGCTGCAAAAGAACGGTTTGGAGTTTTGGGCTGAAATTTGAGGGAACGTGGACGACATCTCACAGATGTGCCTTTCAGTGTTTTGTTGAAAAAATATTGCATGGCAGCAAAGTTACAATACTCTAAAGTTGATGCTTTTCCCATAGGATAACATTACGGCGCCTAACGCATTACAGGAATCCTTTGGCACCCTGTTGCAAAATAACGGTTTGGTTTTTTCCTGAAGTTTGGAGGAAACACAGCCAACAGCCCACAGATGTGCCTTTCAGTGGTTTGATGAAAAATATTACAGGGAGGCAAAGTTATGGCACTCGAACTTCTCTTTTTCCCATAGGATAACATTATGGAGTTCACCGCGCCTTTCAGGCCCGTATCTGGAAACGGTGCAAGATACAGACTTTTCGTCGAAAACTGCTTAGCTCCCTACTCGGGGCTAAGCACAAACTAGCCAGGACTGTCGTAATCATATGACTTTTACATTTTTTTTCACGTTACAGTTCCTGAGATATAACCTATTTAGTATTCCAAGTCCTCATTTTCTGCTCCGATACCCATTATTATGCATACATTCTTTGTACTCACTGTCTTTCTCTATGCAGCTTTTGGGAAAACCAGCCTGTGTGCTTACATTACTGTTACCTTGTTCTTTCCGCTTGTGGTTCCGCACTGCTTCACTTACTATTGACGCTCACCACCATGTGCGTTATCCTTGTGTTTTCTTTGCGCTTGCATTTCTGTTGTTTTTTGCCATTTGTGTCTACAGTACTGTTTCTCTTCTGTTTCACTTTGCGTCACCATGCCCATTGACATTTCCGTTTGCAGGCACCATGTTACTATGTGACAACACATCACGTGGCAGACCATTCCGCTTCACACCACCGTATACGTTACCCTTTCTGTTCTCATTCGCACTTGCATTACCATGTGCGCCACTGTTAGCACTTCTGTTTGTGTTGCTGTTCCTGTTATTATGCCACAAGACATCACAGGGTGCAGAGAGGGCCCTTACTATTTCTCGCTATCATTCTCAAAAAGAAGGAATTAGAGGCAAAATCCATTTAATCGGACAGTTAGCTACCAGCGAAAGTGAGGAATGTTAGGCTGAAAACCCTCACTTGCACTTTCTCACCGCAGTGGGGCGCCATTGTCGCCGGTCCCAACTCTCACCCCATTCTACTATACTTCTGCTGCTTTACATGTGATGGGGTGAGAGTTAGGCTGATGACCCCAATGCGCACCCCAATGCCGGTTGGGGGTGGGCTGGGGTCTAAGGGGTTTTCAACCCTAACACGGAATTTCCTCACTTTTGTCACTGTGGAACAACCCTAACTAATCCATTAAATGAGTTTTTGTTTCTAATATATATATATATAAATATATATATATATATAGACATACACACACATACTTATCTGATAGATACATTTTGATGCCATTCTAGACCTGTAAATAAGAGATATATTATATAACGCTTTCTGAGAGACCAATTTGAAAAATACAGCAGATGGAGGGTGGTGCAGAGGCAACACATTGTGGTACCTTGCTGGAGACCTTCCAGGGTTCAAGTCATGACTCTGGGGAGAAGAAGAAAAGTTGCAAAGCAAAATTATTTTTGTGCAGTGGCTATCCATAACTGTGTGGTCTGGAGCAGTTTGGGGAATGCTGCAAGTGTCAGAAGGCTGCAGATGATAAGTGCCTACTTAATTCCTCCCCATAAGCTTTTTCTCTTAGGACCAGGTAGGTGGCTATCAGCTGTGTTCCCGCTGAAAGGCATCCACCTCCCAACAACTGATCAGTCCCCCATGGATCCCTCCTAGGGAGGACACTCCAACCCCATATGCAATCAAGAAGCTCTGTGACCAGATGACTGTGCAGCCTAGAGGAAAGTGGACATGGCTTCACAAAGTCCACCTGGCCCCTTTAATTTTCTTCCTGGCCCCTGCCATGGTGGAATGCAAGCGGTGAGTCAGGAGGTATGCACTACAGAGCCGCAGTCCCTCCCTTCTATGCCACTCATGCTTTCACTGCCACCAGGCCACCACTTAGTGGCAGCCAAAGGCTGAGATGGTATGACTCAGCTCCCTTGGAGAAACAGTCCCAGGGACACTCAATGCTCTCTCCCCAGCTGGCCCTCAGTGACACAGCAAAGTCCTTTGATGAATCTGGGTCACTGGCATGGCAGATGGTAGCACTATTGCAGTCACTGAGCCAGCTAGAGTGGTTAATTTCTGTCCAACCTATTAGTATAAGGGTAGCTCTACCACTTCTGACACCAGGGAAAGGTCTCAGTGTCTGCGGGACTGGCCGGAGAGGAGGCTTGAGCATCCCAAAGGTGCTCACTTCCTCTGGGAGGTGGGTTCTGTCCTCTGATGCAATACTGCCACTCAGTGGCTACACGTGCAGTGGTAGGCAGAGAGGGGGATGAGGATGTCACTGGCATACACAGGTGCACACATGCATCAGCAAGTGCAGGGCAGACATTGACACCTGCAAGTGATGTCCTCTGAGGAGGAACAATAAAATGGCCCTGGCCCTCAATGATGAAGGCCCATGGCAGCTTCCCCAAGCTTCCATCTCTCAAATGCAGAATTTTGTGGGTTTCCATCCCACCCTGACCCTGCCTGGGGGCAAAAGCCAAGGTTGAGCAGAGGTGGGTGATCCCAACTGGGAGGCTTGAAGGATGTCTTCCACAATGCACAAGGCAGAAGAGGGGCTGGAGAGAAGGAGGGAGTGTCAAAACAGAAACTGCAAAAATAGAAAAGTGCCTAATTTCTTAAGGGCCAAGGGCTGTGGTGGGGGAGTTGAGTTACTGGCAGGTAGATGTGTTTTTTTTTTTTAATACAAGAGTTTATCCTCTTCGTCCAGGGTGGCTACCTCAGCCCAATCACTAGCCCCTCTAGGCAGTGTCCCCTCCCCGATGTGCTTTTGGTGGCAGTTTCTCCCCATGAGATCCTCTCATGGCAGGGCTGAGGAAGGGTTATCCCCAGTACATCAGATCTAAAGCGGACCAAGTCACTCACCAGGCAGCAGCCTGGGCACAGAGATGGCTGGGCCTGCCTTCATGAAGCCCCCAAACATCCATTTTCTTCCTGCTTTTATCCTGTCTGAGCCTCTGCAGGGCTTAGGACTTGCCTGTAGAGGAGTACCCATGTTACATATTCCTGAAGGTCCCTCCCATACTTTGGCTTCCTGACCCACTGTACTCCAGGCATCCACTTGGGGTCACCCATGGACAGGATGACAAGCCACTCCTTCCCCAGAAGAGGAAAGCAGTCCCTCAGATGCTCAATCCTCTCTCAGCTGACCCCGATGACTGGAATCACTGGCATGGCGGGAAGTAGGGTGCTTGCAGCGCCCGCAGCCCTCTTCACCACTGGGTTGGCTTCTGCTTTTATACACAGCTTCTGTAACAGCTAAACTGTGCCTTTCCTGGCTGAACAAAAAGTTTGAACTCTGTAGTTTCACATACACTTCTTACTGTACTTCCTCAATTCATTAAGTGGTTTTCAGTCTGCAGGAGAGATCCCAACATGTCAAACATTCTCCAACACCTCAGGCCCCAAGCAATCTGAATACAGTTTCCAGATCACCCTCCTCCCTCCCAGTTCCATCTACCACCACCCTTCCAGAATCCATCAGCTGAGAGATGAACAACTATGTTTATTTTCTGATGGCATTCCTGTTCTGACCAGGTAGGTGGTGTCTCCACAGCTGCCTCTGGACACTGGTGGTTTCTGAGCCAAAAGTGAGGGTGCAGCCCATCCCATAGTTCATTGCAGCTGAGTAAATTCATACACTTCCAGGACCATACCTCTCAATCTTTGGCACTGAAATGAGGGACACATATGTAACCCCTTGTTACCCGGGTTACTAGAATCCCAGTAAGACCTAGTGGTAGGCAGGGAAGGCAGCTCAGAAACTCCAGTTAAATGGGTTTCACACTGTCTCACTTTGTTCTCAGTCTCAGCTGAGACTGAGGATGACATCACCAATAGAACTTTCGCAGCTGCATGAGCCACATCGGAATCTGCAGCAGAGGAAGTTAGATAGAACGTTGGGAGTTTTGAAGTCAGTGCTTCAGTTAGTCTTCAGCGAGTGTGTGTGAAGAAGGGAGCTTGCTGGTAAAGCAGTTCAGTGAAGGCTCTAGGAGCCTCAGCCCTGACAGAGGGCTACTTTTAAGTAAATAGGGTGTGTGTCTCCACCTTAAAGAGAGGCACAGAAGATTACTAAAGTGGTGGAGACTGCTGTTTTGGGTCTCAGTGCCCCTCCCTCCAGGGGAGGTTTCCTGCAGATTCCTGGGGCAACCACCCTAGTTCTGCTTGTGGAGGATAAGCTTCCTGTTGTTCCAGTATTTATTTAGGAGAAAGAAGATTTGATTTGTGAGTCGCCTGTGGGCACCTGCAACGTAAGGGTGAGTGTCTGCTCTGGCTAAAAGGGCATATGTTTTCACCCTGGGACTTGTGTGATAATGTGGGATTGGACTACTAAATATTGGGAAGCCTAGAGTAATGGGCTAAGCAAAGTAAAAGTAGTTTCAAGTTCCAGAGTTTGTTGGGATGCAAATAATATGTAGAGGTGATGTGACAGACGTCTACCCTTAATCTACATTTGAAAGTTCAGTAAGGAATTGTTCAGTTTCAGAGAAATTGCCGGGTATGGGCTGTGGGAGCTAGAGGTGGGTGGCCCCCATCTTTAGTGACCAGGTCCACCTCTACGGATTTCTTCTGTGGATTTACTTTGCCTCAGGCACTTGGCCAGTGATGGGGAAGTACCCAGACGTGGGATTGTAAGGAAAATTCTCTAAGAGTCACAGACTCTAGTGTGGTTTGGGAGCCACAACAGGATAATTGGTTCATTCCTCAAATGGACTGTGGATCAAGTGGCCGGCAGGAGCCGGGCCAATGGGGAAAACCCAAGAGTGTACAAGTCAGGCTGTGTACCCAAAGCTGCATGCAGGTCCAGGCTGTGTGCCTGGTGGGTTTAGAGCCTGAGGGCTGGAAAGAGTGATAAAGTGTTCTGTTGTCTCTAATCTGCATTACCAGGAAATGTAGCCCCATGGGGTCCATCTATGCTTTGTTTGTTCAGCTTGGAAGTGAATAAAAGCCACACTGAAGAATCCCATTCCTATTTCTGGACATTACAGTTATTGCTTCCTGTGTTTGGACTTACTTGGGTGCCCCTGTTCAGGTAGGAAAACCTAGGTCTCCTGTGCTGAGTAACCTCATCCTCCCAGAACCCAGTCCCCACCAGGTACTGCTGTCAGCTTCAACAACATGCCACCTGTCGTTCTGCTAAAAAGGCAGGGGTGAGGATTACACTACATTCAAATGAGTGACAAGGGTCACACCTCAAACATAGAAATACAGCTCAGATCGCTGTGGAAACCATTGTATTTCCCTACACAGTTTATTTTGGATGTATCATTTAGAATATAATGAATTTTGTTCTGTAAAATATGCAGCACATTCTGTGTGGGCAACTCCTATACCTTGAGGGACAGAGCAATTTGAGGGTAAAATGAGGAACAGTTGCGAGGTCAGCTCCATCTCCCTAAATCCTCATGCTGAGGGGGAACTGGTGGTGTGCAGAATTGAAAAGGCACCACCATCAAAAGCCTGAGAGCTGCGGGTAACCCAGCATCAATTCCAATTGACTGGGCTCTATTGCAGCAATGGGCTGAAGCACTGAGAAGTGGAAACCAGCCAGTTGGCAGAACATCTCCAGTCTCAGGCTCCTCCATGTGCAAGGCCTCAGTATTCAAGTCAGGAGATGGGGCAGAGGAAATCAGAGAACAGCTTTGTCACAGACAGTAGCCGAGAGGAGCCTCATATGGGATTTAATCATGAATGCACACCTTTCGCCCCTTAAGCTTTACAATAAAATATTTCACAGACAGATGGGTAGGCGTCAGTGGAGGGATAAAACTCAGCAGCCTTACCTGCAGGCTAGCTCAAGGTGCATTTACTGAAGGCTGTGCTGGTGTTTCAGTCAGCGATTTTTTTCTGCTGAAAGTTGGTCACAATTTACTTTGGGCAGTCACCCTATGCTACACTGATTTCTCAGTGTGTGGCTTGACCACAGAGGCACTGAGATAGTTTGGCTGCCTGTTAGTGATAAGAGCAATATATTAACATTCCATCCCAGTAGCCATCTTCCTCCAGAAGTCATCATGACAGGAAAAAACTGCAAATTGCAGACAGAAATTAATTATTCTCACACTGCACACTCAAAGCAATATTCACACTGTTTCAATGGCTCAGAGCATGCTACCAGAAGTAGTGTCAAGATGACATAATTTGCAGTCACGCATCCCCACTGGGTTCTCTGTAGTGCACTGCCTAAGGAAGGACTGCAGGGGTGCGGAGTGGCCATTGTTTCTAGATCTAGCCTGGGCTTCACAGTGCATCCAATTGGTATTACCAGGTCTTTTGGTGTGTTGCTGTGTGTGGTGGTCCAGGTGCAAGTTGCAGGATTCTCCTTGTTTACCGCCTCAGGAGCAGGAGGAGAATTCTGCAGGAGGTAGTAGACTTTGTCATCAATCAGTGTTGGAGTCCCCCAGGTGTTTAACCCTGGGGACTCAACGCCAGGATCGATGATGAATACTCACAGCTCAGTTATGACCTCCTCCAGTTGATGTCATCACTGGGTTTGGCACTAGTTGTTGTTTCTGCCACCCACCAGCACAGCCACACATTCAATATGGTGTTCCAACTTGGTCTTGGGGTTGATAGCCTCAAGACTGATTGGTCTCTTGGTCCGATCACTGCACCATGGGGTTCACTTTAAGGCCTCCCTGAAAGTCCTTCCCTCTGGAGATGGTCAGCTACCACCTTTAAAGGGTTTGCACCAGAAGGACTACTGGTTTTAGATGACCTATCTAGAGTACACGCAGCTTGTGCATTTGGCACGGTGAGGCAGTGGCCACCTATAATAAGGTGGTCTCTGAGCACTAGATGCCATCGCTCCAGTTTGGCATATGGACATATTGTCACCTTTCAATTTGCATGGTCACAGTGGTGCAGTAATTTCATCAAAAAACTTGTCATCGCTGGATAGAGGTCGCAGGCAAGGGAGCTACAGTGACTCTCTACCGGCAACGGCTTAGAATGGTTGTCTTCGTGATGTTTTGCAATATTGCAGATGAATGTGCAAAACATTTTGCCCTGACTCCGAAGTATCCTCGGTTACAATTCATCTAATTTTACTACCAAAACTCTCAGTGCATTGCCCAATTAGCCCCATACATCTTAAAATGCCGACTACAACTTACATTTACAGCAGCTTCTAGTAAACCTTCAGAATAGGGAAATAACTGTCAGTTCTGCTTTTGACAAAAATGTCATCAGGTTGGGTAGGGTGGAGCAAGTAAAGCATGTTGTCAGGAATGGGAGAGGCAGGCAGATACAGCTGATACAATACAGTGCAATTTAAAAAACTGAAGTCACCCCGCCAATTCTGTTAGTACTGTTTGTTCAGTGCATACACTGTAGATTGTACAGAAACATTTTCTGAAGTGTTTTGATAGTAAGTGTAAGTCATGATGGGAAGTGTGGACTTCTGAGATCGTGATGGTGGTCAGGGGCGTTGTTAACTTTACTATGTTTTAGTGTCTGCAGTGTGTGGAAATAAAGTTGCATTTGTTTTCCCTTCATTTTTGTTATACTTTGTTTCCTGTTGAGCTGCTTGTTTGGTATTGGAGTAGCGAGCTGTATTTGTTACATTGAGGCAGAACATGATCTGCTGCTCCATGTACAAATGTCTGTTACTCTTCTGAGCACTCTTTACTGAACAGGAAACATTTCATAGGGTACTGCAAGATGTCAAGGGCAAACATTTGCATGGCCGAGATGGCGACTAATTGACCATTCCGTTTTGGGTTTTGCTTCATTTCATCCGGCAACAAGTGTTGACAGCAACCATTCCTTTAACTGTCTTTTGTCCCTACAACATAATGTCTGCTACTAATTAACCATGACATTATGTCCAGGGACCAAATGTCCATACATGTCCAGTTCAGATATGACCTAGATTTTCTCACTTGAGATTCCCTTGGTTTGATGGGGATCTCAAGGTGATGAAAACAAGGTCAGAAGTTGGGCGTTGCTGGCAGAATACCTAGCTGGAGGCCAACAAACTGGCCCTGCATGCTCACTATGGTGAGTACCAGGGGCAATCTCTAGAGGGCAGAATTCCTGTCCAGGAGATTGCAGCAGTGAAGAACAGACCTCTCAGCTTTTTGGACTGTGGACAGGCGTCTCCATCCTGCCTGTCTGCAGCTGAAGAAGACTTTTCATCCACTCTGTGTGAAGAGTTTGCTCTGTTCTTCTCTGACAGAGTGTCATCTGTTCGGTCAGGGATTCCTTCAGTGAGGCAACTGCCTCACAGTGGCTGGGCTGGGATGAACAGAGGCACTCTGCCTGTCTGGGAGGAGTTTAGGCCAGTGGAGGTGCCTGAAGTGACTAGGGTGATCTTAGAGATGAAGCACACATTTTACAAACTGGACCCAGCCCAGACTCGTTTCTTAATGGGATGCACTGAGGCTGTTGGCCCAGTGTTTGCCAGGGTTGCTAGGTGCTCGATGGTGGAAGGGTATCCCCAGTGGCTTTGACAGTAGCGCTGGTGAGGCCCCATCTGAAGAAACCTTCCTCAACTCTGATGTCCTGGTGAATTACTGTCCAATCTCCAACCTACCATTCTTGGGTAAGGCTGTTGAGAATTTGGTAGCACAGCAGCTCAAGGATAGCCCTGTGTCCTTGACACCTGTGAACCATTTCAGTCAGGTTTTCAGGATAGACACAGCACAGAAATGGCTCTAGTTATGATACATAATGATCTGCACAGGGCTAGAGATAGAGGAGACAGGTCGTTATTGTGCTCCTCCATCTCTCATCAGCATTTTACACTGTGGACCACGTATTGCTTCTTGACTGGCTCTGTGGGTTTTTGGACTCGCTGGTACTGTCATCAGATGGTTTGAGTCCTATCTCTCCTGACAAGGTGTAGCAGGTAGTGATGGGAATTTCTCCTCCTCCCCAATACCCCTGTCATGTGGAGTACCACAGGGTTCGATCTTGTCACCGATGCAGTTCGCAGTGTACATGCTGCCCTGGGTGAGATCATTTGGCAATACAGCATGGAGTTTCACTGCTATGCAGATGACACCCAGCTGTATTTGTCATTGCACCTGGAACATCCAGAGCTATTGATGTGTAATTGTTGTCTGCCTAAAATCAATGACTGGATGGCTTCCAGCTGGCTGAGACTTAACCCAGATAAGACCGAGGTGCTGGTGGCCTACCATGATGGTTTTCACCTGGAGCAAACAAAGGGCTTTTCTGGGGTCTGCTGCATTGGTGGCTTCTTGAAGGTGCATAATCTTAGTGTGATCCTGGACTGCAGGCTGACCTTGAAGATCAGATATCCTCTGTAGTGAAGAGTGATTTTACCACCTCCGAAACATTACCAGGATTAGCCCTTGTTCCACCTGAGGAACTGCCGACTCTGGTACATGCCTTTGTGACCTCTAGGCTCAACTACTGTAACTCTCATACTTCATGGTCATGTGAGGACCCTCCACAGACTGCAGCTGGTGCAGAATGCAGCTGCCCCATTGCTGACAGGCCAATCCATTTCCTGCCATGAGACCCCAGTCTTGCATGCTCTGCACTGCCTGCCGATCAGGTGGAGGGTCCCTTTCAAGGTGCACTTGCTCACATATAAGGTCCTATGGACTGGGTCCTGTCTGAGCTCCTGCTACCTATGACCTCTGCTCACTCCCTCTGCTCCTCTTTGAGGAGCCTTCTGGATGTTCCCAGGGTTTGGCTCAAAACATTGGGTGACTGTGCTTTAGTGTCTCTGGGCTGACCCTGTGGAACTAACTTCCATCTGCAGTCCAGGAGGCCCCTCGATTAGTGTTTTAAACTGAGGCTGAAGGCCCACCTCTTCAACCTGGCTTTCATGAATTGGTCTCCAGACTAACCATTTTAGTTAGTAAATACCATCCTTAATGCTGTTTTTCTGATTTTATTTTTATTTTTTACTAATTTTATTGTGTTTTTATCTGTATTTTATGATTATGTTTGTAAGACGCCCAGAACCTCAGGGATTGGGTGCTCTAAAATAAAATTGCCTTGCCTGCTAAGAGCATGGAGCACTGAAGAAAACAGTCAAAAACTCAGAAAGCACAGAAAAGGAAAGGAAAGTCTTTCTTGTTGGTTCTGTGTCAAAATGTGTTATGTGAAGCAGGGCTTGATAATGTTTGGTGGAAGCTGCATTTTTTTTGTGGTAATTGGCTTTGCTGATGACCTAGGCACCAGCACGCTGTGGTTTATCATTTTATGTGGAGTCTGGTGTAGCGGATCGAGGCTTCAAGCAGAGGAGGGAGTATAAAGGACCTGGAAGAGGGTTATTATGGGACTGTTAGGAAAGAGAAACATAAGTTGGTAGACCATAGAAATGGGATTATAAAGAAAAAGGCAATGCACTATGAAAATGGGGTGTGTATGGCACATGGGGCGCAATGAAGGTGCAAAAGAATTAGGAGCTGGGGTGATGAAAATCACTGGAGGTAGCTAAAGCAGGATGTGCTATTGGGGAGGGTGATAGCTGCAAACGTTGTTGCTCCTTTGGGGATAGCCTGTAAGGGTGGGTTTTTCTCCCTTGCCCCATGCACCTTGTAGTACTTGCAAGAGACAGAAAGTGTCTTCACAGGTGTTAGAAGCAGTAACGCTGGTTTCAGGATAAAAAGCAATCTGTTCCATCCAATGTTAAAATGCTACAAGGTTTCTGAGGGCTCGAGTGCAGTGGTTGAGTGGAAGTCTATGGTGGACAGGAAGTAGAAGGGTGTGAGGAAATACTGCGGCGGGTGGTAATCCGTCACATTCCTGGTTATGGGCTGGTCCATCCATATTGCCCTCTGAATTATAGAATCCTCCTATAATTCAGAGGGCAATATGACGGGACCAGCCCATAAACCAGAATGTGACAGAGGATGGAGGATGTCTACTGACCTGCCCCAATAGCCCAGTGGCAAGGGCAGGCAGTCAACAGTGTGCTAGTGCAGGAGCAATCCTGGGTTCAAGTCCTGCTCCCACCACCACCTGTACTTTTTGTTTTCACATTTACCAGGGCTCGGAGTTGGTTCTATAAATTTTTGGGGGAGCAAAGCCCTCACAGTAAAACAATCATCCACTGTGGACTTTAATTTTGTTTGGCACTGATGGGATTACCCACCTCCTACTTCCAGTCCACCATTTGTTCACTCAAGAACTGCAGTCCTACCGTTTCTACTTTTAACATTGGGTGGAAAGAATATTGCTTTTTATCCTGAAACCAGCATTAAATACACCGATGTGGGGAGCCTTGCCTGGCACTGAGAAGGCATGATTTTCTTTCTACATTCAGCACACTGATGCATTTGATGGTCCTGTTCTTTGAAATCCCATCCTGTGAGTTTCCTGCCTCTGCTTGCTGGACATATTCATCAAGGTTCTCCAGCTGCTCCACTCCAGGTTCCAGTGTATAAGGTGGCGGTGGAGCCTCCACCACAACAAGAGGGGAACTGATGTAGGCTAGATTAAGTAGGCAGTGCTTGTGGGAGGGAGAGCCATGAGGAAGGGGCATGGACTGAGATTGGAGGTGAAAGATTCAGGTGAGAAATGGGAGGCATTTTTTTCACAGAAAGGTGGTGGCTTTGTGGAACACACTGCCTGAGGAGGTGGTGTCCTGAAGACAGTGGGCAGTTTTGAAAGAGATGGAACAAATGTGAACAGGAGGTTCTACCGTTTGGGGGAGGAGCAGCTGCAGTGGAATGGATTGCTAGCTGCACACTCAAGCAGACTTGATAAACCATGTGGCCTTTATCTGCTTACAGTTTCCTATGTTCATAGGAAGGTGTACACTTAGAGGTCAGATGGTGTCAGTGGGAGATATGGAAGCCATCACATCTGTCATGAGTTTGCACATGCAGTATCCACCTTTTCTCCCTCTCTTGCTCTGTGTAGCAAGCATCCTGTGATCTCCTGGTGGGGTGCGCATGTGATACAACATAATCGCACACCCTGTTGTGTGTTAGTCCTATGCATATAGTGATCCTGAGGGGGTGGCTGCCTCAGCCCGATCCCTTGTCCCTCCAGGCCGGGTCTCTGCCTCCCCACTCTACACCTGGTCATAGTTCCCATCTGGTGGTAGGGTCAAGTGGGATGGCTGTCCTCCCTCAGTACATCAAATCCAAGGCCGACCAGGTCACTCACCGGCAGTAGGGCAGGTGGGCTTTATGAAGCCCACCAACATCCATTTTCCTTCTGATTTTATCCTGTTCCATCCCTCCTGGGGAGCACAGGACTCACATGTGAAGGCATGCCCATCCTATATATCCCCACAGGCTCCTTCCATACTTTGCCTCCCTGACTCACTCTATTATCACTGACCTCCTGGGGCAGCCTAGGCTGGGACGACAAGCCTTCCTTGCCCAGAAAAGGAGATCAGTCTCTGAATGCTCAGTCCTCTCCCTTCCCAGCTGGCCCTGACAACTCCAGTACATTCCTAAATCTGGGTCACTGGGGTGGCAGGAAGTAAGGTGCTTTGCAGTACCTCAGCTGTCCATGCCACTGAGCCAACTCTTCAAGCCTCTTTTGAAACATAGAATTATTGTTTCAGGATGCCCAAAGCTTAGCTGAGCTAATTTTCCTTCTGTCTGAGTCCTTTGGCAGCTCGAAGTCCACAAGTAAACAAATGAAAATAAAACACTTTATTTTGACTTTCACCATTTTAAGTTTATGTTTTGTGGCAAATGTCACTTTTCTGGAATGGTAGTATCTCCACTTAATTGCTTGCTACATTTTCTGGAAGTATGTTCTGGCTTATTTTTACAGTATTTATCAGCTGACAAACCCTTCTAGGCAAACCTAGCACTCAGAAATTGTCTGCCAGGTTTAGTGGGCTACTGAACTCTGGTGCCCTCTACAAGTCCTTGGAACTTGTCGGCTTTCACCTGTCAGCCCAGCCCTTGTCCCACATTATCTTGGCTTTCCAGAAGTCTTTGGATATTAAGTGCCTCTTCTGGTTAACCAGCTGTTATTTTGGTGAAGTAGTCTGTCCTATGGTTCAGCTGGAAGTCTATCTAAATTCATATAAAATTTTAGCTAATAGTCACATGCACTTTTTAGCCAAATGACAAACCTCTTGGATGACTTTAAAACCATCAATAAACATTGATCTGCAGCCTGTGGAACTGCAGTAGCAATTTAGCTACTTTAACAACACTATCTGCAGCTAAATACAGAAAATACATAGTAAAATGCTATGACACTATAGACAGTTTGAGCAGTTTCACTAGTGTATGATGGGCTGGTCGCTCTTCTTGCCTAGAAAATAGTCCACCACATAGTAACATGCATGTTGAGACACTGTTAAGTGTACTCCTCTGGCAACTTCATTACTGTTTTCCTTGCCAAACCACTGTTATCTCCATTATTAGTGATGTTAATGTTGCTTGAGGGTAACCATGATCTGTGACTAAGCTTTCATCTGTGATGCCATTCAGCATAGGCAGTGTCTGTCCACTTCTGGGCTCCGGCACTGCTGGGTCTACTGCTGCCAACAACTGCTACTTTAAGTCCCTGCCAGCCTCTGCTCTCTGTTCCTTCAACATCAAGGACCCCATTAAGCACCTGTGCAGGATCCTTCTTTATCAGGTATATACACGGTTCAGGCGGTCTGTCATCATTTAGACAAATGGGAGCTTGTTTCCTTCCCCAATGTTTTCCTATAGGTCCCTTTATGATAGGCCATACCATATAGCAAGCTCTCTAACTCAGCTGCAGGGGTCACTGTGATGCTGGAACCCACCACCAACCCTGTCTGACTGAGGCATGTTGCAGCGCAGTAGCTACCCCCACCTGGCCTGCATCCTGAAGCAGAAACCCAAGTTCGCTCTCGAACTCAGGTCGGGCATGGACTGTTTTTTCTCTGAAGGTGTTAATCCTCCTTGGCCAGAGTAGTCAGCTGTCAGCCTTGTCCTCCCTAACTAAATCAGCCCACATGGATTAGCCCCCAACTTCATGGCAAAGCCATCCCCTGCATGAACACACATAGGGTGGACACACAAGAAGGTGTCTCAGGAATGGAGGCAGATCTCAGGAACCTAGAGAAATTGTCCAGGAACTGGTAGTTGAAGTTGAAGATACACAACAAAGGGTAGTAACTGTGTACAGGGTGGGGACCATAGCCCAGACATCCCTGTGTCTGGCTCAACTGCAACTTATTGAGGGACCACATAGAACAGACTGGCAGTGACCCCATACACACAGCTGGGGCCTGGAACTCCTCTTTTCACTGGATCCACGACAGGTGGTCAACAAATTTCCCATTGACTGCCCGACAGCAAAACCGGCATGTCGACCACATCTTTGCAGTCAGCTGCTGGTTTCTATGTGATGGCTGTGTTTTCTTCAGGACTTCGCCCCCAAATGCCCCACACAGGAGTCTGCACCCCACACACCCCCCTACTTAAGGATTATCAACTCTGAGTCGGAGTTGATTCGGGGTGCAGGACCAACGACAGACAGTGCCCAGTTCCAGCAGGTCCCCTACAGTGGCATGGTGCTGTAGTCACTGTGGGGGACTTCATGTCAGAACTGTCACTGTTGGGTGGGTAAACGCTTTTGCCAACCAGTAACCATCCCACAGCTAGATCCCCTTCCCATACCAGCAACACCCTGTAGCTGACCTCCCAACAGAGAACTGGTGCTGCCCAGAGCCTGATGATGGGCAGGCAGTACCACCAACTCTCAGAGTTCTTTATGCAGGACCAAATGTGCTCATGAAACTGGCATTTTTTTACTTATTTCTTTATTTATTTAAGGTAAAATGCTGTGGAGAATGAGCATGCTACCCAAAACATGGATATCAATGGTCCTTTCTGGATCTTGACAGCATCAGTATGGCAACATGCTTTATGTATTCGTGCTAGGTGGCTGTATGGGGCATTACCATTCTAGTCTTCTTCTAGTTCTGTGTCTCAGTCACAGATCTAGAATAAAAGACTCAATAGCAATGCCTCATCACAGAGCATGCAAAGTGCACCACCATAATGTAAATGTCAAGATGCGAAGCGGCCTGTTAACATCCACATGGTTCCAGGTGGCATGCTCAGTCTCCATGGTATTATCTGCCTAATAAACAAATATGCACCCCTTTGTTGCCATGGCAGGGTGTGATGGCGTGGAATGGCAGACATCAAGGCAAAGAGAAACAAAAAGTAAGGACAAGATGGCACATTGCTCCCCACAAGGTCAGAAACAAGGAGAGGGCAGGACACCATCTACCACCAGTAGTGAGTCTCTGGGAGAGCTGGTGCCGAAAAGGTAGGAGTTGGTTCAGAACCCACAGTGGCAGCAGCCTCTGTATTCAGTATAGTAGGTCATAGATGTGGTACATCTGCAAGAGTCAATAATCCAATTGTGGGATGAAGCAGTGGGGTTGATGGCAGCTGAGGGAGGACACTACACTGCAGATTGACCCCACTTATGCTGAACTGACTGTACTGCAGGCCATACAGATAAAGAAATTTCAGCTGATCACTCACACCTGAGCAAGGACAATAGGGTTTTTGCACTTCTGTGTGTTAACTGTTTATTAAAGGTCAGGAATTTGTCTTGGGTAATGGGGGTTGGTAGAGGAGGGAGGAGAGAAGAATGATGCACCTGCATGAGAGGAAGTGCTCAGAAGCCGGGACAAATTTGTTTACTAAGGTTTTGTGCGGTTGAGGGAGACAGGGCAACATGGGCTCCTCTGCCAGCAGGTGCACAGATCTGTAAATAGACAGGGTAGTAATGAAGCACAAGGGCATCAGAAACCAGGGACCAACTGAGCTAGTTAACAGAGAGGTTTAAAAGCAACTACGGAACCCCGTCCTTCTCAATGACAATGATCAGAGATCCATGAGAGTACAAGTTTAGTTTAACAGCTGAACGGTATGGGGAAACGGATGCAGGGGTGGGGCGGACTGGGTATGGGAACCATGGTGCATCATAGTAGTAACGAAGAATTCCCTGCACCCCCACTGCCTAACCTCTACTGTATGCTTACACTGAAAGAAACAGAGAGATGAGAGCTCTGATTGCCAACTGGCTATCTCTCTCCCTATCTGATTGGGCTGAGGAAACTACAGAAGTGGACACTTGGGAAGCACAACCCCACCTATATTTTGGCATGGCACCCATATTGCCACCTCCCTGAAACCCAGACCTAAAAGTATGGTGGATCAGGATGGACACTCTAAATAGCGCCTCGCTGTCACGGAGCATGGATGAGGTAGACATGCATGGGAAAGGGCGGGGAGGTAGGGTGGGAATTCTGACTTGTAGCAGTGATGGAATCGCTGGGGCTGGACACATCATCATGGCCACAGGGCAGTGAGTGGGGCTAGCAGAGCAGTGCAAACAGGAAAGTAAAGCAATTACTGTAATGCTGGTGCAATGTCAGAGCCTTACCTCCATGTGAACCATGGCTGGACTTTGTGATGGTTGGAACTAGTTGTCCCCAAAAGCCACTTTGTTGTCAGGGAGTGGCAAGATGTAGGAGGCCAGAAGTGATGCTCTGAGATTGAGCTCTTCAGCTCCATGGCTGTATGCACAGGTTTCATGTAAGCTGAAGGCAGCGCAGGGGCTTGGAGGCAGAGGTTGGGGAATGGGCGTCTGCACTCTGGTCACCCTCTGGGTGGGGGATCGGGAGCTGTAACCACCACTTTAAACAGGGATTAACTGAGGGTGGCAGACTCCACCCCCACCCGCAGGTGGCTACGGAAGGTGTGGCAAACATTTACAAAGGAATGGCAGTGATATGCTTAGAGTTGCAAACGGGTTATGGGGAAATCACATGGGCAAAGCTACTCCAGAGATGAGCAGGTTAATGGCATAGAAATCTTACGGAGTAAGAAGATGGATCCCAAATGTGCACTGCAGGGTCCTCCAGCCTTCAAGGTCATGGAAAGGAAACTTGTCAATACTTAAGCCAGGCCTGACTGGGGTATTCTAGCCCTCAAGAGAGTTGGTGTATTTGCCCAGTGGGTACATGGCAAAGGATTAGGACTTGTGATGTGTCAGGACACAACCTCACCCCCACACACCTCCTCCTCTCCCCCCTTTTTCTACCTCACCCCCCGCCCAAGAAACATCTCAAGATCTGGCCAGTCTTAAGGTGTACTTTGGCTAAGGACACTAAGGACAGCAACAGCAGATGGACAAGGCTCATCTACTCCCCCAGCCTGACCGTTGGTCAAGGCTGATCTAGAAATAGCCAAGCTTGATAGGAGCTCATCAAGAACATCAGATGTTCTCAACATGTGCAGGAGCTGTAGGGGCTGACACAAGGATACCACCTTCGACCAGATTACCCCATGACCCCAAAGAGATGGTCAAGACAGGCAAGGTTTGCATACAAATGCCTACTGTTCTAAATATTTGTGTTGTGTTGTTTGTAGTTCAAATAACTTTTACAACAGGTTATGCTAGAGACAGTCTTAATGCTGTCTATATGGGTAAAGTGTGTAGTTACTGATATGGGGACAGAAATTAATACAAGGACACCTGGCTTAGGATGGCTCCCCTCAGGGCAGATCTTCAGAATAGACTGAGTGCCCAATTTCACACTTACTCGCTTATTCTAGTCTGGCAGCAAACCAAAACTATAAATGGTGGCACAAGAACTGAAATGGGTGTCTTGGACTGTGAAGGAAGCCACACCCGCTGAGCAGAGGAAATTTATGAATTTTCTGAGGAAGGACAGAGCCAGAATAACTTCCTACTGGAAACCCACTTAGCTAAAAAGGAGGCCCAGAAGTTGTGAAGGGTGCTGGGTATCACAGGTATTTTTCTCCACCCACAACACCAAGAGCAGAGGGTAGCCATCCTAATAAATAAAACCATTTCCTTTCAACTGCAAAAGGAAATTAGAAACATAGACTTTGATGGCAGATAAGGACCACTTGGCCCACCTAGTCTGCCCATTTTCCTACCTACTGGATAAGCTGCAGATCCTAGTTAACCAACAGCCTATTTCTTCCTACCATCCACAAGAATTGCCTTATGTCTGTCCCATGCATTCTTGAATTCCTCCACTGTTTGTGACCCCAACCTCCTCAGGAAGGCCATTCCATTCGTCCACCACCCTCTCTGTGAAAAATACTTCCTCACATTACCACTGAGCCGCCCCCTCTATCTTCAAATTGTGTCCCTTGTTCTTGCACATCTCTTTTCTGAAATATGCTACCCTCTTGGACTTTGTTGATTCCTTGAGGTACTTAAAAGTTTCTATCATGTCCCCTCTCCTTCCTTTCCTCAAGGGTATACATATTAAGCTCCTTTAGTCTCTCCTCATATGGCTTCTGTTGCAGACCCTGCACCATTTTAGTTGCCCTCCTCTGGACCACCTCCATCCTGTCCATGTCCTTGCAGAGATGGGGTATCCAGAACTGTAAGCAGTACTCCAGATGGGGTCTCACCAACTGTCTGTACAGAGGGATAACAACTTCCTGTTTTCTACTGGTGATGCCTCTCCTATACATCCCAGTATCCCCAAGCCATCCCTACTGCCTTCTCACATTGCTTGCTAACCTTTAGGTCATCTGGTATGATTACCCCCAGGTCCATCTCCATTTTGTTGTTTTTACTACCTCCCCATTGTGTACTCTTCCTTGGGTTTTTATTTCCCAGGTGGGTTACTTTGTACTTCTTTGCATTGAATCCAAGCTGACATACTTTTAACCATTCCTCCAGCCTTGCCAGGTCCCTTCTCATCCTTTCCACCCTAACTTTGTGTATCAGCCCTGTTGCAGATCTTTGTGTCGTCTGCAAAGAGGCATACTTTCCTTCCAGTTCATAGGTTCATAGGTTGTATCAGAGCATAGAAGACATAAGTCCATATAGCTCGCCAGTTTGCTAACAATACCCATATGCCTTTATTAATCAAATAAGAATCTAGCCTATTTTTAAAGGTATTCATAGTAGGACTTGCCACTACTCGCATGGCAGTGTATTCCAAATTCCTGTAGTTCTTATACTAAATCAATTTTCCCTTTTTTTGTATTATATTTATCTTTACACAATTGGTAACAATGTGCCCTAGTATCATATGCTTGTTTCCTTAATTTTAAGTCTAGTTGCTCCCTTAATTGGTCATCACTAAGTGCTCTAAATATTTGGCATGTCCCCACGTAAACCTCGATACTCCAGTGAATATAGTCTGAGTTTTTCCAATCCCTGTTCATAATTCAAACCCTGAACTTCCTTTATGCCCTTAGTTGTCCTTCTCTGCACCCTCTTCAAAGCAGCAACATCCTTCCTATAACCTGGTGCCCAAAACTGAGCACAATACCTGTATGCGGCATACCAATCAGGTGTACAATGGCAGCAATACTGTTTTATCATGACTTGTAATATGTTTGCGTATACAGTGTTGTATTCCACTTGCCTACCTAACCACCTGGTTACAATGTAATTCAAATTTTAGTTCATTGTCAACTCTTATTCCCAGGTCTTTTCATCCTGTACTACCCTCAACTCACTGTTACCTAGTTTGTATTTATAATGCAAGTTATTCTTGCCCATATGCATAACGACACATTTATCAGCATTAAATGACGATCTCTTGGTTCTTGCCCATTCTTCCAATCTTGTAAGTGCTGTTTGCAAAATGGTAGCCTCATTAATATTATTGACCAAGTATCCCAGCCATGTGTCATCCGCAAACTTTGATAGCCATACCCCATCATTGACACTCATACTAGAAATATATATATTAACAAGCATTTGTCAATGCCGAACGCTCGCTTACAGGTATTTGCAGTGGTGTTTGGCATGTATGGTGCTTTACCCTAATGCCCTGTGTGATTGCTGGTAGTTGCACAATAAATTGTCAGCATGACCTTTTGTTACCCCCATTGTGCTACATAGGCGGAAACACGCTTTGGGCAGGATGTGAAAATGACAGCTGTACTGCTCATAAGGAAGTGTGGTAAAATGGCAATGTTGAAAATCTGGAGTGGAAATATTGAAAATTCGCAAACCTAGGGCGTGCGTGGGAACTGTGCAATGCAAGCTCGTAAAACAGTCATTGTTAGAATTTTTCATCAAATTGTCAACATTGGCATTTTAAAACCTCTGCTAATGAACAGTGTCACTGTGATTGTCTTACTGTGTGCCATACATTGATTTTGCACACCGACTGCCCATTGTGCACTACATGGGCAGAAACACGCTTTTGAGCAGGATGTGAAAATGACAGCTGTACTGCTCATAAGGAGGTGTGGTAAAATGGCAATGTTGAAAATCTGGTGAAAATATTGAAAATTCACAAACTTACGAAGTGTGTAGGAACTGCACAATGCACACTTGTAAAACAGTTATTTTTAGGAATTTGTTCACCAAATTTTCAACATAGCCATTTAAGATCTCTGCTCATGAACAGTGACACTGTGATTTTCTTACTGTATCCCATTCATTGATTTACGCACACCGACTGCGCCATTGTGCGCTACATGGCAGAAACACATTTTGGGTGAGATGTGAAAAATGACAGCTATACAGCTCATAAGAAGGTGTGATAAAATGGCAATGTTGAAAATCTGGAGTGAAAATATTGAAAATTCGCGAACTTACGAGCCTGCGTGAGAACTGCGCCAGCATGCGCTCATAAAACAGTCATTTTTGGAATTTTGCACCAAATTTTCAACATGGGGTTTTTGGGACCCCTTCTCATGAATGATGTCACTGTCATGGCGTTATTTGAGCCCAAAGGGTGATTTCACGCAGTGACTGCGCAGTGCCTGCGAAATCACCCTTCAGGCCCGAATAACGCCATGACAGTGATATCACTCATGAGAAGGGGTCCCAAAACCCTATGTTGAAAATGTGGTGCAAAAATCAAAAATGACTGAGATATGCACATAAGTTGAAACCCCTATCTAGCCCATTATACAGCTTATCGTTATTTCTCAGTTCGTGGTCGCTTTGAAGAGTGCAGACGATTCCAGTCCACTGAAGATTGTCACGCCGGAGTCCGGAGGTAAGTATGGGGTGAGGGTGTGGGGAGGCTTGGTGCACAGTGGGTGGGTGCGGGTTGTGGGAGGGGGCTGGGAGACACGCTGTGGGACAGTTTTTATTTTACAGGTTTAAAAACAAAAAGCGGCGGCGTGGGATGTTTGCCACGCTGGGGTAGGCTCCCAGCATGGCAGAAGATGGCTGGGGGCAAGGAGCTGATGGGGATTGGGCACCCCGTCGGCAAAACAAAGGGAACATTGCCACGCTGGGGTGGGCTCCAGCGTGGCAGCAGGATGGCTTTGGGGGCCGTGGAGCCAACGGGGATTGGGCACCCCGTCAGCAACAACGTTTGCCATGCTGGGGTGGGCTCCCAGCATGACACCAAAGCTTTGGGGGCGGCGACGCCATGGCAGGGGACAGCATGATGCGGTGTTTAGTATGGCAGCGAAGCTTTCCTTTGAAGCAGAGGAACACCGCTGTCATAGAGCTCCTGCACCCATTGGTGCAGGACCGCCATGCCTGCTCAAGGAGCAGTGCATTGGATGGTAGAGGCACACCTCCAAAGTGTGCTACTCTCCCAAAACGTTCCTTGCGCATGCACGCAAATGAACGTAAAAGGCATGGTCCCAGCACCGATCCCTGAGGTATCCCACTTGACACTACCACCCACTTCCTCTGCAATGTCACCTATAAAGACATTAAAAGTACCAAATCCAGTTCTTAACCCTGCTGTGCCCACTAGTATCCCCCTTTCTTCATAGCGCACTCCGTCTTACAATTACCTTCTGTGTCCTGTTGTCCAGCCAGTGTTATACCTAGGCTACCACCCTGGGACCCACTCCCAGGCTGGCTAATTTGTTTATTAATCTTTTGTGTGGGACTGTGTCAAATGCCTTGCTAAAGTCTAGGTAGGCAATGTCCACAGCCCCTCCCCTGGTCTACTACTTTGGTCACTCAGTCAAAGAACTCAATTAGATTTGTCTGACATGACCTTCCCTCTGTGAGTCCATGCTGCCTTAGGTCCTGTACCCCACTGACCTCTAGGTACTCAACAATTCTTTCCTTCAAAAGTGATTCCATCATTTTCCTACCACTGAGGTCAAACTGACAGGTCTGTAGTTTCCTGCCTCTGTTTTGCTCCCACTTTTGTGAAGGGAATCACATCCTCCCTCCTCCAGTCCTCAGGTCCCACACCGTCCTCCAATGATTTGTTAAAAGGCTAGTCAGTGGTGTCACTAGTTCTCCCTTAATTATTTTAGAATTCTGGGGTGAATCCCATCAGGCCCTATTGCTTTGTCCACCTTCAGTTTTAGGAGTTCTTTCTGAACCCTTCTTCTGTGAAAGGACTGGGATCGACCCCTCTATCCAGTGTGCTTCTATTGATCAAGTTAGGTACCCCCCTCTTCTTTTGTGAATACTGAGCAGTATTCATTCAGTATCCCTGTTTTTCACTATCCTCTCTGCCCACCCACCATCCCCTTTATTCAGCCTCACTATCCCTCCTTTGTCTTTCTACACCCCTGATGTACTTATAAAGTTTTATCCCCTTCTTAACCGAGTTGGCTATCTTTTCCTCAGTTTGGGCCTTTGCTATTCTGACTGCCTTCTCCTGCTTCCTACTGCTTTAACTGGTACAGTTCTCTGTCCTGTTCCTTCTGTGTTTCCTTATACTTCTTAAATGCTATCTATCCTTTCCCTCCACCTCTTCTGAGAACCATAGCATTTTTTCTTTCATTTTGATTTGTTTATTTGCTTCACATGAAGGCTTGTTGCCTCTGTGATGGCAGTTTTGATGTTCCCCATTGCTGTTCCACCCTCCTTCTTGCCTGTTTGCTAGTGCTTTTATGAAACACTCTCCCATATTGACAAGTCAGCCCTCCTGAAGTCCAGTACCTTCACTTTTGTATGGCTGAACTCTGCTGTCATAGGGACCCAGAGGTGAGATATGTCATTGTCATTGGCACCTTATGGAACCAAGATATCACTATGTGCAATGTGTATGATCCTAACACTGCAGGGCACCTTTCTATAGGAGGTTGGCCCAAATACCTGTAAAGGTACAGTCAGGGGACATGGTTGTGGAAGAGGATATGAACTGCCCCATGGACTTAATTTTGGATAAAGTAAGCAGCCAACAAGTCTGTCCCAACCAGATACAGTAGCCCTAAAAACTTAACTAAGGAATTGGGCCTGACAGATATATGGAGATTAGATCACCCCACAGAGAGGATTATTCTTTCTTTCTAACCCTAACCAATCCTTTTCAAGGATCAGCATGTGGCTGATACCCATGAGCTTGGCAACCAATATCCTAGTGGCCACAATATGGGCAATAGTCATATCTGACCATACAGCAGTAACATTTACCTGGTGACCTCCCATTGGGGTGCCCTAGGAGAGGTGCCAGGAGAGTCAATGTCTCATCTCTCAAGGACCAATCCTTTGTGTGACTCTTAAGAAGGACATAAAACTATATCTGAAATGAATAAGGTAAGGATACCTCAGCTGGCACAAGGTGGGATGCCCTTAAGGCAGACAGCAATCTTGCTTTCAGAACAAGAAGCAGCTTACTAAAGAGTAAGGACTTTACTTACTATTTGCTCTCCTTCCCTCCCACCATTAATCAGTTCTACTTTATAGGTACTAGATTTTACCGACAACAGGAACTTCCTTTTGGGAGTAGGAAGGGAAGGATCACTGAGACACATAAGTTTTACCATCCTTGAAGGAAAACAGTAGCTCTCCTCCCCTCAGCTGCTGGAGGTCTGACTCTGAGCAAGGAAGAAGGAGACTTGAAGAATACAGGAAGTTACTGTCCCAGAACAGGAAGGGTGAGAGCTGTAAGGCACATAGGCAGTAGGGATGTAGATAGAAAAATAAATAAATAGAGGTTCAATCTGCTACGCAACTAATATGATGTATGCTTGTGTAACTTAGATACATTGTGGCTGTTTCTCTCTATCCATGGGATATGGCACCTTATAGAAGTCGATAGCAAGGAACACTAGGGAGGATTCTACCTCATAGGTGCTGTGAGAATGATTCCCTTGGCAAAAGGTGGCTTAGAAAGAAGCCCACAGAAAGAGAGGCATGCCACTTGAGGAGGAAGGGTGGATGGTGGGCAATGAAAGAAATAAATCCTGGCACAATCCAGGAGGAGCGACCTTTAAAGACCTGATGGGGAGTGGTTTGTTGCTCTGCCCATTGAACTACAGGCATAGCCTTCCAATTCAATGTACTTATACAACTTGATATGATGTATGCTTGTGTAACTTAGATACATTGTGGCTGTTCACCCCTCTCTATCCATGGGATATACCACCCTATAGAAGTATGATGGTGAAGAACCCTAGGGAGGTTCCACCCCTAAGGTGCCACAGGAATGATTCCATGGCTAAAGGTAGCTTAGGAAGAAGCCCAAAAGAATACCCAAAGGGTGTTGAGCAGTGAAGGAGGAAAGAGGTCAAAAGATATCAAGGATGTAAACGAAGGTTGAAAGACACAAATGGAAGGACAGGAGAGCAACAAGAGATGATGAGGATGATGAATGAAATGAAAGCTGACAAGATGCAGAAGGTGGACTTCTTAAGGAGAGAGAGAACAGCCGGGGCCACCATCCCTCTCCATCCAACAGCAGAACCTAACTACGGAACCTATGAAAAACTAACCCAGTCTAATATTATGACCATTAGCACAGAGGAGAGGAAAACCTCCTTTGAGGAAGAAACCAATGGGGATCCAAGGCCTAGGTCACTTCCTCCAGGTTAAAGGATGTTTTGGCTAGTGGTGCTCAGCTACTGCAATTTGGAGTCGAGATCGAGAGAAGAGGAAAAGATTCAAATTTTGTAAGAAGTTCCCACTCTGTACTTCTAATAGGAATGCTGTTGAGGGTTGTGAGTGACATCTCTGCAACTAGATGCCCAAAAGCAATGGAGGAGATAAATGACCGCTGAGGCACTCAGCCAGCTACACAAGCATATAAAACAGACCAGGTGAACCAGAGGCGGTCAGATGGAGAATGGCATAGATGGTGCCTCTGAACCTGCTCAGGCAGCCAAAGGGCCCTGATGATGGAAGCCCCACCCTCACAGCTGGAAGTAATAAATTCTGCATCCAGAAGTGTCACCGAAATGAGGGAAGACTGAAGGTCCACCTGGAGCAAAGAAATTCTCACTATGGGCCAGGCAGAAGGACCCCGTCCAAGCTTTGCATACTTTAGATATGCACTTGTGGTGCAGAGCAAGACCATCTGCTACAGGCTAGCCCTGAGTCATGGAACAATGGACATGGAAGGCATGTCTCTGAGTGGAGAGCAGATCGAGTCAAAGTAGCATGAGATCCATATGAGGGGTAGCATAGGACCTACATGAATGGTATGGTCAGTAGTTGATGGAAATTAGTAGACCTACAGAGAGGATGGATTGAATGGAGGAGACTGACATGTGTCCCAAGGAGGCAGGTCACAGTAGCAATCATGGGAGTGCATGCCAACCAGGTCCATTGAAAAGTCAAATCAGGAGGGGAGCAAACTTCATGAGGGATGAACAAGAATGGCTGGGTGAAGCCAGCAGCTGATTGAGGAGGTACAGTATCAGGAGTAGTGAGGTTGGAGCTATGAAATCAGAATGAATGAATGGAGGTGAGGTGGATATACGAGATAAGCTGATAGATGGAAGCCTGAAGGCTGACAAGGACTGCAGAATGGGAATGAATGGTACAAAGGGGAATAGACTAGGACAGCAGGGCAAAGCTCGCATCCAACAATGGGTTGAGAAATCAATGTAGGAGGAAAGGATGGTCGAGAACGAATGACAATAGCTGATGGTAAATTGAAAGCCTTGAGGACCAGAACAGTTTAAGGTGAAGTATGAAATGGATGTTGTACGAGAATGAAAAGAAACCTGGAAGGCCAGAATGGTGAAGGTAAAATATGAATGGATAATGTATTGCAATGGAGTGAAGCCTTGAAGGCCAGTACAGGTAAGGTGAGGTATGAAAGAAGATGATGTATGATGGATGTAGAAGCCTTGAAGGCCAGTAGGTTAAAGGTAGGTAAGATGTCAGGTAGGTATGGAAAGGATGGACTTCAGTAACGATGGAGTTTGACATGGAGTAGAGGAAATATGAGCTGAGTAGTCCAGAATGTAGGACTGGGGTAAGAGGAGGATATGAATAGGTATGGTGGTGGTGGGATAGAAATGCCTCAAAAAGAAGCATGGGATGAGGAAGAAGAAGAAGATGCAAAAGGCACAATCTGGAGATGAGAATGGTAGGGTGAAGCCCACAGTTGATGGTTGGGGTACAAAGAAAATCAGGAGAAGAACTAGGCATGATGGTGGTAGGAGGAACTGTGGATCTAGACGGGAAGAATGAGGTTCAAGAAGAACAGAGATTGACAGACACAGGAGGACAATTTGAGCTGAATGATGTGGAGAAGAGGTGAGAGTTGAGGGAATGAAGGAGGTGGTGGTGCGATAGCCAGGAAGGCTGGAATTCCACGGTGTACCAGAAGCACTGAAGACTGCAGTGAATGGAAGCAGTCAGGACAAGCCATAGGAGGCTGGAATGCAAGGGTAGAGAAGATAGAGTGGAGATGATAGAAGCCAGCTGCCCGGGCAATGGTGCCCACCGGACACAGCAGTCCACCAAGAGAAACATAGCAGCCACCAACTAGGCACCAGGACAACAAACAGCCAGAATATAATAAGAGAAAGAAACTGAGGAATGACCAGGTGCTGGATGGGGCCAGATAAACTAGTAAGAGAAGATGAATTGATTAATTACTAGGAGCTGGAACATAATGGAATACCAGCATCTGAAGCAGGGCTGGCAGGTTGTGGGGAGAATGTAAATACAGAGCTAGCAAAGAAGATTAGCAAGAAACCAATAGAAGCTGAGGGTCCTGAATGTAGGACTAGGAAAATGAGTATGCAAGTCGGGCAAGGGAGGACGGTAGGCAGGAAGGGAGAAAAACCCTGGGTGAGGCAGACCTGACTGAAAGATGAGGACAAATGAGTAGCACTGAGGAGAGATGGGTGAACAACAGAAAGGGAAGGCATGGCACTAAACAGAGCAGGAGGTAGAGGTGCCATCAGCAGGAAGCGAGCGGATTAACACCCGCCACCTGGTAAAATGGTGGAAAGCAGGGTGGACAGCCCAGGCAGAAAAACCCCTGGCAGGAAGCAACGGCAGGAGCTGGGGTACACAAAGTCAGATGCAGGGTGTTTTCACCCCAGGAGTGCCAAGGTGCAGGAATGAAGGTGACAGCCAGAGGAGAAACCAGGAGGTGCAGCCTAGGTCAAGTCCTCCCCAGTAAGAAAGCTGGAGCTGCAGGAAAATTAACCCTAAAAGCAGCAGCACTGCAGGGAGAGAGCAGACAAGAGGATGCTGACTCACAGTAGAGGGACCAACAGCAGAATGAGGTACAGGTTGGGGGGCGGAGGGACAACCACTGAACCCAGGATCATGAGCTGCTCTGCAGGAGCTGGGGGTAGACAGCAGGCAATAGAGTGGAGGAGGAAAAAAAGCTACGAATGGCAGCATGAGGGGAGGACAATGAGAACAAAAGCCACAGAACAAGCTGAGGACGGGAATGAGCGCGGAGGCATAAGGGAAATACAACGGGACCAAAGTGAAGGAAGGCAGTGCCTCCAGCTGCAAATGAAAGAAACTAATCCTGGCTAGTTAGGGAGGAGTGGCCTTAAAGGCCTGATGAGGGAGTGGTTTGTTGCTCCACCCATTGAACTACAGACATAGCCTTGCAAGAGGAGTGAGTAGCATACAAAGCAACTGGAGAGTTGCCAAAAAATAAGACATGATGGGAGTGGTGCAGTGCAGTGGCTGGGGTGGCAGTCTTCCAGGAGACATTCTGTAGGCTGATTGCTGCCCTATTTGCAGGTACCTCTCTGGTCTGAGGGAGGAGGCTGCCTGTCTCCAGGTTGACCTGGCTAGGATTCAGTAAATCTCCTCCCACCCAGGGACCACCAGGACTGCTGTTGCTGCCTCAGAGGTTGCCAAGAAAAAGAATGATTAAACCAACATGGGCTCAAGGAGGATGTGGCTGGGGAATGAGGTGCATCACTCCAGTTGTACCTCCACACTTCATAAGCTGTTCTGGTGGACAGTGGTTCCTCTATGGAGGCATCTGCAGTGGAGACCAAAGAGAATGCTGGGAACCTTCACAAAGAAGCTGCAAGGAGGTGGCATAGGACCCCACAGGAAGAAAACAACTCCTAGTGGGAATGCAAATGTTAGGGGTAGAACTGTGGGAGGGGGAGGAGAGGAGGTAGGTGCCTGCCCAGCACCATGGCTTGAGGGACAAGGAATGAATCCTCAGGATCATGGGAACAGCTGCACAGAGAGAGAGACAGGATGTCATTGTCCACCTGGGGACAAATGACCTGGCTGGGAATGGGATCAGAGCAGTGCAAAAGGAATTTGTGGAGTTGGGGAGGGCGTTGGACAAGAAGCATGTACGGTACCTTCTTGAGGTGCTGCCTGTCTATGGCATGGTGCAGCTAGAGTACTCACACTATGGGACTCAATGAATGGTTGAAAAACTGGAGCAGAGCTCAGGAGTTTGGCTTCATTGGGGACTGGGGTCCACCTGGAGGGATACAGGCCTATACTGGTGTGATAGTCTGCATCTGTCTGAGCTGGGAACCAGGATCCTAGAGTGATAGGTTTAAATGCTTCATTGGCAAGCATTTAAACTAGCCGGGGAGGAACTGAAAGGAGCAGGAAATCCTAGCCTCCACCACAAAACAGGGTAGTTAGTGAGGTAAACACTAAGGAAGAGAAGGTAATAGGAAGGGGAACAGGATTAAATGGAGAAAAACACAAAGGCAGTAAGGGCAGGGATGGGACTAAAAGGGTAATGCCACCAAAAATGGAGGGTGATGAGTACCAATACCTGTAGTCTGGGTAACAAGCTCCCTGAACTAGTGGTTTTGGTATCCAGTGATAACAGAGCCAGAATATGGGAGACCTCAAAACGGTGAGTCCATATTCGGCGCTATTGGAATTGGCTAGCCCAAGGGTAGAGACTGGTTCTACTGCTAGAGATGGGGAAAGTGACAGGAACAAGTGAATGGTGATGGGAAGGTATGGGGAAGAGGGTTATGTAGAGGAACTGTCCTGCTGCCACCAAGCCAGCCGGGTGGTGTGGTGTGGTGATGAGGAGGCTGGCTCTGGCACAGCAGCAGGTACTGAGTTTGGGCTGGGGATAGGAGGACTAAATTTTGCCACAGGCAATGGATCCTGGACTTAAATGATTTTGCAGCCAAATTTGTGCCCTCCCACATGCACCCCTGGAGTTAGGAATCCTAGTTCAGGGGGTGAGGAGGACAAAGCCCCGCTGTGAGGGGGCATGTGGAGGCAGTCCTTGCAAAGACACTTTAAGGTGCTGGGTTTCAGTTTGTCAGTAGGTGTATATCGTCAATTTGCTTTTAAGCGATATACACTCGCCATATAACAGCAATTGCCATTCGGCGATTACTGTTTTGACATAGAACCAGTGGCCTTGATGGAAGAGGGATGCCTGGATATCGTGGGAGTCACAGAAACATGGCACACAGAGAACCATGACTGGAATATTAACATACCAGTTACACAATCTTAAGGAAGGACATGGAGGGTAAAAGAGGAGGAGGAGGAAGAGCTCGCTACATAAGGGACGGATCAAAGCAATGGAACTAAAGGGTAAACAGGAAGGAGAAAAAGCACTTGGGTCACCTGGAGACAGGAAATGGCATCACAATTTGCACAGGGTTGTATACATACTCCCATATCAGGGGAATCAGTGGACAAGGAAATGATAGTGGCATTCTTAAAATGGCAGAAAAATGGGAGATATTGCTGATGGGGACCTGAATATGTCATATATTAACTCGAGTACCTTTGCTGCAGCCACATCCTAGAGCAGGGTCGTTCTCGATGCCCTACATGGGGCATGCCTCAGACAGTTAGTGTTGGAACCCACTGGAGGGAGCAGTCTTAGACGGGTACTGTCAAACAGGGATGGAGAGAGAGATCTCGGATTTAGAAGTGGATAGCCATCTGGGAACAAGTGATCCAATAAACACAGCCACAGAGTCAAGCTAACACAAGTGTGGGTATTCGACTATAAGAGGGCTGACTTTGTTAAAATGGAGTGGCTCAGAAAAGCACTAGAAAACGTGCGAAGAAGGAGGTGGAGTAACAATGGGGAAAAATCAAACAGCCATCACAGAGGCAACAAGCCTTGTGTGAAGTAAATCAACAAAACAAAATGAAGAAAAAAGCACTATGGTTCTTAAAAGAGTGGTGGGGAAGGTTATGGAGAAAAGGTAGCATTGAGGAAGTATAAGGAAACACAGAAGGAGGAGGACAGAGAACAGTACCAGTTAAAGCAGAAGGAAGTGGGAAGGCAGGCAGAATAGCAAGGCCCAAACTGAGAAAAAGATAGCCAACTCAGTTAAGAAAGGGTAAAACCTTTTATAGGTACATTAGGGAGCAAAGAAAGACCAAAGGAGGGATAGTGAGGCTTAATAAAGGGAGGGCGGGCAGAGGGTGACAGTGAAAAGGCAGGGATACTGAATGAATACTTCTGCTCAGTATTCAGAGAAGAAGAGAAGGGGAGGTACCTAAACCAAACAATAGAAGCACTCTGGATAGAGGGGTTGATACCAATCCATTCACATAAGAAAGGGTCCTGAAAGAACTGCTAAAACTGAAGGTAGTCAAAGCAATGGGGCCTGACAGGATTCACCCCAGAATTCTAAAAGAACTAAGGGAAGAACTAGTGACACCACTGACTAGCCTTTTAACAAATCATGGGAGGATGGTGTGGTACCTGAGGACTGGAGGAGGGTGATGTGATTCCCTTTCACAAAAGTGGGAACAAGGCAGAGGCAGGAAACTACAGACCTGTTAGTTTGTCCTCAGTGGTAGGGAACATGATGGAATCACTTCTGAAGGAAAGAATTGTTGAGTACCAAGAGGTCAGTGGGACACAGAACCAAATGCAGCATGGATTCACAGTGGGAAGGTCATGTCAGATGAATCTAATTGTTTTCTTTGACTGAGTGACCAAAGTAGTAGACCAGGGAGCAGCTGTGAACATGGCCTACATAGACTTTAGCAAAGCATTTTACACAGTCCCACACAAAGTTTTTAATAAACAAGTTAGCCAGCCTGAGAGTGGGTCCCAGGGTTGTAGCCTGGGTAAAACATTGACTGGACAACAGGACACAGAGGATAATAGTAAATGGAGTCCACTCCAAAGAAAGAGGGATTACTAGTGGGTCACCTGAGGGTTCAGTATCAGACCTGTCCTCTTTAATCTCTTTATAGGTGACATTACAGAGGGACTAGAAGGAACATATGCCTCTTTGCAGATGACATAAATATCTTCAGCAGGGTTGATACACAAGGGGTAGAAAGGATGAGAAGGAACTTGGCAATGATGGAAGAATGGTAAAAGTATGGCAGCTTATATTCAATGCAAAGAAGTGCAAAGTAATGCACCTGTGAAATAAAACCCAGGGGAGGGATACACTGTGGGGAGGTACTAACAACAACAACAATGGAAAAGGTACTTGGGTAGTCATATCAGATGACCTAAAGGGAAGCAAGCAATGTGAGAAGGCAGTAAGGAGGGCTGGGGATACTGGGATGCATAGGAGGAGGCATCAGCAGCAGAAAACAGGAAGTTGTTATCCCTCTGTACAGGCAGTTGGTGAGACCCCATCTGGACTACTGCTTGCAGTTCTGGACACCCCATCTCTGCAAGGACACAGACAGGATGGAGGCAGTCCAGAGAAGGGCAACTAAAATGGTGCAGGTCTGCAACAGAAACTATGAAGAGAGACTAAAATAGCTTAATACAGTATGTATGCTCTTGAGAAAAGATGGGTGAGGATCATGATAGAAACATATAAGTACCTCAAGGAATCAACAAGTCCAAGAGGGTAGCATCTTTCAAAAAGAAGATATGCAAGAACAAGGGGGCACAATTTGAAGACACGGGGAGGAGCTCAGGAGCAACATGAGGAACTATTTTTATCACAGAAAGGGTCGTGGGATGCATGGCATGGCCTTCCTGAGGAGGCTGTGGGGTCAAAACAGTTGAGAATTCAAGAATTCATGGGACAGATATAAAGCAGTTCTAGTGGGGATAGGTGGAAGTAGGCTGTTGGTTAACTAGAAGCTGCAGCTTATCCATTAGGTAGGGAAATGGACAGACTGGGTGGGCCAAGCAGTCCTTATCTGCCATCAGAGTCTAAGTTTCTATGTTTCTGTCAGAATAGGTCATAAGTCACTCAGTGTACATGCGGAAGGCTAATGCACAGGAACTGGCAAACTTTCAAGCCAATCTAAAAGAGATGGAGAAAAAGTTTAGAAACAGTTGCCCCCTCCCAGTGGGACTCCTAACCAAGATAACAGGATTAAGGTACAAGATCAACACCTTTTGCGTAGGAAGGCATATGCCCTGTTTCAGCCAGACAAGTATTCTGGGAGTCATGACAGAAACCCAGAAGACTTCTAGCCTACCAACTAAAAAGAAATAAGAAAGGTCACATTTTCTATTCATAAAAAGGGCAGCTGACTAGGAAAAAGGGAAATCAATGGAATTTCAGGCTTCTATGAGAAGCTGTACACCAGTGTGGTTCACCCATCAGACGCAGACATTCAACAGTTCCTGGATACACAACAGCTCCCTAAACTCTCCCAAGAGCACTTACAGTGACTGGACAGACTAGTATAAAGGGCAGAGGTGGAGAAGGCTTTGAAATCCATGCCAAATGGGAAAGCTCGGGGGTATGGACTTCAACAGACATCCTTAAGGCATTAAGGCATTCAGAAAAGTTCTCGTGGAACCTCTCTATGATGCTTTAATGGAATCCAAATTTACTAGGAATCTTCGGGCTATGTGACAACTGTAAGAATCTCTCCTTCAAAACCTGGAAAGGACCCTCACTTTGTAGTACCTATAGGCCTGTTTCCTTCATCCCTATGGATTGTAAGTTATTGGCCAAAGTACTAGCAATTAGACTGAAATCCCTCATCGCTAACCTTGTTGAAGGGGACCAGATGGGATTTGTACCAGGCAGGCGGGTACAGATAACACCAGGAGTCTGCTAAATTTCATGTGGAATATTATAGGCAAAAACACCCTCAATACTTTTGTCATTAGATGCTAAAAAGCTTTTGACAGGGTGGAATGGAAATACCCGCTAACTGTATATGAGGCTTTCAGTATTGGGCCTGAGTTTAGAACATGGGTACAGATTATACATAATAAGGTCTCTGCAAAGTAATCACAAATGGCAAGGCATCCCGACCCTTCTGGCTTAATAGAGGCACCCGACAGGGCTGCCCTCTCACCATTATTCTTTATTCTGGCCAGAGCCACTATTGTAGGCTATAAGACAAGATAAAGCGATCAAGGTGTGCTATTAGGGGAAGAACATAAAACACTGATGTAGGCAGATGATATCCTACTGCTAATCACAGACCCTGTGAGATCTGCCCCACCTCATCGACACCATAGACCAGTACAGCCAACTATCAGGCTATAAACTGACTGTCACTATCTCCCAGTTCCTAGCCTCCAGTAAGGAGGTGGACAAACTGAGCAGTTACCCCTGGGGCCTGCAACCAGCACAGAAGACCTTAGAATACCTGGGCATAAGATTCCAGAGGGATATCTCCACCTGGGAGGATCAATCTACTACCGGTAATAGAAGAGACAGAGAAAGATTGCCAGAGATGGAAACTGTTGCACATCTTTCACTGGGTAGAAGCACAGGCCTGCCAGATGATGGCTGCCCTAAAATACAGTTTGTCTTAGACAATCTCCCATCCACATTGATAAGAAACTAATAGATCTCATACAGGCTAAGCTAGGGTCTTTCTTCTGGGATGGAAGCCCCAAAAGAATTGCCTGGGGAAGCTGAAAAGAGACAGCGGGCCTCAAACTGCTGGACTTCCACCTCTGTATAATGGCACACACACTGGTGCAGCTAGCAAGCACAGCTCCATGGGCCCAAGGAAAAGGAGCTCCTAAGTGGGCACAGTGTGAGGCACATATAATAGGCAAATCTGAAGCAGTGTTATTTTCCTCACCTCCTAAACATGTCCCTCTACCCCCCATAAGCACAAACATCTTCCAAATCTGGCACAAGATGCTGAAGCTCAACAGGTGGATGCCAGAGAGGCAAAGTGCTTCCTCTATGGGATAACCCGGGCTGTGGATGGGGAGAGAACTATAAAATACAAAAACTGGGAATATGGGAATACACCTGTTCTCGGATATCATGGATGACGCCTGAACACCTTCATGAATTTCTAACAAATCAGGGCCAAATATAAACTCCTGATCAGCAGCACTGGAGATCTCTATAGCTTCAGCATGCCATACGGGCCTATTAGGTCAGCAACTGCAGGGACAAGAATACAACCCGTTATATTCTGCCTCTAGCTGAAGGGAGATAAGTATGCTAGGATTAGTGACATATATGCATACTTGCTAGACTCCAGGCCAGATGAGTCAGTCAGGACCAGGCTCTGCTGGTCAGATGAACTTCAGATAGTTATCACAGGAGATACGTGGATAGAAGCTGGAAGGACCTGCAAGCCACAGTAAGGGACACCAATAATAGGTTCATGCAATTAAAAGTAATGCATAGATGACACAGAACACCTACACAACTGAAGGCTTGTGGACTCACCCCAAGGGATGAATGCTGTAGGTGCAAATTGGGGGAATATCTCACACATACTTTGGAGCTGTAAGGGCATCAGACATCACTGGCAGGAGATAAAGGGACTATCTGGGGATGTTCTGGGCTACAAGATAAGTTTAACCCCTTCCTGGTGTTGTTAGGAATGTTCCAGGATATCTTCCTGGAGGAAAGCTACCCAAACAACACAGATTCTGGCTTCTAGGGACCCTAATAATAGCTAAAGGGATTCTCCTGAGACATTGGAGGACACAACCCCCAACATACAGGAATGGCTTGAAGAAATGGGTAAAGCATCCAGTTTTGAAAGGGTGTTGTTCAGTACACAGAACAGACTGCAAATGTACCTGGAGATTTGGGGCCCATTCAGGAACAAGAAGCATTGCAGGATACCACTCTCAGCTGTCAACCAGCACCCACCCCTCACTTAACAGGAGCTGCTACTTAGGGACTGGAGTAAGGTGAACATTACTAGGTAGGACTGGGCCAATTTACACTTTATTCCTGATGGTACACGAAGGCACAAGTGAAGTTTATTAATCTACAGAGTACAGAACTGTATGTATAAAGTTTCAAGTGTTTTTTTTGTTTTGTTTTTAAGTTTTGTAGTCTATAATCCATGGGCTATACCCAGCCAGGAGTTAAAAATGGGAAAAAGAAAAGTGATGTTATCTAAGATTTGCTACAACTTTAGGGTTCATAGCTGTTATGTATGTTTACTTGGAATGCTCAATAAAATTTTAATTACAAAAAAAGAAACAGCAGTGTCAGCAGCAGTTTATGGAAGTAGGTGTATATTAGGTCTTGCTATCACAGGTGACTAAGGTGTCACCTGTGGGAAATGATGGAAGATGGTTTGAATGGGCATGATTCGTTTGCACTGTTGATTGGGGATCCATGTAGCAGTAGAAGCCCAAACCAGGGAAGTTTTAAAACACTTTTTCTATGTCCAGCTGCCTGCTGTACTCTGCCATCCCCCAGCAGGAAGCACGAAGCAGCTGACAGAGCTGGCAGTGCATGTTGCACAACAATGACATTAAACATGGCTCAGTCCAGTTACTGTGGAACATGTGTCACAGTGCAATGACAGCAGTGCACATGGTGCAGTGCAGTGAAGACAGCACATGTGGTACAAGGACAACAGTACATATTACACAGTGTGATGACAGCAGTACAGGTCTCATAGTGCAATGACAGCACACATGGCGCAGTGCCGTGAAGACAGCACATGGGTACAAAGACAGTACATATTACACAGCAGTACAGGTGTCACAGTGCAATGACAGCAACACACATGATGCAGTGTAGTGAAGACAGCACATGTGGTACAAAGACAGTAGTAGTACATATTACACAGTGCGATGACAGCAGAACATGTGTCACAGTGCAATGACAGCAACACATGTGGCGCAGTGCAGTGAAGACAGCACAATTGGTACAAAGACAGTAGTAGTACATATTACACAGTGCGGGACAGCAGTACAGGTCTCATAGTGCAATGACAGCTGCACACGTGGCGCAGTGCAGTGAAGACAGCACATGTGGTACAAGACAGCAGTACGTATTACACAGTGCAATGACAGCAGAACATGTCACAGTGCAATGACAGCAGCACACGTGGCACAGTGCAGTGAAGACAGCACATGTGGTACAAAGACAGCAGTATATATTACACAGCGATGACAGCAGAACAGGTGTCACAGTGCAATGACAGCAGCACACGTGGTGCAGTGCAGTGAAGACAGCATATGTGGTACAAAGACAGCAGTACATATTACACAGTGCGATGACAGCAGTACTGGTGTCAGTGCAGTGATGGCAGTACACATGGCACAGTGCAGTGACAGCCATACAAAGACACCTCAGTAACCTAGCCTTTTGACAATCACCCATCCTGAATCTGCCCCAACCACCACCTATTTCACCATGGTCTAGTCGCTGCCATCCTATCTGGCCTTATTACTTACTTAAGTACTATATGCCAATAATGTAGCTTGTATGACTCAAAACCAAATAAAGTTATTACACAATGTCATTTTCTGCAAATTGATGACCAGAACTCCAGATTGGATAACATGGATTATGGTGATGTAGCAAACAGTAGGTTAGTAAACACTCAGTATACCAAAAAAGGCACAAATGGCTGGCTTTTAGTAACAATCTCATGGATTGATTTAGCCTCTCTACCACGTCAAGGTGGTGAGCCCCACAGAAGATCATGCTTGATCCACCTCAGCCATGGTTCTAGATGCTGAGCCCCCATGGCCACCCCATGCCTTTCCCCAGCACATGTCTCATGCTCAATTAACCCTGAACTGGTTGGCTGCTGCTCCAGTGGCTAGAAAAGTACCACACAAATAAGCATCATCCATGGAGAAGGACTGCACCTGTCACCCATACCATTCTCCCCTGTCTGGAGCTGACTGTCCTTGCAGCCTACAGACAAGTCACCCCATGGGGTGAACCCATTGTTAGAAGTGCATGGCACAGCATAGTGGCAGTAATGCATATATCACAGCAGAGCAACAGCAGTGCATGTGGAAAACTAGTAGTGGCAGAGCACGTGGACTAGTGTGGTTCCTTCCTCTAACCCTGTGTCAAAATGCATGTGGCACAACACAACGGCAGCAGCATGTGTCACTGCAGTGGTGATAGTGTGCAGTGCTGGCAGTTCACATGTCACAGTACAGTGACAGCCATACATGTGACACAGTTCAGTCACTCCCTTAACCCTATGTTGGCAAAGCATGTTGCACAGTATAGTGGCAGCAGTGCATGTGGAAAAATGCAGGGGCAGCAGTGCATTGGCAGCCGCCCTAGCATGATGGTAGTGCATGTGGCACAGTGCAGTGACAGCTATTCATGTGGCATGACGGGTGCATTCAGTGGCAACTACACTTGCTGGTTACCATTACAATTAGTATGTAATAATTAAAATACATGAAAATGTATTAGTCAATGAGATATATTTAAATGCAATATATGGATAAGCCTCAATAATACTATACTAAGTTATACAAAAATGTCCCACAATGCATCACTACTCTCAATAATACTAGCCTGAAAAGTGATAATATTAGTGTTTTTGCTGATAATAATACTACAGGTCAAAGGTAATTTCAACTGTAGGATTATCAATGGATCAATATAGTACAAAAAATAACAGAAGGTTAATTGTTTTACAAGGCAGTAATACCATCTCACAGTTTTGGAGACTTTAGGACCTCTCGAGCTTCACCTCGAGGTTCCATGTCCCCAAAACCTCTCGACGATACTATTTCCTTGTGATACACACTTATCTATCTATTATTCTATTTATATTTCAAATTTATTTTATTTGGTAACATATATTTTACAGGTGTATGGAAAATATATGGTGTGTACAAAATATAGCACAGTATACATATATTATTAATATTATCAACATACTTGACATATATTAAAATTTTGCTTTTTCCTGACTAGGTTTGCTGGCAAAGGCATCTAGCTTCACCAGAGCTCTTTTCTTCTATGTTTGCTTGTAAGGTCAGAGCACGGTACAACATTATCAGAGCAAGGAAAAGAGTAAGCTTCTTGTTGCTAGGCAGATTTACTGTCTGTTACTATTTTCTTTTCTGCTCACAAGGTTTGAGTCTGTTTTTTGCCTACATTTTAGTGCTGTAATCTTCTCTGATTCAAATTGTTGTTCCAGGAATACTTTCTGCTGCATTATTACAGGTGTGCCTACAAGTTTGTTACTGTTTTGTGCTTACAGATTACTGTTCTAGTCTTCTCTGATTCAAATTTATTTTGCAAGGTATATCTTCTGTTACTGCTTTATTTTTCTCTGTAGCAAAGTGTTTTTTTGCAGGGTATATCTTCTGTGAAATTGTTACAGGTGGTGCTTACATTTTTGTGACTTTTATCTATCATTAGGCCAAGCAAAATTACTGTTTATACTATTTGTTTTTTTTGCTGAAATGTTTTCGGTTTGGTCTCAAGAAGGTGAGTCTCCTTCTCAAATTGAAGGAGCTAATTGCTTTCCTCCCCAGCTCTTCCAGGGATTAGGAGTGTAATTGGGGGGGTGGACCTGGCAAATTCTTGGTAACTTCCAACAGAAGAAAGGGTAAAAGATCAGGTTAGTTGGTATTTATGTGGTGAAGAGAATAAACATTTAGCATCCATACAGCAATAAATCAGACATCAGGTGGAGTGGAAATCCAAAGTTTATAAAAATGCAGATGTGCACAAATACAAATAGTGGCTAAGAAAAGTACTAACGTTTCACCTGGTACACTGCCAGGCTTCATCAGAGTAAAAATCAGCCCACAGTGTTTAATAAATACATAACATAATTAAACATGTGACCCAAACTCACAATCCATATTATGCCCATTAAATGAGTTATTATAGATTGTTTAAAATCAAAGGGTCTTTAATTAAATCCCTTATTCAATGCATTAACTCTTTAATTCCATGTTTCAATATGTTAGCACAAATAAACTGACTTGGTGACCTCAAAACATATGTCCTTAGTTTTTACACTTTTATGTTATGCTTTGTTATTACTATTTAGGGACAAATAAGTTCCAGTTTGTATTTGTTTTACAAATTAGTCCCAATATTAGTCCCAACTCATATGTATTACTCTTATAGGACACATTTTGTTTTACTGTTATGAGTAAAATGACATATTACATGAGGTAACCAGGCACTGTCTTAAATCACGGCAACAGGGGAGAAATGAAATAACATATAGGTTATGTATCATCATTTATACTTTTCAGAAAAGCTGAAAGTTCAATATTTTCATTGAGACCCTTATGGGAAGAAGCTCCTAAAACATATATCCAATAATTTTCTCTCTGTCCAATCTTTTGTTCAAATCACCACCTCTAAGACCCATAGTGACCAATTCCAGACCCAAAAATTTAAAGGCATGTTTTTGGGAATTATGTTTCAAAATATATTTAGCAATTGCATAGGTAGTATCTCCCTTTCTACTGCCCTCACATGTTCTCCTATCCTTACCTTAAATTTATGTATAGTGCATACAACATAGTATGCCCCATAGTCACATATTAATAGATATACTACACCAGAACTGTTACATGTTATGAAATCATTTAGTTCTATATCACTCCCTGTAACAGGATGTTTGAAGTATTTACAACAAACATATTTAAAATATGTGCAGTTGCCACACCTATGGGTGCCTTTAGGTCTAGATGTTAACAGCATTTGTTTATCCCTTCCACTAGTAGTTACTATGTTGGACACTACAGAGTCTTTTACACTTTTACATTTTCTAAAAATAACTTTGGGTCCATTATTGATCACCTCTTTAGTTCAGGTTCAAGTTCCAGGATGGGCCAATTATTTTAGATGATTTGCTTTACTTCATTAGCCTGTTTCAAAACTGGTCACAAATGGGCACTCTAGTTTTTGTTTTGTTTACTAGTCTGTTGTTTATACAACAGTGTTTCCCTCCTATCCAATTCATCAACATTTTTAATAACTGATACAATACTTTTTTTTACTGTAACCTCTTTCCAGAAATTGATGCACCTGTTCACTTCATTTTACATCATATTCTGCTCATTCAGTACAGTTCCTTAAAGTTCTTATCAATTGTCCCTTGGGGATGTTAAACCTTGTGTGAAAGGGTGGCAACTATCGAATCTTAGCTGGGTATTCCTATCAGTATTTTTCTGAAATAGGTGGTGCAAGCACCCCTTCTCCATCCTTGTATATTCTTAAATCAAGGAATGTGACATTGGTCTGGTTAAGTTCATACTTGTATCTCAGACTACTACTTGTAGATTCCATCCACTGGATGAAATATGCAAAATCATTTACCATGCTCTTCCAGATGATAAAAAATATCATCAATAAAGTGCCACAAATCCAAACTATCAAAATATGGATTTGTGGTGGCAATACAGGTGATCCAACTCCCTTTCTCCACAAACATGTTTGCATAACTTGGGGCCATAGTAGTGCCCATTGCTGTACCCTGTAACTGATGGTACGATTGACCATCAAATAAAAAGATATTCATGGCTAAAACCAATTCTGCTAATTGTACTAAAATTGTGTTGGGGACTTTAGTCTGTCTTCCTCTGATCTTCTTTCCAGAAAGAAAGACAAAGCTCTCAGTCCTCATAGTGTGGTATTACAGTGCATAGGAGTTGACATCAACTACAGCAAAATACCACTCCTCTTCAACAAATAGTTCAACTATTTGCACTACCTGGGTAGAATCTTTCAAATAAGATCTTAAATTCTGTACAATGGGCATGCAAGAAACTGTCAAGACACATTGAAATAGGTTCAGTAAGCCAGCCACTCCCTGAGACAATTGGCCTTCTGGGTGGCTGTGTTAAACTCTTATGGATTTTGGGTAAGGCATAAATAGTTGGAATAACTGGGTGCACAACTGTGAGGGTTCTATATTCAACATCAGAAATGTATCCTTTTAGAAACCCTTCATTAAGAATTCTGTCTACCTCATTTTTAAAACGGTCCACGATTTTATGTGTAACCTTTCCATAGAATGTCTCATTGCTAGCAAGTTTAGTTACCTCTTGAATGTAATCTTTGGTTTCCATAAGGGTCTCAATGAAAATATTGAACTTTCAGATTTTCTGAAAAGTATAAATGATGATACATAACCTATATGTTATTTCATTTCTCCTCCTGATGCTGAGATTTAAGACAGCCCTGGTTACCTCATGTAATATGGTATTTTACTCATAACAATAAAACAAAATGAGTCCTATAAGAGTAATACATATGAGTTGGGACTAATATTGGGACTAATTTGTAAAATAAATACAAACTGAAACTTATTTGTCCCTAAATAGTAATAACAAAACATAACATAAAAGTGTAAAAACTAAGGACATATGTTTTGAAGTCACTAAGTCGGTTTACTTGTGCTAATACATCAAACATAGAATTAAAGAGTTAATGCATTGAATCAGATTTAATTAAAGACCCTTTGCTTTTAAACAATCTATAATAACTCATTTAATGGGCACATAATATGGATTGGTGAGTTTGGGTCACATGTTTAATTATGTTATGTATTTATTGAAGCACTTGTGGGCTGATTTTTACTCTGATGTAGCCTGGCAGTGTACCAGGTGAAACGTTAGTACTTTTCTTAGCCACTATTTGTATTTGTGCACATCTGCATTTTTATAAACTTTGGATTTCCACTCCGCCTGATGTCAATTTATTGCTGTATGGATGCTAAATGTTTATTCTCTTCATTCATGTTTCAATTATAGCACCATACTAGTCCTGGTGCTCCTGTATTTTCCTTTTTGTAAATTTTTTCTGAGGAGCTAAGTTGGCACTTTTTATTAAAAAGAGCCATAAAAGCTTTTCAGTACAACTAATATGCAGCATAGAATGTGAGTTTATTTTGTATACTTCATTCACATGTGCACTTCGCCATTTGATTTTTCGTACGATTTTGAAAAAAGGATTGATTGATACCTTAATCACAGAGAATGGCACTTGATGAGAGAGTGTAAAGATTTCTGGGGAATCCTTAGGAAACAGGACAGTACTATGTGATGGATCATCCACAGGAAGAAGTATGATGAGTGCAACGGCTTCTGAGAATGGCGCATGGAGAGGCATACAAACTATTTGCTTTGTAGTTTTGTTTTCATGGCACAGGAGGGAGAAAATCCACTATTGGGAGTGACTGAACAAGTCACACAGGAGAGCGTGAGTTAAATACAAAAGCTTTTTCGGAAACTTGAGAAACTGGTCCTTAAAGAGAGATGTATGTTTTAGCATAAAACAACTCTGGAGACATACCTCCAGGTCCGTAGCGTACCAAAGGGGTTACGCATAATTCAGAAACTAAATGATTTCATATATGTCATTTTACTCATAACAATAAAACAAAATGTGTCCTATAAGAGTTATACATAAGAGTTGGGACTAATATTGAGACTAATTTGTAAAATAAATACAAACTGGAACTTATTTGCCCCTAAATAGTAATAACAAAGCATAACACAAAAGTATAAAACTAAGGACATATGTTTTGAAGTCCTTTTTATTTATGTGGTGTAAGACTAGGATTGCTCACAAAGGCACCTAGCTTCACCTGAGCTCTTTCTCTTTGTTTGCTTGTCAGACAGAGCAAGGTACAACATTATCAGAGCAAGGAAAAAGATTAAGGATTCTTTTTCAAGGTAGATTTACTGTGTGTTGTTATTTTCTTTTATGCTCACAAGGTTTGATACTGTTTTTGCTTACATTTTACTGCTATAATCTTCTCTGATTCAAATTGTTGTTGCAGGGTCTACTTCCTGTTGCATTATTATAGGTGTGCCTGGATTGTTACTATTTTGTGCTTACAGATTACTGCTGTAATCTTCTGATTCAAACTGTTTTTTACAAGGTATATCTTATGTTACTGCTTTATTTTTCTCTGTAGCGTAAGTGTTTTTGCAGGGTATTGGTGCTCTGTCACCTGCTTATTGTTATATTGTATAATATTTGTGCTATAAATAAATATGTATGGTATGTGACTGCCTGCTTAAGGATGGTAGTCAGTGTAAAGAGACTTGATCTTTGACCTCAAATGTGTCAGAGTGCGGAAACAGCAGGATGTGATAAACAGACCATTGAATCCACTAATTAATGGCTTCTTTCCAGAGGAGCAGTTTATTACCCCTTCCTGCTTTTGAAGCTGTGAACTAAATATGAATTTTATGTCCCTAGCAGGAAGGAAGTCGTCTGCTTGACCCTTTATGGTTTTCTCACCTAGCAGAGAACTAATAACAGATAGTGGGGTTATGAAATGTCAGTTGAAATGCTTTGATCAAAGAGACACATTTTGGGAAATAGCTAGTTGCTGATTTTCACAATAGTGACATACATCCTTGTGGATATGTATACTAAGAAGTTAAAGTTATTGGAGGATCTAACTGTGACCTCACAAAGGGTGGTGAGATGGATTTGAAATGGTCAAGCATCTGAGGAAAACATTGCTTTTATTATGGACTTGAGAGAGACACCTAGTTCTCTGGACTTAGAAGACACTTTATGGTAACATCTAGCTAGGCAAGAACTTTTAAGTATTTGTGGTATGCATATTTGTGTTCTGTAACTTCTCATTTATTTTATGTGACTGCAAGTTACTGATATATTTGTTCTGTGTTTGATAATTTACCTTTTACAATTTTAATAAACAATATTTTCCTTGAAATACTGTCCGTGTCTTAGTTTCTTTTAGTGAATGCTGAACCAGTTTTAAGTCTGACAGCTGTTAAGGGCTTGAATGTGTTACTAATCTTGATAAAGGTAAGAATATACCTAGGTCTCATACTGAGTCATAAGGGTAAATTTTGGAAACCTGGCTGGGTGCCACTGGGTGAAAGATTATTTTGCATTTCCCTGAAGAGAGTATATATCTCAGCCTGTTAACTGGGTGCGCTAGCATAAAGTTCATATTTGACCCCAGGACATGAGCCTAGTAGGTGATTCAGACTCAAAGAGACAGGAGGTTACCCTGTCTGTCTCCTGTTCACACTATTGCACTTCAAGGTTGGCACTATGGGAGTAGAGGGCCTGACCTGCAAGAGCACATTTGTGATAGATTTGGTTGGCAGTGGTGCAATTTAAAAGTATTTGGTAACACAGTCCCATGTGTCAGATTAATACTGCACTGCTCACATGCAAAATAAGGTAGTGATTTTAAAAGTAAACAGAACTATATGATTGTGCTAACAGTCTAAGTTACTACTATTTCTTTTGGGTGAAAGTTAGTGTAGTTGTAGTTAGAGAAGATGGCTTCCAACTACAGTGAGCACACTGCAGACTGCCTGAGCCAGTTGTGCCAAGAGAGAGGAGTCCAGCACGAGGGTAGAACCAAAAGCACCTCATAGAGGCTCTTGTGTCAGCCGATGCCCAAAGCCTCGAGTCACAGTCAGTGATGAAAAGGACTGAACCTTGGGCACAGAGGGGCCAGGGTCCAGTGTAGTGTCCAGATCCAGTGAGGAGGACAGCAGAGCCAGTGCAAGCCAAGGGTCACAGCAGCAGGGAAGGTCACTAACATTCTGGAGCCAGAAGGCTCAGGCTGCAGATGGAGTTGTGGAGAATGGAGCTGGAGTTCCAGAGAGAAGAGACATGAGCAGTGAGAAGCTGAGCTAGAACAGCGAAGGCTAAGTGAGAAGAGTGTGTCACCAGAGGCAACATGAACTTGAGAAGCTATGACTCAAACACCAGCACCAGAGCAGGTAAGTGGCTTGGGGTTAGCTGGGACTCCAGGACTGGGTTACAAATTAAATTCCAAATTGACAGCTGAATTTAAGAAGGAGAAGAAATGGATGCCTCCTAAATTCATTTGAAAAGTATGCATTATGGCAAATATTCCTAGAGGGTCCAGGAGCTCTCAGCTATCCCTACTACTTACTGGAAAAGCTTGGCATGCATTGGATCAAATGGACAGTGAGGACAGTAATGATTACAGTAAACTTAAAGCTGTACTTTTAACAAAATATAAGCTAACAGCAGAGGCATACAGAGCTAAATTCCGTAAACTCAGGAGAAGCCCTGACATGAGCTATGAGGAGCTAGCCATTAAACAATGTCAGTTTTAAAACGTTGGTGGAAGGAATTGAAGCAAACTCTGTAGACAAAATTGAAAATGCTGTACTGTTAAAGCAGTTTTGGGGACATGCCCAGCAGAGCTGAAAACATGGCTGGAGGACCAAGATCCAAAACAGTGCAAGAGGCTGCTGAACTCTTGGACCGCTATGCCAGGAGCAGACTTGCTCAGAGAGGGAATGGGTCAGGCATGGCAATGCAGAAAGAGAAAACATTCCTTCAGGGCAGCTAAAACCCTCCCTGCCTCTACCAGGTAGTCCCAGGTTACAAAAGAAAAGAGTTACCTGAAAAATAAATGAATGTTGGGTTTGCAAAAGGCAGGCAGTGTCCCAAAGGCAAGCAGTGCACAAAGTGCTAGGAAAGAAGTGGGTTGTCTGTGTGTCCCTGAAAGCATGCCCGTAAACATGAGGGAACACATGCACCCAGTCACTGTAAATAGGGTACAGACACATGGGTTAAGGAACATGGCGGCATCCCTGACTTTGGTAAAAGGGATTTGATAGAGCTGGGTCAGCTCATACCCAATCAATTTGTGACTGTATGGGGATTCACTGGGAGGAGAAAACATTGCCACTCGCTAGTGTCCTCCTAGACTGGGGTGAGATGGGGAGGGATTGTGCAAAAGTTGTCGTAGTCAAGACTTTGGCTGTCGATGTAATTATTGTCAACAATATCAAACAGGGTATGGTGTATGCAGTTACCCACAGCCAAGCAGCAAAGGAAAACTGTAGTTCCCTGAATCAATAGAAGCTCCTGTGGAACCCATTGGGAGGCTGGTTCCCCAGCCTGTGTCTCCTGATATGGAGAATAATGAATGGGGGTAGAGATTCCCAGGTAGCAGTTAACAGAACAGCTATGGAGGGTTACTCCAAGGAGGAAGGTGTGACCCATTGTCAAAGGGTTAGGGAAGGCAGTGATCCGAATGCCCTGATAATACAGGTAGGGATCCTAGTGTAGACACTGAAGGGACCTGTCCCATGCCTTGGGAATGTGTATGGAGCTGCAGCTGCTCAGAAAAGTGAAAATGACCCTAGTCTATAGAAGCTAAGGGCTTGGGCAGACTCTGATGGAGCACAGGGAGGTGATGGGAAAAATAAAGTTTATTGGGACAATGGACTGATGTATATGCAGGATGCTAAGACAGATGGAGGGGTGATGGGCCAGCAGCTTGTCGTTCCCTCAGGGTACTGTGAGCAGTTGTTCAAGACTGCAGATGATATGGCATCGGGAATTGGCACACTACCCAGCAGTTGGCCCAGAATTTCTATTGGCCCAACTTTACCCAGCAGGTGAAGGAGTATTGCAGGTCTTGTCACCAGTGCCAAGAAATAGGAAAGGCAGGTAAGAAACCAAGCCACCCTAATTCCTTTACCCATAGTGGAGGAGCCATTCCAGAGGGTGAGAATGGATATTGTGGGGCCTTTAAATACACCCAGCTCCTCTGGGAGAGGTTCATCCTGACTGTGGTGGATTATGCCACCTGGTATCCAGAGGTAGTCACCTTATCCTCACTGAGGACAGACAAAGTGACAGATGCATTACTAGGGATTTTCTCCCATGTTGGATTTCTGCAGGAGGTTATCACTGATAGAGGAGGTTCCTTCATGTCAGACCTGATTAAATGTTTGTGGAGAAGTGTGGGTGGTGCAGAGATGCATGACACCTTATCACCCACAAGCCAATGGGCTAGTGGAAAGATTTAATGGTACCCTTAATTCAATGCTCAAGCATTTGCAGAACAGCATGGGAGGACTAGGAGAAATACCTTCCTCACCTGCTGTTTGCATTCAGGAGGTGCCCTAAGAGTCAACAGGGTTGTCCCCTTCGAGCTCTTATATGGACGCAGGGTACATGGGCCCCTAGACTTGATTTGGGAGGACTGGAAGGCAAGCACAGCACCCAGGAACTCCCAGAGTGGATTATGTCCTTATGTTTAGGGAATGGCTGAAGGAGCTATGGGAACAGCCCAGAGAAACCTGGCAGCTGCCCAAGAAAACAAAAGTGCGGTATGATCACAGAGCCAGAGCTCACTCATACACTGTGGATCAGGAAGTCATGGTCCTAATCCTGGTCTGGAAAGACAAGCTGCAGGCCGAGTGGGCAGGACAGTACAAAGTAGTCAGACAGAAAATGACTTAAACTACGTTATGAGTTACCTGACAGAAGACCTACACAAAGAATGTACCATGTCAACATGATGAAGCCATATGTTAATAGGGGCTGACATGCCATTTGCAGTGTGTAGTTCTGGGGAGGGACAGATGAAGGAGACTCCCATATGGACTTGCTGGAAGAAAGCAAGGGAGTCCCTGTGGAGGCAATTAAATGTCACCCCAGTTAGCCCTGGACCAGATCTTGAAGTAAGGGAGGTTTTATCAGACATTGACCAACTGTTTAGTGCCAAGCCTGACTAACCCCTTAGTGATGCATGATGTGAAGACAGGGATGCAGGTGCCCATACGGCAGACAGCATATCAAGTGTCAGAGGCTGTCCAAAAGGACATTAGGAGGGAGGTGGAGGAAATGCTAGATTTAGGATAAGCAGAAATCCACAGTCCCTGGGCCTCACTCATAGTCCTTGTTCCCAATCCAGGTGGTTCTACTCATTTTGAATGGACTATCATGGGCTGAATGCAGTTATGAAGTCAGATGCTCAACCAATGCCATGGATGGATGAACTCCTGGACAAGTTAGAAGGGGCAACATACCTTACAACTATTGACCTGATAAAGGGTATTGGCAGGTAGCGTTAACTGCCACAACTAAGAGAGGTCAGTCTTCATCACTTTGATAGGTTATTCAAATTAAGTAATGCATTTCAAATGAAGAACGCTCCCGCCACTTTCCAAAGGTTGGTGAACCAGGTGTTAAATGGTGCTGAAGAGTACATCGTGGCATACCTGGATGACACTGCCTCTTTAGTGCTAGTTGGGAGGAACACCTATCACACCTTGGGGAAGTGCTGGGCTGGATACAGAGGGCTGACTCACTGCAAAAGCTGAGAAGTGCCAGGTGCCATGGCTGAGGTGGCATACCTTGGCATGTTGTAGGCAGGGACAGCTGAATCTTAACCAAGAGAAAATAGAGGCAATCAAGGCATGGCCCAGACCAGAAACACAGAAGTAGGGCAAGAGTTTCTAGGGACAACAGAGTACTATAGGAAATTTGTACCAAATTACAGTGCTCTGGCTGCTCCCCATCTGGCCTGTTAAATGAATGGATGCCTAAGAAAATTACCTGGGAACCAGCCTGTAGAACAAACCTTTACAAGACTAAGGAGGCACTGTGCAGTGCTCCTGTATTGACAAGTCCAGACTATAGCAGACCCTTTGTAGTCCAGACTGATGCTTCAGATGTGGGTATTGGGGCAGTGGTGAGTCGAAGTCCAACCAAGGGAAAGATCACCCCATATGTACTTCATTAAAAGTTACCTCCCAGGGAGCAGGCTTACTCAACTGTGGAAAAAGAGTGTCTTGCCATGGTGTGTGCCCTAAAGAAGTTAGAGCCATACCTGTACGGGCAGCATTTTGAGGTACAACTGACCACAAACCCCTGATTTGGCTGGCACAAATGGGTACAATGAATGGTAGACTATTAAGATGGAGTCTTGCCTTGCAAGGTATGACATGACTGTCTCACACAGGGCCAGGGCAGCCAAAGAAAATGCAGATGGACTGTCATGTTAGTTTGAGCAATGAACTGACTTGGGGAGCTCATCCCATGCAGGGATAGAGCCCCAAATTCAGTCTAGTTGGGAAGGACTGCACACTCTGCCACCTGCTTATTGTTATATTGTATAATATCTGCTATAAATAAAATGTGTATGGTATGTGACTGCCTGCTTAAGGATGGTAGTCAGTGTAAAGACACTTGACCTTTGACCTCAAAAGTGTCAGAGTGAGGTACCAGCAGAATGTGATAAACAGACAAGTGAAACCACTAATTAAAGCCTTCCTTCGAGAGGGACAGTTTATTACCCCTTATGACTGGCTCCTGCTTTTGAAGCTGGGAACTAAATATGAATTTCATGACCCTAGTAGGAAGGGAAGTAATCTGGCTGCCCTTTATGGTTTTCTCACCTAGCAGAGAACCAGTGACAGATTGTGGGTTTATGAAACATCAAAGAAATGCTTTGATCAAAGAGACATATTTTGGGAAATAGCTAGTTGCTGATTTTCACAGTAATGATATACATCCTTGTGGATATGTATACTTAGAAGTTAAAGTTATTGGAGGAGCTAACTGTGACCTCACAAAGGGTGGGGAGATGGATTTTGAAATGGTCAAGCATCTGAGGAAAACATTGTTTTTTATTCTGGACTCAAGAGATACACCTAGTTCTCTGGACTTAAGAAGGCACTTTATGGTAACATCTAGCTAACAAGAACTTTTAAGTATTTGTGGTAGGTGTATTTGTGTTCTGTAACTTCCCATTTATTTTATGTGACTGCAAATTACTGATATATTTGTTCTGTGTTTGATATTTTACCTTTTTACAATTTTAGTAAACAATATTTTCCTTGAAATACTGTCTGTGTCTTCTCAGTTTCTTTTGCATGTGAATGCTGAACCAGTGTTTAAGTCTGACAGCTGTTAAGGGCTTGAATGTGTTATTAATCTTGCTAAAGGTAAGAATAGTCCTAGGTCTCATATTGAGTCGTAAGGTACATTTTGGAAACCTGACTGGGTGCCACTGGGTGAAATATTATTTTGCATTTCCTGAAGAGAATATATATCTCAGCCTATTAACTGGGTATGCTAGCATAAGGTTCACATTTGACCCCAGGACTCGAGGCTAGTAGGTGATTCAGACTCAAAACAGACAGGAGGGTTACCCTGTCTGTCTCCTGTTCACACTATTGCACTTTGTGTTTGGCACTGTGGGAGCACAGGGCCTGACCTCTGAGCACATTTGTGACAGGTATATCTTCTGTGAAATTTTTACAGGCGGTGCTTACAGGTTTACAATTTTATCTATCATTAGGCTAAGCTTTCAGAGCTACTGCATTTGTTGTTGGTTGATTGTTCTGCTCTTACCTCCTTGTTTCTTTCATCCATGGTTCTTTTTCTGCAGGGAAGGGCCCAGCTACCCATCCCCATCCCCAACCACCCCATGCTATACTCCTTTATACAGTAGCACAGTTATGACATTTTCTGAGCAAAGCAGGAAGGGAGGATCAGAGGGTATCCTCACAGTGACCTCACTTACAGGGGCACAAGTAATTTAACTTGTTATAACAAAGTTACAGAAAAGCAAAAAACCAAAATCTAACTTTTGCTTTCATTTTCCTCCTCCTAATTACTCTGACCAGGTTATAAACTCAGCAACTCAACTGGAATGGATATTATTAACTGCAGGCACTGTGGGACACTTTTCAAAAGGGCAGTTATACAGGATTTAGGATGCTGTCTTACATGCTGGACCATTGGAGATCTAAGGCTCAGCTCCAGGCAGCATGGGCAAGATTGCTGCACTCAAATTGCATATTCAGGCGGAAATACATTATAAGAACCACCTGCCATTTCTCCAACATCCAATTAAAGCACCTGGACTGCAGAGGGTAGTTGGTCCAGGAGGTTTGCAGGTGGTTAGGAGGGGCAAATCGGGTGCCCCATCACCAATGCTTCCAACGTATCACCCACAAACCATATAAAACCACAAACAGGTATTTGCCTCTACCTTCAAAATCAAACAAAGGGGTAGAAGACACTGCTGAGCAGGACACTGCTGCACAGGAGCTACCACTACAAAATTCACCCAAAACAAGGACCAAAACAAAAAAAAAAGGAAATCGAAACACTTCTGATCATAGGAGACTCCATGATTCTGAAGTTGATACCTGCCTCCAGTGGGGTAATGGTCAGATGTCTCCAAGGTGCATCAGCATGGAGAGACACTGACCACATTGCTAAAATTGTGCAGGAAGCAGGAGAAAACATTGATGTCCTGGTACACATGGGGACTAACAATCTCACCAGCCGGTCAGTGGTGGAGACAAGGAACACCTGACCAGGCTGAGATACTAACTGTCGTCCATTTCATCCAACAACTCCTCCTCTGAGATCCTGCCACTCTGGGAGAGGGGGACAGATGGATGGAAGGTCAGAGAAGGGGAGATAGGGAGCTAAACATGTGGCTCAGGGCTGGTGCCAGGAAAAGGACACAAATTTGTAGGTAACTGGCAACAGTTTTGGGAGCAAAAGTTCTTAAATTAGATGGACTGCATCTGACTAAGAAGGAAGCTAGTGCATTGGGGTAAGTTTGATATCTTTGCAGAATATTAAGCTAACCAATGGGGAGAGGGTGCAGCACCTGATACAACGAACAGGAAAAACACCCCTCCCCTCAGCGAGTGATCAAACAGGAGTTCAGCATGTTTGTAGTTCATTTGCATCACCAGGTAAGGAAAAAGGTCCTGCTCCCCAAACAATGCAAAGGAAAACACTGGACCTCACCCAACAACTAACACACATGAAATCTAGCCAATGCAAAATCATGTATACAATACCACAGTCGGGAAACAAGATCCCAGACCTGGAGGCAACAATGACAGAGGCTAAACTGGACATAGTAGCCATTAGAGAGACATGGTTCACCAGTAACAACACTTGGGAGACTTCAGTACCCATCTAAGTATTGTTCAGAAGAGACAAGGTGCAACAAGGGTTGGAGAGTAGCCCTTTATGTCAATGAAAAGATCAAAGCTACAGAAATTCAGAATATACATAAGGAGCCATAAGAACGGTCACCCTGGAAACAGGAAATGGGACAGCCACATGAACTGGGGTTGTCTACAGGCCTCCAGACCGGGGAGGACATAGACACATTACTGTTAGAAGACATACAAAACATAACAGCTAAAGGGAGGTTCTGATAATGGGAGACTTCAACATGCCAAATACAGACTGGTCAATACCAGAAGGAACATCCACCAGAACTAGACACATAGTAGATTCTTTGCAGGGAGGGCCTCAAACAACTGGTACAATAACCCACAAGAGACAGGGTTATCCTAGATCTAGTACTGAAGAATGGGGAAAGGATCATAGATCTCCAGGTAGAAGGTCACCTGAGGCCAGTGACCTTCACATGGTAGGGTTCAGTTTGGCAGCTAGAACTAAATCATCCCATTCCAAGGCTAACATATTGGACTTCAGAGGCAATGACTTTGATAAGATGGCCAACAGAGTTAAGCTAGCCCTGGCAAGAAGAAATACAGGTGAGGGGTACAGGCAAAGTGGGCAAGCATTAAAGATGCAATACTTGAAGCAACATCCCATTATGTTAGGGAGAAAAGCAAGAGCAAAAGAAGGAGAAATCACATTTGTTCTCAAAACAGTAGCAGAAAAGGTCAGATCCAAAGGTTGACCTTCAGGAAATATAAGGGAACACAGTGGGATGATGATAGGGAGGCATACCACACTTCCTTAAGGGAAGCAGGGAAGGCAGTAAGGCAGGCAAAGGCCCAAACCAAGGAAACACTAGCACAGACAGTAAAGAAGGGGACAGAACTTTCTATATACATTAGGAAAGGAGAAAGTCCAGAGGGGTATTACAAGATCAAAGGGATAAGGGGAGTGTATGGAGGAGGACCAGGAAAAGCATCTATCCTAAACTGATACTTCTGCTCAGTATTTACTGAGGAGAAGGTAGGACAGGGCTCACAGCTTAGCACCATGGACATGGGGGAGGGAGGCGGCACAAGTCCCTTCATGAAAGAAAGGGTCCCACAAGAGCTCACTAAGCTCAGGGTGGACAAGGCAATGTGACCTGATAGCATACATCCCAGGGTACTAAAGGAGCTAAGGGTGGAACTAGCAGAGCCATTATCAGAACTGTTTAATGAGTCTCTGAGCACAGGAGAGGTCCCAGAAGACTGGGAAGGGCTCATGTGATCCTGCTCCACAAGAATGGTAGCAGAGAATAGGCAGGGAACTATAGACCAGTCAGTCTTATCTCAGTAGTAGGCAAGATTATGGAGACACTCCCAAGGAAAGGATAGTGCAACACCTGGAATCCATAAGAGAGCAGGATCCAAGACAGCATGGGTTTACAACAGGAAGGTCCTGTCAAACTAATCTCATAGATTTCTTTGACTGGGCAACCAGAGTGGTGGACCAAGGAGTGCAGCTGATGATTTTACCTTGACTTCAGCAAAGCTTTGATACTGTTCCACATAGAATATTGATTAATAAGCTGGGTAGGCTGGGAGTGGGTCAGAAGTTGGTTAACTGGGTGGCAAACTGGTTGGTGGGCAGAACACAGAGCGTGGTAGTAAATGGTATACAGTCAGAAGAGATGTGTAAGTGGGGCTCAGATACCAGGATACAATTATTAGGCAGACTCAAAGTTCTATGTATAAAAGTGCCATTCTGGCACTTATCATTTTCTTAGCATAAAATGAGTAGCAGAGGTAAGAGAAATCCAAATTAAATACATTAGGTTAGTTCATACTTTTTCATCAACAACAGAGGCAAATATACTGCCCAGCAATGGCACGCCTTCCCTCAGACTTTCCCACTGTCTTTCTCAGGTTTTCTTCACAGATTCTCAGTACCAGACTGACACTCTATCTGGCTCTCTGTTTTAACCGCCTGGTGGTAGCCTTTTATATCCACCTTGAGTGACATCACTGTCAGGTGACCTACATGTATATGTTTAATTAAAACAAAAAGTTCCCTTTAGGCTCATATCCTGGCCTATACGGAAAGAAAAAGGTTACTTCAAGCCTATTTGTTTAGGACACGGGTCATAATGTCGCGACAGCAGAATGCCATGCGTACAATCACGCTGTGTGATTTTGGCATATTTTATTTTTAGTGGGGGCTCTGCCTCCCACACCCACCATTATGGGGATGTGCTCTGGACCCCCACTCTAGGATTCTAACTCTAGGGGGTTCAACTCAGACAGCGCACAAGTCTGGTTGGCGCCATAATGCCGTATGCTATTAAGCGCACGACATTATGACCCGGTACATTTGTTTAGGTTATATTCTCGGACCCACCCTTTCATATTACGCTTTAGTCTTTAACTTATAACATAAATCAAACCTTAATTGTTCTGCTCCAGAACTCCTTCTCTCTCTGCATACTAATTATCTAAACAGATATGAATAAATGCAGTCCCTCTAGGGGCCACTGTCTCCCTATAGAGCTGCTCAGATCAGGGCAGCTTTCATAGTGAACAGACCTGGAGAAAATACTGCAGACATAAAATGGCAGCAGAGACTCAGAAGAAACCAACAAAGAGAGTATTTCTCTAAGGCAGCAGGAATATCCACAGACACCCTGACTCTACAGGCTAAAAGGTAGATTGCATTGAGGTTTTGTTTCATTTAGGGGTCTGAATTTATCTACCACATGTTCTTGCTGCATATAGCTTTCCCTGAAGAACTTAGTGTGACAGTGTGACCCTGTCGTGGAAGGATGCCCTGAGTTTGTTCCAGACCCCCAAAAAACTCACTAAAATGTTTAGGAAGCACAGAAACAAATAAAATACATGTTTGGGCCTTTGTTTACCAAAGGAAATTTACAAGGTGCTTACCCAAGTTTAGTGCAGAAGGAGTGCCAGTTTAGAAGTCGGAAAACACAACAAAGCTGGATGAAGCTCCAAGGATAAATTTTATGAAATAGTGATTCTTTCCTGAGGGGAGCCCTTTGTTTTCTGTATGTGATGCTGCTATAGGGCTGGCAGCCCACAGACTGTCTGAGATTATGGAACTCCCAGTTATTGAGGTCACTTTCAGAGGTGGAGCTAGGGAAATTAAGTTCCTCATAGCTATAAAATTGTGTAGCCAGGCCAGAATGAATAATATGTTAATGCTGCTAGGACTCCTATTAACCAAGGCTTAGAAATATCCCTTTTCTTATGTTTAGGCCTGTTTAGACAGGGCTGTAAAACACAGCGCTTTCATGCGCCAGTAGTTTCTCCTAAACAGGAGAGTTTCCAGGAAGGAAAACAGGAAAGAAGTTTACTAGCTAGCGAACACGGTAATGCGCACGATCGCAGGCTTCGGATCATGCTAACAGTCGTGCAACACTGCAACAGCGCCAAACCAGGATTCCGTATGCAGAGTCCAAAGGACCTGTTTCTATGATATACAGGCACATGACTCCTCTCTCTCCTTTCTCCCTTTACAACTACAGGAAGGAGATGAGGAAAGAAAATGAATAAAGCTGTCATGTAGCTGCACTAAAGCAGAATTTTGGAACCAAGGCCTTATTCTGCTTACAACAAGGCAACTCCTTTTCATTATAAACCCAGCATTATTTATTTATCACTCTACTCAAGCAGTCACAGAATTCAAAGGGAAAGGGAATGCTGCTTGCAAACTCTCACGGATTTATGTCTCTATGGTCCATTCTGCCTTAACATACTATATTGCTTTTCTTTCTTATAGATGTTTATACTGATAGGCACCTAGTCAGACTTGTCTATTCCAGTATAATCAGGGTCTACTATCCTAGACCTTCATTTATGGAGGGGGTTGTATAAGTGAGAAAAATAGTGGTTGCAACAATAAATAAAAATCGAGGGTCCAAACCTCCAGTGGCAGGGACTGACCCAGTCACAAGATGCAAGTCACAAGTGGGTACCTCAAGAATCAGTTCTGAGGCCAGTCTCTTCAATATCTTCATCAGTGACATTGCAGATGGACTGGAGGGTAGGTTTGTCTGTTTGCAGATGACACCAAGATCTGCAACAGAGTAGATGATCCTGACGGAGTGGGCAGAATAAGAAGAGATCTGGATAAACTGGCAAAATGGTCGGAAGAGTGGCAACTGGGGTTTAACGTAAAGTGTAAGATCATGCACATAGGGAAGAGAACCCCTGAAGCCACCTATAGCTTGGGAGGGGAGTTGTTGGCAATCACAAGGCAAGAAAGAGACTTGGGCATCATCATAACAGATGACCTGAAATCATCAAAGCAGACCACTAAAGCAGGAGGTAAGGCTAGAGGGATGTTGGGGTGTATTAGTAGGGTACCACAAGTCGTAAGAGGGAGGCAATAATCCCTCTTTACCAGACACTGATTAGGCCCCATCTGGAGTATTGGCGGCAGTACTGGATGCTGCACCTGCACAAGAACATTAACAAAATAGAGGCAGTCCAGAGAAGGGCAACCAAAATGGTGCAGGGATTTCATTAGAAAACATGAGGACAGATTAATGGAGCGCAATATGTATACCCTAGAGCAAAGGAGGGAAAGAGGTGATATGATCAAAACATTCAAACATCTTAAGGGCATTAACAAGGTGAAAGAGTCTAACATGTTTCAGTATAAGAACAAGCATTTGCCAATGCCAAATGTTGTCTCACTGGCATTGGCATTGGTAGTGCCAGAGTTAGAGACACATAATAGGAATGGCAGTGAAATATTGAAGTGATGCCAACCCCCCACCCTGTAGAGACTGACAGGCATTGGGTGTGCCTTTGGGTCATCAGCTATAATGCTCATGCTGTTGTACCTCACCTACCCAGTAGACACTGACAAGTGTTGTGGTGTGCTTTGGGGTCTTTGGGCGTTATGCTTACCCCATTCCATAAGGAAATACACTGAGGTGGGTGCAGTATAGGAGAATAGGGTGAACTTTGTGGCTGAACAGTGCAAGGTACACCATGATGCCTGTCACTGACTGCAGGGTGGGGTGGGGGTGGAATGGCGTGAGCATTACAGCCGATGATACCAAGTCACACCCTTGGACGTCCTGTCAGTCTCTACAGGTGGGGTGTTACAGTTGGAAACCCTAACACCATAGGCATGTGTTGAAATTTTCACTCCAAATTTTCAACATGGGCTATATGTGAGACTACCTAATGAAAAGTGGCACTATCAATTTGTTAGCTGAAAATGGTTTTGCACAGTGGCTATGCCATTTGGTGACACAGGGACGAGAACACATTTTGGGCAGGATGTGGAAACTACATCTGTATTGTCCATGAAGAGGGGTTAAAAAATGGCAACGTTGAAAATCTGGGGTGAAAATATGAACAAGCATTTGTCAATGCCGAATGTTTGCTTGCTGGCAATGGCATTGGTAGTGTAACATAGAAACATAGAAACATAGTTTGACAGCAGATAAGGACCCCTAGGCCCATCTAGTCTGCCCATTTCCTACCTACAGGATAGGCTGCAGATCCTAGTTAACCAACAGGCTATATCTTCCTGCCTCCCACAAGAATTGCCTTATGTCTGTCCCATGCATTCTTGAATTCTCCCACAGTGTTAGACCCACAACTTCCTCAGGAAGGCTGTTCCATGCATCCATTACCCTGTCTGTGAAATAATACTTCCTCACATGCCCTGAACCGCCCTCCTTCTATCTTTAAATTGTGTCCCCTTGTTCTTGCAAGTCTCTTTTCTGAAAGATGCTACCCTCTTGGACTTTGTTGATTCCTTGAGGTACTTGAAAGTTTCTATCATGTCCCCCTCTCCTTCTTTCCTCAGGGGTATACATATTAAGCTCCTTAGTCTCTCCTCATACGGCTTCTCTTGCAGACCCTGCACCATTTTAGTTGCCCTCCTCTGACTGCCTCTATCCTGTCTATGTCCTTGCGGAGATGGGGTCTCCAGAACTGGACACAGTATTCCAGATGGGTCTCACCAACTGTCTGTACAGAGGATAATAACTTCCTGTTTTCTGCTGCTGATGCCTCTCCTATACATCCCAGTATACCCCCGGCCCTCCTACTGCCTTCTCACATTGCTTGCTAACCTTAAGGTCATCTGATACGATTACCCTAGGTCCCTTTCCTGTTTTGTTGTTGTTACTACCTCCCACCCATTGTGTATTCTTCCCTGGGTTCTTGTTTCCAGGTGCATTATTTTGCACTTTTTGCATTGAATCCTAGCTGCCATCGTCTGACCATTCCTCCAACTTGCCAAGTCCCTTTCATCCTTTCCACGCCTCCTTGTGTATCAACCCTGTTGCAGATCTTTGTGTCATCGGCAAAAGGCATACTTTCCTTCCAGTCCCTCTGCAATGTCACTGATGAAGACATTAAAAAGGACTGGACCCAATACTGAACCCTCGGTACCCCACTAGTAACTGCCTTTCTTCAGAGTGGACTCCATTTACAATTACCTTCTGTGTCCTGTTGTCCAGCCAATGTTTTATTTGGCTACCACCCTGGGACCCACTCCCAGGCTGGTTAATTTGACTAATAATCTTTGTGTGGGACTGTGTCAAATGCCTTGCTAAAGCCTAGGTAGGCCATGTCCACAGCCCTCCCTGGTCTACTACTTTGGTCACCCAGTCAAAGAAATCTATTAGATTCGCTCTGACATGACCTTCCTGCTGTGAACCCATGCTGCCTTGGATCCTGTGCTCCACTGACCTCTAGGCACTCAACTATTCTTTCCTTCAGAAGTGACTCCATCACTTTCCCTACCACAGAGGTCAGACTGACAGGTCTGTAGTTTCCTGCCTCTGTCTTGGTCCCACTTTTGGAAGGGAATCACATCTGCCTTCCTCCAGTCCTCGGGCAACACACCATCCTCCCATGATTTATTAAAAGAGTAGCCAGTGGTTTCACTAGTTCCTTCCTTAATTCTTTTAGAATTCTGGGTGAATTCCATCAGGACCCATTGCTTTGTCCACCTTCAGTTTTAGGAGTTCTTGCAGAACCCTTTCTTCTGTGAAAGGACTGGGATCGACCCCCTATTAAGAGTGCTTCTGTTAATTGGATTAGGCACTCTCCTCTTTTGTGAATACTGAGCAGAAATATTCGTTCAGTAGTCCTGCTTTTCACTGTCCCCTCTGCCCACCCACCGCTCATTCTATTCAGCCTCACTATCCTCCCTTTGTCTTTCTCAGCTCGCTGATGTACCTATAAAAGGTTTATCTCCTTCTTAACTGAGTTGGCTATCTTTTCTCAGTTTGGGCCTTTGCTATTCTGACTTCCCTCCTGCTTCTTTCTGCCTTAACTGGTACAGCTCTCTGTCCTGCTCCTTCTGTGTTTCCTTATACTTCGAATGCTATCTTTTCTTCCTGACTTTCACAGCCACCTCTCTGAGAACCATAGTGGCTTTTTCTTTCATTTTGATTTGTTTATTTGCTTCACACAAGGCTTGTTGCCTCTGTGATGGCAGTTTTGATAATTCCCATTGTTGCTCCACACCTTCTTCTAGCCTGTTTGCTAGTGCTTTTCTGAGGCACTCTCCCATCTTGCCAAAGTCAGCCCTCCTAAAGTCCAGTACCCTCACTTTGTATGACTTGACTCTGTAGCTGAGTTTAATGTGAACCACACTGTTTGATGGTCACTTGTCCCCAGATGGCAACCCACTTCTAGATCTGAGATCCTCTCACTGCCCCGTTTGAGAGTACAAGGTCTAAGATTGCTCCCTCAGAGTGGGTTCTGAAACTAGCTGTCTAATGCCTGCCACCTGTAGGGCATCAAGAATGGCCCTGCTCTTGGATGTGGCTGCAGCAAATGTGCTCCAGTTAACATCTGGCATATTCAGGTCTCCCATCAACAGTATCTCCCCTTTCTCTGCCATTCTAAGAATGCCTTCCATCATATCCTTGTCCATTCCTTCCCCTGACATGGGGTCTGTACACAACCCTGTGCAGATTGTGGTGTCCTTTCCAGTCTCCAAGGTGACCCACAGTGCCTCTTCTCCTCCCTGTTTACTCTTTGTTCAGTTGCTTTGTTCAGTTTTGTTCAGTTGCTCTATGTAAACTTCCTTTACATGAGAGGCTACTCCTCCTCTTCTCCCTGCCTGTCTCTCCTGTAGGTTATGTACCCTGGTATGTTAACATCCCAGTCATGGTTCTCTGTGTACCATGTTTCTGTGACTCGCTACGATATCCAGGCATCCCTCTTCCATTAAGGCCACCAGCTCAGGGAGCTTGTTGCCCAGACTACAGGCATTGGTACTCATTACCCTCCATTTCCTGATGGCCTTACCCCTTTGCCCCATCCCTGTCCTTCTTGCCTTTGTCACTTTCTCCATTTACCCCTGCCCTTCTCCCCATCGACACCTCCATGTTGGTGTTTGCCACACTTACTACCGTGATTGTTTGGGGGCTAGGATTTTCTCGTCTTTCCAGTGCCTCCCCTCGGCTAGTTTAAAAGCTTGCCAATGAAGCATTTAAACCTATCACCTAGGATACTGGTCTCTCCTGGACAGATGCAGCCCATCATGCCAGTATAGGCTTGCATCACTCCAGGTGGACCCCAGTCCCAATGAAGCCAAATCCCTGAGCTCCACACCAGTTTTCAACCACTGATTAAACTCATGGTACGAAACACCCTAGCCTCTCCTATGCCATAGATGGGTAGCACTCTGAGAAGGTTACTGTGCGTGCTACTTGACTAAGGCCCTCCCCAATTCCATAAACTCTTCCTGCACTTCTCTAATCCCTTTCTTAGCCAGGTCATTTGTCCCTAGGTGGACAATGACATCCAGCTCCCTCCCTGTGCAGCTGCTCTGGCAATCCTGAGGATTCACCCTGTCCCTCCAAGCCATGGCGCCAGGCAGGCACCTTACCTCCCTCTCCCTTCCTTGCCCAGTTCTACCTTCCTAACAATGGAGGTCCCCACCAGGAGTTGTTTCCTTCCTGCAGGGTGTAGGAGTTGAGAGATGCATAATAGGAATGGCAGTGAAGTACTGAACTGAAGCCAATCCCACCACCACCCTGCAGAGACTGACAGGAGTTGTGTGCCTTTGGGTTCTCAGGCATAACAGCCATGCCATTTCACTACACCCTTCCCTGCAGACACCGACAAGTGTCACAGTGTGCCTTGGAGTCTTTGGGCCTTATGCTCACCCCATTCCATGAGAAATACAGTGAGATGGGTGCAGTATAGGAGAATGGGATGAACTTTGGGGCCAAAGAGTCCAAGGCACACCTCGATGCCTGTCACTGGCTGCAGGGTGTGGGTGGGGTGGAATGGCAGAAGTATTACAAGCTACAATCCCAAGTCACACCTCTGATGCCTGTCAGTCTCTATGTGGGCGTTATGGTCAGAAACCCTAACGTCCCAGGCGTTCATTGGTATTTTCACTCCAAATTTTAAACATGTTTTTTGTGACCCCACCTCATGAATAGTGGCAATATCAGTTTGTTAGCGGAAAGTTGATTTTGCACAGTGACTATGCCATTTGGCACCACTGGTGCAAAACACATTTCAAACAGGATGTGAAAAATGACAGCTGTACTGTTCATGGGGAGGTGTAAAAATGGCAATGTTGAAGATCTAGAGTGAAAATATAAAAAACTGGTAAAGTCACAAGCATATGTAGAAACTGCATACGCACACCCGTTAGGTAATTAGTTTGGATTTTTTACAGCAGATTGTCAACACAGGCATTTTGGGACCTCCATTCATGAACAGTGTCACTGTGATTTTCTTAATCTGTCCTGAACACTGATTTCCCACAGCAACCATGCATTTCTGCACGGAAGTGTGAAAACACATTTCAGACAGGGTGTGAAAATGACAGCTGTGCTGTTCATAAGGAGGTATGGAAAATGCCAGTGCTGAAAATCTGAACTGAAAATATTACAAATTTGTGAACTTACGAGGTTGCATGGAAACTACGTAATGCACACTCATAACAGTCATTTTATGGATTTTTGTCACCAAATTTTCAACATACCCATTTTAAGACATCTGCCCATGAACAGTGTCACTGTGATTTTCTTAATCTGCCCCAAACATTGATTTCAGCACACCTACTGCACCACTGTGTGCTACATGAGTGAAAACACATTTTGAAGAGATGTGAAAATAACAGCTATACTGCTCATAAGGAGGTGTGGTAAAATGGCAATGTCAAAATATGGAGTGAAAATAGTGAAAATACAGGAAGTTATGAGTGTGCATAGGAACTGTGCAACACACGCTTGTAAAACAGTCATTTTGGGAATTGTTTCACCAAATTCTCAACATGAACTGTGCCACTGTCATTTGTTACCGGTCCTGAAAGGTGGTTCCACACAGTGACCATGAAATTACCTTTTGGGACCAAATAACAAAATGAAAGTGACTGGTTCATGAGGTGGTGCTCCAAAACCCCATGTTCAAAATTTGTGAAACAATTCCCCAAATGGCTGAGATATGCATCAATGTTGAAAAAAACATGTATGCCATTATACAGCTTACCAGCATTTCTTCAGTGCGCAGTCAACTTTGAAGAGTGCAGATGTATTCCCGGTCCAATGAAGATAATCACAATCGGCTCCAGAGGTATGTATGGGGTGAGGTGGGGGTCTGGGGAGGTGGGTGAGCAGAGGGTGGGCTCGGGTTGGGGAAGGGGCAAGCTAGTCAACGAGGGACCATTTTTTGTTTATAGTTTTTTAACAAGACTACGAGGACTTTTGCCATGCTCAGGTGGGCTCCAAGCATGGCAGTGGAAGTGTCTTTGGGGGCAGCAGATGGACATTTGCCATGTTGGTTGGGCTCCCAGCATGGCAGCTGGAAGTGTCTTTGGGTGGGCAGCAGACGGACGTTGCCACGCTGGGGTGGGCTCCCAAGCGTGGCAACTGGAAATGTGTTTGGGGGAAGCAGATGGGCATCTGCCATGCTGGTGTGGGCTCCCCAGCATGACACCTGGAATTGTGTTTGGGGGCAGGCAGAGCGACAGGGATTCGGCACCCGTTGCCCATGCGGTGTAAGGGAGGGCGCATGAGCACACTGGGGTGGGCTCCAGCATGCACATATGTGTTCATGGGGTGAAAGAACTGTTTATGACAGTTCAGATGCAGTAGTGATTACAGAGCAATTTGCATACTGCTGACGGCAGCATGCAAATGCTCGCGGCGGTGTTTCTTCCTTTTGGCACCGTACACCACTATCAAAACGGTTGTCATAGACAGCTCGGACATTCATTGGCATGGTGCAGCCACACCTGCAAAAGGGAGCAGGGCATTGGAAGTGGGGAGGCACACCTACGAAAACTTGTATGATAGCACTATGTTTCTTGCAGCATGCAAGCAAACATAAAAATTGGTGAAGTCATGAGCATGCATAGAAACTGTACAACCGACGTCCGTAACCCAATTATTTTGGGAGTTTTTTAGCCACATTTTCAACATAGGCATTTTGGGATCTCCCCATGAACAGTGGCACTGTGATTTTGTTAATCAGTCCCAAAAGTTGATTTCCCAGCGACCATGCCATTGTGCGCCACAGGTGTGGAAACACATTTTGGGCAGGCTGTGAAAATGACAGCTGTACTGTTGATAAGGAGGTGGAAAAAATGCCAGTATTGAAAATCTGGCATAAAAATATTGCAAATTTGCGAAGTTGCAAGGGTGCGGAAACTATGCAATGCACACTTGTAACACAGTCATTTATGTACTTTCAGCACCAAATTTCCAACATAGGCATTTTAGAACCTCTGCTCATGAACAGTGTCACCGTCATTTTCTCTATACTGTCCCAAAACTGATTTCGCGACAGTTTAATCACACTGTTTTGGCGCTGGACATGCGAAAACACATTTTGGCCAGGATATGTAAAATGACAGCTGTACTGTTCATAGGAGGTGTGGAAAATGTCAATTTTGAAAATCTGGAGTGAAAATATTACAAATTCATGAAGTTATGAGCATGCATGTAAACAGCGCAATGCAGCGCTCGTAAAACAACCGGTTTTAGGATTTTTTCACCAAATTTGCAACACAGGCTTTTGAGCCCTCCTCATGAACAGTGGCACTGTCATTTCATTACTCTGTCCCAAAAGGTGATTCCACGCAGTGACAGCAAAATCACCTTTCGGGCGCCAAGTAACACCATGACTGACTGAATTCATGAGGAGGGGTCCCAATAACTCCATGTTGAAAATTTGGTGCAAAATTCCAAAAATGGGCAAGATATGCACCAATGTTGAAAAAACTTTTTATACCATTATACAGCTTAACCGCATTTCTTCAGTTCATGGCCATCTTTGAAGAGTGCAGACATGTTCCTGGTCCACCAAGATCATCACACAGACTCTGAAGGTAAGTATGGGGTGAGGGGTGGTGTGGGAGGCAGGGTGCGCAGGAGTGGGCATGGGTTATGGGAGGGGCAGGGAGACCTCGAGGAACTGTTTTCTTCTTTACAGGGTACAAAAAATCCATTGCAGGATGGTTTCTTTTTCAAGGATTTGGCTCGCTGAGTGGGCTCCAGCATGCCATCTATGTGTTTTTGGGGGATGCTGTAGCCGACGGGATTGGGCACCCCGTCGGCACATAACAAATGGGGGGTGCATGATGCCGACTGGGAGTGGGCTCCCCATCAGCACATACATTGGGTCAGGGCATGCTGACAGGGGATTGGGCACCCTGAAGTTGGCTTTATGGCAGGCGGTGTGAAGCCATGTTTTTACTTTCACCAGGGCAAGCGTCAGGGAGGTGCTGCTGTGTATGATGAGCTTTACTCGCATTGCAGTGGACCTTTCCTTAGATGTGCTTGCCACATTATGTATTCATGGTGTGGAGCCAGCATGCAGGCTTATTGGAGAATGAGGAATGCACCTACTGATGCATGTCCTGCATTCACCCAGCAGTGACTGCACCTCCAAATCTGCTACTACCGCAGTATGTTGGCTGCACATGCATGAGCCAACATAAAATAGCAGGATAAGAGGACACAGCATGAGATTAGAGGGAGGCTGATTAAGGGGTAATTGAGAAAGTTCTTTTCACAGAAAGGGTGGTGGATGTATGGAACAGTCTACCTCAGGAAGTGGTGAATATGAATACAGTGCAGGGCTTCAAACAGGCATGGAATAGGCATAAGGGAGCAATACAGATGAGTATGAATAGATAGACCATTGACAGAGTAAGGCCTATGGCACATTCATGTGGTAGAAAAAATATGCAGACTGGATGGGCCTTGTGATCCTTGTCTGCCGTCAACTTCTATGTTTCTGTGTTTCTATGTATGGGTTGGTGGGAAGCTTATTATCTTAAAACCAAGTGATATTATGTTCCTATAATTTTCCATAGACAAGTACAAGGTAGACTGTATTATCTGATCGGAAGGGGCAAAAGAACTTGGTATGTGTTCAAAGAAGTGTGTGCATGACAGCTGTAGCAGGGGATTCTGAAGAGTACAGTACAGTACAGTACAAGCTGTCTGTGTCTTTTTAAAGGGTATATTTCCATAACATTTTTGGGGGGACTGGAAGGACAGCTGAGTCAGAGAAATAGCCGAAAAGGGATCTGGAAGATCATGAATATTGACCCTGGGCTAGGGATCTGGAAGATCATGAATATTGACCCTGGGCTAGGGATCTGGCAGATCATGAATATTGACCCTGGGCTACTAGGGCAAAGGGAGTCTTTGGCAGGATGGTAGGGTGCAGTGGGTGTGGGATGGCCATGGTGTTGTATATAGCATGCAGGTTGGGGGCAGCTTCACAGTGTGCAGACAGCTTACCCAACTAAGGCAAGAGGTGGAGTGGTTGAGGTGGGCACTCTAAGCAGGACAGGAGAGGGGAAGGGGTTTAGATGGAGGAGGTCCAAGGAGAATACCAACTGGGAGGGGTGAAAGAGAGAATGTAGATGGGGCTGCAGGGTAATAGGAACAGGTGTAGAAAGGAGTGACAAGGAGGAGGAATGAAGGAGATCCAGAGGATGCACTGGAAGGGTGAGAGGAGAACAGGGCGTATACTGGATGGTGGGTCACTGATGATTTAGGTACAGGTGAAGAAGAGGACAAGAGGTCAGGGAAGTGGCAGGAGGTCAAACCAAAACAGCAAAGCAAGCATAACCAGGAATGGGCAGGAATTAGGAGGGGAGCATCAGACAGCAGGCTGTGAAGCAGAGGGCAGAGCAGGAAAATAGATTTGCACCCCTGGAGACACTTGAGCGGGATGGTGGCAGGAGAGCAGAGGAGAAGAGGTCATAGGGATGGTAGAAAGGGCTAAGGTAATGGAATGTTCATGTATGAAAGATGTACCTCAGGGAGGGAACCTAGGCAGTAGTAGCCAGAAGGAGCAAGAGGTGGGAGTGAAAAGAATCTTAAAGGGGCTGGCACCCAAAAGAGTGAGGGAGGGCCTCAGTAAGCTCAGGATGAGAAAGGATCAAAGGAGTGGAGGGAGGGTACCCATACATAGAGGATTCGGCCAGTAAAGAGGTAGAAAGAGAGCAGAGAGGGCCAGGACTTGCAAAAAGTGAGGCTAGGATGAACAGGACAGGAGATGACATAAGGGGTGGAAAAAAGGCTGCAGTCAGGGGACAGCAGAACTCAGGGAAGGTGATGGACAAGGGGAAAATGGGAACAGGGAGGTTAGTGGAATGCCAGGAATGGGGTGTAAACTGAAAAATCAAAAATAATGCAGAAAGAAAGAAAGGAAGGAATAGCAAGGTAGTGTCTAAAGGGACTCTACAAGTAAAGGAACGAGATGGGGTGGGCAGGAAGGAGTCAGGAGCAGTGCCTTTGGTCTGAGTGAATGCTGGGAATGATGGCACTAGAAATGAGGCACAGTATTCCCTCATTGGGCAATCAGCACGATGAGAGGACACTCCTGGTGTTCCACCTGGGCACCAATGATCTGTAGGGAATAGTCTAAAGGGGTGCAGGCAAGGTTGAAAGCTTGCTGGGTTCTGCAGTATTACGAGGTTCCCCACAACTGCGTTCTTGGAGGTACTGCCTATGCCAAGAGCAAGCACTGTAAGGAAGCAGAGGATAAAGGAATTTAATTAATGGATGGAGGTTGGTGCAGGCAGATGGGGTTTGGGTTTGTAGGGGACTGGGGATCAACATGTGGAGGCGAGCCTATTTGTCCCAGCAGACTGCCCTGATCAGGAGGAGCAGAAATACTAAAGAGGAAGTTAGGGACTTCATAGAAAGAAAGCATCATTTAAACTGAATTCGGTGGGTGGTTAAGAAAGGGCAACTCAAAGAGGCAGGAACGATGGGAGGCTATCAGCCTCCTCTCCCAGGATGGAGGTAAAAGCAATGAAAAGAAAAAGCTAGAAGGGGGCAGTGAAGGGTTACATGGTGGAAGGGACTATCAGTCAATGCCAGGAGTCTGGGGAAAATTGGTGGACTTGGAAGCCATCATGGTGGAAGAGGGGTAGGACATAGTAGCAGTAAATGAGACTTGGTGGATGGAACACCATGCCTGGGAGACAGTTATCCCAGGCTACAGACCATTAGGAAGGACATGGCTGGAAAGAAGGAGAGAGGAATGACATTATATATCAAAGATGACATTAGGGTGATGGAAGGGCAGCAGGAGGAGGGAAGGGAGACAGAGCTTATGTGGGTCACACTAGACAAATGGACTGATGAATCAGCACTTCATAAACATCTTCACTGTGGCCTGTGACATGTATGCTCCTATTAGAAACGCAAGGTCAAATCACTCAGTAACCCTTGGCTCTCGGTGACCTCCTCATGATGCTAAAACAAAAGACTACCTATGGGAGCTGGCCAGAAACTCTGGAAGGCAAAACAACATCAAAACTACAAGCGTGCCCACAATGACTGCACCAAACCATCCGACAATGAAGTCCACCTACTATAAGCATGCCCTCACAAACTCCCGTGCAATGGTCAGGAATTCTGGAAAAACATAAAGGAACTCACGAATCCACCCAAACCCCCAATCAATACTCAACATCAATGGAACCACAACCTCAACCCAAAACCATTAGGATACCTTTAACAAAGCCTTTACTGACCTCAGCGCTGTCCTACCCCAGGACTACTTCAAAGATGGTGAAGCCCTCTGTCAACAATGAACACTACTCCCACCAGCTCCCCCACACTTCTACTTCAAAGCAGTCTAGGCTCACCAAGAATGAAAATATGTTACCAAAGCCCTTGGTAAATCAAGATCCAGTAATCTCCCTCGATCTCAAAATCCTGTTCTCACACCTGATGAAGTGCTTGGTCTCAATTTTCAACCTCTCCCTCAGCCTTAGCCAGTTCCCGTACAGACAGAAATCTGCCACTCACCCCAATCCATAAAAGTGGTGACAAAACTGCCCACGATAACTACAGACCTATCTCCCTACTACCCCACTCTCAAGGCACTAGAATACATTGTCTCGGACCAGCTCACAGAATACCTGGACACGTACAACATCCTGTGCAAGCAACAACACAGGTTCCATAAAGGTCACAGCACCTCCACAGCCCTACTTGAATTCACCAGCGCAATCCATACACACTTGACTCTGGTGAACTACTGAAGCAATCTACATTGACTTAAAGCCTTCAACACTGTCAATCACCATCTCCTGCTTGTCCAGCTTCAGAACACTGGGCTGTCAACTGACTCCATTGGCTGGTTTAAGAGCTACCTTGAAGAACGGTCCCAAACAGTAGAATTGCTGATACACTCTGGACCCTAGACTGGTCCGCTTGGAGTCCCCATTGCTCCATTCTGGGACCCCTCCTCTTCAGCCTAGTCTTAAACTCACTACCAGACAGCTGCCCAGAAAAATAATCTCTATCCGACGATGCTGTGATCCTCACCTCAGACCCTGATCCAAACCAATTACAAAATAAACTTCAGCGGGCCTTCTCCTCCATTGAATCCTGGTTCCTAAATCATAAACTGCTTCTCTATCAGAAACAAAACAAGTCTATGGTCTTCTGCAGCCCCACAACAAAAACAAACAACTCCACCTCTCCACTGCAGCTGAACAAGGAGCCATCCTAGAGCAAACACAATTGTTCAAGTATCTCAGCATCACCCTTGATCCCACCTCTCATCAGCTTGTCCATATCAGCAATATTGCAAAGTCTGCCAATGCGAGGTTAGGCATATTATTCGGGACAGGAAACACCTTACCCCAAAAGCACTGTCAGTGGCCATCCAAAGCTCCATCGTCAGCATCATAGACTATGGTCTTATCATATATGGGTCTGCAACTGCCACTGCTCTCAAGCGTATCGTGACCTCCCTGAATAAGGTCTGTTGTCTCATCACTGGCTCATATCGCCGTTACCCACATGTGACCTTTATTCCCAATCTGGATGGCTTCAACTGGACAAGCGCATAAAATACCAGACCTGCATCACAGCCAAGAAAATTATAATGGGGCTTGCCCACCTGGTGTCTGTGCCCTCCTTAAGCCTAGACATAGGAACATCACTACAAGAAATCAATTCCATCTACTACATATCCCATGATGTCACACAACCCAAGGACAAAGATCATTCGCCTATCAGGCATCCAACTGGCTCAACTCTCTTGGCAGTGACATACGACCACTCCAACACTCGGCCTCTTCAAGTCCAAGCTGTGCCTCTCACTGCTTGTATCCTGTGATTGCCCATCTTAACATTTCCACCGTTCAACTGCACGCCCCAGCACCCAGTACTTACATTCAGTCTTTGCACCCTAGCACCTTACCTGTCATATTCCCTCGACAAGGCCCCTGGCTGCACTGTCTCCCACCCTCGCTCACCTCCCCCATATCCCCACTCCTGCCCTCCCCAACCACCTCCCATACTCCCCTTACCTCTGTACCTCCTTCCCTCCTCGATCTCTTACCCTCACTTCCCACCCATCCACCCCTTCCCTTGTCTTGCTCATAGCTCAAGTCTTTGTACTGGTTATTACATGTCTGTAAGTCAATGACTATATGTTTGTAACTAAAATGATGACTGTTTGCACGCTGACATGGAATGTTTGTAAAGAGCCTCGGCTTAAAGGTATTGTAATCCTAGAATGAAATAAATAAATAAATAAAATTGAGGTTGGGGTGGTTTACAGACCTCCTACGCAGGGGAGGAAGGGGATAGATAGCTGAAACAGGCAATTGCAAAGATGGCTATCAAGCGGGAGCTTCTGCTTGTGGGGACCTTAACCTCTCAATGTGGACTGGGAGATTCTGGCTGCTGTGTCAGCTAGGAGCAGGGGATCCTAGAGGTGTTACAAGGGTATTCATCCAACAGCTGTTTATGGAGCCCACTGGGTGGTAACCTGCTGTATGTGATCCTCACAAATGGGAAAACTGTGAAAAATTTGGTGGTGGGTGACAGACTAGGTTCAGCGATCACAAGACCATATGGTTCAGGATAAAAATGGGGAGAGAGCAAATCAGACTAGAATGAGGGTGATGGACTTCAGAAAGACTGACTTTAACAGAATGAAGAAGATATTTGGAAGGAACTGACAGGAAGTGGAATATAGGGGATATGGAGGAGTTATAGGGAGCTATCAAAGGAGGGATATTGAAGGCCATGGAAAGTTGCAGTAAGAAGGTGTAGAAGAACAAGAAGGAGGAGACCACTCTGGTTTACAAGGGAGGTGGCAGGGACAGTTGGGAAAAGGAAAGAGCATTCAGGAAATTCAAAAGATACAAAGGGGAGGACAGGAGGATTATAGAGAGAAGAGAAGAGAAGAGAAGAGAAGAGAAGAGAAGAGAAGAGAAGAGAAGAGAAGGCAAGGAGAGCTAAATTGGAAACTGAGGAGAAAATAGCTAGACAGGCCAAAGGGAGATACCACTTTTTTATTATATGTGGGGAAAAGAGGAAAGCAAGATAGGGATAGTAAGGAAAGGAAAACTGTTTAATCAGGAAAAGCACACTAAGCCAGAACTTGTTTCCAGGTGCAACCAGGAGCACAAGGAAGTTAATGGTCATCTCCATTTTCTCTTCCCTGCCACTCTTGCACTGCCATCCACCTCCCTCTTCCCCTCTCAATCTCTGTCACTTTCCACCTCCCCTGCATACCTTGGCAAGGCTCCCCACACACAGTATTGAGCCCTGAACCTTCTGCACCCCAGTCCTTGGCACTACCTCTGTGCCAGGTGGACTGCCCTGCTTTTGAATGTCCATTAGTATTCCTTATCCTTCCTCTCCCTTCTGTCAGTACCATCTAATGTTTGAGTTGCCCTGGTCCACTGCCGCAAAGATCTACTATGGCAGTGCGGTTGTGTGCAATCCACCTACCTGTTTAATAACTCTGCATAATTCTCCTCACTATGACTGCACCCACCCAGAGCCCTAATACCTGTGATCAGACCACCTCCTTCCCCACTAACCACACCCTTTATATCCATTCCATCTTCACTGATGCCTCTCCTTTCACCCCACCCCCAATCCCCCTTATAAACTTGTCCTCCAGCCTGTTTCTCCCTGGTCCTCCCCTCTGCCTTGCCATACCTCTCCTTTGGGGCCTCCCCATCCCGGTTGTCTGCTCCAAGCCAACCTGTCTCTCTCACCTTGGTGCACGGCCTTCATAAGCAATTTAAGAGTGCCATTCTCAATACCTCTACTCCTTACTGGTGTCACGGAACATACAGCCTAATTCGGCCCCTCTCTGCCCCATCCCTAATCGTCCTGCTGCTGATGGACTCCGTTTAGTGTACATCAATATTTGCAGTCTGCTGAAAAAATTGGTAACCTCCAGGCGTGATTGCTCAATGCCAACCCAACATTCTCCGCTGTTGAAAATGATCGAAGGATACCCCGACTCGGCTGTATCCATTACGGGTACACCATCTGCTGTGGTGACAGCTGTGGGGAACATGGTGGAGGCTGTGCAATCTATCTCCATGACTCTCTGCAAGGTCATGCACTCCCTGACCAAGCTGGATCATGGTTCCCAAGCACTCTCCCTGAAAGTTATTACTGGCTCGGCTAGGGCACCCTCTTTATTGCCTCCATTTACATCCCCCTCGAAACCAAAACAACATTTCAGTCTGTCCTCAACTACTTCTCCCTCTTGCCTACCAAGGTGGAGCTCATTCCACTGGGGATTTCAACATCAATTGGCACTCTGACTCAGCTTCCCCTTAAGGATGCCATAGCCATTATGGACCTCTCACAAATTGTTACATCACCCACCCACAGAAATCCTAAAACTGGATCCTCCACCCTACTAGAAGTTGTACTCACCAACTGCCCTAACAAGATTGCTGGCATCTCTGTGTTTCCCCAAATGCCCTGAGTGACCACTCACATGTGCTCTGTAACTTGTCCTATAGAAAAAAACAGTGCCTAAATTGTACTTTAGTACCATCTCAAACCAGGTAACCTGGGGCAATTAAAATAACCACCCAGCCTGCTGGGACTGATCCCCCTTGATGATGCTCAGACATTGACTCAGCTCTTGACTATTTCATTCGCTCACTCAACTCAGCCTGTGACATATTTGTCCCTTCTTCAAATGCATTGTCAAAGGCCGACACACCCCTGGATCTCTCAGGCTCTCATGGACCAAATGCAACATAGAGACACCCTCTGGCACCTTGCCCTGAATCTGGCAAACTGTCAGATGCGCTATCAGGCAGCAAGGAATAAATGTACCTGGGCATTTGAAAAGCCAAAGCTGAATACTACAGGCATCACTCACCTCCTCCCGGGCTCAGGCTGCATGTTTTGGGATAACCTGAAGGACCTTAACGGAAAGTCTGTATCTGACCCTTCAACTCAGCATCAATGGCTGTGTTACAACTGACCCCAAACTCATTTCTGACACCCTAAACTCCTCCTTTGGACCTCAGCAGTGTGCTTTCCCCTAACTGTTTTGCTCCCCACATATACTCCCTCCTCCCAATCACACCCCCACCTTTTGTTTCAAAACTATCTCCCAGTGCTAGGCAAAGCCCTATCTCTTAAAAAGCTTTAAGTAAGTCTTGCTGCATCAGTGATACCCTGGATCCAAAATGCTGCATTTAGCTCAAGATGAAGTCCCTCCCCATCTAGCATTCCAAATTGCTCCCTCTGCCTAGGTACATTCCCATCCAAATGGAAAACCACTGTCATCACACTTATCCTTAAAAGTGGTGACCACACCTATCCATGGAACTACTGTCCCATCTCCATATTTCCTCCAGTCTCTAAGGCCCTGGAGAAAATCATCTCTGACCAACTCACTGACCACCTCATTAAATATGACCTTTTGTGCCAAGAGCAACATTGCTTTCAAAGGGCACAGCACCACCTCGGCACTGCTAGAATTTACCACTGCCTTCCATTCAGCTGTTGACAATGGGTGTCTGGCTGGGTCGATATTCATGGACCTGTCAAAAGCCTTTGATACTGTTAACCACTCCCTCCTACTATCAGCCCTCACCCTCACTGGTCTCTCTCTAGATGCCATCAACTGGTTTCTGACTACCTATCTGGTAGGTCTCAGCAGGTCAACATAAATAACATGCTCTCCACCTGACTCCCAGTCAAATCTGGTGTGCCCCAGGGATCCATCCTGGACCCCTTCTTTTTAGTCTATTTCTCAACTCCTTTCCCAAGGCTTGTTCTGGGAAACTGCTCTTATATGCTGATGATGTGGTACTCTTCTTCACCCACACAGACCCCACCCTCCTACAGCAGTACCTCCAACAATCTTTTAAAGAAGCAGAATCATGGTTCATTGAGCACCGGCTGATGCTAAACTATAAAAAACAAAACAATGATGTTTGCACATACCCAGAACAAGCACAAAGGCCTCCCACTGCAAATCCTTAACATCCAACTGGTACCCTGGAGCAGGTCAATTTCTTTAAATATCTTGGGGTCACCTAGACTCTGCTCTAACCTATCAGGAACATGTCCACCTCCTTAGTTATTCTGTCAATACCAGAATTGGCCTATTCCATCAGTATAAGCACTGTCTCACAGCTTGCTGTCTCTTCTTCTATCCTGTACCTTATTGACTATGGGATCCTTGTCTACAGGGCAGCTGATAGCACTGCCCTCCACAGAATCAGGGTATCCCTAAATAAAGCATCCTGCCTTGTTACCGTTGTGATCGGTTGACACATACCTGCTTCTTATATAGTCTTACAAACTGGCTTGATTTTGACTGGAGACTTAGGTACCAGACCTGCCTCATTGTCAAAAGATCACTAGTGATCTTACCCCGGCCTCACACCCCTTATGCTACTTACGTCCATGTTGAAAGCCACCTGCAACTCCTCCAAATTCACCTTACAGATTACCCACTGCAGAACTGCCTTGGGCCAGTGAACCTTCCACTACAGGGCTCCCTCTGTATGAATGCACTTCCCAGTGCCATTACCTCTGAAAATAAGCGTGGCTGCTTCAAACTCCTCCTCAGGGAAAATCTCCACTCTACAGGGCTTGTGACTGCTTTAGCAAAATCCCTTTGTTCCTTTTTGCCTGTGTCAACTCCCAGTCCACCCATTATCTCCATATTCCCACCCCACCTACCGCTTATTATTATTATTATTATCATTATCTCTGACCAAGGACTAGTGCCTCTAGCGCACCTGTCCTGCTTGATAACTACAGTTTAATCCTGCTTAACCTCAACCAATGCCTCACCCTCAAGGACTATAACCAATGTCTAATCACACCATAAGATTTACATCCATGACTGTGACTATGTCTTATTATGGCCTCCATGCTCTGTAACTCATGTGTTTATGCTCACTGTTTTATCGGCTTTCTGTTTTGTACACTGTTTTATGTGATGTGGAGCCTTTGTAAAGGAGTCTGTGACTCAAAGGTTTGCAATTCTGATATGTTACATAAATAACTAAATAAATAAATAAAGTGACTTGCTCAGGGTCACACAGTATGCAACTGGGGCTGTTGGGATTCAAACCCAAGTCTGTAGGTTTGCAGCTCAGTACCCTTAACCTCTGCACTACACTGCCTCCTAAGGATGAAGGGGAGGGAAGAATACAACTGGAAAGAGACAATGAGAAAGCGGAGGTGTTAAATAGCTACTTCACTGGGTATTCCCGAAGGGGGTAAGGGATCAGAGCTGAATGGGAGGGTAGAGAAGGCAAAAGGTGGATCCTAGCATGTTCAGCATAGACAGGGTAAGAAAGGAACTGGGTAGGTTAAAGGTGGACAAGGCAATAGGGCCAGACGGCTTGCACCCAAAGGTACTCTGGGAACTGAGGTAAGAGCTAGCAGCCCACTGATGAGACTGTTTAATTTGTCAATGGATACAGGTTGTGTGCCAAGAGCATGGATGTGGTGCCACTGCATAAGAAGGGGAAGTAAAGAGTGGTGGAAAATTATCACCAATCAGCCTCACCTCGGTGGTGGGCAAAGTGATGAAGGTGCCAATAAAAGAAAAGGTGGTAGACTACCTGGTGGACAATGGACTGCAGGATGAAAGGCAACATGGCTTCATAAATGGGAGGTCATGCTAGACAAACCTGACTGAGTTCTTCAATTGGGTGACGCAGGTAGTTGACCAGGAGGTGCAGTGAACATAGTCTATCTGGACTTCAGTAAGGCCTTGACACGTCCCTCATAGAAGACTAGTAAATAAGCTGGAAAACTTAGGGGTGGGACAGAAAATAACCAGGTGGGTAGAAAACTGGTTGGTGGGCAGAAGTCAGAGAGTGGTGAATGGGGTACATTCTGAGGGAGAGTATGAGTAAGGTGGTCCCAGTGGTCAGTACTGAGTCTTCTTTTCAATATATGCATCAGTGATGTTGCAGAACATCTGGAGTGAAGGGTGTGTCTATTCATAGATGATATGGAAATCTGCAATAGGGTGAACACCTCTAGGGGGTTGAGGCCATGAAGCATGACCCGAGTATATTGGAGGGGTGGTCGGAAACTTGACAATTAAAATTCAATGCCAAAAGTGTGCTGTGATGCACCTGGGGCATAAAACCTGCAAGCAGCTTACACTCTAGGAGCAGAAGACATCAAAAACAGAGTAGGAGAGGGATCTGGGATTATAATATCAAGCAGCCTTAGGTGGGTAGCCAGTGCAGCAAATCGGTGGGAATGGCAAATGGAATGTTGGCATGCATTTGGGAGAGGCATAACTAGCAGGAAGAGATGTGCTGATGCCTTTTACAAGTCCATGGTTGGGCCTCACCTTCAGTACAGGGTCCAGTTCTAGAGGCTGAACCTATGCAAGTACATAAATGGAATGGAGAGGGTTCAGAGAAGAGCAACCAAGATGGTGCAGGGAACCATACAAACAGAGGTGTAGGGAATTGGATCTCTACTCATTGGAGACTAGAAGGGAGTGAGAGGACATGATTGAAACTTTTAAGTACATGAAGGGGATCAATAAGGTGAAGGAAGGAGCTTGTTCAGAAGGAAGGAGGGGCTATAACAAGGGGACATGGCATAAGATTGGAGAGAGGGAGATATAGAAGCAATGTGAGGGGTGATTCTTCATAGAAAGGGTAGTGGAAGCTCTGAATAGACTACCAGAAGAGGTAGTGGGGCTGAAATGGTGGAGGGATTCAAGAGGACATGGGACAGACATATGGGGTTGGAAATTGGGCAGAAGGAGGATGCAATGAATAGGGTGGGGAAAAGGGCAGACTCGATGGGCCAATTAGATAATTTTCTGCCATCAGATTTCTGTGATTCTGTGATTCTGTATCAAAAGAAAGTTCCATGACATCCTATTAAATTCTTTCTCATCATCCAGTGACATCAAGACTGTTGGAGTGACTGAATTCTCAGATACAGAGACAATATGGGCAAGCATTCTCATGTGTTCCATGGAGAACATGCTTTGCATGAACCAAGCTTGTTCAGGTCTGATGAGATGGCTCTATAGTCATCTAAGGTGGATGGCTAAGTCCTTTGCCAGAATCTTGAGATCAAGATTCAACTGGGAACTCAGTCTATAGTTACCTATGAGGTTGAGGCCTTTGCCTGGTTTGGACAATAAAATTATGATGACTTCTTGTACTGTACATGGGAACTAGGTGTTTTCTGGGGTGGCGTGTCTGAATAATGTAACCATTCACATAACAAATTCTTCTTCACGTAATTTTAAAAATTCAGGAAACCCTTCAGGATTAGATGTTTTATCTAAGGGTAGGCCTTCAAAAGTTCATTTAATTTCCTGCTCAGTAATGAGTCCCCAGAATATTGTTATGTTCAGGAGGCAATTTAGGCAGCTTAGCTGACTGGATAAAACTCAGTATCCTTCTGCCATGCTGGTGGTACGGTTCTGTATACCCTCACAGTAAATTGCAAATGCTCTGCTATCTCTTTTGATTTGTGAACAGGCAATTCCGTCTCTGCTGGCCACCGTGATATTTCAGCTGCCTTCCAATTGATTTTGGTGGAGGTCAATAGGCTGCTAACTTTATCTCCCCTGTTCATATGTTTCAATTTGATCCAAATCTGGCTAGCTCATCTCTTTCCCTGAACAGCTGTGCATATTTAGGACTGTTATCATTAAACCTAATCCAGCTAAAAGCAGTGGACTTGTTAGATATTTTTTTGTTCTTGGATAACTCTTAGGAGTCATGAACTTTCTGTCTCTCTTTCATTTTTATGTGGTTATCAGTCTTCTTAATTCAGCTCTTATTGTGTATTTAAATGTAGCCTGCATGTGATTAAACATTGGCTACAGTATACCTGATTTTGTTGAAGACAGGTTGTTGATTCCCTAATCTTTATAGCACAACCTTCATCACTTAAAAGGTGATTACTAATCTTCCAGGATTTCTCTTTCCTCACCATCCAGGATTTTGTGAAAGAGATATACTGGAGTATAGTTGGAAACAACCTTTGCTAAAATCACACATGCCAGTATTCCTCTGGTACTTTGTGCTAATCAAAATAAATCTAATCTGGATGAGGAGTGATAAACAGCTGAGTGGTATTTGTATTCCTGGCATCTGGATGGAAAAATCTCTCTGACTCCACCAACCACAGGGTGTCCTAAAATTCCCTTGGCCCTTTGACCAGGGGATAGACCCTTCCTACAGGATCCTGTGATGTCAATAGCCCAATTTAGGACCAAGTTCCAATCACCTGCCAGTATAAGAGGGATTGGCATGGTCTGCTAAGAGAGACATTAGTGATGTAACAATTCTGGAGTATCTCTATTCAGACCACGTATGTTGGCTAGTATCAAGTTGGCCATACCCAGGATCCTTCCAGCAATAGGATACCTCACTTCTGAGTCCAATTGTTCAGATATGAGTCAAAATGTGTTACGTCTGGCAATAAAGATAGTGACTTCCACATTCTTCTTAATGTTGTGTGTTGTAATGGGATGTCCCACCCACTCTGTGTCAAAGGTTGCCTTGGTCTGTTTTTTTGTGGGTGTCTTGTAGGAGGATGACCTGAACCAGTTGTTTTTAAATGTTTAAGAATCTGGTACTATTTTCCTTGGTTTGCATCTAATGTTGCTTTTGAAGCCATTCTCTTCCATGTGGTGATGTACAATCTACAACAAAGTATAAACCTGTGTCCTTCATTATACTAATGGCAGTACTATCTTCCATTCTTCCCCAACCCTTCATGGGTCCATTAGTGTCCACCTCAACCTAGTGCTTATGTGAATTGCTGTTGGGATCTGCCTGAATAGGATACTTATTTGGGAAACCTTTGTTTTACATAGCTCCTGAACATCCATGTACCATTTGTTTCTAAGCAACAAACTGAATCATATTCAGTTGTAGACATACAAAGTTGACCAAGGTATTGAGTTACATCTGAGTTAAACCAAGGCAGAAATCACATTAGTGTTTATATGGCTACTACTATACTGTAACATACTTTACATAACACTGATATTTACGAGGTATTTCTGTATGTAGGTATTTATTTAGGATTTGTTTGCTCACCAGGCAGATGCCCTGGTGCCAGGAATTGTTTTTAGGCATGCCCAAGCCATGAACATGGCACACAGCAGTACAGCATGACTGCAGTACATACAAGGCATAAATCATAAAACATAGTTATCAAAACAGGACATCCATACAAAGCACTGTGATACATAGACAACAAGCCGCAGTAACAAGGAAAAGGAAATCGGCACATAACAAAATACAATATAGAATTGCTTGGCCTATAGATACAGTGCCAACAATGTTGTTGTCAAGAGAAGCATTTGCAGGAGGACTTGTCCATAAGGGACCTCTGCAGAGTGATTTGATCTAGGAGTTTGATGACAGAGGTGTACAGAGCTAGGCAGGACATTCCGGTAGGTTTGGGCAGCAACCAAGAAGACCTTTTGATCCATACAAGTTGCAAGCACAGGTGTCTCCAGGAATGAGAGAGAAGGATTTGAGGCTGCAGTGGCACAGTTTGGGCGTTACGATGGAGATAAGAAGGGAGAGCTCTTTGTCCCTCATTGACTCATCTATTAGACAGTCTATGATATACTCACACCAGGCCGGTGAAGCAAGCCAGCCAAGGGATTGGTATAAGGAGCAGTCATAAGTAACAAAAGGGCCATTAAAACAAATCTCAAAACATTATTGTATACCATGTTTGGTGTAGCCAAATGATTAATAGAAGAATGGGAGAAGATGGGAGTGTAATAATTCAGGAATGGGAGCATTGTACCCTAGCGATAGCCAGTCTAACTTCTTATGTCATGAGATCCTTTAGTTTGTAACTGATTCCGGTTTCTGGTTTATGCGCTGACCATGTGCACAAATATGTTCAGGGAAGGTCAGAGAGGGTCAAGGCTAACAACCAGGTATTTAAAGGAGGATACGTGTTCAAGGGGAGTACCATTAGATGCAAGGACTTCAAACAAGAAATCTGCTCCCAACAATTTGCAAAGCCTATATTTGGACACAAATATCATACCTTTTGATTTTGCTATTATTTTTCTTTTTTGGCCTTAAGCCCTAACCCCTGCGAACAGGCTCACCCCAACCATGGTACCCAACCCTTACTCCAGGAAGCCCCAACGGAGGGGCCACTGAAGCGGAACTGTCAAGGCTGAAGAATTGGGCACCGTGCCTGACTCATACGTGAGCTGGGCAAATTTTTCCTGGCTAGATTCCCTTGCAGCTAGGGACGCAGATGATGCAAGGTGCATGCATGTGTTCTACCTCCACCCCATCTTGGTGCTGCATGCTTGTCCCCAGCCTCCGCTAGAGGGCAATCGATGCTGACACCCTGGAACCCCCATCCTGAAGAAGGAGAGCAGTCCTCTGATGCTCGATCCTTCTTCTCCCTGTTGACCCCCGATGACCCGTGCCTGTTCCCGAACATGGGTCACCAGCATGGTGTGAGCTGTGGCATCCAGCGCCTCAACCCTTAGCACCGGGCTGTATACCCTTTGATTTTTAGCATTAAGTAGTAGTCTCTTATTTTGAAACCAGGATTGTGCAGAGCCAAACTTCATAGTAAGCATAGTGGAATTACCTGGAATTTGTCACTATGGAAAAATATCGAGCCATCTTTATGGAAGCGATTATAACATTCCTGACATGCCACTGGGAATGGGTTAATAAAGGGGTAAAAATAAGGGCCAAGCATGGATCTCTGGGGCACCCCACTAGTGGCCATCCTAGGAGTGAAAGGAGCCCCATGAACTAACCTGCTCTGTTCTGCTAGATACTGTAGGTGGTTGCTAAATCAAGAAGAGGCTACGGGCATATATCTAGTGGCACAGCTTGATGATGATTATGTCGTGGTCCACCAAATCAAATGCAGTCATAAGATCCACAAAAGCAGCCCAGACGGCCTACCTTCATCCATGTTTTTGATAACATTGTCAGTGATCCTGACCAGGGTCATTGTAGTGCTGTACTTTTCTGAACCCATGCTTATGGGTAGACAGAAGAGAGTACTTGGACACGTAATCAGAAATTTGATGAAAAATAATCATTTTCAGTAGCTTATTTGGGGCAAAGAACAGAGACAGAACAGTAGTTTTTAAGCAGGGCAGGTCACCCCTTTGGGGATAGGCTCCACCTTCACCTGTTTTCAGAGTCCCAGCATAGACAATATGAAGAGGCACAGGTTTAAATTTTGTATGGGATGAGCAATGTATACAGAGATAATTTTCAGGGACCTAAGATACAAGCCTTCACTAACTTTCCCACCATTATTGGGTAGCATATTGAGGAGTTTATGGTCTCCATATGGGAGGTAGCCTTAAGGTAGAAGGGAGCCTGTGGAATGGGAGAGCTTTTGTGTACTGTGGGTTCAAAATATGGCTAGAGACCCTTGAGGGGAAAAGTAAGGCCTCATAGGAGGACAGGTCCATCAATTTAACAATGAAATCTCAGCTATCAGGCTGAGATCAGATACTACACCCTTCTCCATCTTCAGTTTGATTGAGTACTGTTTATTCCTAGGTTTAATCTGGGAGTTAATCACTGACAAGAATTGTTTGAGGTTGCCCAGGCACTGAGGGTATTTTTTTAGACGGCTATCCTTCAGTCCCTTGGCTTGCTGTTTACAGAGATTTCTCTGCTGGCATATATATATATATATTCCAGTCTGTGGGTGAGGGGTTAGTTTTAAAGGCTACCCAAACCATGTCTCATTGCTTCTTTCCATCAAGAAGTTCCCATGTGAGCCACTGAGTGTTTCCACTTGACACACCTGGCGGTTAGTGAGAAGTTCTGGTCTTGCATAAATGTCAAGGCAGTACAGAAAAGCCAAGGGCTGAATAAGCAACAGACATGCTATCGAGGGTGAACCAATCAACTGCCATAATGTCAGAGATAATGGCTACGGGGTCATACTTGGAAAATCATGGAAGATCTGTAGCTGGAAAGGGCAGGGACAATTCCCAGACCAAATACAGAAGGTTGAGGAGTGATAGCTAATAGAACAGCACAAAGTGCCATCCTCTAATATCCTATCTTCTTTTGATGAAAATCCAGTCAAGTATGTTAGAGTCTACTATTTTGTATACTGTTTGGCTTTTACTTTTATATAAGATGTAACCTTTGATTAAGATGTATAATATGTAACCTATGCTTATTTAATGTATTCCTTCATATCTCTGTTGTGTTTTTTGTTTTATTCCTTTTAAGTTATGCATATATGTTATGTATGCTGTACTGCACCTCCCCTTTTCAGGTAGCACCTGGAAACGAATTAGCTCAGTGTGCCTTTCCAGTTATCAACTTTTAAATAAATAAAGTATGGTGTGGTTATAATTCCTAAACATTGGACAAGAACTAATAACAGAAACTTGAGTGACAGTAGCAATATTCAGCAGTTGGTTGTGACTGGAAGAGATAAAGGTGTAACACCTCTGAGCAGTTGTTGTTTCCACCTATGAGTTGTCAGTCCACGCGGGCCAGCAAAAGGGCATCCTCTCCACTTGACAAGAGCAACCTTTGTTACTGTAAGCACTTTGTAACTGTAAACATCATATAGGATAAGAAAACTTTTTATTTTTCCCATTTAATGGCCATTAGCTAATGACCTGGAAGGCAATGAATTTTACTGGCACTATGCGTCTACACTGGGATATGACCTTTAAACTCCTACGTTTGAGTCTATGTGTTAGGTAGGGGTGGGGACATGATGGCGTGCCCCTCAGATTCAGTAACACATTGTCAAATCTGACAGGGGCTCAGAATGATAACTCGCTCATCTTATCAGGGAAACATAAAGACAAGTTCATCAACATTTGGCATGTAGCTACTCACTCTTTTGCTCAGATGTAACTGCTTACAGTGAAAGGAATGCAGCAGCCTGGGCAGCAAGGGTTTCTGTGGTCCACCATCTCTGAGACAGAGAAACAGACTCCTGATGAATGTACCCTCCTATCTTTGTTCAATGGGAGGGGCTGCAACAAGTGTACATAGAGAAACTGAGTCCTCTGTTCCAAAAGGCACAGTCCAACAACCTTGGTTTCTATACTATAACCCACTTCCATAATCTCTGTTAGTCTATGAGTACCTCTCCTTCACTATTCCTCTTTCAGCACTCATCACCTCATTTCACTGGAGTTATACCCATGATCTCCTATTAGTCTGCATTATTCTGCAGAAGTTGTAGTCCAGCAAGAGGGATAGTGAAGAGTCTGAGGGCAGCCAGTGCTCACCTCCAAGATCTGCCATCTCTGATGGCATTGCCTTACATTCCTCTTGCAACAGTCAGCAGAAGGAGAAGGACAGGCAGAGTTAATTGGCAGGTCAGTCAGCTAGAGTACCTGTGGTTGCCATTGATACAGTTGCAGCCATAAGTATGTTCAAGTATTTCCAAGATATTTCGCAATTTATCTAAAGAGATTCTCTGTGGTAGACCACAGTGTACTGCAGGTAGGCAGGGAATTTTCAGAGATATCACAGAAATTTCAGGAAGTATCTGGCCATGTCTTCTGCTGCAACTGTAGAGCAGCTAGCAGCTGAGGAAGTGGGTGATAATGACAATGTCAGCTTTACTCTGGCAAAAGCATTTTTGAAAGAGGCCAATTAGTATCACAGATTAGTATTTCTATTTTAAGCAGTCACAATATGCATGACATAAGCCATTGCAATTAGTGCCCCTTCAGATCAGATGAGATAATTACAGACATACGAACATGTGGAAATGCTAGCAGAAACAGGCCTCACAGTCTATCGAGTCTCGTTTCGAGTACAGCTAGCACCTTTCAATGCTGCTGCCCCTCCTTCCCCATTCTATTACCCCTACCCTATCCCAACCCTTCTTCAAGTTGTCTACCATCTTGCAGGCCACCACCTCACCCTGCAAGGAGTTCTACTTGTCAACCACTGTTTCCATGAAGAAATGTCTCCTCATCTCTCTCTGAATCTACCCCCTCCAATCTCAGTTGGTATCCTCTCGTGTCCCTCCCTTTCTCCTCTGGAAACCCTCTCTGTATTAGTTTTATTTCCTTCAAGTACTTAAAGGTCTCAATCTTATCTCCCTGTCCCTCCTCTCTTCCAGAGAGTACATATTCAACTCCCCAGCCTTTCCTCATATTAACAAAGATGCCACATTTTACACATCATCACCAGGGTCAATACTTGTTCTTTGTGTAGTCAATTACTTGTGCTTTTTCAAGCGGTGATAGAAACACCGAGGGGAAGATATCTGGCAAGTCCTTTTGAGCTCTGTCTGCAGATTTAACTCAAATGTGCCTTGCAGGAAGTGATTTATTTTAAATTTAATCTTCGGTAACCAGGTAAGGCCAACTAGGCACACGTGCCTGTTTTCAGCAGCGACCAAGGAGCACTGGGGTGGTTAAGTGACTTGTTCACAGTCACACAGTATGCAAGTGAAGGTTATGAGACTCAAACCCAGGTTTGCTGAATGTACCAAGCTCATTCACAGTTCATTACTCTAACCTCTAGGCTATACTGCCAGCCAGGTGATGACAAACAGGGCAGGACAAAGCATTCTAAATTTTATTTTACACTGAGTACAGTTTTTTTGTTTCTTGTTTTTTAATATCCTTGCAAGTGAGCTACTTGTCCTGGACAAGGAAGGGTGGATATCATCAAAGATGTAAAATCTGTGTCCATCCCAAGAGATGGTTTGTCCTTCATGAGCCTTTGTCTGGATATCTACTTTCTCCTAGACATATAAGCATCTCAGAATGATGGCTCATGGCTTGGTTCCTGTCAAGGGAATTAGTTATAACAAAACTATATTCTGTCTCAGTGGTGTACTGGGGACCATGAGTGGATGGGCTGTCCATATCTATTGGGAGATTTTGAATGAAACACAGCATGTATGAGACCTCTGCTTTTCTGGAATCCCACAACCACCAGATTGTTTCAGTGATTTCTTCACTCTGATCTCGATCCTATCTTCAAGCTTGATACTTTCTTCCTGAACACATTCAGTACCATGTCATCCTAGTTCTGCTTGTCCTCAGTTGAGTTGATTCTACATTTAGCATTCCCCAGTCTTTGGTAGAAGCCTTCCAAAGCAGGCTTAAATAGTTTAAAGTCACTTGCCACTTCTAAAAGAATGACTTTTGGATGCTTGTTCTGTATGTACAGCTTTCCAGTATCATCGATCTGTGCGGTGGGGATCTAATGGCATGTCTTGCTTGTGGTGCTTTGGCACCTGGTGCCACCCTGGGATGTTCGACATAATGTGTTAATTTGTGCCATTTCTATAGATTCAACTATTCTTCAACTTTGTCCAGATGCTCTAACAGTTTTTAGATTTTGATGTGTCAAAGAAAGATTGTAGTGTTTTAAAATTCTTTAGCTTTGCCACGTTTGAAGATCAAGGCTCTCAGAGCTACAGGAATATTTCCTCTTACAGTAGATAAATCCTGTGCCACTAGCCTTCCAGCTTTCTCATGTTACAGTTAGTTGACACTGTGCTAAAATAAGAAAACATAGTTATAAAAAGGAAAAAGATGAAATATGTATTTGTTTTACTTTTGGCGATACATAGTGTGTTGCTCATACAGTGTAATAGTAGGTGTGGATAATATCATAGTTACTTGAGGCTCTGTGTCATGCCAGTACAATAGCATGCATCACATATATCTTGCATATCAGTAGTGACTGGTCAGTATACTATATGTACCTGTATCCTATATCCTATATACTGCAGGGTTATTTGTAGTATTTTGCAGCTTCAGTAACAGTACCTTGCATCACACAGATCCTATATATCAGTAGTGACTGGTCAGTATGCTGTGTATACCTGTATCCTATATCCTACATACTGCAGGGTTATTTGTCAGGGTCATGACAAATCTGAAGATGGCCGCCAGGCTGGGCATGTTGCCGTCACTGGGCTTGAACTTCTGTTCGTGTGTTATTTTTACATTATTTTAGTCTATTTTAGACTTTGTGAACTCTTGGGTTCGTATTGATTCGGCAGGACAAATCGGGGGACTAGCGGTTTGGGCTCTCCGGCTTCCCGTTGTTAGGACCTGCAGCGGCGTCTCTGGAGTTTTGCAAGGAACTGTTCGCAGAGTTACGTCGGAGGAACTCTTCGTTTCTGCCCCAACCTGCGGTAGTATTCTGGTCTCCCGACAGGATTTATTTTAACGGAGGAGCGTCGGAGGGGTTTTCTTGATTCCGCCTCCTTTCAGTTTTAGCTCTTGGACGAGTTCGGGAAAGAGAGCAGGAAGCCTTTCGGTCCGAGAGATCACTTAATCTCATTTTCTGGGACCGTTTGTTGGTCTGGAAGGCTCGTGGAGTCCCGGATTGGTCTGGGTCAGATGGCTTTGACTTTTCTGTCGGTTGCTTTCCTCGATTAATTTAATGGACTTATTTCGCTGGGAATTAGGGCCTGAAGAGCCCACTACTTCCACGTGTTCTGAATTTTGATGAGAATTGGAATGGAGTTACATTGGATGGGTTTTCCTCTCTCCTTTTACTAGTATCTTAATTGACGCTATCTGACTTGGTCAAGTTGTGATCAGCTTAGTTTTCAGGCGCTGAATGGCCCTGTCTTAGTAAGGTTTCAAATCTGGTTGTGTAACTCTGTCTGTTAGTTAATTACCTGGTAGGTGTCCTGACCTGGAGCTTTTGCTACCCTGCAGGGGTTTTGGGGTATTTTTTTAGTCAGGAAGCTGGCTGGAGTACCTCCTTGAGTCATGAGGACTGCCACTTTTGTGGTACTCTTCATGACCCTTTGGTAAGGGTAGTTTGGACTCCTTCAAGGATTACCTATTTGTGAGAAATATGGGCATGAGTTAAACCGATTTTTTCTGACCAAAATTTTACAGACTCTCGAATCATTTTGGTGAAATTTTGGACTCTTCCTGCTTTATTCCCATCTGTTCCTGCCTGATATGGACATATTAATTTTATGGACTCTGCATCAGTTTGATTTGTTCTATTTTCGAGTTCTTTGATTACGGCTTTTGGACAAAGGGGTGAGAGGTCTTTGTGCCCTTTAGCCTTTTCAGTTTTGTTTTACTTTTTCCTTTTGTGAGGCTAGAACAAATATCATCTTCCCCTTGTTGTGAGAGAACTTGAGAGGAGTTTTGTTCTTGGCCCTTTGCTGTTATATCCATAAGGGCTAGGCAGTGAGAGTGCTCTTGACCCTTTCCTCTCCCGTGGTGAGAGCAATCCGGGGCTAAACAGTTTAGGTTTAGATTTTCTTTTCTTTTTAAGCTTATTTTTATGATGTTGTTAAATTGATTTTTAATTAGTTCTGTTGTGGGTTTTGGGTTTCTTATCTAAGCTTCAACATGTGTTGGTCTTTAACTCCCACGGTGGTGCGCTACTCATCCTCCTCCTTTGGCCCTCCGCCCTTTGTCACTCTTCCTCTACTTTTTGATACTTACCAGCGCTGTAGAGCTCTGGGTATTGTCCGTGGGAGGGGGTTGTCGAACAGGTGGATGAATGAGCCGGTCCATCGGACCGGGGTAGTCAGGTCTAGGAGGCACCCTGGGGTGAAATGGAACCCAGATCGAGGTTCTCCTTGTCTGGTAGCCATACCCAAGGGCTCCACAGAAATTAGTGGGCAGATAGAGCGACAGCCCCTGAAGTTTGTCCAACTCGGGTGGTGTTATGCAATGCCAGGTCTGTTAGGAATAAGACCGCTATCATTGCCAATCTTGTTGGTTCAGCTGACCTGGCTTGCATCACTGAGACCTGGCTGGATGAAAACTCTGGCCCCACCTTGGAGGCCATGATTCCGGCGGGTACTCAGTGATACACCGCCGAGATTGGACCGTGGGGGCGGGGGTTGCAGTCTGTTTTAAGATGGAATTGGGCCTCACAGTGTGGTAGTTGGTGGAGTGGGTCTTTTGAGTGTCAGTCGTAGCGGTGTAGGCGTCAATCGTCCTCATCTACCGGCCCACCCAGAGATGGGAGACGCTCTTACAGGAAGTAGCAGACTTCTCGCCGACATGTCGCTTGAGTCACCCAGGTTGATGGTCCTGGGTGACTTCAACGCCTGGGTCGACGATGAACTCTCAAATTTGGGTAATGACTTCCTCCAATTGATGTCTTCTTTGGGCCTTACACAGGTGGTTTCCACTGCAACGCACAAATCTGGACACTCTTTAGATCTAGTCTTCCTTCTAGGGATCAATGCATCCGACATGGGGTGGAACCAGTCACCTGGTCTGATCACCACATCGTGAGGTTCAATTTTGCACCCCTGAGAAGACCAGCCCCTGTGGAGATGGTCAGGTCACCCATTATGGAATGTTACTCCACAAGGTCTAGCAGCGGTCCTTGACCTCTCATCCTTCGGTTCGGTGAGTAGTGGTCCAGAAGCACTAGTGTCGGCCTATAATAAGGCCATCACGACGGCTCTGATTCCATTGCCCTGTTCGTGAGCACCCCAGATCCTTCTCGCCCGGAGCCCCATATGGTTTGATGGGACCCAAGGGAGATGCGGAGACAGGGCGAAGGTTAGAGTGTCGCTGGCAGCGGTCCTCCTCGATGCTGACCACTCTAGATTGATGGAACATTATGTTAACTATCAATCTGCAATCACCCATAGGAAGGCAGAATTCCTGTCCAGGGAGATTGCAGTTGCTCAGAATCGACCGGCTCAGCTGTTCTGAACTGTAGATAGACTGTGCAACCCAGCCTGCCTGCATGTTCGGAAAGCTTTTTCGAAGCAGAGTGCACGAGCTCGCTCGATACTTTGCAGCTAAAGTGGCCGACATCAGAAGAACCTGGGTCTGGCAAGCTCTATGGGCGAAGCTTTTGGTCAGCGTGAGATGACAGTGCCCCATTTCTCCTGGAGTTCCTTTCGACGACCTGAGTTCGTGGACATTATGAGGATCATCCATTCTATGCGCCCCAAGTTGTGGTTTAGATCCCGGTCCGACTCCCCTTATTCTGGGTTGTTTGGATATCACTGGTCCGGTCTTGGTGCAAATAGTCTGGTGCTCCTTGGAATTGGGTGAGTTCCTGTTCCTTGAAAGAGGCTGTGGTAACTCCTCTTTTGAAAACTTCCTTGGACCCGGACTCTTTTCTAGCTATAGACCTATCTCTAACCTCCTCTTTATTGGGAAGGTTATCGAGAAGGTCGTGGCAGTTCAATTGGATGACCATTTAACCATCCATAATGTCTACGAATCCTTCCAGTCGGGCTTCCATAAAAGACATAGCACCGAGACTGCGCTGGTTTGGGTGTTAAATGATCTTCTGATGGTGAGGGATCAGAAGAGACTCTCCATTCTTGTTCTTCTTGATCTCTCTGCAGCCTTTGACACAGTGGACCACATGGTGCTATTAACTTGCCTGGGGCAAATTTGTGGAATGACTGGAACAGTTCTGCAATGGTTCACGTCATTTCTTACCGGGAGATCACAGAGAGTTGTGTCGGGATTTTCTCCTCTGACCCAATCCCTCTGTTGTGTGGAGTGCCCCAGGGATCCGTGCTGTCGCCCATGTTGTTTGCAGTGTATATGCTGCCCTCAGAGGTATCATTAGACGATATGGGCTGAGGTTCCACTGCTATGCGGATGACACCCAGCTCTATCTGTCCTTTGCACCCGACCAGGATGGAGCCTCTCAGTGTTTAACAGCTGTCTGAGGGAGATCCAAGACTGGATGGATTCTAGTTGGCTAAAGTTGAACTCGGAGAAAACAGAGGTGCTGGTGGTGGATCCTGGTGGTAGGGTGGTGAGGCGGATATCGGTGCTCCATCTGGAATTATTCTTGGTGGAGTATCTTTGCCGTCCTCAGAACAGGTGCTGCTGTGAGTTATCTTGACAATAGGCTGACTCTCAAAGCTCAGGTGTCAGCTGCTGTCAAGACTTCCTTTATCATCTCAGGAACATTGCCAGGTGAAGCATCTTGTTCCGTCTGACTCCCTGCCTACTTTGGTTCATGGTTTCGTATCTTCACGCTTAGACTATTGCAACGCCCTGTACTTTGGGCTTTTGGGGTTGAAATCTGTCACCTACAGCTGGTGCAGAGCGCTGCAGCCTGGGTTCTGACTGGGACAAGTCGTTTCTGTCACATCACTCCGTGCTCGCGAACTGCACTGGCTGCCTGTCTGATGGTGGATCACCTTTAAAGTCATTTGCTGACTTTCAAAGCCCTTCACGACCAGGGTCCAGCCTATCTGAAAGACCTCCTAGTGCCTTACTGCCCTGACCGATCACTCCGCTCGGCCGACATGGGGTTGTTAGAGATCCCAAGGTGAGTTTGAAATCTTCTGGCAGCAGAGCATTTTCATATGCTGCACCACTCTTTGGAACTCTCTACCATGTCGTATGGCAGTGCACCTCGTGGAACTCTTTAAAAAGAGCTGAAAACCTACTTATGGAACATGGCTTTTTAGATAATTAGTTATTTATTAATGCTTTGGTTTTATTATTATATATTTTATCTTGTGGTATGCCGATTTTATGTATATGTTTGTGTATGTTGTGTTTGAACTGTCAGATTGTTCAGCACCTTGATATGTTGAAAGGTGCTATATAAATAAATTATTATTATTATTATTGTAGTATTTTGCAGCTTCAGTAACAGTGCCTTGCATCACACAGATCCTATATATCAGTAGTGACTGGTCAGTATACTGTATATACCTGTATCCTATATCCTACGTACTGCAGGGTTGTTTGTAGTATTTTGCAGCTTCAGTAACAGTGCCTTGCATCACACAGATCCTATATATCAGTAGTGACTTGTCAGTATACTGTATATACCTGTATGCTATATCCTACATACTGCAGGGTTATTTGTAGTATTTTGCAGCTTCAGTAACAGTGCCTTGCATCACACAGATCCTATATATCAGTAGTGACTGACCAGTATGCTGTGTATACCTGTGTCTTACATCCTACTACTGCAGGGTTATTTGTAGTATTTTGCAGCTTCAGTAACAGTGCCTTGCATCACACAGATCCTATATATCAGTAGTGACTGGTCAGTATGCTGTATATACCTGTATCCTATATCCTACATACTGCAGGGTTATTTGTAGTATTTTGCAGCTTCAGTAACAGTGCGTTGCATCACACAGATCCTATATTGGTAGTGACTGGTCAGTATGCTGTGAATACCTGTATCCTATATCCTACATACTGCAGGGTTATTTGTAGTATTTTGCAGCTTCAGTAACAGTGCCCTGCATCACAGAGATCCTATATATCAGTAGTGACTGGTCAGTATACTGTATATACCTGTATCCTATATCCTACATACTGCAGGGTTATTTGTAGTATTTTGCAGCTTCAGTAACAGTGCCTTGCATCACACAGATCCTATATATCAGTAGTGACTGGTCAGTATACTGTATATACCTGTATCCTATATCCTACATACTATCCTATATCCTACATACTGCAGGGTTATTTGTAGTATTTTGCAGCTTCAGTAACAGTGCCTTGCATCTCACAGATCCTATATATCAGTAGTGACTGGTCAGTATACTGTATATACGTGTATCCTATATCCTACATATACTGCAGGGTTATTTGTAGTATTTTGCAGCTTCAGTAACAGTGCCTTGCATCACACAAATCCTATATATCAGTAGTGATTGGTCAATATACTGTATATACCTGTATCCTATATCCTACATACTATCCTATATCCTACATACTGCAGGATTATTTGTAGTATTTTGCAGCTTCAGTAACAGTGCCTTGTATCACACAGATCCTATATATCAGTAGTGACTGGTCAGTATACTGTATGTACCTGTATCCTATATCCTACATACTGCAGGGTTATTTGTAGTATTTTGTAGCTTCTGTAATAGTGCTTTGCATCACACAGATCCTATATATCAGTAGTGACTGGTCAGTATACTGTATATACCTGTATGCTATATCCTACATACTGCAGGGTTATTTGTAGCATTTGTAGTTCTGTAACAGTGCCTTGCATCACACAGATCCTATATATCAGTAGTGACTGGTCAATATACTGTATATACCTGTATCCTATATCCTATATACTGCAGGGTTATTTGTAGTATTTTGCAGCTTCAGTAACAGTGCCTTGCATCACACAGATCCCATATATCGGTAGTGATTGGTCAGTATACTGTATTTACCTGTATCTTATATCCTACATACAATCCTATATCCTACATACTGCAGGGTTATTCGTAGTATTTTGCAGCTTCAGTAACAGTGCCTTGCATCACACAGATCCTATATATCAGTAGTGACTGGTCAGTATACTGTATATACCTGTATCCTATATCCTATATACTGCAGGGTTATTTGTAGCATTTGCAGCTTCTGTAACAGTGCCTTGCATCACACAGATCCTATGTATCGGTAGTGACTTGTCAGTATACTGTATATACCTGTATCCTATATCCTATATACTGCAGGGTTATTTGTAGTATTTGCAGCTTCAGTAACAGTGCCTTGCATCACACAGATCCTATGTATCGGTAGTGACTGGTCAGTATACTGTATATACCTGTATCCTATATCCATATACTGCAGGGTTATTTGTAGTATTTTGCAGCTTCAGTAACAGTGCCTTGCATCACACAGATCCTATATATCAGTAGTGACTGGTCAGTATACTGTATATACCTGTATCCTATATCCTACATACTGCAGGGTTATTTGTAGTATTTTGCAGCTTCAGTAACAGTGCCTTGCATCACACAGATCCTATATATCAGTAGTGACTGGTCAGTATACTGTATATACCTGTATCCTATATCCTATATACTGCAGGGTTATTTGTAGTATTTTGCAGCTTCTGTAACAGTGCCTTGCATCACACAGATCCTATACATCAGTAGTGACTTGTCAGTATACTGTATATACCTGTATCCTATATCCTATATACTGCAGGGTTATTTGTAGTATTTTGCAGCTTCAGTAACAGTGTCTTGCATCACACAGATCCTATGTATCGGTAGTGACTTGTCAGTATACTGTATATACCTGTATCCTATATCCTATATACTTCAGGGTTGTTTGTAGCATTTTGCAGCTTCTGTAACAGTGTCTTGCATCACACAGATCCTATATATCAGTAGTGACTGGAAAGAATACTGTTACATCAAAAGCCTGTGTATAGTCATTTTAGTACCGCAACTTCAGTGATGGCATCTTGAATCACACAGATTCTACATATCAGTAATGACTAGGCAGTATTTATAGTATAACACAGGACAGGTCCAGCTCGAACATCCAGAGAAATGACAGATCCACTGATAGGATACTACAAAACATGCATTTATTAGATGAAAATGCAGGTAAAGACAATGTTAGCGTAGGCACGTACAACAGGTAGCACCCCCACAAGTGCAGGAAATCAGCGCAACATTTCCCATCGCTCTGACACAGGACAAAGAAGAGATGCTGTTGCTCCAGAGAAAGATCAAAACCTCTATGGCTCCATTACTGGAGTGACTGATCACAAATCTAGATAAGTTGTGCTCCGCATTAAAATTTGGCTCAAGTGAAAGATTTTGTGCTGTGGCAGTCAGGTATAGCGAGGCATTATAGAGACATAGCTTTTGTGACTTATTTTATTTTTCTGGGAGATAGCCACTGTATTGGAGCCACAGCTCAGGCAAGCAGCACTTCTGACTTTAGTTGCTATGGAGGGCGTGCTACACATTTTAGAAGCCACAGTGACAACATGCAGTTCTACAAATATTAGCTCAGATGGCTCCCCTTTCCCTTTTCTACTTTCTTTCTGTATGTGTGCTAAGTCTTCATTTTAAATTATTAAAAAAGAAGGCAGACTAAGGGGCGGGGGGGCACTTCTCCTGCTGTGGGAAAGGCTGCTCGCCTGTCATCCTCTTACCACTGCAAATGAGAAGCAATTTCATTTTCAAGATCGAGTGGGCAGGCTGGCTGGAAGAGGAAGGAGGAAGAGCGGGTCGGCTCTCACACAGTCATGCTATTGAGAATCATGGGCATTGGACAAGAGGATACTGTAACTAAATAAAAAAAACAAAGTAGCTAGAAATGAGGCCAACTGAGGTTGTGTGTGGTATGGTCAGGCAGCTGGTACTGAACTACAGAGTGTTGGGAGGGGAACCAGTATCTCTCGCTAAGCATGAGAAAAAATAGCGGTAATATCAAATTAAATTGGATGTTTTTGGTCAATGAGGAAGCAGGGTGGGCACAGGGATACCGAGTCAGTGAAGGAAGTGGGCCTGGTACTTTTTATTTCCTGGGCATCTATTGTAAGTTAATGTACCCTCTGGCAAGGGTACCAGCCAGTCAGATGCCATGAAATAAAAAGCCCAATTTCTAACTGTCAACACCTCCCCATCCTATATTACTCTCTCTGGGTTTCAACGTCCTAGGTGCATAATTGTGAATTTTTTATCCTCCTGATTGCCCTTGTCATTCCACTCCTTCATGTCTTGCTCATGTCACCCACCCCGACACTAAGTTTGCCCCTAGAGTGTCTCTGGTGACTCCTACCTTCCTCTCATCTCCATGGAGCACCTTGCACAGGGTCTGCCCATGATTCCTGGACTGGGTGGCTGGAGCAGCCATCATCTAGGACTGCCAAGGGTGGTTTCCACTTTCTGTGGTTCCTTCCATCCCTTGAGGACACCAGCTCGGGCAGGAGTATGCTGATGCATGCCTGCCAAGTGCTAACAGCATCCTCCTTCCTGACTCAACCCGTATAGGAGCCGCCATTGCCGGTGCTTCTACTGGTCCTCATGGACGTCGGGCATGTTAAGCACCCTGGTAACCCCACCCGAAGGAGGAGGAGGGCATCCATTGGGATACTCAATCCTGCTTCCCCAGCCCGACCCCGGCAACCCAAGTCCGTGCTTCTAACCTGGGTCGCCAGCATGGTGCGAGGTGTGGTATCCAGCACCTCAACCCTCAGTGCCACTGGGCCAGGCATAATTGTGACATTTTTGACATTGAAAACAACTGACATGCTCTTAACCACTCAAGTTTCCTAAGATACCTGTTCATTCTCTCCACCCCATACAGTGTGTCCACTCTATTGCAAATGCTGGTATCAACTGCAAAAGGCATACCTTTCCTTCCAATTATTCTGCAGTGTCACCTATGAAGGCATTGAAGAGGACTGGTCCCTGTTCTGTGGCATCCTGCTGGTCACCTCAACCATGATTAGAGTGATTGTCATTAAACGCACTCCTGTTTCCAACCCTTAACCAGCTTCTAACATAGAAACATAGACAATGCAGCAGAAAAGACCACGAGTCCATCCAGTCTGCCCATAAAACTCTAAGAGGATCTATTGTCCATACAGGCTTCTGACCCATACTATCTACCCCTATTCTCCCTGCCCAACCATTACCACCCTGAGCAACCATTAAACCATCCATTCACTCTATTCCAGCTGTGTTTGAAATCACTAATAGTTTTGACTCCACCACATCAGCCAGTAGATTGTTCATGGCTTTGCCAGTCTTTCAGTAAAATAAAACTTTCCACTTCCTGTTGACCCCCATCAGTTTCTCAGTTCCACTGTGTTCAGTGTTCTTGATTAGGTATTTATGCTAAATTGTTCCTTGCAGTCTAGCTTGTTCATTCCTTTCAGGAACTTTAAGGTCTCTATCATATCTTCCTCCTCTCATCTGCACTCCAGCAAGTACATGATCAGTGCTTTGAGCATTCCTCATACGATTTGTCTTGTTCACCCTGAATCATTGTGATAATCCAACATTGCACTGTCTCCAGCCTCTACTCATCTTTGCTTAGGTGAGGACTCCAGAACTGGGCGAGTACTCCAGATGGGCTTCACCAGTAATCCATAAAGAGGTATTAATACATCTTTCCTTCTGCAGACAGTACCCTTCCTGTATACCCCAGCATCCTGTTTACCTTGATGTAGGCCTTGTTACCCTTCTCGAATGTTTCAAGGTGTCACTACTGATGATCCCTTGGTATGTTTCATCAGAGGTCGTGCCCAGTTTTACCCCCCACCCCATCCAGTACTCTGTCCTGGTGTTCTTGTTCCTATGCACATCACCTTGAACTTTTGGCAATTCCACCCTGACCATTAGAAAGCACTTTTAGATTGCTCTTATGCCAAATTCATCCTGCAACTTTGAACAGGGATCCCTGCCAGCATTGTTACTGTTGCACATGTAAACCAATATCCTCTGCCCTGGTTTTTGTTAAAGTGGACAATTTGTTATCCCTACTGTAATTCCTGGACTTGTAAATTGCAAAACACTGGAATGTTAATATTTGTAATTTCTGTAACGTGTTATGTTATCAATCTCTGTCAAATGTCCTTGTAATTGCTGTTTATTTATGGGTTTGACCTCGTACATTTAGAAGGCCGGGTCATGCTTGAAAACAGTCCCTGGGACCAGTGTACTTACCTAGTTATCAAATGCATAAATAAAATAAATAAATTGAATTTCAACTATCATTAGTATCCAGTGCCTCAACCTGCTCAAAAGAACATGCAATTTTAAATATAACTTCCTCATATTAGCTGGAGTACTCACTGTTTCTCTCTGTGAGACTTCTCTTAGCTTCCCATGCTCACTTCTGTAAAGAGAGTAGATACCTTGCAGCTCATAGCTGGTGTATGGGGAGCTTACTATTAAGAGAGGGCCACAGTTCTCCAAATTAATAATCTCATCAGAAGGTTAACAAACTCTACACCAGCTCATTCACCACATTTCTTCACATTTCTTATAAATTCCTGCATTTTTAAAGGTGTGCTTCTGGTTTGTTGTCTATATGAAGACAAACATTAGTATCGAGTACACACACACACAAGCTACACAAAACAGCCTGCATTTTTCTTAAAGATTATACTTTCTAACTCATATCTTGTCACTCCATCATTTTCAAAAATTTTTATTTTAGTTTTCAATGCCAGTTAATATTGGAAATAAACCAATCCAACCAATGCAAGGTGAACCCCACAGATAGCGAAGCTGCTCCAACCATTTGAAATATAACTCACTCATCTGAGCTGGAAAACTCACTGCTTCTCTCTGTGAGACTCTTTTGAGCTTCCTCTTGTTCACTTCTGTGAAGACAGCAGATACCATGCAGCTTATGGCTGCTGTGTGAGGACTTACTAACAGAGAGGCTAGGTGTGCCCCAAAAATATCCATGGCGGAATTTCCATAAAAGTTCAGAAATCATTTTGGCAACTTTCCCAAAAATTCTGCCTTAAAATGGTCACATAAATGTAATAATAGTAATAATAATAATAAGCTTTATTTGTATAAGCGCAATTCTAAAAACAAAGCACTGTACATTGTTAAAAAAATATAAAACAGCAAAACAAAACAGTCTATAGAATACTCGCAATACAAAATTCAAATAAGACAGATAAAATAATCACTAAATGCTTGCTGAAACAGGTGGGATTTTAAGCCTGCTTTGAAGTTCTCTACAGTCCTGCACTCTCAAATCTGATGAGTTACAGAGTTCCACAGGGTGGGGCACCATACTTAAAAGCCCAGGCCCCAGATATTTTAACCAGACCCTGAGAACTCTAACAACCCCTCATCAGTTGAGCAGAGAGGATGGCCAGGGCTGTAGGCAGTCAGGAGTTCTTGCAGATAGCTCGGACCCAGTATGTGCAGGGCCTTATAGTTCAGAAGTCCGACCTTGAAGGTGATCTGCCACTGCACAGGCAGACAGTGCAGTTACCGTAAGCGCAATAGTGATATGACTCGAACGAGGAATCCCAGTCAATAACCATGCTGCAGCATCATGCACCAGCTGCAAGTGATGGATATAAACCTCCAGAAGCCCCAGGTAGAGGGAGTTGCAGGAGTCTAGTTGTGAATCACCAATGTGTGGATCAATGTAGTTACTGGATGGAACAAGGTGCTTAATCCTGGCAATGTTGCTAAGATGGTAAAGGAAGACTTGATGACTGCTGACACCTGTGAACCCATCAGCCCATCATTAAGAACCATCCCCAGATCAAGCACCTGTTCGGAGGAAGGCAGGGGCACCTCAAGCCAAAGACCGGAAGGTAACCCTGCTACCGCCTCTATCTGGCGACCTGGATCCACCACCAACACTTCAATCTTCTCAAAATTCAATTTCAGCCAGCTGGATTTCATCCAGCTTTGGATTTCTGCTGACAGCTATTAAAGACTGAGGGCTGGATTCCAGAAGGGTGGGGCAAGTTGCCACCGAATGCAACTTGTGCCACCAGCAACCGCGACATTGACCCATGGGCAGGGTCTCTGCAGAAAAGTCCTGTGACTTGTGACATGTGGCAAGGTACACTGCACAGAGGGTGTACCACAGCATGTGGTTACCCACTGCCGCAGTCGTGCAAGTGCACCCAGCCACCCGTGCTCAACCTTCGGTCGCCCACCATATGCAGCACGTCACCTTCCCTGGTAGTCCAGTGGCCCCCACCATAAAATAATAGAAGATCCCTATTTCCCTGGTAGTCTAGTGTCCTGAACTGTACATCAATAGAAAAACAAATATCCCCATATCTCTGGTAGTCTAGTGCCCCAGACTGTACAGTAACAGAAATACAAATATCCGCATATCCCTGGTAGTCCAGTGCCCCGAACAGTTCATCAATATAATAGACACAATCCTGTTTCCCTGGTAGTCTAGTGGCCCTCACCCAGCCATGCCAGCCACCCAGCACCACCCAGCACCCCACTCATCCCCAGCCGATGACTGGCATAGCCCACCTCTTACCTCCATGGCCAACAGCCGACTGAGTGCAGTATCAGCGCTACTGCACTCAGTCAGTGGCTGACCGGGAGGTGAGAGGTGGCTGCACCAGCGCCAGCTGGGGATGGGTGGGGGTGCTGGTGGGCTGGCACAGCTGGGTGGGGCCACTAGACTACCAGGAAATGGGATCATTGTCTATTATACTGATGTACTGTTCGGGGCAGTACTAGACTAGCAGAGATATGGGGATATTTGTATTTTTATTACTGTACTTTCAGGGGGCACTAGACTACCAGGTATATGGGGATATTTGTTTTTTATTAATGTACAGTGGGGGGCACTAGACTACCAGAGCTTGATTATGCTGCCACATACAGTGGGCGGCTCTGTGGCTGGGCACGGTGGGAGGATGGCACGCCGCCTGCAAGGCTTCTGCCAACTGGCTGTTTCGGGGATGGGGGATGGGTAGCTCTGTGGGAGCCCCACTGGGTGTGCTGGGCATGGGGAGGAAACTGTTCACTGTCCGGAGGACAGCCAAGGCTTCTACAGGCCCCTGGGGGTATTCTAAGTTATACCAGCTAAATGCTGGTATAACGTACATTGCTGGATCTCCTCTGGGGTTCTTGTAGAATCCTGATGAGGGTATTTTATGGCTGCCCTTCTAGAATGGGACACAATTGTTGCCAGAAACCCCCTAGTGCCATGTCACAAGGGGTTTATGCGGTGTAACTGCTGTTAGGTCGCCATGCAGACCAGGCGTGTCACAGCTGCATGTCACAGCCAGAAGCTTTGAAGGTTGCAGTCCTGAGCTCTGTGATCTCTGTAATAGACTATGGTCTCATCATTTATGGCTCGGCCACAACCACAACCTTAGATGCCTCTCAACTACCTTAAAAAGCATGTCGGCTCATCACTGGTGCTCACCGTCTCACCCACACATGTGACCTGTACACTCAGACCGGCTGGCTCCAACTATCAAACCGCATAAAGTTTCTCACCTGCTCCATGGTGACAAAAATCTACCTTGGCCTTGCACCTTCTGGGGTCTCAACTCTGTTACAACACCGAATTAACAAATGGCAACTTTAGAGAGCCACGCTACAGCTACTGAAAGTCCCCACTGTCACACTTCACAGGGACAACGCTCTTTTGCATATCGAGCACCACTCTGGTTCAATGGCCTCAGCCCAACCATCTCCTCTGCCACAACTATTGGTATGTTTAAAACTAGGCTCGGGACTATCTCACTACCAACAGCTCTGTGACTGCCCAACTTAACCTTGTTCTCCACTTCCTTTCTGCTCTAGTTGTCCCCCCACTGGATTCTACCTCACATCTTGGTATACCCAATGCTGCACTTTTCACCCTCTTGCCACCCTTCCCTACATTCTTCCCTCACCCTCTCCCTCTCCCTATGACTTTGGCACTTCTTATCTGTTGTCTATCTTCTGAAAATGCCATTGGCTGCCTTGTTACAATGCTACCCTTGAACTGTATTAATCTGTACTCTTTGCAATGTCCACATTGTTGTAATGCCTGTCTTGATGTTCCCATAATTTGTATTTCTGATGTGGAACCTTTGTAAAGAGCCATGGCTCAAAGGTATTTGTAATCCTAGACTTGATAAATAAATAAATAAAATAAATAAATAAACAGCTGCTGGCGTAAGTTGCTACATGCACCATTCTACTTGGTGCAACTGCAGCTATGCCAGGCGAACCATTCTAGAATCAGGCCCTGAGACCATACTATCCTGGTCAGGCATAAAGACAGATAGAGCTGGGTATCATCTGCAAAGCAGTGCAACCTCAGCCCATATCATCCTACAATGTCTCTGAGGGTGGCATATACACTGCAAACAGCATAGGGGACAGCACTAAGCCATGGGGACCCCACACGGCAGTGAGAATGAATCAGAGAAAAACAACAACACCACCCACTGAGATTTGCCAGAGATGAAAGATTGAAACCATCTGAGGACTGGACCAGCCAGACTGCAGATAACCCTCAGGTGCTCGAACAGCACCCCATGGTCCACAGTGTCAAATGCTGAAGAGAGATCAAGAAGCACCAAGATGGAACAGCGCTTGGTCTCTAGCCACCAGAAAATTTGAGCACACGAACCAGAATGGTCTCGGTACTATGTCTCTTCCGGAAATCAGATTGGAGGATCGTAGACATTGTGGATGGTAAGGTGGTTCTCCAGTTGCAGTGCAACTATTTTTCAATCACCTTCCCAAATAAAGGGAAGGTTAGAGATAGTCCTGTAGTTAGCAAAGCAGTTTGGGTCCAGAGCAGCTTTCTTAAGGAGCGATGTCACCACCACCTCCTTTGGGAGCTTGGAAACTCACCTGACTCTAAGGAGTACCAAACAATCTTTGAAAGGACTGGGCCGATGGACTCAATACACCCCAGTAATAGGTGTGTTGGGCCCAGATCCAAACTACAGCACATTGGCTCAGACTCTGGGCATTCTGCATGATGTCCACAATCTCCAGTCAGTCAAAAGATATCCAAGAGAACTGGGGAGAAGTGACCAAGCACCAATCACCATCGACCCCCATAGAGAGCGGTGAACAGATCTTTGGCCCTGATGTTGGCCACCTTATCCACAAAGAATTGAGCAAACTTATCACACTTAACTTAGAAAACATACTTGAAACCTGCAGACAGGTTGGGTTGCACAACCTGTCCACAGTTTGGAAGAGCTGAGCCGGTAAATTCTGAGCAGCAGCAGTCTCACCGGACAGAAACTCTGCCTTCTTGTGAGTGATTGCTGATTGATATATTTGATAATGATCCATCAATCTAGGTGGTGAGCCTCAAGGGCCAATTTCACCAGCATTGCTCTAACCTTCATCCAACTCATCTCAACTCCATTAAAGTCCCATCAAACCATGGGGATGAGGGCAGAGACAGAGAGGTTGAACATGGACCAGAGCAATAGAATCCAGAGCTTCAGTGACAGCCTTATTATAGACCTGAACAAAACTCTCTGATCCTCACTTACCCCTAAGAATCCTGATAGGTCTAACACTGCCAGTAGGCCATCCGGGGTCACATCCCTCAAAGGGCGGTATCTGGCCATCTCCACAGGGCAGGCCTTAGAGGGAGCCTGAGATTGAACCTACTGTGTGGTGATCAGACCATATGACTGATTCCACCACCCAGTCGGAGGTCCATCCCCAGGAGGAAAACTAGATGAAATGAGTGACCGGACTGTGGGTAGCAGAGGAAACTACCTGTGTGAACCCCAAAGAATTCATAAGTTGGACGAAGTCTTGTCCAAACAGCAAGAGTTCATCATTGACCCCGGCACTGAAGTCATCCAGGACCATCAATCTGGGCAACTCAAATGCCATGTCGATGATGAAGTCTGCTACTTCCTGCAGGAAGCATTTCTTACCCCAGGTGGATGGTACATGAGAATGATCCTGCAACCCACACCTGTTACCATGGAAAACTTAAATGATCTGACCTCCTAAACTGGCGCACCAGTGAGGCCCAATTCCAACCTAAAACAAACGGCTACACCCCTGCCCCCTGCGGTCTGATCTTGAGCGTGTATCACTGAGAACCCGGCAGGGACAGCCGCCTCAAAATGGGGCTGGCATTGTCATCAAGCCAGTTCTCGGTGATGCAAGCTCAGGGCAGCTGTCCCAACAAGATCAGCAATAACTGCCATTTTGTTCCTAATAGACCTGACATCACATAACACCACTTGAGTTGGATGAGATTCTGGAGCCGGTCAAGCTATTGCTCTAGAAATGTATAGTGGGTTAATGTAATAAACTGAGCAAAAAATTCTGCAGAATTGATCACCATCAGTGATCAGTTGTGCAGCTTTTCCCTGCAGTTTAATTCATTCATTAATCCCCCCACCCGATCGACTCCCCGCTGCCACCCCACCGATCGTGGCCCTATGTAAAAAATCCCTGGTGTCTGGTATTCCCCCCACCAAATGCTGATCATCGGCCTCATATAAAAAAATACCTTGTCTTGCAGTCCCCCAACCATCAATCGTAGGCCCAGTGTAAAAAAAAAAAAAAATTTAATTTCCCTCTCTGGTGTCTAGTGGACCCCTCCCCATCCCCGATCCCTTATTGAAAAATAAGTCAACAGTCCCTCATTCTCGGTGTCTAGTGGATTCCCCACACCTTTTCCCTGATAGGTAGTCCCCCACCACTGCATTCTGCCCCAAACATAACCTCAATGAGGGGTGACCAGCAGTATTTCTCTGTTCACTATTGCCAGCCACCCACTGAGTTTCCAGTGAATAAGCATATGCCTGTAAGGTATGGCGCCATCATTGACACAGCTCAGTGAGCAGCTGGCCGCGTGGAGAGAGGAGGGCTGTGCTGGTCGGGTGCTAGGGTCTGGCTGGGGTAGCAGCAGTGTGGTGGGAGACTACATGCCAGGGTGGGGATGGGAGGGTCCACTAGACACCAGGGAATGAGGGACTACTGTCTTTTTAAAAAAAGAGGATCAGTATAAGGAGAAGGGTCCACTAGACACCAGGGAGGAAAGTTATTTAAATGTTTTTGCTCACATTGGGCCTGCAGTCAGTTGGGGGGTTACTAGACACCAGGGATTCTCATATATATGGGGCCAACAATCAGCGGGTGGAGGCTCACTAGACACCAGGGAATGAGGGACTACTGACATTTTTAACAAGGGATTGGGGATAGGAGGGGTCCACTAGACATCAGCCAGGAAATGATTTAGATTTTTTACATTGGGCCCATAATTGGTAGGTGGGAGAGGGACCACTAGACACCAGGCATTTTGTTATATGGGGCCACTGATCAGTGGGTGGGGACACCTCTAGACAATGGTTTTGTTTCTTTTTACATGGGGCCAGTGATAGGTGGGTGGGAGGGGCTGCTGGACAGCAGGGATTTTATTTACATCTGTGATCAGCAGATGGAGGGCCAGTAGACACAAGAGGGAATTTTATTTTACAGGGGCCAGCAATCAGGGAGATCTGTATTATAAATAATACATTAAACTCAGATGGAATAAATTCAGCAGTTTAATGTATTAGTCTGCAGTTCAGTCAAAAATTCTGCAGAACAGGGTGAAAAGCCATGAAACACGTTCGAACATTTCGATCTCACCAGTGCCTGAAGTGTGGAAAATTTCATGAAATTTCTTAGAAGTTCTGTGAAAGTGGAATTTGCAATTTTCACCACATCTAGAGAAGAAAACACCTCTCCCAATTACTAATTACATCAAAGGGTTAGTAAGTTCTACCTCTGCTCATTCACCAAATTCATCACATTTCTTATAAATTCCTGTATTTGGGTTGTGCTACTGGTTTGTAGCCTATATCAAAACAATCATTAGAATCCAGTGCACTTGCCTTGCTGTAGGCCTTGTTACACTTGCTATACTTGCTTAATTGTTTTAGGTAGTCACTGATGATGACCCTTAGGTCTCTTTCCTCAGATGTCATGCCCAGCTCTACCCTCCCCATCCAGTGCTCTGTCTTAAGGTTTGCATAATAATCACCATAATAGTTAAACTCCTGTCTATTTTTGAAATAGTGCTTGAAATATAGATACTAACCACTGCAGTAATACTATGACTAGAAATTATTCTGCAATCTAGCTGCACTGATAACCTGAACTGTACTAAGTCTTAGATAAAGTCAAAAGTAAGGCATACATAATGTTCTCTTGCATGCCCAAGGTCACTCTGGTGGTATCAGGATTACTACCCCACCGTAATCATCCTCTCCGATCTCTCATGTAATATACCAGCTGGATACCCTGGGTCCCACTGCCATGAAGAATTCTCCTTTGTCTTCTCCAACCTTATACCAACTAGAACCTTGCCCCTTCTCCTAACCTGTCCCTCCATATAACTCATCCTTCCAAATTAGGGTATTTCCTCTACCACCCCTAGCATGCCCAAATACCTCAAGCGCAATTGCAGATTCTACAAAGAAGTTTGGTGATGCTTCTGCGCTTATGCTTATCAGGAGACATAAAATCCAACCCTGGCCCCATTGGAATGCCAGGTCCACGGATGACTCCTCATGGTTTCTCCACTAAGGGCATAGAAATTGCCACATAAATATCAGAAGTTTCCCAGCAAACTTTCCTGAACTTGAAGCCTGGATAGCCCTCTACTGTCTGGACACACTTGACTAACTGAAACATGGCTCAGGTCAGAGATGCCTGATATCATGTACAAAATACCTGGCTACAGCTTGTCCAGATCTGATTGCCCCACCAAACAAAAGGATGGAGGAGTTTCCTTTATTATAAAGAGCATATCCATGTCTCTGTACTCCAGTCTTGGATAACAAATCACTGTGAAGCTCTGCATACGGTTCTACAACTAGGGGTGATAAAAGGCTAAATCTGATCTGTGCCTACAATCCTCCAGAGGGGCGCTCCCTGGCTTAAATGGGCTCTTGGATTATCTGGCCACTCGAGAAGGGCAGATCTGAAGTCATACTAATGGGAGACTCAACCTAGACCTATCAGGAGTCACGCCCGTACATATACTGAAGTTCTCTCACTGACTTAACCTCACTCAACTTATCTCTAGCCCTACATGCATCTCTTCCAACTCGGAGCACCAATCTCTTCTGGACTGGATGGCTACAAATAGAGCAAATTAAATAATTGCTGCAGGGACCTTTTCAGATTCTATTAGTGATCACCTGCCTATGTATCTGGAATGGCCACTGCCTTAAACACCCCCAAGAATCATTCAATTTGGGATTTTGCCAAAGTAAACCGAACTGCACTTCTCGAGGATATTAATAATATAGACTGGTCTCCCACCTATCACACTGATGATGTAAACACTGCACTTGAATACCTGATGTCTCAGCTTCTTGTCCTCAGGATCTGCACATCCCTCTGAAAAAGCATCTCAGGGGCTCCCTAATAAATGTCTAAAAAAAACTCCTTCGAGCCATGAAAAAAGAGACAAGGCCTGGACCTTGGCAAAGAAGTCCCAACAATCAGAAGACTGGGTTAACTATAGACAACTGAGAAATGCCTGCAAAAGATATTCAGAAGGCTAAAAGGAGCTACTGCCTTAAGCTTCTCCAGTTCAGTGGGTGATATCAGGGTTTTGGAACCGCATCAAAAATTTCATTGGGCAAAGGTCCAAGATGGCCATTACTGACATGACACTGAATGACGCTAAACTGTAATAAGTTACCTACTATTGCTCTTAATGCACAATTCTCGGATATCTCTGAATACACTGAAATTCAATCAACCTCTTTCACCTCCTCCTGAGGTGCAACTTTTACATGAAACCCTTACCGTCTCACATTAGTCTCCTCCACCGTCGGCATCTCTCAAATCAGTATCCACCTATGGATCTGCTGACCCAGATAGACTCACTAAGCTTCTTGAAGCAGGCAGCCCCTGCCCTTGCTGTTCCTATTGCAAGAATCTTTAATCTTTCCATAATAACCGAATGGTACCAATATTGTGGAAAACTGCTCATGTGTCCCTGTTCACAAAAAAGGGGATACCAAAAATATGTCAAACTATAGACTGATTGCCATTCTCTCTACCCTAAATAAACTTCTTGAGAAGGCCATCGCTACTCAGGTCACAAATTACCTGCACCTCACAACCTGATATCCCCTACCCAGCATGGATTCCAAACAGGACACAGCACCACAACTGCTCTATCAGCTGAAAATGCAGTCCTTACGGCGATGGATAAGATTGTGCTCACTGGGGCCAAATTTATTGATCTCACAAAGGCATTTGACCTTGTGAATCACTCTCTGCTACTTTCCAAACTGCCCCACCTTGCTTTGACCTGTCGACCATCTCCTGGTTCGATAGCTACCTCTCAGGGAGGTTGCAATTTGTCCAAATTGAACCTACGTCTCAAATCTTTCCCCTACTTCTGTAGGAGTCCCCAAGGATCTATTCTTAGCCCACTACTTTTCTCCCTTTTCAATAACAACTTGCCCTCCCTTCCCTGTTCCTCCTCCTCATTGATCCTTTATGCTGATGACATGGTGCTTCTCTCCAATGGTAAAGATCCCTTATCAGTAAGAGCACATCTTCAAGCAGACTTCAACTGCTTGCAGAAGTGGTTACTACAGAACAGGCTCCAATGAATGTTAAGAAAACCGCAACTATGCTTTTGGCCCCCTGCCAAGAATCAGATCTCTTACTCAGACTTATTGATACATTCTCTAGATGACTCCCCTCTTGAATTCGTTACCTCCTTCAGGTACCTAGGAGCCACTCTCGACCCATCTCTTGACTTTAACCTCCACATTACGGCTACATGTAAGACAGTTTACTCAAAACTTCGTCTTGGCTTTAAAATTAGGTCCTCCCTCAATGATGCTGCCCGGCTTGCTATTGCACAAGGATTTCTCCTCCCTGCTCTGACATATTGCTCGAGGTTTACCTTAAAGCTAGCAAAGGAGCACTCCAGAAATGGAGCACCTGCTATAACAGTATATGCAGATTTGCTCTCTCCGCTCACAGACTTACCCATCACTGCCTGCTCTACTCGAAACTAAACTGGCTCTCCCCAGACTTGCTCAGACACTATTCTGCAGGCTGTACCATTGATAATATGATCAGAATGGTGTCCCTTAATACCTTGCTGAACTATTAACTCAGCCCTCCCAAGCATATCTCCTCAGGCATCTGCTCAAACCCATCTTGAAATTCCCAGATATCTCACAAAAAAGGAGAACGATCCTTTGCCATATCTGCCCTCTGCTCCTGGAACTCCATTCCTCCCATCAAACTCTCCAAATCCCACAAGGCCTTTAAACTGGGTCTTTGGGCACACCTAGTAGAATCCAACTGCTGCTCTTGTGCTGTAACTTGAGCCTCTCTCCTAGCATTTTCTCCTCCCTATGGCACTTACTGATTTCCTGCTGGTCTCCAAAATCTGAAAGTTTCCCACATCCAGCAGAAATCCTACTGTTATAATGCTACTTCATTTAAGTTTTGTTTGCTGTTTGTTGTTTCAATTTAGTTATTGATGTATCATCAGATGAAAATAATTAATGTAATGTTAGCTGTTTCTTTTGTCATCACTGATGACTGTACCTGGCTGTATACTGTTCAAATGTTTGTTCTCACCTCATGCTGCATCATGAAATACTCTTTAATGTTGACTCTGGTCTCCCCTGTCTGTGCCTGAATATAGGCAACATTGTTGTCTAATGTACTTACCAGTAAACAAAAAACAAATAAATAAATAAATAAACTTGATATCATAGCTATACCACACTAGTACTTCACTGTATGCTAATACTATCAATTCAAAAGGATGATATCCTTGTGTACACTGCTGAGGGTTTCCATTATTTATTACTTAGAAATATAGAAACATAGAATTTGATGGCAGATAAGGACCACTTGGCCCATCAGTCTGGCATTTCTCACCTACACTATTACTGTAGACAGTGCTTGGTCTACAGCTCTTTGCCCTCCCCCACCTTTCCACTATGATTCCCTTGTACTTATCCCATGCATTCTTGAACGCCAGCACTTTTTTCACCCTCACCACCTCCACTTGAGAGCTGTTCCAGGAATCCACTACTTTTTCCGTGAAGAAATACTTCCTCACATCTCTACTGAATCTATCCTCCAGCTTCATAGCATGTCCTCTTCTTCTTGAGCACTTTTCTTCTGCAAAATACTTCCTCCTGTACCTTATTTACTCTTATGAGGTATTTAAATGTCTCTATTATAATCCCCTCTCCCTCCTATGTTCCAGGATGTACAAATATAGATCCCTTAGTCTCCCTTATATAACTTTTATTCAGACCATGAACCATTTTAATAGCCCTCCCTCTGTACTGCCTGCACTCTATCTATGTCTTTCTGACCATGTGGTCTCCAGAACCAGGCAGAATTCTCTAGGTGGGGTCTTACCAGCTATCTATACAAAGGCAACACCACCTTTCTTTTTCTGCTGGTAATACCCCTTCCTATACACCCCAGCATCGCTTGCCCTCCATTGCCTTGTCACACTGTCTGGCTGCCATTAGGTGATCGGATATGATTACCCTCAGGACTCTTTCCTGCTTAGTGGTTGTCAGTATCACCCATCCATTGTGTACTCCACTTGAGCTTTCTGTGCCCTAAGTGCATTATTTTGCATTTTTGCACTTGAACCCAGATGCCATTCTCTTGTCCACTCCACTAGTTTTTTCAGGTCTCTGTTTATCCTTTCCACACATCCTGGTGTGTCCACCTATAAAGATTTCAGGGTCATCTGCAAAGAGGCAGACCTTCCTTCCAGCTGCACTGCAGTGTCATTTATAAAGACATTAAAGAGGACCGGTCCTAGCACTGATCCCTGAGTCACACCGCTGATTACCTTCTCTTCTAAAGAGTGAACTCCATTTACTACCACCCTCTGTCACCTATCCCTCAACCAATTTCTACCCAGGTTACCACCTTTGGACCACTCCTAAACTACCCAATTTGCTTACTAGTCTCCTATATGGAACAATGTCTGAAGCCTTACTGAAATCTAATTAGGCCACGCCCACTCTCCAGTAGATAACAGCTATACAACCTCTATGTACAGTTCCTAACAGAGCACATAGGTCAATAGTTACACACTTAATCTCCAAAATTTGAGAGTGGTATTAGGTGTTAAACAGGTTTGGACCAAGTTAGAATATAATGTGGCTTGTATTACTGTCATTCTGAATGTTAAATTACACTGATGTCCGTTGTTACACAACAGTACCAAGTTTACAACACTTGAGACAACTTTAACTATTCCTGGCTTTAGGAGTGAGCAGTGTGCCTTATCAAGATGCCAAAACATGCTTGTCCATGTAAAGCATGTGGGCAATGCCACAGGTTTGCCTAACAACAGCCAACTGTGCTGGTAGGGGCGAGCAATTGAGGTGATGACATCACTTCATGTGATGTCGATGTTTTCTGGTCACCAACCAACTGCAGTCACTGTTGCCCTCTACCCAGCAGTATACTGTAAATATAGAAAGTTTGTCAGCATTGAGCACAGTAGATCAGAATGCTGCCAGGTTGAGGTTTGCTCTCTAGAGCAGTGGTGCTATGTCTCCCAATATAGCTTGATACATGCATTCAGAGATTTATATAAGAAAGATAGCTGAAAATGCTTTTGTTTACACTTCTTCAGCAGAATTCTACTGAGCATATCTTCTAGCAAGAAGCTGTATTATTACTCACTGTTTGAAAAATTATGGACACGACCCAGTATTAAAGGCAATCTGAATGGCTCAGTACATAATATTATACATTTTACAGTCATTTGGGACCAGTTCTAAAATTAATTTATTTTTAGTCATGTAGGATAAACAAACCAATAACAGTTGTTTTACAAGATTGAACTGTAACTAGAAAGGGAAGGGATATTGTTTAACCAGGAGAGGTGCATTAAGCCAGAGCTTGTTTTCAGGTGCCACCTAGAAGCACAAAGGAAGTTAAGTGACTTGCTCAGGGTCACACACTTTGCATGTGGGGCCTGATGGGATTCAAAGCCAGGTCTCCAGGCTTGCAGCTTAGTGTCCTTAACCAATGCACTATACTGCCTCTAACAAGATACCAGGGTATTACTAAGTCTGAAAAATACTTCACTAAGCTGATAATCTTTTGTGAACAACTTGCAGCACAAATTTTGGCCATTTATACACTTCTTTTAGTATGGAACTGCAGATATAAACACGCAACCATGACAAGCTAAAAAACAATGTATACTGTGCATGCAGATTTTTGACATAGAAATGAATATAAATGATTATTGGTTTATGCTGTATGTGATGCATTGAGGACTCTCCAGAAGTAGATACATGCATGAACAAAATATGTAATTATGTATATTGTTGATTAAATAAACTATGTATGAATTGCAGTAGAACTAATTACTTGAAATGATAGGTGAAATATGCATGTGTTGAAATAATTGTTATAGTAAAGAGGCGATATTATAGTGGCTTGTAAATATGGTTATGGTTGGTATGCACAGTGTGGTGCACTCTTTTGTGAGCTGATGAAGTGCTGAAGAAGTAAAAAAGTACAAATTAATAATTAAGCTGTTTTAACTTATTTTTCTATGAATTTTGAGTTAGAACTCTCCACCCAGGACACCCTCATTAGGCAAAATGTTGGGCTTGCTTAGAGGGTGTTTCAATGTGAAAGGTTAATAAATGAAAAGAAAATCTTTTTAATATAGACTTGAGTGCAGCTGGTTTTCTAGTACTTTTGCAGACTGGACTTTGTGTAAGAGTCCCAAGAACAAACACTGTGGCTTTGATTAAGAAGAGGGTACCCATTTGGGGTGTGCCATTGTGACAGCAAACCCTCTACTGCGAAGACCATTACAGTGACAGGAATCGGGCAAAACCACACATCGCTGTGATGGTCTCAGCTGCCTTGGGACTGCCTCACAAGGTGTTTGCCACCTCCTGGGACAACTCAACTCAGAGTTTTATCCCTAGAGACCAGGTGGTGTGGGGTGGAGCCTCCCACATGGGGGTTTGGGTGCAGCCCCTGATAAAAACATGGAGGCATCTCCGACACTGCAATACTGACACTGCAATGTGGCTGTCGCTGTCGGGAAGCCTCAATTTGTGTTGTCAGAGTGGCATAGTAAAACTCCCATTTGGATTCCTATTTCTTCTATAGATTGCCCCCATCATTCCCCACATTCCAAATGCTGTTTAGTCTAACTCATCCCAGATCAACTCCACTATCTGGTTGAAGTTGACCCTCAAAAATCTAGGACTTTAGTCTTACTTGTCCCAAGGAACAGATTGAACTATATAGAATTAAGGTTACTGCACCCTAGTAGCTCCCCTACTCTCACTCCTCCTACCACTTCTGAGTTGGTGAGCACCACATCAAAATTACATCTTGCCTAGTGGGTTCCTTAGCTTGTTGTACCAGCAGACAATCCTACAATGTATCCAGAAGGGCCTGACTTCTGGAGTTCCTGTCCTCTGGAATAACCAGTTCAATATTTGACAGGCTTAGATCTTCCACCACCACCTCCTCCTTTGTCACCTCTATTTCTAGTTCTGTCCCTAGCTCCTTATCTCCTCTTCCCCTTCATGAAGGTCTATACAGTACATCACCCCATCTATAATTTCCTCCTGAGGATGTTATAAGCTGAACCACAGCGATTCTATTTCCCATTACTGACACTGATATTTCTATCATCCACTGCCTCTTTGCCTTCCATGACATATATGGCTATGCCTCTTCCTTACCTTTTCCTCTGTCTGACAGGTCCCAATAGTTATTCTCTGTGACCCAAGTTTCTGTGATGTCTAGTAGGTCCATTGCAGTGTCTGCCACCATTGCCTTGAGAACACTAGTTTTATTTCCCTGACTCCTGGCATTAAAGCACTTCCTTTCTATATTTTTCCTGATTCCCTCTTTCTTTTCAAATTTTTTCTCCCTTATTCTTCCCTATTTTCCTGATTATTATTATTTTTATTTATTTTGTTGAGTGTAGGCTTGGCAACCCTCCCTTATTGGCTTCTTCCTCTAATGTAATTTGAAACTCAACCTTATTGTTAACCAGCTCCTGCTAATAGCCTCCTGTTCAAGGGGAGCCCTAGATAGGTTACCCACCCAATCTTCCCTCTCTGTGGTTTCCCAGCCTATGTATCACCTGCAGTTAGTTTAAATGTCCAACTAATGATGACATCAAAATTCTGCTCCAGTGCATTGTACCTCCGTAAGGTGAAGATCATCACTTTTGAAGAGCCTTCTGTCTTGAAGCCACCACAATCCATCACAAAGTGATAACCTCCTCCTGAGCATCCCTTTAACAACCCATTACAATCCTCAGTCTCTGTCTTCCTTAATCTATCAGTTTCACTTTATGCAATCAAAAGTCATCACTTTGAATCCCACCCCTAAGCTGCTCAGTTTCTTTATCAGTCTATTGTGCATCATAGCATCAAAGGCCCTTTTAAAGTACAGATAGGCTGCATCCACTGCCCTTTCCTGACCTATTTTCCCAGAAACCCTGTCACAGAAATCTATCTGGTTGTGCGCACACTGGGTTCAAGATACTCAACCAGTCTTTCAATCAGCAAGGTTTTGATTTATTTCCTGCCACTGAAGTAAGACTGGACCAGCCTATAGTTGCTAACTCCTCCTTGCTGCCACTCTTACATAGAGGGAATTTTACTATTTCAAAATGTTTCCTATTTTTTAAATGCCCCATTTGGAGAAGTCTAGATTAATAAACAACCCTTACCCTGTAGTGCAACATAGACTGTTGTGACAGTGTAAACACTACACTGGGAAACAAGAGGGTAACTCTTGTTTGAGGATGAAGAAATGCAGGAAATATAACATGAGCTGGCAAGGGGGCCCCAGGTGTTGCTAATTAGAGGAATTGCTAGAAAGGCAGAGAGAATCCAACAAGGAGATAATTAGAAGGTGCAGAGAACCCTGCAAGATGGAAGGTGGAATGTGAGGCAGGAACCAGAGCAGAAAGCCAAGGAGAATGATTAAGGATTGAGAGAGCCTTTGGGAAAAGTTAAAACCTGCTGATGAGAAACAGACCATTTCTAGAGTAGACAGTCCTGAGGTAAAGGATCAGTCTAGCCAACTGGGCCAAAAACAGTGAGTGGAATGTGTTGCTGATAGCAGCCTTCAAATAAGGCAAAAAGGAAAACTGTCTGTTTTTATTTGAGACTGTGCATTCAAAACTGCTGGCCCACAAACCATTTGTTGTGTTTGATACTGTATATTGAACAAACTGCTGGCCCACATAGATGGTTCAAAGAGTCCTTTGTCAAGTCAGCCTGAAAGAACTGTTCTGTGTTAATCTTTATGTTACCTGACCAGGCTGGAGAAATTGAACTGACTGATTATGCTTTTCTTTAAACCCAGCATGTTGCCTCCAATCTACCATAGGCCAGCTTGTCACAACTGTATTATATAATTTGTAAAATATGCATATTGGGAACAACAGATTAAATACTGTTGGAGACTGAGCATTGTGCCAGCTGAAGGCTTCACAAAGCTTCCCTTTCTGCAAGTCATTCCTTAACTTTGCTCTTCAGGTTCATGTACAGTAAATGCTGTAGTTTCAGGTCTTCACCCTTCAGTTTGCAATTTGCTTCAATAAACTTTGACGTGGGAAACTCTCAAGCCTTTGAGAATGCAGGAGGGGAAGAGGTAGCAGGGCCAGGATTGGGTTCTATATCATCAGCAGCCAATAGAAGCAGAAAGATGAGGAGCTTAGCAGGATAGCTATGCATCTACAAGGTAGCAGTGTGGAAAAGAAGGGGTGAGTAGAAGGAGGGTAGGTGGGAATCAGGGATCTAAGAGATGCAATATGAAGGGTGGGAAGGGGAGTGAAGATGCAGGGGACCAGGGAGGGAGGCAGAGAGGAGAGACAGGAGGATGGAAGGTTGGGAGCAGTAGATGAGGGATGGAGATGAAGGGTGGTGGGGAGGAAAAGTGTAGGCAGGTGGGACACTAGCCTAAACTGGAGGGGGGAAGGGAGAGAATAATATGGAACATCTTGGAAGGAAATAGGGGATTTGGTGGAATAATGTGAGCATAAGTCTAGGGAAATGAGGGAGGTTGCAGGGAGGAAGGAGGAGAATACAATGATAGAGATTAGGGATGGGTTAGAGAAGTGGAATTAGTAAATCCTGGAGAGGAGTGGAATAAACAGCAGTAAAGGAGGATTGAGGGGGAGGAGAAGTTAAATACTGCAGGGGGGAGAAGCAGAAGAAGGGAGAGAAATGGGGTGAGGGAGGGACTGTGGGAAGCAGTCAACCGGGCAGTGGTTATATTTGGTAGCCTATAACATCATATATATATATAAAATAAACAACAGTAGCAAAATGTTAACCACTGAGATGCAGCAAGCTAAGATACTTGTAGAAATAACAGCAACTATGCAAAACTATAACAAGGCTATAGCAGCATATACGCCTACAGTAACAAATAGTAGCACTTTGCACAAACAGTATCAACAGTAGGAGAAAAATCAAAATGCAAAACACTGTTGAAATGCTTGATAAAATGATTGAGAGTAGAGGCAATTCAATCAAGGCTATTTGAACACTAAAGCAGCATTAGGGTCAATCAATAACAACAAAACATTACCACCATCAAGTAGTAATAGTGGTTAATTACAGCTCACTGATCATACGACTAAAGAATAGTTGATAGGCAACAGAGGTAAGGGGCATTTGAGTTGAAAGCACTGAGGGAAAGAAATACTTAAGCTGTAAACTGTGCAGCACAGAATACAGCAAGTTATGAACTTATTCTACCTGGGACAGGTAACCCTCCCCCAGCTAGCATTCCAAGTGCTGATTGGGGAGGAGATATCTTGTTGCAAGTCCTTGATTGGAGATTTGTAGCCCTTGTGCTGCTGGAAGAATGATGCTGGCAGCTGAAATCAAAGTGTCCTGGGACAGCCCTTCTGAAAGTAGGCTTGTGACCCTCAGCTGAATGGCAGCTTGGACTGCATGGCAATATGTACCCATTAACAACAGTAGTGGAGAAATTAATCCAACCCAAGGAGACTAGTAGACTGGTTAAAATAACATGAACTGTACAGGTCAGAGGAGCTAAGCAGATAGGGGTAATATGAAAGCCTACAACACCCACTGAGCCAGAAGTAAAACCACTTACTTTTGTTATGTCACCCTAGGATCTTGTTACCAGTATCTTTGATCAGAGAGTGGATCTATGCCATGGGACATGAGTTTGTGTGGGGTGTAGGATAGTGGGTGCTGAGTGGGAGGTTGGGGTTTGGGAAGTCAGATTAGTGAGGACTGTTTTCTTTATTGCAAGGAAAAAGGCAATAAAGAGGGATGGTTTCTTCCTTACTGGCATACAGGGAACTTACAGGGCTATTCTGACACTGAGGACTGGGCACCCCAGTGTCAGGCTGCTGTTCAGTAGCACCAGGGGTGGGCACCAGGTGCCCACCTACAACACAGAAATGAGGTGGGTGATCTGGAGGGTTAAGACAAGTGGTACTGGGCTAGCACACCTGTTTGCTTAACAAATAATTAAATTAGATATATAGATACACAGATTGATAGACAGACAAAGAAAGATAGGAGAACAGGGATTGGCAGCTAACTACAGTACAAGTCACAAAACTATTCCTCCAATGAGTTGTTTTAGCATTTCCAATGGAGTAGCATAAGTGTTGCTGGGTCCAGCACAAATTCTACTAAACTGTTTCTTTAGATATAAAACTTAGGTTTGCATTGCATTGTGGATGGACTGCAGCTGCATTCCAATTGAGTGGCAAAAACATTTTACAAACATTGCTCTTGAGCCAGTAGCGTAGCAAATTCCCAGAGGGCCTGGTGCAAGGTGATGTTTCGGCCCCCCAGTTTTGAATAAACATCAAAATTATGATTTGGGCCCCTCAAACCTCATGAGCCGTGCCACTGCACCCCTGCACCCTTGTAGCTACGCCCCTGTCTTGAGCTGGTTAAACATTGAAAAGCACAATATGAGCTGGGTCAATGCATTGCCAACTGTGATAACATTGCTAAACCAACTCATTGGTGGAACAGTTTAATGTGACTTGTACTGTACTATCACTGTAGCCCACAGCAGGACTCCATCAGTGGCTGCAGAACTCAAGAAAGTCCCATTGTTCCCATACAGAGATTGTGGGTGAATGGCTCCTCACAAAGCTGGGCACCTTGGGTTTGGGGTGCCCAGAAAAGGTGTTCTGGCAACTTGGGAAAAAGCAGAATCTAGCTAAACAAGTCCTGTTTAGATAAGTTCAAGTGTTTGTTTTTTTTTTTTTAAAGAAACAAGCTTTATTTATTTTTCAATATTTGTGAGTTTAAAAGGAGAGAAAATGGCGGCCTTTCACAATTGGTATTTTTGAGCACAACATGTAAATCATGATAATAAGCACTTGTGAATTTTTTTTTTACCCGTTGAACTTAAATGCTAACTCAAAAATGTTAATAACTCTAACACAGTATAATATTTTTTTACCAAACCTTTGAAAGGCACACACTTGGCACAGGCCCCTTAAACCTGAAAATTTAATGAAAACATTTCACACCATCTCGGCTGTAGGTGAGAATGAAAACATGCAGTCTTAAGTATAGTTTTATTTTTCATTTTTGGTGCTCTGTATCTCAAAACCAACAAGAATGTTGTCACAAATATTTCATGTCCTGAGTCTCAAACAGCCTTACTGTGCATACCAAATTTTGTGCTGTTTCATGAAATTGATGATAAAGTTATTAAGGTGCAAAATTGGGGTTTAACATTGAACAGCCAACTCAACCCTAACTATAGGTGCACTAATGTGTCCCTGTAATATAAGTAGTATATTATATTTTACAGAAAGGGATGACTCCTGATAACAAAAGATAGATGTTATCGAAACAAATTATCTTCCATCATCTGCAATATGTGACATTTGCCTTGTCTCTAATGATGCAAAAGGCTTGCAAAGTAGATATTTGATTGATTCTTTTCTGTGGTTTAAAAGGCACCAGTGTGCAGTCATGTATGAAAAGCTTTACTCAGATTGATTGATCTGATAGGAGTCTGAGTTCAAGTTTCAAAAGATGTGATTCAAATCCATTGTTGTCTAGCCCGGTTCTTGCACTTCAGGGAGTTAAAAGTGTGAGGTGAACTAAGACATTAATGATAAATAAATGACACAACTGTAAACAGAATGCATGCTGGTAACGATATTAACACAGTCACAAAGGTTACAATGCTCAGAAGTTTTAATTTAAAGTGTCCAGTAAAATTGGGTGCACTTTACCAGGGTAAACTGTATACTGAGATACTCTTCTCTGGAAGATCCAGTGAAAACAAATAGTCAGCACTACAAACATACCTTAGATTTCCTTTTAATAGTGCAAATGCAAAATTGGTGAGAGCAGTAAATACAGCTTCTGGCATCTGGTAGAAAACAGTTAGCTTGGATTTCTATAAGAGCCTAAAAGCGGTGAAAATACAGACTTTGTGCAAAATGTAATCTATTCAAACCCACGGACTTGAAAAACCAAGGCCCAAACGCTAGCATGACAGCATCCATTTACATTTCAGCATAAGAAACTACACTTTTATCAGAACATGTGACTCTCACTGACATGCTGTGCTAAAAGCTCTGCAATTAATGTGACAGTGTTGAATTCTTAAGTGCTTGAAAAATACATGTACAAACTAGTGCTAAATGGTGCAAAAAACATATACCTGTACATAACTAGATATGGCATAAAATGTACATTATAAGCAGAAAACAATCAATGTTAGTACAAGGAGATAAGAAGCTCAGTAGTAATATAAAGAAACATTATCATTAAATCCTTTTGGTTTTATGATGGCCAGCATAATAATCCAAAATGCTTCTGTTAAATAATTTTTCTTTCAGATTCCCCTTTGATCTAGTGCTACTTTTCTCAATACCAAAAAATTGCAAGGCAGATACAGATATATGCTGTGCTTTCTAGAATGTTTTGCTATAGCATAGATTTCATTGTTAGTTCTGGTTGCTGTTTTGTGTTCTGCAATTCTATGTTTCAGAACACTTTTGGTCCGCCCTGCATAGGATATACCACATGGGCAAGTTAAGGCTTGCAGGGCTATGCTTGTAGCAGGTGGACAGAAATAAGATTTGTTTCTGAGGCCTGAGTCTTTGTGTATAGATGTATTGTTACTTATGTTAGTAATATCTTTAGTATCAGTAGAGAAAAATCTTCAAGTTTTAATAGTCTGGAGAATTTTAAAGGTCTTTTAATACCAAAAATACTGGGAGTGTTGGTTGGGATGAAGGAAGACCTTTTAGCAACAACTGAAATCTAAGTCCCAGTAAGGATTTTTGGTCAGATTTATCACATCCACTGTTGGTTCCTGTTGTGGGGTGACCTTTGCGGTTGGTGCCCTTAATTCCAAGTCCCTCATCCATGCCCTTTTCTCTCTGTTGCCTCTGTTGCCTCACCTTCTGTTTTCTGCCCCTCCTCTTCTTGTCTTTTGTAACCTTGTGTGTATTGGTGACCTCCTGTTTGAGGGATTTGCCCTAAAAAGGACAAAGATTCCTATTTGAGCTATAGCTAGCTGCTTCGCTTTCTACATCTGATGACGAATTAGTATCAAGGTTATTATCAACAAATTTTCGAATTATAAACCTTTTCAGCTTGCCATGCCATGCATAGATGACTCCATCAGCATAATCACCCTTGTCTTTATCTTGGTTCTGTTGCTTATAATGTCTTAACTCCATTTTGAATTTCTCTAGCTGATTGTCAACTTTTGTTTAATTTCAGTAAGTTGTTCCACTGAAAAGTAGTAGACATTTTGTTTTCCAAAACTTGAATCTCTTTAGTTATTATATTGCCGCAGATAGTTGCCACCCCAGAGCACTCATTAACAACATTCCAAAGGGCAATTTTTAAGAGTAAGATGAACCTGCAGTAAAACAAGAGACTTTGAAAACTGTAGTAGAGAAATGAAAAAAGATTCTATCAGAGATGCTATACTCAATATAGGTTTGTATACAAGTCCAATCAGCCCTAGAACCATAAACGGACTTGCCACCTTTCAGTGGATATAATCCCATTTACTTTCACCCATATACTGATTAAGCAACCGCTTAAATGCTGCCGTATTATCAGCACCCGCCACTTCTGATGGCAGAGAATTCCACACATTCACCACCCTCTGGTTATACCATCCACCTCTCTTCGATGTTCTTTAGTGTTCTGCCAATAACTGGTATGGATGAAGCTTGGTTGACCTTTCCAACCTTTCCTTTCTCTCAACCCTGCACACTTCCAGAGCATATCATTCCAAAGGAGCTGTAGGCATAACACAGATCCCTCTTATTCTTCAATAAGACATTGAATACAGACCTAGGTCCATTAACCTGTTATGGTAATCCTTTTCTTAACAATATTTATTTTTGGTTAAATCTATGCTGCACTGTTTCAATTCATTTTCTACTGCCTATGCTTTGTTGGGCACTGAGGGGCTTACCATACTCAAGAACCAGCCAAACCAGGGACCTATACAGAGGCAACAGTACCTTATCATGTCTACTTTTAATATTTCTTAAGATATTATCCATTAATTTGTTTGCCCTTTTACCACTTCTGAGTTATGTTTATTAAAGGTTAGGTATCAGATATTATTACTCCTGGATCATTTTGGATTCTGTGCCTGTGATTATCTTATTGTTTAATATGTAGTTGGCTTTCCTATTATTGAACCCAAAGAGCATTACTTTACACTTATCAATATTAAAACTCAATTTATGTTTCTCCACCCAGTCTTCCAACTTGATAGCTGTTCCTGGAAGCTGGCTATTGATGTTAATGTATTTACCACTGCCCCACTTTGATATCATCCACAAACTTACATAGCCATGCTCCCTCTGATACATGCATGGTGGTAGCAAACAATTTAAATAACAGTGGTCCCAGGACTGAACCGTGGGGAACCCCACTAGTCACCCTACCCTCTCTGACAGGAACTCCCATATATGTACCCTCTTATATCTCTTGTGAAGCCATGTATGTATCCATACTCTTAGCTGTTTGTGTACCCCAATTTCTCTCAGTGCATCCTTTAGGATCCCATGTGACACTGTGTCTAATGCCTTAGCATAGTCTAGATAGACAACATCCACTGTCAAGCCTTGATCCATATACTATTGACAAAGCTTACACTAATATAAAACATATAAATCATATGGAATTAATTGCTTCTGAGACTGTGCCTGCTTCTTCTTCTTTAAATCCATCATCAGAGATCACATTTGTAAGTCAGTATTTTCAAAAGCCAATAAAATTACTGACATCACAAAAACGTTGGAATGTTCTTCAGGAAGATAGAAAATGTTATTCCATTAATACCCAGCAACCAAGAATTACTTTTTGTCATATAACATCAGAAATGTGCTAGTGCACACTGTTACTAAAACCAGATAACAGAATGAATTGGCTACCAAAAGCACCAAGTGGCAATTACAAATGTGGTCACTGCACACATTGCAGTAACACAAAGAACACTTCCACATTTGTACATCCAAGATTTAACATTCAACAGTTCATAAATTGCAGCACAGAAGGTGTGATCTATGTATTGACTTAGTGATGTGGTATATTCTAAGTAGGACAGACCAAACGTGCTCTGAAACATAGAATTGCTGAACACAAGACAGCAATGAGAACTAACAATGAAAGCTATGCTATAGCAAAACATTTCAGAGAAGCACGACATACATATGTATCTGCCTTGCAGTTTTTTGTATTGAGAAAGTAGCACTAGATCAAAGAGGGGAAGTTTGAAAGAAAATTACTGAACAGAGAAGCATTTTGATTATTATGATGGACACCATAAAACCAAAATAACTTAATGCTAATGTTTCTTTACACTACTACTGAAGTTTTTATCTCCTGTATTAACATTGATTGCTTTTCTGCTTATAATAAACATTTTATGCTGTATTTTTAATGTGTATATAGGTTTTGCACCATTTAACAATAGTTTGCACATGTATTTTTTCAAGCACTTAAGAATTCAGCACTGTAACTTTAGTTGCTGAGTTTTTAGCGCAGCATGTTAGTGAGAGTCACATGTTCTGATGACGGTGTCATTTTTTATGCTGAAACATAAACGGATGATGTGATGCTAGCATTTGGACCTCGATGTGTCAAGTCCGCTGGGTTTGAACAGATTATATTTTGCACAAAGTTTGTATTTTCACCACATTTAGGTGCATATGGACATCCAAGCTGACTGTTTTTTCTACCCAATGCAAGAAGCTGTGTTTATGGCTATCACCAGTTTTGCATTTGCACTATTAAAAGGAAATCTATGGTATGTTTGGAGTGCTGACCATTTGTTTTCATTGGACCTTCTAGAGAAGAGCGTCCAGTAATTATATTAACACCTTTGAGAATCCTGTAGTTTGACTAACTTCCTGGACACAACACCTTCTTGCATGTTCTATTCAATCTGAAGCAGCCTTTTATGGAGGATCTACAATAAGACCTACATAACTGTAAGTATAATATAAATCTTGTTTTTGTTGGATGTGATTAGAATCGCATTAGGAGGTTCAGGAATGTACAAGAAATTTACTGAATACAGTGTATTTGAAGTATATTTATAGATGAAGTAATATTTGATAAAGATATTCTGACTCTCTGTTTTTTTCCTGAAACTGTCACCTTGCACAACCATAACAATAAATGGCTTACTTATTCAATGTTAAAACTATAGGGCAGAAAATAGCATCTTCTTCTTACCACCATAATACTAAAAGGCTAAACTTGTCAATATTATGAATAGAAGTATCCTTCCTAATTAAACAGTTGGTGCTTAATAAGAAAATAGCTATCTGAATGCATACCTGTCAGCCTGTTGTAACTGAAATGAGGGACACAGACACTCCAAATAAGGACGGTGAGGAACACAATGACCTCATAATAAGGGTCATATCTTCAAATAGAATACAAGCTCAGAACACTGTGGATAGCATTGCAGTTACCTCTACAAAGCTTAGTTTTGATTTAGTATCTTAAAATATTATGAATTTTTGTTTTGAAGTTTGAATTTACAGCAGATTCTGTCGGTGGGCAGCACTTTTCCATGAGGAATAGATGAGGGACAGAGCAATTTTGAGAGGTAATGAAGTATGTCCCTTACAATCAGGGACAGTTGAGCGGTATGTCTGACTGTTGCAGTAAAGGCAATCAAGAAGCCATGGGAGGGAGTGTGAATGTACCTGTGAGCTGTATGTGCATTTATACACATATGTGAAGACAGTCAGACAGACAGAAATGATGGGCTGGTGTTGTTGGAGTGCCAGTGCTCCACTTTCAAACTTTTTATGTGTCCTGCCTACAAAGTCTTACACTAAGCCAGATTCTCTTAAACTAATTGGACAACAAAAAACTCACAGATAGCAGTTGCAGAAGTGGTTAGTTTACTGCATGCACTAGGCCTCTAAATATCATTGGGCTAAATTGCCTGAAACAGGGGTGATAAAGGGCAACAGTACCATCAAAGAAGCCCATGTGTATATTGCTCTTTAATGTGAAGAGTATGTCATTTATTAGCAACTCACTCAAAGAATGACTGACAGGCATGGGTTATGGGTCACACTTTTAATCTAAAATAGGAGATTTCAAAGTTCAACATAAGGGGAAACAACCTTACTCCAAAATAGGAGATCTGAAAGTTCAGTATAAGAGGAAACAACCTTATCTAATATGTTTGGCCCTGCAGATTTCAGTCAAATATCTCCTTCATAAACATTAGCAGACCCATAATTACAGTAGAAATGTGTCTCAACACTAAATCACAAAATAATAATTAAAAGGGCTATGTGTTCTATTCAGATAGCCTGATTTGCTTTTCAACATTCCTCATTCTTTTTATTTAATCTGTTTGTGAAATAAACTACAAATACTACACAACACAATATATTTACTTTTAATGAGTGATGTTTAACATGCTTTAGCTCCACTAGAGCTTGCAAAAAAGTGTAAACAGAGTTTTGCAAGCAAATTTTGTTTTTATTTGTTTTGGTTTAGCTGTACTACAGAACAAGTCACATTAAACTGTTCCAACAACTCACTGCTCTGTCTTTATTTCTCTTTGCTGACAATGCAGTGGCAATTCTAAATGCTTAAAATACAAACTCTGTTTCAACCAATCATCATCTCACATGCAATCCACATGCAAAGCACATTCAGCCACTGTAAGCTCCCTTAGCTCCCATCATGCAATGTATTTTATAATGCATTGCAGTGCAGTAATTACTGGCAATGGGGCCAATTCTGTTAGGGTTGATGCAATTCATGCCAAAGGTGACTTCTCACCAAACACCATTGTGCCAGGGACCCTGCACCAAATTCTCTGTCAGGCAGGGTCCCCATGGCTAAGTCCTGTGACTTGCACCAATGGTACAGGACACCAAACAGAGGACATACTGGAACAGGTTGTTGCAAGCCACAGCACGGTACACAGAAGGGTGCAAATACCTCCCCACCCCAGTCTCAAAGCCTGTAATGCCCCAAGCCCTGATCCTCCAATGTACATGTAAAGTCCCACAGGCTAACCGTGCCACCACCCCAAGTCCCTATCTCCGACTTTAGTTTAAAGCCCTGTAGAGCTTATCATCTAAGCATGCCACCCCATGCCATGTTCCCTGATGTATATAAACCCTGCAGGGCTAATCATGCCCTCCAAGCCCTGATCACTGATCACTGATCATCAACCACATGCAAATGGCAAATGTCATTAAAAATAAGTCTATAACCCATTATCATTGTTAGTCTAGAGGTCCCTCACCTAGCAGTGCACATCCACTCCATACCCCATAGACTCATAGCCAGCAGGTGGCTGACACAGACCACCTCTCTCATCCATGGCCAGATGTTGACTGAGCTCCTTCTGAGCGTGTACTACTGTACATAGTATGCACTCAATGAATGAGCTGTCATTCTTGAGTACATACTATGTACAGTAATAATGCCAAAAGGAGTTGGATAGTAGTTATACAAAAGATTTGCTGTTTTAATTTGCAATAGCTTTTACATATGTTATTGCATTTTAAGAAAACAATTACATAATGCCAGAGGAGATACAGTGGTAGTTGCACAACAGATATTCTGTTACATTTTGCAACAGCTATTAAATGTGTAGTTACACTTGTCAGAATGAATTGATTTGTGCCGAACAGGAGACAGTAGTGGTTGCACATGTAGAGTAGGATTATGAAACAGTTTCAAAGTGATGATGATATCCAGCAGGCCCAGTGTATCGAAGTGGTACCTCGTTATGGTAGCAGCAGCATAAAGGGTATGTGGTAACCATTACTGAGGTATGCGGTATTGCAGTAGATTCTTAATTAACTAAATCCCCTTCATTATCAGCTGAAATGTGCCAGGTGGAGCTCTTTGTGGTGACATTTTATGGCAATAGTTTAAGTGGTCTGCCAGGTGTCCCCACAGTGAATAGACCCCACAGTTCATATCTCAGCAGAAATTCCCTGGTGGCTGGTGGTGCCTCCCTCTCGATCATCGGTGTCTTGTGGCTGCGCTTACAGCAGGGTTGTGTAATTTATTTCTCATTTTGTTTTGTTTGTGTCCACACAGCATTCTGTGCCCTCAGAGTAACTTGGTTTGGGCTTGAAGGGGCAGGGGACCAAAGTGACTTTTTATTTCTTCTTTTTATTTTTATTTTCTAAAACCAAACTTTTTAGGAGACAAGGATGTCTGGTACCAATGTTCAAGGAAACCTATTTCACAATATGTGGCTACCAAATGTTAGATTACAATCATTTGTATTCTATATCAACTGTTTCAAATGCATGCTACTGTAAACTGTCACTTAGTGGGGCTGGAGGTGAGTTAACAAGAATCAAGCAGAATGGGCTGTGAAAGAGGGTGTGAAAACTTACATTCTGTATGTGATGCAAAACTGAAAGACAATCAACAAGTATGAATACTGTGAAATAGGTTTGCAATGAACAAAAAGATACAATTCTGTCAGGTTGCTACTACCCTCCCTACCACACACAAATAAATTATGGCTGGCAATTAAAAAGAAGAAAGTGAAGAGGATATGGAGCTTCTCACAATATTTGCAGTTTGAAATAATGAAATGGTATCTGTGCGGTTCCCAAAAACATGTTTGGAGGTTGATGGGTGAAATAAAGATGGTGTGCAGTACATGCCATGTTCAGCTTTTGCCAAAACTAAATGAAATCACATTTGAAAGGTTTGCAAGAGGTTAGACTGCATCCAAGGCAAGTGTATAACCTTTGATCAAGATGGATGCCTCTCTGCAATAAATAAATAAATTCCCTCATATATGACTCCTTCACCTGACTCCTTCCACTTGACCCCTTCCCCAGTGCCACTGCTCAGTCTACTCCACCCCATGAGTACATCGAGTTTCTATGGTATTGATAGCAGCTATCTAATTAACACATTTTTGTTTCTTTTGTAAGACCATCGGACGTCTTCTGACACCATAGAATTGTTCTGTGATTCTATGAGTGTCACTGTGTCATTGTACAGTGTGGCAGCATTACAGTAATCTCAGTCCCCATGTAAACTACACTAAATAAATAATTGTGTACTTCTGTGCATGATAATCTTTCTGTTATGTATAAATTTACTCTGATTTCCAGCTCATAATCTTATTCTTAGTTACTTAAACAGCCATGGCAGACTTCAAACTGAGGAGACAGAAGAATTCACGAACAGCTCCTGGTCAATGTACTTGATCAGGAGCCATTCCTGAACTCCTGTCTCTCTCCTAGTTTTGAATTTTTACTGTCTGCTTAAAGTTGCAATCTTGAGTTGAAAAAAATTTAAACATACTGAAATGATGATAAAGCCTACAAATAATTTTTCCTCCTGCCATTGTGTGATCCATAAGAAGTGAAAGTGACATTGGGATGCAGCACAGTTGTTAGTCTCTCTCTTTCTCTCCACAAAAAGAAAAAGAATGTCAAAACAGGTAAAGGAACCCACCATGGGGCATGAAAACATTGCTTGTACGCAATGGGTGCTGCGGACAAAGGTGCAGAGTGGCTATGCTGCTTAACTTGGGCATCTCACACCCAGTGCACTTCTCATGGGATGCACAAATGGGGGCGGGCAGACCCACTGCACCTGATCCCCCATTTCTGTGGATCACACCATGCTGGGGCATTCTGGGGTGTGCCAGCACTATGTATTCACTAAACCTCATAGTATAGAGTGTGGTCACATGGGTTCAGGTGCCCACAGGAGCTATGCATGACCTGGACCCATGCCTACAGGTGCATGGAATCAACTCCTGACTCATGACAGGCATCCGATTGGATACCTGCCAGGTCAGCAACTCCACCATGGCCACCTTGCAGAGTTCTGCACACCAGGTGTGAGGAATCATGGACAGGTAGCTGGCATTGGTGAATGCCAGTATTGGCGCACCTGTCCATGGGGCACAGGATCATGGGCAGGGTACGGGACTTTGCATGTACCCCTGCCAGCTTTGTGCATAGCCCTGATTAGTGTAACTCATTTAGGACTGCTCAATATTGATCGCCCCATTCTAATTGTTTTGTTGGTCCATTTGGAATTCTCTAATTGAAAACCTATTTTTTCTTTTTTAATAATTTTGATACTACATGAAAATTACAGAAAACTTACTGTTAAAGTATGCAAAATGAATAACATAAAGTGTCATTGATGCTAGGACTGTTTACTGACAACTTGTTGCCATTAGCACATTTGCACAACAGTTTGCAAAGAATATTCAAGAAAGATACAGTTTCATTCATCTACCTGCATTAGCAACACAAGAAGTGAATATCATTTAGGTAGGTGAAGGCAAGCTACATGCTCAAACTGCACACACTCTCTCTCCAGGTCTGTGTTTCAGAATGATTGTCAGCCCACCTCAGTGGTGGTCAGGTGCGTAACCTTGGTGTTATATTTGCGAGAGATTGACCCTGAGGGCAGGTGTCAGCCGTGGTCAAATCATCCTTTTCATCTAAGGAATATAGCACGGTGTAACACTTGATTCCATCAGAGGATCTTCCTACCCTGGTCCACGCTTTGCCAGTCGTCTTGATTACTGCAATGCCCTTTATCTAGGGCTGCTGGGAGTGGATATCCACCGCTACAACTGGTGCAAAACGCGGCAGCTAGGTTGTTGACTGGAAGCCCGAGGTCCAACCATATAACACCTGTGCTTGTGAATTGCACTGGCCTGTACAGTTACGGATCACTTTCAAGGTCATGTTGATGACCTATAAAGCCCTACACAGTTTGGGACCTCACTACCTGAAAGAACTCCTGATTTCTTACTGTTCTTCCCGCTCCCTCTGATCCTCTGGTGAGGGATTGCTGGAGATTCCTAGGGTAACCTTAAAAACATCTGGTGGAAGAACATTTGCCTTTATGGCCCCTACCCTATGGAATTCTCTACCTTACCAGATACGTAATAGCCTGACTGTGGAGAACTTTAAAAAGCTTTAAAACCTTCCTTTTAACCAAGCATTTTAGTGACTTGAATTGTGTTGGATTGTGTTTTGAATTTAAATATTGTTTATAATTATAGTTTTAATATTGTATGAAGGATATTGTAAAGGTGCCCTGAGCTTTGGAAGGTGCCTTATAGAAATAAATATTTACTTATTTACTTACTTACCCCACCTATTAAGTTTTCTGCTGCAACAAAAATATAAAACAACATAGTGGCAAGGTGGTACATGTCATTCATTCAGTCTGACATAAGTGACTGATTAATGTCCAGATAAAGGATACACTCTGCTCCCATACACTGCAACTCTGCCTGAAATTTATTGAGCACACCTCTTTTACACACAACCTTCCTACAGCACCATCAACCCTCTTCCCTAAACACCACTAAACTGCTATTTGGACTTGCATACAGTGAAAATCTGTCCAGATAGCACAGACTTTCTGTATGATTGGTGAGCTGTGCATGAATAAACAAATCATAGAAACATAGAAGTTGATGGCAGATAAGGACCACAAGGCCCATCCAGTCTGCCCATTTTTTTCTACCTTATAAATGTGCCATCGGCCTTGCTCTGTCAGTGACCTATCTATTCATAGTCATTTGTATTGCTCCCTTATGCCTATCCCATGCCTGTTTGAAGCCCTGCACTGTATTCATAGCCACCACTTCTTGTGGTAAGCCATTCCATGCATCTACCACCCTTTCTGTGAAAAGAATTTCCTCACATTCCCCTTAATCGGCCTCCTCTAATCTCATGCTGTGTCCTCTTGTCCTGCTATTTTCTTATATTTAAACATGTTAGACTCTTTTCACCTTGTTTATGCCCTTAAGGTGTTTAAATGTCTCGATCATATCACCTCTCCCTCCTTTGCTCAAGGGTATACATATTGAGCTCCATTAATCTGTCCTCATATGTCTTCTGATGCAGTCCCTGCACCATTTTGGTTGCCCTGCTCTGGACTGCCTCAATTGTTAATGTCCTTGTGAGGTGTGGCCTCAATACTGCACGCAGTACTCCAGATGGGGGCCTAACCAATGTCTTGTACAGAGGGATTATTACCTCCTCTTACGACTTGTGATACCCCTACTAATACACCCTAACACCCCACTAGCCTTACCTACTGCTTTAGAGGTCTGCTTGATGATTTTAGGTCATCAGTGATGATGATGCCCAAGTCTCTTTCTTCCTTTGTGACTGCTAGCAACTCCTCCCAGCCTATAAGTGGCTTCAGGGTTTCTCTTCCTATGTGCATGATTTTGCACTTCTTTGCATTAAATCCCAGTTGCCACTCTTCTGACCATTTTGCTAGTTTATCCAGATCTCTTCTCATTCTGCCCACCCATCTGGATCATCTACTCTGTTGCAGATCTTGGTGTCATCTGCAAACAGACAAGCCTTACCCTCTAGTACATCTGCTGAGGTCACTAATGAAGATGTTGAATAGGACTGGCCCCAGGATTGATCCCTGAGGTAAATTCTAATTTGTGACGGTCTCTTCTGACTGTATACCATTTACCACCACTCTCTGTTTTCGCCCGTCAACCAGTTTGCCACCCAGTTGACCAACTTCTGACCCAGCCCGAGCCTACATAGCTTATTTATCAATCTTCTATGTGGAACAGTGTCAAAAGCTTTGCTGAAGTCAAGGTAGGTGACATCAACTGCCCCCTTGGTCCACCACTCTGGTTACCCAGTCAAAGAAATCTATGAGATTAGTTTGACAGGACCTTCCTTTGTAAACCCATGCTGTCTTGGATCCTGTGCCCCTATGGATTCCAGGTGTTTTCCATCCTTTCCTTAAGGGTGCCTCCATAATCAAGTATTTTACTATGGTAAACATGAATGGATGTGGAATGACAGCATACTGTACATACATTCATTCATGAATAATCTGAGGAAGATAAAGGCAGTCTCTGGATAGCGGGAGCAATTGTTCTCTGTTTAAAATGTAAAACAAATATTATTTGGTTCCTGGTGTCAAACGAGGATTGATAGTGCCATAGGTGGGTTGCAACGCCCCCATACATCCCACTGTCCACACACTACGTGAACACAAAAAAATAAAAGGATGGTACAATCTGGAGAAAGGGGAGGGAACAAAACTTGGTCAGCCAACAACTGTCAAATGCAAACCCCAAAAGGTTCAGACTTGGCAGGAAGAAACTATGACTGGTGGACAGTTTCAATTTCATTTTCCTACCAGTCCCAACAGAAGAGTGTGAAACTATAATTGATATGATCATTTATTCTGAACATTGTAGAGCAAGCATGCTGTACATACCTTTAGGGGTTGAAAAGTGGGTTATTATAAACAATGTACAAGAATAAAGCAAAATGCATGAGAAGAGCATTCTCTTTTCTACACTATACACGCTTCTTTATATTTTGGCTGATCAAGAGCTGCATTTCTGAATTTGTAGTGGCTTTTCTTACTGTAACAACCTACCAAATTGGATCTTATCATTTCATATTGTACATCAAGACTTAATTGTCTTTGAAACCAGTAGCACAAGATATGTTTGATGTACAACTAGGCCTATTAAATGCAGTTCCTTTCCCACAAAAAATGTGATGTTAACTGCACTTTTCTGTATTTTGATTATTTGTTAATGAACCCCATCTTGCAGGTATACTTGATGATGATCCAAAATGGTTCATTTACACTCATCATGCCCTGGTTTGTGACCACACTCATGATCAGTTCATATGCAATTTGTATTGTCCAATAGTAAGCAGTATACACCATGCCTGAGATGTGCACTTATTTTGTATAGTCGCATTATGGCACAATATCACCAGGATACAAAATCCACTTCAGTGTAGCCTATTGTCTTAGAACATCATTTTTTCCTCCAGTTGTACACAATAGATAATTGTTTTCTAAAACATAGTCTTCAATGAACACATTTAGAACAGTTATAAACAGAAGATGGTATTAGCTTGTCATGCAGCTTGTCAATGTTTCATAGCTTTAAAAGGTACTTACAATCAGTGTTACGGCATACCCAGTCAGTACTGTAAGATGGATGCATAAATAGGTACGTTAGTTGGTAATTCTATGATTTTCCCACTTCCTCATGGTAGTACCAAATACAACTGATAGATTTTTTCTTCTTTTTATAGTAATGCTAACTCATGGAAGTTCTAGGTTCAGGAAACAAAATGTGTGCTGGAATTGGCACTGCTCGAGCTTAGCTGCCAGCTATAGTTCATATAAAAGTAACGCTCAGAACTCAGGAGAAATATTCAGAGAACAGAGCAAATTGTATATGGTAAGTGCCTGAAAGTACCCACTAACCCCAGCACGTTAACCCTTCTGGTGTTCCTCAGGGGTGGGTCTCAGAGACAGAAAAAATGTGCACTGTTCACAGAATATTTTCTATGAGTGCTGAATGTTTTTTTTTTTTTGTATAACTCATGAAGTCCCTCTTAATCAGTTCCAGCTGAGTGGTATGTCTGTTTGTGGTCACCCTCTGTTGCCTGCACTTACATAGTTACTTTACTAATTTTACCTCAGCCACATTTTTATTATCAGTAAATAAATAACACAAAATGGGTCTTCATCGATAGATATTACTGAATTAATTGCCATGGCACAGTATGCGTGTAAATTTCATTTTTCAAATGAACTTGTCTCTGTTAAATACACACTTCATCACAATGGAGTAGTATGAATGGAAGAGTTATTGACTTGATCAATACATGAATCATCAGTCAACGGAGAAGCATACAATGTATTAGAACTTCTTGTTTTGATTGTCACTCTCACCTCACCCCATTCATACCTAATCAAATTTCCATGGAAATTATTTTTATCTTCAAATTAATGGTACGCTTGATTCAAGAAGCTATGTTTCTTTCCCCATCACCCATGAGGTAAGCATATCTATCCACCATCAGTGTTTTAATTGTTTTTATCTAAGAAACCCACAGAAGAGCAACCAAGATGAATGATTTCAATCAACAACTGTTAGAAAATAAATGTGAGAGACCAAAAGTGTTTTCCTTTTGGCATTTGCAGCATACAGATACACTAACATAGTAAATCAGGTATTGATTCCACATATACAGTATGAAAGCAGAATAATAATACAAAATCCACACTGTTACTAAAATATTGCAGACATTGCAGCACCCATGCCACTATAGTACTATACTAAAAGTATTAATACAAGACACTGGATTTAAAAGACAGTATGTTAAATTGTATGTTTCATGCTTAACCCAACTCATAAACATAACAGACACAGTTTCCTGTCACCCTTAAATGATCAGCTGTCATGTCTGAGCTCTGTTCCTGACTGTGAAATAATCTCTGTGCCCTCTTCTGTGTCCATTGCATATTGTTGTCATAGAAATCATGCAGGTGTCATAGTTACTGTTACATTGAAATAAAAAGAGATGTGCTGTATTTTGTCGGCTTCTTAAAAAAATGGCATTGCTTATGTATGTCAGTAATTAGATTTCTTGATTATAACAGGCTTCATTATACAGTATAATGCTTACGATAAAATCAAGAGCAAATACTTAAAAAGCTGTCTGATTCACAAGTTAGCGTGTGTTTGCCAACTGTATACTATCTAATAATCATGCTGTAAGCAGTCATTGTTATTGTTGTTGAAAATCAATAAACTGACTAACTGCAACAATTTATGGAGATTGATTTTATTTGGTTCAGGTGAGTTTTAGGCTCACTCTGCAAGTACTATACAGCACATTAATTCAGGTCAATAAAGGGAGTCTCTGTCATACAGTCTGTCATTGAGACAGTAATACAGACTTCACTATCTGGGTGTTTATCAGTCAGTGACAAAATTTTATCTTGATGTTAGACAGTACAAAGGAGTTTTGATTTTGTAGACACATTTCCTTCACAGTGTTAATTGCTGATGACAGCAATAAGACAGATGTACTGCCATTCACATCTTGTAATTTTATGTTGTGTGCAACTGTGATGTTGATTTGTCTACAAAATCAAAACTCTGGTACTGTCTGATAGCAAGATAACATCTTGAGTTATGCTTTCTTAATTTAGTATAAAAGAAGATCATATTGTGACTTAGTGATCATTGTCACTGATTGATAAACAGCTGCCTTCACAAAGTCTGTCTCACTGTCTCAATGACATTGACTTTGTGGCAGCAGGGATGTTAAAATTATAAAATAAAAATAAGAACGGGACAAGCAAGAGAATAAAGCACATGATCTTTAAGCAGTTACTGAAGATTGGTTGTTTTAAAGGCAAAAGCAGAAGCCTCAGTATAAATGTTTGATGATTACCAATTACCATTTATGACAAAGAAAATATGGAACATTAAAGCACATTAGATTTATGTTTACTTATCCTGATATTTAATGCTTGCAAAAAACTAAGGGCTTTTTCTTTAGATAGGAGCACGTCATTTCTTACCTGCAGTTCCTTGAGACTCATTACTCCAGTGTCCACAATGGGGTTTTGAAGATGTTTTTATATAGAATATTTGTTGATAATAGTGTTGCAGAAATTGGGTATTATGATTCTTTTTTAGCTATTTAAAATAAAAACTATGCACATCTGCATTGACTAAACTATAGGAGTCTGCTTCTATAAGAACCTGAATTGAAATGGAAACTGAATGAAAGATGGGAAACTCTATGGACATGTCTATATCTGTGGGTACATAGTGATTTGCTATTGTGTGGAAGGTATATTTCATACTAATATACTAATTGCCAGCAGATTAGGCCTTACGGTCTATCGAGTCTGCTCGAATCTCAGATCCCTAGTTGGGTGCGAGGCCCTCCCCACCTTGTGTTCCAGAAACCCCTATAATCCATCCCCACCCCCTGGGCCAGGCCGTCATCTGATACATCCACTTTCTGTGTCAGTCCCACCTCTCTTCATTAGTTAATTTCTGCCAGATTATTTAGAAGGTTGTGGTCACACGTCTAGGTCTCCAAGAAAAATATTTAGCCTGTGATTTGCAGCTGGGCTATCTTTACTTCACGTGACACCAGTATTGGGGAGGTGAGACTGGTGGGACTTTGAGACATGGGTGGGCCAAGCCATCAATTAGGATGCTTTTTGCTTCAACAGTTTACCTGATGTAACTGGGGAGGGACTACAAATCAAACTGCTGCAGCATGCCTAAAACTGAAAATAACTTGCTGCAGCAGCCATGCGTGTGGCACAAAATGTTCTATTAAATAAAGCCTGAAAACTCTTTATATAGTTAGTTCGCTGCTCCAGATGATGTTTACCTAGTCCAGGTATCTAATGCCTGAAGACACGGGCATAACTCTTCTATTTGTTTACCATGCACTGCTAAATGTCAAGCTTTCTGGCAGGTTCAGTGAATGTCTTAACTTCTAAAACCTGGAAAAATGAATACTATTCTAAAAACAGTCTGAAGAAATGGTAGATGGATAAGAGGTTATAATGTTCACAAAATTCCACTACTAATAATGTGACCTGGCAGGCATAAGAATTTTCACAGATTTAATTGCAGTTGCCTCTCAGGCTCAAACCACCTTAGGCATATCACATCATCTTCTTCAAATAAAAAGTAACAGAGCTCACAGTGGTCTCCACATGGAAGTGTAATGCATTCTTCTGGCAAGTTTAGTCCTGGCTTTATTTACTTATTGGTTAAAGTTTGCTCCCAACAGGGAAGCAGGATGGGCCCATGGCAGACAATAACTGTCTGAAGTTACTAGCTCAGATGTTAAAAAAGAAAGACTATTCGAAATGTTTCCAAAAGTACATGACTTTTTTCTGGCTTAGGAAGCAAATACAGCAGATACACACAGCGACTGCACGGTGCAAGAACCCTTCACGCTTAGCTCTAAATACTTTGTTATGGGTTTCATGACTACATTGTAGAGACTGTAAGCACAAAATAATGCCAAGCATTAATGTTACAGACTTATTCTTCTTTAGAAAAGGTATTTTTCTCTAAGCTACTTATTCGACCAGCTTCCTGGGTGTCTATCATTAATTTTGAAGATGTGCCCTATGTCCCAGATTTTGGTCATTTTACCCTAATTTTTTAAGCCTTGTCCCTGATTTATGAGGCAGGAGATTGAGAGGTATGGGTCACAAAGATGTGGAAGACAAAGATTTTACAAGTACAGATGAAATGAGGTGATGTAATGCCCTTCAAAAACCTGTTGCTTTTATTTTATGCTTGCCCACCAGGTAAACTTCATTTCTTCTGTACTTGTGTCATAGGTACTGATTCAAGTGCATAAGTGTTATAATTCTTTGAACACAACTTTCTGCCCTGTGCTATACTGCACATAAACACATGTTCAGAGCCTTTTCTATATGGCTGCCATTTGACAAGGTCATACTGTAAATTACTGTTAATGGTTCTCTTACTGTTTAAACAGTAAAACATTTTTGATACAAACTTGATGATACTGTATTATATGTCAGCAATCCCTCACCTTCCAAAGCCTGTGAACTGTTACAATCCAGATTCTCCATTCTGCAGCACAATCTACTTGACAAAAACTACTTCTAAATGCAAAAACAAAAGCTATGTTCTTTGCCACAAAGAGTTGCACTACCACTACCCCAGCATCCAACACCCTACATTTATCCACTTTACTTGAGAGAAACTTGAATTTGTTGATAACTTCAAATACCTTGGAGTCTGGATAGATAACAGGCTTGACTATTCTGTCCATATTGAAGAGCTACTTAAAAGCTAAGACAGAGGCTCGGACTATTTTTTAGAATAAAACATTACCTAAACAGTGATTCCAAAAAGGTTAATTCAGGCCTCATTCCTATCCCTCATTGATTATGCTGATTTTCTCTACTGCCATTGTTCAAGTCATCTCTTACATAAACTGGACACCCTGTATCACAGGTCCATAAGATTTATTACTGACCTTCCCTCCAGCACCCATCATTGCTCCCTTTATATGGCAGTCAACTGGACATCATTGCAACACAGAAGAAATAGGAATGCTGTTATCTGGATATTCAAAGCGTTAACAGGCAAACTACCGATCTATATCACTGATTGCTTTACCCAAATTACAGCTAGGCCATACACCTTAAGGATCAGTAAATTCATCATATTAAAGGTCCCAATACCTGCACCCGGTATGGGAGGCTGCTTTCAGCTATTCCTTAGCAGTTGCATGGAACTCTCTCCAAAATCCATGAAGCTAGATAGCCTACTACCTCTGGCATCCTTCAAAAGATTGTTCTCCGCCCTTTTCCAGAGCTCTGCAATTGCTTTTTATAAAGCCTAATCCCCTACCTATCTGACCCACCTTCCTTTTCCATCCATTATATTAATTCAATTTCTTTCTTCGAATCACCTATTATATTCTCATAAAAACTGGTTAGACCATATTATTTATATTTTATGACTGCTATACCCTTTGTCCCCTTTTTTCCTACAGGCTAAATGGTTCTACTGTTACTTGTATATATGTAAATTGTTGTATATAATCATTTCATGCCATTGTATTGCTATTTATTCTATTCTTGTCTATGTAATAATACTTGTATCCTCATTTGTATGACCACTCAGGTCCATCTTGTAAATGAGCTTTGCTCAATGATGTTCGCCTGAATAAGTAAAGATTTTGATTGATTGATTGATTGAACTTACAAATCTAGATACATTGTTGCATGATGTTTTCTTCTCATACAGAACTGTTTGCAACAATTTGCTACAATATGCTCTATTACCTTTCTGCACCTAACCACTTTTTATTTATTTATTTTGTTCTTTTTACCCTCACTCAGGAGGTAGCCTGTTAGGCCTTTCAAACTCACTGGTCCAAGAAACAAAGCAAGTTGGGGAGGGATAGACTAATGCCATCACACCTATTGTCCTGTCCTTAATAGCAGTAATTGTGTGTTGAGAAAGGACTGCCAGTTACCATATCAACAGGAGCTCTTGGTATATGTTGAGTGGGGGATAGGTTACTTTGTGATTGGCAGTTAGCACCAACTTCCTACAACCTCCTTCCTCACAGAACCCACAGAAATAAAGTCCATTCTGGACTGAGGCCCTGTGGTGGAGCAGCTTGCTCTTGTTTGGTCACAAAGGGTATGAATGAAATACTGCTGTGATCCTCTGGTGACACTAGACTGTCAAACAAGCAGCCAATCAGGTTTCACTATAGGAGCACTTCATGATTTCATTCATACCTCTTGTGAATGAGGAGTGTCAGGGATTTTGCATTGTGGTGACTAGCTAACAGAAACTTAGCTGGAACATCAGAGCACTTTATTTCTTTGTAATTTCAAATCCCACCACAACAACAGCACCAATGTAAACTACACATATATTGTTTTTAAATGTATCATCATCCAGTTACCCAGTCCATCTCACACTTTGACTTCAAACAATACAGTAGGTAAAGAAAACAACAATAATAAATTAAATTCCATCAATCATATCCCATACTGTAAAACTATTTTTATTTTGTCAGACATGTTATAAACTTTATGTAAATGAAGAACATTGCTGAAGAAACATAATTGTTTAAATACTGTAAGAACATGTATGGAGACTGCTCTTACTAAATAAAAAGCTACTCAAGAATGTGTTATTAAATTTACAGATATGATTCTTCTGCAATGTTCCTTCATTTACACAGAGTTCATAGCATGTCTGACAAACCCCAGTGCTAGAACAGTTTTACAGCAGGAGTAGGAATATGAAGGAATTTAATTTATTATTTTCTTTACTCACTGTATTGTTTGAAAGCAAAGTGTGAAATTGATTTTTAAGCAGTAGTAGAAAACCATTCTAGCACGTTGTAAGATTATGCCCAAGAGAAAAGAAAAGGGGTTACAAATTGAGGAGTGTGTCACATTTGTCACACCTCGCCTGCATCTAAAAGTGAACTCTGCACCGCCATATAGTATTTGGACCTTGTTAGGCACTGATCTATCCAGTTGCTAATAGCAGCTTACTGTTTCTAATGATCTAAGATAAATTACCTTTGTACGACTAAATTGCACCAGTTTTCTATGTTGTCATTTTTATTTTGCTTGATGGTGTGTCCCTCATTATGAGATCCAATGTCTCAAATTCATGCCTTCACATTTCTATTTTAAAAAGCTTGAGCCGTAATTGAAAGACATGGCACTGTTGCTCAGAACTGATTTAATCTTTTACCAGTCCTTTTAATGTCTTTATAAGTGACATTGCAGAGGGACTGGAAGGAAAGTATGCCTCTTTGCAGATGACACAAATATCTGCAACAGGGTTGATACACATGGAGGCGTGGAAAGGATGAGAAGGGAATTGGCAAGGTTGGAGGAATGGTCAGAAGTATGGTAGCTTGATTCATTGCAAAGAAGTGCAAAATAATGCACCTGGGACACAAAACCCAGGGAAGATTACACAATGGGGGGTAGTAACAACAACAAAATGGAAAGGGACTGGGGGTAGTCATATCAGATGACCTTAAGTTTAGCAAGCAATGTGAGAAGGCATTAGGGAGGGCTGGGGGACATTGGGATGTATAGGAGAGGCATCACCAGCAGAAAACAGGAAGTTGTTATCCTCTGTACAGATAGTTGGTGAGACCCCATCAGGAGTTCTGCATCCAGTTCTGGTGACTCCATCTCCACAAGGACATAGGCAGGATGGAGGCAGTTGAGGGAGCATAACTAAAATGGTGCAGGGTCTGCAAGAGAAGCCATATGAGGAGAGACTAAAGGAGCTTAATATGTATACTCTTGAGGAAAGGAGGGAGAGGGGTACATGTCAGAAACTTTTAAATACCTAAGTGGAATCAACAAAGTCCAAGAGGGTAGCATCTTTCAGAAAACAGATGTGCAGGAACAAGAGGACACAATTTGAAGATGGAGAGGTTCAGGGGCAATGTGAGGAAGTATTTTTCACAGAGAGGGTGGTGGACACATGAAACAGCCTTCCTGAGGAGGTTGTGAGATCTAAAACTGTGAGAGATTTCAAGAATGCATGGGACAGACATAAGGCAATTTTTTGGGCTGTTGGTTAACTAGGATCTGCAGCTTATCCTGTAGGTAAGGAAATGGGTGACTAGGTGGGCCAAGTGGTCCTTATCTGCCGCCAAAGTCTATGTTTCTATGTTTAACCTGTTTAGAGTTACTTATTCACTATACTGGTCACCATCATCATACACTAATAGATTCTGGGGTTCCATGTGGAGTGGTGCAAGCTACTGTAAATAAATTCAGTAGCAGATGATGATGATGGAATCATGGAGCTAGTGTAACAATGGTAAAGAATGGCATGAAAATAAGATCCACAATGAAAGGAAGGGCATTTCCATGGAGAAGTTTATAAACAATTTGTATAGCGGACATAGGTGCTTGTGCAACAATGGTAAAGTGGATAACAGTGCTGTGGCTTTTAGGACAGCATCTCCTCTGCACAAAGGAGGTGTGTGCTGGGTTCACCACAGTGAATATGTACCATTATCCACTTTACCATTGTTGCACATTTTGAACCTTATTTTATGCCATTGTTGAACTAGCTCCTCATAATGAGGGACACACCAGCAAACTAAAATAATAGATAACCACATAAAACTGTAGGTGCAATTTTTCTGTGCACAGTTAATATATTTTTCTCTCATGTGACATGGCACCCTTTCAAGAGCACAGCTACCTAAGCATAGCTTTGATTGATTTATTTATTTGTCCATGTACAGGTGAACAATCACCTGACTTAATGTGCAGGAGAAGGCAATGGGCAATAGGAAAAACACAAAGATTTCACTAAGTTTAAATTCAACTATACTACTGTCTAGAAACTACGAGGGTAATTTAAGAAGTACATTTTAGATACTAGGCTGTAATGAGCAGAGCTTGAGTCTACTACACCTTCAGATATAAGTGATGCATCTCCTTTACAAGTGCAGTGGACTAAGAGCATTTGGGAACATTTGTTTTAGTTTTAAATGCAGCATCTTTTTATTTTGAGTATACCTCCTGTAATGATAAAACAAATAAGTAAAAGTGAACTAAATTCATGGGAATGATGTGTCAGGAGGTCTAAACCTCACTCTCAGATTCTTAGTATTGGGAATGCAAGGAATCACAGGTACATTGCATAAGAGTAATAAACTTGTTTATTACTACCAAAAGGATAAATCACAGTTGCCCTAAGCAGTTCTGACCGTCTCGAACTGGGGCCAATGCTAAGCGTTCCCTATACCTCAAGGTTTCTTTGTGTCTCTTGGGGTCTCCGAGGTATAAGACTCAGTGTCTCACATTATATACCTATGATAATTACTATGGTTACTGTAAGATAGAAACATGTCTAGTTACAGAGATGAGCCCTATTGCTAAATTAGAGGTGACTCCACAGTCCAAGATAACATTATACAATTTTGTTGGAGTCATCACTTTGTGAAACAAAAGTACAGTGTACAGAGTCTTACACAAATCAGTATAGTAGTACAAATCACCAAAAGATGGCAATGCCAACTTATATATCATAATCATTATAAGTACACATATGTCCTAATCATCTTGTAAGCAAGAAATACACAGAAAATGTATAGAAAATATATATGTATTAGCAAGCAAAGCGTATAACAATAATATGCATACATATCCTGACATCTACTGTTGTACAATAGATGCCCTTAGCCCTATATGTTAGTATAACATATACCTAAGCACTAACTGTCTAAGGTGCACCTCTGGGGTACCAATAAGGGTGCAGGGACCTCGTGTAACAGATGCATGTGCTTGATTTAAAATCCAACCTACATTATATAGAGTGGCTGATTTTATTTCACAGCAGGTATGAAATACAAATCAAATGGCATTTTAGTTATGCATAACACATATAATACATGAGACTGATAAGATATACTGAAGGTATTTCCTGTTTCCTCTATTTATAGAGTCTAAGAAGTTAAACTCAGAGGGTCCGATTTTAAAATGGGCTATGCATGTTGCATGGTGACTTGCACCAAACCCAGTGGCGCAAGTCACACCTTGCAACATGCATTACGCCGCTTGTGATTCTGAGAGGTGGCCTGTGCCATGGCGCTGGTGGCCTGCATGCAAGGGCATTCTGCCAGCCACAGCCCCTATGGCATGGTGGAAGGGGATTATGGTAGCAGCTGTGCCCTGTTCTGAAAGGGTGGCTGCCATAACCCACTTATGTGATTCTGAGACACACTACAGCACAGTGGTGTTAGACCAGCAGTTAGTTGGCCTACAGGGCATCCCCCATAGTGCCACAACATGCACACAGACATGTCCAATGGACACCCCCATCACATAGATGCCTCCCCCAACTCCGGGTACCACCCACTAGCACCCAGGCCTGTTTTCTCTGGCACCACCCTTGTGCACCTGCTACACTGCCATCCCCCATGGATCATGGGGGCTCATGGGCTTTTTCCATGGCTGGGAGGGTCTGGGCTAGTCATTGCTGTCAGCAGCTTGCAGCACCCAGGTCCATTGCACCATTCCTGTGGCGCAACCCTGTGGCTGCCGCAGTTGCAGGATGTAGTGCTGGGGACCCTGCCTTTTTGGAATAGGGTGCATGGTCCCTGGCATAGTAGCACATGTCACAACTCACAGATGCCTGGAAGTTGTGAAATGTATCTTTCAAATAGACCCAGAGATTTTAACTCTCAGGACTGAGATGTGTAACTATTATGAGGTTATCAGATAAGTGTTTAAAGCGGGGTTCCTGATTGTGACAGTGGACTTTTAAATCATTTAGATTCTTGTCCAGTCTGAAGTGAATCCATATCATTTTCCTAAAAAGGATAACCCAGGGAAGGCTATATGGCAATTATGATATGCTAGTGTTTCTGGATAGCTCTTCTCACTGAAATGGCCTGTGCAGTATATTTTGCCACAGAAGTGACTCTTTGATTGGTATTCTTGTTTTTGACCTAGGGATCAAAGTAGTCTCTTTTGCAGTATCTTTGCATTTAATATTCCTTACTGAGAGTTGATGTAGAATACCACAGATCCTGAAATAGAGTTTTTGGCTCATGCACTTGATGTATGGTGCTGTCTGTACATTTTTACACTGTTTGTTATTTTATTCACAAATAAATGCATTTTGGTATCCACCATGTGTGCCTATGTCTGTTCTCTCTGCCTATTTTATTATAGTTTCAATAGATATATCACACAAAAATATGTTTGTCAGTAAGCAGATTTCATTATATGGTGGCACAGTGTGAATCACCTCCCATTTCTTTCTTCTCACCACAAACCCACCCACCCCAAAGCACAATCATTCACTACATACAATATGTTCATTGCAGTATCTGGAATTATAATGTATAATGTATAATGAATGATAATGTACAGTAAGAAATTTGCACAGGTACAGTAAGGAGAAAAAATATCCGTGACTTGTGCAGGGTAAAACACACAGTAGCACTTCAGAAGACAATGGGCATGTTTTCCAGTAAGTTTTGCTTGCAAGATTAATAAACATAAATTTACATACAGTAATTTACATAAAAATGTATTTCACACCAAAATGAGGTTGAATTATAGGCATCTGGGAAAACATTTTAGAAGAAGAAGCTACTTTCCTTCTTTTACCCTTGTAACCAAGTTATACTTTTAATTACACCCTGCAAACCCATGTTTGTCAGCTGCTCCCTCCAGCTTTGAAGAAGGTGGTGACTCTGAAAATTATTTTTTTATTTGAGAAAGTTGGAGCAGGTGCAACTTTTGCCTACAGTATATGGATGTGGTAATGACATGCTGATCAGTACCCACCTTCCTGTGCCTGTTCAGACAGCAATCATTAGCAAGTTCATCTCAGACACTAGGAGACCAGGGCACCACTTAGACAATCTTACCTCCTACTGCTCACCCCTTCCCCAAAAGGCAGGATTCAGCAGCATGATCGAGTCTGGAAGACTCCTTTGAAAAGCATGGAGGGAGTCCCAGAATCCACTGGCAAACATGCTCCTCCAAGCACTAAAAACAATACGAGCATTTTAATGATTTATTTATTTTTCATTTTAAGAAAACATAACAAATGGGGTATCAAACACTTGTTTGGGATAAGTTGTTTGTACTGTAGGTTTCAAAGCTGCCAGTGGAATTTGAACCAAAGATGATGTTCCGATTGATGACTATGAAAGTGGACGGCATTGGTGATGAGAAGTTGGGCATAGTAGGTGGCTGGCTATGAGGCCAGAGTGTGTGTGTATGTGTGTAGGGGGATGCATGGTGGCTAGGACACTGCAAGTCAGTGGAGGATTAGCACTTTGATAAGCAACTAGTCCACCAGGTAAACAGATATTTAGAGGAACAGAACAAAATTTTGAAATAAGGAAGCCCACTGGAGTCGGTTGAGAGCATTAAATATTAAGTATCTATTCTTCCATGAATTGAATACATTAGAAGTTAATTATTGCTGGTTATATTTGCTATTTTAATGAAGCTATGGATACACATTAATAAAAATCTTGCCACACTTTATAAATGTAATTGGAGTCTTTGGTCTGTTTTCTGAAGTGGTGCTGACCTGAAACCCACTAAGTTATGTTTTGTGTTGTTGTAAGTTTATTACACTCCTGGGTATGTGCAGACAGAACTGAGTTATTAATAAGGTGTGAAACCCTTTTATCTGTTTTTGTTCCAAGTAAGTGGTTTATTAAAGATTTGTCTATCTATTATTCAGCAAGCAAAGACAGGATTTACCTTACAAGTGATGGGATAATGAACCCCGATGAGACCCAATGATAAGGAACAGCGAGGCAAAAGTGTCATGTAAATTTTCTTCCATTGATTTAAGTTGGGCAGACATATACTGGGGAGGTGGTGATGGGAGTTTGTACAAAACAAGGACATTTGCATATTTATTAAACTTACTGTCACATTACAGACAGAGAAGGGATGTTGGTGGTAGTGTGGGGGCGCTAAATGAATAGTTGCAGATAATCATATAGACAGAGCTGGAAGAATCAAACCCTATGGTAGCAAATTGTTGCATCATATCTTATCTAACCCATGCACTGGCTAGCACAACAAAAGCAATGCAATGAACAGTATCATGTACAGTATACAGTTTATGTTCTCAAAGGAAGTTAATGTTCTAAGGTAGCCTGAAACAAGATTAAAAATATAATCTTTATTCTCTTCATAGTCTGGAACCATATTTTACTTCTATTTCAAATGCAATCAATGTTTGCCTCAGTGGTTGTGCACAGAGGTTCTCAGTCTTTTAAATAGTTTTTGTTTTAATTGGTTCACACAACATAACCAGTTGGCCATCTTAGGGTAGCTGGTTCATTCCACTGGGGTGTCAAACAAACTAGGCATACTGATGAGTCCTGGCAGGACGAAACACGTGTCTATGTCTTCTGATGGCACACTTTGTAAACTGTGAGAGGCCTTTCGGCACCATGCATTTCTGCTTAAAGTTGAACCAGCATAATATTCTGTGGTGATTTGCCTATGCAGCCCATGTTGCTTTGCATTGTGGGGCAAGTGTGGTTTGCTTTTCATATATATATATATATATATATATATATAATATATATATATTCTATGCAAAAACTTTGTTAATGCATCATTTAGGGTTCTTCTACAGTGAAAAGAGAGGAAATTTGATTTTATGGTTCCCACCCTTGCACCCGCCCCCACCAACAGGCATCGGTGTGCATAGGATGTGAATTACAATTATTATTTTATACACATTGGGGGCCACTAGACTAGCAGGGATATAAAAAAACAATATTGATTAACATTGGGGGCCACTAGAGATCGTTATTAATTTTATTATGATGGGGCACTAGACTACCAGGAATATGTAAAACATGATTTATTTTATTCAGATGGTGCAGAAGGAAGCCCCTGAGCAAAACCCACCCTCATTTAAGTTTCTAGGGCATCCCTGGGATGAGAAAAAACATTTTAAATCTGGCCATCTAGTCCCTCACTCGCGATGCGATTGTGCTCAAAGAATCTCGCGATCAAAGAATTTGCATGCTCTTTATCAAAGATCGTTAGTGAGCCATGAACTAAGATTTTAAAAGCTCAGAACTCTATTTTTAGACCTATTTTGATCAAACCAAAGGCATGGCTTGATACAGCAGAGCCCCTGAGTAAAACCCATCGAAGTTTTACTTCAGAAGTGACCCGAGCCAAGATATTTGTGTTTTTACAATCAGAAAATAAAAACAAAATGGCAGACCTCACAATCAAAGAATTTTGAAAATCCTTGGGGACAAAGATTCTTGAACTGTGAGGCTGCAAATTCTTTGATCACCAGGTGGGATGAGATGGCCAGAACCCCATTCTTTGATCATAAAACATACATATAAATTTTCCCATTGACTTATAATGGGAATTTAAAAGTGTATAACTTTTGAATGCCTTAATATTTTTCACCAAACAAAAATGGCATGTTCAGCCTCCAAGGCTCTTTCAAATGAGCCATCTTGTAGAGTGGCATACTACACAATGGGCCATACACGATCATTATTAAGAATGTCAAAAGGCGCTTCCAAAAATCGATAATTTTGCATTTTTCAGCACTTTTGTACACAAAGACCAGCATTCTGACAGAAACACAATTTGGCAAATCAAGAGATCTGGTTCACCCCAATGCCTGTACCAAATTTCAGGCAAATCCATTGAACAGGTCCAAAGTTGTTAACGTCAAACCTTTGACTTTAGTATGTAACTGGCCACTCAACCTAACTATAGTGGCGTAACTGTGCTTATAATATATATATATATATATATATATGCAATAGGTGTGATATAAACAGAGTGTGATAAATCCATTTGTCTGAGTCACTGTGTGTATAAATTTATTTATACTGATTACCCTTACTTTAATAAACTACTGGGGGTGTAATGAGTTATCGGGGCATTACCATGGCTGGACTGGTTTGTGAGTGGGTAAATCCTCCCCAGCCATGGTAAATCCTCCGATAATCCACATCCCTGAGTGGCTCATTGCGATTATACTTTTGTTGTTTTTATTTTTTATGACAAAAAATAAAGTTTAATAAAGTTTTTAGAGTTTTAATTATTTTATTAATTTTCTTATGCCATGAGAAAAAGAGTTCTCTGTTGCCAGGTGGAAAGTTTCTGTTTATGTGTGCTGCACTATTGGGGTGCTGTCGCACAATACAGTGTGTGGTTTTGGTTAGGTTTGTGGTGCGAACTGCTTCTGTGTTCTCTGAAGCAGTAGGAAGTGACTGGGTTGTGTTTTCCTTCAATATATATATATATTTTTAAATGGAGGCTGCTACATTAATGAGGTGAGACACTGAGTGGACTGGAGACAGAGCTAGTGTAGAGCAGGGTCTCATGGCATGATGGAGGGCAGACCACACAGGAGTGGAGACGGAGACTGAAGTGAGGTGGGTGCACTTTTGGTGGTTATGGTGAAAATCCATGCTGGTCTATATTTTTTAAATGCAGATTCACTTTCTTGGGGTTTGTACTGGATGCGCTATGCTTTTGGTGAGTTGGACGTGATGGGAGTCGGAGACTGCCACTCCAGCACATTCCAACATGGCAGATCTGCAGTTTGATTTCCAGGTCGGATGATTTTAAGAGATGGCGTAGGCTGGCACCTTTTGCTGTGATTATCACAGAATTTACAATGGAGTGTCAGCCAGCCTATTGTTCTCATTGGTCAGTGTCAGAGGTCCATGGTATAATCATTTATACACACAGTTTCTATGTCACAAATCTGTTCAGAATTCATTTAGAATGTTTGGCCTCAGAAGCAGTACTAACCAAATTCAAATGGGAATAACTTTAAAATGAAAAAAGATAGCATGGTACTGTGAGCACAAAATTGTTCAGCACAACATTATCTACAAAACGAGTGGTGTTTCAGTAATAGATACCTAATATTTTTTATAATTAGTAAAAACAGAAGAAAATGTAATTTTTGTTCCCTTTTGACAAACAAATGTGAATAACTTTAAAACAAAAATGATAGCATGGTACTGTGAGCATGAAAAATGTTCAGCACAAAATATATACAAAATGAGTGGTGATTCATTTATAGATAGCTTTAGTTATTTTTATAATTGGCAAAAAACAGCATAACATTCAATTTATTTTCTTTTACCTTTTTGACCAACAAATGTGAATAACTTTAAAATGAAAAAGGTAGCATAGTACTGTGAGCATGACATTTGTTCAGCAAGAAGTTTTCAAAATGAGTGGTATTTCATGTAATAGCAACCACTACGCTAGGCGGACATACTCTAGAAAGTTAACCAAAACTCCCTGAAATTATCATTTAAAATAAAGATGAACAGTCAAAATCAAATGTTCCTGCACTGATAGAAAGCATCCCTATTGTATAAATGAATATACAATGGTAGGAACTGTCAGATAAACGATTTATCTACACTTGTGTTGTTGACCTCGGACACCTCACTCATGGCTTACACCACTAGTGAGGTTACCCAAGGTCAAAAGCACTTGTGTTGATAAATCATTTATCTGACAGCTCAGCACTGTATATCCCTTTATATACAAATAGAATAATAGATAGGTTCTGGTAGTTATATAGTAATTCATCGAGTTCTGGGGACAGAAAACCCTCGAGCGAAGTCGAGAGGTCCTATGTGTCCCAGAACCTCAAGATGGAATTACTACCTTGTTATGCCAGAATCAGTTTGTTATCTTTTATTATATGGATACGAGGTGAATTTCAGACCATCATTTGAACAGTGCAGTCAGCCGGTTCACATGTGTGTGTTGGCAGGGTTCCCCAGTGCTGTGGGCTTCATTTAGCACTGCCTTTTTTAAACTGTTTGTCAGCAGAAGTATCGAGCAGCAGAGGAGCCGTGGACAGAGTCGAATTTTCATAATGACAAAATTGTTTTGAAAACTAAAGAAAAGCAGTTTGCTGCTCCAGACCATTCACTCGGTAGCGAGCGAGCAAGGCTGCCATGTTTTTCGGTTCGTTGTGCCCACCCACAGAGCAACAGCGGCCAATCACAAGGCGTGCTTTCTTAGATGGCAGGGATAGACTTTGCGCGATCGCTCTTCAGCTCTTGATAATGTATCGTTCGGGTGCCGAACGATACTATTACAGCAACTCGTAACGATAGTATTATCACTTAGAACAGTAGCATTATCGCCCAGGAGCCGATGGCATTACAAGAATTTTTGTATGCTTTTCAACCTATTATTTCAACAACCAATCTATATATATATATATATATATATATATATATATATATATATGTAACCCTTGTTACCCGGGTTACTAGAATCCCAGTAAGACCTAGTGGTAGGCAGGAAGGCAGCTTGTGAAACTCCGTTAAATGGGTTTCACACTGTCTCACTCTGTTCTCAGTCACAGCTGAGACTTGAGAGATGACATCACCATAGAACTGTTGCAGCTGCATAGACACATTGGAATCTGCAGCTCAGGGAGTGAGTTAGAACTTTGGGAGTTTTCAAAGTCATTCTTCTGTTTGGGGTCAAGGAAGAAGGAAGTCTTCTGTTTGTCTTAAAGCAAGAAGGAAGTGTGTTCTGTTTACCTTTTTGAAAGTGGTGGAGACCGCTGTCCAGGTCTCAGTGCCCTCCCGGGGTAGTGGAAGAAAAGTCCTCTGTGGATTCCAGGGGCAATCCCTATTTCCACTATGAAGAAAACTGCCTGTTTACAGTTTCTGTTCTTGTATAACAGTGAAAGAAGTGGTACTTCGCCTGTGGGGCACCTGCAATGAAAGGGTGAGTGTTGTGCTCTATTGGAGGGCAAACAAAATGTTTTCTTCAGTTTGGAAATTATGAAGAAAAAGCTGGGATGTGCACTACTATTTGGGAGGCCTATTGTACTAGGACAAACAAATGGAGTAGTTAAAGTTTAAAGTCTGAATGGTTTCAAGTACTGTTGTAGAGGGGGTGCTTTAGGTCATCCACCATTCAATCTACATTTTAAAGTTCTAAGTTTCTGTTTGTCCAGAGAAATGGGCGGGTATGGGCTGTGGGAGCTGGAGTGGAACACCCCCATCTTTAGTAACCAGGTCCACCTCTACGGATTTCTACTGTGAATTGCTACTTGCCTCATGCACTTGGCCAGTGATGAGGTAGGTACCAGACGGGTCACAACTTGAAAATCTCTAGAGTCACAGACTCCTAACTGGTGTGGGGAGCCACAGATGGGAAAATATACTCCTTGTTTGATGGGAGTCTCCTGTTTGATGGGAGTTCGAAGAAGTAAGAAATCAAATCTCTTTAAGAGTCGCAGACTCTAAGTGGTGTGGAGAGCCACAGCTTGGGAAAATATACTCCTTTGTGTGATGGGAGTCTCTCAAGTGAAGTTGGGTTCATTCTTCAAATGGACCGTCAGTTAAAGTGTGCGGCAGAGGCGGGCCAGTCGGGTAATGTATCCAAAAGCGCATGGAAGTCCGGGCTGAGTGCCTGGTGGGTCCAGAGCCAGACCATGGTAGAAATGTGTTCATTCTTCAAGTGGACCGCCTTGTAGTCTCTAATCTGCATATACAGTGAATGTAGCCCTTGGGGGACCATCTATGCTTTGTCATGTCGGCTAGTTTATGAATAAAGCCACACTGAAAAATCCCAATCCTGGTTCTGACATTACAGTTATTGCTTCCTGTAGTTGGATTTACTTGGGTGCCCCTGTGCAGAGTAGCCAAACCTAGGTCCCTGTGCCAGGTAACCTCATCCTCCCTGAACCCAAGTCCCCACCAGGTATTGCTGCCAATGCCAACATCATGCCACCTGTTGTTTAGTAAAAGGCAGGGTGAGGGGTTACAAAAATGGAGGCACCACTTTGGATTTGTTCGGGAAGGAAGGTGCTTGGCAAATGGGCTAGCCTTTTGGCTATCTGGCAGTCTGTGGCCCAAAAGCTGAAGCAATTTCCTAGTGTGTTGCTGTGTGCTGTGAGTCTTGTGCTGCTTTTTAAAAATGCCAACTGTTTACCAAGGAGCTGTAAAGCCAAAGAGTGTGCCTCGTCCTGCATCATAAAAATTGTTTAACATTTCTGTCAGCTTTTAAACTGAATTTCTGTGAAGGAAAGTGTGGAAAACTAGGGATAGCAACAGAGAAATATGCCCTGGATGTTGGAAATGCTTTCTGTGCAAAGTTAGAGACTGCAGAGTTAATGGCAATGTTACATGGTTGAAGCGAGGCTCCCATCGTGGAGTCAGTTGAAAAAAAAGTGCATTTACAGTTTAAATTTGACTGCTCGGCGATCGCCATGAGGAGACGAGCCTCGCGAGGAAGAAGAGGCTCTTTGCATGGCATCGTGTGGTTGGTCAGTTTGCCATTAGTCCCGCCTCAGCCAGCTCTTCTGTGACTGCTTCAGCATTCGAGAGAGACAGAGTAGTGCGTGTACTGGCAGTGGAGGGCGTCATGAAGGATTCAAGCACTGTAAACATTCAAAATGTGACTTTCTAGTTTAAAATCGGGCTCAACCCGCAATCGATCGTGGAGTTAGTGAATTTTGTGGTTAAAACGACAATTTGGAGACTGCCCGCCCGTTTGCATACAGAGGCTTTCAAAATCTGGCTGCAGGCCGTTTACCCATCGCAGCAAGTTGCTACAATAACAGTGAGTAAACAATTTAAAACTGCTCAAACAGTGATTTTCAGAAAATGCCATATAAAATGTGTATGCAGCTGTATAGTCGCTTGCAAGTAGCGACTGTGTGATGTCCTGCTAGCAAGTGCAAGTCTGTAAAGCCATTAAATGTGTGCATGGAAGTGAAAATAGCCTCAGTTTAAAGTTTGCAGCCAGAGAGACTGTGGGTTGTAAAAAGTGCAACACTAATAGAAGCAGGCAATCCTGAGCTGAAACCTGAAGTTTTAAGAGACTGTAATTAAATGAATGTTGCCAGCATGTGAAAAGTCCAAGGAAAATCCTGTAAATGTGTGAAAAGCCAGATCAGAGCAAGTTGTGCAGTTTGAGTAAAAGTTAACAGTAGCTGATGTAAATTGGGTGCGCGGTGGCTTGACCAGAGTCTAAATGTTGATGTACAGGAGTGCTGCCGCCACCATTACAGGGTGGGGGTAGTAAAGTAAACACAGCAGCAGAGGAGCCATTTTAAAGCTACAGAGTGTGTTCATTAAAGTGGGACTTTCAGTTACAGTGAACTTTTGTTTATTTTCTGCAGTTATGGCCTCAGGACCAGCTCGTTACCTGGATCATGCCGGGTTGCAGTAACAGCAGCAGTAAATAGACTGAGAGATATTGAAAATGGTGCTATGGAGGGCGACTCCTCCTGATGTGGCAATTCCTAATTATCCAGTGCGTGTATGCCAGATGTGTTTGAGTGCTGGAAGGGATGTCTTTATGATTCCTCACTGTGCTGGATGTCTACAAAATATGGCTTGTATAAAGTGCTCCAATTGTTTGGCTCCCACATGGACAAAAATTCAAGAATCTGCAGTTGGCAGACACAGCATCAGGCGGAACCTGTGGAGGAAGGTTCCTCAGGGGAGTGTGGCACAAAGCTAGAGGGTGCAGAATTAGAGACTGAATCTGAAATTGAAGTTTTGGATGCTGGATCTCAGAAGGAAAGTTCAGATAAAGCATCAATAGACCCTGGGTGGGATAGCCCAAGTCTCTTAGATGAAGATGAGATGCGGAGGCCTTTGAATGGGAGGTGTCGACCTCCTCTCCTAGTAATGAATGGATATTCTCAGGGGTGAGAATGACTGCTCACTCCTGGGCTCAGATCCTCAGTGAAGAGGAAGATGAGGGGAACCTATGTGGCCTTGTGAGAAAGGAACGGGTACACAGCCTCAAGATCTTGCCTCGAGGAATGTGTTAAAGAAGGTGATGATGCCACTGCCCTGGCTTTACAAGAAGAAGAAGTCAGGATCCATTTTAATTTCTTTGAAGATGAGTTGGCAGAACCAGGACTGGCTACCTCCAAGCCAGGCCAGCAGTCTCAGATTGACCAAAGCAAGTAAGAGGAGAGACTGGTTCATAGAAAGGCCAATGAAATCTATGGTATGACCTTTCCTATCTTTCCTCGGAGAGTCTGGGAGGAGATTGAGGACTGCAGGAAATCCTGGATCTGGGATGAAGCAATGAAACATGTGCATCCTGGGGCCAACCAGCATGTAAAGAATAGACTGTTCCATGAAAAGTATACACAGTCAAAGAGAGGCAGGACACTGTTTATGGACAGAGTGAGAATAGTGGACGGAGAGGGACGTGAAGTCTCCCACTGTGTGAGTTATGTGCACCCAGATGGGGTAATAATTCAAGCCCTTGACCCCAGTACTATTGGCCTCAGTGCAAGGACCTCCCAGTAATTAAGCCCATGCCTACAAAATGGAGAGCCAAGCAGTGGTAGTCAATACTGCCACACTAGACTGTGAAGTGCCCTTTATTGATCCACCAATATGAATAACCAAGGACTCAGGTGCTCCACAACTCTTCAGTCTACAGTGTACTGTCCTGTTCAGCAACGTCTACTGGCCCACCAGATGACTTCAGATCCAGAGAGGAACCAACCCAGCTGTTTCCTGTTCATCACCTGGTAATCGGATGACGCCGGACCAGCTGTTTTCTTTTGTTCCTGTTCAAAGGTTCCTTCTCCAGAGATGACATCAGCCCAGCTGTTTCCAGATGTGCACGCCTGTGGTTCCAGGAAGATGTCCGCCCAGCTGTATCAGAAGAAATGCTGCCAGGGAGAGTCTTCGCAGGGACAAGGTTGGTGCCGTTGGTATACTACAAATGGTTGGTAAGTCTGAAAACCACTTTTTCTATCTTTATGACATTGCAGTACACACCCTACACTACAGACTTCAAAAATGTGTGAACTGTTCGAAAGACTCTCCTTCGGGACTTTGGTCTTCTAGAACTGTGTTTTGTGGGACTCTGGCCCAGGAGAGACTCTTTATTGGACTAGCCTTCTGGCATTGTGGTCACTAGTTGGGACTTTTAGGGCACTCCATCCCCCCAAATGTGTATTGTAAATAACGTCATTACTGTACTCTAATGTAAATACTGTTTTTCTCCTTTTTCTAAAAAATTCTTTTTGAGATTGTTCAGTGTTTTTGTATGGTAGGGTGGTTGTTGTTGTTGTTTAGATAGACTGTGCATGCAGATTAGGAGTGTGTTTTGTTTTGTCTCTTTTCTTACAGGTGTTCCTGGGAAGACAGAAGAGAAGACAAGAAGAGGAGGAAGGCTCATCGGAGTTCCTCGTCAGTGCTTTATTGTGTAGAATTTAAAGTACTGTGTTGTTATTGCTATGGTTGTTACTGTGTTAACCCTTTTCCTTCCACAGGTGTGATTGTGGGGGTAGGGAGGAAGTATTAATTGATATTTTAATGGCTGTAGTTGCAGGTTGCCCAAGGTCGGGAGGTCCCGGTTTTGTTTTGTTTGGGATGTAATGTTAGAGGCAGATAGGTTTTCCTAGAGGGTTAGGGGATAGACAGGCTATGGTCCTGAACGGCCGTGAGGGACTGCAGTGCTGATCTATCAGGGTTATGCTCTGGACAGTTCTACCAGAGCCACTAGGGTTTCCATAGTAAGTGGATAGTGTAGAGGCTGACATGTGCTACAGGCATCTAGACCCTAAGTGTTGCCTGTCTGTGCTTGCACATGGTAGGAGGGGCCTGATCACCCCCCTCCACAGGTAGCACATAGGGTGGGATAGCCTAAGGTCAGGGTGCATAATGACTGGGGACAGTCATTTTCCTGGTTAAGGCGAGTGTAACCCCCTTGTTACCCGGGGTTACTAGAATCCCAGTAAGACCTAGTGGTAGGCAGGGAGGCAGCTTGTGAAACCCAGTTAAATGGGTTTCACACTGTCTCACTCTGTTCTCAGTCACAGCTGAGACCTGAGAGATGACATCACCATAGAACTGTCACAGCTGCATAAGCCACATTGGAATCTGCAGCTCAGGGAGTGAGTTAGAACTTTGGGAGTTTTCAAAGTCATTCTTCTGTTTGGTGTCAAGGAAGAGGAAGTCTTCTGTCTGTCTTAAAGCAAGAAGGAAGTGTGTTCCTGTTTACCTTTTGAAAGTGGTGGAGACCGCTGTCCAGGTCTCAGTGCCCCCTCCTCTGGGGGTGGAAGAAAAGTCCCTCAGTGGATTTCAGGGCAATCCCCTATTTCCACTATAGAAGAAAGCTGCCTGTTTACAGTTTCTGTTCTTGTATAACAGTGAAAGAAGTGGTACTTCGCCTGTGGGCACCTGCAACGAAAGGGTGAGTGTTGTGCTCTATTGAAGAGGGAAACAAAATGTTTTCTTCAGTTTGGAAATTATGAAGAAAAGCTGGGATGTGCACTACTATTTGGGAGGCCTATTGTACTAGGACAAACAAATGGAGTAATTAAAGTTAAAAGTCTGAATGGATTTCAAGTACTGTTGTAGAGGGTGCTTAGGTCATCCACTGTTCAATCTACATTTTAAAGTTCTAAGCTTCTGTTTTCCAGAGAAATGGCCTGGTATGGGCTGTGGGAGCTGGAGGTGGAACACCTCCCATCTTTAGTAACCAGGTCCACCTCTATGGATTTCTACTGTGAATTCTACTTGCCTCATGCACTTGGCCAGTGATGAGGTAGGTACCCAGACGTGGGTCAGAACTTGAAAATCTCTAGGAGTCGCAGACTTCTAAGTGGTGTGGAGAGCCACAGGATGGGAAAATACACTTTGTTGGTTGGGGAGTCTCCCTGTTTGATGGGAGTTCGAAGGAAGTAAGAAATCAAATCTCTAAGAGTCACAGACTCTAAGTGGTTAAGGAGCCACAGCTTGGGAAAATATACTCCTTGTGTGATGGGAGTCTCTCCAAGTAAAGATTGGTTCATTCTTCAAATGGACAGTCAGTTAAGTGGCGGCAGGGAAGCCGGGCCAGTCGGGTTCTGTATCCAAAGCGCATGGAAGTCCGGGCTGAGTGTCTGGTGGGTCCAGAGCCAGACCATGGTAGAAATGTGTTCATTCTTCAAGTGGACCTTGTAGTCTCTAATCTGCATATACAGTGAATGTAGCCCTTGGGGACCATCTATGCTTTGTCATGTTTGACTAGTGTATGAATAAAACCACACTGAAAAATCCCAATCCTGGTTCTGGACATTACAGTTATTGCTTCCTGCAGTTGGATTTACTTGGATGCCCTGTGCAGAGTAGCCAAACCTAGGTCCCTTGTGCCAGGTAACCTCATCCTCCTGAACCCAAGTCTCCACCAGGTATTGCTGCCAACGCCAACAGCATGCCACCTGTCATTTTAGTAAAAAGGCAGGGTGAGGGGTTACATATATATACAGTATATGTATATATACATTTAGATCACTTGGCGAATTCACATTTTGGACAGGATGTGCATAATGACAGTCACATAGTTCATATGGTGGGGTCATAAGAAGGCCACTCTGTGCACCTTATGTCGCCTGGTCATGCCTAAAACAGACCCTGGGATCAGTGCACCTACTCAGTTAACAAAGTCATAAATAAATAAAATAAAGAAATGTTGAAAATCTGAGGTCAAGATATGTAACAATGGCAAAGTTATGACCATTCATTGCAATTTCACTATTGACACTCATAACTTTGGAAATTTAAAGACTTTGACCCTAAATTTTCGACATAAACTTCTTACTGCCCACCTCCTTATACACCATAGCTGTCATTTTTAAATCCTGCCCAAAATGTATTTTCGTACCTGTGGTGTGGAATGGTGTTGCAGTTGTGCAGAATTATGTTTTGGCTGGGATTTGAAAATTTTCTGTACTGTGTGCATGAGATGGGATAATAAGATGGCTATTCTGACAATTTGGTCACTGTTGTCCAATAAATGGAAGTGCAGGGCATGGAGGGTTATGAAGCCCAAGGTACACCCCACCTGCTCTCCTGCCTGGTTTGGGAGGATGGGTTGTTGGAAACTTTAACACCTTGTTTTCCAACTTTTGTCGCTTTAATCCTAAACAGAGCATTAATGAATTTTTTGCAACATATATGTATGTATGTGTGTATTCATATATATATGTTTGTATATATGCATATCATATCTATCTATCTATCTATCTATCTATCTATCTATCTATCTATCTATCTATCTATCTATATTCATGGCAAAAACTCTGTTTAATGCATCAGTTAGGGTTGTTCCATCGACAAAAAGCAAGGAATTCAGTTTTAGGGTTGAAACCCTAACTCCAATTCACCCCAGCACCAAACACACAGACACACACACACACACACACACACACACACACTACACACATATGCAAGTAAGGGGAGGACCAAGGCAACACGAGCAATGATAGGCAACCAGCAGCAGGTGACAGAAATAAAACAATTGTCTAAATGTACTACAAGACATCCCCACCCACCTGACCAGGTACTGCATGCTCAGTGGAGATCAACAGCAAAACCGAGGCCATGTACACCAAACGTCACATCCCTAATTGCAGGTGCACATAACATACCACACTTAGTAGTTGCATGGCTTACCTAGTGATGCCACACACCCCACCACACCTGGTACTGCACTGTGACTGGGCATCAATGATGAAAGTCTCCGACTGGAGCTGTACAAAGGTTTGTACACCTATGAGTAAACAGAAATAAAACAACATAAATTTACTACAAGATGCATCTATCATCAAGATACAAGAACTGTTGCATTTAAGTATGTAATTTCGTAGTACTAAATTTACTACCACTGTCAACTCAAGATACAGAGGCTGATCTTGAGATGCGGAAAACTATAATATCAGCATCAGGTATACAGTCTCAGTGATGTAGGTGTACTGTTGCTGTACATATATGTACCTTCAGTGTGTCCGCATACTAAAATGCAGCAACTGTTCTGTCTAAAAGAGTGGAATTGGCTGGCTGAGGCCAAGCAAATTCTAAATGTCCTAACATTACTGTGCCTACAATGGCGTTGGTGTATCACAGATGTCTATAGGTTCAATTGTGCTGTAACTCTTTACTAAGGATGTACTACCTGGTAAAGCCATTAGTATTGCCTGTCTGACACCTCAGTTATTCAAATTGTGGTAAGTTTAGTATTGTTGTATTGAGTGATCTGTACCATTTATGCCCACAGCCTCACTTTTTTGTAGTTGTTCTACACTCAGGTTGTAGTACCTAGTCTTTGGGTTTGGTAGACACCTTGTGGCACACTACACCACTAGCAGGTGATTAACAGACCATTAACACAACTGCTGGTCATGCCTTACTGGTTAAATATTCTATAAGAAACCATTTGGCTTACCTAGTTTGGTAAAGAAGGGTGTTATAGACAGCATTTGAGGTTTAAACAGATAACACATTTAAATTATTATTGTGTTACATATGTTGCAGTGTTATCAGAACATTTTGTAGGTACATTAGTAAGTATGAGTTATGTTCACATTTTTGTCTTGTAAAGGTACAGAAGAGGATGATGTAAGATATGTGAATATTTAACTGTGGTGTTAGAAATAGACTACCACATTTCTTTATGTCTCAGAATAGTAGTCTCATTGGCTGCAAAAGATAGTGAGTACAAACTGCAACATAATAAATTAACATTGACATAAGAGTGCTTAGTGAAAGGAAATAGATAAATATTAAGAGGTATATGGTTGAGATGGATGTTGTCTTACTCTTCATAACAGTAAATCCTCTTAGATGAGTTACTGTGTTCTTCAATATATCAGCCTCAAAATGGTGATTACCTATCTGTCTTTCATCTTACAACATTTACATCAAATTCAATAATTGTTAAACATTTTGTTGCCACTCTTAACACTAGTTAGAAGTGTGATACAAATTAGAAGTCCTGTCTTGCCACTTCAGTTATTATACTTTTTATACCATATTATGTTCTTTGTTGACAACTTAAAAGATTTATAAGAAGAGTATACTTTCTACACTATTCTTGTATTTTACTTACTATCTGGCAACACTCAGTAACTACATGTTTTACCATAATAAACAACACAGTCTGATATACACTGATACTAGCTCTTCAATTGTGTATGAACAACTAAACTTTAGCATCTGTAGCTATACTATTTTCTTCACACCTGCATGAGAATAATAGACTACCTGTACACCAACAGTATGATTTCCATTATCTAATGTTCATATAATCATCTGTTTAATAACTGCTACAAAAGAGACACATGTCAAATAGTTATTTACTCTGTCTACATATTTTCATTCATACAAATCATCTTTTACTGCTGTAACATTAATTAAACAGCAAGGCATGACCAAGTGTTATTTAAATGTTCTGTTAATCACCTGTATGGCTGTAGTGTGGCGAAAGTGTAACCAAATACCACGATATCCTAGATGGTGATTAACTGACCACTGACATAATCTCTGGGAGTACCTTATTTGTATTGTTATAAAACAAGTTTTTAACACTCTTAAACCTTGTTCACCATATTTTCAATTTGTACATGTACGTTAGTAAAGATTAACATAACCTGTTAGAATGTTTACAGAGAATCAGAAACCTCTATTTGTCAGACTGTTTTATAATACTTGAAATCATCTTACACAAATAAGTAAGCAACAGCTCACTTACTTTAGCAACTACTTAATGTGATGCATTCTTTACACATCATGTAAAGAAAGGGTATGTGACATACTCAGAAGTGTTGTGCAATAGGCACAACAGTGTCACCATGCACAACCAGTGATACATGCCAGTCTGATATTCAAAAGTGCTATGTGCCTAGTACAAATGCCGATGAATCAAAACATAACAGTAATGTATGCAGCACAATTAGGAGGTTCAGTCCCATCCATGTTACAATACATCCCAATATTCAGCCCATGATGTAGTAACAGATGCAGTCAAAACTCCTATTTTGACTTCACAGAGTACATCCCCTCATTAAAATAGTCAACAGTTGCCACTCACAGCTGAGCTGCCATATCACACCTGCAACATGACAGCTGACAGCTCTGGGTGACCTCCCAAGCTACAGCAGCACCTCCATCCTGGCACCCTCCATGCTGACTGTGGGTATTACTATTGTAATAATGCTCCTATGTCCCTGGTGTTCCTGTGCACCACTCAGAGGCCAATTGCAGGAATACCTGCAATATCATATCAAAGCAATCCATCCTTGGTGAACTACTGCTACACCCTCCCACCCACTATGCCTCACCACCCACTCCCCACTCCTGTCAGTGGCAGTAAGTAGCTCCTTGACAACTTGCAACCCTAATGCCCAATGACTGACTCTGTGGAGTATGGGTGTACACCCATTAGGCCACAACATAAGCCAATGAGCATGAACCTTGTACCAAACCACACAACCCAGATTTATGAATGGATTCATTTACATTTCTGTACAGTGTAGTACAAGACAACCTTCTCAACCATTGTTTAGGCTATGCAACAATGCTGTACCTCTACTGTATGAAGTCAGTCAGTACACAACACACTAGTAAGCAGACAATGTACAGAACAGACATTCTGGGTACAGGGGTACTGTGACACTATATCTTGTATGAATATCTGTTGTGATGGTATTTATGCTGAGAGCTGGTGCCTGGCTCCTGCTTCACCTCCACAGGTGTTACAGCCACAGCTTCCCTGGGCTCTATAAAACATACAAGTAAAAATATGATTACATATAGCAAAATATTTTAATCTAGCACTATACTTTTATTGTGAAATCCATTGTTTCATACTGTCTCATTGTGTAATTTAACCATGTGAACACATTTCTCTTTGCAGTGACACTTCTGTGTTTCTATGGATGTTGTGTCATTAAGCAACAGTGACATCTGCACCTCAGCCGTGCTCGTGCATACAGTAACAAACTGACTTACATGAACAGTAACAGCAATGTCACAAATTATGTTACGAGAAGTCCCTACACCTTGTGACCACAACATCACTGCACACCCACCGTAATTCAGAAACTCTCTCTGTACAGTACTGTACCTGCCCATTCAGCTGTTCAGTGACACCACCCCATTTCAGTTAGTATGCCAGTGTTACCATAGATATAGAATACTGTCCATTCACTAATGTACAGATTCTGGCAATATGTAACAAGGACATAAGAGCTCAATATCATAATTTGTTACATATACATGGGTCATATCCCCAACCTCATTAACACATATTACTATTATTACTTTCTCATATCACTATGTGCACAACAGAAAATTCTCTTGTGTATATTGTATCTGGTGATATCAGTATGTCTCACATAAGTGAGTAGTACATCAATATGTAATAACACTTTTCATATACTACCAAATATCTAGATAACAGATATATTGGGTAAGTACCTCTATTACTCATTTCTGATATGAGATGACACAAAATATAATTAAAATCTGTACATATATCTTGTTACACTGGAAAGATCACAACATTCACTTATTAAACAACTGCAAAGAAATTCATAGCACTACAATACTTCATATGCCATTGTTATCTACAAATATCATGACAGTTGTGGATCATAGTCAGTTAAACCAAACTGAGATGTATACAACTATACATCTGTCTATAATATCTGTTCATTTTGAATCACCATTTATATAATGAAATACCACGCCTTATTTTTATAATTCTCAGGCATTATACTCCAACAGGGTGTTTGTTTACTGGAAAGTCTTATGACTGCAGTAGCTCAGTCACAAAGTACTCTACAGCTGAGAGACTTAACCATGCCACATGTAGCAGATCCTCCAGTATACCCACTCCTGTAGCAGTATATTTCAAATATACAAACCGTTTAATCATTTTTTCACAAATAAATTCATTTAATATATCCATTTGGCTTCAAACTTGCTTCTCATTTCTGTGACATACATCCATTAGCTTTGCAGTGCTGTTTTGCAATTAACATTTGCATTTGTCACAGATTTCCTGATGTGGCTAAGTGGTGACTGGCGTCTTTCACAACAAATACACAGTATTATCTACAACACTAAAACATTCAGATGCAAATCAAAACTCAGAATTCTATAGCTCTCATTGCTGTACATTGTATTAATACAAATATTACATAGGTGCTTCATAATGCTAACTTACTAAAGGTATTTCCTAAAAGAAGTTAGTTAAGTAGTGCAGGTTACACCTTACATGATAGCCTCATACCTCACCAATTACATATTACAATTATTTCTGTCAGTATCTTACCATCTGACTCGACAATGACACTGTCAGTGTCAAGTGACCAACCTCCACAGCTTCAGACTCTGCTGGTACTACCTCGGCTGCAGCAGGGGATCCCTGCTTGGTCTGTGAAAGAAGATAATAAATAGATCCACTAAGTCTTGCATGTAAATTTCATCAGATTTTAACAGCACTTTCTGTAATCATTAAACACGTTTCAGGCACCTAACATTGCCTGTCATCAAGTACAAGCACAGGCATTGCAGGCCATATTAAATACAACATAATGCAAATATCAAGGGTAATGCTTGAAGAGCAAGTGACAACAAAACTATTATCACCTCGAGTGGTTGGTTGGGTAACATAGAAAACCTTGAGGTGCAACTCGAGAGAGATTCACTGCCCTAGTAACCACAAAAGGTGATTTTAAGCGTGTTCTGAATACCCAGACATCATCTTCCATAATGCATGGTCAAAAAACACTATTTGCATTCTATGTGTCAGGATTATGCAACTAAGGCACATTCTGTTTTATTATGCCAGTATTTGGAAGCTTCAACTGTATTTTAAAAGCTTTACAATTCCAAACTGTGCATAACTAAGTTCTGTGACTGCTGATTATGGTGGTTAATACATACTAGCCATACATGATAAATATTTCATAAATAAAAGATCATAAACTTACTCTGTATACAAAAGTTAATGCTTACATAGAACTTCACATGAAGAACAATCCTGCTTAGATTAAATGGATACTGATAACTAACTCCAACACTAGCATTTGGTGATTATTTAAAAGCATAATAAAATACATGTAATACAATGGGTTATGAAAACTAAGTAACCTAATTGGTCAAAACACATCACATAACAGTGATAAATCCTCCAGTATGCCCACTATTAAAGTTTCATATCAGTATAAACAGAACAGGACAAGTTCAGCATTGTATCATAGCAAAATGCCATGACAGGGACTGCATATACAGGTGTGTTTACCACTAGTGGTGTTGTTAAGTCACTCAGCTGCACCTCACAACGAACCACACCAGGCATGGCAAATCAGCAATATACCACCACCTGTGATAGTATATTTCATAATTTTTATCTAAGTTAATATCAGGACACATGCATTGTACAAAGTTCTGTTGAGTAACTTACAATGAGTGAGTGCTCCCCGCGGCTGGCTTTCCTGCAGCCTCCCACGAATCATAGGTGAGGTAGTACCAGCACCTATCACTGTCAGTATCTCCTCCGCTGCTTCAACACGTAGAAGTGCTGGCATGACAGCTTCCACTTCCTCTTTAGTTGTACCACAGTTTTGTTGTTCACCTTCAATCTTACATGAAGGAAACTGTTTATGCACCTCACATTGAGCCCAACTTACGGTTTGTGCTCCACATTAAAATCTGGGCCCTCCTCCTCCTGGCTTGGACTGCCTCAAGCAGCATGCACACCTCTAGCAAGGTCCACTGTCTCATTTTTTGTATATCGATTCTGCAATAGAAACATACAAAAACATTTAATTTCTGTCATGTCTCAGAGTCTATATATTTTTATGTATTGTATGAAGTATTATGTTAGAACATGGCAAGAACACATTTCACAACACTACCAAAGCCATTCACACAGAAATTACTTTTCACATGGATTGTTTTGTGGAACAGTATCACTACTATGCACACTTAAGACATCCTGGTATTGATCCTGTAATGACATGAGCATCTGCCATAACCCGCACTTCTGCTGCACACTGTTGAAGCTCCCCAAAATAAAATTGAAAAAAATAGAACCACAGTGTACCTGTAGTATTGCATACCACAATATGCAGGCAACAGCTTTGTGTTGACAGCCAAAATCCACGGTACCATGTGTTGTCATCAACCCTGCCTCACCAATTATTTATTTATTTATTTATTTAGTTAAACATCAGTTTAGAAACCTTTGAGCCAGAGGCTCATTTACAAAAGTACCTCGTCACAAAGAGGACATCAGAACAGTAGTACAAGGGACACAGTACTTACAAACAAAAGTTACAGTTCAATTACAATTTTGTTTCAATAGAATACAATCTCAACAGGCGAAAGATAACAAAGGTGCAAAACTTATGGTCGGGGAGAGCTGGTGGGAGTAGAAGGGAGGGTGAGAGGGAGGAGGAATTAGTAGGGAAAGGAGGGCCGCTCAGTGAGCATTGTCAAACATAGTATATATATATATTTTTTTTTACACTAGGCTAGCGGCAGTTGCATTTACGAGAGCTAAGCAGGAAGTTTCTGAGCCTGGGCTTAAAGCAAGCTAAGGTTAGTGAGTTTGAGACACTGGCAGGGAGGAGTTATACCAGTGGGCGCTACGGTGAGAATGCCCTCTGCCCTTGAGAGGTCCTGGCTCTCAGAATAACTAGGATAGCTCTTGACGAGGCTCGCAGCGTGATCAGGGTCGGTGCAGTACAGAGAATGGAGTTGGATGGGCCTATGGGATAGGCACGCAGGAGACTTTAAAGGTGAGCTGGCATGTCTGATACATAAGTCGCTCTTCCAGGTTGAGTAGGGTAGCCAGGGTGTACAGCTCACATGTGTGAGTGAGTCTGGGAGTACCAGTGATAAGTCTGCAGGCCTTATTAACGTGAGGCGAACCTTGTTGAGGGCAGTCTGATCTGCTGAGCCATAGACCGAAGGCCATAGTCAATGAGAGACATGACAGAGGAGGTGACAGCCAGGCGGAGGGCATCAGGAGGAGGCATTTCTTGTGCGGTAAGAATGCCTAGCCATGAGTTGGCGACAGAATTTAGGCAGATATATGCCCATGGAATGAAAGTGCAGGGTCAAAGGTTATACCAAGATATTTATAGGACTGCACCTGGTCAATGACGAGATTGGGTGTGGAGTGGACAGCTAGGGAAACTTGCTGTACTTATTTTGGGGTGGGAGAAGAGCATCATTTTGTTTCTTAAGGTTGATAACAAGTCGGTGCTCAGTGAACCAGGTAGCTGCAAGTCAAAGACTAGTTGGAGGAGTTCTGTAGCAGCATGGGGTCGTTGTGGAGGCAACGAGAACAGCATCATCAGCATAGAGAAGCATTTACCCGTACAACTGCTGGGTAGGGAGTTAAGAAAGAGTGAGAATAGTAGGGGTCCAAGAATTGAGCCCTCGGCACCCCAGAGCAGATGGGGGCATGTTTCAGAGAGTACGTTGACTTTCACACATTAGGGCGGGCGGAGAGTAGCTGGTGCACCAGGAAACAGGTCCTGAGGCAAAGCCTATTAGGTCGAGGTGGAGAGAAAGAGGATCGAAACGTATCAAATGCTCTAGACAGGTCAATGAATATAGCACCAGCCAGGCACGCAGAGTCCAAGGAGGCATGGAGGAAGTTGGAAAATTCTAGGAGTGCTGTATTGGTACTATGACCTGCTCTGAACCCGTGTTGTTCAGGGCAGAGAACATTGTACTTACAGAGGTAGTCAGAGACTTGGGACACCACAATTTTCTCTAACGCCTTAGAGGAGAGGATTGAGATGGGTCGGTAGTTACCGGAAGAGTCCTGTCACCACCTTTATGGACAGGGGTAACTGTGGCAGTCTTCCAGGCAGGGGAATTGTCTGAGACAGAGTGATTTGTTGAAAATGCCGTAATAGGTAAGAGGACCTGATCCAGGACCTGACGTAAAGGCAGGGATCAAGTGAGTCATTACCGATGGTGTTACCTTTAGGGCTTTTAGCAAGTAAGGCCTAGCTTCTTGCATGGTGACACAGCGCTGGTGGAAAGAGGGCGGCAATGATTTTGCTATGAAAATATATCCATGGTTATCCACTGCACCCCACCCCTCAGCCAATTGTGGACTTTCTGTTTAAAACTAACCATTGTGTTGTACTGCAGCTACCACTTCAGCTCAATTTAACAGCAAAGTAGAGCTAACAAGGCCACAAGTGATTACTTTAAAACTTAATGCATTAAAATGTGAAAGTGAGCACTCCAGTGTACTACCACCATTTCTATTTCCCAAAACTAAGTTTTGAAATACATTACCACCAGGCTGGGGAGGGCATCACTAGACAACAGGTGTGGACTCACACAATACCAGCAACAACTTACTCATAAAGAGAGACCTGCATACTAATGACGCCATGATAATATGAAAATAGCTGTGTTGATGTCTTGCATGCATTATGGCTCCATTTGCATGTATAGTACTAAATAGTGTAATACTTAAACCTACCACCATTGCACTTCAGTGTTGTAAACCCCTATTTCTTTCTGCCCACTTACACTTGTGCAGGTGCCAGAGTAAAATGTACAATGCACCTACAGGCTGAAATATTTTCACAATGCTAACCACACCACAGCAGTGTTAAATATTGTACTAGCAACAACCTGCTACATTGCAATAGCACTTTTCCCAGTGTTGTTCCACAGCATGGCATGGTTTGAATATCCCCAACCCATGTGTTATGTGTGGAGTGATGTATGCAGCTGTTCTTTTTACCAATATTTTTGGTTCTCAAAAGAACCTTTGTTAACACTTTGATATTTGATCAAACAGTCTGACATTCTTAGAGGACTTTGAGGACTGCATCTCAAAGATCTCCCAGGAAATGATAATTGCCAGCATGTGAGAAATGTAGGTATAGCCAAACATAACAATACTTAATTTCTGGGTGACGTATGGTGTACTTTCCAGACATACATAGAAATGCTGATATTTGTATGTTGACTTTTCTTTAGGCTCTATCAATCAGGTACATATGATGTTCTGCATGCCAGACCCTACACTCTGTAATATCTGAAAAATGATTTTACAGTCATCTGATCTGAGGTTCGAATCCCAGTAGGCCACACTTTTCCTTTCTCATTTCCATCCTTGATTTAAAAATATGTATACCTTGCAGGGTTAAACTGCACTGAGAGAAAGTGGTATTTTTACAGTCAGGCAACATACTCATAATAGAAGCAAGGTCCAATTTTGCTTCTGTTACTATATCTATCCAGCGTTTGGTGCCCAAATCATTGCCTCCGAGATGTATCAGCAATATGTCTGGATGAGGTTGAGTACTCAAAAGTCTGTGTATGGTTGGCATGAGGTGCTCCACCTCATTCCACCTACCAAACCACTTTACAGAGCAATTTGGGAGCTGCAGGTTTCTCCCAAACTCACTATTCTGAGCATACTCAGGACGCTCGTCTCACAATACTGCTTCCAACTATCCACAAAGTTCTTTTGCTATTTTCTGCTATTCTCAGGTTTTAAACTCAGAAGTGGACAGAGAGCTACCAAAAGTCAGTGTTCACCTGCAGTGCCTAAGCAGTAGTGAAAGTGAAACTAATATTTTCCTCCTAACTTCAAGCCAGCTGCACCAGGCTGATCCATAACACATAAATAAAATATCATTGGCTAGCACTCTGCCTTCATTAACCAATGTAGGCTATGCACTGACTATTACTGCACTTCTGCTACAGCTAAAATGTGCAAACATTAAGAGGTGGAAAAATGCATCCTTTCTATAGGCAGTTTTAAACAATTACAGCTGCAGAAACATGTCTGACTGGTTCCCTCTTCTGTTATGGGTCCACGTGCAACTTCCTATCTCCCTCCATTTGCAGCTGTATCTGTACAAGTAAGTACTAAACCACTATCTGACTTTAAACAGTTTTACCTAAAGAATGTCGCATCTTAGGTTATAACAAGCAATATAATCAAATACAGCACTAAAAACATTTTGATTAATAGTATTTACATATTAGCAACACTTTTTATCATACTAGAAAAATGCTTTATAAAATATAATGTACTTACAATTTGAAATATGCTGACTCTCAGTGTAAACTAAGATGGCTGCTGTTGACTACTTCTTCAGTGTTGTCCATCTCTGATTGGTTGTCTCACATGGCCTGACAAATCTAGCATAACATTGGCAAAATGAGCTGTCACTCAAATAACAATCAGATCTGATTTTATAATGAATACAGTTGTCACTCCCAAGTTTAAATTTGTGACATTTTCGCACGTATGACACTACTTTGCGACACTGTCGACGCATGAAAGTACTTTACGACACTGTCAAATGCACAACAGTACTTTTGTGACACTGTGAATTTTCGACAGATATCTCTGTGATACTGTGAATCTGCACATTACTATTCGCATGACACTGTCGAATGCACGATACTACTTTTGCAAATACTTTCGTGCACACCACACTGCTTTTCAATATTTTCAATTTTAAACAGAATTTAATGATTTATGGCAAAAACAAGCAATTTTCATTGACAAACATTGTCTGCTTTCATTAGCAGTGTCACAAGTGGAGACATATAGTGTTGTGACTTTGTAAATGTACCCCAAAGGTGATTTTATTCAGCGGTATGTCACCGTGCAACAGACTTGCATGAATGCATTGTTTGGCAGTTGTTAAGCACTCTCACAAAACGGTTATTTAATAGAGTTTTTCACCAAATTTTCAACACAGTCATTTTAGGACCTCTGCTCAAGACCAGTGTCACTGTCATTTTGTTATGTGCTCCAAATACTGATTCTGCACAGCCACCACGCCATCCTACTCCAAAATTGCAAAACACATTTTGGGCAGGATATGAAAATGACACCTGTACAGTTCACAACAAACTGTGGCAAAATGTAAATATTGAGAATCTGGCATTAAAATAGTATGAATATGCTAACTTATGAGTGTCGTTGCGCAGTTCCTATCACACTCATAAAACAGTAATTTATGGACTATTCAGACCAAAATTTCAACATAATAATTTTAGGACCTCTGTTCATGAACAGTGTCACTGTCATTTTGTTATTTGCTCCGAACACTGATTTTGCATAGGGACTGCGCTATTCTGCGCCTTAAGTGGAAATACATTTCAGGCAGGATGTGAAAATGACAGCTGTGCGGTTCACAAGAAGGTTTGGTGAAATGCCAATGTTGAGAATCTGCCATGAAAATACTGCAAATGTATTAACTTATGAGTGTGTGTTGTGCAGTTGATCCACACACTTGTAAAACCATCATTTAACCGAGTATCTTCACAAAATTTTCTACATGGTCATTTTCATACCTCTGCTCATGAACAGTGTCACTGTCATTTCTGCAATGTGATCCAAACACTGGTTTTGCACATCGGTGTGCCACTGGCTACTGGAACTGTGGAAAAACATTTCAGCAAGGATGTGAAAATGACAGCTGTATACTTCACAAGAAGGTGTGGTAAAATGGCAATGTTGAGAATGTGACATGAAAACATTCCAGATACACTGATTTAAGCTAAGTGTGCAAAGTTGACTTATTAATGTGTTACTCATTAACAGAAAGATTGTAAATAAAGTTGTTTTTACCACCAGTGTAACAGCATTAATAACAATAATTATTCAGAATAACAGTAATTGTGCATTACTGAACAGTCAAATCATACGGAACAAAATCTATATGCTATAGTGATAGTGCTATACAAGAAAATGTAACAGGAATGAAAATAAAACTGTAACAGTGTGAACAACCAATGTGATTAAAACATTTAATATTTTTAAACAGATGTTATACTTAAATCATCTGTCTCGATGGTACAATGTTAGAAGACATCAACACATGCATATACTAATATTGTCTTTTCTCTGTCTTTTATACAGCTGCCTGATACTTCTGTAAGATTGCTGACTGCCACTGTGAACTAACATATCAAAAGATGCCTGCTAAATACAGACGTAGATGCATAGGAAAACTAAACAGGTATCATAGTACTTCACTGTTGCTTAAGAATGATAAAAACACTGATGTGAGTTCAGGACATAAAAGAAAAGAGTTCTACTGAGGGAGGAAGAAGGGAGATGAGGGAGGGTGATTTAAGCCAACAGTGGTGAGGAGAGGGTCAGAAGAAGGAAGCAGAGACAAAGGGGCCCAGGCCAGGAAGAACAATTGCCAGGAAACCAGGTCAGGAGACAAAAGACAAATGGAAGGAGGAGATAGGGACTTGTGAGGAGGTGAAGAAGTGGCAAAAGTCATGGAGTGGAAAGGAGAGAACTGGTTACTATGAGAGAGAGGGCGGGCATTTGTGAAGGGCCTTCAGAAAATAGTTGTGCACTGCTAGAGAGGAAGAAGGTGGAGGAGGAAATGATGAAATTAGAGGTAATTGATAAATGCCTGGACCAAAACTGGAGCAGGGAAGTTCTGCTGGGAGAATTGCAAGGGTAAAGGGGAAATAATGTGCGGGAGGAAGAAGAGGAGCTGGAAATGAGAGAGGAGATGAATGGAAGAAAGCAGGGAGTAAGAGGGGTGGAATCTTAGTGCTGGGGACTCAATACTAAGAGGATTTAGGTGGGGTAGCAAGTGGGAGGCATAGTGCATTTGGGTGGAGACCATGCAGGAATGACAGCGGAAAGGGTGGGACAGTCTGTTCTGAAATATGCTAGAAGGGGTAGGGACAAGCCTCATTTAATTATACATCTTGGGACAAATGACCTGGTTGACAAGACAGTAGATACAGTCCAGAGGAGGTTTGAGGAACTAGCACAATTATGTGAGGGGCAGGAAGATCAGTAAATTTTCAGAGATACTTCCCGTGCAAAGGCAAGCACAACAAAGCTGAGAATAGAGGAATGGATGGCTAAGAACCTGGTGTTGTGCTAAAGGGTATGGGCTGTTGGGGGTGGGGAGGGACCTGGGAGGACAGTAGTCTCTATGCCAAGGACAGACTACACTTGAGTGAGGAGGGAAAGAAAGTATTGAAACAGAGGATGGAGGATACATATAGGAAGTTGGGAATTTAAACTAGGGTGGGGGTGGCAGTTGGGGAGAGAGATATGCAGAGACCACAGATTGGGAAACCTATGAGCTTACCCCATAACAGTGACAAAGGACAAATGGCAAGTACTGTTGGTGATGCCAGGAAAGGAGGGCAGGATTGAGAGGGGAAAGGGTGGAAGGTGGTTACCTAATGCCAGGAGCCTTGGGAGGAAAACTGCAAAGTTACAGGTTCTCATGGCAGAGGAGAGGTGGACATTGCAGTCATCACGGAAACATGGGCCACCCAATACAATGACTGGGACCTGTCTGTACCAGGGTACAGATTATTTAGTAGGGACAGAGTGATTGGGAAAGGAGGGGTGGCACTATATATGAGGAAGGACTGAAGTGTGTAAGGGAGGAAGGGAGGAGGGTAGTGAGGTCACTTTGGATGCAATCCAGGATTCTAAGAATAGGATTCTTAGAATGGGAGTGTGTACAGGCCACCATCTCAGACAGAGGAGTTAGACAGGGAACTAGTGGGACAGATCAGGAGGACCTGCGAGAAGGGTAGTAGTGGTGATTGTGGGGGACTTCAACATGCCAGAAGTGGACTGGAGCACCCCAACAACCCGAACAGAGGAGCAGGTACTGCTGATGCCTTCCAGGACAGCTTCCTGCTGCAAATGGTCAGTGAACCAACCAGGTCAGGAAATACCCCTGACCTTGTGCTGGCAAATGGGGACTTTGTGAGAGAACTTACAGTGGAGGAACCGCTGTCAGGAGTGACCACTGCTCAGTATGGCTCACATTGGATATGGGCAAGGAAGGGTGGAACTGGCTAAATAGTGCTGGACTTCAGAAGATCCAACTTTGGGAGGATGGGGGAAGTGGTAAAGAGTACCTGGCCAGAATTCAATCACTATGGACACTAACCAGAGGTGGGAGCTCATAAAGTTGGGGATAGTGGAGGCAACCAAAACCTGCTGCAAAGCCCAGAGCAAGAAGGCTAGGGCTAAGAAACTGATCTGGTTGAGCAAGGAGGTCATGGAAAAGGTAAGGAGGAAAAGAGCTGCCTTTGAGGAAGTACAAAAGAAAACAGGGAGGAGGACAGGGAGGAGTACTTGACAGAATCGAAGGAGGTGACAAGGGCAGTAAGGGGCCAAAGCATCTATGGAACTCAGGCTGGCACAAGGCATTAAGAAGGGGAGAAGGACTCTTTAAGTACATCAGGGAGAAAAGGAGCTGCAAGGACCACATAGTAAGGATTAGGAAGGAGGGGTTGGGTGGAAGCAGGATGCCATAAGGCGGAAGCACTAAATGAGTACTTCTGCTCAGTATTTACTAAAGAGAAGAGGGGTGACACCCAAGGTGGGAGAAATGGCAGAAGCAGGGGAAGTGGTGACAGATGGGAAATCATGGACAGCAGCGTTCGAGAGGGTTTGAAGGCACTGAGGGTGGACAAGGTGCCAGGCACAGATGGCATCCACCCAGGGTACTGAAGGAGCTGGCAGAGGTCCTTGCAGGACCTTGGCAGACCTATTTAATGCCTCACTACATTCAGGGTGTGTACCTCAGGACTGGAGGATGATCATGTGGTGCCCTCCACAAAGAGTGGCCCCAAGGATGAACGGGAAACTACAGACCAGTGAGCCTCACATCCATCATGGGTAGCTAATAGAGACTATCCTGAAGGAGGCTGGTGGCCCTCCTAGAGCCAAGGACTACAGGACAGCAGAGACAGCATGGCTTCATATGTGGCAGATCCTGCAAAAAAACCTGGTTGAGTTCTATGACTGGGTAACTAGGCAACTGGACAGGGGCCATGCAGTGGATGTCCTGTATCTGGACTCAGTAAGGCATTCTACTCAGTGCCACATGGAAGGCTGGGAAGGAAGTTAGTAGGCACAGGGGCGGGTGCAAAGCTGGTGAGATGGGTAGAAACTGGCTGCAGGAAGGCAACAGAGGGTGGTGGTGGGTGGAGACTCTCACACCCAAGGGCAGTGATGAGCGGTGTTCCACATGGCTCAGTGTTGGGACCAGTGTTGTTTGGGATATTCATTGCAGACATATCTGGGACATCAAGAGCAAGATCAGTCTGTTTGCTGATGATACCAAGGTAGGCGAGTGGTGGATGACCTAGGGGATGGCAGGGTTGCAGGATGATCTGGCAAAGCTTGAAACCTGGTCAGACACCTGGCAACTGGGCTTTAATGCCAAAAGTGCAAGGTGCTGCATTTGGGATGAAGAACCCAAGGAGGTTACCAGCTAGGGGAGTGCAGCTAGCCCAGACAGAGGAGGAGAAGGATCTGGATGTGCTCATTACAGGGTCAATGAACAACTCAGCACAATGTAGGAAAAGCAGCTGCAAAGGCCAACAAAATGCTGGGTTGTGTTGCAAGGAGTATATCCTCGGGGAGGGAGGTGATTCTGCCACTGTATAGTCATGAGTTAGACAACACCTGGAGTACTGCATACGGTACTGGTGTCCGATATCTGAAGAGGGACATTAAGTTACTGGAGGGTGCAGCACAGAGCAACAAAGATGATCAAGGGACTGGGGACTTATCATACGAGAGGAGGTTGAAGAAGTTGAACATGTACTCACTGGAGGAGAGGAGACAGGGTGACATGATTGAAACCTTTAAATACATGAAAGGAATAAACAAGATGGGTACAGAGGGCTGTTCAAAGTAAGGAGGGGAGGCCACCAGGGGCCAAGTAGAGAGAGACTGGAGCGAGAAGGTTCAGGAGGGAGATGAGGAGACACTTTTACAGAGAGGGTGGTGGCTGGGTGGAATCGTTACCTGCTGAAGTGGTATGAGTAGAACAGTGGACTGCTTCAAATGAGGATGGGACAGGACAAGGGGAGGGTTAATGAAGGGTAAGGGTGGCAGGAGGGCCGCTGCAGAATAAGGTGCTAGCTGCACATTTGAGCAGACTTGATAGACCTCTAGGCCTTAATCTGCTGGAAAATTTATGTTCATATGTTCATAACAGTGAGCTCTACAACAACTCACTTCACAGCAAAATCACATACTTGCTCAACAGCAAGTAAAAATGCTACCTGTGCAACAGTTGTGTAGATCTCAAACGAAACACAACTAATGCAACAGCAACCATCAACAGACCTTCTAAACAACACCGTAAACTCACATCTGGTGATTTTCATCTGAGAAAGCAAAAATATTTTCGATCACTAGCAACTAAAGCTAAGATCGACAGGCGTATTTATTCTGTGATGAGACATGAGCACAAAAGGACAAAGAGTCATCTTTTTGATGAAATTGCATCTCAAAGTATGCACTTTTGTTAACAGAGCAGTATTTGTTCTTTAACGTTTATGGTGTAAGATGTCTCATATGCTTCAACTATTCAGAAAAGTTGTATGACATTAAAAAGGCTACAACAGTATCCTTCGACTGTGCACAATTTCTGTGATGTATTCACAGGTCACTGGATGAACACACAGCACTCAGAGGCATATTTCTGGGAAGAATTCTATTATTCACAGAAAAAAGAAAGCAAGTTCATCATTGATGAGTCCAGTAAGCTGGTCAATGTGCTCAGTGTCTGTGATGACACAGCAATGGACACAGATGATGACTGTGATGAAACCACTGTGTCCCATAAACGGCAATGTCTGTCATGGCCATGTCATAACACCTGCAACTGTAGGCAATCGCATTTAAAAAATTGAACAGTTTGTCAACCTATTTGTGATAACAGATCAAAGAAAGATATAAACTGTTTAACAAGATTGACCATTGTGAAATCTGTCCACATGCTGGACTTATGGGTCACTGACTAGCATGCCTCGATAGCTGTGTTTGTGACAGTGTCTTTCACAACATACGGATGCTTGGAGTGCATCAAACAGGCATACGAACCTTTGTATACAGAGTATATGAAGTCCGATGAGTTGTCAATCAGTACACTTCTTTAAATGACCTTGTACAGTCAGGGACATGCAGGGTGTCATCACATTTCTCAAACAGCTGCAACATCTAACTTCTGTACCAGACACAACTATTTATCAGTCAGCAAGTTCTGCTGAAACATTTGTCTCAGTGTTAGAAACTGACATACTGAGACAGTACAGCAAAAGAAATAAAATTTGAGCTGGCAAAGGCTCAGAAGTTTGACTCTGTATGTGTGTAATGTGACCATCTGTGCTACAGTAAGCAGTCACAGTGGACCTGGAAATCTTTTCACCATATAATGACATGTGGTTCCATCTCTCAGCATTTTGCTGATGAAATCTGACTTTCAGTTACAAAACACCATTCTGCTGTGCAAACACTGTTTCTCAAACTAAGGTGTAACATTTTGCCACCAGGTCACTGCTACAATAATATGGGCACATGTTACACCAAGTAGATTTCAACATTGAATATGTTTAGGCCATTTCTAATTCAGACAATGAAACCATTTCAAACCATTCTCGTCTGAAAACAAAGATACAGAACATTCCACAGAAAGAACTCATTAGATCTCTAAAGGGTTCCATGATGTATCTCCACTTCCTCTACAGGAAAATGTGAGCAATTTCTACAGAAAATAGTTTGGTGATTCTTGTAAATGGTGTTTCAACAAAGTCCGTCATCTGGCAAGATGTTGTCTACACAGAAGGTAAGCTTGCTCTTATTTATTTAAAGAGTAACAATCCCTTTATACAGACCTTGACATAGATCACATGACTAGTCTCTCTGTCCAACATGATATCTTACAAACAACTAAGCCAATGATTGAGAAGGTCAGATGGACAGACAAGTGACAATGTGTATAGAACAGTACATAATTCACCCACTACATGGTAGAGATCCAGTAGGAGACAACATTGATCTCTATCAAATGAAACAGGTGGAAGGGTAACCTGTCAGCATTTGGAAGGCAACACTAGAAGCACGCTGTTTCCCAGACTTATTCCCAAAAGGGTCAGGTGGACATCTAGATGAAAGAGAAGTGCATGTACAGGGTGCTGAGGTACTGCACTAGCCATGTGCTCAGTAAAGATAGCAAATTCAGACATAACATACAGTGCCTGTTTCATCTCCTCTGGGAGAGTGAACAACTTTCTGTCTTATCTATTGCACATACTATTCATCTCATGACTCCACTAGATGGAATAACAGCTGCTCAATTTCTAGAAATTAAGCAGAAGATGAAAATAATACCAATGAATCTGTCTTCCATACTTTCAGTCTTACTGGCACAAAGAAAATTGGTATAGACACTCTGAAGTGATGACAATGCTGCGAGAGTATGGTGCAACCACATGGTTTGTCACACTTAGTTGTGCTGAATATGCCTGGGTCAAGCTCATTGAACTGTTGAAGTGGGCAAATTCTGATGCTGGCGGCATCTCATCAATGACTGTCGGATAAATGTGTTCTTGATCCTGCATCTGTCACAAGACATTACAAGCAGTTCCATGACTTCTGACTTTCATATTGTCAAAGGAAAATCCATCTTCTTGTTATTGTGGACCATTACTTTTAGAGACGGAGTATCAAGCACGGGTACCCTTCACATCCATATGTTGTTGTGGATCAAGGATGTACCATGCATCGTGAACATGAAGCAGCACAAGTGCTAGCATTCATCAAGCAGTATATCACTTCTACACTATGGAAGTTCAAGTTCAGAGACAAGACATTGTATGCAAAATACTGCGGTGGTAGTAAAGAACTAATCTAATTGGTACACACAATGTCTCTTCAGATTTCCTAGATGAGGTTTGTCAGGATGGTTCCATGAATGAGCTTTTCTCAGCAATATGACACCACTTGAGCAAAAATCAGCCAAGAGGGGTATCTGAGTTACCCAGAGATGAGAAAGGGTGTACATCAATGACTACAACCCAGCTCTTCTACTAACGTGGCAAGCTAACAAAGATGTTCAGTTTGTGGCTAATAACTCTTGGCCCTGGCATCAGCACATGACTTTGTACATAACCAAACATGAGCAGACTAGCTTGAAAGAGATCTTTGGGAAGATATTGCCAGTTCAAGCAGAAGCCTGACATCTCAGCTCTGGTCATAGGGCTTCAAGACTTTTCACACAGAGAATGTGGAGCTTATGGAAGCCAGTGACACATTTAATGAGTACACATCTGTACAGTGAAGTCTGATGCTGTCTGGTTTCTTAGTGTGAAATACAAAGAGAAGCATAGCGTGTACTGATTCCACATGACGAAATTGAGAGACTCACTGCCAATAGACCTTCCTCAAAACATTTCTTGAAGAATAACCTGATAAGAACATACTACCCCCGTAGACACGACGACATGGATGACATGTGTCTCTTTCAGGTGTCTAAGTGGTATGACTACAAAGGCAGATATATCACCTGACTCAACACACCAGATTTACAAGGTGAATGAGTGGATGGCTGTCTCATAAAGAGACACAAACCATGGATCATAGACCACTGTAAATTGCATCTAGCACATTGGAGGCAGAGAACATTACTACTTTGCTGCTCCAATTCCTATTTGAACCCTGGAGGAATGAGCCTGAATTAAAAGGTGACTGTGATACATTCAAGGAAAGAATTTAATCTCAGTTACGAGACTTTCAAAACTGCATACCTCAGAGACATACATACAGAGACTAGTGGCTGAGAAAAGAACAGCTTGAGAAGGCAGAGAAGCAGCTTCAGGAAGACACTCCTGTTAGCTCACAACAACCTTGATCCAGAAGGACAAGCTGTTCTAAGTGAACCTCTGCCTTTAAATGTCCCAGAAGGATAGTGTCAGAAATGAGACAGCCATGAAACATGGCACACTCACCTGTCAACCCAACTGACTTAGAGAAAGACTAAATCAGCAGCAACATGCAGTTCATTCTCAAGTAGTTGGCGCTGTCCGACATGGCCTACTACATGAAACAAAAAAAATGTGACTGTCGTGACTATAAGCCACTACTAATCTTTGTTAGCTGTTCAAGCTAGCACAGGAAAAAGTTTCCTTATTGAAGTCATCACTGCTGAAATACAGAGCCTGACAGGGTCATCAATTTCTGTTGCTGTTACTGCTCCCACAGGACTAGCTAACATACAACATGGTGGAGTTACATTAACACGTCTCTTTATGTTGCCAGTGAACATGGCAAAACTGGAGAAATATCATAAACTGTCATTTCAGGTTGCATTTCAACTCCATTCCATGTTCACAAAAGATGAAGTTACTCATCATTGATGAAATCAGCATAGTCTCCAATATCATGCTTGCCTGTATTCATCTATGTCTACAGGAGATCTTAGGTACTGACGATGGAGTACCATTTGGTGGCAAAAAGTATTGTTGTTTTGGGAGACATTTTACAGCTTGCATCAGTTAATGCAGAGCATGTGTTTGCAACTCTAACTGCCAAGTAAGCTAAGAATATTCTCGGCTGCATTGCAGGCTATAACATTTGGGAGTTATTCACCTATGTTGGAGTTGCTATGAGCACATGTGCAAAGTGTGATCTGGCTTACAAATCACTTTTAGATGAAGTTAGGTACAGGTTCTCTATCCCAGAACATATTGCTATGTTAAATGATCATAGAATCACAGTAGATACTGCATCCATAGAAACAGCATGTAATGCTTTCAGTGATGTTATACTCTACAAGGACACACATAGGTGTGCCTTTTGCCATGTGACTAAAGAAATGCAATGAGTTCAACAATGTAATGCTGCAGAGAGAAAGCCAAGAAATTCTAACTCTGCTGCTGTTGATATAGTTGATAGTGTCATTCTTGGTTGCAACCTAGTAGCAAAGATGACTAGAATGGACTCAGTGTACTCAAGTCAGTTGTTTCACAAACAGCTGGCCTAGAAACCTAGTTCTTACACTTTGTAGGAATGCACGTATCACTATATGATGTAATCTTGATGTTGAATGAGGCATGAGTAAGCGGTGCCATAGGAAACATCACTGACTTTGTCTACAATATCCAGAAGACAAATATTGAGACACTTGTAGTTCACTTTGACAACATGGAACAGCCTGTACACATGAATGTACCTGTGGCAAATTCAGGTATTTAAGGATATCTATATAAACAAAAACAGTTTCCATTATGTGTTGCATTTGCCATTTCTATTCACAAATCTCAGGGCTTGAGTTTGGATTCAGCAATGGGTGGACATAGAACAGACATTTTAAAGGATGGCATGAGCTACACGGCATTTTCTGGGTTGCACATTATAACTCTAGCACCTTAGAAGATACGAGCTGACAGCGATGTATTCTTGAGTACTCAGCTACGTACTCTGCATCAGCCACAAATGCCTTTTATACCACTGCCTACATATCTGGCTGTCTCACATCGTACAGTCAAATCTACAGGTGTCACCAAACAGCCACGAGCTTCCAGAAGTGATTCAACTCAAAAGAGTTCAACAAAGGTCACAAGTTCAACTAAATATTCAGAGCCAGCAATTCATCAAAATCAGTTAGTGTAGCTGCTGTACCAGTTTTGACAACAGCACTAGAGTTAACTACTATGCTAACTCAGCTATGCAAGTTTTCTATACATGCCACACTTTGTGCAGGCAATATCTGCTTCACAAGACAATACCCTATCAAGCGCTTTGAAGCAGATTGTCAACTTGACTTCTGACCAGCCTAACAATATACGGTCACTAACATCACTATGACAGGTGTTAGGTACATATGATGGATGTAGTACATTTGCTGCTGACATATACAACAAGACACTAGTGAGTTTATCATGGCTATCATAAACAACTTGGATGAAGACAGCACTAATGACCACTACTTCACTGTGTCATATGTAACCACATATGTATGTGTATTTCATGTGGCCATTCACAGTGTGAAAACCACAGAAGACATGATGTGGATTACTCTTTGTCCCTCAAGCCAAAAGTGTCAAATTTCAACAGCTATTTACCAATAGCTCAATATGGTCATCCCTGTAAAAGGTGTAGAGGCAGATGCACTCAGTCCATATGTCTCAGGAGTTCATCCTCAATATCTGTTGCTTATGATTTGCACAGATTTGACTCCAATGGGCTCAGAGTTGACACTCCTATCACAGATTACACACAGCTGGTAGAATAGTTTTAACCAATCAGTGTTTGACACTCACAGTATAATCTATCACCATGGTCAATCCATGCATTCTAGCCATTACACCTGTTTGCTAAGGTACAGAAGTGGATGGGTAGAGGTAACGACTCTACAAGCAGTTTTAAACAGAGACTGGCACAACACTTAAAAATGCATATCTTCTAATATTGAAAATTATGATGACCTCATATTTCAGAAGAATAGGACAGAACAGGTGGTGAACTACTCTGCAGGTGGTGGGCATTTGGAGTCTTGAAGGCACTGATTTAAACTTCCGCTACTCGGGAACTGCTCAGATGACTAGCCCAACTGTGGAGTTTGGAAAGCCATTTTTAGAGCTTCCTGTGACTCATGTGGTGCCCTCCACAAGAGTAGCCCAAGGATAACAGAAACGACAGACCAGTGAGCCTCCACATCCATCATGGGTAGCTAATAGAGACTATCCTGAAGGAGGCTGGTGGCCCCCTAGAGGCCAAAGGACTACAGGACAGCAGACAGCATGGCTTCATATGTGGCAGATCCTGCCAAAAAACCTGGTTGAGTTCTATGACTGGGTAGACTAGGCAACTGGACAGGGGCCATGCAGTGGATGTCCTGTATCTGGACTCAGTGAGCATTCTACTCAGTGCCACATGGAGCTGGGAAAGGAAGTTAGTAGGCACAGGGGCGGGTGCAAAGCTGGTGAGATGGGTGGAAACTGGCTGCAGGGAGGCAACAGAGGGTGGTGGTGGGTGGAAGCTCTCACACCCAAGGGCAGTGATGAGCGGTGTCCACATGGCTCAGTGTTGGGACCAGTGTTGTTTGGGATATTCATTGCAGACATATCATGGGACATCAAGAGCAAAAGATCAGTGCTGATGATACCAAGGTGGGCGCGGTGTTGGATGACCCAGGGGATGGCAGGGGTTGCAGGATGATCTGGCAAAGCTTGAAACCTGGTCAGACACCTGGCAACTGAGCTTTAATGCCAAAAGTGCAGTGCTGCATTTTGGGATGAAAAGAACCCAAGGAGGTTACCAGCTAGAAGTGCAGCTAGCCCAGACAGAGGAGGAGAAGGATCTGGATGTGCTCATTACAGGGTCAATGAACAACTCAGCACAATGTAGGAAGGCAGCTGCAAAGGCCAACAAAATGCTGGGTTGTGTTACGAGGTATATCCTCGAGGAGGAGAGGGTGATTCTGCCACTGTATGGGTCATTAGTAGACAACACCTGGAGTACTGCATGCAGTACTGGTGTCCGCATCTGAAGAGGGACATTAAGTTACTGGAGGTGCAGCACAGAGCAACAAAGATGATCAAGGGACTGGGGACTTATCATACGAGAGGAGGTTGAAAGTTGAACATGTACTCACTGGAGGAGAGGAGACAGGGTGACATGATTGAAACCTTTAAATACATGAAAGGAATAAACAAGATGGGTACAGAGGGCTGTTCAAAGTAAGGAGGGGAGGGCCACCAGGGCCATGATATGAGACTGGGCGAGGAAGGTTCAGGAGGAGATGAGAGACACTTTTTTACAGGAGGGGTGGTGGCTGGGTGGAATCGTTACCTGCTGAAGTGGTATGAGTAGAACAGTGGACTGCTTCAAATGAGGATGGGACAGGACAGGGGAGGGTTAATGAAGGGGTAAGAGGTGGCAGGGAGGGCCACTGCAGAGAATAGAGTGCTAGCTGCATTTGAGCAGACTTGATGAACCTCTGAGCGTAATCTGCTGGCAAATTTCATATGTTCATATGTTCATAACAGTGAGCTCTACAACAACTCACTTCACAGCAAAATCACATACTTGCTCAACACAGTAAAAATACTTACCTGTGCAACAGTTGTAGATCTCCAAGCGAAACACAACTAATGCAACAGCACCATCAACAGACCTTCTAAACAACACGTAAACTCACATCTGGTGATTTTCATCTGAGAAAGCAAAAAATATTTTCAGATCACTAGCAACTAAAGCTAGATCGACGAACTTATTTCTTCTGTGATGAGACATGAGCACAAAAGGACAAGAGTCATCTCTTTTGATGAAATTGCATCTCAAAGTATGCACTTTTGTTAACAAACAGTATTTGTTCTTTAACGTTTATAATTAAAGATGTCTCATGTGAACCAACTATTCAGAAAGTTGTGTATGACATTAAAAAAAGCTACAACAGTATCCTTCTTTGACTGTGCACAATTTCGATGATGTATTCTACAGGTCCTGGATGAACACACAGCACTCAGAGGCATATTTCTGGGAAGAATCTTATTATTCACAGAAAAAAAACAAATTCATCATTGATGAGTCAGTAAGCTGGTCAATGTGCTCAGTGTCTGTGATGACATAGCAATGGACACAGATGATGACTGATGAAACCACTGTGTCCATAAGCGGCAATATCTGTCATGGCCATGTCATAACACCTGCAACCGTGAGCAATCCGTCATTTAAAAAATTGAACAGTTTGTCAACCTATTTGGCGATAACAGATGTAAAGAAAGATATAAACTGTTTAACAAGATCAACCATTGCAAATCTGTCCACATGCTGGACTTATGGGTCACCAACCAGCATGCCTCGATAGCTGTGTTTGTGACAGTGTCTTTCTATCTGCGGATGTAGGAGTGCATCAAACAGGCATCACGAACCTTTGTATACAGAGTATATAGAGTCGATGGTTGTCAAAATCAGTACACTTCTATAAATGACTTATTGCGGTCAGGTGACATGCAGAGTGTCATCACATTTCTCAAACAGCTGCAACATCTAACTTCTGTACCAGACACAACGATCTTATCAGTCAGAAAGTTCTGCTGAAACATTTGTCTCAGTGTTAGAAACTGACATACTGAGACAGTACAGCAAGAAATAAATTTGAGCTGGCAAAGGCTCAGAGTTTGACTCTGTATGTATGTAATGTGACCATCTGTGCTACAATAAGCAGTCACAGTGGACCTGAAATCTTTTCACCATATAATGACATGTGGTTTCCATCTCTCAGCATTTTGCTGATGAAATCAAACTTTCAGTTACAAAACACCATTCTGCTGTACAAACACTGTTTCTCCAAACTAAGAGTAACATTTACCACCAAGGTCACTGCTGAATAATATGGACACATATTTACCAAGTGAGATTTCAACATTGAATATGTTTGAACGCATTCTAATTCAGACAATGAAACCATTTCAAACCATTCTGCGTCTGAAAACAAGATACAGAACATTCCACAGAAAGAACTCATTAGATCTAAAGGGTTCCATGATATATCTCCACTTCCTCTACGGGAAAATGTGGAAGCAATTTCTACAGAAAAATAGTTTAGTGATTCTTGTAAATAAATGGTTTCAACAAAGTCCGTCATCTGGCAAGATGTTGTCTCGTACAGAAGGTAAGCTTGCTCTATTTATTTAAAAGAGTAACAATCCCTTTTATACAGACCTTGACATAGATCACATGACTAGTCTCTGTCCAACACAGGATATCTTACAAACAACTAAGCCAATGATTGAGGTCAGTGGACAGACAAGTGACAATGTGTATGAACAGTACATAATTCCCACTACATGGTAGAGATCAGTGGAACAACATTGATCTCTATCAAATGAAACAGGTGGAAAGTAAGCCTGTCAGCATTTGGAAGCAACACTAGAAGCCACGCTGTTTCCCAGACTTATTCCCAAAGGGTCAGGTGGACATCTAGATGAAAGAGAAGTGCATGTACAGGGTGCTAAGTACTGCACTAGCCATGTTAACTCAGTAAAGATAGCAAATTCAGACATAACATACAGTACATATTTCATCTCCTAGAGGAGAGTGAACTTAACTTTCTGTCTGCATCTGTGCACATACTATTCATCTCATGACTCCACTAGATGGAATAACAACTACTCAATTTCTAGAAATTAAAACAGAAAGATGAAAAATGTGCAAATGAATCTACTCTTCCATACTTTCAAGTCTTAAGTAGCACAAAAGAAAATTGGTATACATGAACATCTGAAGTGATGACAATGCTGCAGTATGGTGCAACCACATGGTTTGTCACATAGTTGTGCTGAAGATGCCTGGGTCAAGCTCATTGAACTGTTGAAGTGGGCAAATTCTGATGCTGGCGGCATCTCATCAATGACTGTCGGATAAATGTGTTCATGATCCTGCATCTGTCTGAACAATTTCACAAGCAGTTCCATGACATTCTGACTTTCATATTGTCAAGGAAAATCCATCTCTTGTTATGGAACCATTACTTTTAGAGGACGGAGTATCAAGCACGGGGTACCCTTCACATCCATATGTTGTTGTGGATCAAGGATGTACCATGCATACGTGAACATGAAGCAGCACAAGTGCTAGCATTCATCAAGCAGTATATCACTTCTACACTATGGAAGTTGGTTCAAAAGTTCCAGAGACATAGTTGTGCAAAATACTGCCGGTGAGTAGTAAAGAACTAATCTAATTGGTACACACAATGTCTCTTCAGATTTCCTAGATGAGTTTGTCAGGATGGTTCCATGAATGAGCTTTTCTCAGCAATGTGACACCACTTGGAGGCAAAATCAGCCAAGAGGGTATACGAGTTACCCAGAGATGAAAAGAGGTGTACATCAATGACTACAACCCAGCTCTTCTACTAGCGTGGCAAGCTAACAAAGATGTTCAGTTTGTAATAATAACTCATTAGCCCTGTACAACTGTGACTTTGTACATAACCAAACATGAGCAGACAAGCTTGAAAGATCTTTGGGAAGATATTGCCAGTTAAGCAAAAGCCTGACATCTCAGCTCTGGTCATGGGAGCTAAGACTCTTTCACAGAGAATGTGGAGCTTATGAGCCAGTGACCATTTAATGAAGTACACATCTGTGCAGTAAGTCTGATGCTGTCTGGTTTCTTAGTGTGAAATACAAAGAGAAAGCATAAGCGTGTACTGATTCCCCATGACGAAGTGAGAACTCACTGCCAATGAACCTTCCTCAAAACATTTCTTCGAAGAATAACCCAGAGAACATACTACCCCGTAGACACGACGACATGGATGACATGTGTCTCTTTCAGGTGTCTGGTAGGTATGACTACAAGGCAGATATATCACCTGACTCAACACACCAGATTTACAAGGTGAATGAGTGGATGGCTGTCTCATAAAGAGACACAAGCCATGGCTCATAGACCACTATAAATTATCTAAACTTCATTGGAGCAGAACATTACTACTTTGCTCTCCTATTCCTATTTAGACCCTGGAGGAATGAGCCTGAATTAAAAGGTGACTGTGATACATTCAAGGAAGAATTTAATCTCAGTTACGAGACTTTCAAAACTGCATACTCAGAGACATACATACAGAGACTAGTGGCTGAGAAAGAACAGCTTGAGAAGGCAGAGAAGCAGCTTCAGGAAGACACTCCTGTTAGCTCACAAGACAACCTTGATCCAGAAGGACAAGCTGTTCTAGGTGAACCTCTGCCTTTAAATGTCCCAGAAGTGTTAATGTCAGAAATTGAGACAGCCATGAAACATGGCACACACTCCACTGTCAACCCAACTGACTTGAGAGAAAGACTAAATCAGCAGCAACATGCAGTTCATTCTCAAGTAGTTGACGCTGTCCGACATGGCCTACTACATGAAACAAAAAAATGTGACTGTCGTGACTATAAGCCACTACTAATCTTTGTTAGCTGTTCAGCTGGCACAGGAAAGAGTTTCCTTATTGAAGTCATCACTGCTGAAATACAGAGCCTGACAGGGTCATCAATTTCTGTTGCTGTTACTGCTCCCACAGGACTAGCTACATACAACATTGGTGGAGTTACATTACACCGTCTCTTTATGTTGCCAGTGGAACATGGCAAAACTGGAGAGTATCATAAACTGTCATTTCAGGTTGCATTTCAGCTCCATTCCATGTTCACAAAGATGAAGTTACTCATCATTGATGAAATCAGCATGGTCTCCAATATCATGCTTGCCTGTATTCATCTATGTCTACGGGAGATCTTAGGTACCGTGATGGAGTACCATTTGGTGGCAAAAGATATTGTTGTTTTGGGAGACATTTAAGCTTGCATCAGTTAATGCAGAGCATGTGTTTGCAACTCTAACTGCCAAGTAAGCTAAGAATATTCTCGGCTGCATTGCAGGCTATAACATTTGGGAGTTATTCACCTATGTTGAGTTGTATGAGCACATGTGCCAAAGTGTGATCTGGCTTACAAATCACTTTTAGATGAAGTTCGTACAGGTTCTCTATCACCAGAACATGTTGCTATGTTAAATGATCATAGAATCACAGTAGATACTGCATCCATAGAAACAGCATGTAATGCTTTCAGTGATGTATACTCTACAGGGACACACATAGTGTGCCTTTTGCCGCGACTAAAGAAATGCAATGAGTTCAACAATGTAATGCTGCAGAGAGAAAGCCAAGAAATTCTAACTCTGCATGCTGTTGATATAGTTGATAGTGTCATTCTTAGTTGCAACCTAGTAGCAAAGATGACTGAATGACTCAGTGTACTCAAGTCAGTTGTTTCACAAACAGCTGGCCTAGAAGCTGTTCTTACACTTTGTAGGAATGCACGTATCACGCTATGATGTAATCTTGATGTTGAATGAGGCATGGTAAACGGTGCCATGGGAAACATCACTGACTTTGTCTACAATATCCAGAAGACAAATATTGAGACACTTGTAGTTCACTTTGACAACATGGAACAGCCTGTACACATAGAATGTAACTAGTGTAAAATTCCAGGTAATTAGGATATCTATATAAACAAAAAACAGTTCCATTATGTAGTTGCATTTGCCATTTCTATTCACAAATCTCAGGGCTTGAGTTTGGATTCAGCAATGGTGGACATAGGAACAGACATTTTAAAGGATGGCATGAGCTACACGGCATTTTCTGGGTTGCACATTATAACTCTAGCACCTAGAAGATCACAGGCTGACAAGCGATGTATTCTGAAGTACTACAAACTCACGATACTCTGCATCAGCCACAAATGCCTTTTATACACCTGCCTACATATCTGGCTGTCTCACATCGTACAGTCAAATCTACAGAGTGTCACCAAACAGCCACGAGCTTCCAAGTGATTCAACTCAAAAGAGTTCAACAAAGGTCACAAGTTCAACTAAATATTCAGAGCCAGCAATTCATCAGAAATCAGTTAGATGTAGCTGCTGTACCAGTTTTGACAACAGCACGAGAGTTAACTGCTATGCTAACTCAGCTATGCAAGTTTTTCTATACATGCCACACTTAGTGCAGGCAATATCTGCTTCACAAGACAATACCCTATCAAACGCTTTGAAGCAGATTGTCAACTGACTTCTGACCAGCCCTAACAATATACGGTCACTAACATCACTATGACGAGTGTTGAGGTACATATGATGGATATAGTACATTTGCTGCCGACATACAACAAGACATAGTGAGTTTATCATGGCTATCATAAACAACTTGGGATGAAGAGCGGCCACCAATACCACTATCACTGTCATATGTAACCACATATGTATGTGTTTCATGTGGCCATTCACAGTGTGAAACCACAGAAGACATGATGTGGATTACTCTTTTGTCCCTCAAGCCAAAGTGTCAAATTTCAACAGCTATTTACAATGCTCAATATGGTCACTCCTGTAAAGGTGTGGAGGCAGATGCACTCAGTCCATATGTCTCAGGAGTTCATCATAAATATTGCGTATGCTGCACAGATTTGACTCAATAGGCTCAGAGTTGACACTCCTATCACAGATATCAAGGCAGCTGGTAGAATAGCTTTAACCAATCAGTGTTTGACACTCACAGTATAATCTATCACCATGGTCAATCCGCATTCTGGCCATTACACTGTTTACTAAGGTACAGAAGTGGATGGGTAGAAATGTGACGACTCTACAAGCAGTTTTAAACGAGACTGGCACAACACTTAAAAATGCATATCTTCTAATATTGAAGAATTATGATGACCTCATTATTTCAGAAGAATAGGACAGAACAGGTGGTGAACTACTCTGCAGGTGGTGGGCATTTGGAGTCTTGGAGCACTGATTTAAACTTCCAGCTACTCAGGAACTACTCAGCCACTAGCCCAACGTAGGGGTTTGAAGCCTTTTAGAGCTTCCTGGTGAGGTTTGCTTAATCTTTTAAGGGTGGGTTACCCTCATAGTCTGCCCCTGGTCTCTAAGTGCTTGTGAAGGTTGCCATAGCAACACAGGCAACGTCACTTCAGGGCACTTGAAATCGCTCGGCTCCAGTGAGCGGAGTTGAGCGTGGAGCGGAGGAGATGTGGGCAGAGGCCAGTGGTGTCTGTCGGCGTCAGTCATGGGAAGGAGCCAAAAACCCCTGTCGAGTGGATAACTAAATATATAAGGGATGTAAGTAACATTGTTATGTAGCTGTTCCTGTTGTGTAACTAAGGAGATTATAATATATTACTTGTAAAATGTATGAGGAGGGGGAAAAGGTTGATTCCTTTATCTGTGATAAATGCTTACTAATTGACATTATGAAGCAAGAAATCGAATCATTGCGAAATAGAATCAAACTCCAATTAGAGATTTCTTCACTGGAAAAATTTACAGACTCGGCTCTAGATGACTGTGCTGAACAGCGGGACCATGCTCAGCTAGTAGGGGCTGTGAACATCAAAGAAATGACACAATATGAGCGGCAACAAGTTGTTCCGACTCTAATGATGATTGGTGTAGAGTGGAAAGGGCATTAAAGGGAAGAGAAATATTGGTGGTCTTGGTCCAGATTGAGCTGAAAAATAAATATAGTGTCCTTAATACAGAGCTAGACCAAGATGACACTACTAAAGGGGTTTCAGTGTATTAGTGACTGTAAGGAAGGTCATGTGGTTGATACTGGGCATAATAAGCAGGAAGGGCGAGGAAATCAAATAACAAAAAAAACCCTTTTGGTTATCGGTGATTCCATGATTAGAAATGTCGATAGGATAATATGTCAGGGTAGGAATGACTCAACTACTGTTTTACCCAATCAGGAGCAGGGATAGGGATGTTTGTAAAATCCTACAAGACTGTTGGAAATACTAAAAAATCCAGTCACGTACGCATGTAGGTACAAATGATGCTGGAAAAAGGGCATTATTAAATCAAAAGGATATTGAGGCCATCAGGGAAAATCTGAGTTACATGGATCCCGTATCCTAATATCAGAGACTTGCCCATACCTCGTGAGGGGTGAACAAACAAAGGGACATTATACAGCTGAGCGGGTGGTTGAAAAGGTGGTGTCATAGGGAAGCTTTGTCTTTATCGAACACTGGAACACCTTTGGGACTATAGGATTTGGGGAAAGACTGGCTACATTTAAACAAACATGGGTCTAGAATAGCTAGAAAATCCAAAATCAAGTGGTTAACTTTTTAAACTAAGTATGAAGGGGGTGAGGGCAGCCATCAAATTTAAGGACATCTGTGAAGAATTCAACTTCACATGAGAACACTAAGGCTCTGGGACTGAGGTGCCTCTCCCTAAATGCAAGAGTCTTACAAACAAATTTGAGGAATTAACATGTTTACTAAATATTGACAACATCCAGATATGTTCCATAACAGAGACTTGGTGGACATCCACTGACACCTGGGACCATCACATACAGGGGTATGATCTATATCATATGAATAGGGAGGATAAAAAGGGTGGTGGTGTTGCACTGTATGTATCCAACAAAATAAAATCAGTAGCTATTGAAGTCCAAAAAATACCAGGCATAGAGCATGTGTGGATTAGGGTATTGCCAGCTAAGGGACCTAATATCAAAATTGGGGTAATTTATTGACCTCCTTCAATTTCTACCCAAGATGATGAGGCAGTGCTAAAATTTTTGGACTCCTTAGAGATTACAGAAAATATTATACTTTTAGGAGATTTTAACCTTCCCTGTATTAATTGGACTAGGCAAACAGGGGGAGACATCCTACCAGCTAAAGTATCTGGATTCCTTTTTATTAGCTGGATTTGATCAGTATAGGAAATAACATTAGAGGGATAACACTTATTAGACCTTGGCAGTAAGCAATATGAGAGACCAAATAAAGAATTGTAATACTTCATCACCACTTGGCTCAAGTGATCACTTGTGACAAATTTTGATTTAACAGGGTCTTTTCAAACACTTTTGTGGTTCAACCATGGTTCGAAATTTTAATAAAGCTAAATTTAATGATATGAGAACAGAACTCTCAGGTGGGGATGGAAAAAGGTTTTCGAAAATACATCATTAGTGGAAAACCGGGATAGTTTGGAGAATAAAATTATGGATTTAATTGATAAGTATGTCCCAGTAAGAAAGAAGTACAATGCTTTAGGAAACTTCCCCTGCGGTTATCTCCCAAAATTAGCAAATTGATCAAAAAGAACAAAAGTACTTATATAAAAGCCAGGAAAAATGAGTGTGCAACAAATTGGGCCTTGTATAAAAAAATTATTAAAAGAAACTAAAAGTGCCACAAAACAGGCAAATTGAAAACATGAACTAAAACTGGTTACAAAAGTGAAAGATAACCATAAATCCTTTTACACATATATCAATAACAAAAAGGGAAGTCAAACTTCAGTGGGGCCCATTAAGGATCAGGATGGTATATTAGTTGAGGACTGCCGAACTATGACAGGGCTTTTCAGTGCTTATTTCTCATCAGTATTTAATAATAAGTCTAAAAATAATAGATATCATCTGACTAAAATAGATTATAAAATTATTTTAAACAAAAATGATATTGAGGATAGATTAAAGCACCTGGACCCGAATAAATCTCAAGGTCCTGATGGAATCCATCCTAGGGTCCTAAGGAATTGGCAACAGAATTGTGGGACCTATATCACTGTTTCAGAAATCTTTGGATAGAGGGGAGGTGATTGAGGTTTGGCAAAAGGCAAATGTGATCCTATTATAAAAGGGATCTAGACGGGAGGTAGGCAACTATGAGCCTATCAGCTTGACTACTGTACTGGGGAAAATGTTGGAATCTACATAAAAGGATCAAATAGTGGAGTTTCAGGATTCAGTAGGGGACTCATGACGATGCTCAGCATGGTTTAAAAGGGTTATCATGCCGTAATCTCTTGGAGTTTTATGAGCATGTTAGCAGAGCATTGAATGAGGTGTCTCTCTGTGGATGTGGTGTTCTTGGACTTCTCAAAGGCATTTGACAAGGTCCCATGGCAGAATTGATTGATGCTCTGATTGAACATAAAATGACGGGGTATATTACAACTTGGGTTAAGGCATGGCTGAGTGAGAGAAAGCAGAGGGTCTGTTTAAAGGAGTTTCTCTGATTGGTTGGGAGTGGAGGTGGAGTTCCACAGGGATCTGTTCTGGGGCCCTGCTTGTTTAATATCTCTATACACTCATTATCTGGAGGAGAGGATGTCTAGGAAACCAAATTTGCAGAGCGACACTAGAATTAGCATTACTATCAGAAATGGTGAGGATGTATCAAAGGATTGCAAAAAAGTCTTACTAAGAATGGAAAGCTGGGCAAGGGATAAGAGTTATCCTTCAACATCGACAAATGTGTGGTGATGCACTTTGAGAATAAAACAATCAAACTGACTACTACTTAAATGGACAGAAATTGGGCAAAGTAGTGGAGGAAAGAGATTTGGGGTTAAAGTGACAAGTGATTTCAAGTTCCACCAGCATTGCAGTCAGGTTATAAAATCTGCTAATAGTACTCTTATAAATATCAAGAAACATATAAAGAGTAGGAAGAGGGAAGTGATTGTGCCTCTTTTTGGTGCACTGGTGAGGCCGCAGTTGGAGTAGTGTGCACAGTTCTGGTCACCTGGTTATAGGTTGGACATAGGAAGATTGAAGAGGGTTCAGAGGAGGGCTACCAGGTTAATAGCAGATGTTAGGGACCAGGACTATGGGGATCAATTGGAGGACTTGGGGATGTTCACGTTGGAGTATAGGCACCTGAGAGGATATGTGTATAGTGTATAATGCACTTAAGATGCAAAGCTAAAGGGTCAAATTAGGACTTACCCTGAGGAACAGCGTTATGACACTAGGTCACTTCATGACAACTTAAGGCATAATTTTAAGACCATGAAAAGAAGGCACTGGTTTAGTGTTAGAGTTATTCAGTATGGAATAATCTACCTGAGGAGGTAGTCACATGTAAGACGACAGTTGAGTTCAAGAAGAAACTGGATAAGTATTGCAAAGCAAATAAAATGGGGGTTTCAAAATTAGAATTAACAAGCGAGCACAATGGACATAAGTCTTCTTTGCTCTGAAATCACCTATGATACCTATGAACATGTTGCATTTTTAACATAACTACTTTGTGACAGAAACAGTCGTAGGTCAGTACAATTGTTTCCAATCTACGACTCTCAATAAACCATAGCATATCAAAAAAATGCTATACTGGCAGAGACATTTCATGCATTATGACATCTAAGATCTTGTGTCGATCAGTAACAACATGGAAATTGTTGTAGAGGCTTCAGTCGGCACCAATAGTATTCACAGTCACTAGAGAAACCATGCTTACATGTCTATCAAAGACTGTACGTCTCAAAACAGAGGCCTTCCTGGCTCTCCTCTTGTGTACATATATTTTCTTGTAGCTGTATCATATCCATACATAACAAGAAGTTGTAGCCAGTTTCTAACTTTTTCTCTCTATAGAGAAACAAAAGTTCTCACTTATCATCTTAAATAACTGTGCAACACATGTCTCATTCAACAAAGGGTACAGTCTGTCACAAGTTGTCTATCACCAGTATTTTTTATCTATTAGCTGTTGACATGTAGACAACAGCATCATTCATTCACCATGCAACAGTGCTGGACTATGCCTGCTTTATTTGTTACACTGAAACTGTACATATGTAACAATAACACTCTTTAGTCATAATGCAACAAGTTAAAAGAAGCAAATGTAAATACTGAATGATTGCGTCTTATTATCAACAGACTTTGACATATCTTTGTAATGACATGTAATAATATTTACATTCTTATTCCATCTCACTATTTTGCTAACAAGTTTTATTGTTCTAGTAAAGTATTACTATAAGTGTCAAGTAACAATAAATCTTTAACATATAATACAATACTATACTGATTAAGTACAGTGACCCATATCTTTGATAAAAACAGAGTACCACACATATTTTTTATTTACTAGTTCAGAGCTAACATAGAAACTAACGTACCAATTGAAAGAAATGTATATTGTACCTGTAATGATATTAAATATTTTGTACTTGTCATACAAGTAATTCTAACCTATGGTAAAAATACTGACAATTGTAAATCAGACACTGTTACTGAACACAATGCACTTCATACCTGTTCCTGACAATATTTATGATCGCCTCTATTGAGAGGTCTGGTGGGAATTTTCCATATGCGCCTAGTCAGTGATATATCTTAAAATATTTAACTGAACATATCAGTTATCTAATGTCACTGAAATCAGATTTTTTTTATATTCTATTGCTTGAACACATAGCATCTGGTTTTTCGCCCACCCCAGGAACATACACATTATCAGTTACACAATAACAACCAAACATTACTGTTTCATGTCTGTAATCACTGCTTAGAAGCTCCTGACATACCTTTATTAATATAGGACACAACTAATGGAATGACACATAATTAGAAACATTCAACTACTTAAAACATATAAATAATATTATTAATCAAAAGTCTCTTCAAGCTGAGTAGCAAATATATAATGAAGAGCCACAGGTTCAGCTTGAGGGTCTCAAGTTTAGGAGGAATGTCAGAAAGCACTTCTTCCCACAAAGAGCAGTGAACACTTAAACTTCACTGCTAAAACAGGTCACCTCATTAAAGACAATGACCAGCTATTAAAGAACCAGTTATATGCATAGAAGGAAGATAACAAGCATGCCAACAGAAGATGGGAGAACACTGCAGGGATAGCTCAAGATGCGAACCCTGTAACACAATCACACTTAATAGACCAAATTACCTTCTTATGTTACCTTCTTTCTATGCTGTATTACAATATGTACATACTTGTTCCAATTCATATACTCTAGTTGTTATAAATGTGACACATTTAGATGTATCCCAAGCAATGATTACGCACATGCAAGGATTGTACTGTGAGATGGATTTTGTAAAAAAAATTAAATCTTAATTAGCCCTTTTTCAGTTTCACCTATTGGCAATAAATCTTTTTAAAACATAACCACCTGTGTTGAGTTTTTACTGAAACATAGCATAATGACATTAGAATGTAACTGTTGTTTCTACTAAGCATGCAAATCAACTGCAACAAATAGTACCACAACTACGTGTTCATGGACATTGTGGCCATCACTGAAACCTGGTGTAATGATAACCATGACTGGGAGATGGCCATACCTGGCTAAAACATATTCAGAAGAGACAGGGCAGGTAGGAAGGGAGGAGGAGTGGCACTGTATGTGAAAAATGACATAAGGGCCACAGAGATCCAGGAGGGAACAAAATGGGGGAGAGATACTGTGGGTTAAGCTGGAAAGGAAAATGGGGCCAGCCATCCGCACAGGTGTAGTCTATAGACCACCAACCCAGGAGGAAGAAACAGATAGGAGCTGATGCTAGCCATCCAAAGGATGGCAGATAAGAGTGAGGTAGTACTCATTGGAGACTTCAATATTCTAGATGTGGACTGGAGCATCCCAGCTGCAGCATCAGCTATGAGCAGATTTATCCTGGACTCCCTTCAGGGTGCCTTCCTCAAGCAACTGGTCATGGAACCAACTCGGCAGAAGGCAATACTGGACCTTGTGCTCACAAACAGGGACAGTGTGATGGGGGTAACAGTGGGGAGCACCTGGAAAACAGTGACCACCAGTCATTGTGGTTGAAATCACAGAAGAGCAGAACCAAACCACACGAAAACCGTATCCTGGATTTTGGGGCAGACTTTGGGAAAATGGGAGATACTTGAAAGAAGAGACATTAAGAGAATGGGGCAGGAATCAGGGGTTGAGGAACAGTGGGCAGTATTTAAAATGGGGATTACAAGAGCAACAGAATTATGCATTAAGCAGATTAGCAAGAGGAAAAGGAAGGAGAGACCATTATGGTTTTCCAAAGAGGTAGCAAAGAAAGTGAAAGCCAAAAAGATTGCATTCAGGCAATACAAAAAGACACAGGCAGAAGGGGATAGGGAGAAGTACCAGGAGAAGCAAAGGGAGGCAGGGAGGTCAGTAAGGGAAGCCAAAGCTCAGACAGAAGAACACATTGCAAAATCAGTGGGTAGGGGGACAAAACCTTTTACAGGTACATAAGTAAAAAAAGAAAGGCAAAGGGAGGGATAGTGAGACTGAAGGGGGAGGATGGGGGACCACGTGGAGGATGACAACAGTAAAGCTGACATACTAGAACAGGTATTTCTGCTCAGTCTTTACTGAGGAAGAGAAGAGTAATGGGTCTGAAGGGAGTACAAGGGGTGAGAATGGTGCAGAAATGGACACAAGTCCCTTTACACGAGAAAGGGTCCTGAAGGAACTGGAAGTAATGAGTTGATAAAGCAATGAGGCCAGATGGGGTGCACCCCAGGGTCCTTAAAGAACTAAGAGAGGTGGTGGTTGAACCTCTGGCTATCCTGTTTAGCTGATCACTGGAAACAGGGGAGGTACCCAAAGACTGAAGGATAGCAGATGTAGTCCCCTTATACAAAGTGGGAACAAAGAGGAAGCGGAGAACTACAGACCAGTCAGTCTCATCTTGGTAGTGGGGAAGATCATGGAAGCACTACTGAAGGAGAGATTGGTGGAACATCTGGTTGTCAATGGACTACAGGACCCAAGGCAGCATGGTTTCACCAGAGAAAGGTCATGTCAGACCAACCTTGTTGAATTTTTTGACTGGGTGACTAGGGAGGTGGATCGGGGAGGGCAGTGGACATGGCCTATCTGGACTTCAACAAGGCCTTTGACACTGTGCCACATAGAAGACTATTACACAAACTGGGGAATATGGGTGTGGGCAGGACAGTAGTGTGGTGGGTAGGTAACTGGCTGGGCAGCAGGACACAGAGGGTGGTGGTAAATGGTTGTAACTCCACAGATGTAAAAGTGACCAGTGGGGTACCACAGGGATCAGTGCTGGGACCGGTCCTATTCAACATCTTCATCAGTGACATTGCGCAGGACCTAGAAGGCAGAATTTCACTGTTCACTGATGACACAAAGCTCCTGTAACAAGTGGACACACCAGAGGGTGTAGACAGGGATGAAGGGATCTGCAGAAACTCGAGAAGAATGGTCGGGGTTTGGCATTTGAAATTCAATGAAAAAGTGCAAGATAATGCACATGGGCACAAAAACCTGGTACAATATATAATTTGGGGGGTGAGGATATAGCATGCACCAAGCAGGAAAGGTATCTTGAGGTTATCATCCTGATGACCTCAAGGTGAGAACAGTGTGACAAGACGGCAGGTAAAGCAAATAGGATGCTGGGATGCATAGGCAGGGCATCACCAGCAGGAAAGGAGGACATAATTCCACTATACAAGACACTAGTGAGGCCCCACCTGGAGTACAGTGTACAGTTCTGGAGACCTTACCTGTAAGGACATAGACAGGGTAGAGAAGGTTCAGAGGAGGCTACAAAGATGGTGCATGGATTGCATCACAAGTCCTATGAGGACAGGTTGAAGGAACTGAACATGTACTCCCTGGAGGAGAGAGGGAGAGAGGGGATATGATAGAAACATACAAGTATCTTAGAGGGAGGAACAGGGTGCAGGAATATGCTATTTGTAAGCAAAAAAGATGTTCCAGGACTAGAGGGCATGGGATGAAGTTGGAGAGAGGACAATTTAGAGGAAATGTGAGGAAGAATTTCTTCACAGAACAAGTGGTGGACAAGTGGAACACCCTGCGAGAGGAAGTGGTGGGGTGTAAACAATTATGGGATTTAAGAATGCATGGGATAGACATGAAGGAATTCTGGAGGTCAGGGGTAAGGGGCAACAGACTTCTAGGAAAACATAAACTGAACTTACAAGCTCAAATGGGCAGACTGGGTGGGCCATAGGCCCTTATCTGCTGACACTGTCTATGCATCTATGTATCTATGACTTAATTTTTGCTATGGCTGTCCACTCAGTATCCACAACATAGGCTATGATGTGGCACATTGCATGTCACACTTCCCATAATTCTTAAGAGTGTTAAGAAGTCTGCAATGCACTTACTTTTCCTGTGCCTCTCCACTCAGCATGTAGTAATTACTGTAGCAAGGTATCAGCATCACTACGTAACACTATGCAGCTGTGGCTATACACTTAGGATGCAGTAACTGCTATATCTACTGCAATTCCCTGGCTGAGCTCATGTAACTCCTAACTGTGGTAACTTCACTGTACCTACAATTACAGAGGTGTGCCACTGATCTCCAGTCCCCTATTGTTCCTATAGATTACTACTCATAGTGCACTACACATTTTTTTTTTGGGGGGGCAGCAACTATAGCTGCCTAAATCCATGCAAATCCTAACTGACGTAACCTCAGTATCCCTGCAATCAGTGATGTCTACCATTGATATACTTACCTTCACCGGTGTTGTGTATCTCCACTAATATGTTCATTCCCTCACCTGTGTTGTGTATCTCCACTTACAATACAGTACCTGCTGTCACATTTGAAGACTCATTACCTGGCTGAATCCATTCAAGTGACAACTGTGCTAACTGGACTGTTCCTGTGATCAGAGAGCTGTACAACTGATGTACATTGCCTATCTTTTCCTGTGGCTGTTCACTTAGGATGCAGTAAGTGGTCTGGAAGTGCAGTTCCCCATCACACTGTTCACCTCCATGGTTTCGTTTGTTCTGTACTCTCCACTCAGTGTGCAATATGTTGGCTAGGGGTTCATACAATGAGTTACAGACCTTCTGTAATTCCTAATGAAGTTAACTAGCATGTACCACCCTTACATTTACTGTCAGTGTACAGTCAGAGTGCAGGAGCTGGTGTAGAGAGCTGTGTGACATTCTACCTAAGGACATGCAGTTGTGGCTGTACAGTCATAATCAGTAACTGGCATGCGTGGGTAAATTGCCTGGGTGAAGCCATAGAAATCCTAACTGTGCTAACTTGTGTCTACCAACAATCATAGAGGTGTACCACTGATGTCCATTGCCTCAGTCTTGCTCTCCATCACTACTGATGATGCAGTACAATTTTTTGGGGGGGGCATTACCTGTCTCAGCCAACACAAATGCTAACTGTGCTAACTTGAATGTCCCTGCAATAACTGATGTCTACCGTTGATGTCCATATCCTCAACTGTGCTGTGGGTCTCTACTGTGGATCTAGTACCTGGTGTCACAGTTTGGAGAGGCATTCCCTGGCTGAGGCCATTAAAGTGCTAACTGTGCTAACTACACTGTACCTGCAATCATCGAAGTATACAAGTGATCTGCATAACCCTTCTTTGCCTGTGGCTCTTCACTTAACATGCAGCAAGTGGTCTGGAAGTGTAGTCCCCTACCCCATGAGACTGTGCAACTCCTAAGTGTACTAACTTCTTTATACCTGCAATGACACTCCTAAGTGTGCTAACTTCTCTACGGCTGCAATGACAGAGCTACACTATTCATGTCCATAGGCATACCTTTTGCTGTGGCTCTCCACTCACTATGCAATATGTAGACTAGTTTTATATTATCACTGACACCTCCTGCTGATTTTCTGTGATTGTTCCTGTTACCTTGGTTCTCCCCCCTACCTCCATGTGTGTCTGTCTCTCTGTGTGGCAGTGTTGATCAGGAGGGGTAGGGGCCATGTGATGTCTTCACATGCCACAGAAAACACAAACATGAACAGTACTGCAAAATAGTACCACATGATGTGTTCATACATACTAACATAGTGCCAGCAAACAGAAATGTCAATGCACATGGTAGCATAAATCAAAACACAAAGATAAACAATTCTGAAAATACTGAATGTAATACAGTGACGGGAGTGCCACACGAAACACAAACATAAACAGCACTGAGAAATATTGAATGGGATACAGCAGTGGGAGAATGGGACCTTTTGGGCCCCCCGCTACCACCTCGTGAAACACAAACATAAACAGTAGTGAAAAATACTGAATGTAATACAGTAATGGGAGTGCGGGGCCACACAAAACACAAACATAAACAGTACTGTTAAGAACTGAATGTGATAGTGACGAGAGGGCCCCGCGCTCCCACTACACAAAACACAAACATAAACAGCACTGAAAAATACTGAATGTGATACAGCAGAGGGAGAAGACGTGATGTCTTCACACATACTAACACAGTGCCAGCAAATGCAAATGTTAATGCACAAAGTAGCACAAATCGAACAACAAATATAAACAGTACTGGAAAATACTGAATGTGATAGTTACGGGTGCGTGGGGTCCTTCAGCCCTCGTGCTCCTGCAACACAAAACACAAACATAAACAGTACAGAAAAATACTCAATGTGATACAGCTGCAGGAGCGCCATGTGATGTCCCTGAAGATTTCGGACCGATCACACAAACCGTGCAACCCGTAGAACGACTGTACAATTCCAGAAAAGCGTAAACGCATGCGCAGATCATGCTTAATAACTCCACAGCCGTCTATGTGACTGCTACAAAACTTGGCAGATCCCAAGACGTATGGGTCTTGATCATGTATTCCAAATTTCAGGCAAATCTGTCAATCAGTTGCAAAGTTATTAAGGTGCAAAATTTTGCGTTTGACATGTAAATGGCTCCTCAGCCCTCACTATAGTAGCACTACTGTGCCACTATTATATATATATATATATATATATATATATATATATTTTTTTTTTATGAAAGCCCCTTGACCCCCACCCACAGCCCCAGCCGGTCAGTGTGCATTAGAGGCTTCCACCATAACTCTCACCCCATCACATGTGTAAAGAAGCAGAGGTGTAGAAGAATGGTGTGAGAGTTAGGACCAACAACCCTAATGCACATCCCAATGCTGGTTGGGGGTGTAGGCAGGGGGGTCCAAGGGGGACTTTCAACCCTAATACCGAATTGCCTCGCTTTTGTCGATATGGAACAACCCTAACCAATGCATTAAACAAAGTAGTTTACCTCTAATTTCCCTTCTTTTTGGGAATGATTACAAGAAATAGTGAATGTAATGTGGCATCGGTCGGGCCCCGCACTCCTGCCACATGATGTCATGTCACATAGTAACATTGTGCCTGCAAATGCAAATAGTAATACGCATGATGACGCAAAGCGAAACAAAAAGAGAAACAGTAGTGTAGACAGAAATGCTAAAAACTACGCAAAAGCAAGCACAAATGAAAATGCAAATGGGTAATGCACATGGTGCCGTAGACGTGAATGGTGAGTGAAATGGGAAAGGAACCAGAAGCAAAAACGGTAATGGTAACAGTAATGTGAGCACACAGGCTGGTTTTCCCCAAAAGCTGCATAAAGAAAGACAGTGAGTACTAAGAATGTATGCATAATAATGGTTCTAGGAGCAGAAAAATGAGGAGTTGGAATACTAAATTGCTTATATCTCAGGAACCGTATGATGTAGAAAAAAATGTAAAAGTCATATGATTTATGACTTTCCTGGCTAGTTTTATACTTAGTATTTTTCAGACAAAAAGTCCATATCTCGCACTGTTTCTGAGATATGGGCCCTGAAAAGTGCAGTGAACACCGTAATGTTATCCTATGGGAAAAAAAGAGAAGTTCAGAGTGCCATAACTTTGGCTCCCTGTAATAATTTTTCACCAAACCACAAAAAGGCACATCTGGGGGATGTTGACTGTGTTCCCTTCAAATTTCAGACCAAACCGTTCTTTTGCAGCAGGGTGCCAAAGAATTGCTGTCATTTTCCCACAGCCTAGAAAAGTACTGTCGAAGTTTGTGAAAGGTTTCACAAATTCATTCGACAGTGTCGCAAGTGAGACAGTACTTTGAGAAAGTACTTTTTCCAGAAATTTAAAAAACATACTTCTGGGGTGTTTTACCCCAAAATAAAGACATGACTAGCATCCTCAGGTCCGACTAGGTGAATACAAAAAGAATTAGGTTGCTAGAGGGTCCAAATTTTAAATGGCAAACATTTTTCTGATCGCTAACTGAAAACAAAATGGCGGATTTGCATCAGTAAAAGGGCCATTTGCGAAAGTTAAAACTGCCTTTGCGACACTGTCGAACTTTTTAACTTTTCCCATTGACTTATAATGGGAACTTGTTTTTTGAATAACTTTTGAACCGTTTAATATTTTTTCACGAAATCTTCAAAAGCCATATCGAGGACCCTGGCCGCATGTTCCCTGAAGATTTTGTATCAATCGTGCAAACCGTGCTACCTGTACGCATGACAGTAAAATTCCAGAAAAGTGTAAATGCGCGCAGATCATGCTTAATAACTCCGCAGCCATAAATGTGACTGGTACAAAACTTGGAAGTTCCCAACGGGTATGGGTCTTAATCATGTATTCCAAATTTCAGGCAAATCTGTCAAACAGTTGCAAAGTTATTAAGGTGCAAAATTATGGGTTTAACCCTCAACCTCACTATAGTGGGTACTACTGCCTTATATATAATATATATATCTATACAGTATATATATATATATATATATATATATATACTGTATATATGTGTATAGATATATATATGTGTGTGTGTGTGTGTGTGTGTGTGGAGAGAGAGAGACACCCCACCCCAACCATTGGCTTCTAAGGGAGGGGGGAGAGGGATACATTTTACATGCACTGGGAATGCAAAATAAATTATAATACTTTTTTTCCTACAAAGCTCTTTCTTTCCTTTAGCACCCATGCCAAATGTGGACTGGACCATCCCTGCAGCAGCCTCAGCCAGGAGCCAAGACACCATAGAAGCAATGCAGGGGGCAGGTCTCAGGCAGTTGGTGAAGGAACCCACCAGGGACATGGCAATTCCAGATCTTGTACTGACCAATGGCAACAGGACTTCAGAAGTCCATGAAAATGGACACCTAGGGCTCAGTGACCACCTTATAGCATGGTTTAGGAGATAAAGCATCTCAGGTGAACCACACAAAGGCAAGGGTCCTGAATTTCAGGAGGGTCAACTTTGAAAGGATGGGGATGTGGATCAAAGAAGCCCTACCAAGCAAGGAGATGGGAAGAAGGGTTGAGGAGCAGTGGGCACACATAAAGAGAATCACAGTGGATGTGGCAAATCAGTGCATTAGGCTGATAGAGAAAGAAAAAAAGAAGGGGCAAACCATTATGATTTTCAAGGGAGGTGGCATGGAAGGTTAATGATTAAAAGGAGGCTTTCAAAAGATACAAGGAGTCACAGATGGATGAGGATAGGGTGTTGTACCCAGAGAGGTAGAGGGAAGCAGGAAAGGCAGTGAGGAGCACAAAGGCAAAGACTGAGGAAAGGATATCACAGATGATAAAGAAGGGGGCAATACTTTCTATAGGCACATCCGTGAAAGAAGGAATGCCAGAGGAGGAGGAATTGTAAGACTCAGAGTGGAGGAAGGGGATTGTGTGGAGGTGAACCCAGATAAGGCATCACTACTGAATGAATACTTCTGTTCATTATTCACTGAGGAGGGAGAGGGACAGGGACCACAACTGGACAACAGAAATAGTGGTGGGAGTTTGATAAACACTAGTTCAATCACAGAAGAGCCGGTCCTGGGGGAACTCAAAAACTAAGGGTGGACAAAGCGATGGAACAAGTTGGTATATGCCCCAGGATACTAAAGGAACTTAGGAAGGAGCTGGCAGCACCACTAGCAGCCCTGTTTAGAGATTCCCTAAATACATGGACGGTTCCAGAGGACTGGAGGCAAGCACATGTGGTCCCTATTTACAAGAGTGGTAGCAGGGAGGAAGAAGGAAACTATAGACTGGTCAGTCTCACTTCAGTAGTGGGCAAAATTATGGAAGGGCTGCTTAAGGAAAGGATTGTGGAACACTTGGAATCCAGTGGACCACAGGATCCAAGGCAGCATGGATTCACAGCAGGATGGTCATGTTAAACAAACTTGATAGACTGTTTTGACTGGATGATGAAGGAGGTGGATCAGGAGGGAGTGGTGGATTTTGCCTACCTTAGTTTCAGTAAGGCCTTCGACACCATTCCACACAGAAGGCTAGTAAGCAAGTGAGTAGCCTGGGGGTGGGTTACAAAGTCAAGAACTGGGTTAGGAATTGGCTAAGGGACAGGAAGCAGAGGGTGGTAGTAAATGGGATTAAATCCGGGGAAAGGGGTGGCTAGTGAAGTACCTCAAGGATCAGTCCTGGGGCCAGTCTTCTTCAATGTCTTCATTTCATACATTTCAGAAGGGCTGGAAGGGAAGATATGCCTATTTGCAGATGACACCAAAATCTGCAACAAGGCAGACACTCCAGAGGGGGTCGAAAGAATGAGGAGGGAACTAGATAAACTGGAAAGATAATCCACAATGTGGCAATTAAAATTCAACTCAAAGAAGTGCAAAATCATGCACCAGGGGCACAGAAACCCTGTGGCGAGTTACAGGATGGAGGGGGGAGTTGCTAACAGTCACTAGGGAAGAAAAGGATTTACAATAATCATCTCAGATGGCCTAAAGGTGGCCAAACAGTGTAAAAGGGTGTGGGAGGACCAGTGTGATGTATGGGTGCATTGAAAGAGGGATTTCTAGCAGAAGAAGGGAGGTGGTGATGCCACTGTACAAAACACTGGTGAGGCCTCATCTGGAGAATAGAGTACAGTTTTGGAGACTGCATCTTCGCAAAGATGTTGACAGGTTGGAGACATCTAGAGGAGGGCAATTAGGGTGGTAAGAAGCTTGAACCAGAAGACATATAAGGAAAGACTTAAAGACCTCAACATATATACACTGAAGGAGAGGCAGGAGTGGGGAGATATGATTGAAACCTTCAGGTATCTTAATGGTTTAAACAAAGTACAGGTGGAGGACACCTTTCAGTGCAGGATACATACAAGGACAAGGTGGCATGATATGAGATTAGAGGAGGGGCAGGATAAGGAGGGAATGTGAGGAAGTGTTTATTCACTGAAAGGGTGGTAAATGCTTGTAATAGACTACCCCAGGAGGTGGTGGGAGCCAGCACAGTCGGGAGTTTCAAACATGCATGAGACAGGTATATGAGAACCCTAGCAGTGGGAAAGAGAGGTGAAAGCCAATGACCAAGCAAGGTCAGTGGTCACTGATGTAGGCAGAGATTACAGGTAGACATGGTGGGCCTAAAGGTCCTTATCTGCTGTCAATTACTTTGTTACTATGCTACCCTGACTGTCCCCCCGGGTCAATCTTCCCAGCCCCATCACCCACCTTCTCTGGGAGTTACCTTTTTGGTGGTCCTGCCACAGGACCTTGGATCAGAGGCACCTAATCATCAGTGGGGGGCCTGCAACAGAGCAGGACATCACTTTTTTACAGTCAGTGGGCTTTTCTTCCTATTTTCTCCCCTACTGGGGCCAGACATGTGTGTACTCAGCATCCATGAAGACACCTTAGGCATCCAGGTGTGGTGTCCCTTTCCATTCTGTTCCATGGTGTTATCACCTAGATTCCTCTCCCTGTCCTACAGATGTCCATCCTCCCTTCCAGGCCAGCCCCCAAGTGATCCAGGTCCATTCTTGAATCTAGCTTGCTGATATGGCTTTCAGTGGCTAAAAGAAATATAGTCAGTGGCTAACACTATGAAACAGAAGTAGGCAGACAAATCTACAGTAGAACTGCAGGAAACTAGAACTACACACAGTAATGGCCCTATATTAAAAGATATCAGGCAACCCCCTGCAAAGTCACTTTCCTGAGTGCAAATTAGAAAAGTTTACTACATCTGCTGTACTCAAACATGTTTGGAACAAAATGTGATTGCCCAAGCATGTTTGAAAAGAAGTCCCCCAAAGCCAAAATGAGGCAGCAAAACATGCACTCAGCACAATTCACATTCCCCTGCTGGCCAAAAAGAGATATACTGTAGTATCTGGTCACTGAAAACCTACAGGCTATGACAGACCCAACTCATTCAGGGCATACCAGACCTGTTAGTGTTACAATAGGTACAATCAGGACCTCACTGAAAATGAGATACTGCATGTTAACTGATCTATCCTGGGTAACTACATTGCAAAAACGTAGGAAAGCAGGACCCCAATAAAAATGATATTTTGCATTTTACCTGTGCTAACTCTACTAAATAAACTGAAAAAATGTGTAAAAACAAGACCCCACTGAAAATGAAATATTGTAGCTGCCCTTATCTCCTAATGAAACTCACATCCTATGTATGTGCACAACTGTTCTAACAGCTGTGTGTGTGTGCATGCGTGCATGTAACGTGTGTGTCTTGGCGCGTGTGTGCATTGTGAGCATTTTCAAGGTGGGGCGTGTATGTCCAGCACCAAAAACTGCATTGCCTTGATGTTTATGGTTTTGTATTTTCTACTGTTGTGGTGTAAATGTGGGATTTCCACATTATGTATTTATTTATTTATTTCAAATGTTTCACCAGGAAAGACATACTGAGCTAAACAATAGCTCATTTTAAGATGCATCCTGGGGGAAGGGGCAAGAGAGGTGTAAAACACCATAGAACAATAACTTACACAATAAAACATCATACAGAGATATCAATTAAACAGTACAAAATAAACATAGGCGAGGTTTATCAGACAGGCAAAATTAAAGGCAAAAAGTTTACAAGGACATGGTGGGGAGTCTGTCCCATGAGTGCAAGCAATAGTACTTTTCAACCATGAAGGCACAAGGGGTAACGTGATGGTGGGCTAGAGGCAGCACTCATTTTTCCTGGCTCCCTGCAATGGGCAAATTAAAGATTAATTCTTACTACATCCCTCCTTTTAAAGTACCCAGTTAGATTAGCATTACCAGGAAAGTGCTGCATTATATGCCACCAGTCTGGTAAGTGCAGAAAAGGACAGCAACCAGGGATTTACAGCACTTGCTATAAGCACTCCCCTGGTCAATCTCCAGAGTCCTGAATAATGACAAGTGCACAAATTAAGTGCTAACTGGCCGAGCTGCTCCTGTGGCATGGAACATTGAGGCATGGAGCAGCTCGATCAGCACCAATGAAGACCAGGGTTCTAATCCTGGACTCCAGCATTTTGGTAGCATCGGGACTTTGTTTTTCTTCTGGAGCCATGGAAACAGTGTTTTCATGGCCCTACACATTTTAACTTTCCCCACAATCCACTCCCTTCGGAGTGAGAATCTATTAGTCTGGTGGTTTTGGGGGGGCAGACCCCCCCTCATTGGGGGGTATGGGAGGCAAAGTCCCCAACAAAAAAGATTTGGCACCATTTTTGATGCACGCACCTTGCATGCGCTATTTTGACTGGCACTGTTTGGACCCACTGCCCTTCTAAATACCTCCAAACTAAATTATACGTGCTCCTCATAGCACTCACTGCCAATCGATATCATTTTACTGAAGAGATGGCTAATAACCTGAATGATATGAGGATTATGCCAGAAGCTGAAGGACCCAGGGCCCGCTCACATCCGCTGAAGAGACTGAAAGAGGACCTGCATTCACTGGCATCACTGGAATGGAACAAATCACTTTCAATTAATTCTTTGGGTACAGATTTGACAACAATTAAAGAAGTTTTGTTTTAGCTGGTTGCCGATTTTCACACAGTAAAACTGACTCTGGAATCACTAAACCACCGTATTTCTGATACTGAGAATGCATCTCTTCTTTAGAAGAACTAGCTCAGAAGGTGGAACCAGAGCTGGTAGAAATGCAGAGAAAACTGAGCCACCTGGAGGAACATTTGAATGATCAAGAGTCTCGAAGTCAGAGAAATAATTTAATTATTTCGAGCTTGCCGGAATGTGTGGAAGACACCAACCCAATTTTGTATGTACAGCAACTTTTGGAAAAGCTAGCCAGCACTTCTCACTTTGGCCCATGTTACATGATTGAGAGGGAACATACTAAGATTCATACTGAGGTCTTTAGGAGCCAAGGAGGCGGTAAGCCCTTTTAACACTCCTGTCCACTTACCCATAATACTGTACAATGTTACCCTCCAATATGTATCTATCTAACCGCTGTTTAAACTGCTGTTTACTATTACTTATGATTACTTCTAGGGGTAAGCCATTCCAGAGGGACACCACTCTCTGTGTGAAAAACGTCTTTCTTCTATTTGTGTTGAACTTTCTGGGTTGAAGCTGCAGTGGGTGTCCCCTGGTACATACCAAAATATTAAAAAATTCTAACTGTAGTTCATCATTCTTTAAAACCTGTTATTCCTCCAGGTGAGAAGCCAAGAATCTGTATCTTCTGCCTCCTTAATTTTAAGGATAAAACTCACATCTGATCTAAAGTGCGAGAGAAGAAACAGCTATGATAGGAGGGCAAAGGATCTACATTTTGAGAGACTTAAGCCCTGGCTTCAGAACTCAGCAATGAGCCTACAGAGAGGAGAAAAACAAGCTCTATGCTGCAGGTATTAGATTTTTCATAAGGTATCCACCCACTCTTCATGTTCACACATCTGTCGGGGAACTCCAATTCAAATCAGCAGCAGAAGCTGAAGCGGAACTCCCCAAGTATCTCCCTACCCTGTTCCTGGTGATGCGTACTCCAGCTCGCTAACTGATAAACATGGCAGATGCTTTGGAGCAATATGCTCCTCTGTCAAAGCAAAAGTAAAATTCTTCTACCAGTGCTCTGTGATAACTGTCCGGCTGGAGACAGAAGTGGTGTTAGTTGAAATGCTTCATTTGTACTACTTTTAGCACCTGCTCTCCTTCAGTAATGGACTGCTTTGGCCTGATGGACTTGGATGTTCTATGGATCTAATTTGTAAGCGCATGAGACTTTTTCACAGTGCAGATGGCCTGTGGGACATCACTTTATCCCTCATGAATTTTCTTCACATTGGAGCTGATATTTTTTTTGTAATGAAGGACTTGGACAGTTGTAACACATGCAACGGCTCTCCCATACCCTTTGTTGGGGGTCAGGTTTTATTTATTTATTTATTTATTTATTTTTTTCTTCTCTCTCTTTCACTTTCAGGTTGCATGATTCAGCTGCCAGTGGACATAGAAATACTCTCTTGGAGAGGCTGGCTTGCTGCCTCTTTAACTGCCTCAGTGCTGCGGAGACCGTGGCCCAGATATTCAAACTGCGCCAGGCTGTGTCGCAAGCTTGGGCGCAGCTCAACTTGGCTGCGCAAGGGTGTGGACTGGGCGATATTCAATGGAGCTACACCATGGCATCATTGAATATCGCACCTTGGCCACCCACAATGTGCATGGCTCAGTGGCCCTACGCCAGCGCAAGTGGCTAGAGTGGAGCAGGGGGATGTGCTAGCACAAGTTCCATTGCGCTATGCACAGCAACTGCGATATTCAAAACTTGACATGCAAATGGGGCCATAATGTATGCAAGGCACACATGGGGCCATTTGCAAGTCATTATAGCCCCATTTGCATGCAGGTGCAGCAGCCGTTGGGGACCGACACCCTCTGCAGCCCCATCGCAGGCATTTGTAGTAAACAAAATAACTATTCTGTCCAATATCCCTGGTGGTCCAGTGGACCGCTGACTGCCCGATTGCAGGCATTTGTAGTAAAAAAATAACTATTCTGCCCAACATCCCTGGTGGTCCAGTGGACTGCTGACTGCCTGATCGCAGGCATTTGTATTAAATAAAATAGCTATTTCCAATATCCCTGGTGGTCCAGTGGACCGCTGTCTGCCCAATCGCGGGCATATGTATAAAAAATTAACAGTTCCAATATCCCTGGTGGTCCAGTGGACCACTGTCTGCCCGATCGTGGGCATCTGTAGAAATAAATTAATCCAGTATCCCTAGTGATCCAGTGAACCGCTGTCTGCCCAATCGTGAGCATCTATATAAATAAATAAATCCAATATCCCTGGTGGTCTAGGAGTAACCACCCTCCCCACCTTCCCACTGAGCCCCACCACCCTGCTCTCCCTCGGTCAGCCAGCTGGCAGCAGCACCCCACCTGCCTGCCACCCCGCTGCCCGCCAACTGACATCGTCGGTAGGACTGCACGCCCATTGGTTCACAGCGTGATCCATGGGCTTGCAGTCAGGCCAGACATACATTCCAGATATGTGGATGAATCATTCACATATCTGGAATGTGTAGTATGCTACTGGTTGACGGCCCATTGGCCTACACTGTGAGCCAATGGGTGCAGCCCTCACTGACGGTAAGTCAGTCGCGCAGCAGGGTGGCAGGCGGATGGGGTGCTGCCCCCCACCTGCTGATGGGGGGGAATGGGACAGTGGGGCTCAGTGGGCGGGTGGGGGGTACCCCATGACCACCAGGGATAGTGGATTTATTTATTTCTACAGATGCTCGCGATCAGGCAGACAGTGGTCAACTGGACCACCAGGGATATTGGACTTATTTATTTATACAGATGTCTGAGATTGGGCAGATAGCAGTCCACTGGACCACCAGGGATATTGGACGGAATTCTTTTTTTTTTTTAAATGCCCTTGGATCGGGCATGGGGGGGGCACCGCCAGGTGCAGACGGAACTCAGGTGGCCACCCACAGGTGGCAGCTGCCGTGTTGCACCCTGCAATGCGGCAGCTCACCTGTGGGTGGCCACAATGTTGCTTTTTTTTCGGCTCAACTTTGTGCTGGCACAGGTAGGGGTTATGATCGATGGATCTGCACATCCCGGCTGAATATCGGGCTGTGCAGGGTATGCATGGGCATGCCCCCACCTGCACTCCGTATATTACTGATGCGCTCCGCGATCGGGATTTGTGCCACACACTTTTCCCTTTTGAATATTGCGCCAGGGCACATCAGTGGGTTGTGCATGGTGCAACAACCTTTTGAATATCTGGGCCCATGTGTTTTTTCTTATGCATGCGCTATGCATTTGTAATTTTTACCATTTGGGAATCATTTGAGCCTTCTCTTTTGTTACGTTTTCTTTTTATCTTCTGCCTCTCGGTTCTGTTACTCCTTGAATGATCAGTGTCTCTCCTCCTAAACTCTGCGCTGGCTTCTCTCTCTTCATTACGTAGCCTGACTTGTTATCCAGTCACTATATCGGTGGCCGTGCTTATTTGCTCCTCATCTACTTTTTTCCTTTCCTTTTATTTTATGCTGCTGAGTTTCTATCAGATATGTTCATCAGTTTGTTTTTTAATTGGGAGTTTTTATGGTAGTTATTCTGTTTGTGTTTTTGCATCAACTCAGCAAGCCAGTATCTCCTCTCAACCTATGTTTATCTTAGGCCTAGGCTGACGGGAACCCTCCGATTTAAGCAGGACACATTTCAGTGCTTGATAGCATTTTCTACAGAAGGGGCAGTATCTATTTTATTTTCCTATTTGCCAGGATTGTTGGCCTATATAATCAGGATGGTGCAGGATGCAGCAATTCTTTAATTACTTACATTGCTTTCTTGTGCCCCTCAGGAGCCATTTAAGATGCTTCCTGGAACCTTCATGGACCTGACTGAGGGAGCGTGGTCAGAGGACTGGGGTTGGTTATGATGCCCTTGTGGGCAATCGTTCTAAATACTGTGGTTTCCTCAGGTTGTTTTACTCTCTTAACTTCTTAGCAATCTGTGTGTGTGTGTGTGTGTGTGTGTGTGTGTGTGTGTGTGTGTGTGTGTGGGAGGGGGGTTATCAAGTGCTTGCTATATTGGTGCCTTTCCTTTTGCCCTGATTCAGAATATGGGTGAAGATTTATTTATTCTTTTTGTTTTGATGTTATATCAGTTCTAATTTGCAAACTGGAATAGAAAAGGAGTTTGATTGAAAGTTAAAAGACATCAAATTATTAAACATTTAGCCTGTTACGATATCCAAATAGCCTTCTTGCAAGAAACTTCTTTGTTCCCACCAGAGAGTTCTCTGTTTTGTAGAGACTTCATAGGACAAACCTATGGGGCAGGGAACAGTACTAAGAGAAAGGGTGTAGTGATCCTTATAGCTAGGGTGGTGTCTTTTACTCTTATTACAATGGTTAATGACCCTGCACGTCGATATGTTTTGGTACATGGACACTTAGGGCAAGCAAAAGTACTCTTAGCAGTGATCTATGACCCTAATGTTGACACATCCTCATTTTTTGGGGACTTATCCACAGCTCTAGCTCCCTTTTTACATTTACTCATTTTGCAGGGAGGTGATTGGAATATCACTTTGACTCAAGGCCTTGACCATACCTACATGTCGTCCAGGCACCTTTCTCCAGCACAGCGCTCACTACATGAGCTAAAAGATTCTCTTGGACTGTGTGATCCATGGTGGATCCTAAATGCCACCACAAGGAAATACACCTTTTTCTCATCAGTTCACCATTCCATAACTCTAATAGACTTCTTTTTGATAAACTGATCCCTTTTGTCTGGCCTTCCCTACTGTTATATTACTCCCCGAGTACTGTCAGACTACTCCATGGTCTAGCTACTTCAATCGTGTTTATTGATTTCAGACAGGGATACTATATGGAAACTTAATAATCAGTTGTTAAAAGATGAAAAGGTATTTTTACAAATTAAAGAGACCCCTAAAATATGTTAGTAAGAACTGGGGGACCCTGGATTGGAGTGATAAGGAATGGGTAGCCTGCAAAGCTGTGCTGCATGTGGAATTTATTAGACTCACCACAAAAAGGGAAAACTTCAACAACAAAAGTTATCTTTTTATTGAAGAGCTATTCAAAGCTTAGAAGGACTTACTACTCTCACCAAAGAACAGCAGGAAGAACTAAAACTTTAGAGAGATAAATATGTTGAAATATTATGAGAACTGGGGGAATATGCAATATACAGAACAAAATCTGAGTTCGTAGATCTGGGGAGAAGGCAGGTAAACTAATAGCCCTTAGACTTCAGAAGCAGGAGAGTTCTATGTTAAACTCTCATATACATTCTTCAACATATCAATTGTTTCTTACACATCCCAGAGCTATTGCTCAGGAATACTATGATTATTACAAAACCTCATATGGTCCCCTTCCACTCCCCACTTCTCAAGAAGCTATTAATGACTATTTGGCACAAATGTAACTACCTTCCCTCACGAGTGCTCAGCAGAACAGTCCAACTTGTCCTATTTCATCTGAGGAAGTTGTTGCAGCCATTTTCTTGTTATCATTAGATAAAGCCCCAGGCCCTGATGGGTATTTACCCAACTTTTATAAAACATTCACCCAAGATTTGATCCCTTTCCTAACCCAAGTTTTTAATGACATCCTGGAAAAAGGTATATCTGATATATCTTTAGTCGAGGCTCTAATAATATTCCTCCCAAAACCTAATAAAGATCTATAACAGATCACCAGTTACTGACCCATTTCCCTTATAAATCAGGATTTAAAATTATTCAGTAAAATTATAGTGACCCACATTAACTGTGTTTGGGGAAATTTCACTGACCCTGAACAAGTGGGCTTTATGCCCTCTAAGTCGGCTTCAGATCACCTTCAAAAACTGGCACATATTTTTTCGGCATGCAGGAATCTTCAATGCCCAGCAGCTTTGTTATCCCTGGATGCCGAAAAAGCATTTGATTGTGTGGCTTGGCCCTTTCTGTTAACAGCGCTTGACAGATTTGGTTTTCCTAACACCTTTGTCAAATGGATTCAAACCCTTTATGACCATCCCTCAGCTAAAATATATTGTAATGGGGTCTTCCCTACTTCTTTTGTTTTTAGGTAGTGGCACTAGGCAGGGGTGCCCTCTTTCCCCAATACTATTTCATTCATATCTGGAACTACTTTTATCCAAACTTCAGCTTCACCTCTCTGTCTGTGGTATTATTGTTGGCCATAATGAGTGCAAACTGTCTGTCTACACAGACAGTATTTTATTGCACATCACCCATCCTGTACAGGGTATCCCAGTTATCTTGGATGTTATCCATAACTTTGGGGAGCTTTCTAATAATAAACGTAACATCAACAAAACAGTGGCCCTGTCTCTTACTAAATATGTACAAAGGACAGATGCTAAAGCTTATGTTTTTCTATGGGCTCTACATTCCTTGAAATACTTGGAGATTAATCTCTCTTTAGATTTTAAACAATTCAAAAACTCATCTTACATAATTTGATGAATGTCATAAATTTAGACTTGGAACAGTGGCAACATTTGCCTCTGATGTAGTGGGGATGAATAAGTAGAGTGAAAATGAATATTCTCCCTAGGTTATTTATCCCATTCAGATGATAAATTTGTATCGCCCTTTGAATTGGTTTAAGATGGTACATTCTCTGGTCACTAACTTTATTTGGACTGGGAAGTCGGCCCAACAGACTTATTCTAAATTAGTAGCCTCTAAATCATTAAGAGGTTTACAAGCACCAGACTTTACACTGTATTAGTGGGCTATTCAATTAAGTTATATGCTTCGGTGGCTTTGCCCTGTGGAGCCAGACCCCTTATGCACTTATACTCCTTTGTGGCTCACTATAAAGAGAGATCAAATATGTGACTGGGGTCTGACCCCACTTTCGATCATCTATACCAAATGAATCTCTCCAGTAAAATTCATCATACCTTAATAGGCACCTGTCTTACAGTATTGAAGCAACTCTTGGCCGGCCTGTCCCTTTAAAATTTTACAGATATTGAACAACCCCTCATTTGCAACCTTAACTTCATGATCGGTGATAAACCTATTACCCCTGGCTGGCTCCCAAACCTAGATACTGTCTTCCTCTCTGATTTACTATGAGAAGGTACTTTTCTTTCTTTTGCTGAGGCTAAAAATAAATTAAACTGGGCTAGCATTTTAGTTTTTAAATATTTCCAATTTCAGCATGCTGTAAAGCACCATTTGGGTGCATCTCCATGGGGGCATACCTGTGAATCTGTGTTTTCTCTTTAATGTCCTTATTATTACCACCCCATGTCATCTCTAAAATATATCATGCCCTGCTCACAGAATCATACAAAACATTTAAAATGCAATTTAAGTACTGGCAGGAGGTTCTCCCCAGCTCAGATCTTAATTGAATTAGAATATGGAAATCCAAGTTCAATTATGTAATGCAACATAGACTTAGGTTAGTGCAATATTTTATTCTATACAACTTATATTACACTCCTTATAAAATGCATAAGACGGGGAAATTGGACTCAAATATACGTACTAGGTGTGGCTCTGCTGAGGGCACTTTATTACATATATTTTGGGACTGTCCTCCTATTCAGCTTCTTTGGAATGATATTAAAACTAGGGCAGATTCCCTGTTAGGTATTCAGGATTATTTTCCCCATGAAGTTTGTTTGGTAGGTAAGCTGACCTCTGTTTCATTTAAAGAACACAAATACCAAATAATGATGATAGCCATGCCAGTTAAAAAATTAATTCTATGACACTGGACAGATCAACGTAAATGTGTTTACACAGAATGGCTTAACAAATAAATGACTAATCAGTGCATGGAGAAGCTCATTGCCAGTACACAGAATAAATGTGGTGCATATAACAAAAAATGGCTGAAATGACATACATTATACACACTGACTTAAATATCATTGCTCCTCAATCTTCTAATTCTTTTCTTTAGGCCAATTGCCTTGAATGATTTATAAGGTGCAGAAACCTGAATTTGTGAGTTTATCTCACCCTTTGCATATTACCTTTTTATTGTAGCACCATTATTATATCTTCTTTTTCTAGATATGCACTCGCTATACTGTATATAATAACTGGCTTAGCCTTTTTCCCATAGGGAAACCATGTCGTAACTTGTCGTTGTAAAGGAGCATTTATAATGCCAAACATGTGCATGATTTTCCTCACTCTGCGCATGCCTCCCTGCTGCTTTTCCCTTCAGAACGCATGTGGTCACTTTCCCCCAGAAGGCTGAACCACCACTTACAATTGGACTCGGTGGTAAGTTTTACTTCAAAAAAAAAAACCTTTTAACTTTTAAAAAGAACCTATTTCTACTGCTCAGCCCACCAAAAAGTTTTAAATTTATTGAAAACGCCACTGTGAGTCACTGTCGCAGACCGGATGGACAAATCGAACTGGGCCGGCCGCGCAGCAACCTGCATTCATTTTATATCGTTGCTGAGGTGAAAAGGACAAACCCAGCAATTATATAAAATAAAATATGGGTCTGGGTGTGTGAAAACTCAAATTTACACAAACTATCGGGGTTTGATGCTATGCATAAACCCCTCAAGCTTCGCTCTCGGGGTTTATGTAGCATCAAACCCCTTGGGTGAGTGTAAATTCTCGTTACACACCCAGACCTATACTTTATTCTCTATATGGTTCATAGGGGTTAATTTATTTTATTATTTGTAGTTGTTGTAGTTGTTGTAGTTGTTATAGTTTTCCCTTTTTTGTAACTGTATTCTTGAAAACAATAAAATAAGCTTAATTAAAAAAACAGTGAGGGCACTAGGAGATAGGGCACTGAAAGAAGAAATGCAGATGAGGAGACAAAGGGAAAGTGCAGACAAGTGAGGGAGGAAGAGGAAAGGAAGGAGGGTTGGTGAGGTGGGTGGAGGGGCATGGAAGAGGAGGAGGAGGAAAAGAAAGAATGAGTGTAAATTGAGGAGCAGGGAAGGATTATAACTCAAAGGCAGGCACAGGAGGCAGTGGTGTGGTTATGGAGCAGAGAGGAGAGAGCATTTGGAAGAGGTGGAGTGAATGGTTAAGAGGAGAGAATTCCAAAGTTTAGGAAAGCAGAAAGAGAAGGCAGCCTGACCAGCGAAGGATTTTACATCACAGTAATATAGCTAAGTCACACATTAATTCTATATTTATTCCCAGTATCAATCATTCCCCTAGTTTTTATTTTGATAAGTTAATAACTACAGTATTTCCAGATGCATCCTGGGGGAAGGGGGACAAGAGGTGTAAAAACAACCTAGAACAATAACTTATACAATAAAATGTCATACAGAAATATAAATTAAACAGTACAAAACAAACATGAGTGAGGTTTATCAGCCAGGTAAAATTATAGGCAAAAAGTTTACAAGGGCATGACCGAAAATCTGTCCCATGAGTACAAGCAACAAGTACTTTTTAATGGTGAGAGCACCAGGAATAGGACACTGAAGGAAGGCGCGCAGATGGGGGGAGAAGAAGAGAAAGTGCAGGCAAGTGAGGGAGGAAGAAGAGAAGAGGGGGGTTGGTGAGGTGAGTGGAGGGGCAAGAAGGAGGAGGAGGAAAAATAGGAAAAGTGGGTAAATTGAGGAGCAGGGAAGGGCTATGACTCAAGGGCAGGCACAGGAGGTAGCCTTATGGTCATGGAACAGAGAAGAGAAAGAGCATTTGGAAGAGGCAGCATGAACGGTTAGGGGGGAGAGAGTTCCAAAGTTTAGGAAAGCAGATAGAGAAGACAGCCTGACGAGCAAAGGATTTTACATCACAGTAATACAACTAAGTCACACATGAATTCTATATCTCTTCCCCAGTATCAGTCATTCCCCTAGTTTTTATTTTGATACGTTAATAACTATTTAATTGATCTATGGTTAGTTCCACAACTTATTGCTTGGAAACCTAGTGTTGTCAATGTATTCTTAAACATAATTGTCCTCTTTATTTTTGTTACTCTTACTCTATTTCTATGAACTTTATATTCTGTATTTTTGTATCTGTTATCTTTTGCTCTTTCTTCTTCCCACAGTGCACATCAGAAAACAAGCTGTTACTGGCTCAGCACGTCTTTCCTCATAAAACCTTTAAAATAATTAAATCTCTTATCACATGAATGCATTAGCAGTAGGGGTGGGTGAAAGTGTGGATTTCCACAGTCATGAAAGTTCTGCAAAATTTCGAAAGGTTTGTGGAATTTTCCGCTCTTTTTCGTCTGGGGCAGAATTCTGGACTTTTGGCAAATAACTGCAGATTTCCAACTAGTACTGCAGCATTTAATTACAAACTGCGGACTTTTTACATGACATGCAGAAATAGTGCAATTATCCATGGTTTGCATTACTTCTGCAGGTTTTTTTTCCCCACAATTTAATATATAAGCCGCAGAACTGATCAGTTCTTCTGAGTTTTTCCCCACAGTTTAATACATGAACCTAAAATTCTTACATTTATTCTGCAGTTTTCTGTGAAATTTCCACGAAAGTTGAAGAAATTATTTCCGAACTTTGACGGAAGCGAAAATCTGACTTTCACCGAAATTCTGCTGGCAGAATTTCTTTTTCATACACCCCTAATTGGGAGCTATTGTGGCTCTGACCAGAGTTTGCTTTGCCTAGGGACCATCTTAGTTACTCTATATTGCACATTTTCTATTTGCTTTATTTCCTTTATATAATATGGGCTCCATAGTTATGAGCCGTAGTCCAGAGTTGGTCTCATGTATAATACAGTCTTCAATTTTGGTTATGAAACTATGTTTTAAGTTTTTTTATAACTCTATTTACCATTCCTGTAAATTTATTAAAAAGTGTATTGAATCTTAAATCTTGAATTATTGTGACCCACAATTCTTCATAGTCTCAACCTGCTTCAGAATGTTGTTATTGAGTTTTATACCTGATTAATATTGTTTTTCCCCATATGGATGACTATATATTTATCATAATTAAATTGCATACCATTTTTAGGGCCCATGCATCAATTTTTTTTTGTAGATCCCTAATAAGAACATCTCTGCTGGGTATACTACCCACTATTCCAGCCAATTTTGTATCATCAATTAATTTTAGTAATTAGACTGTTTACATCAGTCCAAAGGCATAGCAGCCAGGAAGATCACCAAATCTACAGTACGGTAAGGATGGGTGATCCCTACTGAGTGGCTGCCTAAAGGATGACCATCCAAATACACAGAATGGCAACACAAGAGTGCCTGTTGCTGCAGCCCGGTAAGGGCAAGACTCAGAGCAGCTACAAGTGACTGTGCGAGCACACCAAACTCCTGCAGCATAGAAGCGAGTGCAGGGTGTGTTCCACAGGAATGGCAAGTGCCAGCAAGGAGGGGCCTGGGACAGCACATAGCACAAAAGTGCCCATGATTGCACAGAGTGGACAGGTGGCATAGAACAGCCATGGGCAGAGCGGTGGGATGACAGGACTCAAGAACTGCCCACACACAGCTGGACTGCACAGACCTTGGTCTCCCCCAAGCCCAGTGAACCACCACCACCATGGCAGAGCCCCCCACAACAGCAGGCCCATTGGAGCTCCCACCATGTTCGAGCCATGGTCTGCACCTATGTGGCACTGCTGCAGATGCCTACCCACACAGCTGCTTCTGGGTCTGCATTGTGCTGCATACATTACAGGCACCATGCCAGGTGTCCATGCCCCTATGACTTGTCCATTGTGGTCTGCTGCAGCCCCCCAACATGCACTGTCTAACACAGCCCTGCCATGGCATGCCTGCCCTGTGCATGGGTATGCCGTACAGTTCGCATCCACCCATGAAGGTCTTGTGCCTTTTCCTGTGCTGTCCACATCTGGCCACCCCCACACCATCCTGCTGGATGCCTATGACATGTCATCTTGTGCCACTCACCCTGTCCCATTGCCCACTGCAGGGCACTCTTTTCCTGGTGCATTGGTGCACACACTCTGTGCCCATCACCATGGTGGGCTAGCCCATTACCTGTCACCCCATTGCACTGTCACACATTGTGACACATTCTTGCAGCCTCTGCCACTTGTCTGCACTCTCTCCACTGCTTGCTGTATTCCCTCATTGCCCTTTCAGCAGTCTGCATCCTGCATTTGCCCTTTGGGGACTTGCTCACGTGGAGTAACACTTATCACATAAAACTGTATGAAGGTCTGTAGTAAGAAAGGAAAAAAAATGGTCTGGCCCCAACACCAAACTCTGTGGGACCCCACTTGTGACTAGCCTCTCCTCAGATAGCATACCCTTTATTCTAACTATTTGCGAACTTCCCTGTAGCCAGTTCAATGTCCAATTTACTACACTGTTTTTAATATTGGCAGTCCTTAATTTATCTATTAGTATGTCAAGGGGGACACTGTCAAATGACTTCTGGAAATCTATATATATTATGTCCATTGGTATTATACTGTTTAGGTTGGAATTTGCTGTTTCATGGAATGAGAACATATTTTTTATGCATGATCTATTATTTTGAAGCCGTGCTGTTTTATCCTCTAGGCCATTTGTTCTAATTTCTTATTCTAACTCTTGTTTTATTCATTTCTCCATCAGCTTATCTGGCACAGATGTTGACTAATGGGATGATAGTTACAGCATTCATTTTGATCCCTTTTTTATGTTGATTGCACGCATGAGCAAGAAACATTTTGTGGTAGATTTTCAGAAGCAGGTTGTGGAGGTGCTGCACCATTGTAGCCAATGCCCCCACAGCCTTTAAAGGCTTGGCCCGCTTTCCTCAATGCTGTGGCACACTGCAGCTGACACTAGTTCAGCCAGCATGCCACAACCTTGAAAAGTTTCAGCCGCTGCAATCAGGAGCCACCTCGTCATTGCAACATCAGACATTCGCTGCAATAAGGGAGCTACCCATCATTGCTGGGTGGAACGTTTCCAAGTGCAATATTGTTTGTGAACATGGCAGCAGCTTGCCACTGTGTTCATAAACAATATTAAGTAACCCCCAGTGCTGAAGGAGTGCCCAATCCCCCTCGGCAGCATGCACCCCCATAACAGGTTTTGTTTGCGATGGGGGGCCCTAACCTCTATTGACTTGTGTGGTCTCGTTTCTTTGATGTTGACAACAGGGAGCTCACTCCCCATCAGCATTATGTCCCCTCCAGTTTCATGTGCCGACAGGGGAGCCCACTCACCGTCAGCAAAATGCCTCCCCACAAACACCCAGAACATTTGTGCCAAGGGGGTGCCCAATCCCCCTCAGTTCGTGCACCCCATTTAGTGTTGGCGCGGTGCCTGATCCCCATCAGTATGATGTGGCCCCCTCCCTTTTGTTGTGTGCCAATGGGGGTGCCCAATCCCCCTTGGCTCTTGCCATCCCCGCACCTATATGTGCCAACAGTGGTGCCCAATCCCCCTGTCGGCATGCCCCCTTCCTCACCATTTTGCCAATGAGGATGACCCCCCCAAAAATGAGTCTGTTTGCATACTGGGAGCCCACCCCAGACTGCCACATGCCCCTGAAAACAAAAAACAGTCCCACAATGTGTTTTCTTTTTACCTGTGAAAAAAGGAAATGGTCCCTTGGAAGTCTCCCTTCCCCCCTCCTGCAACCTGCACCCTCCCACTGTGCACCCTCCTTCCCCATACCCCCTTCACCCCATACTTACCTCTGGAGTCTGGCGCAATGATCTTCGTTGGACTTGGAACATGTCTGCACTTTTCAAAGCCGACTGCGAACTAAGGAAATGCAGGTAAGCTGTATAATGGAATAAATTTTTTTTTTCAACTTTGATGCATATCTCAGTCATTTTTTGGAATTGTGGCACCACATTTTCAACATGGGGTTTTTGGGACCCCTCCTCATGAATTCTGGCACTGTCATGGCATTAATCGGCCCTGAAAGGTGATTTCATGGTCACTGTCCAGAATCACCTTTCAGGGCTGATTAATGAAACAACAGTGCCAGTGTTCATGAGGTGGGCTCTCAAAAAGCCTATGTTGCAAATTTGGTGGAATAAATCCAAACAATGACTCTTTTACGAGTGTGCGCTGTGCAGTTGCTACGCACACTCATAACTTCACAAATTTACAATATTTTCATGCCAGATTTTCAACATTGCCATTTTTTCACACCTCCTTGTGAACAGCACAGCTGTCATTGTTCACATCCTGGCTGAAATGTGTTTTTGCACTCCTGGCACAGAATAGCACGGTCACTGTGGGAAATCAGTGTTCAGGACAGAGACAGTGACACTGTTCATGAGCAGAGGTCCTAAAATGTTCATGTTGAAAATTTGGTGATGATAGCCCATCAAATGACTGTGATACAAGTGTGCATTGTGCACTTTCCATGCAGCCTTGTCACTTCGCAAATTTGTAATATTGTCACGCCAGATTTTCAACACTGCCTTTTTGCCACACCTACTCATGAACAAAACAGTTGTCATTTTTCACATTCTGACAGAAATTTTTTTTCTCACTTCCAGTGCAGAATAACATGGTCGTTGTGGGAAATCAGTGTTTGGGACAGATTAAGAAAATGACAGTGGCACTGTTCATGAGCAGCGGTCCTAAAATCACTATGTTGAAAATTTGGTGATGAAACTCCATAACATGACTGTGTTACAAGCATGCATTGAACTGTTTCTATGCACCCTTGTAACTTCGCAAATTTGTAATATTTTCACACCACATTTTCAACACTGACATTTTTTTCACATCTCCTTATTAACAGTACAGCTGTCATTTTTCACATCCTGGCTAAAATATGTTTTTGCACTCCTGCCGGAGAATAGCACGATCGCTGTGGGAAATCAATGTTTTGGACAGATTAAGATTGAGCAAGTGAGAGGGGAAAGTGACCAGGCTCAAGTGAGCTCTGTCAGGACTGCTGCAGATTTCTTTGTGGACAGAAAAAGGCACCAATGCAAGAGCCCAGTACAAAAGGGCAGTCTGCAGCACTGGGAGAAATAGAACGAGAGAGCGAGTGAGGGAGGGGGAGTGAGCGAACTCACCAGAGCGCTGTCAGGACTGCTGCAGATTCCTTTGTGGGCAGAAAAAGGCAGCAATGCAGGCCGGGGCCCAGTACAAAAGGCCAGCCTGCAGTGGTGGGAGAAACAGAATGAGAGAGTGAAAGAATGGCTGTGAGTGAGCTCAACAGAGCTCTATCATGACTGCTGCAGATTTCTTTGTGGGCAGATAAAAGTGGCAACATAGGCAGGAGCCCAGTAGAAAAGGCCAGCCTGCAGCGCCTGCAGAAACGGAATGAGCAAGTGAGAGAGGGGGAGTGAGCGAGCTCAACGGAGCTGTGTCAGGACTGCTGCATATTTATTTGTGGCCAGAAAAAGCCACCAATGCAGGCAGGAGCCCAGTAGAAAAGGGCAGCCTGCAGCAGCAGGAGACACAGAATGAGTGAATGAAGTAGGAGGAGTGAGTGAGCGCAATGGAGCTCTGCTGAGACTGCTGCGGATTTGTTTGTGGGCAGAAAAGGCAGCAATGCATATAGGGGTCCAGTACATAACAGCAGCCTGAAGCAGAGGGAGAAACAGAATGAGTGAGTGAGAGAGGGGGAGTGAGTGAGTTCAATGGAGCTCTATTGTGACTGCTACACATTTCTTTGTGGGCAGCAGAAGGCAGCAACGCAGGCAGGATCCCAGTACAAAAGGGCAGCCCTACAGCACAAGGAGAAACAGAATGAGTGAGTGAGATGGGGGAGTGAGCTTCCTCAACGGAGCTCTTTCAGGAAAGCTGCAGATTTATTTGTGGACAGAAAAAGGTGCCAATGCAGACAGGAGCCCAATGCAAAAGGGCAGCCTACAGCACTGGGAGAAACACTATGAGTGAGTGAGAGGAGGGCAGTGAGCAAGCTCTATCATGACTGCTGTGGATTTCTTTGTTGGCAGAAAAAGGTGGCAATGCAGGCAGGAGTCCAGTACAAAAGGCCAACCTGCAGCGTCAGCAGAAATGGAATGAGTAAGAGAGCGAGAGGCGGGAGTGAGCAGGCTCAACGGACCTGTGTTGGGACTGCTTCAGATTTCTTTGTGGGCAGAAAAAGGCACCAACAGAGGCAGGAACCTAATACAAAAAGGCAGCCTGCAGCGCCAGGAGAAACAGTATGAGTGAGTGAGAAATGGGGAGTGAGCCACCTCAACGGAGCTCTGTTTGGACAACTGCACATTTTTTAGTGGGCAGCAAAAGGTGCCAACACAGGTAGGAGCACAGTACAAAAAAACAGCCTGCAGCACTGGGAGAAACAGACTGAGCGAGTGACAGAGGGGCAGTGAGTGAGCTCAACAGACCAACACAATCAACATTTAGCATTGACAAATGCTTGTTCTCTATTGGTATAAATAGGGCCCTTTTCCAGTTATAAGGTTCATATCTTGTTTGAAGGTATTTGTGAAATATACTTGTTAATGGCTAAGCAATTTTCTTTGCTATTTACTTTAGTAATCTGTGATGTAACAAATCCAGAGCTGCTGCCTTGGTAACGTTTAGTTTGAGTATCAGTTTTGCAACATCCTCTGCCACAAAGGTATTCTCACTGACATTACTCTCATTTTCACCTTTATTAACTATGGTGTTATTTGATTTAGAAGACAAAATTGAACTGAAGTAGTCATTAAAAATATCCACTTTTCCAGCCAAGATGGCAATTGAGAGAAGCTACAAGTAGTAGCTCGGTGATCCTCCCCTTTGGTGTACAATACATGTCCCAGCTACTTGATTTTTTTTCTGAAATCAGTACGATAAAAACTGAATGCCTGGTGGTGATAATGTACATCCCCCGCCCATGGGAGAGGCAGTGATCAAGTGTAACAAGGACTGAAAATCGCTTGAGATTTCAGAATTACCATGATGCCCAAGTAGCCCAAGAAAGCTTCAAAAACTCAGAACACTGCTGAAAATATTGGGAAGGGTGGTGGATGCATGGCACAGTCTACCTCAGGAAGTGGTGGATATGACTACAGTGCAGGGCTTCAAACAGGTGTGGGTTAGGCATATGGGAGCAATACAGATTAGTATGAATAAATAGGCCATTGACAGAGTAAAGGCCTATGGTACATTCATAAGGAAGAAAAAATGGGCAGACTGGATGGACCTTGCAGTCCTTATCTGCCATCACCTTCTATGTTTCTATGTTTTTACGTCCATAAAACAAGTGGAAATGTAAACACAATTTAAAGCAACAATGAGAGACCAGGGTGGGGACTAAAGACCTGTCAAAATTCAAGTTCCTGACACCAGCAGAACACATTCCCTAAACAATGTAACAGCTTAAGCAAATTTCACAGAATTGACTGCTCCTCCAATGACTATATTCCTTTTTAAATCAATGCCAAAATATCTCCAGTCCTTGTCTCATGTAATCACTTCTAAGATTTCTTCCACAGAAGACAAGTCAAGATTTTAGAGGTACAGAAAGACCAGTATGGGACCCAACATTTATCAATGAAGGTCTGAAACTGCAGAGTGAGGTGGAAGCAATCCCAGTGTTAAACCCAATCTCCAGTGGCTCTACAATGACAGAGAATACATCAAGGGAAGCGAGTGACTAAAACACTGATGAGACTCCTAACGCTGGTACCCCATTTAGTATCTCTACTCTGAAACTACAACAATTTGAAGAATCTTCAAGTTCAAATAGAATTGAACCAGAAAACATAAACTTTGAAATATTAGATAAGAAGCACAGCTCTACTCCCCAAGGGCAGAGTATCCAAATTAATATTGATAATGCTCGGGACTCACAGCCATCTATATCAGATCCCCAACTATCATACTCATGGGGAATTAGTATAATAAGAGAAAAAAGCTTTCTAATCATAATGCAACACAAGCCTAGTTGAAACAGAAAGTTCCCAGCCCTCTACTCTCACTATTCCCATTTTGTAACAAGAAAGAACCAAACCTGAAGTTGGAGCAAGTCAGTCCTCTGAAAACTCTTCATTACTACCTTGGGCTACTTTAATTATTGAACAAATTTCTAAAACTGACAACAAACTCAAAAAAATTGAAGATTAAGAAATCAAAATAAACAATTTCCAAACCACAATTCATCAGTTAGTGGCTGAAAACAAATAAAATATAGCTGAACTGATTAAAGCACAACAGAGAGTTTGAACCCTGGAAGATGAACTAATTCCTATTCAATGGCAAATGAAGAACCTAGAGCAAACAAACAAAGAGTTCTGAGACAACTTGAGCCAGGAAGAAGAATGTGAGCATACTTGGGGTTCTAGAAGCCTGCAAGAGTCAAAAAATCTTTAAAATAAGTTTTCTGGCAAATTATGGTGGATTATTTAGAGATGGGCATCATAATGTTCAAGTGGATATTGATCACATCCACCGTACCCATTTGCCAAACAGTAACATACAGGGCCCCCCAGGATCTATTGTGACAAAATTCTGTAATTCAGAAGATAAAGATAAACATGCAAGAAGTGTAAAAAAAAATTACATTAATGGGGTTTAAAATTTCTATTTTTAACAACCTTCCTCCAGATCTAGTCCAAGAAGGAAAAAATATGACATTCTTCAAAACAAGCTTTGGACTAACAAATACAAAGCCACAATAAATCTACCCTGCATGGTTGAAAGTAATTATCAATGGGGTACAATTCACATATGACACCTTGAAACACACTGAAAAAGACTTAAGGACCAAACTGACAGGCATTTTCTAAAGTCATTACATAACATTTAATGATATTCTTAATAGATAGTAATTAACTGGGAGGGGTTGCAATAAGCAATGGTATTACAATGCTGCCCATTTGGACAGCAAGGGATTCCTTTTTTTCTTATTATAATCCAAGGAGGGATGGGGTGGGGCAAGGTGGAAGGGGGAGAAGATGGTCCGGAGGGAGGTGATTGTTCTTTTTTAGAGAGGGGGAGTAGCTTCCTAACAATGTCATTTTCTTTTCACGAGGTTACTAAATATTCTTAGGTTTCCTCATGATACTTTTATTGCTTTCTAAATGAATACTCATTCTACATTAATTAAATGTGCATCATTCAATATAAATGTACTAAACCTGCCTATTAAAAGATCAATGATTTTAACGTATTAAAATAAAATTAAAGCTGATATAATAGCCTTGCAAGAAACCGACCTGGACATCATAGAGTCAATAATATTGACTAAAAATTGGAACTTACATCTTCTTCCCATACATACTTCTTCCTAGGCACTAAAAGAAGTGCTGTGGTGGAAATTTTAGTTAGAAAAAATCTCAAATTTAATTTGATAAAAAATGGACTGATAAACCCAAACCCGCTCTGATTGGCCAAGACTTTTCCCCTGCTTTTGCCACCTGGCACTTTTTACAAATAGATTTTAGATAGAAATAAGCACATTTCAAGTGTCTAATAGAATTCTTTTTTAAGTGGCTAGTTTTCCATTAGCAGGTTATACAGACCTGCCACTAGAGGGATTCTTGTTCTTTCATTAAAAAAAAATGTCTACCCTCTGAAAGACACAGTCCCTGGCTGCCTGGCCTTCCTGGCTGTATCCTCACTTCCCACTGATCCAGCTACTGCTCTTCTGCCCCTTTCTCCTAGCCCCACCAGCCTGTCTTAACCCCATCTCTCCGCCTACCCTGAATCCTACCTTAATCATGTGCCTCCACTGTTCTCTACCCCATTATATTTCTTCTTGCCTGTCTTCCTCCCCTACTGCATGCCCCAAAAGCCTTATTTACCTCCCTCCCTCCCCCACAGCTTCCACATTCCTACATCCTTCCTCCACTTAGGCACGCTGCACACTGGTCACTGCCCCTTGCCCAGGGTCCATCCTACTGCCATGAAACTGTCCTACACCCACACTGGTCCTATCCCTCCACTCTGGTACCTCCTGTCTATGCTTACCCTCACACACTATCATCGATGCTCGGCAATTTCCCGAGATGCTAGCGGGCGAAAGCATTCCCTTAAAGAAATATGCCGCAGCTCCTTGAGGCTAGTCCTCCTCCTCCTCCTAATGCTGTCAGGCAATGTGCACCCAAACCATAGCCCATTCTGCTTTAAAGCCATTAATCTGAGCAAGCCTTTGTGTGCCCTCTCATTCATATCAATCAACATCTGCAGCCTCCTTCCTGAAATGGATGCCCTACAGGCCTTCACCTGCCAGCACTGCCCTGACATCCTGGCAGTTGTCGAAACCTGGCTCATGCCATCAGTACCAGACCATGCAATCAGCCTTCCTGGCTACAATGTCTTTAGGCTGGGTTGCCTCTCCAAAAGAGGTGGGGCTGCGCTCTCTACCTAAAAGACTCCATACAGGGGCACCGCATCATTACCTTACTCCAACCCACAACTGCTCAGATACTGCCAGTGAGAATCCTCCTCAGAGCCCAAAACAAAACCCTCACTGTTGCCACCATCTACATCCCTCCCAAAGAACAGGGAACTGGTCTAACAGCTATTCTTGGCTTGTAAAGTCACTCAGACTGGACACAGAATCCATCCTCCTAGGTGACTTCAACATCAACTGACCTGCGGCCGATGCTGGTGCACACAGGGATACCATTGCTCCAGCGAACCTCACACAAATGGTTGACTCTTGGACTGGATCCTTACCAGTAACCCATCATGGATAGCTAACACTAATGTCCTCCCTGACTCTCTCAATGACCACTCCCCTGTTAGCTGCACCTGGTCAAATAAATTCATCAAACAACCCCCAAAAACAATCACCAGCAGGGTTCTACCCAGTGGTCAAATCATTCAGTAACCCTTGGCTCACAGGTGACCTCCTCAGGATGCTAAAAACAAGAGACCACCTATGGGAGCTGGCCAGAAACACTGGAAAGCAAAATTACACCCAAAACTACAAACATGCCCGCAATGACTACACCAAAACCATCCGGCAAATGAAGTCCGCCTACTATAAGCATGCCCTCACAAACTCCTGGGGCAGCGGTTGGGAATTCTGGAAGAACATAAAGGAACTCACCGGGAATCCACCTAAAACCTTCCCATCAATACTCAACATCAACGGAACCACAACCCTCAACCCAAAAACCATTGTGGATACTTTTAACAAAGCCTTTACCAAGCTCAGTGCTGTCCTACCCCAGGACTACTTCAAAGAAGGTGAAGCCCCTCTGTCCTTAATGAACACTACTCCCACCAGCTCCCCCTGCTTCTACTTCAAAGCAGTCAAGGCTCACCAAGTATGCAAATATGTTACCAAAGCCCTTGGTAAATCAAGATTCAGTAATGACTCCCTTGATCTCCAAATCCTGTCTCTCACACTTGATGAAGTGCTTAGTCCTCTGACCAGAATTTTCAACCTCTCCCTCAGCCTTAGCCAGTTCCCAGACAGATGGAAATCTGCCACTGTCACCCCAATCTATAAAAGTGGTGACAAAACTGCCCATAATAACTACAGACCTATCTCCCTACTACCCCCACTCTCCAAGACACTGGAACGCATCATCTCGGACCAGCTCACAGAATACCTGGATATGTACAACATCTTGTGCAAGCAACAACACAGGTTCCACAAATGTCACAGCACCTCCACAGCCCTACTTGAATTCACCGGCGCAGACCACAATGCACTTGACTCCGGTGAGCTACTAAGCTCAATATACATTGACTTAACTAAAGCCTTCAACACTGTCAATCACTGCCTCCTGCTTGTCCATCTTCAGAACACTGGGCTGTCAACCAACTCCATTGGCTGGTTTAAGAGCTACCTTGAAGAACAGTTCCAAACAGTAAAAATCGCTGATACACTCTCAGACCCTAGACTGGTCCACTCAGGTGTCCCCCAGGGCTCCATTCTGGGACCCCTCCTCTTCAGTCTATTCTTAAACTCACTACTGGACAGCTGCCCAGAACAAACAATTCTCTATGCTGACGATGCTGTGATCCTCACCTCGGTCCCTGATCCAATCCAATTACAAAATAAACTTTAGCAGGCCTTCTCCTCCATCGAATCCTGGTTCTTAAATCATAAACTGCTTCTCAATCAGAAAACAAAAGCAAGTCTATGGTCTTCTGCAGCCCCCAGAGCAAAAACAAACAATTTCACCTCTCCATGGGAACTGAACAAGAAGCCATCCTAGAGCAAACACAATCATTCAAGTACCTTGGCATCACCCTTGATCCCCACCTCTCATACGCTGTCCATATCAGCAATGCTGCAAAGTCTGCCAATGCGAGGTTAGGCATATTATTCCAGCACAGGAAACACCTAACTCCAGAAGCGCTGTCAGTGGCAGTCCAAAGCTCCATCATCAGCATCATACACTATGGTCTTATCATAAATGGGTCTGCAACTACCACTGCTTTCAAACGTATCATGACCTCCCTGAATAAGGCTTGTTGTCTCATCACTGGCTCACATCGCTGTACCCACACACGTGACCTTTATTCCCAATCTGGATGGCTTCAACTGGACAAATGCATAAAATACCAAACCTGCATCACGACCAAGAAAATTATAATGGGGCTTGCCCCACCTGGTGTCTGTACCCTCCTTAAGCCTAGACATAGGAATGTCAATACAAGGAGATCCAATTCCCATCTACTACATATCCCATGATGTCGCACGACCCAAGTACAAAGATCATTCACCTATCTGGCATCCAACTGGTTCAACTCTCTTGGCAGTGACATAGCGACCGCTCCAACACTTGGCCTCTTCAAGTCCAAGCTGTGCCTCTCACTGCTTGTATCCTGCGATTGCCCATGTTAACATTTCCACTGTTCCAGCTGCAAATGCCCCAGCACCTAGCACTTACAATCAGTCTTTGCACCCCTAGCACCTTACCTGTCATATTCCCTCGACAAGGACCCCTGGCTGCACTGTCTCCCTCCCTCACCCACCTCCCCCCATATCTCCACTCCTGCCCTGCCCCAACCACCTCCCATACTCAACCTTACCCCCTGCACCTCCTTCCTCCCTCGATCTCCTACCCTCACTTCCCCACCACCCACCCCTTCCCTTGTCTTGCTCATAGCTCAAGTCTTTGTACTGGTTATTACATGTCTGTAAGTCAATGACTATATGTTTGTAACTAAAATGATGACTGTTGCACACGCTGACATGGAACCTTTGTAAAAGAGCCTCGGCTCAAAGGTATTGTAATCCTAGATTGAAATAAATCAATAAATAAATAAATAAATAAATAAATAAAGATAGAAGGATTCTTCTTTTAAAGGATAGGGTACAAAATCACATGGTAACAATAGTCTCTGTTTATTGTCCATTTGATAACTATAATTTATTTTTAACTAAAATTAATGAAGGCCTGATTGAAATTCAAGTGATCACTATAATTCTAATGGGAGATAAAAATGTATTATTGTATCCCTGTCTTGATAAAAATAATATTATACAATGGCAAGAAAGAATGATCATCCCTGATTGGTTCATTTGGGACTGGACCTGGGATGTTATCCCAGCATAACTTCCCGCATCTAGTCCCAACACACAGACCGCCGAATGACATGAAAAAAAATCAATACCCACTGCCCATTCCATGCAGCCAGCCGGTACTGCACTCAGTGACTTTTGAAAGCAATGGCCACGGCCATACATCCTCTGCTCCCCAACCTCCCTCAATTCATTGGTGCCACCAAGCACTTTGTCATTCTCCTGAGCTTTCTCCCGGTACAGATAAAAAATGCTATAAACTGTATCGGGAGAATAAAAAAAACGCTTGACTATATGAATGTAAGCACATGAGCGGAACAACAACCTTTCACTTTTGGTTTAGCAGCAAAGCTGAAGGGAAAATGTACTAGTATTTTTTTTTCTAAAACATATTTCTGTAACTAACCAGAAAATAAGGGAGAAACACAATAAATGAGAGAATGGACCGACAATGGGAGACAGCATGGGGGGAGACAAACACAGACCTACACATGATAAGCACACCACGTGCTGGAGAAACATAAAAGGAACTTCTTTTTGTATAATTACTCCACACTACTAAGACAGTAAAAAAAAGTAAGTGTATTGATCATATTTTTTTTTTCCAAAATATGATGCTGTTCGTTTAAACTGTTTTATTAAAAGCTTTTTATCTGACCTTAACATACAGGTCTTTTTTCGTCATGTCGATCACTGGGTAGCCATTCTGTTTTTTGTCTGATAGTAGGAATAATGCACTCAAGGGTGGGTGTTATGCTGGGATAACATCCCTACTCGGGGGTTGGACACTGTCGGCTTGATGTCTTGGGTCCATCCACCTGAGGCAGGATGTTATCCCAGTATAACATCCAAACTGTCATGCATTATTCCTTTAATATATCCCTCAACAGTATAAAAATGTCCTTCCTTTTAGGCAACTTTCTTGAAACTAATGATTAAATTGATCCTTATAGAATCAGTCATCCCTCTTCTTGAGAATATACTCAACACAACAGGAGAAATGACTTTTTAAGAATAGATTAGATATTCATATCAAAAACACTTATGCCCTTTATTGTAACAACTTCCAATAGATCTATAATCTCTTCTGACCATGCTGTGATTGAAATGAATATCAATCTTAAAACCAATTTCATCAAAGGACCTAGAATTTAGATTTTCAGTAATGAGCCATTAAAAAAGGAGAAACTGACTGTAAAATTTAGGATGTAATACAATAATTTTCATTCTTCAATTAGTCAGGACAGCAGCCCATCTCATCACTCTGGGATGCCTTCAAATCTATACTCAGAGGGGCATGCATATCTTACCAACCATGGTTAAATAAATAGAAACTAGCTAAAGAAATTGATCAACAATTTAAAGAACTAGATATCCTAGTGATGCAAAATCACAATAAATATTTTTCAGAATGGACCGATTACAGATTTAAGCTTCAAGAAAGGCAAAATGCCGAAACAGCAAAAAACATAAGAGGAGTTAAGAAAGCAAAATACTTACACAGAGACAATTAGGCAACTTATTGGCCAACTTATTAAAAAAGAGGAAGAAACAAAATGCAATAGTTCACTTAACAAATAAATGGAACTTACAGGTTTCAGAAAGGGAAGAGCCAGCAGAAATAGCTACTGACTATTATAAAGAGATTTATCAGAGCAATAATAATATAAATAATCTGGAAATGGAGAGATTTTTTAGTAAGATCTCATTTACAATGTACTGTATGGAGTTGAATTCAGGTCCATTCTCAGATGAAGAAGTAGAAAAGGCAATTGATTCACTCCTAAGAACAAGAGACCTGGTTCTGATGGATTTACTAATGAGCATATTTTATTTATTTTATTTTAAAGATCTGCTTGCTCCATGGATCTTGTAGATCATGATGGTATGGGTGGATGGGGCGGGAGATGCCCCCCCCCCAAACAATGATGGCTGCAAAGGTGGTATTCATTTTGAAGGAAGCCACACCAGAAGAAGTAGTTGAAAGCTATAGACTCATATCCCTTCTTAATTCTGACTATAAAGTAATAGCAAAAACTGTGGCTAACAGACTAATGGAGGCTCTCCCCAGCTGCATCCATCCCAACCAGAATAGCTTTATTCCTGGTAGAACCATAGCAACAGCAGCCAAGAAGGTTCAGTCACTCACAGAACACATACAAAAGACCAAAGGAATTTACTTTGAATTATCCCTGGATGCTAGCAAAAGCCTTTGATTTAATAGATAGAGCTTACATATTTCAACTATTTGGAGAAATGGGGCTTGCCTAACAATATGAAAAAGGTTATAAAGCTTTATATAGTAACCCTGTGGCTAGTGTTCTTCTTAATGGTCAACTAACTCAGAAAATTCAAATGAAGAATGGAGTTTGTCAAGGCTGCCCCCTTTCCCCAATCCTTTTCATTTTATGTATTGAACCTTTGTTGATAAAAATATGAATGAGTCCTACGATTATAGGTATTCAAGTGGGAACTCATGAAATGAAACTGAGCGTGTTTGCTGACAACACTTTGGTACTTTTTTGAGATTTGAACAACTCCATTAATGCAGTAATGGATATAATTAAAGATATTTCCACTTTTGTGGGCTATAAACTTAATAAACAGATATACACGTTACTGCAACTAACCTGAGAGGATGAAGATTATAAAAAAAAATAACTCTTTAAAAAAGTTAACTAAATCAAATTTTTAGAAGTAATTTTAACAACTCAATTGGAAAAAAAAAATATTTCTCATAACTGCAATATGGCCAAAGAGAAAAAAAAAACTTGAGCTAGAAACATAGAAACATAGAAATCTGTCAGCAGAAAAGGAACCCATTGGCCTATCTAGTATGCCCCATCCCCTTCCCCATAGGTATCAGTGACCCTTCCACCTTACTCCCCACCCCCTGTATTACTTATTATTACTTGGTATTACTTGGTATGAAAGAACAGAAGAAGGCCAGAGCCCATCGAGACTGTTCCCCACACTATGTGGGACATTATTTATAGTATCTATTATCCCTCAACCAAACATCTAATTTGTCTTTAAAGACAGTGGCACTAGTTGCCTCTACCAATTCTTGTGGCTAGGTGTTCCATACAATGGATGCTCTTATTGGAAAAAAAGTTTCCCCTTTTGCTGGTTTTATAAGTTTTTACTTCAAGCTGTTTATTATGCAGTCTCGGAACATGTCTCCTTTTGGAGAGTGTTAGACCACATTTTTCCATTAGATATGGTGAATTTATTAAATTAAAACCATAGCATATCACCTCTTAATCTTCTAGTTTGAAGAGAAGAGACCAGTAGTTTTTAATCTGTTCTGATAATCCAAGTTTGTTAATCTTGGAATCATTGTAGTTACTCTCCTTTGAACCTGTTCAAGAATTGCTATGTCTTTTTTTTGGTTTGGATTCCAGAAAGGGGAGCCATAGTCTAGATGCGATCTAATGTATGCCCTATACAATGGAATAAGGCATTGTTCAGTGTGATTAACAAAAGTGTGTTTTATTTGCCTCAAAAGTCTGTTGGTCATGCAAGCAATTCTAACACAGTGATCATTTGATGCAAGTTTATTATTAACATATATCCCTAAATCTTTTTCACAATTTGATGAGTGAAGTGGTAGTCCGTTTATATGATATATCGTTTTTGGATTATTTACACTGAAATGCACTACTAAACATTTGTCTTGATTAAACTGCATATGATTTTCATTTGCCCAAAGTGTTAATTTTTCCAAATCCTTCTTTAATGCAGAAATATTTTCTTGATTATTAACCTTGCCCCCCCAATTTAGTATCATCTGCAAATTTAACTATGAAGTTATTTGGCCCTGTTTGTAAATCACTGAAAAAGAGGATAAACAATGTTGGTCCCAAGAGCGACCCATGTCACACTACCCGAATCAGACAAGATATCATTAATTCTTTCTCTCTGAGAATGATTTGTCAACCAGTTTAAAGTCCAGTTGACAATATCAGGTGACAAACCTAGATTATGCATTTTAGTAATGAGTTTTTCATGTGAGACTTTATCGAAAGCTCTTCTAAAGTCCAAAAGAATTACATCCGTAGGGATACCCACATCTAGTAGAGTACTTATATTATTGCAAAAAGATATCAGATTGGTGGTGCAGGAATACTTGGGAGTAAACCCATGCTGATTTGAATCATAAATTCCTAATTTTTTACAATCTTGATCTATTACAGACGTCATTACTCATTCCATTAATTTACCAGCCACTGAGGTCAGGCTAATTGGACGATAATTTTGCACAGAACCTCTATTGCAATTTTTAAATATGGGAGTAACTATCGCTGAATGCCAATCATTTGGTACAATGCTTTCTTGTAAGGATTTATTGAAAATAATTGACAAAGGTATAGAAATATTTATAGAGGTTTCGATCAGAAACCATGAATGAATACTGTCTGGGCCCGGACTAGTACTTTTTTTTAGTTTTTCGATAGCCTCTATAATGTCAGTTGGATAGCACCTATGATAATCTATGTGGTGAACTTTAAATGGACTAATAGGTGATTTTTGAGAGAAGATAGAATAAAAGTACTTATTAAAGAGATTTGAGGTTTCTATATAAGATAGAGAAGAGCCATTGGTTATAATGGGACCAATGGTCCTTGATACACCTTTTTTACTATTTATATAGGAGAAAAGACATTTGTGATAGTCTTTTGTGTGAGCGAGTTTAAATTCTAGCTTATTTTTTGCCAATTTAATAGAATTTTTTAAGTTTTTCACAGATAGACTGTATTTATGTAATAGAGTAGTTTTAATGGAACAGAACTATTCTTAAGTTTCCTAAAAAGTTAAATTTTTATTTTAATCTGATTTTTAATTGTCTTGTTGAACCAAGGGGGAATTTTTCCTTTATTATTAAATTTCCTCTGAGATGGAATAAAGGTATTTTCCAAATAATGTACAATGTTTTTAAAAAAGTCCCAAGCTTGTTGTGTTGTACAATTAAGAAGATTAGATTCCCAGTTTATGTTTTGTAAGTATTCATTGATTTTAGAAAAAAATGCTTTGTTATAATTTTTTGTATAGTATAACTTCCTTTGTGTAGTTTTAAACTGTTGAATTTCAAAAAGAATAGATAAATGCTCACTGGTCCCAAGTGGATCCCAAATTTGTAAATTGTTAATTTGTTGCTCTATGTTAGTAAATAATAGATCCAAAATATTAGGACCTCGAGAGGGTTCAGTAACAAGTTGTTGTAATTCAGTACTAACTGCCATATCTATTAGTCCTTTCTCGGCATATGACTGTCCTGAGAATGAGTCCCAGTTAATATGAGGGAGGTTAAAGTCACCAAATGTATCCCATGAACTCCCATGTATCTACCAGTCCTCTTTTTCCCCTTCCATGTGCTTTTTATTTATTTATTTGTTTGCATAAAGTCGGAAATACTTGGGAGCCAGAGGCTCTTTTACAGTGGCTTCACGTCAGGAAAAATCAGAACAAATAGTAAATACAGGAATGAGATACAGAACTAAACAGATACAACAAGATTACATTAAAGTAGCTCAAACAAATATCTACAGGTGAGTCTTGAATACTAGTCCAATAAGTAGTACATTGGTCAATTCTTATCAGTACTCTAAGAATGTTGCATTCGGTAATTGACAATTACAATACATAATAAGATAAGAGGCATAACATGGAATTCACAGTTATTTGTCAGTAGTGCAGGTTTACTACAAATGGTTAGGCAATTTAGGACTTAAATAATAAGTGCATACTATTAGAAGTAGAGAGGATACTAGAGGTGGGAGAAAGTGGGCACATACAGAGAGGAAGAGTTAGGGTTATGGAAAGTGACGATAGTGTGGAAGACTGCATAGAGATAATGTATAAGAAAACAGGGGTGAAATGTGGGGGAGGCAGTGGGAGATTAAATTTGTATACTACCAGTGAGGGTACAGTGGATTAAGAAGCGTAGCAAGGGGTAAGATGATCAATGAGGGTGTATAGAGGGCTTGTCTGGGAGGGGGAGTGAGGAGAGGTAGATTAGAGGGAAAAACAGGAGTGTGGCAATAGAGATATAGAGAGCAAAACAGGAGTAACATGTCTTAGCCACAGGGTAATGTCAGGAAATGGGAGGGGAGCTAGTAATTGGAGTAAAGAGAGGGAGGGGAAGGGAAGAGGAGTGAGAGAAGATAAATGATACCTAGGGAAGCAGACAATGTAGGTAGAGGGAAGATATAGAAAGTAGGCTAAGGATAATATTAAAGGAGGCATTAGAGGAGAATGTAGGTAGAGGGAAGAGACAGAAAGTAAGTTAGGGATGATATTAGAGGAGGCAGAGCTGGAAGTTATCTAAAAGAAGGTGGAAACGGGTGAAGATGGAATGTAGGGTCAGAGGAGAGTGTGAGGAGAGGAATGGAAGGGTGATATTAGACTGTTTGGAAAGAGAATGCATGCAGATGCATGGGGGTGGGATGACAAGACTTGCAGAGGGGAGATAAGTAAGCATATAGCAGTAACAACTACTGGAGGAGGTAAGATAAGCTTGTAGTTTCACCTTAAATGGGTCTAGTTTGAGTTCATTATGTAGATCTACATTGAGAGCATTATACCAGAGTGGTGCACGGTACTCATAGGAGCGCTGGCCTAGGGAAGTCCTACAGAAAGGAACTTTTAGGTAGTGGTTGTTTGTTCCCGTAATTCTCCTAGATAGATGGGATTGAAAAAGAAGGCTTTGCAGTCCCAGAGGAGTGAGTACAAGGGAGGACTTCTTCACAAGGAAGTATACTTGATACCGAATATGAGAGACCAAGTTAAGCCACTCAGTTTGAGAATATAGATCACACGAGTGGGTAAGCTGGTGAGCTGCAAGCACAAGATGACAGGCCTTATTCAGGGTTGTTTTGAGATGCTTTAGGGCAGTTGGGTTTGCGGCCATATACATTACTAGGCCATAGTTGATAGTCGAGATCACAGAGCTAGACACTGCAGTTTTGAGAGCCTCCTTAAGAAGGCATTGTTTATTCCCATACAGCAGGCCCAGCTTCACATTAGATGATTTTGCCACCTGATCAATATGTTGGGAGAAGGATAGGGTACTATCTAAAGTTATTCTTAAGTATTTAAAACTAGACACCATTTCAAGGGGGGATTTGCAGCTATTGAAATGTTTTTAATTGAAAGCCCTGTGTCTGTTTTTAGGAAATGCAAAAATCATGGTCTTGATCTTTCTGTAGTTGAGAAGTAGCTTGGAGTTGAAGAACCATTTTTCAGTTTCAGAGAAATTCATCTGCATTATTGATTCTAGAGTAGTAGGGTCTTGGTGGCTAGGGTATAACACTGTGTCATCACTGTACAGTAGTACGTTGTCTGCTATTGCTTGAGGTAGGCGGTTTAGGAATAAACTAAAAAGCAGTAGGCCTAATATCATGCCTTGGAGAACCCCAGTAATGATGTCATTGTGATCTGAAATAGCTTCTGATATTTTTACTTTTTGGACCCTGCCGGTGAGATAGCTCCTGAACCAGGCTACTGATTCAGAGGATAGACCCTTAGTGGATAATTGGTTCAAAAGAAGCTTGTGACTGATGGTATCAAAGGCTTTGGTGAGGTCAATATATGTAGTGCACACCAAAAGACCTTTGTCCATTGCGTTATGTATGAAACCCGTGAATTCAAGTAAGGCGGTAGAAGTGCTATGTTGTTTATGGAAGCCGTGTTGCTCCGGGCATTGCAGATTATACTTCTCAAGATAGTCTGTAAATTGCTCAGCACTACTCATTCTAGTGCCTTTGACAGTGGTGGCAGAATAGACATGGGATGGTAGTTTTAGACATTAGTACGAGCCTCATTTTTATAAACTGGGGTTACCACGGTAGCTTTCCAGAGCCTAGGGAAGGTTCCTGTGGTGAGGGATAGATTTAGAATTTTAGTGAGTGGAGCTATGATGATGTCCAGGGTGAGCGAAACTAGTTTTAAATCTAACAGATCACTGCTGGCTCTGGACTTACTTAGAGCCTGAAAGAGGCATTTTTTAGCTTCAGTTGGGGTGATTAGTTTAAAGTAGAAGGGGGGAAGACCCTATGTGATCTGCAGAGAGGCGAGCGGGATTGTTTATCCCTGAAGACATAAGGAATTCAAGGAGGAGTACAGCGAATGCCTCATTAAAAGTTTTGCAATAAGGTGGGGGTCCTGCGAAGGGGTTCCATTTATATTAATCAAGGTAGAGGAGACTTGCTTGGTTTACCTGATAAGGACTTGATGTTATCCCAGAATCTATGGCTATCTCCCCTATGAGTTTGTTGGCTCGCATTGAAAGTATTGGTTTTTGGCATTCCGAATTTCTCGGGTGCACATGTTACAGACTGCTTTCTGTTTCTTAAAGTCCGTTTGGGAGCCAGACCTTTTGGCAGTGTGCCACAGGTTATCCCTGTGCTTCATTAGGTCTAGCAGTAGGGGGGGTGATCCAAGGGTTGTTTATGTCCCGTATCCTGCAGTTTGTGCGAGGGGAAGATTTACTGCAGGTTTTGTTAAAGCGAGATATAAAGACTTTGAGAGCAGCATTAATGTCAGTTGTGGAATCTAAAAAAACTCCAGTCCTGTCAACTTAGGTGGGCTTTGAGAGCTCCCAGTTTCCCTTGGTATAGTCCTCTGGTATGTAGTACCTTGATCTTCACCTTAGAAGATTTGCTAGACCAAGTGAGAAGGATGGGAGCGTGGTCACTGATGGAATCCAGGAGAACAGTTGGGTGGGTTATTCTTTTTGGTCAATTTGTGATCACCCTGTCAATTATGGTACTAGCCCCTCTTCTGTAGTTTATACATGTAGGGGAGTCCATTATTTGTGAATGGTTAATGGAGGCTAATGCATCTTTGCAAGGACCTGTATCAGGTGATGCCCAAATAATATTAAAGTCTCCCATCATGATGAGTTCAGCTTTCTGCTGCCAGTCAGTGAGATAGTCGGTGATTACTTTAAACCTGTTGGGGAGTTCATTAGGAGGGCACTAGACAAATACCGCTGTAATTGTTTTACCCTTTGAGCCAAGTAGTAGTTTTTCTGCTAGCATTTGAATATTATTTCCAGTAATTATTGGAGGTAACAGCTGTGCTTTAATGTGTTCCTTTATGTAGAGAACACATCCACCTCCTCTTTTACTAAGTCTGTCCAGTCTGTACGAGGTGTAACCCAATAGGTGTAGAGTCGAGTCAGGCAGCCTACGGTTAAGCCAGGTTTCTACTATGGAGAGTATGTTTGGCTGGTGTTGTGCAGTCCTGATTTGTAGCTGATCCAGTTTTGCCATAAGGCTGCAGATATTGAGGGAGGCCATAGTGAGTCCACTTTGTCTTATGGAAGTGGTCATGCCTGCATTAAGTGGGCCAGGGTTTGGGTGTATGTTCCCAGAAAGAAGTAGAAGTAGCCAGGTCAATCTTATCACCTGCAATTTTAGGTACACGATTTTCTGTGACCAGCTGTTTTTTCTGTGGTTGTTGTTCTTACCTTTAATGTAGGTAGGAATAAAGGGGAGAATTGGTTGTGGGAGTGGATATGCTGTATGAGCGAGCACACAGCACTTGTCTTAATTCCATGTGTTTATCCCATGCCCTCTTGAACTCCTCCACTGATATTGCCTCCACCACCCCTTCTGGTAGCCTATTCCATTTGCCCACCACTCTCTCTATAAAGTAGTGCCCCCTTCTATTCCCTTTAAAATTTTCCACCCTCCTGTTTTAAGCTGTGTCCCTTAGTTTTTTTTCATCTTGAAGATGCTCCCTTCCCTCAACTTGTTTATCCCCTTCAGGTATTTAAAAGTTTCAATCATATCCCCCCTCTCCCTCCTTGATTCCAGGGAATATAGGTCAAGCTCCTCCATCTTCACTTCATATGTCCTCTTGTGCATACCCTGCTCCATTTCAGTCACCCTCCTCTGGACTCTCTCCACCTTACCTATGTCCCTTTGTAGGTGAGGTCTCCTGAATTGTATCCCCATACTCTAGGAGTGGACAAATCATGGACCTGTATAGGGGCATGATCACCTCTCTTTTCCTACTTGTAATACTCCTCCCTATGCATGCGAGCATTCTATTTGCCTTTCTCACAGCCTTGTTGCACTGATTTGCCTCCTTTAGCTTATCTGATATGATAACCCCCAGATGCCTCTCCTGCTTGGTTTGCAGAACCTCCTCCCCTCCCAGTGTGTAAATGGCCTTTGGATTCTTGTCTCCTATGTGCATTATTTTGCATCTATTTTTGTATATTTGCATTAAATCTCAATTGTCAACTCTCCAACCACCCATCCAGCTTGATAAGGTCCTCTCTCATTTGTTCCACCCCGCTGGTGTGTCCACTTTATTGCAGATCTTTGTATCATCCACAAATAGGCACACCTTCCCATTTAGTCCCTCTGCTATGTGTCCAATGTATATGTTGAACAGTATCAGCTCCAATACTTACCCCTGGGGTATCCCACTTGTCACCTTGTCTTCACTGGAGAGATTCCCATGGACAACTACCCTTGACCTCTGTCATAAAGCAAGTTTTCCATTCAATTCATTATTTTCTTCCGTACTCCTAAACTGCACAACTTGTCTACCAGCCTCCTGCGTGGAACGGTGTCAAAGGCTTTGCTGAATTCCAGATAGGTTACATGCACAGTCCGCCCTGCTCGCTCACCCTCATCACCCAGTCGAAGAATTTGATCAGGTTCATCTGGCATGATCTTCCCTCTGTGAACTCGTGCTGCCTGTCATCCTGTAGACCATCATCTGCCAGGTACTTTACTAAACTATCTTTCAGGAGGGCCTCCAATAGCTTACCCACCACTGACATAAGACTGACTGGGCGATAGTTACTTGGCTCCTTTTTTCTGTGCTGTTGTGCAGTGGCACCACATCCGCCCTTTTCCAGTCCCCTGGAACTTTCCCCATGTCCAGTGACAGGTTAAACAGCCTCATTAGTGGAGCCACCAGCTCCTCTCTAAGCTCCCTGAGCACCTTGGGATGTATGGCATCTGGACCCATTGCCTTGTCCACCCTTAATTCTCTGATACCCTACTGTCCTTGAAAGGGCTAGTGTCCATCTCTCTAGCCTCTGTGCCCTTCCCCTGCAATTCTGATCCCTTCCCCTCCTTTTTAACCATGAAAACTGAGCAGACGTATGCTACCTATTTAGCAAGTCTGCTTTTTCCTCATCCCTCTCAATCATAACTCCCCCTTCCCTTTAAGTCTCATGATGCCCTGCTTTTTCTTTCTTCTCTCACTGATGTAGCTGAAGAATTTTTTGTGTTCCCTGCTGGCCTCTTTTACTATCCTCTCCTCCGTATCCAACTTCGCTCTCCTGATTGTCTGCCCTGCCACCCTAAGCTTTTCCCTGTATTCCTCCCTTTCCTCCTTTCCTTGTGTTCTTTTTTATGCCCTGAAAGCCCTCTTTTCTCCCTTATTGTGCTTAACACCTCTTTAGAGAACCAAAGCAGCCTCCTTCCTCTTTTGGCCTTGCCAACCTTTCTAATGCACTGATCAGTGACACTCAGAATTCCTCCCTTTATTGCCCCCACAGTTCTTCCACATCCCCCCAGTTTTTCCTTGCCTTGCATTTCTGCCCTGAAAATATCCCTCATTTTATCAAAATCCACCCTCCGGAAGTTCAGTACCTTAGTTGTGGTTCTACTCACATTTGTCCCCATTTTTAGTCTAAACAGAGCATATATTACTCCAATAATTATTGCCAAAATAAACCCATCATATAACAATCTCTGCTGGCATGGTTTTACAGGAATGGGGGACTATCTTTCACAATTTCTGGGAATGCCGTATTAATAATAACTGGTGGAGGTCTGTGACAACTCATTTAATCCAACTATTGGATCAAAATATTCCCTGTACTCCAAATGTTCTTCTACTCATTTTGTTGGACTCACTTGGATTAACACAAAATCTAAGCAAACTTTTGTGTTTGGGTACATTAGCAATGAAAATGATCATCCTTTAACATTGGATCAGCCAAAGCCTCGCTCTAAACATTGAACAGGAATGGCGGCACTTGTTAAAAGAGACATTAATGTTTGAGAAGTTAGGCTATATTATAGAAGACATGGATAACCCACAGAATGATTCATGGAATTAATTAATATTGTTATTTCCACCCATAATGCAGATATAAAATAATTGTGAGCTATTAGGAAACAAAGGATAGAGAGGGGGAGGGGGGAGAAGAATGGGGGATATGAAAATACTTTTTTCCGCACAGCTCATGATTGCTGCAATTTATGTTCTTATTATTTGACTGGATAAGTAATGATTTTATATAATCTTACAGGGGGAGGGTGGGAATTGATTGGTTATATGGGTGTTGTATTGCATGGAACTATTTTTAAACTCCTCTTCTATTTAGCAATGAATATTGGGGTGGGGTATTGTCTAGACTGCTGGTAAGCCTGGATGAAATATTTAATGGATTGGAACCAGTCTCATGTTTCCCCTTAATGTAAGATACTATATGTAATATCCCTGTGTTCCCTTCCTGTCTGTAATTAATTTATTTTGACTGATGACCCCTGGTAATTCTGGATGAGGTGTTAGATGTATAATCTTAATCGGAGGGGATTGGAATGAGTCTTATGTTAACCTTTAATGTAAGATATTGTATGTAATATCCCTGATTTCCCTCTTTTTCCGAAATTAAGTTATCTTGACTAATATTGAAATATACAATAAAATGTATTAAAAAAAATAAAAGTATTCAGCATTTCGTTTGGGCCATCTATTTCCTTATTGTTTTTATATTGGGCAAACTGTTTCAGCTGAACACAATTATTACTGTTAATATATACATAAAAGGATTTTGCATTGCATTTACTTTTGACCATTTTAAATTCAGTGTTAATGCTCTTTCCCTTTACAATTTTTTTTTCATCACTTTAAGCTCACTCCTGTGTTTTTTGATGTTCATTCAAATTGGTCTTTTTTTTTCATTTTATTAAACGCTTTAGCTGTCCTTTTCAGCTGCTTTCTAACTTTACTATTGTATCTTGGTGGAATTTTACCCTTGCCATTATACATTTGTTTGTTGGTATATAGATTTGTTCAAGTTGGTGAACTTTGTCTCTTAAGACAACCCAGTATCCCTTTGCATCTAAGGAGCTAAACATTTTCAGTCCTATCTTATTAGTTTGTCTTGCAACGTCTGAAAAGTTGTAAAATCATTCCTGTAAAATAATTTCAAATAAATTAACAAATCACTCAGCATTTGATCTAGTGCTTTTCACTTTTATGTGTCAGGCCTAGTTATTTTCAGACACCACCCCCTTTTACACACCATCACTACCCACTGTTAATAACCCCCACCCTCTTCATCCTTTACTTCTATCCTTTACCAACTTTCCCCATCACGTCCCTGTGTTTCCTCTCTCCCCCTTCCCCTTTCTATTCACCCATGCCTTTACTTGGGGTTTTGAATCCTAGTTAATGTTCACTTGTGCTATTGATTCAGAACTTACAAAACTTACTATCTGATTGCTTAACAAGCAGATTGACCATTGGGACTCTGGAAATGTCATGTAATGTAGCTTTAAGGCTCTAATAGTGATGTGTGTGATTTGGGTTGGCAGTATAGCCTTGAGGTTAGAGGAATGAGGTGTGAAGAAGCTTGATACATCCAGCAGACCAGACCTGAGTTTGATTCTCACAACCTCCTCTTGCATAACGTGTGACTCTGAGCAAGTCACTTAACTGCCCAGTGCTCCCAGGTCGCCCCTGAAAATAGGCACTTGTACCTAGTGGGCCTTACCCAGTTACCAAAGACTAAAATAAAAAAAAGGAAAATGCAATTCAACCTGTTTTAAATCACTAGCCCTCACTCGATCAGTGTTTGTAAGTCAAGTGATCAGTGTATTGTATTATACATTCAGAGTTCTCCAGCCAATCAGTAGCTCCTTGAAGAAAAGTCAATGTGATTCGAAGCACTGGGGCTGGTAAGTCTGTTTCATCCATGTCTGTGTAATAAACATATTGATACTTACCTCTTGTGGCTGCACTGCTACTTTTGTTGTTCATTTCAAGTGCCATGTCATGGCCCCAGGGAAATGTAGCTTTGTTATAACACATTGTTGGTAGTCCGTGTGGCCACACATTCACAGCCCTGAAGGTGCACCGCTTATGCACCCAAACTAGTGCTATATTAACATCCACATGGATGGCCAGGTTGGGGGGGGGGGAGGCATGGATTAAGATGGACAAACAGAAAATCCAGAGCACTCAATGAAGAATTAAATGAATTCAAAAAAGGTGCATGAAATGAAAACTGATTTGCCACCTTGAAAAATGTAAGACCGCACAACGACAAACATTTAGACTCCAGGCTAGATGCCACACAGCTTTGAATGAGGCTCTTCATCAGGAGGTGGAATTTTGTTCAACTGACTCTCATTTTGTACCAATTGGAGCTGTTGAAGTCGTCCTTGCCAAGCTAGGCATCCAACAAAAATTAAAGCAGCAATGGCATCAGAGGGAGACAGACTATAAAGAACAATAGTACTGTATACAACATACATTGTCTGTCACCAACATATATGGCATGATTTTCAAAGCCTGTGCATCACCGCAATGGACTTGCAGCAGAGGGGTTTGCTGCAAGTGCTGACTTGTGGCAAACTGTGCGGCAAGTACAATTTTGAAAGCTGCTCGCCGCAACCATGCCCACTGCAAATCTATTGCTGTGATGCAGCACAGTTACACCAGCTATCCCCTGGCATACCATTGCGTCTATGGGGGACCCATTTTACAGGGCCTGCACCAAAGCTTTGGTGTAAGCTGCCATAAAATGAGGGCACTGTAGCAACTTACATCCAGGGTTTGAAAACTGAATGCATGTTGCGGCAAACACCGTGATGCAGGTGTGGCAAACTTTGCAAGAATGCAGAGCTTGGTCACATGCCCTGTATCTCCATTTGAAAATCTGGCCCATAAAGTTAATTGCTTTTTTGTGCAAAAAATACAAACCCAGTAAATGCAAATTCTGATTTAGAAAATATATGCAACAGCATTTGTACAGTTTACAAACACTTATCAAAAAAGACTTCCAAGTGCATTTAGGCTGCTCCAATGTTCCAAAACACATGATCCTTGTATTACTCCAAACTCATCACATGCTACAGAACTATTAGATAGCAACTTGATAATAGAAAATAAAGACAGAAAGATGGTGCCATACTCCTTCATGTTCATTGCTCCCTGATACTACTTCCCAGCAACCAAAGATAGTGACCTCTTATATTCAAGATAGGGGATATGCTGCAGCTAATCCTGGATTTAGGGGAGGAAAAACAAGAGAATGATGCATTTCATCACAGCCCAAGAAAGTTGTACCTTAACCAATGCATCCTTTATTTATTTATTTGTTAACCAGGTAGCTGCACTGATCCAATGGACCATTTTCAGGCATGACCCAGGCCATGAAGCTGGTACAATGATAAGGTACAAGTACATAATACAGAGAACAACACAGGAATTCCAGAGTACAGAAAACAACAAGGCAATCCAAGTATAACAACATAGTACAGTAGCTGCCTAGTGTGAGTACAAAATACGAGACTTCAGTACAGTAGACACATATTGTGAGTACAAAATACAGCATAGTGCAAAACAACAGTACATGGTTGTACAGCTTATTTGTGGAAGTGCACAAAAACAAAGCACTTTAGTGGTGGTAACGCATAGCTACTTAAGAATTACAAAGTCGGTGTTGTCAGTAGTGGGAGGAAATACCAAGAATGTAAATTCTTGGTGACTGCGTTTCTAGATTACCTCAGCAATTATAGTGGAATAGACTGGGGTGTCGTGGTGGGGTCACCCACGAGAGCAGGTACAAGTGGCAGCAGTCATTAGAGCTATTTTGTAGTGGGATTTAAATGAGAGGTGAGAGTCTAGAGAGCGATGGGTGAAGGGCAGAGTGTTCCACAGTTTAGGGATGGCTGCAGAGAAAACTTTGCTACCCAAGCAGATGTTGATCTGAGGGGCGTCCAACAGAAGGCTGGAGGAGTTTCAAAGGGTATGGTGCAACTTTTTAGTTTGAGAAGGGGAAAAAGGAGTGATAGGTCCCTGCCTCTAATGGAATTGTCAATGGTGCAGCCGAGGATGTAGTCACTGCAAGCCTGGGGGTGGGTTGGGCCAACCAAGGGACTGATATAGGGAGTAGTGTTGGGTAAAGTAGTGTGCCATTAGTGCAGATCTACAGATATTATTATAACTTACTGAGCTGATGGGTGAAGGTTTATATATAGATGGGGGGCAGTAATCCATTAACGGAAAGAGATTACCCTGGTCTATGGCAAGACATGCCTCAGGAATCAGGATGTGTTTCAAATGGTATCCCACTGCCAACTTTTGGTTAACATGCCAAATGATGTTACCTATGTGCTCAGAGAAAGTTAATGCAGGAGCTAGGATAATGCCCAGGTACTTGAAGGAGGATACCATATCAAAAAGGGGGCCACCAGGGGTTGATAGACAGAAGGAGGTGGAGGTGCTAGCATGTCTGGCTAGCTTAGGTTTAGACCCTAGGAGCATGGCCTTGGTTTTGTTTGTGTTGACCAGGAGTCAGTTCTCCAGGAACCACTCATGAGTTGTGCAGTAGCTGGAACTGAGTGTTGTTGACAGGCTATCCAGTGATTTGTAGCTGTGGTACAACACTAGGACGTATGCATAGAGTATGGCATTACAGATGAAGCTGTCATTGAGGAGTGAGTTTATGACTAGTGAAAAAAGAAGGGGTCCCAGGATAGAGCTAGAACAAACAGTACCGTGCTACTAAGCAGGGGCAGGGTGTGGGTGAGGGCTGCTTGCTCTAATTAACCAAGAAAAAACAGAAAATCATCCACACTCCAGAGCCAGGAGGGTTACTAGCCCTCCAGTGAAGGTAAAAAATTATACTGAAATCCTTGCTGCTGCAAAACATGGATTTTATTCCAAAATAAGAGAGAGAGAGTAGAGGCACATACAAACTGCAGTGCAGGTGAGGGTGATTTTCCCTGTTTTCTTGTCCTAGGATAGAGCCCTGAGGGAGGGGTGGATTTTTAAGGGAAGTTGGTATGTGAGTAATGTTATGTATGTTTATTTATATGGGAGGTTGTAAACTCCCTACTTTTTAGAACATTTGTATAGTTTCTGGGGTGGATGTATTTAGTTATAGAGAGTGAGTGGGGATATTGAGATTGACAGGCAGTATGTGCTGGGGTTATGGGCCAGTAAGGTGCACCTACTCCGTGGCACAGCTGCACGGCCTCTGTCCTTTTGAGCTTCCCCCATTGTCTTCAGAAACTTACAGGCATCTGTCCAACCAGCATTTGCTTAGTTAAGCAATAAACCTTTCTGTTTATACTGGCGTTCTGACTTTTCCTGTTCTGAGTGCTTGTGACTTTTGGTTTTGCGTGATCAGGAACAAGACTGCAGTAATAGCGGACTTGGTTTCCTCAGTAGATCTGGCTTGCATCACAGAGACTTGGCTGGATGAAAATGCTACACCCAGTAGTCTATGATACACAGCCTGATGAAGGATCGCAGAGGTGGGGGTGTGGCCATCTGTTTTAGAGGCAGCCTAGGCTTCATGGTGCTACCAGTGGGCTCTACTGGGTCATTTGAGTGTGTTGCTGCATGGGGGGGTTCTGGGCACAGGTTACAGATTCCTCCTGGTCTACTGCCCTCCCAGTGGGGGAAGGGGGACTTTTGTGGGAGTTTGGAGACTTTGTCTCTGGGCTAGTGTTAGAATCTCCCAGATGGTTAATTCTGGGGGATTTCAACACCTGGGTCTATGACGGGTTCTCATCATTTGACCTCCTGCAGACTATGGAGGCCCTGGGCCTGTCGCCAATTGTCACCTCTGTGGCCCACTCATGCAGCTACACTCTTGACCTGGTGTTCACTCTGGGTCTTGGGGCTGATGACCTCAGGATTGATCCAGTTGTTTGGTTGGATCATAGCACCATGGAGTTCATGTTTGGTCCCCCCAGAGAGTCCGGCCTCTATGGAGATGGTACTGTATCACCCCTTAAGAGGATTGTCCCCAGTAGGACTACAGGTGATGTTGGACCTATTGAGTGTGGAGACTGCATTTACAATCGGGCAGGAGGAGGCAGTGGTGGCTTATAATGGGGCCATTGCTGCAGTCCTTGACTTGATCGCACCTATCCATGTCCTACCTTTGTCTACTTGCTGAAGGCCCCATTGATTTGATGGGGAGCTTAGGGAGTTAAAGACTAAGAGTCGGAGGTTAGAGCGGTGCTGGAAGAGTTCTGGTCTGATGGAAGACAAATTGGCCCTGAGGACATGTTATGTTGTCTATCAGGGGGAAATCTCACAAAAAAGGCAGATTTTTTGTCAAGGGAGATTGTTGTGGCAGGGAACAGACCAACTCATCTCTTTCGCATGGTAGATACATTATTTCATCCAGCCTGTCTCAATGCAGGAGGAGAAGGTTCAAGCACAAGGTGCAATGTGTTTGCTCTGTTCTTTGTTAACAAAGTGTCCTCTATGAGGACTGAGATCTCTTCCAGTGCTGCCCAAAGGGATTGCAGGGTCCATCTTGAGTCTTGCCGGGGCACCCCTCTTATCTGGGCTGAGTTTGATCTGGTTGGAATGAAGGAGACGGCAGACATAATCTTGATGCTACGGCCAACATATTGTGATCTGGACCCTGGTCCAACCCATCTTTTCGGCAGATGTGTGGATCTGATAGGGCATGTGGATGCTGAAATTGTCTGATGTTCCCTTGAGAAAGGAGTCTTTACTAGGTCTTTGAAAGAAGTATTGGTTAGGCCCCGATTGAAAAAATACTCGATGGGCCCAGAGTGTCTAAGCAACTACAGGGTGTTCTCAAACCTCCCATTTTTAGGGAAGGTTCTAGAGAAAGTGGTGGCCTGTTAGCTTGAGATGCGTCTTTCCTGCTCCATGATTTATGAGTGTTTCCAGTCTGAATTCAGGTCCAGGCATAGCACTGAGACTACCCTGGTGAGGGTGCTAAATGATCTCTTGATGGTGAGAGATAGGGGAGAGCATACCATCTTAATTGTCTTCAATCTCTGAGCGGCATTTGACACCATGGATCATGAGGTGGTGCTGGACCACCTGCAGAACTGGGTGGGACTAACTGGAATAGTCATCAACTGGTTTAGGTCCTTCCTCATGAACAGAGTGCAAAGAGTGACAATGGGGTTAGCCTCATCTGATCCGATGCCACTGTCCTGTGGTGTTCCGCAGAGTTTGGTCATGTCGCCCTTGTTGTCCTTGGTATATATGCTTCCACTGGGGACATTATCAGGTGGTATGGGTTGGGTTTTCATTGTTATGCTGATGATACCCAGCTATACTTGTCCTGTGCTCCCAGAAACCAGGTGGCAGCCTAGGTAATTAACAACTGCATGGAAGAGATCCAGAACTGGATGTCACACAACTGGCTGTGACTCAACCAGGGCAAGATAGAGGTACTAGTAGTGGAACCAGGTCATCGTTGTGATGCGAGGGGATTTGGGGCCACTCCCTGGGCTAATCCTAGGGGGTAATCCCCTGGTTCCCTCCACTCCAGTGAAGGATCTGGTCATGGTCTTTGATGATGGCCTGACATTTGAGGCTCAGATGTTGGCTGTCATTAAGAGTGCTTTTTACCACTTGATGAACATTGCCTGTATCCGAGCCCTCATACCATCTGACAACCTGCCCACTCTCGTGAATACCTTCATTCTGTCCAGGCTGGACTACTGCAATGCCCTGTACCTGGGGCTATCTGGAGGCAATCTTCACCAGCTACAGCTCATGTAGAATGTGGTGGTGAGGTTGATGATTGGCATTTCAAAATTTGATCATATCACACCTGTCCTCCGTGAGCTACACTGGCTCTCAGTGAGGAGGAGGACTGCCTTCAAGGTCAGCTTGCTGACCTATAAAGCCCTGCATGGGAAGGGACCAGCCTACTTGCATGACCTCCTGATTCCCCAGTACCCATCTTGGGCTCTCCATTCCACTGAGGGTTGCCTTCTGACGGTTCCCAGGGCTAGGCTGTGGCAATTTGGGGACCGGGCGGTCTCGGTTGCTGCACCAACCTGGAGGAATGCTTTACCCCATTATCTGCAGGAGGCACCCTCCACAGAAGCCTTTAAAAGAGGTCTAAAAATGTTGATCTTTGAGCTGGCATTTAATTTGAGCTGATAATTACCCAGCTTATTTATTAATTGAGTAACCTACTGTCTGTTGATCGTGTTTTGTAATCATGACTTATTATTTTATCAATTTGTTTTATTAATATATTGCCTGCTGTTGAATGGCCCAAAACCCCTCCACCTAAAACTCTGTTGGTTCAGTCTTATAGATCACTGGATCTCACTCCCCTCCTAAACGATTTGGCCTCCACCGACTGATCATTCATCCCGCGTGCCACCTCTATTGACTCTGCACTAGATTATTTCATCTCCAAGTTCCTGTCAGTTTGGGATACCTATACCCCACTCAAACAGATCCATGTGTGGGGTTCCACCTACCATGGGTCACCGTCGACCTCATGGCCTGCCTTCAGAACAGGGATCAAGCATGGAAGACCCACAAAGCCACTTGCTCCATGTCAGGTTACCAGTATTACAGCACTCTTCAAAATGCCTGTACTAGAGCGATCCGATTGGCTAAGGCAAACTACTTTAAATTCAGCTTTCTTACCAATATAAATCACCCTTCCAAATTCTGGAAGGTGGTATAATCCCTCTTCCACCCCCCTTCCCAGCCCCCTACCCCCATCATCAAAACCGGCAGCAAACACTTTATCTGGCCCACTTGAAGTATCAACTGAGTTTAACTCCTTCTTTACTTTTTGTACTTCCTCACTCCTGTCCTCTCTCCCCCCAGCCTTCCATGGCCATGCCCCATCCACTCCATGACTACCTACCCAAGCCACACACCCCACTTTTTCCTTCTACCATGTTAACCCTGCTGAAGCATATAAGGCCCTCCTCAAGCTAAACACCTCCAAGGGCAAATGGCCCTCCGGGCTAGGCTCCAAAATACTTTCCCTGGGTTCCCTGGCTATCGCCTCCACCCTTGCCTCTCTCTCTCTCTTCAACCTCTCCTTTTCTCTTGCTTCAATCCCATTAGAATGGAAACATGCCACCATCATCCCTCAGGTGGTGACCCCTCCTCCCGGGAAATTATCGCCCTATCTCCATCCTCCCCAGTCTGTCAAAACTACAGGAACACCTCATCTCTCCCAGCTCTCCTCCTTCCTTGACTCCAACTCTTTCTTCACACCTTATCAGTCTGGTCTTAGGAAGTCCCACTCCACCACTATCTCCCTGCTAAGGATCACTGAATCCATCCATACCGGCATGGACCAGGGCCTCATCACCTCTGCCATTGTTGTCAATCTTGTAAAGGCTTTTGACATTGTCTCACATCCTCTCCTCTTATCCCAGCTATCAGTAGCAGGGCTCTCTAATGAGGCCACCAACCGGTTCCACTCCTATCTTGTGGGTAGGACTCGATCTGTCAGGAACAGTAACTCCCTCTCCTCCGCCCTCCCCATCACCACTGGTGTTCCTCACGGCTCTGTCCTTGGCCCTCTGCTGTTCTCCATCTTTCTCAATGACCTGCCCTCTGCATGCCCACACACATCCATTCAAATGTATGTGGATGACACTATCCTGTTTACATCTGGCCCCACTACCTCTGATGTGGCAACCAGATTACAGTGCAACTTCAAGGATGTCCAGCTCTGGTTTTGTACAAATCAGCTCTTCCTGAACACCAAGAAAATAGTCTCCATGACCTTTGGCACAAGGCAGAGACTCTCTTGGCTCCCTTCCCTCCTCACTTTCCATACCCTGGATGGGACAAAACTGGAGGGCAGCTCCACCTTTAGTTACCTCAGGGTCTAGCTTGACCAGCACCTTGACTTTTCTGTATATATTGAGGCTATCCTCAAGAAACTGCACCCAAACTGGGTGTCCTGTACCACAACCATGGATGCATCCCACTGCCGACCCGCCATGCTATAGTACAGAAAATGATTCTCCCTATTTTCAACTATGGGGATGTAGTCTACAGCGTCACTCCCAAAACTTCCCTAACCAGACTGGATACCCTCTTCCACTCCTTCTGCCATTTCACCCTTGACTGTCCTTCCAGTGCCCACCATTGTGCCCTCCACCAAACCCTGCCCCCTCCCAGACCTACAGGACAGGAGACAGGCCCACTGCACTAGTCTCACTGCTAAATACTGGGCACAGTCCCTGCCCTCCTATCTCTCTTCTGCTCCCTCCCCCTCTCCCCCTCCACCTCACTCCCTCAGACACTACAACTCCTGGTCCTTGTCGGTCTCTCAAATGTCCATCTCAGTGGGCTAGGCTGCCTTCTCTTATCGGTTCCCTAAATTCTGGAATTCTCTCCTCTCTACCATTCATCATGCCACTTCCCCCAGCTATTTTACCAATCTCCTCAGAGACCACTTCTGCACCTCCTGCTACTGCTTCTAACCACCTTGCTACTGTATTATGTTCTAGCACTCGCCATACCCATTTAGGCTGGGCTGCCCAACTATGCTGTCACCTCAGCAGCTAAATGTGTGAATTCTGTGCTCTATTAAATTGCTGTATTAGGCTATTATTGTATATTATTACATTGCTGTTCATGTTATCCTGTTCAAATTTCGTTATACATTGTACCTTCTCCTGTTGTTTCCCAACCTCCAGGATGCTTCTGGAAGTGAGCAGTTGTCTGCTCAGTATGTTTTCCTGGTAAAACTTTTAAATAAATAAATTAAACTCTGCTGCTGTGGACAGAGGAGATTATACTTAGTGACATGCTCTGACAGTTGTCAGTGCACAACTTTTTCTAGGAGTTTGTTAATGTGTGGTAAGATTGAAATAGGCCAGTAGTTGTCTTTAGACTGGAGATCTCCAGATTTGAAAATGGGAATGACCCTGGCATTCTTCCAAACTGTGGGCACAGAGGGTGAGGAGAGGGAGAGATTAAAAGCCATGGTCAGAGGATATGCCATATGTTGGGCTACAATGTTTGAAAGTGTGGGTAGTGCCCATCACTCCCTGGGATATCCCTATTTGGGAGACTCATAAGTAATTTGTATGTTTCTTGGGGGGAGATGACCTTGAAGTGGAATAGTAGCAGAATGGCAGGTCAATGCATGCTGTGGATGCATGGTGGGGTAGGCTCACCAAGTTGAGAGGGGAAGCTTACGGAGGTGGGAAGATAAGTCTGTAAATTTGATATTGAGGGCATTGGCTACATCACTGGGGTCAGTATTAGGGCTGGCAGGGGTGTTTAGCTATAAGACTGACAGGTGGGATATTGTGGCAGTCATGGAGCCTATGGTGGACCGTAACAGATAGGAGTCACTAAGGCTGTCACGCTGGAGTTTGTGAGACAGTTTGCCTTGTGTGTTTAAAACAGTAGCCTGTGATGATGGCAACCATGATTGAGAGTTTTCAAAAAGGACGACTCAATCACGGAGCCTGTGTACAGGGCTACAGGAAGGGAGGGTGGCCGGATAGGGGGTTCGGCGAATATAGTGACAGGATGTCACTATATATACATGTGCAAGGGAGGGACGGACTATGCCATATGATGGGTGGAAGGGGAGAGAGGGTTTGTGGGGTGTAGTGCAGCAGTGGACTGCCGAGCTGGCCATGTAGCATGGTGGGTTGGTGGCAGGCTAGGGTTGGGAGGGTGCTGGGTTCGATTCTGGGCCCACTTATTTTTTGCACCAGTCCAAGAGTTGAGAATCTTTTAGTAGGGTGGTGCATGAGGGGCGCAGCCCCCCGCATAAAAAAAACCCTTAGTGTCTGGCACCCTCTTGATGTTCTACGGGAGTGTACATCACAGAAATTGATTTTCAGCGATGTACACTCACCCAAATGGTGATCACTTTTCTGCAAAAGCCGTTATGACATGGAACCCATTAAGCAGTTGTTTGCACATGTTGCGCAGTCTTCAGCATTCATTCCAGAGTGAGGGGAAGGGGGAGGCATTGGAAGCAGCCCATTTGGTGTCTCTCGCCTTCTTCAGGGAAAGAAGGTCTTTAGTGAGCCAACGGGCATTCCCCCTCATATCCATCTGGAGGTTAAGGGGAAGTGCTTGTCCTGGTTGCTTACAAGGGGCATCCATGAGGAAACCGAAAGCTGAGTTAACATCACTCAGGGAGAGTAGTGATGCCCAGTTTAAGACCCTTATGTCAGCAAACAGGTGGGTGGTGTTGTAGCTTGAGAAATCCTTAAATGTTAGATATTTGGGGGGTGGATGCTTGGGCTTGTAGGAGCAGATGCAGTAAGTGGGGAGTGGTCACTAATGGAATCAGACAGGGGCCCTGCTTAAAGTATTCTGTCCTTCCTGTTTGTTAATATCCAATTCAGAAGGGAGTGGTTTGGTGATCTTCTATTTCTTTGTGTAGTTAAGGTAATTACCTGAGTAAGGTTATATTGTTTAAGGAAGTCATTGTACATGAATTTGGTGGAACTCAGCCAGTTGAGGTTTAAGTCTCCCAGTATAATGGTCTCCCAGTGTGGGGACAGCTGTTCGAGGCCCACCAGGAGATGTTTTAACCTGTGTATGCTTTCTTTAGGAGTGTTGTAGCAATAGCCAATATAGGTCTTCTTGGCCTCTCCTAATTTGAGTTCTGTGATGAGCTATTCACTAGGAGAGTTGGCACTTGAGTAGAGGGATGGGTAGCCCTTAGTGAGTCAATAAAGTACAGGGGTACCCCACTACTTTTCTTTGTACCCAGTCTATTGTGCCTTAATATGGAGTAGCCATGCTGGTGGCAACTGGAATCAGAGGTAGAGGGCTTGAGCCAGGACTCCATGAACTCTAGTATGTCTGGTTTGTAGAGGGAGACCCAAGCTTCCAGTTTTGCTAGTTTGGAGGGGAGGCTGCAGACACTGAGATGGGCAATTTTAAGACTGTGGGCATTAGTCCAAGTGGGGTTGGAATGAGTAATCATTTGGTTAGCAGGACCTGGGTTGCTCTCCATGTCACCAGCCAGTAGCAGTAGTGAGAGCAGTGGCACATAGGAACAACAAGTTGAAAGGGAAACTGGAGAGGGGAGGGACAGGAAGTGGATGAAGGATCCAAGGAGGTGACACTTTCTCTTGGAGAGAAGGGTTAAGAGAAGGGAGCCATGGAGGAAGTGCACCCCTTGGCCCACCATGAGGAAGGGGGTGTTGTGCTGGTAGGAATGTCAGAAATTGGACAATACTGCTTGGTCACAGTCCAGGATGTGTGCAATGAGGTCAGTACTCAATAGTAGTCCAACGAGTAGGGTGCCTAGCAGGAGTACAAAGAGAGGTTTCATATTGTAGTGGTGGGTCAGCAAGCTGAGTTGAGTACTCATGGTTAGGGAGAGTGCTTATGGTCTGGTAGACAAAATCCAGCAAGCAAGGGTTGTGAGGAATTAGACCTTGTGAAGTAGGATACTGCTCTATGTAGTTACAAGTATAATCCAACACCTTCGTTTAGTGATTGGGTAATAGCAAGGAGATCAGTGTTGCTGTGCTATAAGTGATTGTCCCTAGCTGATCTAAATCTGTAGGTGCAGATGTGCTAGGAATGGAAACTACCAAGTAGATTTTGGTAGGGGGATGGTAGGTAATACCAAGTAGCAGCATAGCAGGTGAGCAAAATTGCACTGATTGGTTTACACAGGTCCCTGTTCCTATTTAAGGAACATCAGCTTAGGGTGGAATGGTGGCTGGACAGGGTGGGTAGGAAGCAGTAATTTGTGCAGCACAAAGCACATTGCTGTATGCCAGGTAGTAGTAGGTGCTGTAGCTGGGGGGAGTCAGGGCTTCAGGTCCTTAGCCAAGTGGGTGGGGAGGGTTCTGGTTGTCCTTCTGCCTTCATGACCTCCACACACATCTGCAGCACACAGTGAGAGCTGGAGATGAGGAGAAAACGTAAGAAGGAAGGGGCCAGGGTGGGCAGCAGGTAACCTGATAGTGGGAGGAGGGAGGTGGGGAGAAAAGGAACCAGATACAGTCATCCCTCGCTATAACGAACCCCATTACTACAAATGCTCGGCAATACCAAATGGGCTTGGCGGCTCCCAGAACTGTCACTTACATGGTTAGTGTCAATTGGTACAAGCAGGTTCCTATCAGGTGCATTGAGTAAACATTTGCTGCATTTTGGTACACTTTCTGGCAAGACCCTTTTTATAAATTCACTGACCTTTTCAAATCAGCAGTCCAATCACAATGAAATGCTCAGGTTACTCCGTGGACACTAAGCTTCGAATCCTGGACAGGCTGAATGCCGGCGAGAGTCTCGCCAAACTGTCTCAGGAGACCGACTACTCAAAGTCGACGATCTGTACCTGGAGAAAGCAAGAGGCTTCACTTGGCGACTTTGCAGTAGAGTGCTTGGAGATTGAGGGGCTTCAGAGAAAGAAGATTAGGAAGGCAGACAAGCATGAAATTGATCGTGCCACCCAAGTCTAGTTTAAACAGCAGCGTGCGAGTGGGATCCCAATCTCCGGTTCCATCCTCCGAGAGAAGGCAGTTAAATTTGCCCGTGTGATTCATGGTGAGGAGAAGTGTTTCAAATCCTCAACCGGGTGGCTATGGCACTTTCAGCGCCGACATGGAATACGCCGAATTGCAATCACAGGTGAGGTTCGATCCTATGACGATGCAGCAGCAGAAGCATTTTTGCCCAAATTAAGAAACATTTTGCCTGGGTATTCACCTGAACAAATTTACAATGGGGACAAGACAGGTCTGTTTTGGTGCTGTCTCCTCGACGTAACACTGGCTGCTAGGTCTGAAGTGAATGCCAGTAAAGTATTTAAAACAGCAAAGGACAGGTTGACATTCCTGTTCTGCGCTAATGCAACTGGCAGCCATAAACTGTGCCCTCTTTGCATTGGAAAATTTAAAACTCCTCGCTGTTTACACCATGCCAACCTAAGTGCACTGCCAGTGATTTATGAGAGCAGTAAGAATGCATGGATGACTTGTGACATTTTCCGTCTGTGGTTTTTTGATTCTTTCATTCCTTCTGTGCGGCAACATCTGTGTAAACTAAAGTTGCCTCCAAAAGCTGTCTTACTCCTGGATCAATGTCCAGCGCACTCCCCTGAGGCTGAACTGAAGTCAAGGGATGGAACAATTAAGACAATTTTCCTTCCTAAAAACACCACTTCTAAAATTCAACCACTGGATGGTGGAATCATTGCTACATTCAAAAAACACTACAGGAAGTGCCTTCTCAGTGAGATTGTGTCTGCAGGTGATGGACTATCTGGGGCAAAGATGGGGGTGCAGGAGGTGCTGAAAAAAACAAATGTCCGGGACAGCATACAGCTTGCAGGTGAAGCATGGGAGAACGTCACTGCTGCCACTATTCACCACTGCTGGGTTGCAACGCTTGGTCCGTCTTTCCCACCAGAATTCAGTGTATGAGCCAGTGACCTGGACGAGAATGCAGAAGTTGATGACACAATCAAAATCGCACAGCTGGCAACAGACCTCAACCTCATCGACAACAAAGCAGATGCATCTGACATTATAGATGCTTGGATCACTAATGATGAGGCCCTACCCACTGTGGATCAAATGACAGCTGCAGAGATTGTGTCCTGTGTGTCAAGAGAGGGAAGAGAGGGAGGAGAAACAGAAGACCCTGATCAGTCAGAAGACGAAGAGGATCATGAAGGAGACACACAGAAGTCAAGTACAGTGGAAGCAGTGCATGGTCTAGAAACAGCTCTCACCTGGCTAGAATGTGAGGAAGCAGACCCCATGAAAGTAATTCAATTAAGACAGATTTTGTCTCATGCCAGAGACTTACACTCTACGAAAATGGCTAAACAGCTTAAGGTCACAGATTTTGTTAAACCTAATGCCTAAGTACAGTACAGTATCTGCACAAGTAACTCTGGTTGCCCACTAACTGCTGTACTGTACTGTACTTAAATTAATTTCAGTAATCTTTTAAAGTAGTCTGTGTGATTTTTTTTGGCATTTTTAATTTAGTTTTGTATGTTTTCTAAATGTTTAAAATCAATAAAGACTGTTTTTTGCATCGCTCCTGAGCATGCTTGTACTTTACTGTGTTATCCAGTTAGCTGTCTGAGTATATTTTTTGCATTCCTCGATATATTTTATTTATTTATTTATTTAGACAGCAGTTTGGAAAACCTTTGAGCCATAGGCTCATTTACAAAGGTACCTTGTCACAGTAAGACAAACGAAAATACACAGTATAACAGTATAACAGTAACTTAAGACATAGATACAAACAAGCTGGTACAGGTAGGATTGATGCAAGCAATACCAGAGTTATGTTGTCCTTAGCAGCTTAGTAGTAAGCTTTGTGATAAATATTGAGTATGGCTTTGACTAGTGGCAATTACAGCTTCAGGTGTTAACAAGGTGGTTCCGTAAGGACGTTTTGAAGCACGATATAGTTGGAGCTTTGGAGATGGAGGGGGGCAGAGTGTTGAACCAGGAGGGGGCCCAAAAGTTGAAGGCTCTTTGGCCGTGAGAGGTCCTAGCTCTAGGGATAACAAGAGAGGTTTTCCCAGAGGTCCGAGTATGAACTAGTGGGACAGAGCAGCAGATGGTGGTGGTCAATCCTGGTGGGGATAGCCCAAGGAGGGTCTTTTTTGTAAGGGTACAGGTAAGATATTTCAGGCGTTCATCAAGATCAAGTACCAGCACTTTAGTGTACAGTAGACAGGTGTGTGTTTGCCTAGGTGCCCCAGTAATTAACCTGCAGGCTTTATTCAGAGTAGAGCGAATTTTATGGAGTGCGGTCTGATCAGCAGCACCATACACCGGCAGTCCATAGTCCACTAGGGACAGGATAGAGGAGGTGACTGCGAGTCGAAGAGCCTCCGGGGGGAGGCAGTGTTTATACCAATGTAAGATGCCCAATCGGATATTAGTGGCAGTGGCTAGGGCAGCAATGTGTCCATGGAAGGAGAGGGAGGGGTCAAAATGGATCCCTAGGTATTTATTAGAGCAAACTTGTTCGAGTGGGAAAGAAGACCCAGAGTGAATGAGGAGTTTGAAGTTGCAGGACTTGTTCTGAGGATGAGTGAAGAACATGTTTTTTGTTTTTTTAAGATTTATCACCAATCTGTGTTCCTTGAACCAGCCCTCGGCTTCAGTGAAGGACTTCTGCAGCGAGTCCTGGAGGGCAATAGGGTTACGACTTGAGGCAAAGATGACTGCATCATCAGCGTACAATAGAATGTCTCGAGCAAGACGTGGAAGGGTGTTAAGGTAAAGGGAGAATAGTAAGGGGCCCAGAATGGAGCCCTGGGAACCCAGAAAAGATGGGACAGATGTCTGAGTAGGTCCCATTAATTTTTACACGCCTGGAGTGGTCAGACAGATAAATGGTGCACCAGGAGATAGGCCCAGCACCAAACCAGAGAGACTAAGGGCATCAAGAAGGAGGGGTGGAGACAGTGTCGAAAGCTTTAGAGAGGTCAATGAAGACTGCACCAGCCAGAGAACCAGTGTCTAAGGAGGAGTGGAGAAAGTTGGAGAACTCTAGGAGGGCTGTGTTGGTACTGTGGCCCACTCGGAAGCCATGCTGCTCAGGACATAGGACATTGTAGGTGGAGAGGTAGTCAGAGATTTGAGAGGCCACCACTTTTTCCAAGGCCTTGGAGAGAGAAGAGAGAATGGAGATTGGCTGATAGTTTCCAGCCACAGTCCTATCACCACCTTTAAAGATAGGGGTGACAGTGGTGACTTTCCAGGCAGTTGGACCCTTCCCCAGGCAAAGAGAGTGGTTGATGAGGCATGTGATCTGGGTAAGGACTGTGTCTAAGACCAGCCGTAGGATATACGGATCCAGGGTGTCACTGCCCGTACTATTACTCTTGAGGGCAGTGACAGGGTGCGGCCTAAGTTCTTGGGCAGAAACACGGCGGAGGAGAAAATAAGGGAGAGAAAGATTTACTGCAGGCGCTGGGGAGGAGGGTCAAAAAAATTTGTAGGGAGGATAGGGCTAAGGTCAGTGAATGAGTTGTTGAGGTGGTTGGCTATGAGGGCTGGGTCTGAGGAGATCACGCCATTAATGTTGATCTGGGAGGGTGGGGAGTGTGCACTCCCATTTAACTGTTTAATGTTATCCCAGAAGGTTCTGGGGTTCCCCCATGAGGCAGTGAGTGAGGACCGATAGTGCTCAGACTTGGCCTTTCTGATGGCCCGAGTGCACTTGTTTCGGGTGGCAGCATATAACTGCCTGTCACTGGGCCAGCCAGTCTCAATGGCACGGTGCTATAGGTTGTCCCTATGTTTGAGTTGGTGGATCAAAGCTGGGGTTACCCAGGGGGCATTCTGCCTTTTAGAACGGCGGGTCGACATTGGGGCAAAGATATCACAGGCATTATTAAAAGTTCGGGTAAAGAAGGAGAGAGCTGTGTCGATGTCAAAAGTTGCCTGTATAGGAGACCAGTCAATTTGGGACAGAAGTTCCTTAAGTTTTATCAGTCCACCAGGTATTAGACGTCACCGGCATGTGGACTGTGCTATGGGTTTGGGGACTGAGGATGACCAGTGGAATAGAATGGGGGAGTGATCACCGAGAGAGTCTGGGAGGACTTGTACATTGGGGATCCGATTAGGGCGGTTGGTGAGTACCACTTCAAGCAGGGTACTGGAGCCTCTCTTGGGGTTAGTCCTGGTAGGGTGGGTAACTAGTTGCGTTAGGTCTATTGCAGAAGTTAACGAAGTTTGTGCTATAACGAATGTACTAGATGGCTTCAGAAACGTTCGTTATAGTGAGGGATGACTGTACCAGCACAGCAGAGTGTGCTGGAGGCTGAGTGAACTAGGTAATAGGTGATACCTTTAGAATAGTGGCTGAAAACACACTGATTGCTAGCTGACTGTGCTATTCCAGGATTTAGATGGTTGTAATTCAGTATGAATTTCTGTACTGAACGGAAGCTAAAACAATTGACCATAGAATACGTTAAGATTTAAAGAGGCTAAATTAATCATGCACAAGTCCAGAAAGTAGTAGCTACAGTTCATGAATACATATACAGTATATATAGACAGTGGTGGTGCTGAGTGAGTACATCACATGCCCGATCAAGCTGAGAGCAATTAATTTGATGGCAGCTCCTTAAACAAGCACAAACAGGTAAAATAAAATCAGTTTGATGCTCTGCCTTAAAGTAAACATCAGGAATGCCCTAAAATCCTCATAGAGTGCACTGCTTGGGCAAGGAGAGCTGCGACTTAAGTTAAAAACCGGGACTCCTTCCCATAAAGTAACAGATAGATTGTAGTAAACTAAGGCATATGCAATACAATAATTTTGCATGAAAAAACAAGACGGTCATGTCCACTGACCCGCTAGGGGCTACGTGGTCTGGTGCTGCAGTCTGAAGCAGATCAAAGATGGTGCCACACACCAGGTAGGAGTTGGTGCTGTACCTGGGGGATGTCAAAGCTTCAGACCCTTAGGCAAGCAGGTGGAAGAGGGTTCCAGTTGTCCTTCTGCCCTCACAACCTTCCAATACATCTGCAGCAGTGAATGTGAGAGCCAGGGCTGGGGGGAGTCAGAGCTTTGGGACCTTAGGCAAGCAGGTGTGGGAGGGCTCCAGTTGTCCTTTTGCCCTTATGACCCTCCTGAAAATGGATCCTAACTGGAAAATAGTACAAGCTGAAATAGGGAAAATGTTAATCTTATTGTAGGTTTACTACATACCACTTCATAAGAAGGGAATAAAGTCCAACTACTTACTGATACCTACATATTTCATGGCCTTCAGTACAAAGATCCAATATGTATTTCTTTGCAGGAGTCTCTGTAACCTATTGCCCCCCCTTCCCAAATGAACACATTCCAGAACCATAAACTTCATGTGGTATGTGTTACCCTGATGTTCTGCATGAAAATGGACACTAACTGATGTTAGACTTTGTATTCTTGATACTCCACACATGATCTTGGATTCTTTCTCTAAGAAGGCATATAGTATGTCCTACATAGATTTTTTTCACACTTACACTAGAGAGCATATATGACAAATTGTGATGTAGAATTCAAAAATGACCCTACTTCCACTTTCTTATGGATATGGTCTAGTGCAAATGTGTTCAGTTGATTGCAAAAATTGCATGCAATACACTTCCCATGTTTGAGCATTCTTTTGGGGGAAGTTTTAACCAGTTACTGTTTGTCTGTTTTCGAGTGCCACTGTACTGACTGGACAACTCTATCTTTTATAGTCGTACCATTTATTATGGGTCAAGATGGTCCCATATCACCATAAACCTAATATGGAGCCTCAAAAATTCCAGGCTGTATTGGACATCTCAAATATGAGAGCAGCCTGTGTACAGGGCACCAATAAGACTGTGGAGGGCCATAAACTGGCTCTCACAGCTGCCGTGGACTCCCATTACCTTACTGTTTCCACCCCTTGAGTTCAGAAGCAGCTCAACATGGTATTCCAAAAAACTGTGGCAGATGAAGATTAAGAAGTGGAAGTTTAGGCATACTCTGCAAAGGTCTTACTCCAAGGAGGATACAGTGGCTGCTTTGAGAACTCACTGTGGTATAGTGGGAAATTATGCTGAAAAAGAGTTCCTTCAAGGGTGGTTGCTGCAGATAACAATCAACCAGCTTGCCTCTTTAGCACTGTGGATGAATTTATTAATCCCCTCAGTCTATGACCCAATAGAGCACTTACCACAGAGAAAGTGCAATGAGTTTATTTCATTCTTCTCTGACAATGTTTCACCATTCAGACAGAGATATCCTCAAGTGGCCTGTCACAGGCCAGCAGTACCTGGTCAATGAGAGGCAAAGACAACCTGCTATTGTGGTTGAGTTTCATCTAGTTGTCAAACAATAGAAGCTCTGAGTCATTTAGAGGCTATGCCCACCAACTGTATTTTGGACCCTGGACCTTTATGGCTGCTGCTTGTTTGTCTGCATTGATGGGGCCAATATTCATCAAAATTGTCAGGTGTTCTTTGCAGAAGGAGGGTTTGCCTGCAGCTCTGAACAGGAACATGGATAGAAATATCTTGAATAAATCATCCTTCAACCCTGATAATATGATGAACTACAGATTGGTCTCAAACCTTCCTTCTTTGGGGAATGGTATCAAGAAGGTAGTGATGTTGTGGCCTGGTGGTGCAGAGGGCTGAGGCACTGGATGCCTTACCTCTCGCCACAGTAGTGACCCATGTTTGGGAGTGAGCGTGGACCATCAGAGGTTGGCACAGTTTGGGAGCAAGGGTGTAGTGCAGGATGAGCTGCTGACAAGCAGATTGCCCTCTCTAAGGAGGGGACCTAAGTTTCCCTCTGTGCTTGGCTGCCTCACGGTGGAGGCCAGGATCCAGTGCAGCTGAGGAAGCCAGGGGTGCTCGGCTAATGGGGTAGGAGGAAGGGGCCATTACTGGAGCAGGAGGGTACATGCATCTCCACGTGCATGCACCTCTCTGTCTGGGGCCCTGGGTACTTGGGGAAAGAAACGCATGAAAAAGATTGGGGGCTGCAGCAGAAAGATGCCTCTGGGCTTGCTCTGGGGGATCTGCTGGGATATGTATAGTGTTACAAAGTCCCAAATGACCCCTGAAGTACAGTAGGTTGGAGGATGGCAGCTGTGGCCCCCCGGAGGAGAATAATCATCTATATGGAAAAAAAGAAGGTAGTGGTGGCACAGCATTAAGCTCACATGAAAAGAAATAGCATCTAAGAGTATCTTCAGTTGGGATTGAGGTCTAGTACACCTGATGGCAATGTTATGGTCTCAGTGTTATGATGGTGTCCATAAGAGCTCAGCAACTGAATGGTCTCCAGTTGGCTGATCCTCAGTGCAGGGAAGACATAGATAATGATTGTCAATCCAAGCATACTTGGATCAGCAATGGCTAGCAATGATGCCTTGTTACCATCAACAAATGACAATGCACTTGAAGCTGTGGATACAGTAAAGGATCTGGGGATCATTGTGGACTGTAGGCTGTCACTGGAAGAGCAAGTGACAAATGTACAATAGTCCACAGTATTGTTTTTCATCTGCAACATTGCATCTAATGCCCACTGACTTGGCAAAGATAGCCCATGCTTGTGTCACCTCTAGATTGAACTACTGCAATGCTTTATGCTTTGTCTTATCTGGAGACTGGATCACTCACCTGCCGTTGGTCCAGAATGCTGCAGTCTAGTTGGTGACAGGAACATCTCTAAGGGACCACATCAAACTGGTTCTTTGCATCCTGCACTAGTTGCTGATTTGGTAGCCATCAGCATGACAGTTTGTCTAATGACATTTAAGGCTCTACACAGTCTGGATCCTGATTACCTGAAAGATCTCCTGTCCCCTTATGCCCTATCCAACCTCCACTGAGGTGGCCTACCAGCAGTCCTCCAGTCTCATCTAAAGTTGTGGGGAGCAGGGTGTTTTGGGTGGACACACCCATTCTGAGTATTTCATTATCCCTATCACCCTTTCTGCTCACATTTAATGATGCAGACGCTTTTAGTTTACTGATTATTTTGTTGATCAAACTTATTTATTATTAAGCTCCATATTTATTCTGTCTTTCAGTGTATTCATATAAATACAAAAAATTGCTTTTTCTTTCATTGCCATGCTAGGTGGTAGTGACAAATATACTATACTTTCAGGAATTATTTCTAAAGTCCAGAACAAGAGAAATGTGCTCCAAAGTGTGAAGTCTTGCTATCCACAAGGATGAATTGTGAGTTTTCTTTTGAACATGACTCAGATTTTATGTGTTGCATTTGTGCAATTGTATGAAATCATTGATAAAAGTTTCTCTTCTTTCTTAAAAAGATGGAGTAAGAAGAGAACTCTGACTGAGTAAAAATAAGAGGGATTTGGAGAGATTGACTGACTGGGTCGGACCAGCTGTGCTGGGCTGAACACTACTATACTGTGGAGGAGCAAAGAGAGCAGGCTTCCATTCAATGTGAAATTTCTACCCTTAAAAAGTATGCCATCTATGTTATGAATGAAAGCTTACCAGTAAATCTTGTGCAAAAGCACTGCTGCTGACCCTCTGGTTAAGGCGCACTTTGTTTCTCTTAGGAGGAAAGCACAGGGTGTCAGCTGGATGAGGGAGGCCGAGGAACCCTTCAGAAAGGTTCAAGCTTTTGACCGGATGGCAGGGAAACTTTAGCAGATAGCTTACTCCAGTCTCTATGGATCTACATTAAAGGAACAGAAGACAACGGACATGGTATTTCTGGAACATTTGGTGATCTTTACAAGGAGATTTTTATTGAGAAAATACTAACCCAAACTTTGGACATTGAACATCACAATTTAGGATAATCTTGGCAGTTTCTGCCTAGTTATTTTAGGGGTCAATTTAATGCATTGATATTCACTGTGCAAGCTATTGGTCTGTTATTTTTGTGCTTGGTGCTTGGTTCTGTTTTGTAAAAACGTACCTGTTTTGCTAGTTTTATTAGTTATTTGCTCTGTGGATTGGTTTATTCTTTGTTTTTATTTTTTGGGTGGTACTCTGATAGTCCTTGATTAGTAATTGACTAAAATCTCCCTTGTATTACCTTCAATATTCATGACAAGCGATGCGAGGAACAATAATTATTATCTAATAATTAAATAAGTGTTCTCCTAGATCACTGATCAATAAGAAACCAAGCTAAATGTTCAGATAGTTCTTCCTTGTTTTGCTGGGACGGTTTACATCTCAGTCGTAGGGGTAGTACACTTATGGGGAAAAGCATCAGTAAAATCATTAATCATTGTTAAAACTAAAAACAATGGTGGAGAATGGGTCTATTCCCAAGTCTCTGAATACTTACCAAAATATTATTACAACTAAATGTAAATTCCTAGCTTTGAATGCAAGATCTTTAAACCAACTCAAATTAGCAGAACTCAAAGCCAAATGTAAAACTTTATAGGTGTGGTGGGAATAACTGAAACTTGGTGGGATGCATCCTCAATTTGGTCCAGAGAAATTCCAGGTTATAAGTTATATCATAAAAACAAATTAGATAAGCAAGGCGGTGGAGTTTGTATGTACATACGAAATGATATTCCTTCTTTTGAAGTGTGTTCTCCCTTTCCTTTGGAAAGTATATGGGTTAAAATCTTATTGAAGGAGCAGTCCTATATAACTATTGGTAACATTTATTGACCTCCATCTGCAAATTCAGATTACACAACTGATATGTTTAAAGAAATTACACATTTTTCAGAATCTCAAGATACTGTAATATTTGGTGACTTTAACCTCCCTCATATAAACTGGGACTCATTCTCAGGACAGTCTTATGCCAAGAAAGGACTAATAGATGTGGTAGTTAGTACTGGATTACAACAATGTGTTACTGAACCCTCTCGAGGTCCTAATATTTTGGATCTATTATTTACTAACATAGAGCAACAAATTAGCAATTTACAAATTTGGGATCCACTTGGGACCAGTGATCATTCATCTATTCTTTTTGAAATTTAACAGTTTAAAACTACACGAAGGAAATTATATTATGCAAAAATTATAACAAAGCAAATGTTTCTAAAATCAATGAATACTTACAAAACATAAACTGGGACTCTAATCTTCTTAATTGTACAACACAACAAGCTTGGGACTTTTTTAAAAATATTGTGCATTATCTGGAAAATACCTTTATTCCATCTAAAAGGAAATTTAATAAAAAAGGAAAAATTCACCCTTGGTTAAACAAGACAATTAAAAATCAGATTAAAATAAAAATGTAACTTTTTAGGAAACTTAAGAATAGTTCTGTTCCATTTAAAACTACTCTATTACATAAATACAGACTATCTGTGAAACACTTAAAAAATTCTATTAAATTGGAAAAAAATAAGCTAGAATTTAAACTAGCTCACACAAAAGACTGTCACAAATCTCTTTTCTCCTATATAAATAGTAAAAAAGGTGTATCAAGGATCACTGGTCCCATTGTAACCAATGGCTCTTCTCTATCTGATATAGGCACCTTGAATCTCTTTAATAAGTACTTTTGTTCTGTCTTCTCTCAAAAATCACATATTAGTACATTTAAAGTTCACCACGTAGATTATCATAGGTTCTATCCAACTGACATTATACAGGCTATCAAAAAACTAAAAAAAAAAACACTAGCCCAGGCCCAGACGGTATTCATCCATGGTTTCAATATTTCTATACCTTTTTCAGTTATTTTCAATAAATCCTTACAAGAAAGCATTGTACCAAATGATTGGTGTTCAGCAATAGTTACTCCCATATTTAAAAAAGGCAATAGAGGTTCTGTGCAAAATTATCATCCAATTAGCCTGACCTCAGTGGCTGGTAAATTAATGGAATGAGTAATGAAGTATCTAATAGATCAAGATTGTAAAAAATTAGGAATTTATGATTCAAATCAGCATGGGTTTACTCCCAAGTATTCCTGCACCACCAACCTGATATCTTTTTACAATAATATAAGTACTCTACTAGATGTGGGTATCCCTACTGATGTAATTCTTTTGGACTTTAGAAGAGCTTTCAATAAAGTCTCACATGAAAAACTCACTACTAAAATGCACAGTCTAGGTTTGTCACCTGATATTGTCAACTGGACTTTAAACTGGTTGACAAATCATTCTCAGAGAGTCAGAATTTATGATATCTCATCTGATTCGGGTAGTGTGACAAGTGGTGTACCACAGGGGTCAGTCTTGGAACCAACATTGTTTAACCTCTTTATCAGTGATTTACAAACAGGGCCAAATAACTTTATAGTTAAATCTGCAGACGATACTAAATTGGGGGACAAGGTTAATAATCAAGAAAATATTTCTGCATTAAAGAAGGATTTGGAAAAATTAACACTTTGGGCAAATGAAAATCATATGCAGTTTAATCAAGACAAATGTTTAGTAGTGCATTTCAGTGTAAATAATCCAAAAATGATATATCATATAAACTGACTACCACTTCACTCATCAAATTGTGAAAAAGATTTAGGGATATATGTTAATAATAAACTTACATCAAATGATCACTGTGTTAGAACTGCTTGCATGACCAACAGACTTTTGAGGAAAATAAAACTCACTTTTGTTAATCGCACTGAACAATGCCTTATTCCATTTTATAGGGCATACATTAGACCATATCTAGACTATGGCTCCCCTTTCTGGAATCCAAACCAAAAAAAAAGACATAGCAATTCTTGAACAAGTTCAAAGGAGAGTAACTAGAATGATTCCAAGATTAACAAAGTTGGATTATCAGAACAGATTAAAAGCTACTGGTCTCTTCTCTCTTCAAACTAGAAGATTAAGAGGTGATATGCTTATGGTTTTTAATTTAATAAATTCACCAGATCTAATGGAAAAATGTGGTCTAACACTCTTCAAAAGGAGACATGTTCCGAGACTGCATAATAAACAGCTTGAAGTAAAAACTTATAAAACCAGCAAAAGGGGAAACTTTTTTCCAATAAGAGCATCCATTGTATGGAACACCTTGCCACAAGAATTGGTAGAGGCAACTAGTGCCACTGTCTTTAAAAACAAATTAGATGTTTGGTTGAGAGATAATAGATAAATAATGTCCCACATAGTGTGGGGAACAGTCTCGATGGGCTCTGGCCTTCTTCTGTTCTTTCATACCAAGTAATACCAAGTAATAAAACATTAGGCAGGAACCAAACTGAGGTGTTGCAGCAGTTTGATCATATACCTATAATCATTGTCAGGAAACTGTTGTTCAGCAAGAAAGTGAATGTTTGGATTGCTAAACAGTTAACAGGCCAGTGTTTGATAATTTAAGTAGTTGAATGATCAAACTGAGTTCAGCCCAAAGCTAGAGTCAAAGTAATTATGAACCCTGACTGCTATAGATTAACATATATTAGTAATTAAAGTGGTTCTACTGCCAGTTTATCAACTGAGCATGCGTGGTGTTGATTAGAACCAAAGCACAGTAGCAGCAACAACTGAGCCGCTCATTTCTTTCATCTAGTCTGCTGTATAACATTGCCCTAGATTTTTAGCTTGATTTTAGGGCCATTGATTTTTTACATCTGAGCTAAATGAGCTGTGAACTGAACTAACCGAACAGTCAGTTTATCTTGCACTTTCTGCTGATACCTTACGATCTGCGAGCGACCATTAGGTATCAGATTATTGCCCAGGAGAATAGTCAGGAGAATAGCTGCTCATACACTGTAACCCTGTTTGGCAAATTGCCTACAATTCGGTCTATTGAGCTGCATCAAAAGTTTCTTCAACATCAAAACCCCCTCTATCTGTGTTTCAACCTAAACAAGTAAGTTACCTGGTCTCACTAATTGATTAAAGTGATATTGTTATTGGTCTATAGCTTTTGTTTCTATCCCTTGATTCAGAGTTATAATTGTCCTTCTGTTTTTAGAAATTGGAGCAGTATTTTTTTAGTGCTTTTTAAATCAAGGCCAGTTCTGCTTAGATGATTTTTTTTGTATTTGAATTTCAGTGGACATCAATCCTGTGTTCGTCTTTATAATTCCTGCACATTGCGCTTTGGATTTTCCAAATAGAGATTGATTAAATAAGCTCCTGGTCCTGTATGAATGCACCAATATAAAGTCTGGAGAAGAACTTTACTTCTTGGCAATATCTGCTAACGTTCTAGATGAGAGACGCTCTTATGCCATTCTTAAAGCCTCAACATTTACAGTTTGCTTTAATAACTGATTAACTTGGCCTGCAGGACTTTTACTTTTGATTTAAAACTTGAAAGAACTTTTTTCCTAAAGTTTACTTCTGATGTTACCTGAAGTGTTTGTGAATATAACTACATCCTGGTTTTTGAAATTGTTCTGAAGCTGAGTTACAAACTCTTAACGATTAATAGCCCAGGTTACTGCTACTATCCATCTAAAAAGGGTCTTAGCATCTAGAGACATCTAGTAAAACAATTGTGCTGTTTCTAACATATATGATGGTTTATACATGTAGTGGTTAGCTAGTTATCCCTGAGGCAATTTTAAAGTGGGGGGGGGTTAAAAGGAATAAGAATGGGAAAAGTCAAAGAAGTAGAGACCAAATAACCCAGGAGAACCAGTCAGCTCAAGAAGTACAAAATCAATTCAAATAGTAATAAAACCAGAAGTAAAAAATTAAATCAAATGAAGATGACTGATTTTATTAAACAGTCTACATCTACGATTAATACATTTTCTTCCCTGTATTCAGTAAACCAAGTTAAAGAAATAAACGAGGATTTATCCCAAATAAGACTTTCAGACTCCCCTAATATATCATTCCAAATAGCAAAATGATCTTCCCCTGATCTCAATGATATGGAAGTCATGGGTGTAAATAGTATACTAATAACACCTGAACTACACTCTTAGTCTTTGGAATATACAAGATATTCTGATACAGTTACTATTTCAATTCTACCTTCTTTAGAAGAAGAAGAGGAAGCTTTTATAACTATTAATAAGACCCAGACTCACTTGACACCTACCAGATATAATCTAAGTACGGTTATCAGAGATTTAAATCAAACAATAAAGGGTCTTAGGAATTTAGTGGTCAGCCAAAATTCCAGACAGGAGACCTCTGTAGCAGACTGCTCATTGGAAAATTTAAGTACTCCTGCCTCACAGTCTCTGATATTTTCTCCAGAGACTTTGGACATGCCCACCTTTCCTAAAAATGTGCTGCATGTCTCATGTGAGACAGAGATAATTTATAATTCAGAGTTTTTTGAGAAAAAGGAAATTTTTGCATCTTCCTCCTCGCTGTCAAAGCAGGCTCTGGAGAGCATCAAAAACCCATACTATATTAATATCATGCTTCTTGAGAACTTTTGGGTTGTCAAGGAAGAAATAGCAAATCTTAGAGCTGAAGTTTTTTTACAAAAAAACACTATTAGGACAAATACAAAGTGGCCTATATAATAACAATCCTGATTTAAGTCCTACATTGAATACTATCACAAAAGAGGTAGCATCCAAAGAAAACAATGCCCTACAGGTAAATTTCCCGCTTCCCTTTTCAAGAGCAATAGATTCTCCAGAGCACCAGGAAAACACAGGTAGACAGCTTCAAAATAAAGCTAAAATTAAGCAGACTCCTAAACTAAAATAAAAAAGTAGAAAGAAGTTTGCTGAAAAGGAACTTCCTGTAAAAAATCAGGAAAAATCGGAACAAAATTTACAAAAAAGGGAACATGTTAGTGATCATGATAATAAAAGCAAATTTGCTGAGGAGGAGAGTGAAGTTAGACCAATTAATAAAGAATCTATACAGGAGGCCTATAGTAGGAATCCGGACAGGCAGGAAACAATAGCAAATGAGATGATGCAGAATTATTCCAATATTTAATTGATATCACAACAGAACCTGGTTAAAGGTGGGGAGTCCAAGGTCCCTATAGGTCCCATGGAATTTAGTCCTAAGATCACAGAGGGGACTCATAACAACATATCTGAATACCTAATTGAGCTTTATGGTATCAGACAGATATTTCAGGAAACCTCGGATAACCTAACTGAACGGATGGCTAAATTATTACATATATCTTGCACTGTGGAAGAGTTTAAAGTTTTTTGATCTCTAAACCCAGCTTATTATGACTATGTTTTGGTTTATTGTGGTAGTTTGGAACTGGCTGCATCACTTTGGAAAAAGGAAATGGACTTAAGAATGAAAGGATATGGGAATATGCTCCCCCCACCATGAGGTCCTAGTATCAGTGGAGCAGTCACCCTCTGCTTCTCATATGCAGAATCCTCCCCAGTTGGACACAAATAAAGTTTTGGAGGTCATATCTGACTACAAAAGTTCAAGTCTTCAAGCCTGGGAAAACAAAACACTAACTTTGTTTGGCTGCAAGATGCCACCTAAGAGCACAATAGGTAAGGCTAAGCATGAGTTGGCTGCTTTTTTTAGCCAAATCTTGGATTTACCAATGTATAGAAGCAACATAGAATGTCTTAAAATCCATAATCCTGATTCTAATACCCCACAGTTGGATACTGCCATTACCAGTTCTAGATTTATGAAGGCAATCCAAGAGAAAACTTCTATCTTAGACATGCTAGGACTCTATATGGTACATCCTATGGTCTGGGAGTGAGCCTCATGGGGAGAGAAATCATCAATTTGAGATTGAGATTAGGAATACTTTTGAACCCTAGCAGGATTTACAAAAAAAATTACAAATATTGCCTCAGCCATTGTTAATCAACCAAGGAGAGGATTCCCCATTACAGGTCCTTTCCTGGAATGTAGAGGGACTAACACTTAAACTAGCTGACCCAGAAATTAGGACATTCCTAGAGACATATGATTCAGGAGGCATAGTGTGGGCAACAAATAACTTCACTCATTCCAGGGTTTGCTGGCTACTTTAAACCAGACACCCACCAAGGTAAGCATGGTAGCTATATGGTGGGTTTCGCTATTTATGTTAAAATAGCATTACATTTCAAAATTACACAGATACCATGTAACCTAAGCATGTTTTTTTCCTATCTTGGTTGAGAGAGATGATTGTAAGATCGTATTGCTTAATGTCTATATCCCACCATACTCCAGGAAGGATTTGGGACTTTATGACTGGGGAAAGTTTGCAGATTTTCTAGATTAAATCACTAACAAATATATTATATATCCATTTGTAGTTATTGGGGACTTCAATGCAAGAATGTCTCATAAAAGTATAAATGAACTTGAGCACATGCTTTTCTCTCTATTACAGACTTTAAGCAATTGTAATTTGAGAATCAAAAGGCATTCGAAGGATAAGTAATCAAATAAACAATGAAGGGCCCTAATTCAGGTTATGTCTCACATGAATCTTTGCCTAATGAATGGGAGAGTTGTGGGCAATTTAGAGGGAGCCCATATGTTTACTGGCCCTTTGGACTCATCTATTATAGAACTGCTTTGTACCAATTTAAAGGCTGCAGATAAAATTAAATCATTTAAAATTTTTTGAACACCCAGAGTCTAGTCATTCACCATTATTTTTGGAATAAGATATGGTCTCCAGGCCTAGTAATTCCCCTATAGATGGTGCTCTTGCACTGGGTTGTGAAATTAGGAATACTCACAGGTTAAAATGGACACCGATGTTAAGTGCTTCACTGATAGAAATACTGGAGACTGATAAAGATTGGAGAACCAGTATCATACAGCCAAATAGTAAACTTGAACAAAATGGACTCCTAACCTTAATATTAACTTACATAAAACTTTTTCTATGCAAAACAACTAGACAAACCAGGGCAATATCTTGGTTTAACAATATCTGTAAAAATGAGAAAAAAACATTTAAATAAACTGAATCCAAATAAAAGTAATATTAGACAATTAAACAATGCTAGGAAAAAAATTACAAATTGGTCCTCCAGAATGAAATAAGTACATTTCAGATAAGAAGTTGGGAAAACTTGAGACAGTCAATTCATGAAAGGGACAGCAAAAAGTTCTGGCTCCTTGTGAGTCAAGGATATCAACAATCTATTGTTGGTATACAGGCTTATGTTACACCTGGCACATGGACAGCCTATTTCAAGTCCTTGTTCTATTCTCCTAATGAAGAATCTGGAGAGAAATATGAACTACTCCAGTATTATCCTAGGCCAATTTATATAACTGAAGAAGAAATACTTATTGTCTTATCACGATTAAAAGATAATAAGGCCCCTAGCCCAGATCATATAGTGGCAGAGTTATATAAATACAATTCTGAATGGTGGACTCCATTGTAGCAAGTTTTCTTTAATAAGATACTACAGGGTTTGGATGTTCCACTGAGCTGGAAAGGTAGCATTATATGCCCAATATATAAAAAAAGGCCAGTATTGATGGACCCCTCAATGTATAGACCTATAAGTCTTATTGAAACCTTGCAAAAAGTATTTTATCATATCCTACTGGACAGACTTCAGGCATGGACTGAGAAATCAAGCATTATGAGTGAACACCAAAATGGCTTTAGACCCCACAGATCAGCACTTCAACATTGTTATACTCTAACACATATGATCTGGAAATACATTAAGGTAAAGAAATCATGCCTATATTGTTGTTTTGTGGATCTAAAGTCTGCCTTTGACCTAGTTAATCGCACCTAACTATGGAAGAAGCTAAAATCCTATGAAATGGACCCTGTCCTCTTGGATACATTAATTAGGCTATACAAAGACACCTGGCAAAAGGTTAAAATTAATCATAACAGAGATCTTACTCCCAAGATCAAAACTAACATTGGTGTCAGACAGGGTTGTCTTTCGGCCCCTTTACTATTTAATCTATATATTAATACAATTATAACCCAGATGGAACATCCTGATTTTCATTCCCCTGCTATTAGAAATAAGAAAAATTTGAGGTCACGTGATGGCAGCCTACAGGAGTAGCAGCAGACTCTGTTTGCTCCGTTCCCTACTCGCAAAAACTCTTTAATTCAGCATTTTCTCAGAAGCAAGAGTGAAGGATTTGTAGCAGATCACAACATAAAATCTCCTTGCAGTATTGGAATTTCCAATTATGGAGGTCTTTATGCGGAAAGCGCCACCACGACACTCGCTGCCACTATCCCCCGAAAAAGACAAGGCCTCTAAGCGGCCCAAAGCCCAGATGCCAAAAACGCCTGAGGGGACTGTTCCACTCTCAGAAGACAGATTTTTAGAGATTATACGACCTATGCAGGAGTCGATGGATAGTATTGCTGAGAAATTAAACCAGATTAAAGCAGCAACAGACTCCCTGTCTACCCGAATATCAGATTCAGAAGCCCGCCTCGCATCAGCGGAGAAAAAGCAAGACAAACTTGCCATAGACCAGGCATTTACTAACTGAAGAGTTAAAAAATTAGAAGACAAATTAGAGGACCTGGAGGGGAGGAGTCGTAGGAATAACTTATTAATACTGGGTATTCCTGAAAAAGAAGAAGGCACAGCACCTATATTTTTTGTCCAGAAGTTCTGTGAAAAAATAGCAGGGCCCTCTCCTAACGGTCCTGCCTATATTGTGGAGAGAGCTCACAGGGCACCTCGACCATCCCCACCCCCCGGCTCCGCGCCCAGGCCTATAATTTTCAAGCTACTTAATTTCCAGGATAAACAACATATCCTTTCAAAAGTAAAAGCACTGCAAGAAGTTCTCTGGGAGGGGAAAAAGGTCAGAGTGACCCAGGATTTACCACAATCAGTTCAATTGAAATGCCAAGAATTGCATCCAATTGTAACAAAGCTAATTGAGGCAAGTAAGCCCTTTCGGGTTAAATACCCTGTGATTCTACAAATGAAGCTTGGTAATCACTGGCAAACCTTCGACTCTCATGAACAAGCCCTGAGTGAATTGAAAGTAGCACGCCCAGATTTATTTAAGTGAACCTCCTTTAAAAAGAAACAGGTTCCTTTTTACTGTTCTAATAGTAGCGGCAGCTTTTCTGTGCCAATGCTACAGAAGCCTTTACTTTCTCACACATGTGGATGGCATGTAAAGGTAATAAATGTTTAAAAGCATACGCCTCCTTTATTAGATGTCTAATTGGAAGGATCATGAATATACGACAATGATATTAAGGATCCATCTGACTTGATATTCTCGCAGTGAGAAGATGGTCTTATGAGCACTCTTGAATAAGATTACTGGATCACTCCCACAATCGGCAAATTCAGCACCGCGATTCCTAGTAAACTCATTTGCCAATGTTGAAGCAACCCATATGGAACTGAGACTTACCAATAAAACTCACCCGTGCAGCAATGAGGCAATTACAAGGAGGTTTGGTGTTTGGACTGCTAGTACTTCAAATACTGAGCTTTCTTCATATTAGTTGCAACATCATAACAAAATGTTATTGCTCTACCTAATGATCTAAGAGAACTGGCCTCTTTAACAAGGGGAGTCTCACTCCTAGACAAATCAAGAGGTTCTTTTTTTGTCCAAGTGAACCCTCCTTGTGAAGAGATTTTTCCATTTCTTTTCCTCATTCTAATCATAGTGGCAGCTTTTCTGTGCCAATGCTACAAAAGTTTCGCTCTCTCACATATGTGGATGGCATCCAAAAGTGAGAATATGACCCTATGAGCAAGTTTGAATAACACCTCAGGATTGATCCCACAATCGGCAAGCTTAACACCGCGACTCCTGGAAGTTCGTTTACCAATATCGAAGTGCCACCTGCTTCCTGAACTGTGTCTGTGCTCACAATAGAACCCATATGGAGCTGGAGACTTGCCAATAAAGTTCGCCCATGAAGTAACGAGGCAACTACAAGGGGGTTTAGTGTTTGGACTACTAGTACTTTAAATACTGAGTTTTCTTTATACTAGTTGTAATAACGTAACAAAATATTATCATTTTGCCTAACAAATTAAAAGAACTGGCCTCTTTAACAAGGGGAGTTTTATCCCTAGATAAATCAAGAAGTTATCTTTATAATTTTCAGAGGCAACTACCTGATTGTTGTAAGTTTCATAACCACTGAACATAATTAGCGAGTTGGGGGAGGGATTTATGGGGAAAGTGGATACTTTTAGGTTTTTTTTTGTATATCACTTGGCAAATTCAATTGCAGATCAGTTTATTAGAACTGGGGGTGATTAAGGGACTTATAGGGGACAAAATGGGAAGAGGGGAAGGAAATTATTGGGGCGGGCCACCTCCTCTTTACTTTTCTTTCTTAGTTATAAATAAAGACTCGGGTACTTTTACCAAGTCTCCTATCTGCTCCATCGTACATGGAGATTCAACTTCAAAATAAAATAATGTCAAGTCCATATATTATTTTAAGTTGGAATATGAAGGGTGCTAGGGATAGATGCAAGTGGCAAATAATATTAAGGCACCTATGGAGCCTTTAAGCAAACATAATTTGTCTCCAAGAAACCCACCTTAGGTGAGAGGATACTCCACTATGGTGCAAGGGATGGGTAGGACAGTCTTATGGGGCAGGATTATCCACTAATAGAGGTGGAGTCACTATAATATTCATAAAAATGTCCCCTTCAGACTAGAAAAGGAGATCTGGGACAGTCAAGGACAATATATTATATTACACGGCCTATTGGGCACACATCAAGTAACTATCGGATCTATTTATGGGCCAAACGTAGATTCCCCACCTTTCTTTACGAACTTAATGGGAGATATCTCCACCACTCTCCCTAGAACTATATTTTTAGGAGGAGACTGGAATATTACCCCCCAGCTCTCATTAGATAGGTCAGAACCTAAAAGGTCTGGTCTTTCTCCTGCACAAAGAGCCCTGCAAGATTTAATAAGTGGGCTAGGTCTCCTTGATATATGGAGAGTGTTTAATCCCAGCGAAAACCAATACACCTTCTTCTCTCACCCCCATCGTACTTGCTCACGTATAGATTATATCCTGATAAGTTCCCATATTGTGCCTGGAGTAATGGAGACTATGATTCATCCATGGGTTATAGCGGATCACTCCCCGGTCTCTATAACATATATATTAGGACCTGGAATTAAAAGAGATTCCATATGGAGATTAAACACACAATTGCTCCAAATTCCCAATATGCAGGCCCATCTTAAAAATGTTATTACTTCATTCCTAGATAATAACATAGGAACAGTCCCTAAAATTGATGTAGTTTGGTCAGCCCTGAAATGTGCGTTATGAGGGGAATGTATACGCTTAGCCTCTATCAGGTCGAAAATGTTTAAACTGCATACCAAAACCCTACTGCAAGACATCAAGGCCTTAGAATTAAATATCAGCAAATGTTCCTCAGAATCTGAATGGACTAGACTCCATACGTTGCATGCTCAATTTTCAGATCTTATGTCCCAAAAAGCAGAACTCTCTTTGAAACATGCCCAGATGAGGTACTTGGAATCTGGGAAACGCACTGGTAAATTGTTAGCCCTCTGTATTAAACAAATAGATTATACTTGTCTTGTACCTGGACTGTATTTGCATGAAGAAGGCTCATTAGTTACAAACCTGAGGGAAATTACCTCTAGTTTTGCAAAATATTACAGAGACCTGTTTCATGCTGCAGATGGAAATATCCCAAACGAACAACTACAAGCATACTTTGATCACTTGATCCTCCCGGCCCTACCCGCAGATAAGGAGCCATTCCTGAGCTCCCCTATTATGGAATGGGAAGTCACTCAGGCAATTAAACAGCTCACAGCTGATAAGTCACCTGGTCCAGATGGCTTCCCGTCTAATTTGTATAAACCACATAGTGCAGAACTTTCCCCTCTTTTAACAAAAGTCTTTACCTTCTGGTATGAATCTGGCCTTTCAGATCATACATATCTCGAAGCCCTAATCACTATTATTCCTAAACCGGGCTGTGACCCATATTATGTAGAAAATTACCGTCCTATCTCATTACTTAATGCTGATGTTAAAATACTAGCAAAAATACTGGCTAACCGTTTGGGGCCTCTAATGGATACTTTAATTAGTAATGAGCAGGTTGGCTTTATGCCAAGGAGATCCTCGAGTGATCATATGCATCGATTGCTACATCTTATCCCCCTAGCCGATGAGTCAACTACACCAATGGCCCTCATCGCCTTAGATGCGGAAAATGCCTTTGACCGGGTCTCCTGGCAGTTCTTGTTCATCGCATTATCCTAATATGGCCTTCCACAAACATTTATTAAACGGGTTAGACTATTATATTCGTCCCCCACATCCCGGGTCTGGTGCAGCAGTCATTTGTCAGATCCATTCCCATTACTTTGTGGCACTAGACAGGCTGTCCCCTTTCCCCACTCCTCTTCAACTTCTACCTAGATCCCTTCATCAGGAGATTACTTACAGTGCAGGGCTTACAAGGAATTCAAATAGGAAATCGACAACACCTTCTGTCTGCTTATGCAGATAATTTGTTATTGCATATAATGAACCTGACTGAAAGTATCCCTGTCCTTTTACAAGAAATTGAGTCTTTTTCAAAAATCTCCTATTATAAACTGAATTTGATGAAATCTACTATTTTCCCATTGAACCAGAAATTATTAAGAACAGATGTAGAAAAATTCAGATTACATTTGGAAAATAAGGGTATTACCTACTTAGGTATTAACATCCTTAAAACACACTCCTCTATTGTTAAGGAGAATCTTTTTAAACTAGACCAAACAATAAAATTGGATCTAGAAAGATGGAACACATTACAAATCTCCCTCTCCCTATGAAGAAGGATCAGTATAATTAAAATGAATGTTCTCCCCAGAATTTTATACCCTTTTAATATGCTGGCCCCTTATCTCCCTAAATCATGGTTCTTGAAACTTAGGAACTTATTTAATAAATTTATTTGGAAGGGCAAAATGGTGAGACGGGCATATCATAAACTAACTGCACCAAAAATCTATGATGGTCTCTCTCTACCATCCCTATTTAATTACTATGGAGCAATCCATATTACAAAATTAGCACATTGGAAGTCCAGCTATATGAAGGAGACCCTAGATCTTACTTCCTCTCCTGGCTAGATATCAAAAGGACTCTAGCATCCCCCACACTATGTTCATTGACATCTTTACTATATTCCTCTTCAAAATATATTCCCCAAAACCTTTGGAAATCCCCAATAGGATGGTCATTAAGAGCTTTAAGTCAACTGCAGAGTTATCTGAAAATAAACTGTCAAGTAGATGGAGAACAACTGCTCTTAAACAATCCGCATTTTAAGATTCAGCAGAAACCTATTTCAATAGTGTTTTGGCCTTCTTTAAGGAACATGAGGCTCAAAGACCTCATGCCCAATGGCAGTATACTTTCATATAACCAACTCTTACAAAGCTCTCCTGAATTAAAAGGATATACCTTCAAGTACTGGCAGGTTGCACAAGCGGTCTCCTCCTTTATAATCACAATGGGTACTCCTGAACCTCCTAGGACTGACCCACCCTCATTACTTAGTGCAGCTACCCGTCCACATCCAATCTCCATGGTGTACAAGGAATTGCAGACCCTTGATATACAGTTACCAACTGGTATATGTCATTACTGGGCTAATGTGTTATCCCTTCTACCCACACCTGTTTTTTGGCAACAAAAATGGAGCAACCTATATAAGTTTGTTAAACAAGACTGCTTGCATTTTATACAGTTTAATATTATGAATAATCTATATTATACTCCCCAGAAAGTTTACAAAATTGGTAAAGTATTATCCCCCCATTGTCCCTGGTGCCTTAATGGAAACCGGGATCTTTGTCATATGTTATGGGCGTGTCCTAAAGTGCAATCATTCTGGAAGGCTATAGGAAATTCCCTAAACCCTATACTAGCATTGGATTCATTGTTTTCTTCAGAAGTTTGTATTCTCAATCATTACCCAAAAGGAACATTGAAATCTAAGAAATATTTTATGGCTCTCATTTCTGCAGTGGCCCAACTTGTACTCATGAGACATTGGACCAATGATTCCTACCTACTACAGTATATTAGAGTGGCATAGAGAAATCCTACAAACTTTGCAGTTGGAAAAGCACATTGCTAGTATGGATAATTGACTGCAAAGTTATTTAGACAGATGGGGCATTTTAGAAACACTGTTAACAATATGGAAGCCTTAGCAGATAATTCAGCAATTGGATGTTCTTAGTTGGGAATATTATCTCCAGTTGCAATAGCGTAAATTCATGTACCTGATGTCCTTATGTGGAGAGGGGAGGGTGGGGGTTGTGGCTGAGGGTGGTATGTTGGTGGGAGGGTTTGGGGGGAGTTGTCTGTTATTTTTTTTTTAGTGTCCTGTTGTTTTATTGTTTCCGTTTAGCCTTGGACCTTACTGATCTCTCTGCTTTGTTGCAGCATACTATTATGTTAGGCTCTTACTCAAACTAGATGATTTGGTTTTCATGTCATCATTAAATGTTCAAAAAGGGATACCTGAACACAGATAATGTAACCAGGATTGGTCTTATATCCATGTACATTACATTGTATCTTACTTTTTGTTTTTGTTTAATAATGTATTAAAACTAAAGTTTATTGAATGAAAAAGAAATAAGAAAAATTAACTGTTAGCCTTTGCTGATGATCTTGTACTTTTATCGATGTCATTTCTGGGTTTGCAGTGGAAAGTAACTTAATTTTCTACATTTTGTAGTAATAAACAACTAGTTATTAATATTAGTAAAACCCAAATGATGTTTTTCGGCACCGGCAAAGGAAAACAGCTACACTCTTTATTAATAAATCTAAAATTGAGACGGTAAAGACATATTCATATTTAGGTGTGAACTTTTCTCAATCTACTCACTAGAATATCCACCTAGATTATGTAAAACATACTGCCTTCAATGCCTTTAAGAGATTCTCAGCTCAGATGGGAAATGGATCTGTGAGAGGCCTCTTGAGGGCCATGGAGGCCAAGGTGTGCTCAAGTTTACTTTATGCCTCAGAAGTAATGGTAATGGTAGCCCCTTAGCAACTTGAAGTACAATTAAACAAATTTTTTAGGTACATTCTTAAAATACTTGGTCGGTGCCAGCCTCAGTAGCAAGAGCAGAATTGGGTCAACTTCCTATTGAAGCCTATATTGTGGAAAGGAGAATTTTGTTTCTACTTTAATTGTTCCTCTGTCCAGATCATAGAATCCTGAGAATGTGTCTAGAGGAAGAGATAGATTATACGTCCCTAGGTTATAGATTCCCAAGTATAGATTGTATAGCAACATGCTTATATCCATTGGGGTTGGGCCACTTGCTATATCAAAGTAATTCCCTTCTTTTTGATGCCATATAGTTTCAGGAGAAGGAAAGAGTTAGGAATGCTTTTAACATTAAGGACATTGGCATGGAACAGATTCAACCTTATAAAAACTTCATGTGGCTTAAAAAGCTGAAACTATCTCATACCATAGAACCATACTTATTGGTATTGGCTTGTCCAGTTCTTAGAAGAACTATAACCAGATTTAGAATGGAACTTTTTGATTCTGTGTCCATTTTGCACAGAAAAGAATGGGCATGGAAAATGATAAATGGGTGTGCAATTTAAATATGGTGGACAACTTAAAACATGTCACCTTGATATGTCTGTTATACTAGAAATATAGATCATTATGGTTAGGACCCATATTAAGTGACCTTGGACTCCCCATGAACCAGATATTAATGAAATTGTTTACATCGATATGATACACAGGTGCCGGCAAGACTTGCCCACTTCTTAAAATGTATAAAGTTATAGGATTGTATTAAGTTGATGTTTCTACACCAACTATTTCTATTTATAAAGATAGACACTTTGTATGTTCCAATGAATGTACTTATATGTTTTGTTTTTGTCTATTTAACACTATTTTGTAAAGGCTTTATGCTGAACAAATAAACCGAATTGAGTTGGGACACATATTCATGTAATTTTTGAACAGGTGTGCATGATTTTGGTGGCATGCATGGGAGGACAGTGCTGTGCATCTTGAGAGGCTGCTTACATCTGGCCAGCCTGCCACATACAGTAGGTCCACCAAGTCACTGTTGCAGCCTTTTTTAATTTCTGTTGAACCCTGCTGCCAGATTCCACAGCCCTCCAATCTGGCATGGAGGGCTGAATTTAGTGCCTAATGGATAGGGCAGTCCATGAAGGAATTCTTTATCTCCAAATCCTCCATCCCACACAAAGAAGGGATCCACTCTGGTGGTGTGTTAAGCATCTGATTGGATGCACACTGTCAATCCCCAACATTCCCCCTGGCCCCTCCGTGCTTTATTCCAAGGCAGAACTGGGATAGGTGGCTAGGGACAGCGGATCATGCCTTTAGCGTGCAGATACACCTCTGCTATGATCTGTGGCCTGGACTAGTGCCTTTGACTTATATCTCAGTAACTTTTGAGGATCGGTTCCAATATGAGTAGCGGCTTCAGGTGTGTGCAGGATTCTGTTTGTTAGTTACTGAATTGCAAGCTCACTAATTTGCAAAAATAAATATTACATTAAAATCTAAGTGAAATGAAATGTATGAACTTGGGTTTGAGCATATTATACTTTGAACTGGTTTTTGATATGGGAGAGCTGTGGCCCACTAACATTTTCCCAAATGTATTTTTTATGTTTTTTATTTTAATCTTTGGTAACTGGGTAAGGCCCACTAGGCACAAGTGCCTGTTTTCAGGGGTGGCCTGGGAGCACTGGGAAGTTAAGTGACTTGCTTAGACTCACACAGTATGCAAGTGGAGGTTGTGAGAATCAAACTAAGGTCTAGTCTGATGGATGTACCAAGCTCGTTCACAGCTTGCTACTCTAACCTCTAGGCTATACTGCCAGAGGTTAGAAGGTGCTCTTACTGAGCTAAACAATAGAAAGAACCCTTAAACGAGTTTTCATGTACTGTTGATTTTTCACCTGAGCCACAATTTTCCCAGTCTTAAAGCATGGGGACATACCCCTGTGACAGTAACCCCTGCCTTTTCTGTCATTTATCCCACTAGGTATCACGTCATATGGGTGAAGCAAACTGAGCGACTCAAATATGAGTGACTCAGTTTGCTCACCAGATGGAATAGCAACTATGGTAGCATGTTGATGAGAGAGAATAGCAAGTATAAAGCGAGGAAATGGAGAGGGCGAATCACGAGGGAGGCTCACAAGGGAGGGTATAGTCATATGTGTTGAATGGGGGAAAGAAGTGAGCTGCTGCTGAGCCAGTCGCCTGGAGTGCCGGATACGGCCGTCGCTCAGAATGCTGATGGTTCCGGGTTTGTGACTGCCCACAGGAATATTTGTTTTGTGTGTTGTGGTAGGTGTTTGTTTGTTTTTTATTTCTGTTTGCTGTCCCCTGGTTCCCCCGACTGTGGTGCCCCAGTGGTGGTAACCCCTCTTGTGTATTCCCCTTTTCCCCAGTGTCTGCCCTCCCAGAGTTTATTATATTAGTATGGAGGGTGAGGGGCATTCCTCCCACAAAGGGGGCACGGGGAGCATAGCCCCCCACATTGAATGTTAAACGGTAAGTTTAGCATTAAATGTATTGTGTTGTAGTGTTGTCACTGTGTTGGTAGGTGCTGAGGTGGCTTAAGTGCCAATCATGCAGTCAGCAGAATGTACTCACTCTTGTGTGAGTCACATTACAAGTTTCATCATTATTACATGGAATCACCCCTCTAACATTCTAATGTGGACAACAGCGTTAGGACTGAGAGTCCTGCCAGCTGTTACTATGGTTTTCACCTGTATCCCCTTCCCCATTCTTGCCCTCTCCCACACAGCTTGGATGAGGCCTCCTAGTGGCCTTGTGCATGCATGGTTTACCTCAGCAGTAAGACAACCATGACCTATCCACTAGGGTGTTTGTGGTAACACAACACAGCATGAAGCATCCCATAGGTGAGGTGTACTGGCATCAGCAGCTGTCCTATCTCTGGCATTTGTCCCAAAACTGGTGACCTTAGTCCATACTCAGACCAAACTCCACTCCCAAACCTGGGTCAGTTATAGAGCAGTGCAATGCACAACTGCTGGGCCACTGAGCAGCTACTTTAAACATTTTCTGACCACAATAATTAATTCATTGAGTGACTGGTGATGCTACTATTAATTGGGATAGCTAGGGAATGTTAATAGGGTAATTGGGCTCATAGCTGTTGGAAACCATCCAATGGAGCAGCAGGGTAGTTTTTATGTGAGAGAAACACACTAAGAGTGAGACAGAGCCCAGAGAAGGGAAACTTTCACACCTATAAACAACATGTTTCCTTTCCAAATCTGAAATCTAAAAGTCAGAAGCTGTTCATGAAATTTGAAATGATGCAGACTTTTTTAGTTTTCAGTCCTCTGCTTTAAATCCATATAGTGTGCATACAAAATAAGCAATCTTAGTTCTGCTCAGAGACATTTCCTGAAATTCAATATTCATGTAAAAGTAGCCACAGTTTCAACCCCCATAGTTAACAATTTTGAGGGCTACCCATAAATAATGTGGCTAAACATTCAAATTCTAGAGGCAGCAAAGATCGCTGATAGTATTAACAAAACCATCATCGTATATTACGATTATTATTACAGAACCAATATAGTAACGAAGTCCAAGGACACAATCAAAAAGTAAAGACGCTGAAGGTGGCAAATTACAGTGCTGCTGCAAATCCTGCAGTGTATCTTCTTTGCAGCCATGGAGTTTTACAGAAAAGAATACATGTGGCTGTTATCTATAAGGTCTTTAAACCAGATGAGTATGGCACAATATATATATTATGCTGTCTATAATCCCTTATGAATATGTTAAGAAAGGGCATCAACATCAGCATATCTGAAACCACAGGATTTCAGACGAATGCAGAAATAAGAATTAGCATTTTTTTGTCTTGCAAATGTCAGCTAGCTTTCTGAAGACTGTTTAGTTAGAAAAGCCTGATTGATTGAGTTAAAATCCTTGCAATAATGTTACAGTGTGTGGATTTCCAGATCTGCAATTTCGTAAGTTTCTGAAGTTGTAAAAAGTCCCTTAGCATAGTTTTAGGTGTAGAAGGCAAGCTCAGCCAACTTCTATATTTCCCAGAAACTCTATACTGTGGAACAAGATGTGCAGTAAACAATAACAGAAGCTTCTGCATTCACACTAGTGCCAGGGCCCATGTAGCAATGCAGGTCAGTGTGCAGTTCTGTGGCAGGGCCCGCGTAGCAATGCAGGTCAGTGTGCAGTTCTGTGCCAGGGCCCACGTAGCAATGCAGTTCAGTGTGCAGTTCTGTGCCAGGGCCCACGTAGCAATGCAGGTCAGTGTGCAGTTCTGTGGCTGGGCCCACATAGCAATGCAGGTCAGTGTGCAGTTCTGTGGCTGGGCCCACATAGCAATGCAGGTCAGTGTGCAGTTCTGTGGCAGGGCCCACGCAGCAATGCAGGTCAGTGTGCAGTTCTGTGTACCAGGGCCCACGCAGCAATGCAGGTCAGTGTGCAGTTCTGTGCCAGGGCCCACATAGCAATGCAGGTCAGTGTGCAGTTCTGTGCCAGGGCCCACGCAGCAATGCAGGTCAGTGTTCAGTTCTGTGGCAGGGCCCGCATAGCAATGCAGGTCAGTGTGCAGTTCTGTGGCAGAGCCCGCGTAGCAATGCAGGTCAGTGTGCAGTTCTGTGGCTGCTACATTAGCAGCAAAAAATGGAGAATAGAGGTAGGGGTGTAGCAGCGGTCTCAGCAGGGAACCCTTCATGTAGATGAAAGACAGTAAGCAGAGGCTGGTAATTCACCATTAACATAAACCACCATCTGTACAAATATGTGTCATTTGTTTTTGGTCCCTATATCATTACTAAGCCTCCTTATTGATCTGGGAGTGGTTACATAATGATATGGATGCAAGTGCAATTGGTCATTCTACAGCATCCTTAACAACACTTGACTTAACAGGACCCAGGCCATGGGGCAAGGCATGACAACCCAGATTAACAAGCAAGTGCAGATAATAATGGGTCAGGAATTGCTTACATGTGATTAGTTGTTTTACATTCTTAAGGACACTCTCATGATGGTCTGACCACTGCCACTTCCTGTTTTTCTCTAGCAGCTTGTTAACTGGCTGTAAAATGCATGCCAAGTTTCAAAGAAACACATGGTAATAGTTCACCAGGCCAATGAATGAGCACGCCTGTGTGATATTTGTAGGCATTGGTGCATTGAGAACAGCAGCTAATTTCATGTTAGTTTTGTGTAATCCATGCTGCTCAAACTCATGTGCACAACACAACTTTATCTTTGAAGTATTCACATATTTTCCAGATTTACTCTGAGTTCAAAAATCTTGCAAGCAGTGCAGTTCCAAGCCTAATGTTTATTAATGGTCAGAATCACTTTTCCGTAATAATTACATTATCCAGGATAGTTGAGGTACTAGCTATGCCTTTTTGTATCTGGCCAGTTGTTCTCTGCCATATAACAGGTGCCAATACCATCCCAAACAACAGTTTATTGTAGATCAATAATCCCTTGTGAATATTAATAATCAGGTTCTTCTTTGAGTTAACCTTAACTTGCAGTTGTGGGTAGGCATGCTGCAGATCAATTTAATGAAATGCTTTCCTCCTGCTTAAGCTGCAACAATATCATCTACCCTTGCACTGGGTACCTGTCTACTTGAAAGGCAGTATTGACAATCACCATAAAGTCCCCAGATATTATTATAGTCTCATTTTTGTTGACCATTGGGACAGTGGTGGTAGTCCATTCCCTCCATTTGACTTTAGAAAATATCCTTGTTTCTGATAGTCTTTCCATTTCCTGTTCTACCGTTGGTCCCAGTACACAAGACACTGGTCTCACCTTAAGAAATTTTTGAAAATTATACTTGTATTTCAATACTAGCTTAGCCTTCATGTTTTTCACAATGCCTATATCAGGTTGAAAAATGCCTTCATATATCTTTAAAAGTTGATTCAATTTTGCAGTATTGTTAGCATACTCTAAGGGGCATGAAATAACTCAAGTTCATTCCAGTTAATTAACTTAGAACTACATACAAATTCTGCATGTAAACTTGTCCCTTATACTAACACTAACTCTTAGGTGTCGGCTGGAACAATTTTCCCCCCTGAGTATGTTTTCAGTGGAACTGATGCCCCTGCAATTCCACATTTTAAACAGCATGTCATAGTCCTGTAATAGAATCACAGGTACAGCTGACCCTGTGTCAAGCTTCATTTTTAATAGTTCACACTCAGCACTGGGCTTTACCCACTTCACGCTGGTATTTGACATTTTAGCATTATTTATTTTCAAGCATGCTGTAACATTCACATTTGAATAACTGCCAGTATCCATCATTGCATGCGCATCGTCTTCTATTTTCCTGTTTCTTCCCTCTAGTGTCTACCTTTGTTGAATATGTCCTTTGAATATGACCATGTTTTCCTGCAAGTGGGAAAACCTCATACCAGAATTGACATTCTTGGGGTTTATGTCACCTTCTATCACAATGATAGCACTTTTCACTTAAATAACCTACGTAATCTTATCCACATGGAGCTCCAGTTTGTATTTTTCTTGTAACCACATAGCATCTCCTGCAACAGTCTCCATAGCAACTGCAATGTCCTCAGCTTTGCAAAAAATTAAGTCCATTTCTAAGAGCAACCATTTTCAAACTTGTTCACTGTCAAGGCCACAAACAAATCTATCTCATAAAGGTATTTCAAGTTGTCCCCAAATTTACAGCATTAAGACAATGTTCTCAGTTTAGCTACAAATACACTAATGCCCTGTTCTCCAGCTGATCACACTTATAAAATCTGCAGCTCTCTGTTAGCACCAGAGGCTTAGATGACAAATGATTCTGTAAAAAGTTCACAGTCTTTTAAAATATTTGTTTGCTGGCTTCTCTGGAACTGTCAGATTACAAAGCAGGCTGTATGCCCCCCCCAAGCAAAACTTTTTTATTTAACTCTTTTTTCTTACCTCTCCTCCATTGACCTCTCTCCAGTCTGGGCATGTGGTGCTGTGACTTCTCCCATCTGCCTGAAGCTCTGGACGGCCTCCAGTGAGGGACACCCCCTATCCAGACTGTTAGCCCACCATCTCAGATCTGAGTCTCCTGGAGAGGGACCGTCTCACTCCTCAGGCACTCTATCCTATAGTATTGTAGGCTGTAGTCATGGAGGGGACCAGACTGGGAGTCCAGATTCCCAGCGGTGATGTGGGGTCATGATCTCTGGCCCCACCATTGCCTACCAATGGCGAGAGGGATTTTCTTGCTTTTTGCCCCACCACCCTCCCCTAGAGTCTGAACATGCAATGACATCCTCTGACATCTGTCGTGGCTCTGTACTCACTACTTCAGCCCTTAAGTGGTACAGTGCCTTCGGCTTCCACTGGGGGCTGCTGCAGTGCCGGGCTGTCCCTGGATCCCTCCCAGAGAGAGGACAGCTGTCCTCTGAATGCTCAATCCTCTCTCTCCCCTGACAATCCCTGACAGCCTGGGCTCATTCCTGAACCCAGGTCACTGGCGTGGCATGAGATGTGGCATCCAGCACCTCAACCCTCAGCACCACCGGGTCGGCTCCCCCCAAGCAAACTTAAGAGGGTGATGCATGCTTTCCTTCACCTACCTCATTAGTGAGAAAATATTGCTCTAAATATTGAATGCATATTAACAAATTTCCACAGCCTTATGAAGCACTTAAGTTGTTCAATTAACTCAGCTATGGGGTACACCACTAGAATTTTTGCAAGTCTCTAGGAAGTCTGCCACCACATGGCTCCAGGCTTTCCAAAGGCCTACTGCAGTTCAACAGATTCGTTCACTGTAGCTGCAGAAATCTGTTCTATTGTTGTTGTTTCTTTTCCTTCAGCAATCACCATCTCATTATCACTTGTAGTATATTGGGTCCAACAGATAACTAACAGGGAACATGCCGAGTATGAATAGAAGTTGAACACAACTGTGTAATTACTGATGACCCACTTTAATAGATGGGTTGACATCTAGTTTCAAATGACATAATAACTGGGTATGACATGATACCCAGTTATTATGACATATTCTGACCATTTTTGTTTCTGTTCTCCTAGTGAGTGAGAATCTATGTATTGAGGCAGTTAGTTAATGGTGACTCACTGTCGGTGCCTCACACCATTCTCACAGAGCTCTGACTGACTATTCCCTTATCTCATAGTGTCCGTGTTATTTTAAGAAATCTTGTAAGTAGTGTTAATATTCTCTGCAGTAAACAGCAGAAAACTCCTCAAAATGTGCAACTTACACAATTGTTTGATTTTTTCTTCTTAGTTCTGACCCCAGTTCCTGACCTCTGTCTCTTTGGAAACCAACTTGGATCTTAGCAGTTGTGTTAAGTATTGGAACAGGACAAAATGAAAAACCATTCTAAAAAGTATTTTACTATTTCAAGTTTTACTTTATGGACTTTTCAGGACTTTTCTCTAACACTAGATGATTACCTCACCATGGTAGTTTCAATCATGGCAGTCTTGTGAAACAATAAAAAACAAGTCACCAAAGTGGTATAAAAAAAGTTTATTTTGCAAAGTTAATTGGGGGTGTGGTTTAGGCAGTAGAAAACCAGGAGCCACCAATTACAGTTCCCTGTTGCTAGCTTTTTTCCAGACAGAAATCTTGATTTCAGAGCAAGGAGCAGCTGACTACAGAGCTAGAACTTTTTTTTACTAATTGCCTTCCATCCCATCCATAGGCAGTTCCACTTTTTTAGGCACTGGATTTGACTGACAACAAGAATTTCTTGTTTGGCAGTAGGAAGTAAAGGATCACTGAGACACATAAGTTTCATCATCCTTGAAGGAAAAGAGTAGCTCTCCCTCTCCCCCTAGCTGCTGGAGGTCTGACTCTGAGCAAGCAAGAAGAAGACTACTGAATAATACAGGAAGTTCCTGTCCCAGAACAGGAAGGGTGAGAGTTATAAGGGCACATAGGCAGTAGGAAAGTAGGTGGAAGAAAATAGAGGGAGGATAGAGTAAGTATACAAAACAACAGGAGAAGGTCCACAAAATAAGACATGATGGGAGTGGTGCAGTGCAATGTATGTGGGGCGGTGGTCTTCTGGGAGACATTCTGGAGGTTGTGATGCTGCCCTATTTGCATGCACCTCTCTGGTCTAAGGGAGGAGGTTGCGCATCTCCAGGCTAACCTGGCTAGGATTCATGAAACCTCCTTCCCCACTCAGGGACCACCAGGGCCACTGCAGTTGCCTGAGAGGTTGCCATGAAAAAGGAGTGGTGGGACCAAGGTGGGCTCAGGGAGGATGAGGGTGGTGAAACAGAGGCACATCCCTCCAGTTGTACCTCTCCACAATTCATATGCCATTCTGGTGGAGAGTGGTTCCTATATGGAGGCACCTGCAGTGGAGACCAAGGAGAATGCTGGGAATATTCACAAAGGAGACCCACAGATGTAGGCATGGGACCTCACAGGGGAAGGAAACAATTCCTGGTGGGGACTCAATCATTAGGGGGTAGAACTGGCAGAAGGAGGGGAGAGGGAGGTAAAGTGCCTGCCTGGTGCCATGGCTTGGAGGGACAGGGAGCAAATCCTCAGGATCTTGGGACCAGCTGCACAGGGAAGCGAGCTGGATGTCATTGCCCACCTAGGGACAAATGACCTGGCTGGGAAAGGGATCACAGCAGTGCAAGAGGAGTTGGTGGAGTTGGGGAAGGGCCTTTGACAAGTAGCACATATGGTAACCTTCTTGGAGGTGATGCCTGTCTATGGCAAGGGTGATGCTAGGGTACTCTGCTCCATGGGATTCAATGAATGTTCAAAATAATGGTATGGAGTTCAGGGTTTTGGCTTCATTGGGGACTGCGGGTCCACCCGGAGGGATACAGGCCTATGCTAGTGCGATGGTCTGCATCTCTCTGGGAAGGCAACCAGGATCCTAGGTGATAGGTTTAAATGTTTCATTGGCAAGCATTTAAACTAGCCAAGGGGAGGCACTGAAAAGGAGCAGGGAAATCCAAGCCTTCCCCCACAAAACAGAGTAGTTAGCCAGGTAAACTCCAAGGTAGAGAAGTCAATAGGGAGCAGGGCAGGGGTAAATGGAGAAAAAGGCAAGGGCAGTAAGGACAGGAATGGGGCTAAAAGGGGTAAGACCATCAAAAAATGGAGGCTGATGAGCGCCAGTTCCCATAGTCTGGGTAACAAGTTCCCTGAACTAGTGGCCTTGATGGAAGAGGGATATTGTGGCAGTCATATAAACATGATACACAGAGAACCATGACTGGGATGTCAACATACCAGGATACACAATCTACAGGAGGGACAGGGAGAATAAAAGAGGAGGAAGAGTAGCTATCTATGTAAGGGAAGGGATCAAAATAATGGAACTAAAGGGCAAACAGGAGGAGAGGAGGCACTGTGGGTCACCCTGGAGACAGGAGATGGCACCACAATCCGCACAGAGTTGTATACAGACCCCCATCTCGGGGGAGGCAATGGACAAGGAAATGATAGAAGGCATCCTTAGAATGGCAGAAACAGGGGAGATATTGTTGATGGAGCACCTGAATATGCCAGATGTTAACTGGAACACCTTTGCTGCAGCCACTTCCAAGAGCAGGGTCATTCTCGATGCCCTACAGGGGCCATGCCTTAGACAACTAGTGTTGGAACCCACTCATGAGGGAGCAATCTTAGACATGGAAATATCAAATGGGGATGGAGACAGGATCTCAGATTTAGAAGTGGGTAGCCATCTGGTAACAAGTGACTACCAAACAGTGTGGTTCACAATAAACACAGCCATAAAGTCAAGCTATACAAAAGCAAGAGTATCGGACTTTAGGAGGGCTGACTTTGGGAAAATGGCACAGTGCCTCAGAAGAGCACTAGCAAATGGGCAAGAAGGAGGGCTGGAGGAACACTGGGGAAAAATCAAAACAGCCATCACAAAGGCAACAAGCATTTATGTGATGCAAATCAGCAAAACAAAAAGAAGGCAAACACCACTTTGGTTCTCAAAGGAGGTGGTAGGGAAGGTTAGGGAGAAAATGGTAGCATTCAGGAAGTATAAGGAAACACAGGAGGAGTAGGACAGAGAACTGTACCAGTTAAAGCAGAAGGAAGCGGGGAAGGCAGTCAGAATAGCAAAGGCCCAAACTGAGGAAAAGATAATGAACTCAGTTAAGAAGGGGGATAAAGCCTTTTATAGGTACATTAGGGAGCAAGAAAGACTAAGGGAGTGATAGTGAGGCTTAATAAAGGGAAGGGGTGGGCAGAGGGTGACAGTGAAAAAGCAGGGATACTGAATGAATATTTCTGCTCAGAATTCACTAAAGAAGAGGAGGGGGAGGTACCTAAACCAAATGATAGAAGCACTCTTGATGGGGGGTCAATACTAGTCCATTCACAGAAGGAAGGGTCCTGAAAGAACTCCTAAAACTGAAGGCGGACAAAGCAATGGGGTCTGATGGGATTCACCCACGAATTCTAAAAGAACTAAGGGGAAAACTAGTGACACCACTTATTGTCCTTTTTAATAAATCATGGAAGGATGGTGTGGTACCTGAGGACTGGAGGAGGGTGGATGTGATTCCCCTTCACAAAAGTAGGAGCAAGACAGAGGCAGGAAACTACAGACCTGTTAGATTGATCTCAGTGGTAGGGAAAATGATGGAATCACTTCTGAATGAAAGAATTGTTGAGTACCTATAGGACAGTGGGGCACAGGGCCCAAGGTAACATGAATTCACAGGCAAGTTCATGTCAGATGAATCTAATCAACTTCTTTGACTGGGCAACCAAAGTAGTAGACCAGGGAGGGGCTGTGGACATGGCCTACCTAGAATTTCACAAGTTATCTGACACAGTCCCACACAAAAGATTAATAAACAAGTTAGCCAGCCTTGGAGTTGGTCCAAGGGTTGTAGCCTGGGTAAAGCATTGACTGGACAATAGGATGCAGAGGGTAATAGTAAATGGAGTCCACTCTGAAGAAAGGGGGTTACTAGTGGGGTACCGCAGGGTTCAGTACTGGGACCAGTACTCTTTAATGTCTTTATCGGTGACATTGCAGAGGGACTAGAAGGAAAAGTATGCCTCTTTGCAGACAACATAAAGATCTGCAACAGGGTTGAAACACAAGGGGGGTGGAAAGGATAAGAAGGGACTTGGCAAGGTTGGAGGAAAGGTCAAAAGTATGGCAGCTAAGCCAGCCCGGTTGTGCTGAGGGTTGAGGTGCTGGATGCCACACCTCACACCTTGCCAGTTACCTGGGTTGAGGAATGGATTTGGGCCACTGGGGGTTATCCAGGTGGCAGAGGGACTGAGCACCCGATGGCTGCTCTCACTCTCTGGGGAGGGCTGTAAGCTAGTCCCACTATGATACTGCCATCTCCTGGGTGAACCTCGGTATTGGCAGTGTGGTCAGGGAAGCCATTGGGAAGGGAAAGGATTGCGTCTGCCTAGGGTCCTGAGCAGAGACGCATCTCTGCACACCTTCACCTCATTGGCCCTCCTCAAGTGCCGATGCAAGCAGGGGAGGGCACAAGAACAGAGGAAAACTCACTGCCCTGGATCTAGGTGATGAACCCCCGGCACCATGTCTCTGGTAGGAACTGGGAGCAGACTCCATTATGCATGCTCCACTGAGGATTAAGGGGGAGGTTTGGGAAGTGCTTCCTTCACCCTGCCCGGAGGATAATCCAAATGCCCTGATGTGTGTGCCTGGAAGTGTGCAGCACTTTAGGAGCAGACTACATGGTCCTGCCAGGATGTAAGAAGGTGCAGTGTGGGAGTTCTGAATGAGGGATCCAGAGCAGATGTAGGAGGATAAAAGGAGAGCAAAAGAAAAAAAAGTATGGCAGCTTAGATTCAATGCAAAGAAGTGCAAATTAATGCACCTGGGAAACAAAAATACAGGAGAAGAGTACACAATGTGGGGGGAGGTACTAACAACAACAACAATGGAAAGGGACCTGAAGGTAGTCATATCAGATGACTTAACATTAGGCAAGCAATTTGAGAAGGTAGTAATGAGGGCTGTGGGGATACTGGGATGCATAAGGGAGGCATCACCAGTAGAAAACAGGAAGTTGTTATCCCTCTGTACGGACAGTTGGTGATAACCCATCTGGAATACTGCACGCAGTTCTGGAGACCACATCTTTGCAAGGACATAGAATGGAGGCAGTCCAGAGGAGGGCAACTAAAATGGTGCAGGGTCTGCACCAGAAGACATAGAAAGAGAGACTAAAGGAGCATAATATGTATACCATTGAGGAAAGGAGAGAGAGGGGGCACATGATTGAAACATTTAAGTGCCTCAAGGGAATCAATAAAGTCCAAGAGGGTAACATCTTTCAGAAAAAGAGATGTGCAAGAACAAGGGGGCACAATTTGACGACAGAGGAGGGCTGGCTCAGAGGCAAAGTAAGGAAGTATTTTTTCACAGAGAGGGTAGTAGATACATGGAATGGCCTTCCTAAGGAGGTTGTGGGGTCAAAAACAGTGGGGGAAGTTCAAGAATGCATGGAACAGACATAAAGCAATTCTTGTGGGGGGTAGGAGGATGTAGGCTATTGGTTAACTAGGATCTGCAGTTTATCCAATAGGTAGGGAAATGGGCAACTGGGTGGCCAAGTGGTCCTTATCCACTGTCAAAGTCTATGTTTCTGTTTCTATGTTTCTATCGACAGTTATAGTTCTAAATTAATTGTGTGACAGTGTTCTGCAACCCGTATTTGAACCATTAGTAAAGCAGTTTTTTGTTTCACAGTGGTCTGAGTCTCTGTTTTTCAATTCAAATTCCTGAAAACTCCTGGCAGCAGCAGTTATAAAAAAATACAACATAGACGACTATGTGTCTATGAATTTTTTTTTGCACACACTTGGTGTGTGATGACAACATAAGCCTCTTAGCATTCACTCTCACGGTTTATGGGTCATCACACACCTCAGCTGTGTAAAGAAAATCCGTAACACCCAGTCACATATGTATTATTCTCTATTTATTAACCTTGAAGCTGCATGCTGAAAAAACAACACACACAGAACTGGGCAGAACATGCAACTCATCTGCATTACAGGAACACACTCCAAATAATAAAAAAAAATTTTTTACTGGGACTGAAGTAGCACAAACAATGAAAATACACTACAAAGGGGGAACACTGAATTCAGTTGCACAGAATGTCAACATCATTGATAGACTCTTGAGAGTTCACAAAGCCTAGCCACACAGATCACATTTTTAGTATTATTTCCTAAATTCCTTAGATCATTATCTCTGTCTCTTTCCAATTTGTGTTTTAAAATAATTAGTGGTGGCCAATATTGTATATACTATATAATCAGTTATTTTCAAAAAAATTGTGTTAATGTACCAGTTAGAAGAACTTAATGCCACAAAAGGAGAGAAATGTGGCATTAGGGTTTCATACCCTATCACCCCCCATCCCCAGAAGAAGCAAAAGGAAAAGACATTAGGGTTTGGGTTTTCCTTAGTCTTGGCAAATCAGTGGTGGGGTCTTCCTTTGGGGTTGTCAACCCTAATGCTTACCCCATTCCATAAGGAATCAATGCCACACATGATCTCTTCTTCACGTAGGGGACACATTGGAGAGAGGTGACCGTTAGGGTTAACATCCCCCATGGAAGACTCCACAAGGGATTCAACAGGATTCTGGTAACCCAAAACCCTAATGTTTTTTCCTTTTGCTTCTTGGGGTGGGATTAGAGTGGGAAACCCTAATGCTACATTTCCCTATTTTTGTAGTGTTAAGCTACCCTAATTGGTGCATTAATGCATTTTTTGCAAATAATTTACTTACTTTTTTAGACGGTATAATAGAATCCTTATTTGCTAGTGGAAGCGTAGGGCCCTCTGGGCCCTGTGCTTGCATTTCTGCCAAAACAGTGACCAATTGTCAGCATAGTCTTGTTATTACCCCAGCTCATGAACGCGATTCTGAGAATGCTCAAATCCCCACCAAAATGTCACCCTGTACCACTGCAGTGTCATTCTGTGCTGCAGGGACAAAAACATATTTTGGCCAGGATCTGAAAATGACAGATGTCACATTTATGAAGTGGTGTAAAAAAGTGGCAATGTTGAAAATTTGAGGATGAAATATTTAAAATTATCAAAGTTACTTGCAAGCGTAGTAAAATTTTAATGTATGCAGATCACTTTGCCATGTTTACATATTTTGACTAGTGGTGGGCGAAGTGGCCCCAATTCGCTCCGTGAAGTGATCCGCGAAGTGAAGGCAGATTCGCAGAGTGCTCCGCTTAATGCAGTGAACCTTACATGTTATAATGGGTAACACGAAGTCCATTGAAAACAATGACTTAGCATTACTCCGCCTTCCCAAACCACTACTCCACCAATTCTTAAGGCAAAGTACATTGAAAACAATGTACTCCACCTCACTTCACCTTGTTTTTAAGCTCCAAAGGAGAATTTTGCAGTGATTCATGGGATTTCAGTTCACATGGGCTCTAAAGACTGTTTTGCACAGCCTCAGTTTGAGGTAGTGTGTGTATGAAGCTGTAGGAGACAATCTGCTCTTACAGCTCCGTGATTCAAACCTTCCAAAAGCTGTTAAAAAAGCCTTTTGGGGTCATTTGTTTTGCTGAAATTTTAGTTCATCAATTATAGGAAACCCTCCTGTGCTTATATCATCGAGCGTTTATTGTTTGTGTGTGGATTTTGAATGTTAATGTACAATATACAGTCTGTGTACTGAGAGACAGTGGAAGTGTGCTTTGGGGGAGGGGCGTATCTGTGGCGTAGCTAGATTAAGTTGTAGAAAAAGACAGAGCTTTCTGTTTTGGTGATGTTTTTCTGTTATAACTGTGTTAATGTACACACAGTAACATTTTCCATAATTCTTGCCATTTTTTTGCTGATTGTTGTGGTGCAGCAGTGCATAATTTTAGTTTGTTTAAAATATGTGCTTATATTACTGAAGTTTTCAATTTGCTACGCATTACTGAGTGTGTGTGAGTATGTGTGGGACGCGTGTCATTAAATCAGACACCTTTTAATGTGCCACATAATTTCAGCATTGTGAACCTGCTATCCACTGCAGCTGTGTAATTTCTGTACTTCTTTGTGGTAGCTTTACTAGTACTAGTACTAGTACAAGTGACTGTTACTGCAGCAGTGCAGTACACTGCCCCCCCCACTGCCCATCCGAACTGACAAAGGAACTGTTTTCCAGATTTTTGAATTTCTGATGATGAGCACTGATTAGGTGTTGTGCCTTTGCATCTGCATCTCTTCAGTGCACAGCACAATCTTAATCTGTCTGTGCATTTGCATCTCTTTAGGGTCCAATCTCTATCTCTAACTTAAGTCACAGTTGTTTCTTTGGCTTCCCCCAGAGTACTGGACAGGTGTGGTGCATAATTCTGCATGAACATTGTACTCATTAATATGCGTTTTTAAGTCAGGACCACTATCAAGGGTCATTCATGATACAAATCACGTTCTTCATCATCACGGTCACAAATGCAGTCACAAATCATGATTTATGATCACGTCATGAATCACAATACTAATTTGTTTTAATAGTTACTTAGATGTATTTTAAGCCTGTTTTGTAGTATCTCTCCATGCTTCATCACCAGCCCACCATTGTACTCATTAATGAGTGTTTTTAAGTCGGAGAGTTTTGTGCCACACCTCATTGGGGCCCGGGGAAGTACAGTTGTAGGCATTCACATTTCTTCATTATCATGGTCACAAATGCAGTCACAAATCACGATTTTTGATCACATCATGAATCACAACATTAATTTTTTTTAATAGTTACTTGGATATATTTTATGCCTGTTTTGTAGTATCCCTCCAGGCTTCACTTTCCCACCATTGTACTTATTAATAAGTGTTTTTAAGTCAGGGATTTGGGCAGTGTCTGCAGTACATGCACAGACTGGAAAGAAGACTGACTGCACACATGCAGTTTAGCACAGTATACTTGCACTGCTCAGAATACAAAGTGTCACACATATGGAAGACAACAAAAAAGAGAATAATTACATACAAGGGTCAGGGATGGTGGAAGAATACATTTTATAACACAGCAAGGAAGGTGTGGGGGGCACATGGTGTGAGGAAGAAAAATACTAATGTGAGATCCCATAGTGATCCAGCAGCAGTTCCAGCATGAACATAATTTGCAACTGATGTCCCTCTATGCAATCCTTGTGTAGCAGCAGGTGCTGCTGTGGCCCTCCTCTTCTTAGGGGTGCCGCCATGCACAGCTGCACCCTCTGCCACAGAACAGCCAGCAGGTGCAGGCATGGTCCGTTCTGTGACAGACTGCCACTCCAACTGGTGATGACTGAGCATATAGGTGTGCTGGCCCCCAGTTCCCAGGTGAGTCCCCCGGGGGCCACAGTGCACCTCCACCTCACATAGGCAGCACTTGACCACACTGCTGTCCCTACCGACACAGTCAAAAAACTGACAAACAATGGAGGTGCGGGGAGGACCAGGAACAGCAGGGGAGGGCCAGATGAACTGGCAGCCAGCTGGTCACTGTGCTGAACAGAGATGGGATCTATACCTGGGCCCAGTGGAACAGGCACACCCTGCTCCAGAGGTCCTGGTGCTGGACTTGGTGGTGGTGGTGGTGATGGTTCAACTGCCTCAGAGTCAGGACAGGAGGCAGTGCTGGTCCTGCTTCTCCGGGGGGGACACTCTCAAGTTTTGAGTGGTCCAACAGGAATGGGCGCCCATGCCCTCCACACATGTGCATGGTACAATGGTTACCACTACTATGCTGTCCTGGAGCTGCCCCCGCCCCAGACATTCCCTCACCCTGGTCCATCTCTCCTACTGAGCTCCCTCAGTCTGAGCAATCACTACTCACACTGTCACACAACACACACACACAAACACAGTCACACAGACAAAGACAAACAACTAACTACTTATAAAGGTAAGAAAAATAAAATTTACAGAAAGAGCAAATTAAGTAACAAAGAGTACAGAAAAGACAAAAAAAATGTAGCTTTTTAAAAAGCTGTTGGGTCTAAATCAAAGTTTAAATCTCCTCCTCGCTCTGATCTCAAAGTATCAGCAGTCACAAAACAACACACTACTCTCTCTCTGTCTACACAGGAGAAAGTAAAAGTGTCTGCTTGTATGACTCAGTTTCTTCCTGCCTGGCTAAACAGCATGTGACTTACAGTACTGTAAGCCATGTGATATGTGGGGGGGCTGCCAAATCTGAAACGCCAAGTGGGTCACTTAGAATCATAATGAGGAATGCGAAGTCCATTAAGAACAATGACTTCACCTTACTTCGCGTTGCCATTCCACCTTAACGTGAAGTGGCAATAACAAAGCGGAGTGAGCACTTTGCATTGCCCACTCCATATAGTGGAGTGGCAATGTGAAGTGCCCACTTAGCGTCCACTTTGCCAGTGGAATTTAAATTCGATGCATCTCTAATTTTGACCACAAATTTGCAACATAGTCTTCTTATGACCCACTTCATTAACAAGGTCAGTGAACATTTTCAAATTCATCCCGAAAGGTGATTTCACAAAGCAACTGCAAAATCACCTTTCAGGCTGGATTGGAGTAGTTCCACTAACATTGTTCATGAGATGGGGTCCCCAAAAGGTCATGTTGAAAATTTGGAGTCAAAATATGCAAAAACGGCCAAGTTATGCTTCAGAGTTGAAAATCCCATTGAAATACATTGAACTGCATTTACCTTAGTTTCTCATATTGCAGTTGGTGGTTCCAACAGCAAGATGTGTCTTCAATAAAAGAGTGGATCTTCATCTTGTGACCTGTTCAAGTGCGTAGGGTGGGTGAGGATGGGGATGGGGGGTGAGTCTGATCAGTGAGGGGCCATTTTTCTTTTTGCAAGTTTTGAAAAAAAATCATCGTGGGACCGTTTTCTTTATTTCAGATTGGTCTAGCAATGGGAGGGTGGGGGGCACTAGACACCAGGAAAACACACTAAAAAATAATGGGGCATGATCAGAGGGTGAGGGGTGCCACTAGACACCAGGGTAACATTACAGGAATATAGGGACTGCAATGGGGCAGATGCCACTGGACACCAGAGAAACAGTGGCTCACTGCCCTCACTGCAGCATGCAGCACAAGCTCCAGCTGCTGCTGCAGAAGTCAGGAAAGTTCTGCTGTTCTCACAGAGAGAGAGAGAGAGAGAGAGAGAGAGAACATGGGTAAAGGGCTCCTCTTGCTAAGCTGTTCATCCGGGGTTTTGTGCTGCCCAGAAAATGTATTTCTGCCATTCTGTTCTAAAAACAAACACCTGAATGTAGCTAAATGGAACCCGTTTAGATGGACTCAGGTGTTTGTTTTTTAAAATGAAATAATATTTTATGTATTTTGCATTTTTTTACTTCAAGGGATAAAAAGAAGATGCGGTCTAATGGTGCAGAAAAAGGCTTTGCGCAGTGAGAAGCAAGTGGTGAGAAATCAAAAACTGGAATCTGTACATCAAATTTTTCATTTCACACCAAAACATTAACTCAAAAAGCATAATGCACATGCTTGTAATGGAAAACACAAAACTTTTAAACTTTATAGCTCTGCAACCATTTAATATTTTTTCAGCAGACCTATCAAAGCCACTACCTTAGGACATGACACACGTCCCCTGCATGTTTGGGGAAAATTTCCATTCCATGTAGGCTGTAGCTGAGAGCATGTTAAGTGTAGGAAAAAGCTAGCCCTCTGCAATGACATATGTGGATCCCAGATACTGCACAATCTGCCATCACAAACACGTCCACAGGTCAAGAATTTGCCAATTAGATAACACATGTAAAATGTCAGCTCATTTTGTCAAATGGTGCCAAAGATATTAATTAAAATGCAATGTTAGGGGTTTAACACTGAACTCCCTACTGAACCCTAACTACAGAGAGGTAACCAGTGGGGTCCCACAGTGCTCTGTGCTGGGGCCGGTGTTGTTCAATGTCTTCATCAATGACATTGGGGATGGCATTAAAGACAAAATGTGCCTATTCACAGATGACACCAAGCTCTGTGGGAGAGTGGACACAGCTGAAGGGATACAAGATCTACAGGAAAAGCTGGGGAGGTGGTCCAGGATCTGGCAGCTTGACTTCAATGCCAATAAATGTAAACTTAAGCATAATGGAGCCAAGAATCCCAGGACAGAATACTACCTGGGTGGAGTCCAAGTATCTGCATCAGAGGAGAAAGACCTGGGAGTGAGGATCACTAGTGACCTGAAGCACTCCACGCAGTACAAGAAAGCAGCAACAAAGGCAAACAAGATGCTGGGATGCATATCTAGGGGAATCAGCAGTAGGAGAGAGGAGATTATACTGCCCTTGTTAAGATCATTGGTAAGGCTGCATCTAGAGTATGGAGTTCAGTACTGGTGCCCACACCTCAAAAAAGAAATTAACCTGCTGGAGAAGGTTCAATGAAGGGCTACAAAGATGATAATGAATCAGCAGGGTAAGGCATATGAGGAGAGGTTGAGGGCACTGAACATGTACTCCCTGGAAGACGGGGGGGGGAGAGAGAGGGGACATGATTGGGACCTTCAAGTACTTGAAAGGAATAAATAAGGTTGATAAGGAGAGTATCTTTAAGCTGATTGGCAACCATAACACTAGGGAGCACAGTCTTAAGCTGGAGGGTGGGAGGTTTAGGATGGAGGTCAGGAAGCACTTCTTCACAGAGAGGGTGGTGGACACTTGGAATGCACCACCAGAAGAGGTTATCTCATTGAAGACAGTGGGCAACTTTAAGAAAGGCTGGAATAAGCATAGGAGGAAAGTAAGGATCATGGGTAGGGAGGATGGGGGAGTGAGGAGGGAGGGAGGGAGCGCAGGGACATTAGCTCAAGCTGTGGACCTTGCAATATGAGCAGACTTGATAGACCAAATGGCCTTCTTCTGCTGGCTTCTTCATATGTTCATTTATAGTAGCTCTACCATGCCACTGTAATATATAATGGCAGTAGGATTAGAAGTACTACAATAATAGATTTTTATTTACAAAGTATTCTTCCTGAGATCAGAGTGCTTGATACAGAAACATACTGTATTTTTACATGGGGGGAAGCACAATATAGAATGTTATTGAGACAGTCCATATTGTCAAAAGGGACAGATGCAGGGGCAACTGCATGGTCTGCATACATCGGGATCTGACCACTTACATCTCAGGTTGGGGTCCCTTTTTCAGAGGATCTGTCTCTTCATGACAAATAGTTATTAATTTTACAATCCACATGCAGTACACATATGAGATTCCCAGTCTATACATGACAGCATATTTTCAAACATCAAGGGAATTAATAAACTCATTAAGTGCAAAGCCATGTTGACACACTTTTGCTGTTTGCATGCAGATGCATTTATTTAATATATTAATGTTTGAATCAGGATAAGTCTCACAAGACAGCAATATCATTTACTAGGACATACATAATAAAAACAACATATATGGTATACTGTAATTACAACATAAAAAAATAATATATTTAAGTACAATTGCAAGTGTGCCATAAGATTTGTTTCAAAAGAGTAGAGAAGGTAGTCACACCAGTGCAGTTGCTTAATGCCTGTTCTCATGAATTTTGAGAAGTGGGATCAAAAAAGGAAAGGAGGCATTGCCCAGCTCCGAAGCAGCAACAGGTACATGAAACTGCTGATGCTGAACATCACGCATTAATATCTGTTGCCCTACATGCCATGTCTCTTGGTGTGTAGGGCCAGAATACACTCATCCCCAGTGTCCAATGGACACCTGTAGATCCATAAACAGACTGCTTCCATTGCATAACCCTGCAAGGGTCCATCCATGCCTATATCCATGTAACTGCATGACAGAGCTTGGGGAATAGGTATGCCAGTGTTGGTCCAGTGGAGCTCAACATGAACAAGGCCATGTGTGCTCCACCAGGCTAGAGTCAAGGGGGTGTTTGTGCCAGCCATATTGCTGCTGTAATAGGTACACAACTCCCAATAGGCATGCAGATGTCCCAACACCAGCTCACAACTATGTACCCCAGTCCTCTTCCATACAACAAAGGGCCAAGGAGAGGATGACTGCAGCAGGGCACAAATTGCTGAAAATGGAAAAATGTCAAATATGCAGTAGAGACAGAGCAGTTCCTACATGGACTGCTGTGTCCAGTGATCACCTGCTCCAGCAGGACAGGGGCCGTACTGTGGGACTATCCATATCTTCTGATTATAAACCCATGGTCTGTTCCTGGTTCACCCCTTGGGTTGGCTCTGCCTTTTATGTGGCAATAAGCAGCCACACACTGGGATAACCATTGATAGAGAATTTCCGCCCCTCATGTCAGGGAGGGGCCATATATGTGGCAGGCAGCTGCTCAGCTCAGTATACACCCTTTTAAATGTGTGCCAAGCTCCTTCGAGAATAGTGCCCAATCTTTGAAATTATGCTGTGGCACCAAATATCCGTTATACAAATAAGGAGCTCACAACTTGTTTACTGCATTGTGCAGCAATGTTAACCAATTTAACTACCTTCTTGTCTCTGGAGAAACTCATCCTAATGGCTGAAGCATTGTATAATGATCTGTCAGCATTAATATTCAAATTAAAATGTAAATATTTGTTGCAAACCTTAAATGGCAGGAAAGGCAATTTTATGTCTATGGTGCCCAGTCTTGGAGGCTCTGGGCGCCTTACATTAAAACAGGTAGGAAGTAACCAATACAATATTCTATACAATATACTAAAATAAAGTATATAAAACATAATACTGCAGCTGTAATAAAACAAATGCAGCATAAAACTCAGTATTCAGTACTGGTTAAATACTCTTGTCGGGGAAGGCCAAATGGAATAGGTGAGCATTTTGTCCCTTCTTAAACAGTTCAACCGACGGGGCCTCCCTGACAGCAGCTGGTAGAGTGTTCCACAGGGATGGCCCAGTGACACTGAAGGCACAGTCTCCAGATGTCTTGAGCTGAACCCTAGGAACATCCAGGAAGCCCCTAGTTGAGGAGTGGAGGAAGTGGATCGAGGAGGCAGGTGTGTGGAGCTCAGCCAGATAGACAGGACCCAGTCCATATAGAGCCTTACAGGTGAGCAAGCCCACCTTGAAGGGGACCCTCCACCTGATAAATCAAGCATATCACCCAGATTAAGTCCTATCGGGGCATGAGGATCTGGTAACCTTAGTGCATGCCTCTGTGACCTCTAAGCTTGACTGCTGTTATTTTCTCTACCTAGGATTGATGAGAAAGTAGATGAACTGCCTGATACACAAAGCTGCTCAGGGACTGGTGTCCAACTACCTAAAATACCTCTGAGTATTAAATACTCTGAGTATCACAGTTACTCCACCAAGAGGATCTTTATAACTGTCTTAATGTCATGGTTAATACAATCTGTGTATAGGGCATTCTTAGTGGTGTCTGCAGTAATTTGGAATGCCCTTCCCCTAAACCTGTGAACTGCCTCCTCAGTGAAGCATTTATAAAGGATTACAAACTTTGGGCTCAGTAAGCTTTGTGTATAAATATGTATTTAATAACAGTGCTGTTATTATTGTGGATCTTGTATCATTTTAATAATGCTACCTCACATTGTACTCACTGTTCTTTTTATTGTTGTACCTTTAGTTTGTATTGTACAGTCTCTAAGCCCTTTAGGGATGAGTGCTATAAAACTAAAATTGCCTTAGACCGGGGATCCAGGGTAGGGGCTGAGGCAGATTGTTAAACCACATCACCACAATCAAAACAAAAAGAGAAAACTGCTTGTTGAATAATCCTCTAGTAGTCCTATTGGCAAAACAATATTTGGCTGTGCAAAGTCTACCAAGACAGGCTTTGTGGGGTTTAAAAGTCAATGTGGGACAAAAGAGTACCCTAAGGTAATTATAAGAGGAGATATGCTCTACAGGAAAATCATTTAATGTTATAGCAAAAGGAGAATTTATATTCCTTAAAGCACAATGAATACCACAAATCATGCATTTAGTTTTGTTTTCTTTTGATTAATAGTGGATTCTGCTGAAACCATAAGAGCAATCTATCCAAATCTTCTTGAAAATACAGTTGCACAGTATTTAATGATCTAAAGGTATGTGCAAAAACAAAATTGTGTCATCAGCCTACAAACTAATTCACCATAACATCAAGAAAAGAAGAAAGTGGTTTATAAATAATGAAAATAAAGGGGATCCAAAATAGAGTCCTTTGGAACCCCTAAAGACATAGAAGAAGGTCTGGAAAACAGCATCCCAGGATACAAGTTGGGTATGACAGGATAAATAATAATGAACCATTGCACAACATTATTCGAGAACTCATAAGCAGATGGTGGAATGCTCAATAAGATCAAAAGTGTTAGAGAGAGCAATAAACACCAAACCAAAAAAGTGCCCCAGACCCAAATAATATGCCGGTATATCATGACAGCCAACAAGAGCCAAATGAGTTTAGTGTTTGAGTCTTAAGCCAGAGTGATAACTGGAGAGAAATTCATTCATTGCAAAAGCTCTATAATCTTTATGTGATCAACCATCTCCAACAGTTTTAAAACAGCAGGAGGAAGAGAGATTTGGCTGATATTTTTCAGCAAAAAATTTCACTCCATCCATGCCTATAGAAAGCAAGTATTTTTCAATGCCGAAAGTTCACTGTTGGTATTGCAGTTGTACCTGTTGGGCCAGATATTCAAAGGGGTTGTGACTGTCGCAACCGAGTTGCTCTGGTGCAACTCCAGGAATGTGCCCTGGTAATGTATGCAGTGCATCTGTAGGGGGCATGCCCATGCATATGCGGCACATGTTGATATTCAGCCTGGGATGTGCAGTGCATCTGCTGGCACAACCCCTTGATGCGCCGCATACCAGGGCACAAAGTTGAGCCAGAAAAAACTGGCTCAAATGCTGGCCACCCACAGGTGGGCGGCTGTATTGCAGGGTGCAACACAGCAACTGCCAGCCTTGAGTGGCCACCCACCTACACAGAACACCGTCCACAAGCACCCATATGGTCCCTGGTAGTCTAGTAGTACCCCCTCACCCTGTAGTCATGATCATGGTAGAAATTAAATGAAAAACTCCCTGATGGTCTAGTGGTACCCACCTCCCTTCCACCCATACCTGTGATTACCGGTAAACGGAAAGAAATCCCATCCCTGACAGTCTAGTGGCACCCCCTTCCTCCTGTAGCTATGATCACCAGAACTGACATATGCACTAGCCCCAGTGATCTAGTGGTACTCCCACCCCTCCTGACGAATTGATTATTGGTAATCCTTATTGAAATATATCCCTGGTAGTCCAGTGGCACCCCCCCATTGCCACAATCACTGGTAAGTGATCATCCCTGGTGGTCTAGCAGCACCCCCCACCCACACAGGACCCCCTGCCTCCCAGCTCACCCCCATCATCGGCAGGCAGCTTCAACTCACCTGCATACCACCTAGCCACCCGCCAAATAACAGTTTACTATATGTGCTGTCCACACTGTGGACCAATGGGCTAGCAGGGCATACTATACTAGACAGTGACACATATATGGGGTAGCTGGGTGGGCAGGGGTTCCTGTGTGGGTGGGGGGGCACTGCTAGACCACCAGGGATGGGATTTCTGTCATTTACCAGTGATCACAGCTATGGGAGGGAGGGGGGTGCCACTGGACCTCCAGAGATATATTTCAATATGGATTACCAGTGATTGGTTCATCGGGAGAGGTGGGGGGGTACCATTAGATCATAAGGGCAAGTGCATTTGTCAGTTTTGGTGACCATGGCTACGGGGCAGGAAGGGGGTACCACTAGACCATCAGGGAGTATTTCTATACATTTCAGCTGCTATCAGGCTATGGGAGGGAGATGACCATCAGAGAGTGTTTCTAAGCTTTACTACTGCAATCGCAGCTACAGAGCAGGGGGGTACCACTAGCATACCAGGGATTCTGTCATTCTTTGTAGCGGCAATCATAGCTCTGTGGCAGGGAGTTGCCCCAGGTCCCCTCTGTCTGGACCACATGCTGTGCAGTGTGCCAGGCACATTTTGCTGGGATGCCCTGCTCAGCTCATGCAAATGGGGCCATAATGACATGCAAATGGCCCCATTTGCACCTTGCATACATTATGGCACCATTTGCATGTCCAAGTCTCACTATCTCGAAAATGCGCCCAGCTCAACTGCAGTTGTGCTGGAGCATTCCCAGTCTTACCTATCTGGGGAATGTGCCGGCACATTGTATATGCACCATGCACATTCTGTGCTATATTCAATGGTGACGCACCATGGCATATCACCTTTGAATATCCCTCTGTCTGGCCCCAGTACAACTCAGTTGTGCTGCATCTCCACTTGTGCCAGTGCCTGGCGCAGTCTGAATATCTGGCCCACTGTGTTTTGCTGTTGTACATGCAGTGTTTCTTACTCTCTCCCAGCATTGGTTACTGTCATCTGGATTCTGAATCCCACAACCACATTTGGACCACAAGCAAGGCCCGCCCTACTACATCACTGCTCAGCCTGACCACAACCCTGCTCCACAACACTGATGAATCCTCAGCACACATAGTAATACCAACACAACTAACAGCCAACCTAACTGACAGATTGAGCTAGAGAAAGAGGAGTGGGGGGTAATTTTAAAAAAGATAGATGAGACAGGATTTCTCTCCTGTTGTGCTACTCTCTTTTACACACAAGGCATGAAAATATAATGGAACAATTAATTGTTAGCAGATTACCCCCTCACCACCACCATCTCTCTCTGTCTGTCTCTCTCCTCTGGATGGCAGAAGTCAAAGATTTATTTTGCCAGCCTGCCCTTGCCCTGTAGACAAAGCCACAGTGAAGCCGGGGGGGAAAAAAGAAACATTTATTTCTGATTTCTTTAACTGTTACATTTCTCAGTGTCACCCCCCAATAGTTTTTCTTTCTCCCCTCTGGATGGCACATCAAAGATTTATTTTGCCAGCCTGCCCTTGTCCTTTACACACAACCAGACTGAGGCCAGGGGAAAAAATAAACTTTTATTTGGGAATTCTGAGACTGTTCATGCAATTTCTCTCTCTCTCTCTCTCTCTCCTCTAGACGGCACAAGCCAAACATTCATTTTGCCAGCCTGCCCTTGTGCTGTACACACAGCCACACTGAAGACAGGAAAAAAAGAAACTTTTATCTGGGATTTGATATGTGCCTGTTAAATTTCCCATAGCCACCCCCCCCCCGTGCAATCTCTCTCTCTCTCTCTCTCTCTCTCTCTCTCGCTGTCTGTCCTCTGGATAGCACAAGTCAAAGATTTATTTTGCCAGGCTGCTATTGCCCTGTGCACAGCCACACTGAAGCCAGGAGAAAAAGAAACTTTATTTGTGATTTCTGGGATTATTACTTTTCTCATACCCCCCTCCCCACAATCTCTCTGTCTCTCTATCTTCACTCTAGATGGCACAAGTCAAAGATTTATTTTGCCCATTTGCCCTTGCCCTGTATACAGAGCCACACTGTGCAATCTCTCTCTCTCTCTCTCTCTCTCTCTCTCTCTCTCTCTCTCTCTCCTCCGGATGGCACATATCAAAGATTTAGTTTGAAAGCCTGCCCTTGCCCTGTACACACAGCCACACTAAAGCTAGGAAAAAAAAAATTTTATTTGGGATTTCTCTGACTGTTAAATTTGTCATGTGAAGTAGAATAGCATTCTGCACTACAGGTGCAAACACAGATTTTGGACAACATTTGAAAAATGACATCTGTGACATACAGAAGCTCAGGTAATAAGAAGGCTATGTTGAAAATCTGGGGTGAAAATATGTAAGATTTCCACAATTATGAGTATGCATACTGAAATTGCAACGCATGGGCATAACTTTGTCATTTTTTCATATTTTGACTCCAAATGTTGAATATAGTCTTCTTATCACCCCACCTCATGAACCCCATTAGTGAAAATGTTTCAATCCATGGGAAAACGGCATTCCTGACAGCAGGTGCAAAACCTCATTTTGGGCAGGATGTGAAAAATGACAGCTGTACTGTTCATGAGGGGTGTGGTAAAATGGCTATATTGAAAATTTGGAGTGAAAATATTAAAAATGACCAAAGTTACTGGCGTGCATAGAAACTTCTGAACGCTCATGTGTAACTCAACCAGTTTTAGGAGTTTTTTCACTAAATTTTCAACATGGCCCTTTTGGGACCCCATCTCATGAAGAGTGTCAGTTTCATTTCATTCATTGATCCTGAAAGGTGAGTTCACACACCAACCATACAATTCTGTGCCACAGGTACAAAAACACATTTTAGGCAGGATGTGAAGAATGACAGCTGTTCTGTTCATGAGGGTGTGTGAAAAAATGGCAATGCTGTGAATTTGGACTGACAATATTAAAAATTGCCAAAGTTATGAGCATGCATAGAAAACTTTCAACTACCACGTGTTGGTGTTTTTGTACCAAATTTTCAACATTGGATTTTTGGAAGCCCATCTCATGAACACTGACACTGTTGTTTTGTTACTCTGTCACAAAAGGTGATTTCGTGCAGCAACTACAAATCACCTTTCGGGACCAAGTAATAAAATGACAGTGTCAATGTTCATGAGATGGGGTCCCAAAAACCCCATGTTAAAAATCTGTTGTAAAAATATTGAAAATGGCTGAGATATCAATATAAGTTAAAAACATGATTGACAGCCATTATATGGTGCTTACCTTGAGTCTTCAGTTCGCAGTTCTGCTTTGAAGAGTGCAGACATGTCCCAGTACACAGAGGATGACAGCCACCGAACTCATATGGTAAGTATAGAACAAGGGGGGTGTGGAGTGGTGGTTAGCTCAGTGGGAGGGGACTTCGGAGGCGATGAGGAACTGTTTTCTTTTTTACAGGAAAAATTATGTTGGGGGGCCATTTTCTTTTTTATATAGAGACGGATTACTGGAACATTTCATGACACTGGGAGTGGTATCCCCAGTGTTCCACAGTACTGAGAAGGAGGGCTTCTAGCTTTGGCATGGGGATTGGGCCCCTGTTGTTGGGTTTAATTCATAGGTAAGGGCAGAATGCTTGAGGAGCCACACGGCAGCTACAGATGAGCACTGATAGGTGATGAGGGACCATTTTCCTTTTTGCAGGAAACAAAAAAAGATGTTGGGGGACTGTTTTCTTTTTTTATCCAGAACGAATTACTGGAACATTTTGAGGCACTGGGAGTGTGCTCTCCAGTGTCCCATAGGACTGGGAAGGTGGGGCTCCTAGCACAAACACAGGGATCGGGACCCCTGTTGTTGGGTTTAATTCACAGACAAAGGCCGAGTACTCCCGAGGGGAGAAATGATTGAGGAGCCACACTGTGGCTACAGATGAGCCCTGATGGACTGTATAATGGTGAGTGGTGGTGGTGGGGGCAGCACAAAAACAAGCAAGGAGAGCATTTGCACATCACCAATCAGGTGTTTGTTGGGTAGTGTTCATCACGCACATCAAAGAAGTCACCCTATGATTGCTGCAGTTTTTTCTTCACAAGTAGAGGATGTTTCCAACCATGAAAAGAAAAACAGCATCACAGTTAGCCTGCCTGATGATTGGTGTGGCACTGTCAAGCTCCTTGCAGAGCACTCTGCATTGGACAGACAGTGTCACACCCCTCAAAAGGCAGTTATAGCAAGAAGTTTGCGTCACGTGAGAGCACAGTGAACTTAAAAACAAGGATTGCTTCCAGGCTTAAGGAAAAGTCCTGGAATTAACTGAAAGACTAAAAAGAACAGACAAGGGATCATTAATTATTTTTGTTAGCCTTGAGTAAAATGTTTTCTAAGTTATCATAGAACCTTGCAGAATCCAGTTCATGTCAAATAGCAACTTGAAAACACTCGCATGACACAAAGCCTTAAGGCAAAATGTCATTAGGAATTGTCTTGCACCTGTGAGAAACATTTAAGATAGAGAACTTTATAAGGCAGCCAGCAGAGGCCAACAGAGCATTCAGCAGTTCAGAAAAATATGAATTAAATAGGTTCTTAATGCCCTCCTTGATAGTGGGATTCACCATTATAAAAAAGTAGAGATATAAACTGAGTGGAATCAATCATTCCAAATGGTATAAATTTGCCAGCAATACCTTTTTGGTTTATTTGTCAAATTATTTAAATTAATTTAAATAAGTGGCTTTAGATTTCCTAATTAGAGAAAGACACTGATTCCTGATTCTTCAAAATGCAACCCTGTCCTCAGTACAATTTACCTATTTTGCCTTCAAGTAAAGTTAACATTTTTGGCAAAGAAATGTGATAATTTGTCGACAGTACCCAAGGCATATGACATTGGTGAATATTATTCTCAAGAAAAGGAACATGGGTATCAAATACCCTTGAATAATTTGAATACAAAAAGTATGTACCCAATTTACATCTTAATAAGAAAGAAGAAAGCCCCAATTTACATACAGAAATTTGCCAAGAAAAGAAGCCAAGTCAAAATTAGAAAAAAAGAAGGTCCTTACCAGCACACTCAGACAGGAAAACCTAACCAGTGGAAGAGCCAGGTGTCTTGGAGTACTGTTTAGTTTGTTTACCTGCTCAATAAATTTGTCGTAAACAGCACTTTACTTTTGGAATTTTTTTCCTTGACAACGGATTCAACACAATATATGATCCGGCAGTGTCTCTCACACACACTGGAATGTAAGCTCAAGTGAGCCTTCAGCAACTCCTGTCAGAATGCACTGGTGAGGACATTCTTGTATATTCAGGGTTTGCTAGTCCTCCAGTGGCATTCGAGTCTGCACCACAGAGAACGGTTCTCCCTCCAGCCCTGAAAATTATGAAAACTCTGCTACTTCATTTTGAGAGGGAGTGTTGCAAGAAAATCTTGAAAAGAGCAAAAACCATCTCATGGTCATTATATAGTTGCCCTTCATATCAAAGGAATTATGTAAAAGAGCCAAGAAAACAAAATGCATAGTGGGTAAAAATAAATTAACCAGGTCAATTGTAATGGGCTCATTGATCAATTGCCATAGGCCCAGAGCTTGCTCCAGTTTTAATGATGAACCGCAAATACATTGGGGGAATTTTCAAAAGGGTTAGATACATATGCAAATGCCTGCTGAGCCTGCATCTGCATCCACCCACTTGTGTCCACACAGCCGTGTTACTATTTTCAGAAGTTGCATCCATTTTTAACAAGCAGTTACAATTTGCAGCACAACACTCATGCAACTGTATCCAAAAGTGGATGCTGTTAAGCCATCTAATAGTTGGTCTAGCAGGTTTGGACCCATTTCTGCTTTGAAAATAGGATCAGACACATCCTGGGCAGATCCATTTGGAAATCCTGCCCCTTTAATGTATGTTATAAACATTACTAATTGCATCCAACATAAGGACAACTAGACTTATTTATTATAAATGAAATGATGTTTCATGCACAGATAACCTTTAAGTGTTCTCTTATTTAATAGTCTCAAAGAACCCCCCCCCAGATTTTTTAAGACAAGCTGGCAGAATCTTGGATGAGTGCTGATGCCATTTAAGCAAGAGTGATATAATTTTCCTCAACATCCTAGCAGCTTGGTACACAAAGCATGGCCCCATTCCCAGCCCAAGCAGGTCCCACAAAGAAAAGAAGGAAAGGACATCATTGTCATACTTGTTGGATTCCTGAACCATTCCTTGGCAAATTAAGGGAGTATTTTATAACTGTCAGTTGGCTCGTGATGGGGCCATCAGCACTGGAGCTTGAGTGTTCAGGCTTAAGTCTGAGGCCATTAGCTGAGCAATGTTTGTTAACTGGAGAGAGAGTGAGAGGAGAGAGAGAGAGAGAGAGAGAGAGAGAGAGAGAGAGAGAGAGAGAGAGAGAGGCATATGACTAGCCAGGTGGGAAAGAAGAAGGGGACTCACTGTTACTGAAAGTTCCCCAAAGTCGCCAGTGTGGTGGGAGACACTGCAGTACTTTGTCTGATGGCCTGATCTCTGCCTCTTCTCCAGCTCACCAGCTGCATTATTCAGTACCACTTGGAGGGAGCCTTCATAGACAGCACACAGGAAGATTCAAATTGTGCAGAAGTAGTCAAGTAAGATTACAGAAAGGTTAAGCACAGAAGGCATAAGGGGAAGTAAACTTTTTAAATTTCTGTTTATTTATGTGAAATGGCAATAATTTCCCAAGTCTAAGACAGTATGAACAGTTAAGCAAATTCAAATTTTCAGTAATAATTAATATTACTGAATTCAGCTGCTGACTGCAGCAGCCATGCCCTGCTATATTGAAGCTGCATGATTTTATTTTTATTTTATTTTATTGAAATCTAGGATTACAATTACCTTTGAGCAGGGACTGCTCATTTACAAAGGTTCCACATCAAAGGAATGGGGGTATACATACAAATGGCAAACATAATAATACAAAGTTACACAATAAAAGGAAACAAGAGACTGAGGGTTAGAAAATCACAGTAATTCAAAATGTGCCAAATGTTATGTGTTATAACATACCAGCCAGGGGCAAACTTAGGAGTAAGTGCTGTGGGTGAGAGGGAGGGGGTGAGTGCAGGCAGGAAGGCCATATTCACAGGGGATAGAGGGTGGGAAAGAGCTCTAAGAGGAAGGGAGGGGAAGGGAGGGATGAAAGTCAAGAAATGCCTGGGGGGGTTGAGGAAAGGAAGAGGGGCAAGAGGTGGGAAGGAGAGGCAGATAGAAGGTGGACAAGGTGTGGAGAGGTAGCTATCAAGGCTGAAGTGGAGGACAGTGTACGCTGAGCCCCTGATTAGGTGAGGCAGTCACAATGACTAGTTGAGATGAGATGAAGTCAGAGCTGTCTCTTAAAAGGGCCAAGGGCAGAAGCAGTAAGAGTTTCTTTTTTGAGACTATTGTACCACTGAAGTGTTCTGTGGGCAAAGGGCCTCTGACCCATTGTGGTCTGGCATCTGGGGACAAGGGAGGTTGATTGTTGTGAGTTTCTAGTTTGCTGTATGCTGTGGTGGTGTTTGAGTATCTTTTCAATGCCTGGGGGCATGCCCCCGAGGAGGATTTTTTGGGATAGGAGGCAGGTTTGATACTGAATCCAGCTCATGAGAGGAAGCCATCCTGCCCGAGTGTACAGGTCACAAGTGTGTGTAAGTCAGTCAACCCCAGTTAGCAGCATGCATGTTTTATTGAGTGCCGCTGTAATTCTCTGGAGGACAGAGGCAGAGGCAGAGCGGTAGATTGCTAGCCTGTAATCAATGACAGAGGTGACAGAGCTGTTGATAGCCAAATGGAGAGTGTCAGAAGTCATGCAGTGTTTGTGCCTGTAAAGCAGGCCTATAGGGATGTTGGTGGTTTTGGCGACAGAGTCAATGTGCCGGGACAAAGCATGGAGCACTCACAAAACCTCATGCCTCCCAAGCGACCTTGTCATCTATCGGTCTCTACGCAACAAATGCACCAGAGCTACCCACCTAGCCAAAGCAGAATACTTCAGCTCCTCCCTTTGTTCCAGCTTAAACTGTCCATCCAAATTCTGGAAGGTTATTCACTCTGTCTTCTTCCCCCAACTGCCCACCCTCCCCTCTCCTCCTCATGAACAACTCCTCCTCACTGATCCACAGGATGTTGCCACAGCATTCAACACATATTTCTCCTCATGTGCCTTGGGCCTCCTCTCTTCCCTGCCCACCTCGGTGCCACTCAGTCCTCCTCCCATATGTTCTAATTCCAGTGGGCCCCCCACCTTCACCTTTAAAGAAATCCTGCCAGTTGACGTCCTCAAAGCCCTTCATGCCCTTAACACAGCAAAAGGAAAATCCCCCAATGGCCTCGACTGCAATCTCCTCCACCTCTCCGCCCTAGCCATTGCAACCTCCCCTTGCCACCCTCTTAAACCTCTCCTTTCCCTCTGCCACTGTCCCCCAGGTCTGGAAACAGGCCATTGTCATCCCCCTCCCTAAAAGGGGTGTCACCACCTCCCCTTCCAATTATTGCCCTATCTCCCTCCTCCCTGCACTCGCAAAGCTGCCAGAACACTTAGTGCTCAACCAACTCACCTCCTTCCTCTCTGACGCCAACTTCTTCACACCGTTCCAGTCCGGTTTTAGGAAGGGCCATTCCACAGACTCTTCCCTGGTTAGGTTCATGGATTCCATCCTCTCAGGCATGGACAAAGGATTGATCACCTCAGCCATTTTCCTAGACCTTGCCAAAGCTTTTGATATGGTCTCCCACCCTCTGCTACTTCAATGTCTCTCAGAAGGTGACCTAGCTGGCTCAGCTACCAATTGGTTCAAAGCCTACCTAGCTAACAAAACTCAATCAGTTAGGATAGCCAACGTCACCTCTTCACCCCTCCCTATAGCCACTGGAGTTCCCCAGGGATCAGTACTTGGCTCTATCCTGTTCTCCATCTTTCTAAATAACCTCCCTCTAGTGTGTTCATCCACGTCTATTCAAATGTACACAGACAATACTGTCCTTTTTGCTTCTGGCTCCTCCCCAGAAGAGGTAACAGCCAACCTCCAGGCTGACTTCGACAAGGTACAGTTATGGTGTAGCTCTCACCAGCTCTCTCTCAATGCGAACAAAAGTACCACCATGACCTTTGGCACTTGGCAACATCTAACTAGGCTTCCTTCCCTCCCTACCTTCCACACCCTTGATGGGACTGTACTGGAGGACGTCACTTCCTTCCGCTACCTCTGGGATTGGCTCACCTGTCACCTGTCCTTCTCCGATCACATTAATGCCATCATAAAAAAACTGTGCCCCAAGCTCGGAGTCCTTTACAGGAACCACAATTGCCTCCCTTTCATGGCCAGGCATGAGTTAGTGCATAAGATGATCCTCCCCTCTTTTGACTACTGCAAAATAGTATACAGTGCTGATCCCAAATCTACCTTATCCAGACTGGACACACTTTTCCATGCCTTCTGTCACTTCACCCTCAATGCCACCCCCCCACACCCAACACTGCAACCTCTACCATGCCCTCACATTCCCTTCCCTCGAAAACCATTGTCTGCAGCACTACGCTAAATTTGTAACCACATTCTGGCATGATGCCCTGCCCTCATACCTCTCTACCTTACTTACCCCAGCCACCTCCCCTTCTCATGCCCACAGATCCCTCAATGACCAGAAACTACAAATCCATAGGCAGAAAACCACTATTGGGCAATCTGCCTTCTCCTACCACTTCCCCAAACTCTGGAATGAACTCCCTCCCCAAATCTGTCACTCCTCCTCCTCTACCCACTCCATGTCTTCAGCACTAGCAAACTACTCTCAGTAAATTGCTCCTGCATTTAAACCCCTTAGGTGTCCCCTTATACCCCACCTCCTGACTGCCTGACCAGTGGCACCTAGCTTACGCTATGGAAGCTGGCTTATCTATACCAACTTCAGCACTTTTTGGTACATGGGCTTGCCCTGTCCTAAATCCTACTTGATACTACCTGATCCTCACATATTCTCCACTCCCAGTGTCACACCTCAACTATCCAATTCTATCCCACTAGTTATAAATTATCCAGCACATTTCACTGGTTAAGTCTGTAATATAATCTATGCCCGCCAAGTGTTGTTGTTGAACTGTACTGATTGTCTTGTCCCTATTCCATCACACAATTGTATCCTGGAACTGCATAACTGAACTTTCTTTGTAAAACTGTTCAACTGAATCTGACTACTGTATTGCTGTAATTGTGCTCAGCTATGTTTCACTGTTTTTCTTCGCATATGTAACTCTTGATAACCTACGAGTTATCTCCCACTGTACCCTCACCCCCCAGGCCATACCAGGAGATGAGCATCTTTTTGCTCAGTGTGCCATCTTGGTGAAACAATTTCAATAAATAAATAAGATGGTAGGAGAGTGAGCTGTCCAGTGTGACACCTAGGTATTTAAAATCAGGAACATGTTCAAATGAGGTCCCAGCTTGGTTTAGGATGGTGATGTCACGGGATTGGAACTTATTCCTGGCATTGTAGGTCATAACCTTTGTTTTACTGTAGTTCATGATCAGTTTGTGTGATTTGAACCATTCTTCAGTGCATATGAATTCAAGCTGTAATTGTTTCTTGAGGAGCTCTGTTGTTTGGTGGTTGGTTAACATGACTGCGTTGTCGGCGTAGAGCAGTACTTTTTGGTGGCAGACACTGGGAAGGTCATTGAGGAAGAGGCTGAAGAGTAGTGGCTCCAGGATGGACCCCTGTGGGACTCCTGAAAGGACTCACTTTTCTTCTGAGGTGATACCAGCAATCCTAACCTGCTCGACCCTCTCCCCAAGGTAGCTTGAAAACCAGAGCAGTGCTTCATCAGAGAGCCCAATGTTAGATAATTGCTTGATTAGTAGTGGGTGGTTCAAAGTATCAGTGATGGTGGTGACCAATTTCACATAGGTTTGAACCCTTCATACAGTGCATTGCACCAATGAAAAATAATTACCTGTATGATCTCTGCATCAGTTTCCATAGGCTTATATCAGGAAAGTTAATACTAAACGTACCAGATGTAAGAAAGGAACTGATTTGTGTGTCCTGCTCCTAATGGATGAGATGCAAAATAAACACATTCCATAGAGGATAAGCACCCTTGAGATTGCTATATTTATATTTATGTAAAAGCCTTCTCCTGTATTACTGTATCACTTTTGCCATACCAACAGCACAAGAGAGCTAAAAAGTAAAAGTGATGATAACATCAGATATGGTATTTTATTTAATTATTTATTTATTTATTTATTTCAAGAGTTTGGAAAACGTCTTTGAGCAAATGTTCTTTTGCTAAGGTTCCACATCTGTACAACAACATACAATCAAGTTACAGGAATAGACAGAAAATACAACAAATACTATACAATTTGTACAAAGACAAATCACGACTCCTATAAATATTTCAACAATGCCTGTTGATTACAATAGCAAATTAAGTAAAAGTGAAAATACATTCTGTGAGTAGAAGAAAAAAAAAACATCCAGTTACTGACATCCATCAGGAGATAAGCGTTAAGGTAGCACAGTGCAGTAAAGGGGTAGCAGCCTAGAGGTCAGTTATTGGTGCGTTCGTCCAGCCATGAGCCCCTGCATCCTAAAGCTATGAGTTTCAAACCCAGCTATGTAACCTGGGACTGGGACATGAGCAGATGCACAGATGTGAGCAGTTTCTACTGTTAAGTTCAGTTATGTTAGTTCATTTTTCAGTTCCAGTTTTTATTGCTCAACTTTTCATTGTGTTTTACAATTTTAGATAAAAAATATTTCAGCAATACATTTCACATACAATACTATATTTATAAATACAATTCCACATCAATAGCAATTAATTGTGCAATCTTCCATACTGTGACTGGAGGGGGGTAGACTCAGTGATAATGTAAGGGAGTATTTTTTCACAGAAAGGGTAGTGCATTCATGGAACAGCCTCCAGGTGGAGGTAGTGAGGGCATTCAAGAATGCGTGGGATAGACATAAGGGAACCCTAGCAATAGGAAAGAGAGGGTAAGCTGGAGATCAAATATGTTCTGCAGTATTGCAGTAGGTAGGGAAAATGGTCAGACCAGGTGGACCAAGTGGTCATTATCTGCCATCAGTTTTCTCTGTTTCTTTGGTACACATATACTGTACAAATCATGCCTATACAAACGTGTATAAAATCATTAATGTAGCTTTTCAGTTTCCATGATGTACTTCCAAAGTAGCTGTTTTGAAACCCATACAGTCATTCTCCCACATTGGCTGTTATTTTTGGTTGTTCTGGCTGCTATTTTTAGATGTCTTGCCACTATTTGTAAGTGAAATTTAGTTTTATGGCACTATAGCATATTTGCACTTTTGATCTTGTATTGTGCTTTTTTGGTACTTAATAAACTGGAACAGGTACCGAAAGCTGGTGCTGGCTTTGTTTTGGCCTGTTATTCATAACAGTGAGCCATGGCGCAGCATACTTTGGAGTGTTGGGTTGCATTTTCCTTGAATTTCTATGATTTCAATATCCGTATTTCCTTGTGTAAAAGGATGGATGGTTATAGGTCTTAGCAAGTTCCAGTCTAATACTGGAACGTACAGTAGTAGCGACGAATCTATCAAGCAATTTTGTGAGATTCCTTATTTATCCTTCACAAAATTTAGGGAAAAAATTCTCTAAAATTATTTTTGTTATACCTACAGAAAGAGGCCTGTTCCTATTACAGTACTTAAGCGCTATCGGGTAGATTTTCAACTACACTTTCAGATGAGACAACCCTCTCTGGGTAGCAGTGAACACACTAACAAACAGAACAAAATCCCTAGCTAAAGATTTCAGAATTCTCAATACGGATTTTTAAAAATCCTTAAAAATCCCTTTACTAATTTGGTGCTGCTACTGTAAACTGGACAAAGAGTTCAATTCTGGTTAACTACACAGCCTGTCAGCATATTTATCCAGTAAACATCAATGTCTGCACTAACGGACATCAGTTATTATGCTAGGCTAGCAGGGCATTCTTTTCACAGTAGTGCTGGGGAAATGTATTTCTCTTCTGTGGACAGGGGTGTGAAGATTCAAAACATTTCACTCTGGTACAGTTCAGAGGGGGTTCATGCTATTGATTGGAGCAGAAGGTCATATAAGTGGATAGGATGGTTAGATGGATAAGAAACTGACTGAAGGAGAGAGCAGAGGATGGTGGTAGACAGGATAAAACTGGAAGAGAAGGATGCCATGAGTGGGGTGCTGCAGTGATGTCCTGGGTCCTATACTTTTTAATGTGTACATCAGCAACATTGGAGAGTGCATCTGGGGCAAACTGTCTCTCTTCCCAGATGACACCAAGCTCTGCGGTAGAGAAGATAGTAAAGAAGGGATCAGGGAGATGCAGAAGGAGCTACAGAGGCTGAAGAAGTGGTCTAAGGCTTGGTAATTAAAAGAGAATGCAAAAAATGCAAAGTCATGCACCTGGGGGTGAGCACTACGGCAGAGCAAAGGGACATGGGAGTCATGATTAGTGACTCCCACAAACAGTCAAGCCAGTGCAACGAAGCCTATAGACAGAGTATAGGATTCCAGGGTGTATCAGAAGGGACAGGGGGACCTAGTTATGAAAGGGCATAAAGTATGCACCAAAGTTGCATACCCCACCCTTGCAGCTCTGCACCCACAGACAGGTGTGCACCATGCGGTATTCACAAACGCTGGCCACCTGTCCATGGGCTTGCCACCCAAGGCATGCAGTTATGTATTGCTGGATTTGGGTGGTGCAGGGGCAGTGTGTTGGACTCAGGCAGGCATCCAAAAAGATCCCTTCTCTGGGACTCTGATTGGATCACGTATGCATCCATGCAGAGACACATGGGAAGGCATGGAACACCACGGACAACAAAAGGCACTGGCAGTACCCGGTAGTGGTGCCAGTACACACATGTCCGTGGTGAATGTCAGTGCAGTTATCAGTAGTATACCCTCTTGTGGGTGTATGGAGTCCCCCATCTTTGACCCCTTTGGACCATAATAGCTAACCTTCATTGGTGACCTAGAAGACCTCTCCCTCCATATCCCCAATCCCCTTGTCATAATAGATCAAACCCTCCCTGGTGGCTAGTGAAACCCCCCATCCCAAATCTGCTTGTCAGATAAGATCAACCCTTCCCTTGTGATCTAGCACCCCACCACGCCAACAGGCATGCACTGTCACCCCACTCCCCCATCATATCCCCAAGTGCCCTGTGGTCTCCCCATCCCTGATCCCCTGTAGTGTGATATCTGTCACTCCCTGATGGGTTAGCAGACCCCCTTCCTATCCCCTTATAGTCTAACATAGTCCAGCTTCACTGGTGATCCAGCAGACCCCCACACCCTGACAGGTATTGCCCCACCTAATAAGTGTGATTCAGAATCAGTTATGAATCATTACGTTTTCTAAAAAAAAAAAAAAAAATTGTTTTATATTCTTTTAAAAATATAAATAATTTTGATTAAGAAAAAATTGTGGCAAATGTTTGGATGTCATAATATTCAGTTTTCTTGTATGATTCTCCATTTTAATCATTGTTGTGCATAACATTCACATTTAATAGTGAGCACCTTAAATGGCAATCCTTTCTTCTATTTAATTCGACAGGCTATAAGTCTTATGAGCTGGGTCATAATAAACTAATAATAATAACGTTTGACTTTTTACAGCTTCAGTTATTTGGGGCGAAGTGCACAAGTAATATCATTATGGATAATCAGTTTGTGTTGAGATGTTAAATGCATTGGATTATTTTGATTAGTTACTATTACCACATAATTGTGATGTCTGTTAGTTTTCCTATTTAAGACATGTATGTTTAAATTAGACTCCATCCCCCAGATGAAGAGGGCCTTAATCCCTCAAAGTGCCAGGGTAACTGTTTGTTTGGAAGCAACTCATTAAAAAAGTGATTTTTTGGAGTCTTTGTTGTAGTGCTGCTTTATTGCTGTGTTAGTTATGTATTGCCCCACCACCCAGAACCCCCTTCTTATCCCAGAGCTGGTAACCAGCACAGCCCTCTGCTTTCAACTGCGGCTGGCTGCCGACTGACTTGTCAATACTGAGTGTGTACTGTACAATCAGTTGTTACAGTAAGCATTCATTAGTGACAGCTCAATCGGTGGCTTGCCATGGTAGAGAGCAGAGGAATGTGCCCGTCACCATCCTGTGGATAGGAAGTGTAGGGCAGGGTGGTGGGGCAATACCTGTTGGGGTGCGGGGGTGGGGATCCACTGGACTACCAGGGAAGTGGGACTATGTCAGACTATGTGGTGATTGAGGATAGGGAGGGGGTCCCTTTATGACCAGGGAAGCAGTTCAATGTCAGACTATGAGGGAATAGGGGATGGGGGGTGCACTAGACCACCAGAAAAGGAGAGTCAGCACCATACAATGGGATCGAGGGTAGGGCAGGGGGACTGCTGGGGTGTCTGTGAGACTGCCCCTGTAGGGACCATCCTGGCTTCCATGACAGCTGTGGTGCTTAGTGTGCATAAGGTGGGTTGGCCACATAACCCAGTTTTGGCAGGGTTTTCTCTGCTGTATTTTCTGCACCCCAGTGCATGGCATTCCATGTGATTCCACACCCTTGTAAACTGTGTGGAGTGCAGGCATGTCCTGACACACCCCGGCCCTTCCATGGCACGTAGCTGCCTGCACAGCCTGGGGATCAGGTGCACATATGTCTTATGCACAGCTTTGTGAATGTTGCTGGGGATCCACAAGACCCCCACTGCTTGGCATTCACACATAGGGTTGCCTACATGCCCGAGATACACAGCACGTAAGCATGGTGAATATTGCCCATTGACCGCAAGAAAAAGGAGGTAATACTACCTCTAGATAGGACACTGGTTATGCTGTAGCTGGAATACTCTGCTCAGTTTTGGAACCCTCACCTAAGAAAGGGTGAGAACAGGCTGGAGATGGTGCAATGCAGGGTGGTCAAGCGAGCGGATTTGGGAATAGGGAGGGGACAGGAAACTACTGACCTGTAAGCCTGACTTCTGTGGTGGGCAAGGTTATGTAAACTACTTAAAGAAAGGATTGAGGAATACTTTAACACCAGTGAATTGCAGGATCCGAGGCAGCATGGGTTCACAGGGATAGATCTTGCTTAACAAACCTGATAGTTTTTTTTGAATGGGTTACCAGGGAGGTGGCTCAGCGAAGAGTGGTGATGTGGCCTACCTGGATTTCAGTAAGGTCTTCAACACCGTTCCACACAGAAGACTGGTAACAAGCAAGGCAGCATGTGAGTGGGTCCAAAGATAGTAAAATGGTTGCAAAGTTGGCTAAGTAACAGAACTCTGAGGGTGGTGGTAAATGTAGTTTACTCAGAGGAAGGTAAGGTAACCAGTGGGGTGCCACAGGGGTCACTACTGGGACTGGTCCTCTTCAATGTCTTTATCAGCAACATTGCAGAGGGGCTGGAGAGAAAGGTATGCCTGTTTGTGGATGACACAAAAATCTGCAACAGTGAGGACTCACCGGTGTGGGGGGGTGTGTGGAGAAAATGAATGGAGATCTAAAAAACTGGAAGACTAGTCAAGGGTTTGGGCAACTGGGCTTCATTGCCAAAAAATGTAAAATGATGCACATAGGGCTCAGAAACCCAAGGGCAACATATCATTTTGGGGGGAGGTGCTTAGCAACAACAAAACAGGAAAGGGATCTGGGGGTCATCGTATCTGATGACTTGAAAGTAGCAAAGCAGTGTGATAAGGCAGTAGGAGAGGCTAATAGGATGCTGGGGTGCATAAGAAGTGGTATCACAAGCAGAAAAAGGGAGGTAGTGTTATCCCTATATAGATCAATGGTGAGATCACACCTGGAATACTGTGTCCAGTTCTGGAGGACTCATTTCAGGAAGGACATTAAATTATTTGTTTTCTTTACCGGGAACGCTCCATTGAGCAAAGATCATTTGCAAGGAGGTCCTGGGTAGGACAGGGAGAACAAAAGTAATCCTTACAAATATAGTATAACAATCTCAAACATCAGATATACAAAAGGTGGCATACTGTACAAATCATGGAAAATAACAGGAAAGATACATAGTACCTACTGGGGACACATAATGCTAAAAGGTGGAGAAATGCATGGCAATAATTTAGGCATGGAATAACAAACACGATTAAGGCTATTCATAAAACAAAATACAATAAAGAGCAAACGAAACACATATTAAGAGCAATCTAGAGTAATCTGTAATAAGGAGAAAGACTGCACTGTTTTGTTCTACTGCTATGAAATAGTGTTAATGCTAGTAACAACAATAGTCTATGAAATGTCATGCAAGAAGGGTTTGAAAGTTCCGAGGGCTGACCAAAGAAGGTAGCTTATGTAGTTTCTGGAGGGCATTCCATGCTATTGGGGCAGCCTAGCTATAGGTCATCTTCCCATATTTTTAGAAATGCTTGGGGACATCAGGCATGATGATTAGTGGTGGGCAAAATGGGCTCAATCCGCTCCACAAAGTGATCCACGGAGCAAAGGCGGATTTGTGGAGTGCTTCGCAACATGAAACAGAGTACTTTGCATTATAATGAGTAATGCAAAGTCCATTGGAAACAATGACTTCACATTACTCCACCTCCCCAGACCACTACTCTGCCAAGTTTAAGGCGAAGTGCATTGCAGGCAGCGCACTTTGCCTCACTTCACCTTGTTTTTGAGCTCCAAAGGTGAATTTTGCAGTGATTCATGGGATTTCAGGTCACATGGGCTCTATATTGATCTGCACAGCCTCAGTTCAGGGTAGTATGTGTAGGAAGGAGTAGGAGACAGTGTGCTCTGATAGCTGTCTGTGATAGGAATCTTGTAAAAGCTGTTCAAAAAGCATTTTTACGTTTTCTTTTGGGATCCAACTTTAGTTCATCGATTGTAGGAAACCCTCCTGTGCTGATATCATTGAGCATTTTTGTTTTTGTGTGGATTTTGAATGTTAATTTACAACATTGAGTGTGTGTGGTGAAAGACAGTGAAAGTGTGCTTGGGAAGGGGGCATATCTGTGATGTAGGTAGATTTAAGTTGGAGAAATAGTGATTTCTTAGTTTTTTGATTATATTTTTGTTATATAGACAAAGAGCCTCTGTGTGCAAGCACTGAGGCAATGGTTACCCCAAAGGTCATTTTTGTTATATAACCGACTGTGTTAATGTACACGCAGTAATATTGTCAGTAACAGTAGAAATGTTCTTGCTGTTTGTTGTGTGGGTGTGGTGCAGCAGTTCATAAGTTCAGGTTGTTTAAATTACAAATTTGCAATATGTAACGAAGCATAGTACAAACTTTTGCATTTGCTGCGCATTCCTCATTCATCATTGTACACAAACTGTTCTGTGTGTGAGTGTGTGTGTAGTGTTGTGTGCATCAAATAATATATCTTTTATTGTGCCACAGACTAGTGTAATTGCAGGCGCAGCAGTGTGAACCTACTATCCACTGCAGCTGCCTGATTTTGTACTGCGATTGTGGTATCTGTTCTTAGTTTTGTTGCTTGTAATGCTGTAAAAATCTGCACTGTCGGCATTCAGTGCTCCCCCCAACCCACATTCAAAAAGTATTTTTTTACCAGATTGGACTGTTTATGTGACCTCATCAGCACCACTGGTTACTGAAGTTGTTTTAATTCCATGACAGTCTTAGAGTAATCTCTTATCTGTTGCTGAAACCACAGTTGTTTATTTGGCTTCACATCCAGCGTCCCCCCAATCAGAGAGTGAACATATCAAAATCTGAATTTGGTTATAATATTGTGGTTGATCCCCCAAATTGCCTGCAAAGAGACATACAAGCAAAGCTGTTTCTCACCATGGAAATGTTGGCAGTAAGATGGTCTGTAGGTGTGGTAGTAGTATGGAGATGCAGAACTGCATTGCTGGTGTGAGGAAAGGTATTTCTCCTGCAATGTTTTTTATAACCCAATCAGAAACTTCACTCATAGTTGGAGGAGATGATGTTTTCCCAGCCGGTGGTGTTAGTGTTACTGGTGTTAGTGGTGGTGGAGGTAGTATTAGTATTGTTGCATCAAGTTCTAATTCCGACCAGTGTACTGTATCCAAAAATACTGAGTGTGCAGCAGTGCAAGTGAGTGGCAGCGTAGATGATGTCATTCTTCCCAGTAACATCCTAGTAACTGAACCTGAGGATTCTGGTAATCATGTCAACGATAGCATACAATGTGATATTCCATCCACCATGGCACCTAACATCATGCATTTTCCATGCAGTGATTCACAGTGTGGTGAAAAAATATCAGGTGATGGTGGTATAGATGCTGATGATGAATGTGATGATGATGATGATGTTGCTGTTGTTGCAACATGCAGTCTACATGCTAGTATCCAAGCAGAAGATGTCGATGTGTGTGGCATTGATGAATATGATGATGGTGTAATTGACCCCAGTTGGGAACCGGAGAAAAAGAAATTCAAAGTGGCTGTGTCTGAGTCTATATGCAGGAATCTCACCCGTAAAAACTTGTGATCTACGGGTTTTAGTTGATGATGATGACCCAGTAATCAATATGATAGGTAGTTGTGGGGTCAGTTGCAGTCCAGGTGTGCAGTGACTGAAACATCACGTGCCCCCTCCCACTTCAGTGCTTAAAATAATGGATTTAAATAAGCCACATTATGGACATGTTAAAAGCAGAGCATCACAATCCCTTGTTTGGGATTTTTTTTGTTCAAGATGCAAATGATGATTCAGTTGTAATCTACCAGGTCTGCCATGTGTGTGTGAGTCGAGGTAAAAAGGGGAGTCATCTGGGCACAGAAGGACAGCATACGTATCTTAAGAATAGGCACCTGGCACTGTGGACCCAGCACAAGCTGGCAGCTAATACCACAGTGGGGCATTCACCCTCATCATAGCCAACATGTTATCCCCTTCCATGACTGTTAAGCCCAGTAGGAAATTAAACGTGTGCAGTAGTGAGGTAATAAGAACAGAGGATTACTACAGGCATGATGTGGTGGAGGACCATAATGACTTTGAAATGTTGCCCAGTGCTGGTAAGAGTAGCAGTTGTTGTGGTGGTGGTGGTGAAAGCAGTATGTCTAGTGCAAGTGGTACATCAACCCCGGTTGGCAAATCTGGCAAAATGACAGCATTTCTGGGTTTGTCATCATCACTTGTTCAACTGTCTTCATCAAATGTCCACACTCTGCCCCCTGTCAATGCCATTCATCACAGAGCACAACCATTTGTGATCAACACACCCCATGTAAAATGTTTAAGTCAGCCTATGTTACAGAGTGTTTTTGCGCGTTAACTGAAGTACCCCCAGAATCATACAGTGTCACGTGAACTCAGTGCTGCTGTAGCGGAAATGCTGGCAATTGATCTTTTTCCCTTCTCCTTTGTGGAGAATTCTGGGTTCTGGTGGTTTGCTGCACGTGCCTGTCCAAAATGGAAAGTCCCATTCAGGACATACTTTTCTACCCATGCTGTCCCCGAGTTGTTCCGCACTGTGTCCAACTCAGTAAGACATGCCCTTCAACATTCCTCCTCTCCATTCATCCATTTAAGTATGGATATGTTTACAAGTGGCAAAACAGCTAGGAGTTAATATTTGTGTATAACTGCACACTGGGCACAGGTGCCAGGGGTTGTTTGTGATGTTGGTAGTGTGAATAATCAGTGCAGTAAGGTGGATGTTGCGGTAACAATCCTCCAGGAATTTGACAGCATGCAACTATTGCTATGCACATTGTGACCTGTTTACACACTGGTGAGAACATGTTGAATGTGGTACTGACTGAAATTGACAGATGGCTAAACCCTCTGTCCCTGTGAGCTGGGTTCATAGCAAGAGACAATGGGTCAAATGTGGTGAAATCCCAGAGGGAAGTGGAGTGTACACTTCCATCTTCAGTCTTATTTCAGTGTTATTTCAGTCCAGACTGACAGAGCACTGCTTTTCGTCAGTGCACTGTTAATACACTGCACTGACTTTCTGCTACACTGTTGTACCACTGCTCAATCTTTCTTATGTTTTGATGCACACTATAAGAGCACTGCAAATAATTATTAGATTTTCATGCACACTTCTTTAGCACTGTATTTCCTTTACTAATTTTTGCTGCAAACTGCAGTAGCACTGCTCAATCTTTCTTATTTTTTGATGCAGACTGTAAGAGCACTGCAAATAATTATTAGATTTTCATGCACACTTCTTTAGCACTGTATTTCCTTCACACATTGTTGCTGCACACTGCAGTAGTACTGGCAACACTTTTTAATTTCTATCACACTTCTTTAGCACTGCAGTGTCTCAGCAATCTGGTTACCCTTACTGAATTTGTCACAATGGCGTTATAGTGGTATGGCAATGGCAATACTGTGGTCAGCTGAAAAATCCACAATAGAACTACCCAGTGGTACTCTGGCATCACAGTGGTAGGTGATATATAGATTTTCCTCTGTGCATTGGTAGTGCACTGGCAGAATGGTATCCCTATGGCATTTTTTACCATTTTCTCTGTCTCTCATACATACATTGGTAATACAATGGTATCATAAAATTTTGAGAATTTTGTCAGCTCCACAAATACTGGTACACTGGTAGCACAATGGTACTGCATTATTTTGACATTTCAGTATTTGGTACCTACAGCAACCCTAGACTCATGTGGTAGCACAGTGGTACCAGTATTAATCTCATCATACTCTGTGACTCTAGCATTGATAAGATAAATTACATTATCAACCTCATGGAGAACAGCTCTCAATTCCATATTTGTGTTTGTTCACTTGTCTTCATTTACTGGTAATGGACTGTTATTGTTCACATAGACCAGAACGTTCAAAGAGCATTTGCGATACGCTAAATGGGTAAGTGACACTCAAACAACACTTTGCACCCAAAAACAGGTTAGGATCACAAAATGATATCTTGAATAACATAATTAGTGAGTCTCTGACCAGTTGGTAAATGGCTCTAAAGATGTTGCCTCCTAAAGCAGGTAGTATCACCTCTGCCTCCTACCACTGCCCTTTGAGCTCCCACCATCAGTAATATCACACTTCCCTTGGTGTTCAGTGGTGCTGCTGTCCATTCCATACATTGGAAACTGCCAACTAACTACCTGCCCACCCAGTCCCGCAGCTCATTCATGGCCCCCGCCATGTGTTTACACTCTCCCCACAGTGGCAATTGGCACAGACACTCTGCTAACCTCTGTGACCAACTGAGGACAGAATGCCAGTTTTGCTGTCATGTGCTTGTGTATAGACAGATGTACAGTTAGCACATGATTGTGAACTATCATCCATTTTGTGCCTGATCAAGGAGCTGAGAGGATGGCCTGTGCCAAATGTTGAAAGGTGTCAAATATAAAGGCTGGGGACCAGGGGTAGTATTGCTGTAAGAACTAACTGGGTCATGGTGGGGACTTTGGATATACAGAGGGCAAGGACTTTCACTCAACACACCACTGCTCACTCTATCAGACCCTGGGCTGGCTTCCCCGTCAGCCCAACAGACCTATCTCCTGGCAGCACAGTCAATAAGGCCATCCAAAACCGAGCTACCTCTCTGCAATCCCACCTTCTTTGGCCAAAAGTGTTTGTTCTAGAGCTCTGCCTCACTGCTGGCCCCATGCTTGAGTGCCCCCTAGTCTCCACTGTATAGGTAAATGTGCATTCTCATCTGCAGCCCCTTTCCTTTGGAACAAACTGCCCACTCCACTTAGCACCACTGACTCTCCAGGACTCTTCCACTCTCTCTCCTTGGATCTCACCTTCTGTCCTCCATTACTTGCTCCTGCCCTCCCAACTTATTATCATGCCTCTACTTCCCTTCCCTCCTTGTCCTTCTTGGTCCATACCTATGCTGCCATGATGCACTTTTTCCTTTACTCATCTCAGATCATGCCTAATTTGTATTACAACTTGGCTACTACTGTGCCTGCTATTGTCATAAGTGTTATTTATCCATTGTGCTGCAAGTTTATATATATCTTCATATAAATATCCTGTATATTTTTATTACTGTCTATTGTATGCCTTGTCCCAGCCTTCTTTGTACTTGCTTTTATTCCTGTGCCATCCTCAATGGCCCAGGTCATGCCTGAAAATGGTTCTCGGACCAGTGCACCTACTCGGTAAACAAATGAATGAATAAATAAATAAATGGAACCACTGAACATCAGGGATAGTAACAATCTACTGTATACCTGTGGGGTGATTGTAGGATGGGGTAGGACTGGAGAACAGGTAAATTAAGAACCTGGACCTTTGGGATTATTAGGGGAAGGGACACAATGGAGACTGTTTCCCAGGAGGGCTCTTTGGTGGTGTAACTCCCAGGATACATTTTGCCTGGTGCTGTAATGTGGCCTGTGCTGTAATTGGCATCAGCAACATGGCTGTCACACCAGCATGGGTGAACCCTTTCTCCACACCCTCCTGAGTGTCAACCCTATAACAGGTTTTGGTGGCATCTGCAAAAAGACATACCTTCCCATTCAGTTCTTCTGCAATTTCACTTATGAAGACACTGAAGAGGCTCACTGCTGGTACTGAGCCCCACCCTGCACCATGCCTTTAACCCACTGTTGAAAGCCATGTGGAGAGTCCTATCCTCTCCCAAGATGTATATAGGCGACCTTTTGGCAAAAGCCACCATGCATGCTTGAAGACCCTTCCCTTATCCCTGAAATTTCCCTGCATGACCCCTACCCTGTCCCTTGCTAGGTCATTTGTCTCCAGGTGGACAATGACATCTAGCTCCCTCTCTTCTCATGCTGCCTAATGACCCACTGTATCTGCTCTCATCCCTCCAAGCCAAAGTACCTCTCAGGTATTTCACCTCCCTCTCCTTTACCCCACCCTGCTCGCAAGTCTGTCCCCCAATTAAGTCCCCCACCAGCAGTTGCTTCCTACTCAGCTGGGGGCCTCTTCCTCCCTCCTTGTAACTGTGAAATGGTCCACGGACTGTGCTTTCCTTGGGGAAGGTTTCTCCAGGGGTCAAAAGGGTGGTTCAGCTGCAGGGAGAGTAGTTGGCTGGACAGGGCCCATTTCAGATGCAGGGAGAGTAGTTAGTAAACAAAGCAGGTGAACGGAAACTCTGACAAACAAACTGGCACAGGGGCAGAAAATGCAAGCCCCATAGGAAAGAGCACAGTTAGGGCTACAATAGATAATTTAGCGGAGAAGTCTCAGGTCAGGGAACTACAGCTGAAGAGAACATAGAGAACAGGTAGGCATCAGAAAATGATGCATGGGGCAGCGGACAGACATGGACTCATCAAGGCATACATGGGAACTACGGATGCCAATGCTGGGGGGTGTAAAGGCCAGCTTAGGTAGGTGGACACTGACCTGTAGGCAGAGTGCACAACACACAAGGACCCCTGAATCCCTGCATGCTGGACAGCAAGGAAGTGTACCATGGAGCATAGCCCCACTGCAGCACAGTATCTGATAGGGGCACAGGACGCTGTGGACACAGAACTTGAATGTGACCATGGTGCACAGCACAGCCTTGAAGCACTGGGACTGTGGGCAGACAGTGGCACTACAGTACTGATACAAACCACCCACAGACAAGTAGCAACTGCCACAGGTGTGGCCCATAGAGTGTGATGTGCAAACGAAGTGCAATCACACCCGAATACCTGAGCTGGAACCAAAGCCGGTAGGTGTTGTGCAGTCGTCTGGCACAATGGAGGACAGCATGGAAGCCATGGAGGGGCCAGGGTGCTCAACCACAATCCCAACAACAGGGACAATCTGTGAGGTGGTACCATCCAGGAAGGGAAAGTCCAAGCTGAATGTGAATGACTACCTCCTGGTCCATGAATGGACATGCAGTGAGACAGTGTACTGTTTTTTTAACATATCATATTTTTCACCTGCTGCGGCACACACTCCAGCTTGGGGCATCCAGCAACCAGCTCCACCCACCTGGAGAGTTGGGTAGCTCAAACTGCACCCAGGAGGATCAGGGACGACTATCATGCCATCTTGCTGGAGAGCTCCCCCTCTGCCTCTACCAGCCAGGACAGCCCCAGACCCTCCTCAACAGGACTCCACCAAAGTCCTCTGGGTGGCTCAGAGCACAGCCATCAAGCTGAAAGGTCATGCCCAGCCATTTTCCTTCGATTGGCCCCAGTAGCATGGACATGCAATGATGTTCAGGAGCAATGTACCAACATGTGCCATGCTCCCCATCTAGTGTCACTGACACTAATAGTGCCCCTGGGCATCCCCAAGGGCTGCTACAACACAGTGAAATTCCCCCACCCACCCCAGGACTGGGAAAGCAGTCTATGGATGTTCAATCCCAGTCCACCCCTGCCAACCCCCGACGGCCCAGGCTCAATCCTGATCCCGGGTCACTGGTGTGACACAAGGTATGGCATCCAGTGCCTCAACCCTCAGCACCACCAGGATGGCTTGAGAGAGTGTAATGGTGCTGCCAGCACCATAAGTCCAAGTCCTGCCTCGGTCACACTGCTCCAGGATGGCCAGCACCACCTAAAGAAAAAGAATGAGCACAGTCATGCTCTGGAGGTGACAGATGCTCTACCAGCACAGGTGTTGGCAGGCATCAAGTAGAAGGCACACAGCACCGTGGCTAGCCCCGCATAGCTACTGCAGAGTGAAGCAACTGTAATGACCACTGAGCTGTGGCAACAGTTGCCAAGCAAGAGGGTCCTGCTGCAGATTGTGAACAGGACCCACCGCAAGGACCTCTAACCAGAACCAGTGATACTGGCTGACCTCACTATCTCCAAGCAGCTACAGACGGTGACTGAATGGCCATGGTACAGCAGGATCACCGGCAGCACCACCCACTAGGTCCTTCTACTCATCACAGAAGACAACATCAGGGACCTGGCACAGGCACCCTTCTGGGAGATGGATGGTATGTTCAAGACTGTGCCACACCTGTTCACTCACTGTACACCATCCATGTACCCATGGGGATGGGTCCTAACAGCCTCATCATGTAGTTGGTGTATACACTGATGATGACAAAGGGTCTGCAATGTTACTGCACCTTGTTCCAGGAGCTGAATAAATATGCCAGTATACAGTCCTGCACCCTCAAACCACCTACGATCATCACTGACTTTGAGCAGGCTGTGATCAATGCCTGTAAGATGGAATTTCCACAAACCATAAACAAGGGACACCTGTTCCACTTTGGGCAGATTGTGTGATGGAAGGTCCAGAGCTTTGGCCTTGCACCACAATACAGAAGTGACCCAGACTTCAACCTGAAGATCCATGAACTCGTAGCCCTCGCCCGTCTCCTGGCACAGGACATTCCAGCAGCATTCAGCCTCCTGAAGTCAACCATTCCACCCAATGCCACCACACTCTTCTATTGTTTCGAGCAGACACATGTGTTGGGCAGGATATGGCTGTACAGTAGGGTGACCAAGGTGCCCACAAGATATGACCCAATGTTCCCACTCAGCTGTGGTTGGTTGCAGATCTCAGCTGAGCAAGTATGCCTTGGACCCAAAGCAATGTTGAGACCTGGCACTGCCATCTCCATGCCCTGCTCGGAAGGTGCATGTGGTCATAATGATGCTAGCAGAGACTCCACAGGGAACAGCAATGGACCTATATGTCACCAGGGAAGGCATTTGTTGTGGACTGCCATGGACACCACCAAAGAGCTATGAGGGTGGATAAGGTTGGTACTAGCATCCAAGGACAAGGGCAAGTTGCTGAAGTTCCTTTGTGGCATGGCACCCAACACCACCCTGTAGGGTTCCATGGTGACTTGGCACCTGACAGTTGTACACTCACAGTACACATCATGCACAGCCACCAGGTTGCCACTGTGGCCCCCTACTGTTGAATAAAGTTTCACCTCCACATTTAACATGCACCCCAACCTGATGGTGATGTCTCATCACAACATTGCTGGGTATCGCCAAGCAGCCCACTGCACACTGCCACATCTGCACTGTGTGTCACATGTCGCACAGGTCTGAAGCTGTGTGAGTGCCCACCAATCCTTCCAGCTGTGCAACTGTGTGGCAACAGCATTCCCATAACGGGCCCTTGTGGAATCCCCCACAACACACCTGGCAGCCTTCATGCCACAGTGGGCTCCTGTGGCACAGGCCCCCCAAACACCTCAGACTTTTTCTGTGTGGTTACTGCAGGCCCATAGTGGGCTAGCATGACCACGACCACATCGCACATTCTTGCAGTTGGTGTGATGGCATGCTGCTCTGTCTCTAGCATCCACATGTGGTGTTGCTGTGGACCATTTCCTGGTGCAGCTATCCATGCTTTTGCTGTGCCACTCTGCTATGTGCCTGCAGTGTCATGCATGCACCGACCAACAGGCATGGTATTTCAATTCCTTCATGCATGCCCAGCTGGCTGGCTGTCAGCTGACATAATCATGCATGCAGGGATGCAAGGACAATCCATCATGCTGCCTGGGATGGCTGGTAAACACACCGGGGCATGCATGGCTATTTGTTTCATCCCTGTCTCACAGATGGTGAGACAGTCATCCTTACCAGAGGGTCTGTGTTCAGGTCAGTGTGTCCTCAGAGGGTGCACCACATAGGGGGTGGGTGTTTTCACATTGTCCGTGCTGTTCTAGTTTCTCAGGTCCTGGGATGGGTGGCATAGGTCAGGATCGGGTGTGTCATGTGTTTGTGGAAAATCCACTCAACAGCCGCACAGTATCCCAACCTCCTCTGGCCTGTCAGTGTATCAGGCACTGTCCTAGGTCAGGCCACTGTGTGTTGGGCTGCTGGAGCTGTTGGGTTGTTGTGTGTGGGATGCAGCATGTCAGACTAATAAGCATTGGGATTATAAAAGGGTACCTAGCAGGGCAGGGTTTTCTATGTGCAAACAGAGTGGTCAGTGGTGGGATGAGCAACTGGTATCTGGGCAAGATGGGTAGTGGGGGTGGGTCCAACTGCAGAAAGAGTTGTTATCTAGAGGGTGCTGGTCCAGCTCTAAGGAGGGTGCTTTGTTTGGTGAGACTGGGAGGTTGGTCCAGCTGCAGGGAGGTGGTCTACTGAAGTGGGGAGGCAGGTCTGGAGGGTTCCATCTGCAGGGGGATCATGTCTGAGGTTAGGAAGGATGGCCTGGAGCAGCCAGCTACAGGGTGGGTGATAGTTGATAGGGAGAGGCTGGTTTGGGGCTTGTAGGATGGACTAGCTGCAGGCAAGGTACACAACTTGGGAGAGGTCTATTGGGATGTTGGTCTGGTTATCCAGCTGGGTGGTCTCATCTGGGCAGGAAATTATTCAAGATGTAGTGGTCATAGGAGGTGCAGGCCCAAAGGGCTGTACTTAGGGAACTCAAGTCAAATACTAAATTTATTATTAAAGCATTCATTAATTGCCTTCAAAGACTAATTTTAGTAATTTTAATAATCTTTAATCATCATTCAAAATACAACCGCTAAGAATACTAAATTCTAAGGTATTTCAGCAGACTAGTTGTTCAAGAGTAAGTTATTGCTAAATAAAGATTAGAAATAGATCTGCAAAAGCTCTTAAAGTACAATTTTTTAATACAACTGAATCATAAATGAAGATTACGGTCAGCAGAGTAGTTTTAGGATTTAAATTAGCCAATCAAGGCTGGGTACATTACGTGCATTTCAGTTCTGCTAAGCAAGGAGACAGATAAAACAACCAACACCAATGAATTTTACAGAAGGTAAGCAATAATAAATGTGGATTTTTACCTGGAAATAATAAGGTGCAAAAAGTTGGCAGTGTCCTTTATTAAAAGTGTATTCTAAAACTACTCTTCCCATTAAGTCTACTTAGTCAGAGGTCTACATTTCCCAGCTCTCTTCCTGTCTGTGTTCAGCCTGATGAAACTGCACGAGTGCTCTGTGGTCTCCATTTTGAACAACTGAGGTTTCCTAGCTAAGATTTACATGTTAAGGTAAGACCTTATGTTTAAAAGTACATCTTTTAACTCCCTGAAATGTTAAATACAGTAAAAGGAATTATCACTCAGTTTTTTTTCAAAATAAAATGATATGCAAATTTCACTTTCAATGTTTTGTCTTGAAAAATTTTCTCTTCCTGAGCTCTTGGCTAAACTTTGAAATACACATTTTATTTTCAATCATCGCCCCCCCCCCAAAGTGTTTAGGATGCATTGTGCCTCTAGATTACTTGTTATTTGTGGAATTTTTGCTGATTTAGTTACTTTAAAGTAGTGTTGGTGGTGGTAGGGACAGGAGAATGAACAGCAGGAAGATTGTATAACTGAGCAAATTCAGAATGCATAGAGAAAAGATTACAACTTTTTTAATTTGAGAAAATCTGGAGTTACCCTAAAGGAAGAATTATTTACTGCAGATATTTGAGTGTGTTTGTGGGGGAACTGTTTTTTTGCGTTTAATATTTGTTTTTAACAGTTGCATGTATTAATCCATTTTGTAATCTGGGGATCAGTGTATTTTTTTCTTCTTTTGCTGAAGACTGCATTAATTTATGTTTTATGTTTATTTTATTTCATTTTTATGGCAGGCAGTATAGCACAATGGTCTAAGGCTCTGAGCTGCAATCTGGTGACATCCAGCAGACCAGACCTGGGTTTGAATCCGACAGCTTCCTCTTGCATACTGTGTGACCCTAGGCAAGTCTTAATGCTGTGCTCCCAGGTCGCACCTGGAAACAACTCTGGCTTAGTGTGCCTTTCTGGTTTAAACAATTTCCCCTTTTGTTGACTGGCTAAGTAATAGACAGATTCTTTCCTATTTAAGGCATGACCGGAGGAGGAATACAGGTGAAAGCCAACTGACCTTGAACCAGATTAAGCTGTTGGTATTTTTAGTGAATTGGGGGTGGAATATGGCCAGGGCACTGGAGAAAATTTCCCTGCTTTTTGAGAAGTGCCATGGGATCTTTAACATCCACCTGAACTACCACCAGAACAGGCAGATGGGACCTTCAGTTTAACATCTCATCTGAAAGACAATGCCTCAGGAGTGCAGCCATCCCCCTCATGCTGCACTACAGCATCAGTATTGGGATATTAACATAAGTGCCTGGTATGGGAATAGAACCCACTGCCTTCTGATCTCTGAGCCTCGGAGGTGAATGTGCTACCTGCTGAGCCACTGACACTGCAAATGCAATATGTTAGTGTCACATAATTTTTTTTATTTATTTATTTTTTAAATACTACGTTGAGAAGTATGGGGTCCACGGTTGAGGAAGGGTGATTGGGGGTCTAGGTTTAGGGAGGTTCTGCTCTGGACGGTGGGTGTGTCCAGCTTTTGGAAAGGGTGTCCAGCTCTGGGGAGGTTTCTCAACCTGCAGAGGGGAGGGGAGGGAGGCTGGTCTGTGGGTGGGAATGAACCCAGGGGTCTAGCTGCAGGGAGGATTGTCTGCTGGGGAAGGCTAGTCCAGGGCATGAAAGAGTGAGCCAGCAGCAGGGAGGGTAGCTGGTGGGAGTGGTGGTGGGGCTAGTTCAAGGTTGGAAGTGAGGTCTAGCCGCAGGGTGGGTGGTTCAATGGTGAGGCTGGTATGGGGCTTCTGGTGGATCTAGCTGTCGGTTGAGTGGTTACATGGGGGACTGCTGGTCCATGGGCTTGGAGGGACAGCTTCAGATATGTGGTCTGTTAGAGTGGAGGTCTGAGGTGGTGCTCCAGCTACATAAGGAGGTTGTATAGAATGTGAGTTGGAGGCTGGTCCAGATGTAGGGAGGGTGGCTGGCTGGGTGGCGGCTGACCCCAGAGCCCAATGTGGTGCTCTGGCTCCAGTGCTCATTATGTGAAGGCTGGGGCTAGAAGGGTTGTCTAGCTGCATGGAGGATAGTCTGGTGCCTGGAAGGGTGATCTAGCAGAGGGAGGTGGTTGACTATTTTGAGGGGCGAGGCTAAAGATATGATTAGCCTAGGAGGGATCCAAAGTGGTAAAATTAATTAGAAACTGGTTAACATGTATGCCCTTCAGGTTAACAGTAGCACTATGACCTGTGGCAGAGGTGACCTTAGTTCAGGAATGAGCTCACATCAGAGCTCTCTGGAGAGAGAGGAGGAGGATCAACTGTTCTACAAGAACTTCTGGGAAGGAGGACAGCCAGCTCAGCTGAGTACTGCCACCTGAGGTGAGCCACAAGTGGCAGTGCAGGTGGAGCATGCACATAGGTGGGGAGGCATTGACTGGTGCTGGTGCCACACATGTCTGTGCATGTGTTTGTGCACCCTTGCCGCTTATGTCCTAGGGAATGGAAGAACATGTAAATGTATCCTGACTACCTAGACAGCTGCTCCACATATTGGATTCATTCTGTGGTGGAACAAGTCCTGGCAGATGCCAGAGTGATGGTGTTGTGGTAGCTGAACAGAAGGGGGGGCAACCAGAAATGCAGGGTGGAAAATGGAGTAGTAGTTGGGGGTGGGGGTTAAAGTGTCAGAGGGTGATGGTTAATGGCACTTATTACAGTGATGGGACAGTGAGCAGCTCAGCTCAGTACTGGCGCAGATCCTCTTCAGTGTCTTTATAAGTGACATTGCAGAAAAACTGGCAAAGAAGGGAATGCCTTTTTGCAGACAATACCAAAATTTGTAGGGTGGGCACTAAGAAGGGAGCAGAGAGCATGCACATGCCTCTTGGAGAAACTCAAAAAGTGGTCAAGATTGGGGCAGATGGGGTTCAATGACAAAGTGCAGAATTGTGCACCTAGGGCATAGGAAACCAGGAGCTGCTTTATAGGGTTGGTACTGATTATCACTAAGCGGGGGGGACCTTGGAGTTATTATGATCTTAAAGAGACTTGCCAAGATACTACCCTGCACCATACCCATCGGTGCCTTGCCGCAGAAGACTCCAAGTAAGTTAATATGTCCCTAAATTTATAAGCCATTAAAAAGTTCTGTCCCTCATAAAATTATACAAACTGGGTCCCAGGGACTTCCTGTTTTGTTTTTTGGTTTTCTGCTGCACAAGCTCCACCCCCATGCTCACTAGCAGGATGACGAGATGCCAGTAAGGGTGTGGGGCACACTCCATTATATGTAATAGTGACAGCATTTCTATTGATTTTAAACTATATAGTGGCTGGCTGGCAATAAAAATGTGGGCACTGTTCAACTAACAAGGGCCTTGTTTCATTGTCAGGTGGTCACTAAATCATTAAAATCAATAGAAAAGCTGCCGCCATTAAATGACAAACACCGCACTCTCACTGGCATCTAAATCCCTGCCAAAATATTAAACAGAAACTAGAGGCAACAGCAAGCTTCTTTAGGAAAGTTCTTGGGACCTGGTTTATATATTTTATGAAAAGGACAGAACTTTTAACGGCTAAAATGTGGGGACATATGCTTCATTAGGTCCCTCTGGCAACAAGGCACCGATGGATATGGTGCAGGGGCTGACTCAATTACCTTACCTTGGTAGGTCTCTTTAAAGTTGCTGGGCTGCGTGACAAAGCAGTGGGTAGGGCTAGAAGGATGCTGGGGCTGCATGGGGAGGGTATCTTCAGCAGAAGGAGGAGGTGGTGGTGTTGCAAGTAATCCCTTATTGGTGAGATCAACTAAGGCCCATCCACACTACCTCTCAGACCCGCATAACAGATAAGAAACCGTTACAACCGTGGATGGTACAGTGTGCACTCACTGCATGGTGTCCATTGAACCAGCACCACCTCTCACACACTTCAAGCGGGCGACCATTAGTGGCACCAATCCCACAATGCGGCTCGTGCTGCACTAGGGGACCAGTACTGCAGCGTCCCTACACCAATGCGTTACCGGTGTAACGGTTTCATATCCGTTGTTGAAACCACCTCATGTGGTTTCAACAACGGTCTAACTCCTTCTGTAAGGTTAGAGGTGTAGCAGTAAACCATTGCGGTAGCAGTTTGGGTCTGTAACATTACAGAGGTAGTGTGAACAGGACCTAAAGTCCTGTGTCCAGGTTTAGAGGCTGCACCATGAAAAAGCCATAGGGTGTGGAAGCAGTATAAAGGGCAACTAAAATTGTACATAGGCTGTGGCAAAAGCCCTGTGAGGAGACTGGGATCTCAACATATAAACCCTGAAAAGAGAGGGACATGATGGAGACCCACAAGTACCTTACAAGGATGAACAGGGTGCTGGAGGCTCCTTCAAATAGGAAAAAGGACCATGGGACATGATGAAGCTAGTGGTGGGGGTAAGATGGATGTGAGGAATTACTACTTCACTGAAAGGGTAGTAGACACCTGGAACAGACTGACATCATTATAGTGTTGGAGGTCAGGAGTGAAATGTGGTGGGGGGGCTTAAAATGTGTGGTGTATAGACATAGGGAAATCTCAGTAAATAAGCAGGGAAGAAGGACCATAAGGCCACAGAGAGACCATTTAGAGTTTATATAGAAGGACTTCACAGGAGCCTATGGTTGCAGTTGTGGGAGGTCTGAAACCAGAGCAGAAGTGTGACCCTAGAGGTGTGACCTAGGTGAGGGCTCATCAGCAGTGGGGTTGTGAGCAAGCAGTTTAAGAAAAAAAAATCTGACAGTTTCTATGTGTGGGGGAGCTCTGGTGGCAGTTGTTGCGAGTGGGGAAACCAGGTGGAAAGTAAGAGTGAAGGCTTATCAGTTTTGAGAAGCAGTGTAAAAAATTCTGATTTTATACCGAGAGGTTGTGGGGACCACGACAACAGAATGCAGAGGTCACGACAGCTTGGGCAGCCTGTTAGAAAAAGGTTTGGTAGAAAAGCAAAAAAAACTGTTCAACGAAAACCAATGATGACTGTATGATGGCGGAAGACAGGAGAAATGATGACAATGGCAGGCGGTGGCTGAGGACGGCAACCTGGAAGAAACAGAACTGAAAGCAAAAGATACCAGCAAGCAGTGCCAAACAACAGGGACGAGATGTGACACAGTCCACCATACACATTAATCAAGGATGACACGTAATAAATATAAGATTCTGCATGTATACAGCAGGCCTCTCCGGATAAAATAGATTTATCACACTCCATTTATGTCCCTCCTATTGCATAAATTTATAATATTTATAACCCATCAGGGCTCTTTCTCTTTAGTGCTCTGTGTTTTAATTGAAAGCTGTCCTGCACCTTATGCTATTTTTCATCCCCAAATCCTTTTATTAGCCTGGTACTTTGACATTGAACTGCTATGCGACTCTATTATGCAGTGCTTGCTGCTCTCATGGTCCCGTCAGAAACCACTGATTTCTCCTGTTTGCCTCCACCCACAGCTACTTTTAAGTCAAAGTTCAGAGCATACCCTTCAATTTACTATGGATTTTTCCTTTATGGTCCCTGTCTTGTGCATTTGCTCTCCCAGTCCCTTTCTACCAGGCCCTCAGGGCACCTACAGTCTGCCACCATGCGGCTTAGCTAAAGGTTCCTGCCACCTACTGCTGGCTGCCCACCCTCCAGACCCTCTTCCCGTGGGGGCTCTTCACATGCCACTTTGTGGCTGATGGGTAGAGGGAGACATATGCTCCTTTTTTCCTCTTCCTTCTTCGATTGTCCCCTGCTTCTTTCATTAACTTGAATCCTGTTGGGAGTCTCTCCCTTCAGGATCTCCCTACTCTCAATCTCAGCCTGTGGGGGAGGGCAGTTTGTGACTCTCCTTTTCAACTACCACCCAAAGCTAGTTTAAATGTTCATCAAAGTACTTTAACATTAAAACCATTCATTGAGGACAGTGGTTCCCGTCCCGGATGGAAGCAGACCATTACCTCTATTTACTCTAGTCTCTTTCCCCCTCCCAAAAATATCCCATCTTCATTCCCACACACATGGAGCAGGTTACAGCCTGAGCTCTGTGGGCTGAATCATAGACACATAGACCTTGATGACAGATAAGGACTGCTAGGCCCACTCAGTCGGCCCATTTCCCTACCTAGTGGATAAGCTGCAGATCCTACTTATCCAACAGCTGACTTTCTCCTACCCACCAATAGAATTGGTTCACGTCTGTCCCATGTATTCTTGAAGTCCCCACTATTTTTGACCCCACAACCTCCTTAGGAAGGTCATTCATGTATTCACCACCCTCTCGTGAAAAAATACTTCTCATATTGCCCCTGAGCCGTCTCTCTATCTTCAAATTTGGCCCCTTGTTCTTGCATCATCTCTTTCTGAAAAGATACTACTCTTTTGGACTTTAGATTCCTTGAGTGCTTGAAATTTTCTGTCCCACCTGACCCATCTCATCAAGGGCATACATATTAAACTCGTCTCTTTTGTATGGCTGATGCAGACGCCTAAGCTATTTTAGTTGCCCTCCTCTGGATTAGCAGTTGAAAGTGCCTGCCATTACTGTCACTGTAGTTCAGTAACATAAACTGTCTGCCTATCAACAACTGTAGCATTTCTGGTCCAGCAGTTTTCTGAACAACCTCCTGCCTACACATACAGTCTGGCCCATGGACATCACCCCCCATTAGGATCAGGGAAGATAATATAAAAAAAAATTGCCATTGTCCATGAGGGAGTGACCCATTATATCACCAGAGCTATAACCTTTCAAACCACTGGCCTCCTGGGACAACTCTAGACTCCTGAACCATCAGTGTCCCCTTTTTAAATAATATAAGGGCATAATACCAAATACATTCCCACCTGTCCATCTGGACTACTTCTAAATTACTGGCTACCTGCAAGTCACTTAGGGACCTAAGGGGAGTTTTGCTGAGTCCCAAATACCACTTTATTCTCGTTTCTTAGCTGTCTGCATTTTTTTTAATTCCATCTCTAGTTTTTCCTTACTTTGGCCTAGTTTGTCTTTTCCTCTGAAACTTCTCTTCCTTTTACTCCTGTGCTATAACCATTTTGTATCTCTACTCTTGCTACTAAGCTTCCCCCATACTGAGTCTATTTTCCCTTTATTTCTACCTACAGGTCAGTCCAAACATACAATCAGATAAGTATCTTTGTTTAATTCAACACTCTAATCTCTCCTCTAGCACCTCCAAACCTTTGTGTCCCTTCAACATTCTCTGTTCTTCCCTTTCAGGTCCTACCAGAATACCCCAAACCAAGGACACCCCAACTCTGGACTCCCTTACTCTGATGGAACAGGTAAGTCCTAATTACTTAACTGCCTTAGAATCATAGAAATCTGGTGACAGAAAAGGACCATTTTGGCCAGTCGAGTCTGCCTGTTACCCACACCCCAATCATCATCTTTGTCAAAAAGACACCCTGTGCTTACTGGTCAGCTCCTGGTGTCTGTCCCACTTTATGAATCCTTTCACCATTTTACACACACACTTTTCCTGGTAGTCAGTTCCTGGACTCCAGCACCTTCTCAGTGGAGTAATGCCCCTCATTGCCCTAAACCTTCCTTCTTCTAATCTTAGTTTTATGATCCTAGTTCTAGCACTTATTTTCCTTGCAAATAAACTTACTAGTCTCCAGTGGGTACAGATCAGATTCCTCCACCACTCTCCTCATGGGGCTGCCTATGCATAGGCTGCACCATCTTGGTTGCCCTTGTCTGAACTTCAACACAATACTTGTCTTATATACCTTGTGTGGGTGGGCCCCCTAAACTAAACCCCATACTCCAAGGTGAGGCCTCAACATGGATTTATAAAGGCATCAGCACCTCCTTTTCTGTTTTTACCCCTCTGTATACACAACATTCTATTCACTTTGCCCACCACTGTGCTGCACTGGTTCTCCGCCTTCAGGTTATCTGAAATTATAATCCCAGATCTCTCTGTCCTGCCTGAGTTTCGCACCCCCCACGTGTGTATGAAATGGTTTGCAGGCTATTACTCCCATGTGCCATTACTGTGCACTTTTTGATAAATTTCAGGCTGCCAAGTTTCACAATACCACACCAGAAGTCTTTAGGCCTCCCTCACTCCACTGCCTCCACCCCTCCCCTACCAGGGTGTCTACCCAGATTGCAGATCTTAAGTATCATCTACAAATAGGCACACCTTCCCCTGCAGTTCCTCCACTATATCTAACATACTAAAAACCATCAGAATAGGCCGGATGGTCTGTTGTGTCTGCTCAGTAGCCAGCCTCCTAGTGGGTTCTTTCTTTCCCACCCAGCCCCAGAGAGGGTCATCCTCTTATTCAGTTTACCCTTGAACCTGTCCCGCTCCCTCTTCAAGCCCTCCCACTGTGCCCTCCTCCACCAGACTCCTGGACAGTGCATTCCAGGAGCCCCACACCCTCTCAATAAAGTAAGGTCACCCAACATCCCCTGTAATTTCCTCCTCTAGCTTCCCTCATGTCACCTGGTTGTTTCCAACCTTCTTTGGTCTGAACATCTCTTTTAGCTGCCTCTGTTTATTCCTTTTACATATTTGAGACCATCATGTCCCCGTCTCCTCTCCTCTCCTCCAGTGAGTACAGAACTCTTTCAGTCTTTCCTCCATGGGGCCTTCCTCCCATGCTCTGAAGCATCCTGATTGCCTCCTCAGGACTCTCCAGCAGTGTTGCATCATCCTTAATGGGGGTCTCAGACTGCATGCAGTACTCAGATGTGGTCTGACAAGGCACCATACAGAGGAGATCACCTCCCTCTTCCTGGGCGTAATCCTGGCTATGCAGTATCCGGTTTGTTTTGTACAGTTCTTCTGCAGTTTTTAGGGTTATTCAGTTTGGCGTCTACCACCCCTAGATCCTCTCACTCATTGTGACGCAGTATGACCCCCAGGTGTACAGCATGGTCGGTTTATGACCCTCAGATGCAGCACCCAACATTTTACAGCATTAACCTCAGTCCCCACCTCTGTTACCCCTCCGGAGTATCCAGGTCCCTCTGGACTGTCTCTCTCACTTAGTCTCTGTCCTTAGTGCTCCCGGTTTAAATAGTACAAGAGACTCATCCTCTTGCGCCTCCTCATATCGAAGAACATAGGCATAGACAGGAGTGGCCCAGTACCGAACTTTGGGGGACCCCACTGCTGACATATGTGGGTGAGAGACTAACCACCAATACCCTCTGTATTCACCCTGTTAGCCAATTTTCACCATCTGAACAACTGTCCTCCCACCCCAAACTTTAATAGCAGCTCATTTTGAAGTGCGAAATCAAATGCCTTACTGAAATCCAGGTATAGGACATCCTCCGGTCTATGCTGGTCCAGGGTCTCAGCCATAAAATCTATGGGGTTGGTGCTGCGGTCAGGATGAGACCGCTGTTTGTCGTGTTTCTTTAACTTTCAGCTGCCTCCTGAGCTATCATGATAATGCCCTCCATTACTTTGTACCACAGGCGTTGGGCTGACAGGCCTAAATTCCCCATCTCCTCTCTAGACCCCCCATTGGTGGATAGGCACCACATGAGCCACCCTCCAGTCTTGAACCACATCTGTCAGCAGAGAGGTGTTGAGAGTGCTGCCAGTGGTGCTTAGCTCATCGGCCAATTCCTTCATAACCCTTGGATGCAGCCAATCTGGCCCCAGTGCCTTATCAGTTTTGTGGCAGTGGCTGAAGGGACTCTATTTCTCCCTTTCACTGTGATTTCTCCCTCCTCTCTCCCAGCCACCCCTCATTTAACCACCCATCCCTTCTAGACTTGGCTCAGCCTGTACCCCAACTAACGGTCCCTCTTGACTCATCTGACCTTAACCTCTCAACTCTGCTGGCTCCCTTCCTTCCCATTGAGCTGGAGGGATACACCTGCCTCCCTAAGTAATATCAAGGCAGGTACTCATTTAACACCTCTGCCTGATTTCTCCTGCCTCCTGGGTCCACCTCCTCAGTCCTGTCATGCTGATCCGTGCCCTCACTTTTCTCTTCTCCCTTGTGTATCTATAAAATCCCTTCCCCCTTCAGCGGATGTCTAGCCAGGTTTTCTCCTCCTCACCTTGGCTCACTCTCACCACAGTGAGTGACCCTTCCCCAACCATCAACTCTTTCTCCCTATCCCCCTAGAGCACTTAAAACATGCATAGAGCACGCCTATCCTCACCTCCTGCACCTCCCTGGTCACAAGACAGCTTGTTGGCTCTACCATGCTCCCTCACCTTTGTACAGGGTTGTAGTCTCCTGCACCTCGTTGGTTGCAGATCTCAATGGTAGTATACCTTGGACCAAAGCAATTTGAGACCTGGCTACCATCTCCCCTGCTCGGGGTGCATGTAGGGGTCATGACAATGCCAACCCAGAACTCCACGGAGCAACAATGGACCTATATCACCAGGAAGGCATTTGTGGACTGCCATGGACACCACCAAAAGAGCTATGAGGGTGGATAAGGTTGGTACTAGCATCCAGGACAGGGCAATTGCTGAAGTTCCTTTGTGGCAGCACAACACACCCTGAGGTTCATAGTGACTTGTGACAGTTACTCACAGTACACATCATGCACAGCCACCGTTGCCACTGTGACTACTGCAACAAAAGTTCACCTCCACATTGCTGCACCCAACCTGATGGTGATGTCTCATCACAACATTGCTGGGTAAGAAGCCAAGCAGCCACTGCACCCACATCTACTGTGTCACATATGCTGGGTCTGAAGCTGTGGAGTGCCACCAATCCTTCAGCTGTGCAACTGTGTGGCAACAACATTCACAAAGGCCCTTATTAGAATCCCACAACACACCTAGCAGCCTTCAGCCACAGTGAGCTCCTGTCGCTGAGCCCCCAAACACCTCAGACTTTTTCAGTGGTGACTGCAGGCCCATAGTGGGCTAACATGACCTGACCCATGCGCACATTGCAGTTAGTGTGATGGCATGCTCTGTATCCTCGCATCCATGTGGTGCTGTGGACCATTTCCTGGTGCAGCTAACCCATGCTTTTGCTGGCCTCTATATGCCTAGGTGTCATGCATGCCGACCAACAGACATGGTATTTCAATTCCTTCATGCATGCCAGCCCCAGCATCGTAACATAATCATACATGCAGGATGCAAGACAATCCATCTGCTGCCTGGGATGGCTGGTAAACACACGGGGCATGGCTATTTCATCCCTGTCTCACAGATGGTGAGACAGTCATCCTACCAGAGGGTCTGTGTTCAGGTCGGTGTCCTCAGAGGTACCATAGAATGGAATGTTTACATTGTCCGTGCTGTTCAGTTCTCAGGTCCTAGGAAAAGTGGCATGGTCGGATCAGGTGTGTCATGTGTTTGTGGAAATCCACTCAACAACACACAGTATCCAACCTCCTCTCGCCTGTCAGTGTAGTATCACGGTCAAACCCTGTGGGCTGCTGGGCTGTTGGGTCGTTATAATGGGATACAGCATATCAGACTAATAACATTGGGATTATAAAGGGTACCCTAGCAGGCAGGTTTTCTATGTGCAAACAAAGTGGTCAGTGGGATGACAACTGGTATCTGGGCAAGATGGGTAGTGGGGGTGGGTCCAGCTACGAAAGAGTTGTTATCTAGAAGATGCTGGTCCAGCTCAAGGAGGTGCTGTTGGAGACTGGGAGGTTGGTCCAGCTGCAGGAGGTGGTCTACTGAGTGGGAGGCAGGTCTGGAGGTTCCATCTGCAGGGGATCATGTCTGAGGTTAGGAAGGATGGCCTGGAGCAGCCAGCTACAGGGTGGGTGATGATAAGGAGAGGCTGGTTTGAGGCTTGTGAGGATGGACTAGCTGCAGGCAAGGTACACAACTTGGGAGGGTCTATTGGGATGTTGGTCTGGTTATCCAGCTGGGTGACACATCTGGGCAGGGGTGTTCAAGATGTGAGTGGTCATAGGGTGCAGGCCCAAGGGCTGTGCGCAGGAACCCTCACTGAAGTCAAACTACTAAATTTAGTATTAAAGCATTCATTAATTTGCCTTCAAAGACTAGTTTTAGTAATTTTAATAATCTTTAATCATCATTCAAAATACAACCGCTAAGAATACTAAATTCTAAAAAGTATTTCCAGCGAACTAGTTGTTCAAGGTAAGTTATTGCTAAATAAGGATTAGAAATAGATCTGCAAAGCTCTTAAAAATACAATTTTCTTAATACAACTGAATCATAAATGAAATTAGGTCAACAGAGTAGTTTAGGATTTAAATTAGCCAATCAAGGCTGGGTACATTACCGTGCATTTCAGTTCTGCTAAGCAACGAGACAGATAAAACAACCAACAACACCAATGAATTTTAAAGAAGGTAAGCCAATAATAAAATGTGGATTTACCTGGAAATAATAAGGTGCAAAAAAAGTTGGCAGTGTCCCTTTATTAAAAGTGTATTCAAAACTTCTCTTCCATAAGTCTACTTAGTCAGGGGTCTACATTTCCCAGCTCTCTTCCTGTCTGTATTCAGCTACAGTGAAACTGCAGGTGCTCTGTGGTCTCCATTTTTGAACAACTGAGGGGTTTCCTACAGCTAAGATTTACATGTTAAGTAAGAACATATGTTTAAAAGAATACATCTTTTAACTCCTGAGTATAAAATACAGTAAGGAATTATCACTCAGTTTTTTTCAAAATGAAATGCTGTACAAATTTCACTTTCAATGTTTTGTCTTGAAAAAATTTTCTCTTCCCTGAGCTCTTGGCTAAGCTTTGAAATACATTTTATTTTCAATCATAACCCCCCAAAGTGTTTAGGATGCATTGTGCCTCTAGATTACTTGTTATTTGTGGAATTTTGCTGATTTAGTTACTTTAAAAGTAGTGTTGGTGGTGGTAGGGACGAGGAGAATGAACAGCAGGAAGATTGTATAACTGAGCAAAATTCAGAATGCATAGAAAAGATTACAACTTTTTAATTTGAAAATCTGGGTTACCCTAAAGGAAAATTACTGCAGATATTTGGGTGTGTTTGTGGGGAACTGTTTTTAGCGTTTAATATTTTTTTAACAGTTGCATGAATTAATCCATTTGTAATCTGAGGATCAGTGTATTTTTTCTTCTTTTGCTGAGACTGCATTAATTTATGTTTTATGTTTATTTTATTTCATTTTATGGCAGGCAGTATAGCACAATGGTCTAAGGCTCTGAGCTGCAATCTGGTGACATCAAGCAGACCAGACCTGGGTTTGAATCCACAGACTTACTACCTTGCATACTGTGTGACTAGACAAGTCACTTAACTTCCTTGTGCTCCAGGTCGCACCTGAAACAAGCTCTGGCTTAGTGTGCCTTTCTGGTTAAACAATTTCCCCTTTTTGTTGACTGGCTAGAGTGCACTAGACCAGTTCTTTCTATTTACAAGGCATGACCGGAGGAGGATACAGGTGAAAGCCAACTGACCTTGAACCAGATTAAGCTGTTGGTATTTTGTGAAGTGGAAGTGGAATATGAATATGGCCAGGGCACTGGAAAATTTCCCTGCTTTTTTGAGAAGTGCCATGGGATCTTCAACATCCACCTGACACTACCAGAACAGGCAGATGGGACCTTCAGTTTAACATCTCATCTGAAAGACAATGCCTCAGGAGTGCAGCCATCCCCTCATGCTGCACTACAGCATCAATATTGAGATATTAACATAAGTGCCTGGTATGGGAATGAACCCACTGCCTTCTGATCTCTGAGCCTCGGTGAATGTACCTGCTGAGCCACTGACACTGCAAATGCAATATGTTAGTGTACATAATTTTTATTTATTTATTTTTAAATACTCGTTGAGAAGTATGGGGTCCACAGTTGAGGAAGGGGTGATTGGGGGTCTAGGTTTGAGGAGGTTCTGCTCTGGACGGTGGGTGTGTCCAGCTTTTGGAAAGAGGTGTCCAGCTCTGGGAGGTTTCTCAACCTGCAGAGGGGAGGGAGGAGGCTGGTCTGTGGGTGGGAATGAACCCAGGGTCTAGCTACCGGGAGGATTGTCTTGCTGGGGAAGGCTAGTCAGGGCATGAAGAGTATGAGCCAGCAGCAGGGAGGTAGCTGGTGGGAGTGGTGGTGGGGCTAGTTCAAGGTTGGAAGTGAGGTCTAACGACATGGGGTGGGTGGTTCAATGGTGAAGCTGGTATGCAGAACTCCTGGTGGATCTAGCTGTCGGTTGAGTGGTTACATGGGGACTGCTGGTCCATAGGCTTGGAGGGACAGCTTCAGATATGTGGTCTGTTAGAGTGGAGGTCTGAGGTGGTGCTCAGCTACATGGAGGTGTATAGAATATGGTTGGAGGCTGGTCCAGATGTAGGGAGGGTGGCTGGCTGGGTGGCGGCTGACCCAGAGCCTGTGTGGTGCTCTAGCCAGTGCTCATTATGTGAAGGCTGGGGCTAGAAGGGTGTCTAGCTGCATGGAGATGATCTGGTGCCTGGAAGGGTGATCTAGCAGAGGAGGAGGTGGTTGACTATTTTGGAGGCAGAGGCTAAAGATGATTAGCTAGGAGGGATCCAAAGTGGTAAAATAAAGTTAAAACTAGTTAGCATGTATATATGGGTTAACAGTAGCACTATGACCTGGCAGAGGTGACTTAGTTCAGGAGACGGAGCTCACATCAGAGGCTCTCTGGAGAGGAGGAGGATCAACTGTTATACAAGAGCTTTCTTCTGGGAAGGAGGACAGCCAGCTCAGCTGTAGTACTGCCACCTGAGTGACCACAAGTGGCAGTGCAGGTGGGAGCAGCCCATAGGTGGGAAGACAGTCGACTGGTGCTGTACATGTCTGTGCATGTGTTTGTGCTTACACTTATGTCCTAGGGAATGGAAGAACATGTAATGTATCCTGACTACCTGAACAGCTGCTCCACATATTGGATTCATTCTGTGGTGGAACAAGTCTGGCAGATGCCAGAGTGATGGTGTTGGAAACTGAACAGAAGAGGCAACCAGAAATGCAGGAAAAAATGGGTAGTAGTTGGGGTGGGGGTTAGGGTGTCAGAGGTGATGGTTAATGGCACTTATGACAGTGATGGGACAGTGAGCAGCTCAGCTCAGTACTGGCGCAGATCCTCTTCAGTGTCTTTATAAGTGACATTGCAGAAAAACTGGCAAAGAAGGGAATGCCTTTTTGCAGACAATACCAAAATTTGTAGGGTGGGCACTAAGAAGGGAGCAGAGAGCATGCACATGCCTCTTGGAGAAACTCAAAAAGTGGTCAAGATTGGGGCAGATGGGGTTCAATGACAAAGTGCAGGATGTGCACCTAGGGCATAGAAACCAGGACTGCTTTATAGGGTTAGTACAATTATCACTAAGCGGGGACCTTGGGTTATTATGATCTTAAAGAGACTTGCCAGATACTACCTGCCTACCCTTCGGTGCCTTGCCATAAGAAGACTCAAGTAAGTTAATATGTCCCTAAATTTATAAGCCATTAAAAAGTTCTGTCCCTCATAAAATTATACAAACTGGGTCCCAGGGACTTCCTGTTTTGTTTTTTGGTTTTCTGCTGCACAAGCTCCACCCCCATGCTCACTAGCAGGATGACGAGATGCCAGTAAGGGTGTGGGGGCACACTCCATTATATGTAATGGGCGGCAGCATTTCTATTGATTTTTAAACTATATAGTGGCTAGCTGGCAATAAAAATGTGGGCACTGTTCAACTAACAAGGGCCTTGTTTCATTGTCAGGTGGTCACTAAATCATTAAAATCAATGAAAACTGCAGCCAATCTAAACAAAATGAGCACCCGCACTCTCACTGGCGTCTCGTCATCTAAGTGATGAGCAAACTGGGGCAGCAGCAAGCAACTAGGAAGTTCTTGGGACCTGGTTTGTATATTTTATGAAGGACAGAACATTTTAACGACTAAAAATTTGAGGACATAATAACTTCATTGGAATCCTCTGGCGCAAAGGCACCCGATGGACTCAATAGCAGCAGGCTAAACTCAGTTACCTTACCTTGGTAAGTCTCTTACAAAGTTGCTGGGCTGCGTGACAAAGCAGTGGGTAGGGCTAGAAAGGATGCTGGGGCTGCATAGGGAGGGGTATCTTCAGCAGAAGGAGGAGGTGGTGGTGTTGCAGTAATCCCTTATTAGTGAGATCCAACTAAGGCCCCATCCACACTGCACCTCTCAGACCCCACAACAGATAGAAACCGTTACAACCGTGGAGTGGTACAGTGTGCCCACACTGCCGCGGTGTCCATTTCGGAACCGGCACCACCTCTCCACACTTCCAAGCAGAGACATTACCGTAGCACCCAATCCCACAATGCAGCTCGTACTACACTGAGGGACCAGTACCAGCGTCTACACCAATGCTCGATGCGAGTGCTGCGGTTTCCATATCGTTGTTGAAACCACCTCATGTGGTTTCAACAGCGATTCTGAAACTCCTTCTGTAAGGTTAGAGGTATAGCGTAAACCATTGCGTGAATGGTTTGGGTCTCTGTAACATTACAGAGGGTAGGTGGACAGGGCCTAAGAGTCCATGTCCAGGTTGGAGCTGCACCATAGAAAAGCCATAGGGTGTAGGCAGTATAAAGGCAACTAAGGTGTACATGGGCTGTGGCAAAAGCCCTGTGAGGGAACTGGGATCTCAACATATAAACCCACGAAAGAGGGGACATGATAGGGGCCACCGTACTGCTTACAGATGAACAGGAGGTGCTGGGGGGCTCCTTCAAATGGGAAAAAAGGACCATGGGACATGATGAAGCTAGTGGTGGGGTAAGATGGATGTGAGGAATTACTACTTCACTGAAAGGTGTAGACACCTGGAACAGACTGACATCATTATAGTGTTGGAGGTCAGGGTGAAATGGTGGGGAGAAGCAAATGTGTGGTATATAGACATAGGAAATCTCAGTAAATAAGCAGGGAAGAAGGACCATAAGGGCCTGAAGACCATTTAGAGTTTATATGAAAGGACTTCACAGGGGCCTATGGTTTGCAGTTGTAGCGAGGTCTGGAAACCAGAGCAGAAGTGTGACCTAGAGGTGTGACCTAGAGTGAGGGCTCATCAGCAGTGGGGGTTGTGAGCAAGCAGTTTAAGGAAAAAAAAATCTGACAGTTTCTATGTGCTGGGGGAGCTCTGGTGGCAGTTGTAGCGAGGTGGGGAAACCAGAGTGGAAGAGTAAGAGTGAAGGCTTATCAGTTTTTGAGGAAGCAGTGTAAAAAAAAAAATTCTGATTTTTATACCGAGAGGTGTGGCGAGGACACGGCAACAGAATGCAGAGGAGTTCGACAGCTTGGAGCAGCCTGTTGAAAAAGGTTTGGTAGAAAAGCAAAAAAAAAACTGTTCAACAGAAACCAATGATGACTGTATGATAGCGGGAAGACTGGGGAGAAGTATGACTTAATGGCAGGCGGCGTGGCTGAGGGACGGGCAACCTGGAAGAAACAGAACTAAAAGCAAGATACCAGCAAGCAGTGCCAAACAACAGGGATGAGGATGTGTGACACAGTCCACCATGCACATTAATCAAGGATGACCGTAATAAATATAAGATTCTGCATGTATACACGTACGTGCTCGGATAAAATGGATTTATCACACTCCCAATTATGTCCACTCCTATTGCATAAATTTACTTAATATTTATAACCCATCAGGGCTCTTTCTCTTTAGTGCTCTGTGTTTTTAATTGTGAGCTGTCCTGCACCTTATGCTGTTTTTTTCATCCCCCAAATCCTTTTGTTAGCCCCTGGTACTTTGACATTAGCTGCTGTGCGAACTCTTGTATGCAGTGCTTGCTGCTCTCATGGTCCCGTCAGAACCCACTGATTCTCCTGTTTGCCTCCACCCACAGCTACTTTTAAGTCAAGTTCAGGCATTGCCCTTCAGTTGCACTGTGGATTTTCCTTTGTGGTCCCTGTCTTGTGCATTTGCTCTCCCAGTCCCTTTCTACCAGGCCTCAGGGCACCACAGTCTGCCACCATGCGGCAACTTCAAAGGTTCCTGCCACCTACTCCTGGCTGCCCACCCTCAGACCTACTCTTCCATTAGAGCTCTTCACATGCCCTTTGTGGCTGATGGATAGAGGAACATGCTCCTTTTTTCCTCTTCCTTCTTGATTGTCCTACTTCTTTCATTAGCAGATCCTGTTGGAAGTCTCTCCTTCAGAATCTCCCTACTCTCAATCTCCAGCCTGTGGGGAGGCAGTTTGTGACTCTCCTTCTTCCACCACTCCCAAAGCTAGTTTAAATGTTCATCAAAGTACTTTAACATTAAAACCATTCATTGAGGACAGTGGTTTCCCGTCCCGGATGGAAGCAGACCATTACCTCTATTACTCTGGTCTCTTTCCCCTCCCAAAAATATCCCATCTTCATTTCCACACACATGGAGCAGGTTACAGCCTGAGCTCTGTAGAGCTGAATCATAAACACATAGACCTTGATGACAGATAAGGACTGCTAGAGCCCACTCAGTCGCCCATTTCCCTACCTAGTGGATAAGCTGCAGATCCTACTTATCAACAGCTGACTTTCTCCTACCCACCAATAGAATTGGTTCACGTCTATCCATGTATTCTGAAGTCCCCCACTATTTTGACCCCAACCTCCTTAGGAAGGTCATTCCATATGTTCACCACCCTCTCTGTGAAAAAATACTTCCTCATATTGCCCTAGACGTCTCCTCTATCTTCAATTTGGCCCTTGTTCTTGCACATCTCTTTTCTGAAAGATGCTACTCTTTTGGACTTTATCCGATTCCCTTGAGGTGCTTGAAATTTTCTGTCCTGTCTCCCGGTACTTTTCATAAGGGCATACATATTCAGCTACGTCTCTCTTTGCTATGGAGTCTGGTACCAGACCCTTACGCTGTACAGTTGCCCTCCTCTGGATTAGCAGTTGAAAGTTGCCTGCCATTACTGTCACTGTAGTTCAGTAACACTAAACTATCTGCCTATCAACAGCCATACAGCATTTCTGGTCCAGCAGTTTTCTGAACAGCCTCCTGCCTGCTACATACAGTCTGGGCCCAGGACATCACCCCCCCACATGAGGATCAGGGGAAGATAATATAAAAAAAATTGCCATTGTCCATGAGGGTGACCCATTATATCACCAGAGCTATCCTTTCAAACCACTGGCCTCCTGGGACAACTCTAGACTCCTGAACCACCAGTGTCCCTTTTAAATAATATGAGGCCACTAGCCCGAATCATTCCCACCTGTCCCATCTGGACTACTTCTTAAATTTACTGGCTACCTGCAAGTCACTTAGGGGTGCTAAGGGGGGGTTTTGCCGAGTCCCAAATACCACTTTATTCTCTGTTCTTAGCTGTCTGCATTTTTTTATTCCATCTCTAGTTTCCTTACTTTGGCCTAGTTTGTCTTTTCCTCTGAAACTTCTCTTCCTTTACTCCTATGCTATATACCATTTTGTATCTCTCTACTCTTGCTACTATAACTTCCCCATACTGATCTATTTCCCTTTATTTCTACAGGTCTGGCCAAACATACCAATCAGATAAGTATCTTTGTTTAATTCTAACCTCCTAATCTCTCCTCTAGCACCTCAAACCTTTGTGTCCCTTCAACATTCTCTGTTCTTCCCTTTCAGGTCCTACAGAATGCCCCAAACCAAGGACACCCCAACTCTGGACTCCCTTACTCTGATGGAACAGGTGAGTCCTAATTACTTAACAGCCTTAGAATCATAGAAATCTGGTGACAGAAAAGGACCATTTGACTGAGTCGAGTCACCCCTGTTACCCCACCCCAATCATCATCTTTGTCAAAGACACCCCACTGTGCCCACTGGTCAGCTCTGGTGTCTGTCCCTATGAATCCTTTCACCATTTTTGCACACCACTTTTCTAGTAGTCAGTTCCTGGACTCCAGCACCTTCTCAGTGAATAATGCCCCTCACATTGCCCTAAACCTTCCTTCTTCTAATCTTGGTTTATGATCCTAGTTCTAGCACTTATTTTCCTTGCAAATAAGCTTACTAGTCTCCAGTGGGTACAGATCAGATTCCCTCCACCTCTCCTCATAGGGCTGCCTATGCATAGCGTGCACCATCTTGGTTGCCCTTGTCTGAACCCTTTCAATACTGTCTTATATCCTTGTGTAGGTGAGGCCTCCTAAACTAAACCCCATACTCAAGGTGAGGCCTCAACATGGATTTATAAAGGCGCATCAGCACCTCCCTTTTTCTGTTTTTTACCCCTCTGTATGCACACAGCATTCTATTCACTTTGCCCACCACTGTGCTGCACTGGTTCTCCGCCTTCAGGTTATCTGAAATTATAATCCCCAGATCTCTGTCCTGCTGAGTTTCCTTACCCCCCTCCCCGTGTGTAAATGGTTTGCAGGCTATTACTCCCATGTGCATTACTGTGCACTTTTTGGCATTAAATTTCAGCTGCCAAGTTTCTGACCACCTCTCCAGAATCTTTAGGCCCTCCCTCACTCACTGCCTCCACCTCCCTACCAGGGTGTCTACCGATTGCAGATCTTAGTATCATCTACAAATGAGGCACCTTCCCTGCAGTTCCTCCACTATATCAACATACTAAAACCATCAGAATAGGCCGGATGGTCTGTTGTGTCTGCTCAGTCCAGCCTCCTAGTGGGTTCTTTCTTTCCACCCAACCCCAGAGAGGTCATCCTCTTATTCAGTTTACCCTTGAACCTGTCCCGCTCCCTCTTCAAGCCCTCCACTGTGCCCTCCTCCACCAGACTCCTGGACAGTGCATTCCAGGGCCCCACCACCCTCTCAATAAAGTAAGGTCTCCAGCATCCCCCCTGTAATTTCCCTCCTCTAGCTTCCACTCATGTCACCTGGTTGTTTCCCACCTTCTTTAGTCTGAACATCTCTTTGGCACTGCCTCTGTTTATTCCTTTTACATATTTGAAGACCCGTATCATGTCCCCCCGTCTCTCCTCTCCTCTCCTCCAGTGAGTACAGCCCAAGCTCTTTCAGTCTTTCCTCATAGGGCCTTCCTCCCATGCTCAGAAGCATCCTGATTGCCCTCCTCTGGACACTCTCCAGCAGTGTTGCATCATCCTTGAGGTGAGGTCTCCAGAACTGCATGCAGTACTCAAGATGTGGTCTGACCAAGGCATTACACAGAGGGAGATCACCTCCCTCTTCCTGAATAATCCTGGCTATACAGTATCCGGTTTGTTTGGCCACAGTTCTTCTGCAGTTTTAGGGTTGTTCATTTTAGCGTCTACCACCACCTAGATCCCTCTCACTCATTGTGCAACGCAGTACCGACACCCAAGGTGTATACATGAGTCGGGTTATGACCCTCCAGATGCAGCACCAACATGTTCCCAGCGATTAAACCTCAGTCCCCACCTCCCAACCACCCCTCCAGGGTATCCAGGTCCCTCTGGACTGTCTCTCCCTCGTCTCTGTCCATGATGCTCCCAGTTTTAAGTAATCCACAAAGAGACTCATCCTACTCTTAACCGCCCTCCTCATATCGAAGACATAGGCATTGAACAGGAGTGGCCCCAGTACCGAACTTTGGGGGACCCCACTGCTGACCTTTGTGGGTGAGGAGACTAACCACCAATACCCTCTGTATTCACCCTGTTAGCCAATTTTCTACCCATCTGAACAACTGTCCTCCCACCCCCAGCTTTAATAGCAGCTCATTTTGGGGTACCGAAATCAAATGCCTTACTGAAATCCAGGTATAGGACATCCTCCGGTCTATGCTGGTCCAGGGTCCCAGTCATAAAAATCTATGGGGTTGGTCTAACACGATCTCCCAGGGATGAAACCACTGTTTGTCATCCAGTTGCTAACCTTTCCAGCTGCCTCCTGAGCCTATCCTTGATAATGCCCTCCATTGCTTTGGCCACCACAGGCGTTAGGCTGACAAGCCTATAATTCCCCATCTCCTCTGAGCCCCCCATTGGTGGATAGGCACCACATGAGCCACCCTCAGTCTTGAAGGCACCCATCCTGTCAGCAGAGGTGTTAGAGTGCTGCCAGTGGTGCTGCTAGCTCATCGGCCAATTCCTTAACCCTTGGATGCAGCCAATCTGGCCCCAGTGCCTTATCAGTTTTTAGTGGCTGAAGGGACTCCTTCTCCCTTTCCACTGTGATTTCTCCCTCCCTCTCTCCCAACCCACCCCCTCATTTAACCACCCATCCCCTTCTAGACTTGGCTCAGCCTGTACCCCAACTTCTTTCAGTCCTCTTGACTCCATCTGACCTCTCAACTCTGCTGGCTCCCCTTCCTTCCCATTGGGCTGGAGGGATCCCCTGCCTCCCTCTGTAAATATCAAGGCAGAGTACTCATTTAGCACCTCTGCCTGATTTCTCCTGCCTCCTGAGTCCACCCTCCTCAGTCCTAATCATGCTGATCCGTGCCCTCCCTTTTCTCTTCTCCCTTGTGTATCTATAGAATCCCTTCCCCCCTTCGGATATCCCTAGCCAGGTTTTCTCCCTCCTCACCTTGGCTCCTCTCACCACAGTGGTGACCCTTCTAGCCATCAACTCATACCCCTCTCCCTATCCCCCTAGAGCACTTAAAACATGACATAGGCAGCCTTTTTATCCCTCACTGCCTCCTGCACTCCTGATCCCACCAAGACAGCTTGTTGGCTCTACCGTACTACGCCTCACCTTTGTACAGGAGTTAGTAGTCTCCTGCCACCTTCTTAATGGCCTCCCACAAGCTGCCAGCATCCATGTCTGTCTAATCTTGTCCAAGCTCCCTGAGAATCCTCCCATGCCCACGAAGTCTGTTCCCCTGAAGTCCACTACTACTGTATTAGAATGGTTATCCTCCCCAGATACAGCAGAAACCAGACTAGTGTGATCACCACCTGCCAGCGGGCTGCACAGCTCCGGCCCTTTATCTGGTCACTGTCTGCTGGGACTGATCCAGTACCGCTCCTCCTATTAGAGTTCCCCCAGCTGTTGGACTAAGGCATATTGGAACATATCTATCAGTCTCTGTTCCCTGGCCACAGAGGATGCCATAGTGTCCCATTCTGTCCCCAGCATATTAAGGTAACCCATGATCACCATCATTCCCTTTCCACGGTCACAGTGCCCCTTGATGTTCTCAACTAGTTTGTCCTCCAGGGCCTCTTCCATCATTGGGGGTTCTGTACACCACCCCTATTTTCAATCTTTTACCTCCCATCTTTTGTAGGGTTACCCAGATCTCCTCCACCTCCCCCTATAGCCTCCTCCACTCCACTAACCGCTATGTCATTTTTGACTATCAGCGCTACACCCCCTCCTCTTCCCTCTCCTCCCTCCTTCCTGAATATTTTGTAACCCACCAAATTTAGGTCCCAGTCATTTTTCTGAGTGGCCCATGTCTCAGTAATTGCTGCCACATCCACTGATCCCTCAACCAGCATCACCTGGAGCTTGGGCATTTTGTTGCCCATGCTCTTAGCATTGATCAGGGCTGTCCTCCATCTTGATCCCTCTCCCTTCTCCAGTCATCTCGACCCTGAGCAGTCCCTAGATGCCCTTTCTTGCACAGCTCTGGATGGATTTAGATCGCAGTTACCTGCCTTCTTTTCATGCCCTGGACCTGGACCCTCGAGCAGCCCTCCTGGAGCCACTCTTTTACTTTACCTCCCCCTTTACAAGTTTAAACTCCACCTCTCGACTATGAATCCAGCAAGATTTAGTTTCAAGATCTCCCTCCCTCCAAGTTGAGGTGTAGCCTATCCTGGCACTTAACAACCCTTGTCCTCCCATACTTATCCTCAGTCCCTCACCCAGCCCATACCCTTCTGCCCTGTGCGCAGTCCCTGAGCCACCTGGTTTCACACCTAAGTTTATGTTTGGTCTCCTGGACACCCTAGGTACTGGCAGAATCTCAAAGGAGATTGCTCTTCTATGGAGTGGTAAACCCTGGCCAGTTCTCGGAATCTTGCCTGGATTTCTAGTTCATTGTTCCCTCTAAGTCATTTGTTCCCAGATGTTTTGATCTGGGGATTACCCGCATTCAATGCTGTGAGTATAGCTAGAATTTGGCCTTGTGTGCGGCTAGGCCTGGGATACATTAGCCTTGACTGGGCTGCTTTTCCCTCCCCGCCCCCTCACTGGATGCCCCAGGTCATAGAGTCACCCAGCTGGATCACCTTCTCCACCCCCCTTTACTGGCCCATTAGATTCCATCCAGGCTCTTTCTTCTGTCATCAACCCCAGCTTACTTCTCTTGCCCCCTCAGCCTGGGGATCACAAGCATGTGCTTGCCCTACCATGCTCATTCTTCTACCTGTAGCTCCCAGCTTGCTCCTTGCCCCCCCAACCTCCTGGGTGGCACAGATTGCCCCCCACCTAGATCTCTGTGGACTCTTTCTGGGCTGGTATCCTCAGATCCCCCACCCAGGCTCCCTTCTACTGCTTCCCTCCTTGCCTCCCCCTTCTGCATCTTTCACCCCATCTGCTGTGTTTCTCCCTACCCCCCATCTTCCCCCTCCTCCTCTCCACCTCATCTGGTTTCTCCCACCCCCGAAGCTGGCCTATCTAGAGTACTCATCCTTGGCTGACTTCCCTAACCTGGATGCTTGCCCAACCCTAGTCCTCCCTCCTCCACCTGGCTTCACTCTGCCTCCCCCTTCCTCCCACCTTCCTCCCACCTAGGCTAATGTCTCTCCCCCCCTTCCCTTCTGTGGATCTGGCTCTCTCTCCTGCCCCATCTCCCCCAGCTTACTGACCAAACCCTCTCTGTCTGCCTGCTCCCCTCCTCCCACCAGCCTCTCCACCTCATCTCCCGTATACAGCAAAGTGAATAGATTAGTAAGTGTGATGCTTGCCCCCAACCTGGTCTCTCCTGTCCCCTCTCCTTCTGGTTAGCCACCTCCCTACGAAGTGATTTCTGTATATTGCTTGTTTCGTACCCCACCCCCATAAGTAACCATATGATCCTTGTCTACCTGTTCCCTGGATTATGCCATATTGGCCTCATGTACTCTCATGAGTTCCTTTCCACACCTTTTCTCCCCACCCCTCCCACCTTCCAGCTGCCTTCTGATCCCCTCTACTTCCTCCCTAAGATCTGCCAACTAAAAACACACTGGGCACCTCCCCAGACCTCCCTTGCCCAATTTAATATTATTGCCCCGCTCCTGTACACCCAATCACTCTACGAAGGTGCCGCTTTGGTCACTCCAAGTCTACCCTCAATTTTAGGTGAGCAATGCGGCCTCTAACAGAAAAAATTCAGTCAGTGTTGCATTAAAACCCAAGCAGTTTGCCCCCTCCGATTACAGCAATTTTCCCTCTTTCTTGGCAGTAGCCAGTTTTCTAGCCCTAGCAGTAGACAGTTCACAAGCAAAATTAGCCCATCACAACACTAGCCAACTCAGAGACCCTAGCAGTAATCGATTCACACACAGTTTGCCTACTCCCTCAGATGTAGTTGGCATACACAGTCATTTATACAGTCTGCTTCATTATGCCCTTCCTGGTAGTAGTCAGTGTTGCCCATATGGCACAGTGTGCAAGTCCTTTTCCCCAATCAATAACAATCCAGCTTCCTAGTGTTCCAGTTCACCCAATCTAGACTTGTCCTCCTCCAAGACTCCGCCTCACCAACCATTTTATAGAGGTCGGGGCCAGGGTAGGTGGTGTGGAACAAAGAACAACCATCCTCCTCTAATTGTGACTGGACTATGTTGCCTTTTATGGCTCCAGTCACTCAGTCAAGGTTCTCACCCTATTCACTGATTGGCCACTCCTTCCTGGTCTCGGCTTGCAAAGTGTGGCTGATGTGACCGGTATGCATTGCCTGTCCCCCACCAGCAAGAGCTTCCTTGTTGATCACCAATGTGATCCCATCTTCTCCCACTGCTGATGTAGCCCCAGAATGCCTGCCCAGACCACTTCCAGTGACAAGCCCCGGTCTGGAAAGAACAGCTCTCCTCCCCTGATTGGAACTGGGCTAATCATTGCTATAGATATTAAAAAAGGATGGGTCCCAGCACCAACCCCTGGGGCACACCACTGCCACCCTGGAATGCACCCCATTTGCCTTACCACCACCCTCTGGTTTCAGTCTTTGAACCAGTTCTCCACCCACCTTGTTATTTTCTGTTCCACCCCTAAGCCTTCCAACTCATTTACCAGCCTTCTATGTGACAAAATGTCAAAGGCATTGCTGAAATCTGGGTAGGCCACATCCTCCTCCATCCACCTTCCTTGTTACCCAGTCAAAAAACTCGGTTAAGTTTGTTGGGCACAACCTGTCTCCCATAAAATCAAACTACCTTGGGTCCTGGAGGCACTATAGCACATTGGGTTTAGGCTCTGAGCTACAGATCTGGAGACCTGGGTTTGAATCCAACAGCCGTCTAAGTGCATACTGTGTGATTCTGAGCAAGTTACTTAACTTCTTTGTGCTCCAGGTTGCATCTGGAAACAAGCTTCAGATTAGTGTGCTACTCCTGGTTAAACAATGTTCCCTTCCCCTACTTCCCCTATAGACCCTTGACAACCAGGTGCTCCACTATTCTTTCCTTCAGCAGTATTTCCATTACTTTTCCCACTGTTGTGGTCAGGCTGACCAGTATGTAGTTCCTGCATCCTTCCTGTTAACACTTTTGTATAGTGGGACCACATCAGCCCTTCTCCAATTCCTGGGAATGTCATCAGTTTACAAAGATAGGGTGAACAGGGTAGTCGGAGGCCCTACTAACACCTCCCTTAGCTTCCTCAGTGTCCAGGGATGCATCTATCTGGCCCATAGCCTTATTGCTGCCAGTTCCATGAAGATCCTTTATTTTGCAAAGGGAGCTGTGTCCTTTTCTATGATCTCTCCATCCTTTATTAATGCTGGCCCATTTCCTGCCCCTTCCTTTGTAAAAACCGAACAGAAGTATTTGTTCAGTATTTCTGCTTTTTGGTGGTCATCTTTTACCCTCCCTCCATACACCCTTTTCAGACACTTAATATCTCCTCTTGCTTTCCTTTTCTCCCTGATGTACCCGCATGTAAAAGGTTTTGTCCCTCCTTACCACAATATCCACTGGCTGGCTTGTGTCAAGAGTCCCACATAAGTGTGGGTCTGGTGTCAATGTGCACTTTGCATGTGGAAACATTTTGGTTTGTCTGCTGTGTGCTGTAGTGTAGTGGATTATAATGACTGGTTTTGCTGGATTCTGCACTGACAGCTTCATTTACAGCAGATCCTGGAGTTCTTTGCAGTGGGAGATTGTCCTACAGTGCATGTTAAGAGTTTATATAGGCTCTCAGTTTTGGTTTACTGGTCCCACTGAACTCCCTGAGCTAAGTTCTGTCATAGACTGACATCCTCTGGAGAACAGCAAAAGTGGAAAACATCTGATAAGAGATTGTGTAGGCTCAAATGTGCACTGCAGGCTATTGGAACTTCTATTGCCTGTTGCCAGCTGCAGGGAGTTCTGGGACTGGTTGTGTCTGCGTATATCTGCCTAGAGATGGCACAGTTGGCCTGCTGCAGTGTGCTATACTGCAATGGATGGTAGTTGGAAATTCCAAATCAGTTGGGGGGACTTAGAGGAAGGATTAGGAAGTACTTCTTCACTAAGAGGGTGGTGGACAACTGGAATGGGCTGCTGAGAGAAATGGTGGTAGGGGTCATGACGGCATGGGATAAGCACAGACGGGAACTGGCATAGGGGGACTACAGAAAAGGCCTAGTGGATATCTAGGCAAACTGGGCAGACTAGGTGGGCTTGTGATCCCTTTCTGCCATCACATACCTGTGTTCCTGTGTATTCTATAGGGAGATTGGGAAAAGGGAGGGGGGATCCACTACACCACCAGGGAGGCATTCATTGTGCCTTGAATGTCTGTTGCTTGGTGTCTTTATCCTACCCTGTGTTGGTTGATGTGTGGAGCAACATGACCTACCCCCCAAAAAGATCAGTTCTAGGGGCACGGGCAAGGAGTCCTCCTCCTCCTCCCTCCTCGAACCATGACATCCCCTGAGTGACTGAGTCCATTCTAAAAGCCAGATTGATGGTGTGGTACAGGTCTGGTATCTCCCCCCCAACCCACCTTTTTTATTTTAACCTCTACAGAGCCTTCCCAACTGGCCCAGCTGATCAGTATTTTTATTTTTCATACTGACCCATTTTCCCTTTTATATGTACAGGTCTGACAGGACATTGACTGGGAGTAGGAGGACACTGACCATATGTATCAGATAAGTATTGTTTTTTTGTTTACCCTACATTGTTTGTCATATAATAGTTCATAACGAGCTGCAGATCCTTTGTGAGCCTATTGCTGTTCTTGTTTTACAGAGTGCGAATGGCTGCTATAGGGAGGCACTGGTTTGGAGCTGTACCTTGTGCTTTAGAAAGGAGACTATGGGCTGGTGGGGGGTATGGGATGGGCATCAAAGTTGGGAACTCCAAGGAACACCACACAATCACTTTGCCAAGACTCGTGAGGCTCAAACCCAGTTTTCATTTTCTTGCTTTGTGTGCTTTGCATTCTAATGCCTGCATTAATGTAATGTTTTTGTTTTGCAACAAGTACTGTGTGTGTGTGTAATAACCCACTCTAGGGTGTGTGGTCACGCTCTGATATAAGCACACCTTGGTGTGTGTTGTTGTACATGAGGTCGCAGGCCAAGTGCATCAACCACCCAAACAGTGTGTATTTCACTGCACTTCCACACACCACACAGTGGGTTATCTATCTTATAAAATGGCAAAATTGTTTTGGAGAGGAGTAAAAGTGCAGGTGTGTGGTTGCACTATGATATACACACAGTCACCTAATGGTGTTTGTCCAATGTGATTGATAATCCCATTATAGAGATAGATAGAGATATATATAAATATATATATATATATATATATATATATATATATATAAAATACAAAATCACACATGCCCCCACAATGCAAAGCATCATGGGCTGCACATGCAAATCACCACAGAATGCCATGCTGGTCCAACTTCAAGCAGAATTGCATGGTGCCGAAAGGCCTCTCACACAGCCCACAAAGGGTGCCAACAGAAGACATAGACACGTGTTTCATCCCAACAGGACTCATCAGCATGCCTCGTCTGCTTGGCACCCCAGTGGAATGGACCAGCCACCCCAGAGGCAGTGTGCCTTGGATATACTGTGGGTTCACCTGGTATATCAAGGCACCTCTGAGATAACAATCCAGGGGTGTCAAGCAGGCAGGCTGCTGATAATCTGGCCAGATAATGCATCTGTGGCTGTGTGAGGCTGCTGACACCATCACAGTCCTGAGTGAACCAGCATGGCTGCTCTATGATCCATGTGCAACCATGATGCTTGCATTGTGAGGCATGTTCTATACCCTTAACAGCTTCCCAGCCGAATGCCCTTTGGGGTAACCCCTGCCTCGGTGTTTGCGCACAGAGGTTCTTTGTCTTCTATATATATATATATATATATGTATATATAAATATATAGAGAGATACACACACAGACATGCACACACACACATATACATACACACACTTCACTCAAACAGCCCCTTGATACCGAAAATAATTTTCCACACCGTGCATGTGCTCCCAGTCCGAAGAGGCTCTCTTCCCTTTTGAAGATAAACCTGGAAATACTGGTGAGGACCTGCATATCAGGGAGGCTCCCATACCATTTTCTGCAAACCAGAATGATTGTTGGTCATTCTTTTAACTAAATGTTCACCCCCTTCCTGGTTACTTTGAGTCAAACATGGGGTAACAGACTTTAGTACCTCCTATAGACATAATCCCCAAGATCTCCATCTTCTTTGGAATTCACGATGACTTTCTCACTCAGGAACCCTTAAACAAAGCTTCCTCTGCTGAGGTTGCAGATACTTGCAGATGAATACTATTTCGTTTTTGCTGAATTTTATGCAACGCCATCTTTAATGCAGCCTAATATACTGAAACATAACTACAACACTGCTGACAGGAGTGCTACCAAAATCACACTGCACACTGAAGTGCACTACAGGTGTTAATGCAGTGCTAATTAACATAATTCGCACACACTGAAAAAGCAATGCAACACTGCTAATTGCAGTACTTTTGCAGTGTGATTACAGTGCTAATTAACATAATTCGCACACACTGTATCAGCACTGCATGTACACCAAAAGAGACCTGAAGATGCACTGATTAAACACTGATGGACTGTATTATGAAATGAAGTGTGCAGGAAGTGTACACTGCTACTGTAACACTGAAATAACACCATATAGTGACTGTTTGAACACTTCACTTCCCTCTGGGATGCATCACAAATGGCGGTTTTTTTTTGTGTTCCATGCATGGCTCACTGTTTAAATCTTGTGGTTCAGGAGTTTCTGCAGCATCCTGATGTAAAGGAAATGCTGACCGTTGCATGACGTATCTGCTCTCACTTTTCAAGATCTGGAAAGGCCCCTCACCAACTGCGGCAGTTGCATATACAAAATAGCCTGCCTCAGCACCGCTTGAAGCTGTAAGTTGTCACCCAATGGAAATCAACTTTATACATGGCAGAGAGGTTGTATGAATAATACAAAGCCATCTCATACTATCTTGTGATGCACACTAGCCGTGACAGTTCTGGGGCCTCCAAGTCTATGACGACCGAACACTGGTGCCTCATGGACTTTGTAATAAGAATTTTGCAGCCTTTTGAACATGCAACAAAAAGGCAGTGAGTGGTGAATCGGCCTCCATTAGCCAATCAATTCCACTACTGCAGGGTGCTGAGGCAGACATTGGTGAATGCACAGCATAGCCTTGATGTTGCCGGAGACAGTGGTAGAAGTATGTTGCTGCAACACATGCTGACAGTATTCAACCAGAATTCTCAGATTGTGAGCATTCAGCGTAGTGACAACTTTGCCATAGTAACAATTCTAGACCCACAATACAAACGTGGAATTGCATCAGTACTGGAAAGAGGGCCTGAACAGGTAAAAAATATCAGTGGTCAACTGGTTCGCTAGGTTCATGGGGCACAGAAGTCACATGCCAAGGTCAGCAAACCTCAGCAGCATAATCCAGCTGAAAATGTACCTGGAGGACCATCAAGCATATCCTGCAAGGGGAAGGGGACTGCAGTGCCAGGTGGTCTGGCATCCAAAGCGGCTGGTGTCTACCCACTTTGGGAGGCTTTGTCCCAAGTGGGTATTTGTGAAATAAATGATTCAGGAGAATAGGATGATGCATCAACAACTGGACTTAGTGCGGCACAGAGAATGGTTGAGTCATATTTATCTGAAAACAGGCATCTGACAATAACTGAAGATCCTCTTTTGTACTGGAGTGGAAAGGTCAGTGAATGGCCAAAGCTGACAGCAGTGGCACTGAAGTAGCTCACATGCCCACCCTCCAGTGTAAGTGTTGAGAGGGTATTCAGCTCAGCAAGTGAAATAGTCAGGGATCGTCGGACAAACATGTCTCTTGCAAATGTTAGTTTGCTAACATTCATTAAAATGAATAAGAGGCACATACCAGCACAAACTGCAACCTTGGTATTCATACCCTAGCCTAGTCATGGTGGTCTTGCTGATGTGGAAATGGAGCATTGCAGTGGCACTTGCAGTGCCTGCCTGAAACAGCCCACCACTAATGTAGATGACGATACAATGGAGAAAGAATTTTCCAGCAGTCAGATTTCAGACATCAATGACTGTGAGGACAGCTTTCTTTATGAGGATGATGATGTGGTTAATGTTGGCAGGTTTTAACTGAAGTTTTTAAAAGGCAGTGTGCCCCCTCACCAGACCACCACCACATAGAAACATAGAAACATAGACTTTGATGGCAGATAAGGACCGCTAGACCCATCTAGTCTGCCCATTTCCCTACCTACAGGATAGGCCGCAGATCCTAGTTAACCAACAGCCTTTATCTTCCTGCCACCAGGACTGATGTAAGCCACTGCCACCATGAGTCTGTCTGACCCCCGGACTACCACCACCAGGACTGATGTCAGCCACTGCCACCATGAGTCTGTCTGCCCCCGGACGACCACCACCACCACCACCAGAACTGATGTAAGCCACTGCCACCACTGAAACCATGAGTCTGTCTGCCCGCCAGATGACCACCAACAGGACTGATGTTAGCCACTGCCACCATGAGTCTGTCTGCCCCCTGACCACCACCACCAGGACTGATGTTAGCCACTGCCACCACTGCCACCATGAGTCTGTCTGCCCCGGACCACCACTACTGGGACTGATGTTAGCAACTGCCACTGTGAGTCTGTCTGCCCCCTGGACCACCACCACTGGGACTGATGTTAGCCACTGCCACCATGAATCTGTCTGACCCCTGGACCACCACCACTGGGACTGATGTTAGCCACTGCCACCATGAGTCTGTCTGCCCCTGGACCATCACCACCAGGACTGATGTAAGCCACTGCCACCATGAGTCGGTCTGTCCCCCAGACCACCACCACTGGGACTGATATTAGCCACTGCCACCATGAGTCTGTCTGCCCCTCTGACCACCACCACCAGGACTGATGTTAGCCACTGCCACTATGAGTCTGTCTGCCCCCCCGGACCACCACCACCAGGACTGATGTTAGCCATTGTCACCATGAGTCTGTGTGACCCCCCCAGACCACCACCAGTGGAACTGATGTTAGCCACTGCCACCATGAGTCTGTCTGCCCCGGACCACCACTGGGACTGATGTTAGCCATTGCCACCACTGAGCCTGAGTCTGTCCAGACCACCACATCCATCAGCCACAGACAGCCACAGACACAAAACTTCTTAATATTTAAACCATAAAGTGAGTATGTGTAGTCATGTTTGTTATGCTGCTTCATTTCCTTTAGTTGTATGTTTTGTTTTCTGTAGCTGTTCAGAGCTGTAATGGAAAATCATTTTTTTTATTCATTTATTCATTACAAATTAGGTTTACTACCTTTGAGTCAGAGACTCATTTACAAAGGCACCTCGTTGCAGAGAGGGCAGACTTCAAGAGAGTTATTACAGTGCAGATTAAAGCAGAGGATAACATTACAGGTGCAGTAAAAGGAACATTTAACATAGATACACTTAGGTTACATAATATAGTAGTTTGTATGTTACTTAGGTTACACAATGTTACAAAATTGTGAGTTACAATTATGGTTATAGTAGGTCCTCAGACAGTACACACATACAGTACACTTCTTTTGTTTCTTTTACAGGGTAACAAAAAAAGGGGCAATCACTAAAACTCATTGGGAATGGTACTGTAGCTGTACTGCACAGAGAGGAAGCGATGTAATATCCATGTGAAATCCATTCTGGAAAGTATGAAGATTTTATCTCATCCATTTCATTGTTTTGGAAAGACTGCAGCAAATATTGCACACAGGTTGTGTTAGCTGACAAGATGTGGGATTGAAATGAAACTTGACTTTAGATTGAGATTTGAGAACCAGGGAGGGACACATAACAAGTTGTAAGATGTCATTTGTTTCTTTTGTTTAGGAAACTTCCAGATGCTTTGTTGTTCTGTCAAAGTGGTCTTATCCCAAAAAGTTCTTCAACATCAGGCACCCACCCCCCGAGCTTGGGCACACATGCAACATACAGAAGTCGTTTCATTAGATGACCATGACCATCCTAACAACCAGACTCCAGAAGGATGCTGATGAAATCTGTGAAGAAGTAACAAAATAGGAAACAATTAGAGACAAACCTGCAAATATGATTTCTCCCCACCCACCAAAAAAAATACTTACCTTCATGTGCTTGAGAGCTATCCATTTCCAATTTCAGCACAAAACATTATCATTGAGCACTGGAATGTGCACACCAACAGTTTCTGTGTGACCTGTGATGCAGAACAATACCATGAGTACATGTCCATGTCAACCCCCATCCTCACCTACAAAATACACAAACATCTATATATATATATATCTACTCACCAAGGTTACTATTAGTGTACAGCCAAAGGATACACTTCCTTCTAGTTGAGATGATCACATTGCATTTGCTCGAATAGTCTCGCAGAACACATTGGACCAGCAACACAATGCTCACAGTCATCATTTTATACTGAGGTATGTGCTGAAACACTCTCATTTCACTGTGTTACCACTTGTCAATTTTCTGCACACAAGGAGGATGCATTTTGGGCCTACAGAACAAATCTGGGACTCTGTGTCACCACTGTGCGCATGACTGAGTGCACCATTAATTCTGGGGGACTTTGTATGTGCTGAAACACTCTCATTCCACTGTGTTAACACTTGTCAATTTTCTGCACACCAGCAGGATGCATTTTGGGTCTGCAGAAAAAATCTGGTGCTCTGTCACTTTTGTGTGTTCTGTGATTGTTGCTGTGAGCTCATAGTGACATTTTTACAATTAAAGCAGCATTGCAAGAATGTCCTGAGTCTCCTGACAGTTTTGAACTATATTTTGTTATGCTACTTTACATTGCCACAGCCACCACTAGTTCCCTCCGAGTTGTGACTTGAATGATATGCTTCTTTTCACAATTGACATCTGCTTTACTTACTTGACTACTTTTTTTATGTATGAAAAAAAAAATGAGCATGCCTTCCAATATTGTTCTGACCAAGTTTGTATTTATTTGCAGCTGCTTTTCAATAACTATTGTTCTGTGGTGTCATAAAACACTGCCTGCTGTATAAATGTTAATTAAGAACAGAAGTGATATATAACAACTAATTGATGTGATGGAGAAAAGCAGAGGAAAACAATGACAAAGACCAGGTCAGTACCAATTTAAAAGGAATGCTCCTTTCATTACTTCATACATGAAAAAAGGTAGTACAGCAAACTCAACTACTGCAAATTTGCGCACCATTCCAGTCAGTCAGGATGTAAGTAAATGAAGTTGTAATGTAGCATTAAAAATATAGGTCAGAGTTCTCAACAGATTGTTGCACTGCTGCTTTACAGAGATTCACCACATTACATAGTTATAGTGATGCACATAAACGAATATGTGGGGGCATTACTTCCACTGGAATATTTCTTGATCCACAGAGTGCAACATATTTCTGTGAAAAAAAGCCCATATTTCATTACAGTGTGTCATGTGATGGAGAAACTACTAATCAGAAAAGCCACCCACATTCTGCCCCCCTTTCTCAGCAACATTAAGACGTGATGCCAGGGGGAGCACAGGTGCATGCTCCATTACAGTGAATGTCCGGCAGCTATCCCAATATTTCCTAATGTTATAAGGTTGACTTTGTGGTGAAATGTGCGAATGTTTCCATTAACAAGATTCTTCTTACTGGAAATGTATCCACACATTTCACCACAAACTGACCATTATAACATAAAGAAACATTCGGAAAGCTGCTGGACAATCGGATATTCACTGTAAGGAGTATGCACATGTACTCTCCCTGCCATCACGTCCTAACATTGCTGAGAAGGGAGGCAGAATGTGGGCAGATTTTAAGAATGGGAATTCCTCCATCACAGGACACACTATAATGAAATTATGGGCGGTTTTCACAATAAATGTATTGCACTATCAGGGTAAGAAAGATTCCCTTGAAGGAAAATATATGATTAAACAACGACAAAGAAAAAAACACACAAAACAGTACAACACAGCAGTGGGTGGGGTGGGGGCAGAAAACAATCCCCTAACTTACTGTGGCCGTGGGATACCATGGTGGTCCAGCATCAGGTGCAGCATTGAAACTATTTGCTGCTGCTGTTGTCCTATTCTGTTCACCTGCTGCTGCAAAGCACCAAACCACTCATTATTTTCTTCAAGAGCTGTCCACACCAGGGGCGATGTCAGACTGTGTTGCAGGGACTGTGCCAATGTTCACTGCAGCAGGGAATCTAGGTAGTGGTGGTGGTGGTGGAGAGGATGGTGCTGGTGGCTGTGGTGGTGGTGGTGGAGCAGCTGTTGTACTAGCCCTCCTCCTGCTGCGGCAGTGATGAGGCACAACTCCCACCCCAGCAGCACCCTTGGCCACTGCCACAGAAGGGCCAGCAGGTGGATGCCTGGCCCCTTCCGTGGCAGCCTGCCACTCTGCCATGTGGTGTTTCAGCATGTGGGTGCACTGGCCACTGGTCCCCAAATGTGTCCCATGGGGGTCACAGGGGCCATGGTGAACCACCACACTCCTCTGGCTGTGGAGGTTGTGGAGGGGCTCCTGCTGGAGGCCCTACAGCTGCTGCTTACCAGTGGTGGTGGTCGTGGTGGAGAAGGTGGATGCACTGCAGCCACCAGTGGCATTGGTGCTGCTGCTGCTGCTCCTATTGCTTGAACATAGGGGGAAGCAACACCCAGGAGTTGGGAGAGGTCCAGCATGACATGACCACCCCACCCCCCATGGGTCCACACTCCCCTCCAACCGCGCCCATGGGCCAGTGACTCGCCTTCTCCAGGGTCCATGTCCATCCTTCCCACACAAGTCCCTGGCACACACACACACACACACACAGTCACTCCCATGCACACAAAACAAAACAACACTTATGAAAAAAATGAACTACCAAAAAAACAATCACAAACACAATACAAAAAATAAATAAAGATAGCTTATCAAAACGTTGTTGATTTACAAAGGCAATAAGCACTTTTCACTGACTCCTACACTACTCTCTCACAAGCCTTCTCCCTCTATGAATGCAAAGGAGAAAGTGAAACTGCTTCTCTGACTCCATTCCTGCCTAGCTAAAGCATGTCACTTTCAGTACTGTAAGCTATTTGATGTGTGGGGGGCTGCCTATTCTCTTCTCACTTCACCTTACTTCACATTAAAACATAATGGCAACATGAAGTGGTAAAAAAAAGGATGCAAAGTGAGCACCTTGCAGTGCCCACTTCGCATTGTGCTCCACGGACACAAAGCGGCCACTTTGTGTCCACTTCGCTGGCGGATTAAATTCGCTGCATCTCTAATGATGACATTATGTAATCTAAGCATATACAGACCATAGGATCTGCTTAAGAGCAAGGAAACATACATAGGGAATGAGTTTATTCAAGGCTTTGAAAGTTCAAAGATGTAGGTGTTGTAGCGTTCTAATATTAAACAATGGCCAACCTATTGCCTTGTAGAGGAGACAATTGTGGGTACTGACAGGGGAGTTCACAGATGAAACAAAGTGCTCTGTGATACAACACATCTAAACTAGCCAGATTTGAAATAGTGGTATTTCTATAAATAATGTTGCCATAATCTACAAGAGAGAGGAATGGAGCCTGAACCAGAACCTTCTTCGCTTTGCAAGTTAGGTAAGATTTATTAGAGAAGTAAAAACCCAGTCTTTGTTTTAATTTCTTATGGAGGGATTCTACAGTATGTGTACATTTAATGTCAGTTTGTTATCCGCCTGCATACATGCAGTATTTGAATGAGCCCACTAGGAGATATTCATTAGTGAAGGTGGTGATGCCTGGTGGGCGGTGACTGTCATTATACTTGTGTGAAAAGATCATATATTTGGTTTTAGCAGAGTTCAGAAGAAGCTTGGACACATGGAGATTAAGTTGAAGTACACTGAAGGACTCTTGTAGGGACCGCAGTGCTAGATCCGGATCTGGGTTGGCAGGATAAAGTACCATGTCATCCACATAAAAGTGGAGATGGGCATTGATGATGTGCTGGACTCTGTCATCAATGTAAACTGTGAATAGTAATGGGCCCAATATTAAACCTTGTGGTACTCCTTTATTGATAGGCACACAAGTTGAGAATAGGCCTTCAATCTTTAATTGCTGATGTCTACCAGAGAGATAACATCTAAACTTATAAACTACATTAGGGCTTATCCTGACACTTGAAAGTTTACTCAGTAGTATATTGTGATCCATGGTATCAAGGGCCTTACTCAAATCTAAAAAGAGTGCAGCGGTTGGCAACTTATGGTCTAGAGCAGACAACCAGTCATTTGTAACTTTTTCCAGTGCGGAGGTAGTGCTATATTTAGACCTAAAAACAGACTGCATGGGATTAATGAGGTCATAAACTGGGTGGAGGCAGTACAGAGAAGGACAACCAACATGGTGCATGGCCTACATCAGAAACCCCATAAGGAAAGACTCAGGGAATTAGATATGTACTCACTGGAGGATAGGAGAGAAAGTGGAGACATGTTAGAAACATTCAAATACCTCAAGGGTATCAATAAGATACAGGAGGGTGGCATATTTCACAGAAAGAGATGCTCAAGGATGAGTGGACATGATATGGAGCTGTAAGGGAGGAGACTTAGAGGGGATGTAATTTATTAAGTGATTTGGAAAAAACCTTTGAGCACAAGCTCTTTTACAAAGGTTCCATGTCATAGATTGCAAAACAAAGTACAGTAGGAGAAAGCAAAGGTACATTACAATGAATGATACGGCTTGAATTCAGAACTTACAGAATAACTCAAAACATAGGTACAAGTTAAATAACAAAAAAAAAACACTTTATGAGGGTGGGGGGATGGAATAAGCAGCCACAAAGTGCCTTGTGAGTAGTTCAGAGGCACGGGGATAGCTGGCAGAGGGGTGAAGAGGGGAGGTATGAGAGAGAGAGAGAGAGAGAGGTAAGTACTTCGGTGGAGGTGAGAGGGTGGGGGAAGAGGGACGATAAGGTATAGGGAGAATTGGTGGAGTGAGGGGAGGTTGAGCAGAGAGGACGTGCTAGAGTAAACTGATGGAGTGTGAGGGGGTATGGTCAGGCAGCCAGCATTAGTAGTGACTGTTTGGGAGACTTACGGGACTGTGAGTTGGGAGGGGCGGGAGTGGCAGGTGCCAAAGGAGCATGATGCAAACTGATTGCTGGGGCATGTCATGAGAAGAGACAGAAGAAGGGGGTAGCTGAAGCCTGCCTAGTGCTTATTGGAGGGGCAGAGAGAGCAGGTAGGCTAGACTCGGGGGAAGGTGCACTTAGAGAGTGTTATTAGGTGCTGTTTGAGGTCAGTTTTGAATTATGCCAGACAATTGGTGGTCAAGAGGTTCCCAGGAAGTTCATTCATCCATAGGGGACCCGGTAGGCAAATGCACATTGCCCGAGTGAGGAGTGATGGAAGGGGATCACCAAGGTCCCTCTAGTCCTCCCTCTGGTGACCTGTAATGAGTTGGCGGCCTTGATCAAATATTTCTTCATAGAAAGGATGGTGGATGACTGGAACAGCCTCGCGGCACAGGTGGTGGGTACTTTAATGGTAACAGGTTTAAAATATGCATGGGATACACTCAGGGGCACCTTAGTAACAGGGATAGGTTGGTAAGGTTGGAGATCAGTTACGATCTATGGTAGCACAGTAGGTAGGGACATTAGGGCAGACTAGGTGGGCCAATAGTTCCTTTTCTGCCAACAACTTCTATGTTTCTATGGTTCAGAGCCAACAGAGTAGATCTCATGAAGATTGTCTCAATGTTCTGAACATGTACTCACTCACTCACTCACTAGAGACCAGGAAAGACTGGGGGATATGAGACCTTCAAGTATCTGAAGGGGATAAACTGGGGTGAACTGAAGGGAAAAATGTAGCATGAGTACAAAATCAAGAACCCAAGGTCATGAGAGGAAACTGGTGTGGTGGGAGAAGATTTAAGAGGGATTTGAGGATGTTCAATTTAGCAGAAAGGGTTATGGATCCACAAAACAGTCTGCCAGAGTAGGCAGTGGATGCCAAGGCCATAAATGGTTTCAAGCATGGCTGGGACAAAATGTGTTTGGTTGTTTCTCACATTGGTAGCAGTAGGAAGGGGAGCAGGGGGTGGACTGTGAATGATAAAACTCTGCATGGACAGTAAGTCCCAGGGCAGATAAGGAACACTGGTAAGTCTAGATGAACCAGTGGTTGTTTTCTGCTGTCATTGTCTATCTTTCTATGTCAGAAGTAGGGGCTAGCAAGGAGAGACCAGAGCATCCACATTATGCTCTTCTCCTGGGGTAGAGTGCTGCACCATTCATAGGGTGGCTTCTTGTGGTGGTCTGGTGGAGGTGGACAACACATGTGACCACACACAAATGAGCAACCCTGCAGGCCAGCTGCTGAGTGTGCACAAACATAGGAGAGGAGGGAGGCAATACACAGAAATGCCACCCCAGCATGATGGATGGAGCTATTATTGCCACCACATTAGCAGCCCTCCAGCACAAAATTTGGATGCCTCCAGCTGGTACCAAGAATAACCTCATCTCACCTGAATTAAATTGAAGTCAATGCAAAAAGATCCACATATAATACAGACGCTTCTTCTCTAGGCCAGCAGAGGCTCCCAGCAAGGACAAGTCAGCCATGAAGGAAAGTCAGGTGAGATTAATGTTCCTACACTAGACCACAGGAGGCCCCAGGCAGGGACAACCCAACTTTATGGGATGCCAGTAACAAGACTAGAGGGTAGATCACTGACAGCAGTGAGGAATGGTTGGATTGATATGAAAAGGAAATTGGGGAGCATGAAAGACTGCAGGGACAGTGAGCATTTGTGGTGGCAAATAAAAAACATATTTTTAATCTGCACACCTATACATCTTTACACATTTTAACTCCCTATGATAAAATTATTTTTAATGGTATATTGAAACTTCAGTTTCCTCTTGTATAGTTATTTAGTTTCACTTGCTTCTTCATTTTCTTTTGTTTATTGTTTGTTTATCCTCCTACAGCACTGGGCCTTCCCCTATCTGGCCAGCCCCACAGCACTGTCACCCAGTATCCACAGATACTAACCCCAGAATCCTGGCTTGCCTCCCCCCCCTCAAGGAGGTCTTCGGAGACATACCCCTCTGAACATCCAGATTTGGCGGTGAAGGGTGCCTGGTTTGTGGTGCAGTGCTTGTGAATGATAGCCATCTCCCCAAACTGCCCATTTTGGTTTTCTTCCATATTTATATCACAACACTATAGATCTCTGCCCTATAGATTGTTTGCCCCTTTGAGGTCTGGATGTGTTTACTCCTTTATATACGCCCCTCAACTTCTTTACTGCCCTGGGTGGCTGAGAGAATGTGCCCTACATTGGGCCATGGGCAGCTTGGTGGTGGGTGGGTATTCTGGGTGGGGCCTGTCTTGTGACTTGATTCCCCCTTGCTCACACGAGTGTAAGAAAGTAAGTAAGTTAGTAAAAGTTAGGGATGCAGTATAGCACAGTGGTTTAAGGCTCTGCGCTGCAAATTTGGTGACATCCAGCAGACTAGAACTGAGTTTGAATCCCACAGCTTCCACTTGCATACTGTGTGACTCTGAGCAAGTCACCCAACTTCCCTGTGCTCCCAGGTCGCACCTATAAAATAGCTTTCAGCTTAGTGTGCTACTCCTGGTTAAACAGCTAAAACAAAATGTTTTTGTTAAACACGCTTTCCGAGAGGCTTATGGCTCTACACTGGGTGCAAACAGTACAACATAAGACAATAAAAAAGTACAAACCAGGGCACCGCCAAGTACAAGGTGCAAATATCTTTATTTGATGCAAAATAATAAAAGGCTGCAGCTGCTCACAGCACGGGATCACTCTAAACAGGTTTCGCACCATCTGTGCATCCTCAGGAGGATGGCGTCCCTAGTGTTCACTCACATTTATAAGGTTGCAGTATTAAAGTGAAAGTGCGTACTTAAATATACATATACAGTATATAGAACAATAAAACACATTTGTGTATACACTTTAAAACTACAAACCAATGCCTGAGGTAGAATTACTTATATTCTGTCCATAAATAGGCTACTCATGTAATTTAGTAATTAACAGGATTACCTGCCAGAAAGTGGCTACTACATACAAAAAATGGCTACTAAAGAAAATTTTGAATAATTTCTAAGTTAGTTCAGTTAGCCAAAATATAAGAGGTTACCTCATACCATTTTACTTTTCTCTTACACAAAATATGAAAAATTATACGATTTAAAGGAGGAAGCCATCAATTAATTAATCTCCTGTGAACCAATCTCCTGAAAATATCACGATCAACATTTCTTAGATAAACCTATCAGGGGCCCAAGTGGCAGTATTACAAAAGGGACTTTCTTTTGTGTCTGCAACTGACATTAATCCATTTAAACTTTACATTGATCTCAAATGACTAAGTAGATGACTGAACCTGTGTGCTTATTTCCACAAATCAGATATGGGTGAGAGCACAATGGGTGGGATATTCAGAAATGAGCCAGATGCCAGCACAAGTCCAGTAAAGTGCAAATCCGATGTGCCTTGGCACGAGTGCAATATTCAAAGGTTGAGCATGGCTACATGCGCTAGCGCAACACTACTGAATATTGCAAGGATGCGCCACAGGGGTCAGGGGTGTGCCAGGGAGCAACCCAACATGTGCAAAAGCACAACCATGGATGCACAGGGTGCTGATGTAGATGAGCCTAGGCACAAAAGGACCAGCCACAGGCACAGCAGATAGCCAGCCAGTGTCCACTAGCACCAGACCAGTGGACACATGAAACAGGCAGCACCAACGGCCAAGGGTGAGCCACCACTGGCCATCCCCCCACTGGGCGGCATGCCCCCACCCACCTGGTCCACAGCAAGCCTCACCCTAGTACACCGCACCCAACACACATGCAACACAGCCTGAACTGCTAGCCCATGGCCACCCCAAGGCACAGCCACTGACCGATGGGCAAACCCCACCATGCACAGCCCACAGAACAACACAGGTGCACCACACAGACACCCACCACACCATTGCAGCATGGCTCCACTCGCCATTCACAAAGCAGACATGGACACAGATGGGTAAGCAAATAAAACTGTATAAAAGAACAATGAACAATACAAAACAGTGAACAAGGTAGGGGAACTATATACAAAGCAGGGATAGGGTAGGTGAGGGAGGAATAGTGACAGGATACAGGGCTATGCAATGGGACCGGGGAAGGCAGGGGAAGGGTGATCGGGGAGGGTAAGGTATTGTTGGCCCCTATGGGCAGACATGTCCCACTGCCACCTGGCACTGTCCTCTGTGCTTCCCCTGCAGCAGAAGCCTCCTTGTCCACCTCACAATCTCCAGGGTGGCGATGGTGATGGTGATGATACACAGCAGGAGGCAACAGTTGGGTGACTGGCGACCACCCCATTGGGCACCTGTGGCAAAGGAAGGAACAGGAGATCAGTGTATGTCCAGGGCACCCTAGCCCTCCCACCATGTGCAGCAGACAGTGGGGACACATACCCCAGGGGTGGCACCCTGGCCACCTGCAGTGGGTGGGCCTACAACTGTCACTGACCTGGCATGCCACGGCTGTGCACAGCACTGGACACTGCCACCCAAGTGCCATCCACCAGCACAGTGGCAGGCAAGTGGCGTGGTGCAGTAGAGGAACCACAGCAGCACTAGTGGCAGCTGGATGCACCCACAGCCCACCAACAGCTTCCACACACATGCAGTGGCTGCCCCACGGCACCATGCACATCGTGGCCTGAACACAGTTGCCATGGCCCAATGCACAGGGGGCTGAGGCTGTACCCACACCCCGGCCGACCGCCCTGCACAACAATGTATGAATGCATAGCACCTACCAGCCCACCATGGCACTGCACGTGCTGCTCCATCTGCTCCTCAACTGGATCCTGCTGCACCTGCAAAAGTGCCTGCAGCAGCCTGCTGCGGCCCACCAGGCACCCCCGCCACCCTGGCTCTCCTCCGGTCTTCAGGGAATAGGACAGGAATACAAAAAGGCACACATCAGAACACAGCCACAACATTAGCCCATAGCCCCCACCCCCCAACCACAATGTGTTCCCTGGCCTGGCAAGGCCATGGGGCAGTGGGGCAGCGCACCCAGTGATTACCAATTCCAGGCCATGGTGCATGCAGTGACAACACCTCTCCCAACATGGCATGCAGCCCTGCCTGCCCCATGGAATACTGGATGTGCACAGACACAGTCGGAGCACACTTACCTGGCCATGGCATGGCCCCCCCCCACCGGACACGCACCTGCAGCGACCTGAGCCTCTTAGGGTCCCTCCTCAACAGATCCTCATATCGGTGGCAGCACTGCTACCTTGTGCACCGCACATCAGTTGCCTGGATAAGGCCATCTTCCACCTCTTGCTACACCTCGTGCCTGAGTGCCATAGGCCCTATAGGGCCCGAGTGCCATAGGCTGTATAGCACCTGAGTGCCATAGTCCTCATAGTGCCCAAGCACCATAGAGCCCATGGTGCACAGGCACATTGGCCGCCAATAGCGCTCCTAGCACACGCTGTGCAATCGGCGGTAGTACATGCCGTGGCGTATGCGTGCTGACGGGTGGGCTGCGCATGTCACAGCATTGTGCCATGACTTGTGCTGGAGCAAGTCCATCATGCAAGGTGCAACAATGCAATATTCAGCTGACATATGCAGATTAGCTCATCAGCCAATCCGTGGCACAATAGGGGAATTAGCAGCTCATTACAGTTGTGCATCTGTCTATTTGCATGCAATGCAGTATAAAAGGCACCGCACGACAGCACAGGCCATGGACTGGTATTGCAACCAACCAAGGTAAGTTGCACCTGCTGAGGGGATGGACAGCACAGCGGGATGGATGGCTGGTGTGGGCCATAGCAGCCACTAACCACATGTCCCTGCTCACAGGTAGCATCATGTCTGAATGTGAGGAGGGTGAGGAGCATGGGTCTGCCCACAAGTGCAGGCTTAACTTCATGAAGGTGGAGGCAGATGCCCTGTTTGAGGTGTACCTCAACAGGGAGCCCCTGCTGAGTGGCACCACTGGCACACCCCAGGCCAGGCCCGCAGCCTGGGTGGAGGTGGCGGAGGCTGTGAACCAGCAGGGCAGCCACCAACGATCTGCACAGGAGTGCAAGAAGAAGTTGGGTACTGACAAGCATTGGATCAAAGAGAAGGTGGAAGCCGTATGAGCCGCCTGGTCAGCCACTGTTGGGGGCCAGGCTGACATGCCACAGCTCACACCCCAGGAGGAGCTGGTGGCAGCCACCATGCAGTGCAGCGCTGTCAAGGGTGTGCTGGACAGTGGCTTCCAGACTGGAGGAAGCCCATCACTGCATGGTAGGTACAGCAGTGTGGGGGGTCTATTCCATCGGTGGCACTAACACATCTATATTCCCTTTCAGCACTGGAACGCCAGCATGCAGTGGAAGGGGTGCCTGCATCTGCCATGGGGGCCTGTCCAGCTCTGGAGGACTAGCCCTCCACCTCCACTGGCATCCAGGGGCCTGGGTGGCTGCAGCACAACACCGCCGTCCAGCTGGATGACTTGGGTGGTGTGGCGGACGAGACCTTGGCTGTGTTCTAACGGGATGCCAGCCTTGGAGTGCTGTGTGCAGAGACACAGAGTGGGGTGGGGTCTGACTCCGATGATGATGTGACCATTGTCCTGGACAGCAGGGGACTTGTGCGGGAGACACCCATACCACCCACCACCCCTGACAGCGCAGATGGCCGTGGATGTTGGGAGGCCGGGTGCAACATCCGCTGTGGGTGCACCTGTCATTGAGCAACACCATGGGGACCCCACTGTGCAGCACCCACTTGAGCAGGGGACAGTGCAGCGCAATCATATGCCACTGGTAGGTTGGCACCACGCCCATGCACCCCCCGGGTGCTAACCTCTTGCATAAGCACACCAGATTGCTGCGGGCCTCCATGGACCAACAGGTGCAACTTGTGGCTGGGGTGTGCGCACTCAGTGTAGAGGTGCATCAGGCTGCCAAGCAGCATGACAGGGGCAACATGCAAGTCCAGGAGACCATACATCACCGGTGGGAGGACACAACCATGGCCCTGGACTGCTTAGCCACTGTGGTCACAGTTGACCTTACCCCACTGGCTGCCATAGGGTGCAGCTGGCTACCACAGACACTGCAGAGTGAATTGTGCACCCCATGGACGAGGCGTTGGGTGACCCCCCTTAGTGTCGATGCTGGGCTCTGCTGTAGGCATCCCAGGCATGCCCGATGTGGGCCTGTTTGGGATCCTGCAGACCCCTGTGAGGACACGGTCACATTCTTGCAGACCCCCCATGGCCATCGCGCAGTGTGGGTCTGCTGGGCGGGAGAGGCGTGGCTGTCCTTGTGTCCATGGTGGCCCTGTGACCATGTGGTGGAGCTGATGTGCCCACCACCCTGTCTGCTGTCCGCCGCTGCCACCCTGTGTGCACATGGGTGTTGTGTGCGTGCATGCCATGGACGTGGCATCCATGGGTTGCACCACATGCTGGTCTTGTGCGCACCTGCCCAGTCACTGGCCCATCCAACATGTGCTTGATGATGCCACCACAGCACTGGTTGCACATGTGCACTGGGGCCCTGTGTCTGATCCATGACAGGAGCTAGCACCCGGGCATGTGCCTGCAGGTGCCAGCAAGTATGTGTGTGATGTTCTGTGTTGTGCTGTGTGTTGCTATGTGTGGACATGTGACACCACACCATGCCCACCCCTGCCCCCCGCCTGTCTGTGAAAGCCACAGAGCATGACCACACATGCCTGTGTGCCATGCCACTGTGTCTGTCCTGTGCATCGGTGTTTGTCCACCTACCTGTGTGCACCATAGTGCTTCTCTGCTATTGTTTCCCAGTGCTGGCATGCCATCCTCATCAGCCGGGGATCCCTCCACCCAGGAGGGGGGCTGCCCACCACCACAAGGACCATCGGCCGCATCATCCTCACTACTGTTCCCCTCTTTGACCTTGACAGCAATCCCACAGTCAATGGCCATGCTGTGCAGCATGCAGCAAGCCAGGAATAGGCTGCAGGCCTTCAAGGGGCTGTACTGTAGGGCACTGCCAGGCCTGTGCATCCAATGGAACCATGCCTTCATCAGACCAAAGACATGCTCAATGATGTTCCGTGTGCTGGTGTGTGCCTCATTGTACTGCTCCTCCGCTGGGGATGCCGGGTGCTGGTAGGGGGAGAGCAGCCAGGGCCAGAGTGGTAGCCACTGTGACCTGTGTGGATGGAGATATGGTTAGCCTTGTGTCCTTTGTCGCTGTGCCCCATGTCCTTCCCAGCTGCACTCTGTGGTGCCCCTACCCTGGCCACCATGCTCCCATGCCCTGGTGTACCCAGTTGCCTGTGGTCTCAAAATACTCACCCACTAGATGACCGGCGGGAGTGTCCCAACTCTCTAATCTGTGGCACAGAGCTGATCTGTGCCAGATGAAGGCATCATGTGCTCCCCCAAGGTGTGTGGCACAGACATTGGTTATGCACCCCCTGACATCGCACACCACCTGGCAGTTGATACTGGGGTAGCCCTTTCTGTTGCTGTAGGCTATCCCTTCTGGGCCAGGTGGCATGTGGAGGCCCACTTGAGTGCAGTCGATGGCCCCTAGCATGCCAGGCATATGTGCTACCCTGTGGAACCCCTGCATGCTCTGCCTGTGTGCTGGGGAAGTTGATGTATTCCGCAGCATGTGGCAGCAGAGCATTGAGGAATTGTACAAAGAGCCATGATGTGGCTGACTGGATTATGCCTGTGGTGTCCCCTGTTGGTCTCTGGAAGGTGCCCGTGGTGAGCAGGCACATGACAGCTGTTAACTTTGTTTCCACTGTCAGACCGTAGCTCTGTCTAGTGGGAGCCTGCATCTCCTCACTGCAAAGCTCACAGAGCTTCCTCAGAATTGCCCAGTTCAGTTGGTACCGGCCCACGATCTCTGTGTCAGCATAGGTCTCAAAGCTGATGTGGGGTCTGTACCGCCTGTTATGGGCATACCACAGATGGGCCCTTCCACGGCCATGGTGCTCTGCTTCTTGCCTCCCCACATCCCTCATTATGGCCTCCATCTGGAATATCGCGCTGGCGATGGCCCCTGTTGTCCTTGCACCACCCTGGCGTCTGGCTCCACTGTCTCACCTGGCTGTGTATGGCTGTGCGTGCCACTCAGCAGGGCCCCCTCCTGTGTATCCTGTCCTCTGTTGGCTGGCTGTTGCCTATAGCCTCTGTCTCCCACCCCTGTGAGGGCCTGTGTCACTCCACTTGGGCCTGGTGATTCTGTGCCATGCCCACTCACACACACGCAACCACCGTCACCTCCTTGTCAGTCACATTCTCACTCACACTCCCTCTCGCACTGTCTCTCCCTCTCTGTCCCTCTCACTGTCTCTTTCACTCTCCTCATCTCCTTCTTCATTGGCAGACGTCCTGTCTATCTCCCTCTGTCTTGCTCCCCTCGGGCGCAAGTGCCTTCCTCCTACTTGCTCCCTGTTTTTATAGGCTCAAGTGTGCTCCGCACAACTGGCGAGTGCTCCTCACTTGCGTCATTGGTTGGGGGTTAAATATCGCACTGTGATGCATATTCATGGGTATACCCCCTGCCCTTGCACATGCATACATTACCATCATGCATTGGTGCAATGCTACTCGCGATGCGCAGTTGCTGCCACTGAATATCGCTCTCTGGTGCATTTCCACAGTTGTGCATGTGCAACCCAGTTGCGCCATGCGCAACTGCTTTGAGTATCCCACCCAATGGTATTGGGGATAATGCCACAGATAATAATATAAATGAGATAACAGTTAACATCAGAACAGACAACAGTACCAGGCTGGGGCCCCGGTCCTACTTTAACCCATCATATGTTGAAGTACTCAAAATATTTGAGAAAGATTGTGAAGCAGATTTTGAAAAAATCTACAACAACAGGGGGTGCCCTTCTTTTATTAGGCACGGGGTCAAAATGTCGCACGGCAGAATGCCGTGTGTCTTAATCACACTGCATGATTCCATATCCCCTCACTTAAGATTCTAACTCTGGGAGGGGGGTCCAACACGGAGATCGCACAGGTCTGGATTTCGCTATAATGTCATACGCACGACATTATGACCCAGTACGCTTTTATTAATATATCTAGCAGTGAAGCAGAGGCATTACTAGGTTTAAGTGAAAAACAGAAGGCCGAGGCCCACCAAGAGTTTCCCCCACATATGAGTGAGCTAATTTGTAAGATTTGGGTTGGCAATAAACCAAGTATGTAGTCTATTTTTAAATGAATTAAAATTTTCATAATCAACTAAATCCTGGGATAAGGTGTTCCATAATCTTGACGTACGTAATATAAAGAGATTATGCCAAAGGTTAGTGTTTGCCTTTTTAATTTTGATTTATTTATTATGGAGCCTGGGGACGATATGGTCAGTTGAGAAGAAAAGACCACATTGATCTATTAATTTAGGTCATTTAAGAATCTTATAAACAAATATCTCCCCTGCATCTCCAGTGGTGTAAGGAATGTAGGCCATTGGCACCCCATCTCTCCTGATAGGTTTTATGGGCTAGTCTAGGAATCATCTTGGTAGTACGTCTTTAAATTTGTTCAATACGAGCTATGTCGCCTTTAAAGTGCGATTCCAAAAGGGAGACCCTCAGTCGATGTACAGTCTAACATAGGATCTATACAAGGGTATGAGGCACTGCTCAGTCCTGGACACAAAGGTATATTTGATTTGTTTAAGAAGGGAGTTTGCTACACTGGCTATTCTTCAGCAATGGTTGTTGAAGGATAGCTTGTTGTTAACCAGAATACCAAGGTCTCTTTCCTTGCATGATGCTTTTAGTGAGGTGTTGTTTGTAACCCCTCATCCCTGCCTTTTTGCCAAAATGACAGGTGGCATGCTGTTGAAACTGACAGCAGTACCTGGTGGAGACTGGGTTCAGGGAGGATGAGGTTACTCAGCACAGGGGACCTAGGTTTGGCTACTCTGGACAGGGGTACCCAAATAAACACAGGAAGCAATAACTGTAATGTCCAGAACCAGGAATGGAATTCTTCAGTGTGGCTTTTATTCACATCCAAGCTGAACAAACAAAGCATAGACAGACCCCCACGGGGCTACATTTCCTGGCAATGCAGATTAGAGACTACAGAACACTTTATCACCATTTCCAGCCCTCAGTCTCTAAACCCACCAGGCACACAGCCCGGACTTGCACGCAGCTCTGGGTACACAGCCCGACTTGTACACTACTTGGGTTTTCCCCACTGGCCCGGCTCCCCCGCCAGCCACTTGATCTGCGGTCCATTTGAGGAATGAACCAATTATCCTGTTGTGGCTCCCCAAACCACACTAGAGTCTTTGACTCCTAGAAAGAATTTTCATTACAATCCCACATCTGGATACTTCCCTCATCACTGGACAAGTGCCTGAGGCAAAGTAGAAATCCACAGAAGAAATCTGTAGAGGTGGACCTGGTCACTAAAGAAGGGGGGGCCACCCACCTCCAGCTCCCACAGCCCATACCTGGCCATTTCTCTGGAAACTGAACAATTCCTTTACTGAACTTTCAAATGTAGATTCTGGGTAGACATCTGTCACATCTCCTCTACATATCATTTGCGTCCCAACAAGCTCTGGACTTGAACCTACTTTTAATTTGCTTAGCCCATTACTCTAGGCTTCCCAATATTTAATAGTTCAATCCCCACATTGTCACACAAGTCCCAGGGTGAAAAACATAGGCCCTTTTTAGCAAGAGCAGACACTCACCCTCACATTGCAGGTGCCCCACAGGCGACTCACAAATCTTCTTGTTCTCCCAAATAAACACTGGAACACATAGGCAGCTTTTTCTTCACAAGCAGGACCAGGGGGTTGCCCCAGAAATCTGCAGGGAACCCTTTCCTGCACCCCCCCGGAGGGAAGGGGCACTGAGACCTGAAAACAGCGGTCTCCACCACTTCAGTTATCTTTTGTGTTTCTCTTTAAGGTGGAGACACACACCCTGTTTACTTAAAAGTGGTCCTCTGTCAGGGCTGAGGCTCCTAGAGCCTTCACTGAGCTGCTTTACCAGCAAGCTCCCAACTTCACACTCACTCACTGAAGACTGACTTCAAAAACCTCCCAACGTTCTAACCAACTCCATTTTCTGCAGATTCCAATGTAGCTCATGTAGCTGCGATAGTTCTATTGGTGATGTCATCCCTCAGTCTCAGCTGAGACTGAGAACAGAGTGAGACAGTGTGAAATCCATTTAACTGGAGTTTCACAAGCTGCCTTCCCTGCCTACCACTAGGTCTTACTGGGATTCTAGTAACCCCGGGTAACAAGGGGGTTACATGTTTATATAGTAAGCATTGTTAGGACTTTTCAGACAACAGTGAAGGACAATGAATTTTTTAGACATTGAACTCCATATTGTTGGCCTGTGCCCTTTGTTCAATACTTTTGAGGTCAGAAATAAAATTATGTAAGTTTTCAGGGGAATCCACCCTCCCTCCCACTTTGGAGTTATCAGCGAATTTGGATAGCCAGTTTTGAGAATCAATCTGCATGTCACTAATGTACAGGTTGAATAGTTTGGGCCCCTGGACTGAGCCCTGGGGGACCCCACTGCTTACTAGGCCTTGATTTGATAATGAGATGTTAACACTCACTCTCTGTGTCCTAGTCATTAACCATTGTTTTATCCAGTTTGTCAGACTAGGTGAGAACCCTAAGGATTCTAGCTTGGTTATGAGTTTAGCATGGGGGACTTTATCGAGAGCTTTACTGTAACCCAGTAATACAACGTCCATTGGGATTTTGTTATCTATACCCTGATTTATATTGTAGAAGGAGATTAGGGTTGAAGTACAAGAGTACCCTGTTCTAAAGCCATGTTGAGTCTTGTCATTCAGTTGGAGTTCTCCTATTTCTTTTTCCAAGTAAGATTTAATGATTTTTTTTCATTGTTTTGCATAGGATGGAAGTTAGGCTGACGGGGTGGTAATTTTGCACATTGGATTTATTACCTTTTTTTAATATAAGAGTTACATTTGCTGTTAATTAGTCCAAAGAAATCTGAAAATTGTTAAGAGATTTATTAAAGATTATTTACAGAGGAATGGTTATTGCATCAGCTGTTTCTATCAGAAACCTGGAGCTTATATTATCTGGACCCAGACTTGTTTTTTTTTAAGGTTCGTAAGGCAGAAAGTATATCAGTGTCAGAGATGGTATAGGAATGAGGGGAACTAAGTATTGGGGATATAGGGGGAATGTATGAATCTTTTTTTGAAAATACAGAGCAGAAGTAGGAGTTAAATATATTAGCAGTTTCTGTATTGGAGTGAATAGTAATGTCATTATGAGTCAATGGTCCAACTTTTCTGGTATTTCCCTTTTTGTTGTTCAAGTAAGAATATAAGGATTTATAGGAATCCTTAGTGTGGGCTAATCTAAATTTGAGCTTTGCAGAATAACTCTGCCATTGTGGTTAAACCTGGCGACGGGGGGGGGGGCGCCATTGTGGTTATGGACACGGAGCAGTATATTGGGGAGACAGAGAGAAAATTAGAGGACATTAATTTTTATTAAAAAGTGTTCCCACAAGCATCTTCAAGTCACAGATTGATAGTTATTGTTATGATGCAGTATTGGAAGGCACCATTGACCACAGAGAACATGCCCATCTCATAGTCACACACCCTATTTGTCCCACAATTTATATCCTACTGAACATAGACAAGGACTTGGACAACCCCCCTGGTCAGCCCATTGTGGCCAGCATAGGATCAATAACAGAGCACCTATCCCAATTTGTTAATCTGCATATTTGCCAGTATGTCCCAAAGCCCAGGTCATACATTAAGGATACCTGTGACATCTTGAACTTGATTGATGATATCCAGCTAAAACTAGATAGTCTATTGGTGTCATAGGACATCAATGCATTATACACCAACATACCCCATGATGAGGGGCTATATGTCTTGTCATATTGGCTTGGGCTAAATGAGACTCTTAATAACAATAGAAGGAATTTTGTTTTAGAGTGTGAAGAAATGGTACTGACTAAAAGTGCCTTCTTGTTCCAGGGGGATTTCTTTCTGCAGATTAAAGGGACTGCAATGGGTGCAACATTTGCACCCAATTATGCAAATCTATTTTTGGGACTCTGGGAGAAATCAGTGGCTTATGAAGCACAGGTCAATCCTTTTTACTGTAAGATTGACCTGTGGTGTCATTTTATTGACAACATTTTTGTCATTTGGAAGGGCACTAATGGCAAGCTTCAAGAGTTCATCAGCTATTTGGAAAATAATGTTAACTTGAAATTCAGTGTACACAGTGATCCAAATGTAGTTACATTCCTGGACCTGGAAATTCCTAGAGATGCAGACAATGGGTTACAGTTTTTCCTATTTAGGAAAACTACCGACAGAAACTCCTTATAGAGTGCCTCTAGTTGCCACACAAGACGCTTGATCAACAACATTCCCAGGGCCCAATTGTTACATGCATGCAGGAACTGCAGTACGGAGATTAGTTATCAGGAGCTTAGTATGGCTATGTGCTCCAGATTTAAGGAGAGTGGATATCCGGTACAATTAATAGAGGAATCTCGGGCAGAGGTCTCAGGGAAGATGAGGGAGGAAATCATGACACCTAGAATTAGAGGTGATGAACAGCCAAAATTTCACCTTATCACAACTTTTAATAGTCAATCTGGGGATGTGGAGAAACTAATCAAAAAACATTGGTCTGTTTTTGTGTTAGACCCTAGATTGAAGGATGCCACTAAAATTTACCCTTGTATGTCATACAAAAGGGGCACTAACATTCGGGATAAAGTGACACATAGTTACCAAACTATCACACCTAGTGACATTTCTGTAGGCAATTGGTTGCCACCGAAACCTAAGGGGATATATCCCTGTGGTCACTATAAATTCTGTAAGAACATTTTGAAAAGTTTGCACTCTCTGCCCTGGATCCAAGCCATAGGTATGCTCGACTCATGGCTGCTGATTGAAAAGCAGTGCATGCCTTTCTGAGCCCATGATAGGATGGCCGCTCGAACTGACCACCACTTTGTGTGGCTCTCCAGATGCTTGTTTCCAGCTACAAAACTTTGCCTCTGCTCTAACTTTCTTTATTTGAATTTTCTCTCACCCACCCACACCGTCCCCAGACTCTATTAAATACACCTTGACTCCATCCTTGCTCACACTATTGGTTACTGTCCTACCTATTTCCCTCCCAGGCCTTGGTTGCATCTTCTTTTATCCACCCCTTGGCCCCTGCTATACTCCCACCAAACTATTTCAATACTGAGTCCTGGTTGAATCTACAGTATGTATCTTCTCCACCTGCCACTGATACCTCATTGTTTCTGAACTTGTTCGTTGCTGGACTCATGCTGAATGTTACAATCTGCTCTGTTCTAAATTGCACTGCATCAAAAATGCTCCCAAAACTATTCCTGCTGTACTTGCTCCTCCTGGCCATGCTGGTCTCCCCCACTAGCTGTGTAACTAAATGCCCCCTGCAACCTACCTTGGCAGTGCTGAATGATAGGCCTCTGCACAGAACTGGGATGTTTTACAGTAGTCATAGCTTGAACAGCACTCATTTCTTCTCCCAAACACCATGACACTTGAACCTGCTTCTAAGCCTGCGGATGACCTTACCCACAAACTACTACTCCCTGCTCCTTTTATCATGAGTCAGGTCACTTCAGACAATACCTAAGAATGAGTATATGGTAAAAAGAGCACACAGGATTCACTTCGGATATCTTAAGGAGCTTCTGAGAAGACTCATACTGCTACTTCTGCTAATATCTGGCAACATTCATCCCAACCCTGGACCACCCTTAACTAGCCCTAGAAAGCCACACAGAACGGGGTCTCTCTCATTAGCTAGCATCAACATCTGTAGCCTTATCAGAAAACTTGATGTCAGTACTGCCTAGAACATCAAGCTCAGCCCTGATGTACTATCACTGGTTAAGACGTGGCTGTCACCTGACACCACTGTGGCAATACCTGGGTATACTATCTTCAGACTGGCTAGGCTATCCAAAAAAGGAGGCGACTGTGCCCTATATCTGAAAAATTCACTGATGGGGCATGCCCTGACCCTACCTTTACTGGTGATGAGCTACAGGTCCTAGCTATCAAGGTCATTCTTGGGGCCCATAACAAAGCTCTGATGATAGCTTCGATCTATATCCCACCCAAACTGACAACAGCAAGCCAGAACCCATTTCTTACCTGCATCAGCAGCTTAAAGTTCAACTCAGAAGTTATAATGCTTGGGGATTTCAATGTCAATTGGCTTGCCCCCAGTGTAAGCAACTACAATGATGCCTTGGGCAAACTTTACCTAACTTGTTACCTCACCCACTAGGATCAACTATAGAACTGGGACCAGTACCTTATTGGATTATGTACTCTCAAATCACCCAGATCATATTGTCCACACTACAGTCCTCCCTAACTCCATTAGTGACCATTCTCCTGTCCAGTGCTTATGGTCTAATAAATTTACTAAACCCCCGGCGAAAACTTTCAACATTCAGATTCTTAACAGGGGACACCTTGCACCACTTAGGTCCCTCCTTCACTAACAGGTCTGGTCTCTGATTGACACTGCCCCTGATGTGCATACTGCACTGCAATACATTATCTCACAGTTCAATGCTGCATGTGACATTCATGCCCCTTTTAAGAAACACAAAATTAAGGGCCTTGACAATCCCTAGAGTATGGGCAAACTCCTAAAACAACTGAAAGCACTTCTATGAGCCCAAGCCAGAGCCTCTAGGAATCAGGCAGCTACTCAGGCCTACAGGGCCATGAGGAACACCTGTACCAGAACTGTTCACTTGGAAAAAGTCAACTACTATAGGAGCACCCTTTTAAACTCCTGAATGGACAGAAGGAAATTCTGGAAAAACCTTTTGGAAGTTATAGGGAAAAAGTCCAAAGCAACACTTAATATGCTGAATGTAGATGGCCTGGACCCCTCCACAATTGCCAATACTTTCAATCTGGCTTTCATTGACCTCAGTCATGTGCTTCCCACTAACTTCTTCTACACTAATCTCTCCACGGCCACCTAGCTTCAACTGAATAAGGATCTAAATCATTTGCATTTCTATTTCAAGGCAGCTACTGAAAGGGATGCAAGAAATACCTTCTCAAGGTGCTTGGAAAAAACAGATTAAGAGGGGACACACTTGACATGAAGCTCATTACCCTCACCCTCGGTGCTGTCCTGCCCCCCCTTACCAAGTTTATAAACCAATCCCTTATGATCTCCCAGTTCCCACTCAAGTGGAAGTCCGCCCCGGTGACCCCAATACACAAGTCAGAGGATAGGGCAATACACTGCAATTACAGGCCCATCTCCATCGTACCCCCTTTATCCAAAGCACTTGAAAAAAATGTTGCATACCAACTGGTGGACTACATGGAGAAATACAACCTGCAATGCCCACAGCAATAGGGTTTCCAAAAAGGCCATAGCACCATCTCTGCTCTCCTTGAATTTATGGGTCACATTCACCATGCACTTGACCAAGGACATCTTGTAGGTGCCACCTTCATACACCTCTCGAAGGCCTTCAATATGGTAAACCAACTATTACTACTTCAACAACTTGGTATTCTTGGGATGTCACATAGTACTGTAAAATAGTTTCACAGTTATCTGTCTGACCGGTCACAACAACTTAAGACTGGTGACACCCTCTTCTCCAAACTACCTATCCAGGTTGGTGTTCCCCAAGGGTCAGTACTAGTGCCCCTACTTTTCAGCATCTTCCTGAATAAACTCCCTTCTGCCTGTGATGAACACATCCTATATGCTGATGATGTGGTGATTTTCTCTATGAACTCTGACCCCTCTCTCCTGGAGAAACAACTGCAGGAAAGTTTCATGTGAGTTAAGACCTGGTTCGTCTTGCAGAAATTAGTACTAAATTACTAAAAAACAAATACTATGCTATTCCATGGCACACATAGCAAACATAAACACCAACAGTTAGCTGTCAAAAATTGCTCGTGTGTGGCTCTCGACTAGATCCAAACTTTCAAATACCTTGGTGTGACCCTGGACACTACACTGTCCTTCTCCAGCCATATCGATTTGGTTGTGAAATCTGTAAATATCCACATTGGCCTTCTCTACAAACATAGGCACTGCCTGACCCTGATGAACTAAAACTTGCAATACACAGCTCTATTGTCTCCATATTGATTATGGGCTTGTTATATATGGAGCTGCCACAGCTATGGTACTACGGTGAATTGCTATTGCACTGAATAAGACATGCAGGCTCCTTACTGGTGCTGTTCACCACACACACACCTGCGACCTCTATGAACAGTCTAACTGGCTACAACTGCAGGGAAGAATCGCTTATCAAACCTGCCTTGTAGTAAAAAAGGCATTGATGGGGCTCATGCCCCGTGGGGTCCAGACTCTACTAAGCCCAGCCAACTGTACCCAAAACTCCAGAAGCACTGACAACTAGGCACTATATATATAGATAGATAGATAGATAGATAGATAGATAGATAGATAGATAGATAGATAGATAGATAGATAGATAGATATAGGAATCGTAGTTGCATCCTGTTGACTGCGAGGCGTGAAATTGTCCAGAAGATGATATTTATTTATTTATTTATTTATTTGATAGTTGGATTTACAACCTTTGAGTCAGGGACTCATTTACAAAGGCACCTCATCACAGGGAGGGTAGACATGGTTACAGTGTGAGATACAACAGAGGTAACATACAGGTGCAATACAGATAACAAAAAGAACACAAATAACAGTGGTTTATGTGATAAAGTTACATGCAGTAAATAGCAATCATGTAAAGTATAACAATAGTAGAAGTTATAACCCTGGTCGTACCGGGGAAATACCTAAGTGGAAGGGTGGAAGGGAAAAGGGGTGAGGAAAAGAGAAAAAAAAAGGAGGGGACACAGTCCAATGGACATTGTCAAGGCTATGGGCAAGAAATGGGGAAGGACCCCAACATTAGGTTGATTAAGGGCAACTACAGCTTCGGGATCCAAAGAGGTGGTTACAGAGAGTGACTTTAAAGGGACCAGTTTTGGTAGACTTAGTGACAGAGAGTATGAGGGAGTTGAACCATGTGGGGGCACGGTTGTGGAAGGACCTTTGGGCTGGAGAGGTCTTGGTTTGGGGCACCAGAAAGGTGGCCTTAACTGAGCTATGGGTGGCAATGGATGGAGATGCAAGCTGCAGGGATGTGGTGATCTCTGGGGGAAGAGTCCTAGCAGGGATTTTTTGGCAAGTAAGCAGGTTTGGTAGCGTAGGCACTTCTCCAAGGTGAGCAGGTTGGCGGTGGAATAGAGCAGGCAAGTGTAACCCCCCGTTACCCAGGGTTACTAGAATCCCAGTAAGACCTAGTGGTAGGCAGGAAAGGCAGCTTGTGAAACTCCAGTTAAATGGATTTCACACTGTCTCACTCTGTTTTCAGTCTAGCTGAGACTGAGGGATGACATAACCATAGAACTATCACAGCTGCATGAGCCACATTGGAATCTGCAGCTGGGAGTTAGGTTAGAATGTTGGGAGTTTTTGAACAGTGAGCAGCAGAAGTTGTGTGTGAGCAGTCTTGAGGAGAGGAGCACAGCAGTCTGTGCACAGACTCTTGGAGCCTAAAGATCTGATATAGAGCTACTTTAAGGGAGAGGAGTGTGTTTCTGCCAAAAGAGGAACACAGTAAGCTGTTCGTGAAGTGGTGGAGACTGCTGTTACTGGTCTCTGTGCCCCATCCCTGAGGGGATGGGGGTAAAAGGTTTGCCTGTTATTCCAGGGGAAACCTCCTTGTTCCGGCTAGGGAAGAAGCTGCCTTATTTTTCTAAGTTGTGCTGCATCACCAGAAGCTGTCAAGAATTGCCTGTGGGGCACCTTCAACCAAAGGATGAGTTCTGCTCTTACATGGGGCCTATGTTTCACCTGAACTGTTGTAAAGTGAGAATAGGACTGCTTAATCAGTGGGAGGCCTAGAGGAATAGACTAAGCCAAAGTAAAAGTATGTTCAAGTCCAGCACAAGGGGAAAGCCAAGACATGTAGAGGAAATGTGCTATGAATTTACCCTTTAATCTACACTACCAAGCTTTTCAGAAAGAGATGTTTAAGTATGTTCGAGTCTAGTACAAAGGGAAAGTCAAGACATGTAGTAGAAATGTGCTATGCATTTGCCCTTTAATCTACATTGCCAAGCTTTTCAGAAAGAGTTGTTTAATGTCCAGAGAAATGGCCGGGTATGAATTGTGGAAGCTAGTGGTGGGAGACCCCCCCATCATTAGTAACCAGGTTCACCTCTACGGATTTGCTCTGTGGCCCTTTTACTTTGCCTCAGGCACTTGACTAGTGCTGAGGGAAGTACCCAGACATGGGATTGAAAGGAAATTTCCCTTAAGGAGTCGAAGGCTCTAAGGTGGTTTAGGGAGCCACAGGAAAATGTGTCCATGTCACATGGAAGGTGTTCGAGTGGCCAGCAGGGGAGCCAAGCCAGGGAAACTCCAAATAGTGTACAAGTCAGGCTGTGTACCCAAAGCAGCATGCAAGTCCAGGCTGTGTGCCTGGTGGGTCCAGAGCCTGAGGGCTGAAGTGTTGAGGAAATGTTCTGTTTCTCTTATTTGCATTACCAGGAATGTAGCCCTGTGGGGGTCCGTCTATGCTTTGCTTGTTCAGTTTGGATGTGAATAAAAGCCACACTTTAGAATCCCATTCCTGGTATTGGACATTACAGTTATTGCTTCCTATGTTTGGAATTACTTGGGTGCCCCTGTGCAGAGTAGCCAAACCTAGCCATTGTGCCGAGTAACCTAGTCCTCCCTGAACCCAGTCCCCCACCTGGTACTGCTGTCAGCTTCAACAGCATACCACCTGTCGTTTACAAAAAGGCAGGGGTGAAGGGGGTTACACAAGTATGGGTGCGGAGGGATGCACCGGTCAGGAGCCTGCAGGCCTTGTTTATCGAAGTCTGGATTCTGGTGAGGGCGATATTGTTGGTCGCAGCATAGATAGGTAGGCAGTAGTCCACTAGAGACAGGACAGAGGAGTTGATGACCAGTCGGAGAGTGGTTTGGGGGAGACAATCTCTGTGGTGATAGAGAAGGCCAATCTGAGAGTTTATGGCTGAGGATAGGGTATTGATGTGTGTGTGGAATGCAAGAGCCGAGTCGAAGGTGATGCCCAGGTACTTGTAGGATGATACCTGCTTGAGAGGGTGAGCATTACTGGAGAAAATGCAGAGGGGGGCATTTTTGGCCTTATTCTGGTGATGTGAAAAAGCATAGATTTGTTTTTGTTTTTTTTTAGGTTAATGACCAGCCAGTGGTCAAGGAACAACTTTTCAGCTTGGTTGAATGTGTGCTGCAGGGATTGCTGTAGAAATGCAGGGTCAGGGTGGGAGGCAAGAAGAATCACATCATTGGCATAGAGTACCATATTGCCCAAGCAGGAGCTGGGGAGGGTATTGAGAAATAGGCTGAACAGAACGGGGCCCAGGATGGAACCCTGAGGGACCCCCGAGCGAACGGGCAGGGTATTGGACAGGGTACCGTTTACCATGACGCGCTGTGATCTGGCAGAGAGATAACTATGGAACCAAGTCAGTGGACCAGGGGAGAAGTCAAGTTAGTGGAGGGAGTCAAGTGGGGGGGTGACAGACAGTGTCAAAGGCCTTGGAGAGGTCAATGAACACTGCACCTGCAACACGATCAGAGTTGAGAGCAGAGTGGAGGTGCTGGGAGAACTCCCCATCTTTGACTACTGTGATGTAGTCTATGGTGCTGCTCCCAAATCTTTTCTGACCAAGTTGGACACTCTGTTTAACTACTTCTGCCACTTTGCTATCGACTCCCTTTCCTGCTCCCACCACTGTGAACTCTATCGCTCTCTAACTTTCCTTCCACTATGTCACAGATACATCTCTCACTGTGCCAAACTAACCTCCAAATTCTGGTGCTGAGGCTCCCCTCCTATCTCTCATCCTCTCTCTACACTCCACATCCCCCCACCCACTCTCTCAGATCAAATGATGCCCGCACCTTGACGGTCCCTCGCCAATCCACCCTCATCGGTCAGACTGTTTTTTCCCATCGTTTCCCTAAAATCTGGAATTCCCTCCCCCCCGAAATACGTCAGTCATCCTCCAACTACTCCCTTACCTCTGCCCTATACAATTACCTTTCCCTCAGCTGTACCTGCTTTAACCCACCTTAATACCTATCCCCAGTTTCTGCCTTCCTACTATGACCCCTCTGGCAAGGTTTTCAACAACCTAAAGGAAGAAATCAGGAAATGGCTACCCCTTCTCCTCATATTCAGTTCTTGCCTCTCCCCCCTCTCTTCTCCTCCTGTCCTTCTGGGTCACCAGTGTCCACAGCCTAACCCCATCCTTTTTACTCCAACAGCACTTGCGTACTACCTCAAGCCTGCTCCTGGTATGCTTATGCACTACAAATGGTTCTATTGCATTATTACTGTTTTGTATGTTCATATGTTCTTTTGTATGATTTTGGAAATGTATTGTAATTTACCCAATGTTCCACTACTCTTTATTGTACAATACCTTGTGTTCCAGCTGTTGTACAATCTTACAATGTTGTATTGTTTGTGCTACCCACACACTATTGTAACTGATTATCCTTCACAACCCTATGTAACCCCTCCCACCAGGTCGCATCGTGAGACAAGCAACTTGTTGTTCAATGTACCCTCCTGGTGAAGCATTTCAATAAATAAATAAATAAAATTATCTGTCCACCGCTGTCACACATCCCAAGGCCAGCGGTCTTTTGCAGGTAGAGCCCCTAAGATGTTCAAGTCCCTGGGCTGCATAATCACCTACCTAGACATCCTCTGCTCTTTCAAACACAATCTTCACCAAATGCTTGTGTCCAGGGCCATCTGTGACTTTCTCTTAATTCCTTGATGGTCGCTCCTGTTTCCCACCTCTTTTCTATCCCCACCGCTGTCCTTTCCCCCCACCTCCTCCCACCCCCACCTCACTACCCTTCCTCTCTCCCTGGCTCACTCCACTAACCCCTCCTTCCCTCTCCCTTTTCTGGTTGCTCTCCCTATTACTGCTGTATGATCCTCAACCCTCTTCTCCCACCCGTACCCTTTTCTACCTCCCTCCCAGTTTCCCCACCTCACCCATTCTCTCTTCCCATTTTTCTAACTCTACTGTCACTGCTGGCTATTCCTCTCCCCTCTTCTTGCCGACCTCACTCCCCCACATTTTCTCCCACTACCCCCTCAGCCTCCCCACAGGCCTAGTCTACCCTGATTTATCCCCCTCATTTTCTCCCACTACCCCCTTAACCTCCCCACAGGCCTAGCCTACCCTGATATATCCCCCATCTATGCCTGAGGCAACTCAATCTTACTCATCCTTCCCTTTGACAAAGCTACTCTGGCTGCATTATGACCATGTAAATATTGTTTGGTGTGATCCATTATTATTCTACGCATACTTTTACTTGATGATCTAACTGTGTACTACTGTGTACTACTGTGTAATACTGTGTACTACTGTGTACTACTGTGTAATGCTGTGTACTACTGTGTAATACTGTGTACTACTGTGTACTACTACTACTTAACTCGATGTGTCACTTTGCACTGCTATTGTATTCCAGCTCTTACTCAGTTTGTATTAGATTTCTTTGTAAAAGAGACACTGGCTCAAAGGTGTTAATTTCAAAATCTAATAAATAAAATAAATAAATAAATACTATGGTTAATGCCCAGAAGATATACGAATCTAGGAAACTTTTTAGTTGCATCACTAGTGATATTGTTTATCTGGCTACTTGTGGCTGTGGAGTGTTTTATATAGACAAAACTACAAGCCTGTTAAGGTTCGAATAGGGGAACACATCAGGAGTATTGCAAGTGATGATGAAAAGAATGCCTTAGCAGTCCACTGCAAGAGACAAAGGGGTGATGGTGTAGAGCATACCTTCACATTTTGTAGGATAGAGCATGTCAGGATGGGACGGGGGGGGGTGTAGATGATTATCTTTTAAAGCGTGAGGCATTCTGGACTTTTACCTTGGGTGGGTTAAAGAACTCCGGACTTAATGAGAAGATTGATGCAATGCTGCTTATCAAAAGAAGCAAGAAGTAGTAGGCACTTCAGGCTACTTCAGGCCAGGCATTTTTAACCCTTACATTACAGTGTATTGTATATTGAAATAATAATAATTATTATTATTACAATAAGGTATTATACATGTTTACATCTTTTCCTCTAGGTCCTTTACGTTATGAGAGCAATTGGAGTTCAAGGAGATATACAGTATGAACATGGACTTACTGGTTTAATTATATGTCAGTATTGTTTGTATCAACTGGGTGGAGTATGTGTATATTTGTGTATCATAAGGTTGGCACCACATGGAGTTTATGTTACTGGATATTGATAATCTTATTAAGTAACTCATTCCATATATTTATATAGATAGGGATGTTTTTACAATTGAACAGTATATGTTTATTATGCCATTGGTTATGAATAGGTGCATTGTGCACTATGATTATTTAACATTTTCAAGATAGGTTTATGAAGTATTGCCTTTAGGGTAGTTAATTATACCATTCTTAATTAATTGATGGCTCCCTCCTTTAAAACATATCATTTTTCACATTCTGTGTAAGAGAAAAGGAAAATGGTATGAGGCAGCATCTTATATTTTGGCTAACTGAACTAACTTAGAAATTATTCAAGATTTTCTTTAGTAGTCATTTTTTGTATGTAGTAGCCACTTTCTGGAGGGTAATCCTGGTAAGAAGAGACTGATGGAGTACCTGGAGGTAAATGGGGTGCAGGAGCACTGTCAGAATTGCTTCGTGGGAGGGAGTCAAGTCAATCAAATCTCATAGATATTTTTAATGGGGAACTAGGGAAGTGGACAGGGAGGCAGGGGATGTGGCCTATCTGGACTGGTAAAGCCTTTGACACTGTGCCACTCAGGAGGATGATTAAGGAACCTAGAAACCAGGAGGTGGGGGAGAAGGTGGTACACTGATTATCTAGATTGAGACCTATAAGAAATTCATGGGAGTGAACAAGGTGCAGGATGGGAGTTTATTTCACAGGAGGAGGAGGAGCACCAGCATACAGGAGCATGCTGTAAAGCTTGAGGGGGAGTTTGAGGGATGTGAGGAAATACTTTTTTTGTGGGGAGTTTAAGAGGTATGTGAAGAAATACTTCTTCACAGAAAATGTGGTGGATGCCTGAAACTGCCTGCCAAAAGTGGTGGTGGGGTGGAGAAAGTGGAGAATTTCAAGCAGGCTTGCTTGAGGAGGGAGGGACACCTGTGATCAAATAGGGTCTAGGGTGTAGTAAAAGGCAGGGAAAATAGGGCAGAGTAGATGATCCTACCGGTCCTTTCCTGTCAATTCATTCTTTGTTTTTATGTTTCTATGGTCTCATAACTATCCCTGCACCAGTCAAAATGCAATATTCACTATGTCGATTGGTGTTTGAGATACTATGCACGAAGTTCAAGGTGCCCACATCCATAGATTTTTGGGTAAGAGTGTGATTTATTTGGTAATGTTGGACTGCAAGTTCAAATCTATTCAGAATATTTATTTATTTATTTATGCAATTCAGAAACAATACATTTCAGAGGATTGTGTATGAGCAATCATACACAACAATGCTGTTTTTGATTGAGTGGTTTCCATGATAACAAGAGACCTCGAGAGCACAGCTCGAGAAGTCTTGTTACCACGGAAACCACTTGTTCAAAAAATATGATTGTTTGTGTATGGTTGCTCATACACAATCTTTTATAGTGTATGGACAAACATTATTGTGTCCCAATGTTCATAAAACATCCCGTATAGAACTTTAAAGTGAATACTCTGGCACTTTCTTTCCACCACCATTCACTTGCTTGCCAGCTCTCACCTCCATGGCTGCTTCAGGGCACATGCGTGATCACGTTCGATGTTGTTCTGCTGCACTAGAGACAAACTCAGTGCAGCACAACAACAGCATGATGCACTCAGTGAAGCACAAAAACACTGTTCTAAACATGGATTTCCATGCAGAACAGCATTCTACCATACACTATAAAGACATTCCTGGACATGTTCCTAGTAGAGTATTGAATGTACCAATATACAGTACCTAGTAGAATATACCAGCATAGTGATGCTCATTTACAGAGCTGTTCAGTTCTGAGCAGAATTTTGGGAGAGTCTGGTATATTGCACAATTCATGGACCTCTACTGCTGAGTCTGGAATGGGAATCATCAAGCAGTAAAAGTAAAGGATTCTTCTTTTGCTTTGGCCTGCTCTCTCCCAGCTGGTTCACTGCATAGTAGGGATAGTGAGAGAATAACTGGCCCACTGGTGCAGCGGATATATTCACCACTGTGACACTGATGACCCAGGCTCAGGAACAGACTTGGGCATCAGAGGGCTGACCGGGGAGAGAAGGCTTGAGTGTCCACTGACTGCTAGCCTTCTCTCGGGGGGAGGGTGGGTAGAGGACCAGTGTATACTGACCTCTGGGAGAGGCCAGAGGAACAGCAGCATGCCTGGTCCTACTGTCTAAAGGAGCGTGACAGATGCTGGCGTTGCCTTGCGTCCTGCATGTCACTCTTCTGCAGGAGAAAAACTGGAAAATGGCATGCTAGCCAATCTGGTGATGGCCTCCTGGATCCTCATCTCTGAACTTCTGGACCTCCATCAGCCAGTTCAGTAGCACCCAGAATCGTTGGCATGGTCGGTAAGGATTATTCCCTACATAGGTCGGGGACCCACCCGATGAAGAGATGCATCGGGGTAACCTGGGGTGGCTGCAATGTGGGGTGGTGGGGTCAGGAGCAGCCGGAGTGAGAAGATCCTTGAGAGGCCTGAAAGAAGGATTGGCCAGGGTGCAGGGTAGCAGCATAAAAAAAAAAAAAAAGGAAAAAGAAAGAATAACCAAAGTATCTGTGCCTCAACTGTGACTATTTGTTATAAAACATGTATTTTAAAAAGTCAAGGCTCCCAGATCCAAAGGGATTCTTGTATTTTACAGGGGTTTTGAGCCATCTACAGGGAAATTGTTCTCACAGATACTGGATAATGTAGTCTCCAGGAAAACAAATGAAAATTTCCCTGGAGTGGAATTCCGCTGGTGAAATTAGCATGGAATGACCATTCCACCAGTGGAATTTCCATCAGAATTTCACTGGTTCTTCTGTGGAATTACACCTGATGTGATCTTCAGAGTAATATTTAGTGGAACAGCATTCTTTCCACAGAAAATCATTCAACGATCAGTTTTCTGCTGCTTAGTTCTACCATTCTGTTTCTGATTAAATTCTGCAGAATTTTGGTGGAATTTCAAAAATTCCATAAAATTTTCTTTCACCAGAATTTTAAAATTCCACACAGCATTAGGAAATGCCAAATCAATCCGGGAGCACTGAAATGTATGTATTTTGCAATACTGTGTAGGTAAACATTTTACCATAAATTTACTTGTTACATCTGTAGAAGGCCTGTTATCAATATTGTGACAAACCACCTCTCTCCATGGGCTGTAACAGCTTTCAGAAAGGTGTCTATCTCTGTTTTTCACTGCCACCAGCTGGTTACACAAGAAAAAAACACCTTTCTCCCTAGACAGAGCTAGGAGATTAAACATGCAATTGCACAGGTTAAAGTCTGGTAGTGTGCATCTCGGGTTGCAGATGCTGACAGAGTTTTGCCCCAGCCAATGTGAATCATGAAATATCTTAGTAATTTAAATCACAACCATGACTGTTGTGTAAATAAATAATCTTTTTACTTACATTACAGGATATATATATATATATATATATACACTGTATATATAAAATGCAAGACATGAACACTGTTACAGGAAAAATAAACAGTTAGTTTTAAATGACAGATGGCAAAAAGAAAACATATTTTAACTAAGGTATGCTATTCTGTCTTACCCTCTACTATGCTTGGAGAGAGAGAGAGTGAGAGACCAAATTCCTGTCTGTTCCCATGAATGTAGTTAGAGCAGTAGGATTAAAGCTTAGATCCTCTTGGATATTAACCAGCTGAACACTGCCTTGTAAATTTCTTTCAGCATTTTTATAGTCCCCTTTGAATAGATAATTCTTGTCCCTTTTTGAATGCACCAACCATTTACCATGTATCTGTTTAATTGTTTCTTTTAGTTTAAACAGCCCTGTAGATATCCAATTATATTCATTTAACATTCAGTTTGTATTTGAATGGCCCAATCCTTTCAAACTCTGTAGGTTGTAAGTGAATATGTTCATTACCCCTCTTGGTCATTGTGGGGGGATAATCTCTGAGGCACTCCCATTCATGACATCATGGGTTGTTGTGTACACCTAATAGGTTGCTTGATGCACATGTAACTTGAAGAAAGTCCATCCCCCACCTGAGGGGGGGGTCTGCTCTCCTAAGGCCAGTTCTTATGTGCATCAAAAACAGGTTGCAGGCACACCCTAGAGCTCCAGTGTGTTTTCTTGTGAAGAACAAATATTTATTATAAAGAACAACTTCATTACTAAGGTAAGAAGCCACCTGGCTAAGACATTTATTAATATCCTACAACAAAGATCAAACAAGACCACAAGAGTATGTTTCTGCAGATTTGCAACTGTTTAAAATTGCAAAACATGTAGTCTTAAAATATACTACTCATGCGGCTTCTACCAGTCAAGTTGTCTAAGAAAATGTTAGCTGAGAAAGTGCCAGCACAGTATTCAAATTATGAACATTATTGCATTGTGCAACTATAGAGATTATTAGCTACCTGAACACCCCTGCTAACATTGCCAGGAACTACAATAATATCTGACCCACATAATTGAACACAGAATCTATGCAGTGATTTACATGAGGTAATACAATAAATAATCCACCTGGTTCCTGAGTTGTATTAATCACCAACAAGAATCTGGTGACCCTGCTAGCCCCACTAACTTGTAAAAAGGGTACTCTCAAACTCAGCCAGAAAAGCTTCCTTGCACTGGAAAATGTTTAAACTGCCTGAGCTGGATTCAGACATTACTGGAGTTCAGTGGCACTAAATCAAAGCACCCGTAACCACCTTGTGCTATTTTCTACACAAAAACAGTCCCACAGAGAAAAGGAAGTTCTATGGACCAAAGTGGAGCCATCCAAATGTTTTTTTATGGCCCCAGTTTCTCAAACAGTTCCTATCAGAATGACCATCCCCTCCTCTTCTTTCCAGTTTGCAAATCTCCTGCTACATGAGAGCTGCAAGTCGATTGGCTCTCAGCTCTCATGAGATTTCGGCCACCATCTTAGATGAGGATAAACCGAGACCATCACCTTATCTAGAAGCAGTTAGGCAGTGGAATCACAGTGCTTTTTTTTCAGAAGACGAGAAAAATCAAAGCCATTAACTCATTCCTTCTCATTCCTGCCACAAATATGATTAATGAAAATGTGAAAACAACAATTTGCTAAAAACAAGAAAAGAACAAAGGAAAAACTCCAAATTCTAAACGTAGTACTTTGGTTTATTTTTCTTTCTATAAGACTTTACCTAAGAATATGTTCTGCAATCAGATGCAAAGAAAGTCAGGGAAGACAATGTTTGGCACATAGCAAAGCAGTAGTGCACTCACCACCGCATGATAGAAACACACATACTGGAGTTCAAGTAGGTGAAAACCTAGTTTCATCCCATGGTGAGTGCACTGTTGCTTTGCTACATACTGTGACTATTTACTAGCTGCACCACTATCCCAGTGCCTCCCCACTCTCTCTTTCACAACATTCAGCACCTTGATTAAGACTAGAGCAATTTAGCATTTGAAATAAAATATATGCCATTTACATTGTTCTTCACTTGCTTCAGTTTATGGTTCCTACATACTGCTCACTTTGCAAATTGCCTCTCCTGTATGTTACCTTCCAGTGCACATTTTAGTTAGTTATTTTATTACTTATTTTATTTCAAAAGTTTCACCAGAAAAGACACACTGAGCCAAGGCTCATTTCCAGATGCATCCTCAGGGGAATGGGTAGAGGAGGACATGGGTAGCACTAGATAACACAGTTATATAATATAGCACTTATAGACAAAAAAATATACATACAGTGTCAAAGCATCAATACAAAATACAATAAGCATATTTATTTATTTATTTAGTTTTTGCTTACTGGGTAAGTACACTAGACACGAGTATTACCTATATTCTGGCACAACCCAGGAGGGTAAATAACAGGAGAAGCAAAGTACAAACAGGAGTGACATGTTCGTGGCACAGCATGAAATGAGAACAAAACATAGCAATGCTTGCAGAGTAAGAACAAGCCATTCTACATAGCCAAGCAAACAGATTTATTACAAACTATTTGCACTAGATTTAGTGAAAGTACTAACTGAAATCAGGCAACAGGTTTTGAAAAACAATAACAATAACAGTTATAACAATAGAATTAGTGAGGAAGTAGGAACCTGCAAGTAACAGAAATGCAGAGAACAGTAAGTGCCATATAGGGAAGGAAAACAACTAGGACTAAGTTTCAAATTTCAGTGCAGGAGCAGACATTAGAATCAAGTAATAAATAATAATAACTTTATTTTTAGAGTGCCTTTCAAAATATTAAGGTGCTTCACATATCACATCACTACATACAATACCAATTTCAAACATATAAATCAAATAATTTCATTAAAACATCACATATTAAAACAAACCATAAAATCATCCATACAATCAACAAAATATTTACAATCAGCTTCCATTAATCATCCAGATAAGCCAAGTGCCACAAATAAGTTTTTAAATCTTTCTTAAATACCTCCACGGAGGTGCACTCCCTTAACCAGCGTGGTAGAGAATTCCAAAGAGTGGGTGCGGCATAAGAAAATGCTCTACTACCAGAAGATTTTAAACTCACTCTTGGAATCTCTAACAACCCCTCATCGGCCGAGTGGAGCAATCAGCCAGGACAGTAAGGCACCGGAAGTTCTTTCAGATAGGTCGGACCCTGATCATGAAGGGCTTTGAAAGTCAGTAAAATGACTTTAATGGTGATCTGCCACCGTATAGGAAGCCAGTGCAGTTCACGCAGCACCGGGGTAATATGACTGCATCTCTTTGTCCCAGTCAAAACCCAGGCTGCAGCATTCTGCACCAGCTGTAGGTGATGGATTTCAACCCCAGAAAGCCCAAAGTAAAGGGCGTTGCAGTAGTCCAAGTGCGAGGACACAAAAGCATGGACCAACGTTGGTAGAGAGTCAGATGGAACAAGTGATGCACCCTGGCAATATTCCTAAGATGGTAAAAGGAAGTCCTGACAATGGCCGACACTTGAGATTGAAGGGTCAGCCTGTCGTCTAGGACAATCCCAAGGTTGCAGACCTGTTCAGAGGTCGTAAGTGACATGCTGCCAAGAAAAATTCCAGAGGGCGTGCTATCTTGCAACCTCGCTATCTGACCACCCAGGTCCACCACTAATACCTCTGTCTTCTCTGAGTTCAACCTTAATCAACTAGAATCCATCCACCCTTGGATTTCCCCCAGACAGTTATTAAACACTGAGAGTGGTCAGGTGCAAAAAACAGGTATAGCTGAGTATCATCTGCATAACAGTGAAACCTCAGCCCATACCATCTTATAATGTCTCTGAGGGGCAGCATATACACTGCGAATAACATGGGTGACAGCACTGAACCCTGAGGCACCCCACACAACAAAGGAGTTGGGTCGAAGGAATGAACCCCTGACACAACTCTTTGTGATCTCCCAGTAAGGAATGAGGTGAACCATTTTAAAACAGTTCCTGACATTCCACAGATTAACCTCAGGTGAAGTAGATGGCAGTGAAGTCCCAGTTTGAAGGCCTGGTGGGATTTGATGAGTTTGACCTGTTGAGGGAGGGAGTTCCAAATGTAAAGGACAAATGTTGCAAAGGAGAGTTCACCTTTTTTGGTGAAACACCTAATAATTTCAAAAGGACTTTGTACCAATGATGTGAAGGAATAAGCTTGGGTAGAATGGATTAGCAGCCTTGAAAGGTACAGAAGGGTCCCCGTTCTGATTGTATCATCAATCAGACAGCCAGCAGAATAGAGTCTATACAATGAAGGGGAGAGCCAGACCAGTCTGGAGTAGAGTTGACAATGATGAGTTAGTCTGTGAGCAGAGAGGGCAAATCTGCATATGCTGTTATAACAGATGCTCCATGTCTGGAAGGCTCCTTTGCTGGCATCAAGGTATGCCAGGGAACAATATGTAAGACAGGGAAGGAGAAAACATTGCATAATAGCAAGCTGAGTGGCATCCTTGAGGGAGGACCTGATTTTATAAGAAAGTTCCAGTTTGGTATTTACTGCCTTAGAGGCAGCAGCAATGTGCAGGTTAAAATCCAGAGACGGGTCAAATGTAACTCCTAGATACCTAAAAGTGTCAACAAATTCCAACAGAGAGCCATCAAAACATATGACTGGAAGTGCAGTGGTACAGAATTTGATTATGGTGGGGAGCCAAACAGCATGGCCACAGTTTTCTGGGAGTTTAGCAGGAACTTGTTGTGTAGAAGCCAACCTTGAAAACAGTCAAAATCAGCTTGAAGATTTGCCTGTATAGATGTGAGGTCTTTACCACTGGAGAGAAGAGCCATATCACCAGCATACAGGATCATACAGGAGGAACAGGGCAATGAGGGCAGGTTGTTAATAAATAGAGAGAACAGGAGAGGGCCAAGAATAGATCCCTGGGGAACTCCAGCACAGGTGAGGGCAAGGTCAGAGACAGCAGTTCTAATCTGAACAAATTGCATTCTCCCAGTGAGGTAGCTATCAAACCAGGAGATGGTTTCTGGGAGAAACCCAGGGAGGACAGATTGGAAAGTAGTGGAGGCTGATCCACAAGATCAAAGGCTTTAATGAGGTTGATAAAAATGGCCCAAGTGAGCATGTCCTTATCCATAGCCATTAGGACGTCATTTGATAGTTGAAGTAATGCAGTTGCCGTACTGTGACCTGTTCAGAAACCATGCTGAGCGGATGATAGGAGATTGTGAAGATGCAGATATTCCAAAAACTGGGAGGCAACCATCTTCTCAAGTAATTTATTGAGAGTAGAGAGAATGGTAATCGATCAGTAGTTTGCCAGGTTTTGGTGTCCTCTTTTTTATGTACTGGAACCACTTGAGCAGTTTTCCATATAGTCGGCACTGTTTGGGTTGAGATGGATAGATTGAGAATTCTCACAAGTGGGGCTGCAAGAGTAGAAGCTGCTGATTTGATGAAATTGGGCAGTATCCCATCCAACCCAGGAGATCCATAAGAGGGGACAGGTCTAAGAAGATCCAGCACCGCAGCAGCAGAGACCAATTTATGGTTAAAAGAAGATCTAGAAGGCAAGTACTTACCGAGATAAGGAGCAGAGGACTGATTAAATTTTTCTAGGTTCTCAGAAAGGTCAGAGAAATGAACGTTCAGAGCATTTGCAATCTTGGGTAACTTGTTACAGTTAGCACCGTTTAGCATCAGTTCGGTTGTAGATGGCTTGGGCCTTTTTCCCATTCAATTCTTGATGTGGTTCCAAAAATACCAGGTATCTCCAGCAGAGGCTTGAAGTAGTTTATGACAGAAGTCCCTTTCTGCCCTCCTTATGTCTTTCTTGCAAGCACTCCTCATATTTCTATAACTAACCAAGTCTTCAATCCTTTGGGACTTCTTAGCGGAGGCACAGGTCTTGCAAGGCAAGGCAAATTTTATTTTTATGGTGCCCAATCCCAGAGGCTTTGGGCACCGTACAACATGCACAAATTTAAATAAATATATATATATATATATATATATATACACACACATATATATGTCACCATACAATAAATAATCACATTTCAAAAAAGCAGTACCCTACATATAAATAATCACCCTCATTTAAAAAGGGACTGATAACCTATGTTCTCATACAGTACCTGAGAAAGCCTAGCCAAACAGATAACACTTACAGCGGGTTTTAAATACCTCCACTGATGGGGCCTCCCTCACCAATAGTGGAAGCGAATTCCACAGTACGGGGCTGATGATACTAAAAGCTTTATCACCGGCCATTCTCAGCCTCATCCATGGAATTGCCAGGTGGCCCCTTGAGGAGGATCACAGGGGGCAGACTGAGGCAACGGGTGTAAGAAGGTCCACCAGGTAACAAGGACCCAGTCCATGTAGGGCCTTATAGGTGAGCAAGCCCACCTTAAAAAGCACCCTCCATTGCACCAGCAGCCAGTACAATTCCCACAGCACTGGGGTGACGTGACTGTATTTCAATTATCCAGTCAACAACCTGGCAGCTGCATTCTGCACCAGCTGCAGTCAACGGAGGGTACCTCCAGAGACCCCTTCTTCTCATGGAGTAAAGGAGAGCCTTGTGTAACCATCTGTTTGCAGAGCCCCTAATTCACCTCTTTTTCAGTGGAACATGCAGATCCTGGAGGAAAAGTAACTTAGAAATGGGGCAGTCCAGGGCATTATTTACATTCTCAGTGATATAGATAAGAGACCAGTTGATATTCTTTATATCTTCATGAAGCACTCTTGGACTGAGTTTAGTCAAGTCACAAACTGTATTACTTTGGGTGGGGGATTGGGGCAGTGACTGTTCCAATGGCAAAAAGTAGGCAGGTGATCGCTAACAGAATCAGAAAAGGTGCCTGCAGCCATGATCTTATTTGCTCTGTTTGTAGTAATCCAGTCCAGAAGGGACTGACAAATGCCATTTGCCAAGATTCGAGTAGGGCTAGAAATCAATTGAGATAGGTGAAGTCTCGCAAGAGCTTCAGTGTATGAATCAGAGTGGCTACCAGATAAGTCAAGGTTGGACTCATCCATTAGAAACACTTCAGATTTACCCTTTAGCATATTAAGATAGTCCATGAGCCCATTATGCTAGGGAGAGCCCCCTTTGGAAGATTGTAGGCACATACCAAGTTTAGTCTTTTTGCACCACCTAAGAGCAAAACAGCATGCAGGGTTTCACAGGACCCTGATAACCCAGAATATTGAACAGAGATATTTAGGTATTCTTTATAACAGAAAGTAACCCCACCACCCCTTTGTTTTGAAGGGTGGTCAAATCTAATAAGGTTGTAGTCATTTATTTTATACATAGTGTCAGATATGTCAGGCCTAAGCCATGTTTCAGTCAATCCTAGTATGTCAGGACTGTAGAGGGCAACCCAGGCTTCCAGTTTGGGGAAAATTGTGGGGACACTTCTAATATTCATGTGAGCAATTTTCATACCTTTGGAGGAGAACCAGGAGGAGTCATTGATATGCCTTGCATTGGAGGAGGGGCCAGGATTTAGCTCAGTGTCCTCAGATAAACATGAAATCAGCAGAGGCACCCAAGTTTCTCTGGTGTACCAAAAGAGGAGCCTGAGGCATTTTGGCACCACTGGAGGGTGACTGAATAGGAAACAACCTAGTTTGACAGGGCGAATGACATAAAGGGACAGGTTATGTATTGGATCTAATTTTCTATTTAACAGAAGATTGGAGTAGACAAAAGAGGATTCATCTTGTGCATGATACCCTCAGTCACAAGCCATGTAATTAAGCATGAGGTAGGAGAGAGTAATAAGGGAAAGTAGCAATCTGGCTATGACCAGAAATATCCCTGACCGAGTAGGAGAAAACATCACGGTAAGAGCAAACCTGTAGCAAAGAGACAAGCAGAGGGAAACAGTTAGAGATTTATGTATTCCGTTTTCCTTCTAGGGCAGGGTCACTAGCTGGCTATAATTTTTCAGTCAAGGCAGGTGTCACATGCGTGAGTTAGCTGGTGACAACCTGAAGCGAATAATGAAAAGGGTGGCGCAACCTCCAAAATGTTGTATGTTAAAAACAGCTAATTAGTGTAGTAGCAGCTAACATTACCAAGAGAAACCATGGACTTCATAAACCATCAGTGGAAATTTCACAGTATAAGCTAGAATTCTGGTAGCAGCTCCAAGGAAATAGAAGACCGTTCCAGGGGAAAAGCAGGCAACTGCATGGGAAAAAACACCCATTTATATTAGTATTCGCACATAATGAGGAGGGCAGAAGTCAGAGCATCAACTAGTGAGAAGGAGCGGAGTAGAAGGATCACTTTTTCACTAAATATTCAAACTGTAAGGAGAGAGGGCCGAGCAGGAGGAGCATTTAATAGAGACAGGGAGTGGGGTGGGCGGGAGAAAAACTAGTAGGAAAACAACAGCTCTAAGCAGTAGCTCCATGCAGAGCTGCAAAGAGAGCTAGCAGGCATTAAAGTAAAGATTTCCAAGTAGGATTTCACAGGTTCAAAAACTGCACCAGAGAGAAGGCACCAAGATTTGAATCTGGGCTTGTGCCATCCCATACCTTCCTGTGGCCAGCTGGGGACTTCAGTTGGGGTGTGCAGTGAGGGGGAACCTGGGAGGGGCTTTTCAGTAGCTTAGCCTTCACAACCCTAAGAACAAGAGGAAGAGAAAATGATTAAGTCCCTTAAAAACTGGGAGGGAAAGTCTAAAATTAACCAACAATGAAACAGTAGGGAGGGGACAAAGGAAGACAGAATTACAGAGAGGGAGTCAGAAAATTAGAGCTGGACAGGACTGGAGAGCAGAACAAAATATAGCAAATCCACTTAATAATTTACAAACAATTGTTTAAAGATCTGATCAGAAAAAAAAACACATTCAAATCAAAACTAGCAGGCAAATAGCAGCTCCAAGTAGTAGCTCAGTGCAGCACTGCAAAGAGTGCTAGCAGGCACAAAAGTAAAGATTTCCAAGCTGGATTTACAAAGTTCAAAAACTGCACCAGAGAACAGGTGCCAATATTTGAATCTGAGCTTGTGCCTTCCTGTACCTTCTTGTGGCCAGCTGGAGACTTCAGTCGGGGTGTGCAGTGAGTGGGAACCGGGGAAGTCTTTTCAGTAGCTTAGCCCTCATGACCCTTCCTGTGGCCAGCTGGAGACTTCAGTCAGGGTGTGCAGCAAGCGGGAACCGGAGAGGGCTTTTCCATAGCTTAGCCCTCACAACCCTTCCTGTGGTTAGCTGGGGACTTCAGTCAGGATGTGCAGTGAGGGGGAACTGGGGAGGGCTTTTCAGTAACTTAGCCTTCACTACCCTTCCTGTGGACAGCTGGGGACTTCAGTTGGGGTGTGCAGTGAGGGGGAACAGGGGAGGGCTTTTCGTAGCTTAGCCCTCATGACCCTTCCTGTGGCCAGCTGGGGACTTTAGTCAGGGTGAGTAGTGATGGGGAACTGGGAAGGGCTTTTCAGTAGTTTGCCTTCATGACCCTTCCTGTAGCCAGCTAGGGACTTCAGCTGGGGTGTGCAGTAAGGAGGAAATGACTAGGGCTTTTTAGTAGCTTAGCCCTCACAACCCTTCCTGTGGCCAGCTGGAGACTTCAGTCAGGGTGTGCTGCAAGAGGGAACTGGGGAGGGCTCATATTAAAACAGTTTTATGCAATAAGTATAATGTAAATGGAAGCAGTATAGCACAGTCATTTAAGGCTCCGAGCTGCAAACCTGGAGACCTGGGTTTGAATCCCACAGACCCCACTTGCATACTGTGTGACCCTGAGCAAGTCACTTAATTTCCTTGTGCTACCAGGTTGCACCTGTAAACAAGCTTCATCTTAGTGTCTCTCTCCTGGTAAAAAAAAAATAGGAATGGGATGAGAAGAGCTACATCCAGGAGAGTAGCAAACGGTTCAATTAAGGTGCATATTGCACAGCATTTTGAAGGAAGTAGCTATGGAGGGGATGGGAGTTGAGGAAAGAGGTAATAGGATGGAATGGAGAGAGAGATAGAGATACTGAGGCAGGATTAGGTGTAGGTGCAGGGGTGAGTATTGAAGTTGTAGAGAAGCGAGGATAGTGAAGGGAAGAGGCAGAGTGGATAGGAAGTGGAAGATAATTCCAAATTTTGGGGACTCAGAAGTAGAAGGCAGCCCATCCAGCTGAGGATGTCCTGGACTGGAGTGCCAGGGCACAGAAGCCAGAGTTGCAAAGGGAGTAGTGAATGGGGCAGGGGAAGGAGATAACTGAGATAGGATGGGAGAGAGAGACTAGCCAGTATTTAACTATAAAGGAGGAACAGTGAGCGAGATGCCTAGTAGCAAGGGAGGGAAAGGATAGAGATGTATAGTGGGAGCAATGATGGATGTGGGGTGGACAGTCCAGAGCAAAATGACAAAAGGAGTGGAAGATGGAATCCGGTCTGGTTAGGGTGGACTTAGAAGCAGCACTGTAGACAATGTCTCCATAGTCAAAAACAAGGAGGACCATTTTCTGGATGATGTCTCTATGAGCCAGCAGGAAGATGCAATCACAATTCCTGTACAGGGCCTGTAGTTGAGGGTGCAGTTTTTTATGGATGGCATTCACATGACCAGAGAAGTTGAGGTGCCTGTCAAGTCAGATCCCTAGGTATTTAAAGGAGAGAACGTCATCAAACGGAGTCCATTCTAGGATATTGAAAGATGGGAGGGCAGCAAGACTGGAGAGCTTCTGCCATGAGCCAAAGCTAATGGAGACCATTGTTTGGGCATTGAGGGACAGATGATTTGAATGGAACCAATGTTGGACATTGTTGAAGTCTGACTGGAGCTTGGCCATCACATCAGGAGGAGAGGAACCAGAGGCAAAAAGAACTGTATCGTCTGCATACATATGAATGTTCACAGACATGCAGACAGTGAGGAGATCATTCAAGAAAGTAGAGAACAATATGAGGCTAAGAATGGAGCCTTTGGGGACACCAGTACTGATGGGGAGAGGGGAAGAGATGGAATCACTGATTCTAACTGACTGACTCCTTCCCTCAAGGTAGGAGTGTACCCATTAAGTAGCAGAGATGACAAGCCCCACTATTTAAAGTTTTTCAAGTAGAAGAGGGTGGGCTAATGTTGACGGCTTTGGAAAGGTTAACAAAGAGGTGGCAGAGGTGATAAGACCCTGGTCCATGCCTGACATAATGGAGTCAGTGAGTCTAAGGAGAGAGGAGGAGATTTAATGGGATTTCTGGAAACTAGACTGGAAAGGGGTGAAGATGGAGGTTGAGTCAAGGAATGGGGGAAAACTGAGAGAGTACTAAGTTCTCCTGCATTTTAGCAAGGATGAAAAGTAGGAAGATATGGTGATAATTACCAGGAAAGGAGGGGTTGCCACCTTTAGGAAGGAGGAAAACAGTAGCATGTGTCCAAGTGACAGGGACAGAGGCCAAGGAGAAAGAAAGGTTGAGAAGGGAGGCGATTGGTAGAGCTATGGCTGGGGTGGAGAGTTACAGGAGTTTCAGGTCGAGCCCATCAGGGCTCGGGTCATTGAGAGGGTTTAGAACTAGGAGGGACTTTAGAGTGTCAGTAGGAGAAATAGGAGAGAAGAAGATTGAGGGTGGGATGAGTGGAATGGGAAGGGGGAGAGGAAGGGGAAGGGAGGGGGATGGAGGAGAGAAGAATGACAGCACAGAATGTAAAGAAAGTGTTTAATTCAGAGGAAACAGAAAGGGGGTCACATATGGTGAAATCATGAATCTTGAACATCGGGATGTGGGGCTGGACTAAGGAGGAGAAGAGGATGTGAATAACCTTCCAGAACTTGGAGGGGTGGCTAATGTTGTTCTGGAAAGTGGAGGCAATATACTCCACCTTGGCAAGCCTAGTGGATTTGGTACAGGCGTTGTGAAGGGCACTGTAAAGGAGTAGATCAGCAGAGGAGTCATAGGACTTATGGGTCTTCCAGGCAGCATTCTGGCCTCACAGGCAAGCCAACTGTTTGGCTGTAATGCAGAGTCAGTGTGAGCAATGGACTAAGTAATAAGAGTTTTAAAATGTCAACAATATATATGTTAATAGTCATTGCTAAGTTTATATAATGAAACACTTCAAAACAATGTTGGATCATTTATCAGGTTATTTCCGCATGAATGTTTTATTTAATTATGAATTTAATTTATGATACAGTACTGTATTTGGCTTCTCTTGTACAATTTGAAGGAAGGGGAAGGTCATACAATACATTCCTTTTCACTTATATTACATTAGCTACACAACAAAATCATAGTCATATGAAACAGAACACATAGGGCTGGATATTCAAACTGCGCCCAAGAAGTGCGCAACAGCAGAAGCAAGCGCAAGTCACTTGCGCACATGCGCAATCGTCGCGATATTCAAACATGGAGCAAGGCCAATTGCGCAAGCAGCCAACGTCTGAATATCGCACAAACTGCACCATAGCGCAACCAGGAAGGGGAAGCTGAGCAGATATGATGTGCCATAGTGCAACCAGGAAGGGGAAGCTGAGCAGAAATGATGCGCCATAGTGCAACAAGGCCAGCCCCAGCTGAGCAATCCAGAGGTGCTATAGGGCAAGCAAAGACACACCCAGCAGCATAGCAATGGAACTGCATAACCAGGGAGGTAGGCAGGGGCACACCACCCATGGTACAGATGGGAGCAGGGACACACTGCCGAACTAACAATGCACCCCACACCCCAAGCACAGCATAACTGGGGGAGGGATGGAGCAACCACTGGACCATGGGGACAAGCAAACAAAGCACATCCCGGTGTGCTACTGCAGCACACCTACCGTCAACCCGAGACTGGCACACAAAGGGGACGGAGCACCCCAGTGCCCAGCACCCCCCCGTGCACAGCACACCCAGCACTGTGACCTCAAGACATCACCCATGCGCAATGACCAGCACTGCAGGAATCCCCAGGGCTCCCCCTTGAACGCTGCAACCTCGTGAACCACAGAACCACACAAGCCAAACCCACCATGACCACCCAGCAGTGGGTGGCAGCAGACAGCAATACTGACTGGAAGCCTCACCCACACCAGAGACACCACCCCACACACCCACACACACATACCCATGACCATACCACACCTGATGCCATGCACACCACTGCAACTGAGCACCGATAGCCAGCTGCAAATCAGAGACCACCACAACATTCATATCAAAATATAAATGTAATTAAGAAGCATAATGAGAACAACAAACACAAACATATGTACAAGGCAGGGTTGGGGGTATGGGTATGAGGTAGGGGTGGGTAAGGGGCAGGGGTGAACAACTGGGAGAGGGAAGGTGGGGTCCGCTGACGACTGGCTACTGCCTGGCAGCCTGCCCTCCTCCCACCTGGCGCTGTGCCTGTGGCCTTCTCCAGTGCCGCATGCCATGCTGCTGTAGGTCGAGGAGTAATGCATGGGTGTCCATCGCCACTTGTGTGAGCCTCTGCATGGCCTGCTCCAACAAGCGCAGGATCTGGATACCTAGGACAAGGGAACAGAGTCAATGGCTGTGACTGTCCACATCCCTGAATCCCACCCATCATGCATGGCATACAGCCAAGTGCCCCACTCCTGTGATGGACTGCACCCACCCACAGTGACCGTGCACAAGACAAGTCCAACCAGCCAGCAATGGCCATGTGTACCACTGCACACACACACCGCCCATGTCCAGCACAGCACAACCAAGGCTGCCCAGTGACGTGGCTATGCGGTGGGATGCTAGTGCCACAGCCATGTGCCCAGTGCATATATGGACCACCAGTGATGTACACACACACACACACATATGCAGTGCCACTGGACAGTGATGACTGTCACATGTTGCATGCATGGTAGAGTTGTCCATGGAAGGTGTCCGTGCCCCCCCCAGCATGCAATAGCATCCATGATGTAATGATACTCACCCTCATCAAGCCGCTGCAGCAGGTGCTGCTGCGGCTGCGGCTGCTGCTGTTGCTGCTGCTGTGGCTGTGGCTGTTGCACACCTCCTCCGCCAGCCACCCTGGCACCGCCATCCCAGGCCTCAGCCTGTGCCTGCCTCCACTCCTCCATGCCTGTGGGAGACAAAAGAAGAGAAACACATCAGTGAGATCCCAAAGCAGACAACCCCTTGCCCCACTGAGTGTGCCTGCCCACACAACCAGACCCAAACAGCACACACCTGCAAACACCCTCAGAGCAAACCACAGCCCAACCCACCCCCATGCGCAGATTACATTACACAGTCACCCATGCAGACAATACCGGTGCATACACAGCACACCCACCTGGCCTGGGCACAATGCCCCTCCTGGCACGTGACCTGAGGTGCGCAAGCAGAGCACGCTCCCTCCTCTGCAGGTCACCGTAGGGGTGCCTGCACTGCTCTGGGGTCCTCCTCCACCCAGTGGCCTGTTCCAGGGCAGCAGTGACCTGCTGCCACACATGGGTGCGTGGCACCTGCAGGGGCACTCCCTCAAACAGTGAGCCATAGTGAGGCTCCACCACAGCCACCAGGTTAGCTAATTCCAAAGTGTGGTGTTCTCCTGCATGCCATTTTCAAATTGTACAGTGGCAATATGGCGCTCCGCAGCGTGGCAACCCCAAGTGGAAATGTTGCGCAATACAACTCCATCACTGCCTATCGCGCTGTTCGGACAGCGCCATCGGTCCACATCGTGCTGTCACCGAACAGTGTGATAGAGCCGTACACATGCCAGACATACAGCACCAGGGGGCAAAGGTCGGGCACATGGTCATGGGTCAGTGGCGCAAGGCCATGCACAGCGCCATCGGACATCCACACGTCCTGGGTAATTGGACACCTGCGTGCCAGTGCCACAGTGGACTATTACGCAGTACTGCCACAGCACCATATGGTGACCAGCGCTGTAGCGCCATTGGCACAATGGTGGCCGTGGCCTGAATAGCTGATCACGCACAGCACATCATCAGCATGGCAGACACCTGCGTAAGCTACCTGGGCATGTGCAATGCAGTGTACCACACAGTCACAGAAATGCGCCATTGGCTCAGCCGGCTCAACTGTATTGCGCAAAGCGCAATGGCGCAATATTCAGCCGACACATGTAAATGATCTGATCAGCCATTCAAAGGCGCAGTGGTGCGATTAGCATGTCATAAAGTTGCGGCACTCCTAATTTGCATGCATTGCGCTATGGATACGCGACATTGGGCTGCGCTGGCCAGATTCGGTTACTGCAGGTGAGAGGTGAGTTGCATGCTGTGTGATGTTCTGGCCAATGGTCATGGGATAACGCTATAGACTGCACAGTGACAGGTGTCCACTTCCACCCATACAGACCGACATGACCGAGCAGAGCCAAGGTAAGGGTGAGGATGGTGGGCGAAGGAGGAAGCCCAACTTCACCACGGCAGAGACAGAGGCCCTCTTCCAGGCCTACCTGGAAGAGGAGCCACTACTGAGTGGATGGTGGGGCACCCCTCAGGCCCGTGCGGCTGCATGGGAGGGGGTAGCTCGGGCAGTGAACCTGCATGGAAGCCACGAGCGCTCTGTGCAGGAATGCAAAGAAGATGGGGACAGACCGCAGGAGGGTGAAGGAGAAGGTGGCAGCCCTCAGGGCGGCACGTGCTGGCACAGGCAGGGGCCAACCAGCGGTGGCAGAGCTGACCCCGGGTGAGGACCGACTGGCTGCATCAATGCAGTGGAGTGTTATTGAGGGTGTACCAGGAGGTGGATTCCAGACAGGTGGAAGCCCATCACTGCATGGTATGACATGGTGGTGGTGTTGGGGGGGAAGGTTGTTCACATGCACTCACATGTCCTCACTTTCTGTTACAGATCCTGTTCATCTTCAGGGGTCAGTGGTGGTGGGACCAGGCAGTGAGGAAGACCTACCGGAGTTGGAGGAGGGTCCATCCACCTCTGTCGCCAGCCAGCATGCACTGCACCAGCATGCACGCCTGGCTGCCACCTCTGTTGTCAGTGAGTCAGGTGTGGGGGGTGCACAGCCTGTGTCTCAGCAGTCTGGCATGCAAGCATGCCAGCACGCTGTGACTGTGTCTGTAGCATGTACCTGCACCATTGATGATGCAAGGACTGCAATGGGCAGTGACACGTGTGTGTCCCATGACGGACACACAGCAGGCCAGCATGTGACCCTGGACCTAGCTGGTTCCAACATGTGTGCCAGCATGTTGGCACAGTCCTAGGCTGTGCCTGTCAGCACCGGTGGGGGCAGCACCGGTGGCTGTGCAGGTGTCTGGCACTGTTGCGGCCACAGCAGTTGAACGAGTGGTCCCTGGGGCACAACGGTTGGAGGGGCAGCAGCTGCAGTCACTCACCAGGTCTGGGGGTACAGTGTCCATCGGTGGCACATGCACACCGCCCTTTGATATGCCCATTCCTGGTCCTGATGAACAGCGCCCACCCTCAAGGGGTGTTGAGCATCAGGACCTTCCATACCCTGGGGGACAGGATGCCGTTGTGGCAGAGTACCCATTTGAAGAGCACACCCGCCTGCTGCGGGAATCAGTACAGCAGCAAAGGTGGGTTACAACATCCGTGGAGGCACTGTGCATGGCTGTGAAGTGGCACAGCAGGGACTGTGCTCTGATCCTTGCAGAGATGGTCCAAATGCAGATGGATGTGACCACCGCCATTGATAGGCAGGCCCAGGCATTGGTCGCTGTCATGGCTGCATTGGGCACACAAGCAGGTGCCCCTGTACCGCGCACCCCACACAGTATGCTCTCCACTCCCCGTTTCCGGCATCATGCGACACCCAGCCTGTCAATGCTGGGTTCTGCTGTGGGCATCCTGAGCACCCCTGGTGCAGGTATGTTTGGCATGCTGCAGACCCCTGTGTGGACAAGGTTGCGATCGTGCAGTGGGACCCCTGGTGGTCCATCGGTGCCACCCCATGTGGCCCCTGCTCAGCCTGCCAGTGCTGTTGGGTCATGGGGGGGCTGCCCATGCATCCGCGGTGGCCATGGCACAGTGCAACATGACTGACCTGTCTCCCCGTGTGGACCCTGTCTGGTGCTACCCTGTGTGCAATGTGCGTCATGGTGGGCAGTGCACTGGTGGGTGCCTTGCCCATCACGCCGACACACGGACCACCTGCACACCATCCCGACTGCTGTCCACAGGTGCGTGTGCATGATGATGCCTGCATTGTACTGTGCAGCTGGGCCTGCCGGATCAGTCGGTGGTCCCTCCGTCCAAGGGGGGGCTGCTCATCAAGGGTGCCCAGCATCTGACACACGTACTTGGACAGTACAGGTGGTGGGTGTGGTCTGTGGATCTGTGTGTTTGCCATGTCTGTTCCTGCTCTGCTGTGCACCTGCCCATGTATGCTTTGTGCCTGGTGTGTGTGTGTGTGTGTCCATATGACTGTTCACCCCTCCCTGATGGTGTGTTTGTGTGCCTGGACCCTTCCACTCCCCTTGCCATCATGCACCCCTGGTGTGTTACTCTGTGTGCCTGTGGGTTGCGCCTGGACAGTGTTGGTTGCACATGGCCCCTTGATTACCTGTGTCATGCATAATGCTCCTCTGTGATGGTGTCCTGGTGCAGCTGGGCCTGCCGGATCAGTCGGGGGTCCCGCCGTCCAAGGGGGGGGCTGCTCATCACCATCATCACCGGCACCGCTGGCGTCCCCATCGCTGTCCCCCCTCCTCGACCTGAATGGCTATCCCACAGTCTTTGGCCATGCTGTGCAGGATACAACAGGCCAGGAATATCCCACAGGCCTTTGAGGGGCTGTACTGTAGGGCACCGCCGGAGGTGTCTAGGCATCCAGGCGTGCCTTGAGCATCCCAAACACCCTCGATGATATTATGTCGCGTGGCATGTGCTCCTCATTATAGCAAGCTGCAATGGGGTCATGGGGCACGGTGTGAGCAGCCAGGGACGGAGTGGGTATCCGCTGTCACCTGTGTGGAGATGGTGGAGATGAGTATCATGTTCAGGTCCATATTGCCAATATCCCTGTGTGCCACTACCATAGCACCTGTGGCATTCCCACCCTTGCCCCACGTTTGCAATTCCTACATGCGTACTCACCCACTAGATGGCCTGTGGGGATGTCCCCACTCTCGAATTGATGGCACAGTGTGGACTGATACCATATAAAGGCATCATGTGCTCCACCAGGGTGTATGGCACAGATATTGATTATGCGCCCAGTGGCATCACACACCACCTGGCAGTTGACACTGGAATAGCCCTTCCTGTTCCTATATGCAGCCCCATCAGGGCCAGGTGGCATGCGAATGGCCACATGGGTGCAGTCTATGACCCCTAGCATGCTGGGCATACGTGCTACCCTGTGGAACTCCTGCATGTTTGCTGTACGCTCTGCCGTGGTGCTGGGGAAATGGATGTGCTCCACAGCATGTGGCAGCAGTGCGCTGAGGAATTGGGTGAGGATACGTGACATGGCCAACTGTGTGATGCCTGTGGTGTCCCCTGTCGGCCTCTGGAAGGTGCCCGTGGCGAGCAGGCACATGCAGGCTGTCACCTTGGTCTCCACTGACAGAGCGTGACTCCGTCGTGTGGGTGCCTGCATCACATCACTGCACAGCTCACAGAGCCGCCTCAGTATTGCCCTGTTCAGGTGGTACCGGCCCACGATCTCTACATCTGTGTACAGCTCAATGCTGATGCGGGCATGGTAGTGCCTGTTGGGGGTGTACTGCTGATGGGCCCTTCCACGGCCACGTCCCCCTGCAGCATGCATTCTCACCCCCTTCATTACAGCTTCCATGTGGAAGCTGGCACTGTCCATCTCCCTGGCTTGTGACCCCCCCTAGCTAATGTTGTTCTGCTACCCCCGCTGTCCTGACTGCTACCTCCACTGCACCGGGTACCCCCGCTGGCCTCTGCAGCCTATGGCCCACACAACTTCCCTTGCCTGCCCTGTTCTGGACTGTCACTGTCTGTCTCTCTCTCTCTGTCTGTCTCGCTTGGCATCCCTGTAGCATTCTTGCGCCTCTTACTTGAGCCTTTTTATTTTGGCTCATTTCCGCTGTGGCGCACCTTCCAGCTGTTCTGCTATTGAGCATTGCGCAAGCCTTTGAATATCGCATTGCGCTCTTTATGCATGGATCCACCCCCTTTGGTTGCGCATGCCTTCATTTGCATTGCACTGTTGCTCAGCCTGTTTTCAGTGGCGCAACTGCCTCCTGCTGAATATCGCAGAATGGCGCAAATTCGGACTTGCGCATGCACAATCCTATTGCGCATGGGGCAACCCTTTTGAATATCTGGCCCATACAGTATATCTCTTGACAACAGCCACCACTTCAGATCTGATATAGGATTGCCACTTTTGAATGAGGTGAAAATTGGATACCAGACCACATCCCCAAGTGCACCACTGGCTCTGCCCCTTTTTTATGACTGATGAGTATATTGCTCCTCCTTCAAATCCATTTGTTATGTCAGAAAAGACCATAAAAGTGATATGAAATCATTTTTAAACTGTTGTTTTTTGTTTTGTTTTCAATGTTATTCTTTAGTTAACAAGGTAGGGCCCACTGGCCACAAGGCCTATTTACAGGGGTGACCCAGGAGCACAAGGAGGTTAAGTAACTTGCTCAGTTTCACACAGTATGCAAGTGGAGGCTTTGGGAATCAAACTGAGGTCTGCTGGATGTACCAAGCTTGTTGCGTTAACCTCTACTAAACATCCTCCCATTTTCCTTTACACGTGAATCATGTATTCTGGTATGCTTTCAACTATTTTTGATTAATTATTCATTTTTTTGTGGTACCCTCAGTTCAGCATTGTGTTCACTTTACTTCAATTGCTGCTGTTTTGTCATATTAATAAGACATTCCACAATGTCAGACACATCATTCCATGCTATTCATCTGACTGGACTGTAACGGTGTAACTAATAACATGGAATGTCCAGGTAGTAGGAAAACTTAGTGCAGCAGCTGCTGAGGACTCAGGAGAGAGGGAATCAATGTAGCAACTAGTGAGAAAGGCAACAAAAATTGATTATTAATTTAACAATGTATCTAAAACATCAGAATATAAGACAAACAGGACAGAAGTAGGGACTTGTACTCCATAGACAACCTAGGAACTATTGATTGGGAGACAAAATATTTTATTTATTTCAAATACACCTTTATGTTACAAACTAAATCTACAGTGGTAGTTATATAAAAGTTGATAGTTACTGCGGTATTTTATGGCAACTGCGGAAACAAATACAGCGGATTTACTGCTACCGTGGGGAAAAACAATGTTATGCAATGTGTTTTTTCACCATGGTAGCAGAAAATCCATTGGTATTTTTTTTCCATGATTGCCGGAAGATACCACGGTAACAGTCAACTTTTATATAACCACCACTGTAGTTGCCCTAAAGGAGGCTACTGTGATATTTTATATTTTAACAGTTGTAAGTGTAACTGAGGGAGATACACTGCGTGACTCAGGACAGCTTCATCTGGGTCACAGGGTATAAAACATCGACCCCTTAGTGAGCAGAGTGAGTGTGCATAGTCACATACAGAGATACGCACGTTGAGCATGTTTGGTGGGACAGGCAGGACTTCAGGAGGCAGACTATATGAGTAATATTTAATCAAGTATTACCAGGTTAGTGCTGTACATTCTAAGTAGTCTGATAACCATCACAAAGAATTAGATTACAAGCTGTAATACTGAACAGACTTTGCTGACAGTTGTAACTGTTCTATGGGAAATGGAGAAAGGTAGCTAGGAGAGGTAGTTCCTAGTAAGTACCGTGAACCACTGACCACAGGAAAGACCTGTACTTGCTTAATACTTTGTTTATATGAAAGAGTTCATACTAGTTTTTTAAATTACTGCACAGCAGATTTTATATTTTAAGTGATTCAACTACATTGTTTTTCAAACATTTAAACTGGGTCTGTTGTAAATGAAGCAGCCGGGCCAGTAAGCAAAACCTGATGTAACCCCTTGTTACCCGAGGTTACTAGAATCCCAGTAAGACCTAGTGGTAGGCAGGGAAGGCAGCTTGTGAAACTCCAGTTAAATGGGTTTCACACTGTCTCACTCTGTTCTCAGTCTCAGCTGAGACTGAGAGATGACATCACCAATAGAACTGTTGCAGCTGCATAAGCCACATTGGAATCTGCAGCAGAGGGAGTGAGATAGAATGCTGGGAGTTTTCAAGTCAGTCTCCTGCTTGCCCTCAAGCAGGAAGGGAGTTCCTGTTTACCTTCTGTAAGAGAAGGAGTGAGTGTCCAGTGTTCAAGTGGTGAATACCGCTGTCCGGGTTTCAGTGCCCCCTCCCTCCCTCCGGGGGGGGGGGAATAGAGAAAGTAAAGTATCCCCATGTAGATTCCAGGGGCAATCTCCTAATTTCTACTGAAGAAAGAAAGCTGCCTTTTACAGTTTCAGTTTGTGCTTGAAAAGTGGAAAGAGTTGTACTTCGCCTGTGGGGCACCTGCAACAAAAGGGTGAGTGTTTGCTCTAATATGAGAGGGCAAAAATGTGTTTCTTCAGCCTGGGAAATGTGAAGAAATCTGGGATTTGTACTACTATTTGGGAGGCCTATAATACTAGGACAAACAAATGGAGTAGGTTCAAAAGCTAAACTCAGTGTGAATTCAAGTAATATTGTAGAAGGGGTGCGACAGTTCATCCACCGTTTAATCTACATTTCGAAGTTTCAGTTTGTCCAGAGAAATGGCCGGGTATGGGCTGGGGGAGCTGGAGGTGGGAACACCCCCCATCTTTAGTAACCAGGTCCACCTCTATGGATTTCTGCTGTGATTGCTACTTGCCTCATGCGCTTGGCCAATGATGAGGGAAGTTCCCAGACATGGGTCGCAAATGGGAAAATCTCTCTAGGAGTCGCAGACTCTAAGTGGTGTGGGGAGCCACAACAAGGGTAAAGAAAATTCTCTTTTTGAGATGGGAGTCAGAAGAAGCAAATGGGAAATCTCTCTAGGAGTCGCAGACTCTAAGTGGTGTGGGGAGCCACAACAAGTAAAATGGGTTCATTCTTCCAATGGACTGTCAGTCAAGTGGCCGGCAGGGGAGCCAGGCCAGTCGGGCTGTGTACCCAAAGCATGTGCAAGTCCGGGCTGTGTGCCTGGTGGGTCCAGAGCCTGAAAACAGTAAAAATGGTTCATTCTTCCAGTGGATCGCCTTGTAGTCTCTAATCTGCAATATCAGTAAACGTAGCCCCATGGGGGTCCATCTATGCTTTGTTGTGTTCAGCTAGTTGTGAATAAAATCCACACTGAAAAATCCCATTCCTGGTTCTGGACATTACAGTTATTGCTTCCTGTGTTCAGATTTACTTGGGTGCCCCTATGCAGAGTAGCCAAACCTAGGTCCCCTTGTGCCAAGTAACCTCATCCTCCCTGAACCCAGGTCCCCACCAGGTATTGCTGCCAGCGCCAACAGCATGCCACCTGTCTTTTAGCAAAAAGGCAGGGGTGAGGGGTTACACTGACTTTAATAAAGGTTAGGTTAAATTGATTAGCAGTTTGAGTGATCTCCTGACCATGTGGGTACGAACAATACAGGAGCAAATGGAAAGCTCCAATATTGATTATGAAAGTATAGAACTGGCAACTGGGAAGCAGTTGATGGCAGTGTGGTCTGGAAGGGGGGTGTGGAGACAGGCAAAGACAGGCAGTCACCCAACACATGCGTCTTCCCCATAGGTGATGGTGCGTATCCCCTCCATCCCTGGCTGCTCACTCCCATAGGGTGAACCAGCACTGGTGCAGAGAAGTGGTAGAATGAGACACACATCACCACATGCAACATCATAGAGCATGTCTATGGCAAGCTCAAGATGTGTTTCTGTTGCCTAGACAGATCCAGTGGTGCCCTACAGTACAGCTCTGTGAAATCCTGTGGCATATTCCTGGCCTGTTGTATGCTACACAACATGGCCATCGACCATGGGATACCTGTCCGGGTGGCTGAGGGCAACAGTATTGATGATGAGGAGGAGCACCAACCTGATGGGGGTGTGCAGCCAGCCATGAAGAGGAGGAACCCCAGGCTGGCCACACATGCCAGAAGGCACATGGACACCATCATTGAGGACCATTATGGGAACTGCAGGTAAGTACCACACAGGGATGCAGGGCATGCACAGCATCACACACACACACACACACACACACATGCACACAAACACACGCATGCATGCAGGGCCACACGAACACACACCACTCACACAGGTGGACACGCATGCATGTACACACAGACCCACACCCCCATGGAACAACAGAGAAAGACCTGACCACACAGGTGCTGTGTGCTGCATACCCATGTTGACAGTTGCAGGCTGGCACACACAACAGTACTGCCAGGGGACACACAGCGGGCGCACAGCACCAGGTGGGACACACACAACAGTGTAGCCATGGACAGGGTCACTCACACAGCAGTACTGCAGGCTGTGGCATGGATCAGAGGGTATGTGCCAGCACACAGTGCTGGACTCATCATGCCCATGCCACAAAGTCCAGCAACACTACCTATACACATGCTGGACGTGACCCAGGCCATACATGTGCCACAACATGCAAACCTGGCCACAGCTAGATATTCGCACAGCTGTCAACAGCAGCAGGAGACTGGAAAGCACACCCATCAGGACTACCATGTGGAACCACGATGGTCACGGCCACATGGGCAGCCACACCCTGACTGTGTGGCAGCCACAGGCTGCTCAACAGCCACAGCTGGTGTCATCACCACAGTATTGGGGGTAGAGGCCTGAGAACATGATAGGGTTCTCACAGGTGTGTACAAACCAGCAAACAGACTATTGCCAGGCATGTCAGGGATGGGCATGGCAGTGGGTGTCATCAGTCTTGATGGGGTCACCAGATGTTCAGCCCATGGTGTAGATGTTGAGCTATGGGGAGTTCTGCATGCCCTGTTACTACCAGTGTACACCAGTGCTGCAAAGCCCGTAATGAAAGTTTCTGCAATGCGGTCCAGTGATGCGGTAGTAGCCTCCCGCATTTGCCGGATCTCTCTGATCAACTGAGCACATCCCATGGCCCTGCTCTCAGCCAGTTAATTCACCTCAACCTTCAGCACATGTACCTCTCCCCCAAGCATTGCCTGGTTGCCCATGGAATTCTGCAGCAGACTGGTGTGCTCATACAGCCTGTCTGTGCCGTGCATATCATGGTCCTGATGCCGACATGCTGGAGGGGTTGAGGCCTGCCATACAACATCCCTCGACTGGGAACACTGCACAGGGGACCACGGATGGGGGGTGACTGATTGCAGTCACTGACGGCAGCCCCTGCAGATTGCTGCAGTGTCCCCTGGAGGCTGTTGCAGCACGTCGGCAGCCTGCATACCTGTCCAGTGGCACCAGTGTCCACACATGTGCCCTGTCCCTAGCCAACACTTGCAGCAGTGCCACATGCTGCAGAGCAGTCAAGGGGGGGCCTGCGTGTTCCCTGGTCTGCCAGTGCTACCTGCCACTGCTTGTGTCAATACCTGAACTCAGGGAGGGGTGTCAATACCAGTGCAACCCAAGATCAGGGTGAGGTCATCATCACTCTCATACTCATCATCATCCTGTGTTGCTGGCACAGGCACAGGTAGGTTGTCCTGGAGAAGGAGGAGGTCAGCCAGTGGATCCACATCTCCCAGTCCAAGGAAATCCACCAATCCCAGACTATTACAGTGCCTCCTGGCAGTGGGCACAAAGCTGGTTGATGTGGATGGCATGGCATCGTCCTGTGCCACGTTGGCAGTAACATCCTGCACAGCACCTCTGAGGCATGATGGAGCTGAAAGACAGCATGGTTAGTGTTAAGGGTGTTGTGGCTGCAGTGCAGGTAGTCAGGTGTACTGTTCAATGCCTGCATGTGTGCCACAGTTGTGCCAGGCCTGTCCTGCATGTGGTGTGGCTGCACCACAGCCCATGCCTGTCAAGATACATGTGATGCTCTGGACATGTGTCTGCATCTGTGTGCAGACACAGCGTTGTGCGGCACATGCACACATCTGGCAGGCATGGCCACCCCCACAAAGCAGACATGTGCATGCCCAGTGCAGTGTGCCATGCCACTGCCGGTGTCCACTGTGGATGTGCATGCACCAACACATCCTGCAGTGCACACACACATCTGACAGGTGTGCCGGGTGATGTGCATCCCCTGGACCCTGCACACACCAACCATTACATACCTCATGCCACTGACACACAGCACACAGGGGACCATGTTGGTTCACAGTGTGGCTGTGCAGGCAGTGCACCATACCAAGCCACAACAGGTACAGAATACCTGCCCCCCTGCTGTGTGCTTGGCACACCAATGGCCTGCTCACACTGCCCCCCCGGCATATTCACAGTGCTGTGATGGGCTGCTTCATGTCTGGAACCCACCCCCGGGACACCCTCAACAGCTGCCCAGCTGATGGTAGCTGCCACCAGCTCCTCCTCCGCTGAGTGGACGGGTGCTGTGGATGGTCCAACACCCATCTTGTTGCGTGATGCCCTGATGGCAGCCACCTTCTCCTTAATAAGTCTTCTGTCAGTGCCAATCTTCTTCTTGTACTCCTGTTGCAAGCAGTTGTGGTGACCATGGGCATTGACATAGGTTGCCCCCTCATCTCAGCCACTGGCCCGAGCCAGTGCAGTGCCAGTTGCTCCACTCAGGAGATCCTCCCTTTCAAGGTAGGCCTCAAACAGGGCCTGCTTCACATCTTTGGTAAAGTTCGGCCTGCACTTCCTGGCATTCCCCTGTTCCTCAGCACACTCCGATTCCAACATTCTGCATCCTGTAAACAGCAATGGTGAACCAATGAGCTGCATGGTTGCATTCCCTGTTGCTGTGCAACAGTGCATTCTGGCACTGCAATACAGTAGGCAGAGTTCACTGTGTAAACAAACCTACCTTGAAGGCTGCAAGACCTGTTACTGACCAGTGCTGTGTGGTGTCTCCTTTATGGCTTAACTCATGCAAATGAGCTTGGGAGCAACCAGTAATGAGATGCTAATGTGATCGCTTGTGCCTGGTATTGTCTCCTGAGGCTAGTTGCATATACTGGCTGAATATTGCAGAATTGCTCCATGCACAATGGACTGTGTCATGCACAACATGGATGCACCAGAGCAATTCACAGACACATTCGTCACACATGCACGCTGCACAGTACCGCAACTGCCATGCACACTGACTGCTGAGCTCTGCACATCAGCGTACCATGCATTCAACTGAGCTGTGCATGCATGGCCTACCGCACATATGTCTGTGTGTTCATGTTGCACACATGGCAGTGTTGAGCATGACATTCCCGTGGTGCAGCTGGTCTTGCAGTGCCATTGGCAGGTGTCATGCATGTGCAGTCATTGCACCATTGGTGCGCAGTTTGTGTGGCAATGCATGACCATCACAAGATGGCATATACACACCCTTGCACATACGGGGGTCACTGACGTGACTCCAGTCTCCCACCCACACTTCCGGGATTGTGCATGTGCAGGACTGCATGATCAGACCCAATGGTGCTGATTTATCATGCATTCATGTGCTGTGTGATGATGTGTTGTATGTTCCTGTCGCACAACAGGTGCAGCAGTGCAACATGGGTTATGGTTACACACCACATTGTGCAGTCAGGCCTGTTTACTGTGAAGTCATCATGGCACGTGCTGGGGGTGTTGGACATTGGGCCAGGAACTGGAGCAAGGTTGTGATGGCAAACCTGATGGCAGTAGTTGCCCCACTGGAGAACCAATTATTTGGGGCAGGGGACCTGCAGGAGGCATGGTCCCAGGTCTGGGCCCATGTGGCTGAGGGCCTGGAGATGTGCACTGGTGTGCCCTGGATGGGGGAATGGTGCCGTCACCACTATGGTGACCTGCGGTGCTGCAATCCAGAGTGGCTGTGGAGACTTCAGGACCGTGCCCACCATGGTGTGGTCCCACAACCAGGTACATGTCTCCATGCATGGTGCATGCTAGCTATGACTGGGCCAGGTGCATTGGGGTGTGCAGACAGTGTGTGTGGGCTTGCACACAGGGCTGGCGAGTCCTGTTTGGGTGTGTGGGTACTGGGGTGAGGCAGCGCTGTGCTCTGTGTGACCCTATGTTGCACCATGCCAGTGGTCCTCAATGGTGGGCCTGTCTTGTGGGCTCAGATTCCAGCATGGCACTCTGCATAGTGATGCGCCATGTCTTGCCTGCTTGGGTGGGGGCTGGGTGTCTGTTGTTGGCATGCTTCTCATAGTCCTTTTTCTCTGTGTTTTCTTCTCAGGGCTGGAGGCGCACAGGTTGGCCAGGGCTGAGGCTGATAGATAGGGCAGGCAGCTGGCTGATGGTGCAGTGGCTCAGCCAGTGGGATGGGTGGCAGATGGATGCGTGCACTGTGCAGTTTACAGCAGTTGCTGGGGATGGGTGTTGGGGTGGGAGCCAGTACACATGGCATGCAGTGCTTCAGCATGTGCTGCTCCACTGTCACTGTTGCTGATGTCGGTCGGCAGCATGTGGTAGTACCATGGTGCATGTGGCATCTGTGTGGTGTTACCCTGTTGCTGTCACTGGTGGTGGCTGTGTGTGACCCACTGTACACACATGCAGCTGCTGATCGGCCGGTTTGAGTGTTGCACCTGGGGCATCTGTCCCTCACTGTGGAGCATTTTTACATAGAAACATAGAATTTGATGGCAGATAAGGACCGCTTGGCCCACCCAGTCTGCCCAGTTCCCTACCTAATGGATAAGCTACAGATCCTAGTTATCCAGCAGCCTACTTCTTTCTACCCCCACCCCTTAGAATTGCCTTATGACTGTCTCATGCATTCTTGAATTCTCTCACTCTTCCTGACTCCACAACTGTTCCATGCATCCACAACTCTCTCTGTGAAAAAATACTTTCTAACATTACCTCTGAGCTGTCCCTCCTCTATCTTCAAATTGTGCCCCCTTGTTCTTGCACATCTCTTCTTCTGAAAGATACTACCCTCTTGTACCTTGTTAATTCCCTTGAGATACTTGAAAGTTTCTATCATGTCCCCCCTCTCCCTCCTTTCCTCAAGGGTATACATATTAAGCTGCTTTAGACTTTCCTAGTATGTCTTCTGGTGCAGACCTTGCACCATTTTGGTTGCCCTCCTCTGAACAGCCTCCACTCTGTCTATGTCTTTGCGGAGATGGGGTCTCCAGAATTGCACACAGTACTCCAGATGGGGATCCCACTAACTGTCTGTAGAGAAGAATAACAACTTCCTGTTTTCTACTGTTGATGCCTCTCCCTATGCATCCCAGTATCTCCCCCAGCCCTCCTTACGGCCTTCTCACATTGCTTACCCACCTTTGGGTCATCTGATATAATTACTCCTAGGTCTCTTTCAATTTTTGTTGTTGTTATTAACTCACTCCCCATTATGTACTATTCCCCTGGGTTTTTGTTTCCCAGATTCATTACCTTGCACTTCTTTACATTGAATCTGAGCTGCCACGTATTTGACCATTCCTCCAGCCTTATGCACATGTGACAGTGCTAGGTACTCCCTGGCGATCTGCACAGTTAGTGTGTATTGTACTTTTATTTCATATTGCCTCAAGTACAGGTTTTCTTACCATGTTTTTCTGACCATGTTGTTTGTTGTTTCTTACAGATTTAGTCGATGAGATATAATGCCTTGACATGTGTCACGGCTATCAGTGTATCCCGATAGCTGGGAGCTGATTTCCTGTCTAGTATTGTATTTTTTGGCATTTATTACTTTTGTTATCCTGATTTAGATATCATTGCTGCTGAATTTTTTTAATAATTGTGTATGTAATTATAGACAGGGATTTTTGTATTCAGCTAACTTTATTTCTAGCTGCTTTCTGTGGTCTTATGTATTTCGTTACAAATTCTGCTGGGCTGACTACATACACATAAACAATTCTGTTGATGTTTATGTGTTTTAAAGAATGTGGACGGCATAATTGTTTTGACATTTCGACCATTACCAATATGATGCATGTGGCTTTAAATCCACCCTATTTATACATGTATGTTTTTTATAGACACCACCCCCTGCAGTTAGCACAAAATTGGTGGGGAGTTTTCTTGCATTGTTTTGAACCTTTGAGCCTTTGAGGCTTTCTGTGGCATCTGCTTCAAATAAAATATGGCAGTAAATTATGTCTAGTTGAGGTGTGCTGAGTCTTGTTCCATTTGTTCACGTTTTTGACTCAAGCACCCTCATCCAGCGGAAGAGCTGTTTTTGCTGCATTTATCTTTCATTCTTTCAAACGTGCGCTCCGTGGCTTGACGCTTGGGCATTTTTCAAGTAGCAGACTAAGCCATTTTCATATTACCCATGTTGGAATTACCATCTTCATGATTTCACTACATGGTTACAGTGGGAGCTTGAGCTTATGCTGGACTTTGCTATTATCCACTATCATCCACAATTTTGCACTGTGACCACAGGTTAGTGTTGCAAAGCTCTGTTTACATTTGGGAATGACCTCAGGAGTTTTTGGGGATATTCTATCAGGTAGTTCCACGGGTTCATATGCAAGTTTTGTATTCACAGCAGCGGGTGAAGCAGATCTTTTTCAGGACTCAGAGAGTGTACCTAGCCAAGCAAATGCTGATATAGCGGCTTGCAATATACTACCAACAATACTGGACATTAAAAAAGCTTTCATTGATTTAGAAAGAGCCATCATTAAAGGTCGCTGACACTGTTGGGGAAAAACAACATTGGAGGCATACCTTAAGGTGGGATAGTCACCAGAGTAACCTTTGTTTCCGATTGGCAGAACTCGCTACAACTTCGGACTAATGCCTTAATGAACTCTGTCATTAGAGATTATGAAGTTCAGAGAGAGGAGGTGACTTCTGATATTAAAAATAAAGAGGAAATTGTCACTCGTTTTAAGGAGCATTCTGACTTCAGTTTATTTGAAAAGAAACTTAAGGATAACATCCAGAAGGAAGCAAATAAGATTCGAAGGATTAAATTACATAAATTTGAGAGGGACAGGCTTGATTATTTAAACAACAGGGTTTGGTATTGGAATCAACATAAGCCACAACATTTGAGACGTAAAGGTGTAGCTGTTGGTCGTAGGAGAGATGGTAATACAACCAATAATCAACCTAAGTCCATACTATGAAGTAGAAGTAATTCACCTTATTATACCTTGGCTAGTGAATTGGAACAGGAGGATTTTTTCAAGGAGGACTTGGCATCACTCGACAAATGATGGACAGTACAGTTTCGGGAGCCAGTCTTGGAACAGAGGAATTTGAGGGCAAAACATTCAGCACAGGTAACTACCATCGCTGAGATAAATCCACCAGAAGGGGTGGCAGGAAACACAGGAGTCATAACGAGGGGCAGAAGGGGTAGATAGTCCCCCAGAATATTGTCATTAACATCTCTGATGTTACTTTGAATGAGGATCAACTTGCAGTTCTCCAAAAGGGACTATCGTTCGTACCGACAAGATGCTAAACTCTTTGAATTGTTTTTTTTCATTTAGTAAGCTTTATTAATGTAGCATTTTTACAACCATCATCCATACTAACACACTATTTGCCAGCAGATTAGGCCTCATGGTCTATCGAGTCTGCTCGAACCTCAGATCCTTAGTTGGGTGCCGAGGCCCTCCCCCCTTGTGTTTCAGAAACACCTATCATCCATCCCCACCCCCCTGGGAAAGGCCATCATCTAATACATCCACTTTCTGTGTCTGTCCCACCCTCTCTTGAAGCCCTCCGCTGTGGATCTCTGAACCAACTCACCAGGCAGTGCATTCCAAGGGTCCACCACCTCTCAGTGAAAAACCTCCTCCTCTTTTCCCACCTCACCCTTCCACCTTCCATCTTCAAACCATGTCCTCTGGTGATACCTCCCTGCTTTAGTCTAAATATCCCCTCCATGTTTACCCTATTTATTCCCTTGAAGTACTTGAAGACCTCAATCATGTCTGCCCTGTCTCTCCTCTCCGCCAATGAAAACAGGCAGAGCTCCTCAAGTCTGTCCTCATACGTCAAATCCCCTAGCCCTCGTGTCATCTTAATTGCCCTTCTCTGTACCCTCTCCAGGAGCTGTATGTCCCTCTGCAAGTGTGGTCTCCAGTACCGTACACAGTACTCAAGGTGTGGTCTAACCAGTCCATTGTACAGCGGCAGAATCACTTCCTTGCTCCTAGAGGTGATCCCCCTTACGATGCATCCCAACATCCTGTTTGCCTTGCTAGCTGCTCTCCTGCACTGCTCAGAGTTATTCATACATGCATCCACCATGACCCCTAGGTGTTTTTCCCCTATTGAGGCCTCCAGCACCTCCCCTCCCAGGGTGTATCTGTGTTTAGGGTTTCCCCACCCAAGATGTAACACCTTGCACTTGGTGATATTGAAATTTAATTTTCATGTGTGAGCCCAGCTTTCCAGGGTGTACAGGTCCCCTTGCAGGGCCAACCTCCCCTCTTCTCCCTCAACTACTGCTCCCATCTTGGAGTCATCCATGAAGAGACTCATTTCACACCCTATACCCTCCCTGATGTCTGATATGTATGCATTAAACAGGATCGGACCCAGGACCGAGCCCTGTGGTACCCCACTACCAACCTCTCTAGGGTTCGAGAGCTCCCCACAGACCACTACTGCCTGGGTGCATCCAGCTAGCCAGTTTTCAATCCATCTGACCATCAAAGGGCCTACTTCCAACCCCATCAGTTTCTCCACCAGACCATTGTGGGGGACAGAGTCAAACGCCTTGCTGAAGTCCAAGAATAATACATCCACAGGCTTTCCCCTGTCCAGTTCTGATGTTACCCATTCATAGAACTCCACAAGATTGGCTTGACATGATCTACCTGGCACAAATCCATGTTGCCAACTATCCAGACCTCCCATCTCCTCCAAGTACACCCCCAATCGTTCCTTTAGTATACTCTTCAATAATTTTCTACCACCGAGGTCAAACTGATGGGTCTATAGTTACCTGGTACTTCCCTTGACCCCCCCTTTATGGATTGGCACCACATGTGCCTCTCACCAATCCCTAGGTACCCTACCTGTCTCAAGTGACCTGTTGAAGGGTTCCGCCAGGAGTGCAGCCAGTATGTCCGCCAATTCCCATAGTACTCTCGGAAGAATGCCATCCGGCCCAGGAGATTTGTCTTTCTTTAGGGCCTTGAGGGTTAACCACACCGTTTTGGCAGAGATAGCATCATCCATCCCCTCCACCTTACTGGCCTTTTTATCCTTATCCTGATGTGACACCCCTTGGGCAGGCAGCATGTAAATACATTAAACAGAGGAGTAATCATAAATAAAAGATTAACATATTTTCGTTGTATGAAATACATAGTTAGAAGTCATAATGTGAGAAAATCCTGGAAAGCACTTTGAATTGTACCTGGATCTACATTGGTTTACTAGGAATTTGAACTTAAAGGCATTTTTTAATAAAACCAACATGGGTCTAGGACCGACTGACACAATTGAGGAGGTCTCAGACGTACCATTGGCTACAGTGGAGGTAAGCCATTTTAGACCCCCATCCACTTTTATGCCACCTTACAGCGATGCAGTCAAAGTGTTTGAAAACATCTGTGAGAGACAATTTAGAACTCTCCTTGATCAAGAGTCTCTATCCACCTTTATTAACATCTCTACAGTGAAATCTGAGGCACTTAAGAGTTTGGAACAAAATGTGAATCTGACTATTAAGCCTGCAGATAAAGGTGGGTCAGTGGTGGTGATGAATACATCAAACTACATTACTGAAGCAAAGAGACAATTAAATGATGTGATTTTTTTTACCAACCACTGAATACTGATCCTACTTTGACTTTCAAACAACAAATTGACATTTTTCTTTTTGAGGCTGAATGTGAAGGGTTAATTGAACATAGTAAGATGATGTTTTTAGATGTAGCAAATCCTGTATTAGCGAGCTTTTATATGCTACCTAAAATCCATAACAATTTGTGGGATCCTCCTGGGCGACCTATTGTGGCGGGTATAAGCTCACTTCTAGAACCATTATCCAAATATGTGGATTTCCACATAAAAAACTATGTGACATCCCTACCATCATTTATCAGGGACACTGGTCAATTTCTGGATGTCTTAAATGATATGCAGATAGAACCTGAATGGTATTTGGTGTCCATGGATACTGCTTCTTTGTATACAAACATACCTCATGACGGTGGTCTTAGTGCAATAGACTATTATTGGTCTTTGGATGCACAATTAACCCATGGCAAAAATAACTTTCTCTTAGAATGTGCTGAACATGTTTTGACTAAAAATTATTTCATTTTTCAGGACAGTTTTTATTTACAGATTAAAGGAACAGCTATGGGTGCCACTTTTGCACCCAACTATGCTAATCTGTATTTGGGCTTATGGTAAAAATGCACTATTTATGACCGAGACACTAACCCATTTTATGACAACACAGACATTTGGTGCCTCTATATTGGTGATATCTTTATGGTGTGGCGTGCTGCCCTCAATGTACTCCAAAGGTTTGTCAACTATTTAGAATAAACTAGCAATGAGAATTTGAAATTCTCAGTACAACAGGCTCTCCATTCGGTTTCTTTTCTGGATGTAAGTATTTTCAAGGAAGTGAATGGTAGCCTTAGTACTAGATTGTACAGAAGGGAGACCGATAGGAATTCATTATTGCATGCATCTAGTTGCCACCCACACCATTTGGTATTTAATATACCTAAGGCACAAATGTTAAGGGTTGGACTTAATTGTAGTAATGATGTGGATTTTATTACTTACTGTTCAAATTTGTGTGATAGATTTTTGGAAAGGGGTTATCCTTATGGTATCGTACAAGATGCCTAGAGAGAAGTTGCTTGTGTAGAGAGACTGGACCCTTTGAAACCCAAGATTAAACAACAGAAAGAACATAGAACTAATTTTGACACTACTTATACTAGACACTCTAAAGCTATTGAGAACATCATTCAGACCAATTAGAATGTTTTGTCAGGTGATCCATCTTTGATAGAGGTCACCCGGTATAAACCTAGAATGGTTTATAGTAGAGGCTCCAATTTGCAGGACAGATTAGTACATAGTTATACTGGACCATCTAGTGTTAGTGGTAACAAAAACCGTCCCTCTCTTCCTCATGGTATGTACAGCTGTGGTAGCTGTAAATTTTGTAGATCTATACTTAAATGCAATACCTTCACCAGCTGTAATTGTGTTAAAACTTTAGAGATCAGGGATTTTATCACCTGTAGTACCTCAAATGTAACCTATTTAGCTACATGTCAATGTGGTGCTTTTTATGTAGGCAAAACCACACGACCATTAAAGGTACGAATGGGTGAACATTTAAGATCTATTACTAGCAATGATTCCAGAAGTGCACTTGCCATTCATTGTGACAAGAACAGTACAAAGCACCTGTATGGCAAGCCGTTTGGGACATAATTCAGAATCTCTGGCTGTATAGTAAAACACACACTATATGGTGAAATACATACATCATATAGTGAAATATATACATTATATAGTGAGATACATACACAATGTAGTGAACCACATACAGTATCTACTGAAATATATACATCGTATAGTGAAATACATATACTGTATATTGAAATACATATATTATATAGTGAAACACATACACTATATAGTGAAATGCTTACATTGCAAGGTGAAATACATACACTATCTACTGAAATCCACATACTGAATACTGAAAATCCACATACACTATATACTGAAACAAATGTACTATGTAAATCAAACATATAGACTACCTATTGAGATACATACACTACAGACTGAAACATACACATAAACTATCTACTGAAACAAATACTCTAGATTGTAACACATACACTATATAGTGAGAAAAAACCGCATACACTATATACTGAAACAAATACACTATATATTGAAATACATACACTACACATTGAACAAAGCATATACACTATATACTGAAACAAATACACTATATATTGAAACATCTACACTTTATATTGAAATACATACACTATCTATTGAAATAAATACACCATGCACTGAAAAATCTGCATACACTATATATTTAAACAAATACACTGTATATTGAAATACATGCACTATCTATTGAAATGCATATACTACACACTGAAAAATGCACATACACTATATACTGAAGCAAATACACTATATATTGAAACATCTTCACTTTATATTGAAATACATACACTATCTGTTGAAATAAATACACTATGCACTGAAAAATCTGCATACACTATATACTGAAACAAATACACTACATGGTGAAACATACACTATGTATTGAAACACATACACTGTAGACTGAAAAATTCACATACTCTATATACTGAAACAAATAAACTATATACTGAAATGGACTATGTTCTGAAACTACCCATCCTACTGCCCCTTCCCCATGAATGTCCTAGAGTTGAACTCATTGCCTGCTGCATTCAGTTAGCTGCTAGCTTGATGAGAGGATCTCTGAAACTACAGAGCTGAGGTAAACAAAACAGGGCTATCTCTTATTCTACTTCTTTATGGGATTTTCCTTTTGTTTTGCTTGCACACCTTTAGTCAAATATCAGACCATTGTGATGTGACAAGAAACTTTTAAGACTAATTTAAATGCTGTAGTTTATTCTTTTAAATAAGTGCTGCCTTCATTTACTGTCAGACAACACATTTGTATAGGAAGCTAATACAGGATATTCCTAACATACCTGTATACATAGGGAGCTTGCATGCATTTTTCCAAGTTAAAGTGTTGATTTGTTTTATGTAATTAATTACTGTAAGTCCAGCAACTTATCTGAGTTGAATGCTTGGGAAGCACTTCAGAGCTGTGGAAGTGTAAGCCAAAATCATTGCTAGTTTGTACTCTATGGACTATGTTTAAAGTTTTATTTTAAAATATATATTTTGCTGCAATCCTCAGTATTCAGTTTTCATCAGGAGTTTAGCTGGCATATGCATATAATTTGCATTGTTTTACTAAATAACTTTATTGTGAATCCTCACTGGAGGCATGCACAGTCTGTTTTGGGGTTTGAGCTTCTCAAACTCTGTTTTATTTCTTTTTTTTTCCCACAGAGATTTTTATCTCCTTAGTCATCCTGCTACCCCTTTGCCCACTGACATCTCCAGCCCAATCACTTACCATCCACAGGACATATTTGCTCTGAGATCCCCCCACTCACATCCCCCCTGTTGGGGCCAGGATGGGGAGGGCCATTGACAAGGACACACATATGAGCAGAGCCCGTTTAGCAGTGCAAAATCTGTGGCAGGTTGTTGGATCATTTTGCCATTAGGGGGTTTCTACCTTTGGTTTCATCCCTTGGGCAGCCAAGGCATGAATGATGCATTGCATATAAAGACACATGCTTCCTTTGTGCCTGCCTGAGCCCTCCCCTATGCAACTCCACTGCCCTGCCAGCCTCCTCAGCTAGGGTGGATGTTGAAGAGCGGGTGGTCAGACTTCCGCCACTGAGAGGAGAGCATTCCTCGAGATGCTCAATCATATCTCCACCCCCAGCTAACCCCTGTGCAACTCAGGTCCACCCCCAAAACTGGGCCACTGGCATGGGAGGCAGTGCAATCACCACCAAGCTGCTAGGCCAGCCCACCAGACTGTGTTTTTATAAGTAAATAAAGACAGCATATAGGTAAAAGAAGAAAACAAACTGTATTTTAACTAGTCTGTTATAAACATTTTAAGTTACATCACAATGTTTTGAAATCGGATAAAGGTTTTGCAAGCAAAATACGATAAAACAATACATAAAGTGATAGATAAGATAAACCTTTTATGTTTACCTTCTACATCTTAGGAAGCATCGGCCAGGATCTTTAGTCAATTAGGGACCCATTTTCAGAAGGTTAGCGTGCAGAGCTAAACATTACACTGTGGGAACAGCATGGTTGGATCGGCGACGTATTCAGCATCACTTGATGCTACCCTGATCATGTGCATGTGCATATATACTACTACGGCCATGTAAATGAGCAATCCTCTCCTGCATACCGAGCACCATGCTGTATAAAAGGTTTCCTTAGTGACCATAAGTACCTCCCTCTACATTTTATACTCAGCCTCTAGGCTTCTAGTACCTAGATGCTTGATGTTGCACTTTTTGACTTTGAACCCGAACTGCCATGTCCCATAGCACTCTTTAAGTTTTCTAATGTCCCCACTCATTCTCTCCATCTGCACCTATCAACGCTATTACAGATTGTGGTGTCATCTACAAAAAGGCATATCTCCCCTTCCAGTTTTTCTGTTATGCCACTTATAAAGACACTGAAGAGGATGTGTCCCATTACTGAGCCCTCCGGCACCTTACTGGTCACTCTCCTCACTGGAGGGAGTGCCATTTACCACCACCTTCTGTGGCTGTGCGCTATCTCAGGTGCATCACTTAGGAGTGCACAACACTAATCTGAAAATGGGGGCCCACATACCACTGTAACAGGACTAGCACTGCATTGTGATAAGCATGGCTGCTACTATTTTAAAAAGCATTCTTCTGTGCAGTGCTAACCTGTTAATGTGGCACTATTTTTTTTTTTGCACAGGATTACTAATTGCAACCAGGTGCTCATACAACTGGGGGTTACTCTAAAGCATATAAGGTGTACAGGTATATTAAATGCTTTCTTGAAGTGTTAACACACTGCGTGGTTAGTGCTAGTTAATGATTCTGGGAATCGTGTTTTAACTGCACACACGCAGCCTGCCAGCAACCCCCACATACATACACACAAGTCGTCCTGACACAATAAAAAACAAGCATTTGTCAATGCTGAATGTTGATTGTATTGGTCCGTTGAGCTCGCTCACTGGCCCTCTGTCACTCACTCATTCTGTTTCTCCCAGTGCTGCAGGCTGCTGTTTTGTACTGAGCTCCTTCCCTGTGTTGGCACCTTTTCTGTCCACAAAGAAATCCACAGATGGCCTGACAGAGCTCTGCTGAGGTGGGTCACTCCCCTCTGACTCCCTCATTCTGTTTCTCCTTGTGCTGCAGGCTGGCCTTTTGTACTGGGCTCCTGCCTCTGTTGGTGCTTTTCACAACAAAGAAATCTGCTGTAGTCCCAACACAGGTCCGTTGAGGTTGCTCACCCCTCTGTCACCACTTGTTCCATGTCTGCCGGCACTGCAGGCTGGCCTCTTGTATTGGCCCTGCCTGCATTGCCACCTTTTTTGCCCACAAAGGAACCCACAGTAGTCACGACTAGAGCTCTGTTGAGCTCACCTACCCCCTCTCACTGACTATCTTCTTGTTTCTGCCACCGCTGCAGGCTGTCCTTTGTACTGGGTCCTGGTGCATTGCTGCCTTTTTTACCCACAAAGAAATCTGCAGCAGTCCCAACAGAGCTCTGTTGAGCTCACTCACTCCACTTCCTCACTCTCTCACTGGTTCTTGTGTCTCCTGTGGGTGCAGGCTGTCCTTTTTGCAGGGTGTCCTGCCTGCATTGGCTTATTCTGCCCACAAATAAATCTGCAGCAGTCCTGACGCAGGTCCATTGAGCTTGCTCACTCCCTCTCTAAGTCACCCATTCCATTTCTCTGCCTGCACTGAAGGCTGGCTTTTGTACTGGCTCCTGCCTACATTGCTGCTTTTTTCTGCCCACAAAGAAATTCAGTAGCTGTCCCGCAGAGCTCCATTGAGGTCACTCACCCCCTTTCTCACTGGCTCATTCTTTTTCTCCTGGCGCTGCAGGCTGCCCTTTGTATTAGGCTCCTGCCTCTGTTGGCACCTCTTTTCTGGTCACAAACAATCTGCAGCAGTCCCGACAGAGCTCCGTTGAGCTAGCTCACTCTCCCTCTCTCACTTCTTGTTCTGTTTCTGCCAGTGCTGCAGGCTGCCCTTTTGTACTGGGCTCCTGCCGGCATTGCTGCCTTCTTCTGCCCACAAAGAAATCTGCAGCAGTTACGATAGAGCTCTGTTGAGCTCGCTCAGTCCCCCCTCTCACTCACTCGATCTGTTTCTCACACTAATGAAGGCTGCCTTTTTGTAGTGGGCCCCTGCGTGCATTGCTGCCTTTTCCTGCCCACAAAGAAATCTGCAGCAGTCCCAACAGAGCTCTGTTGAGCTCACTTACTCCCCATCCTTCACTCGCTCATTCTGTGTCTCTCGCTGCTGCAGGCTTTCCATTTGTACTGGGCTTCTGCCTGTGTTGGCACCTTTTTTTGCCCACAAAGAAATTCGCAGCTGTCCTGACAGAGCTCTGTTAAGGTCACTTACTCTGCCTGTCTCATTCACTCATTCTGTTTCTCCTGGCGTTGCAGGCTGCCATTTTGTAGTTGGCTTCTGCCTCTCTTGGCACCTTTTTCTGCCCACAAAGAAATCTGCAGCAGTCCCAACAGAGCTCCGTTGAGCTCGCTCCCTCCCCCCTCTCTTACTCGATCATTCCATTTCTAGCGGTGGTGCAGGCGGCCCTTTTGTACTGGGCTCCTGCCTGCTTTGCCGCCTTCTTCTGCCCACAAAGAAATCTGCAGCAGTCACAGTAGAGCTCCATTGAGCTGGCTCACTCACTCCCCCTCTCTCACTCATACATTCTGTTTCTCCAGCCACTGAAGGCTGCCCTTTTGTACTGGGCCCCTGCGTGCATTGCTGCCTTCTTCTGCCCACAAAGAAATCTGCAGCAGTCACAATACAGCTCCATTGAGCTGGCTCACTCAGTCCCCCATTCTCACTCGTTCATTCTGTTTCTTCCACCGCTGAAGGCTGCCCTTTTGTACTGGGCCCCTGTATGCATTGCTGCCTTTATCTGCCCACAAAGAAATCTGCAGCAGTCCCAGCAAAGCTTCGGTGAGCTCACTCACTCCCCCTCCCTCACACTCGCTCATTCTGTGTCTCCCAGTGCTGCAGGCTGCACTTTTGTACTGTGTTCCTGCCTGCATTGGCAGCTTTTTCTGCCCACAAAGAGATCTGCAGCAGTCCTGACACAGCTCTTTTGAGGTTGCTCACTCCCCCTCTGTCACTCGCTCGTTCCTTTTCTGCAGGAGCTGCAGACTGGCCTTTTGTACTGGGCTCCTGTGTGCATTGTTGCCTTTTTCTGCCCACAAAGAAATCTGCAGCAGTCTCGACACAGCTTCATTCAGCTTGCTCTCATTCCCCTTCTCTCACTCGCTCATTCCGTTTCTGCCAGCGCTGCTGGCTGCCCTTTTGTACTGGGCTCCTGCCTGTGTTGCCGGCTTTTCATGCCCACAAAGAAATGTGCAGCAGTCATCATAGAGCTCCATTGAGCTCGCTCACTCCCCCTCTCTCACTCTCTCATTCTGGTTTTCCGCCCACTGCAGGCTGCCCTTTTGTACTGGGCCCCAGCGTGCATTGCTGTCTTTTTCTGCCATAAAATAATCTGCAGCTGTCCCAAAAGAACTCCTTTGTGCTCACTCACCCCTCCCTCACTCACTGGTTCTGTGTCTCCTGCCACTGCAGGCTGCCCTTTGTGGCTGGGCTCCTGCCTGCATTGGCGTTTGTTCTGGCCAGAAAGAAATCTGAAGCAGTCCGTCTATAGCTCCATTGAGCTTCGCCACTCCCCCTCTCCACTCACTCATTCCGTCCCTCCTGGTGCTGCAGGCTGGCCTGTTGTACTGGGCTCCTGCCTCCATTGCACGTATTTTCTGCTACAAAGAAATCCATGGCAGTCATAATACAGCTCTGTTTGAGCTCGCCACCACCGCCTCTGTCACACTCATTCTGTTTCTTTGTTGTTGCAGGCTGAACTTGTGTACGGGCTCCTGGCTGCATTGGCACCTTTGTCTGTCCACAAAGAAATCTGCAGCTGTCCCGACAGAGCTACATTGAGGTCGCTCAGTCTTCCTCTGTCACACGCTCATTCTGTTTGTCCTTGCACTGCAAGCGGCCCTTTTGTACGGTGCTCCTGCCTGCATAGGCGCCTTTTTCTGCCCACTAAGAAATCTGCAGCAGTCCTGCTAGAGATCCGTTGAGTTCACTCAGTCCCCCATCTCACTCACTCATACTGTTTCTCCCACCGCTGCAGGCTGGCCTTTTCTACTTGGCCCTGCCTGCTTTGACACCTTTTCTGCCCATGAAAACCAGCAGTCCTGACAGGATTCGGTGAGTTCACTCATCACCCTCCCTCACCTCTCTCTCGCTCTGTTTCTCCCACTGCTGCAGGCTGCCCTTTTGTACTGGGCTTTTCGCTGGGGCCTTTTTCTGCCTACAAACAATCTGCAGCAGTCCCGACAGAGCTGAGTTTAGCTCGGCTCACTCCCCTCCACTACATGTTTTTATTTGCCAGCAGATTAGGCCTCACGGTTCTAGCTAGTCTGCTCGAACCTTAGATCCTAGTTGCGCGTAGACCCTCTCATCCCTTGTTCTTCAGAAACCCTATCATCCATCCTCACCCCCCTGGGACAGGCCATCATCTGATACATCCAGTTTCTGTGTCTGTCCCACCCTCTCTTGAAGCCCTCCACTGTGGATCTCTGAACCAGCTCACCAGGCAGTGCATTCCAAGGGTCCATCACCCTCTCAATGAAAAACCTCCTCCTCTTTTCCCCCTCACCCTTCCAACTTCAAACCATGCCCTCTGGTGATACCTCCCTGCTTTAGTCTAAAGATCCCCTCCATGTTTATCCTATTTATTCCCTTAAGGTACTTGAAGACCTCAATCATGTCCCCCATATCTCCTCTCCTCCAATGAAAACAGGCAGAGCTCCTCAAGTCTGTCCTCATACGTCAAATCCCTCAGCCCTCGATCATCATCTTTGTTGCCTCCTCTGTACCTCTCCAGGAGCTGTATGTCCTCTTCAATGTGTGGTCTCCAGTACTGTACACAGTACTCAAGGTGTGTCTAACCAGTCCATTGTACAGCGGCAGAATCACTTCCTTGCTCCTAGAGGTGATCCCCCTTATGATGCATCCCAACATCCTGTTTGCCTTGCTAGCCACTCTCCTGCATTGCTCATAGTTATTAATACATGCATCTACCATGACCCCTAGGTCTTTTTCCCCTATTGAGGCCTCCAGCGCCTCCCCTCCCAGGGTGTACCTGTGTTTAGGGTTTCCCCAACCAAGATGCAACACCTTGCACTTGGTGATATTGAAATTTAATTTCCATGTGTGAGCCCAGCTTTCCAGTGTGTCCAGGTCCCCTTGCAGGGCCAACCTCCCTCTTCTCCCTCAACTACTGCTCCCATCTTGAGTCATCCATGAAGAGACCATTTCACAATTCTATACCTCCCTGATGTCCGACATGTATGCATTAAACAGGATTGACCCAGGACCGAGCCCTGTGGTACCCCACTACCAACCTGTTCTAGGGTCTCGAGAGCTCTCCACAGACCACTACTCTAGTCATCCAGCTAGCCAGTTTTCAACCATCTGACCATCAAAGGGCCTACTCCTAACCCCATCAGTTTCTCCACCAGACCATTGTGGGGGACAGAGTCAAACGCCTTGATGAAGTCCAAGAATAATACATTCACAGGCTTTCCCCTGTCCAATTCTGATGTTACCCATTCGTAGAACTCCACAAGGTTGGTTTGACATGATCTACCTGGCACAAACCCATGTTTGTTCGATCTTAATCTGTCCCAAACACTGATTTCTGACAGTGACCGTGCTATTCTCCGTCAGGAGTGCAAAAACATATTTAGACCGGATGTGAAAAATGACAGCTGTACTCTTCATAAGGAGGTGTGAAAAAAGTGCCACTGTTGAAAATGTGCTGTGAAAATATTACAAATGTGCAAAGTTGCAAGAGTCGTGGAACAGTTCAATGCACGCTTGTAACACAATCATGTTATGGGGTTTTGTCACCAAATTTTCAACATAGGGCTTTTAGATCTCTTCTGTTTGATCAATAGCACACTGTCATTTTCTTTAATCTGTCCCTAACACTGATTTACCACAGCGACCGCTTTTTATTGTGTGCATCAACTGTGAAACCATATTTCAGTCAGGATGTGAAAAATGACAGCTGTACTGCTCATAAGGAGGTGTGAAAAAATGCCACTGTTGAAAATCTGGCATGACAATATTACAAATCTGCGAAGTTACAAGGGTGTGTGGAAAGTGTGCAACGCACACTTGTAATACAGTCATTTGCTGGGCTATCATCACCAGATTTTCAACATAGGCATTTTAGGACTTCTGTTCATGAACAGTATCACTGTCGTTTTTTCTATCTGTCTCCGGACAGTGATTTCACAGCGACTGCTCTATTCTGCACCAGAAGTGTGAAAACACATTTCAGCCAATTTGGGAAAAATGACTGATGCACTGTTCATAAGTAGGTTTGGGAAAATGGCAATGTTGAACATCTGGAGTGAAAATATAAATTCACAAAGTTATGAGCGTGTGTGCAAACTGCACAACACACGCTCGTAACACAGTCATTTTATTGAGTATTGTTAGCAGATTTTTGACACAGCCATTTCAGGACCTCTACTCATGAACAGTGTCACTGTCATTTTCTTAATCTGTCCTGAACACTGATTTCCCACAGCGACCGCGCTATTCTGTGCCAGAAGTGCGTAAACACATTTCTGCCAGGATGTGAACAATGACAGCTGTACTGTTCACAAGAAGGTGTGAAAAAAATACCAATGTTGAAAATCTGGCATGAATATATTGCAAATTCATGAAGTTATGAGCATGGGTAGCAACTGCGCAGTGTACGCTCGTAAAACAGTTATTTTTTGGATTATTCCCACCAAATTTGCAACATAGGCTTTTTCAGATCACCTCATGAACACTGGCACTGTCATTTTGTTAATTGGCCCCGAAAGGTGATTCCGCGCAGTGACTGCAAAATCACCTTTTGGGGCCGATTAACGCAATCACAGTTCAAGAATTCATGAGGAGGGTCCTAAAACCTATGTTGAAAATTTGTGAAAAAGTTCCAAAAATGCTTGAGATATGTACTAAAGTTGAAAAACACTATTTATTACGCATAGCTTACTGGCATTTCCTCAGTTCACGGTCGGCTTTGAAGAGGTGCAGATGTGTTCCTGGTCCACCGAAGATCTTTGTTTCAAGTTCGGAGGTAAGTATGAGGTGACGGGGGTGGGGAGGCAGGTGCAGTGGGTTGGTGCGGTCTGCAGGTGGGGGCCAGGACACTACGAGAACGGTTCTTTTGCACGTAAAAAAAAAATACTTCACGGGACCATTTTTCCCTTTACAGGGGCATGTGGCACGCTGGGATGGGCACCCAGCGTGCCACCAATGGCTTTCTTTTGGGGAGGCAGCAGTAGCCTACAGGGATTGGGCACCACGTCGGCAGGAATAAGAGTGGGGGGGTTACAGAATGCCGACGGGGAGTGGGCTCCCCCGTTGGCACCATAAACAATGGGGCACTGAGGCCGATGGGGTTTGGGGACCCTGTTGGCACATAAACACGGTGGGGGGGTTATATTGTTTGTGAACATGGCGGCAACCTGCTGCCTTGTTTACAAACAATATCAGGGTTTTTACATCCCACTCTGCAATGATGGGTCGCTCCCTCACTGCAGCAGATGGCTGACACTTAAATGACGAGGCGGCCCCTGATTGCAGTGGCAAAATTGTCAGTAGTTGGTGCAAATATTCCAAACTACTGTCACCAGCAGCCTGCAATATGTTATTTGCACTGTGCGCAATCAATATAAAAATGGTACGTCCTGTCTGCCCCATTTCCCATATTAATCCTCAGAACCTACTGTCCATGCAGGGTAATAGCCTTCACTATCCACTCCCTTGTTTCCCTCCCTACTACCATCAGCATGAATAACCATTATACCCTTCACTTTGTCAGAGCCATGCTTGAAACCATTTATGGTTTTGGTGCCTGCCATCTCAGTTGTCAAACTATTCCACATTTCCACCACTATTTCTGGAAAATAAAACTTTCCAATATCCCTCTTGAACCTCCCTCCCATCAGTCTCTACTTGTGCCCCCATAACTTTGAACTGTTACTCATACTAAGTAGTTCTTCATTCACCTTGTTTATTCCTACAGGAACCGAAGGTCATCTATCATATCATTCTTCTTGTCTGGTCTCCAGTGAAGACATGTTCAGTGCCTTGAGCAGATCCTCACAGATCTGTCCTGTCAGCTCTGAATCATCCTGATCATTCTTTGTCCTATCTCTTCCTGAGGTGAGGTCTTCGTAGTCTAGAACTCTGAACAGTATACCCAGTGCAGCCTCACCAATGATCAATAAAGAGGCAGTAAACCCTTTCTTCTACTATCAGAACCTCTTCTGGCACATCCTAGTATCCTATTTGCCTTACTAGATGCCTCTACTGTACTAGCTTGATTGTTTAAGGGAGTCACTAATGACTACTAGGTCCCTTTCTCAGCTGTAGTGCTCAGCTGTACCCCTCCTATCTGGTACTCTGTCCTGGGGTTCTTGTCCCCTAAGTGAATCACCTTGCACTTTTTGGCATTGAATTTCAACTGCCAAACCTTAGGCCACCTCTCTAATCTTTACATGTCAGTCTGCAGTTTCCTACTTCCCCATCACTATCTACCCTCCCATGAGCTTGGTGTCATCTTCAAAGAGACACAGCCCCAGATTCATTCTCAGATGTTGTTAATGAGCATATTGAAGAGAACAAGAGTCAGGATGGATCCCTGTGGCATTCCACTCTTGACTTCCCTCTTTTCTGATTTGACACCATAATCACAACCCTCTGATGCCTCTCATTCAAGTAAAGCCCCCTCACCCCCCTGCAAAACACTGCTTATATTTTCCTTCAAATCCCTGGACCTCACCCCCTTGCGCCGTGACCTAAGTCACTCTGATTGGTCCCCTATCTCATTGGTCTGCTCCACTGATTCCATGCTAACATATTTCAAAACAAAATTACCTAACTATGTATTTCATTTTAGTTGTTTAACCAGGACTAGCACACTAAGCTGAAAGCTTTTTTACAGGAGCGACCTGGGAGCACAGGGAAGTTAAGTGACTTGCTCAGAGTCACACAGTATGCAAGTGGAAGCTGTGGGATTCAAACCCAGGTCTGGTCTGCTGGATGTCACCAGATTTGCAGCTCAGAGCCTTAAACCACTGCGCTACACTGCCTCTCCCTTTATAGGACTCCATGCCCCCCCAGAGCAGGACATGAGAAAAGGTGCATCACCTCCCCTAGATCATGGCTGACCTCATAGCTTACTTTGCAAGTGCATGATTTGGCCTGGTCAAAAAATAAACGTAACCCATCCCCCATGGCTTCTAGAGGTATCATCATCTCCGCAGCATCTGTACCATGGCAATAAGCTTGCCAAAGGTGAGAATTTTACATCTAACTTCAGTACCAACATTGGTTACCTGTCTAAATTTTGAAAGGCTGCCACAATCTTCTCCTCCACCTTTGCCTGTCCTCAGAGTCAGTGACACCCCTGTTTCTAACCTCTCCTTCATCACCATAGAGATGTAATTCCTTTTCATCACCTGTACCTCCTCTCTCCTCTCCTCCCCCTTCCCTTCCTCACTTACCTCTCACCCCGCCAGCCTACATGACTGTCATCTCCTTCCTTCCCACTATTGTTTTTTTTCTCTCCAGTAACTCCATCCTTTATCCCCAACACACTTCCCGCCCTTAATCCTTCCAAGGGTAGGAGCCCAGATGGCTGGGATAGCAAGCTCCTCCATCTGACTGCTTCTGCATTCTCCTCCCCATTGGATGACCTCCCTAACCTCTCTTTCTGGTGTTCCTCCATCCCCGCTGACTGGAAGGCTGCCACTGTTACTCCTCCTCCTCCAAAAGATGTTGACCCATCAGGTACGAACAGCTACTGACTCATTTCTCTCCTCTCTCCAAAATACAGGAACAAATTATCTTGTTACAACTCTCTCCCTTTCTGGACTCCTCTTCCTTTTTCACCCAATACAAGTCTGACTTCAGCAAAAATCACTCCACCACCTGCTCAGGCTCACCAAATCCATCCATAATGGTATGGATCACAGCCTATTCAATTCTGCTATCTTTATCGATCTAGCCAAGCATTCAAACCCTGTCTACCACCCAATTATTAGGCCAAACCCAGGCTGTAGGCCTCTCTGACTTAGCCATCAGCTGTTCCACTCCTACCACAGGGGTAGGTCCCAAGCAGTCAAAAGTGGTGACCCCCTCTCTCCTCCCTGCCTGTATCCACTTGGGTCCCACAAGGATCTGTGTTAGGCCCACTACTTTTCTCCATTTTCCTTAATGATCTCCTCCTCCATGTGCTTGTCTGCATCCATTCACATGTACATGGATGACACGGTCCTCTTCACAGCAGGCCCACAGACTCCAGCTTGACTTTGATCAAGTTCAGCCCTGACCACACACAAATCAGCTTTTCCTCAATGCCAAGAAGGCTGTCTCCATGTCCTTTGGCACAAGGCACCAGACTCTCTAGGCTCCCTCCCCTTCCTACTTTCCATACCCTGGATGGCTCCCTGTGGAAGATGTCACCACCTTTAGTTATCTTGGTATCTGGCTAGACCAGCACCTAAATGTTTCTGAACCAGTGGATGCTATAGTCAAAAGCTGCACAACAATTTGGTGCACTTTACAGGAACTGTGACTGTATCCCACCTCCAGCATACCATGCTATTATCCTGAGAATGATCCTCCAAATGTCTGACTATGGTGATGTGGTCTACAGCATAGTCGCCTTCACTACCCTTGCCAGACTGGACACACTCTTCAACTATTTCTGCCATTACACTCTCAACTATCCTTCTTGGACTCACCATTGTTCTATATATACTGTAAATCTCTCTCCTTTTCTTTTCCTGTGGACAGACACCATGCCCACTGTGCCAGCTTTGTGGGCAAATCCGGTTTGTTTCCCTACCCTCCTATCTCTCCGATGGACCCGTTATAGCCATACCATCAGAAGCTGAAATATTCAAACCCTAGCAGCCCCTTCAGTTTCCACAACCATCGGCAAAGCCATGTTCAGCCACCGCTGCCCTAAAATCTGGAACTCCCTCACCCCAGCCATTCACCAATCTCCCTCCCATGGATTCTTTCAAACCACTTCAATGGTCTCACCTCTCCCTCCGATTTGCTCTAGTTTTCCTCTTGCTCTTCCTATTACTTGTTTCAGTTTAGGAACCAGCTAAAATTTGGCACCTATGCTTCCAGTCTAGGCATTATGCACAAATGTTTATAGTTAATGTTGAAGTAAAAGCCTCTCCAGCCCCTTTGCGTATCAGTTGTGCAGATGGAGCGCCCCTCCTAACTGTAAACTCCATCAAATACCTTTGGGTGACACTTGGCCCCCAGTTGGACCTAGGGAGTCATATCCTAAATGTCTGTAGAACTGTGAACTGTAAATTGGGTCTGGCCTATAGGGCCAGAAATAACCTGACACTTGCTGCTCATCTGGCACTTGCTAGAGGTGTACTACTTCCCTCCCTTAGCTATGGTCTCCACCAATTTGCCTGTACCTCCAAAGCTCTTCTTACTCAGTGGCACACAATGTACAGTAACATCTGTCACTTTGCACTGGCCGCCCCTGTCTCATCCACCATTGTGAGCTTTATGATAAATTAGATTGGCTTTCCCTGACCAGTCACCTGAACTTTGGGCTGGGATGCCTTGTAGGCAAAGTGATCAGAACCGGCACCCCCTCTGGGGCTGGCACAGCTTCTGTCACCTCCTGACCCCTCCTCTTACCACTCAGGTCCCAGGGTCCTGGGATGCTAAAAGTACCCCTCACCTGAACCCTTATGGGAGACAGGGACTCTTTTGCATGTGCTCCTAGGCTCTGGAACTCCTTTCCTGACCATGTTCGTTCTGCCTCCTCCCATCAGTGCTTCCAGAAGTCCCTGTGGGGGCATCTGAAACTGGCCTCAGGGTGCGAATGTTCCAAGTCTCCCTAGCCTAATTGTACTTGGAGCTCAACTGTTCTGAGGACCTGCCAATAATCTTTTGGTCGTTTCTCGTGATCCAATTGCTCTCCGGGCATCTGACTGCACTATATATGCTCTAGACTATATATTGTTGATTATATGTACTTTATCAATTTCTGTCATAGCAGTTCACTCCATGCCTTACCGTTTTGTGACTCAATGCATTTTGTTACTCTATGTACTTGCTTTACTTGCTGTTATGTTCTGATGTACCTGTATTACCTGTTGTACTCTCCTGGGAAGTTCCTGAAAATAGGCATACAACTTGTCTAGTGTACCTCCTTTGTTAACAAAAGCTAAATAAATAAATAAAACTGCTCTGTATTTGATCGCCAGCATAAGTTTGTAGGCTCCTGACTGTGCTGTATATGCATTGTCGATTGTTTGCTTGTCACCAAGTTCTCACATCTTGCATGTGTTATCTCAATGTAATTTGTGGTTGTGTACCACTCTGCTCCATGTATGTTATGTATTTTGAACTATTGTGCTACCTAAGACCCACTTGTACAAGTTCCTTCCCAGGATGCATCTAGAAATGAGCTCCCAGCTTAGTATTCCTGGGTGGGGAGCACTAGTCACCAAGGATCATTTTACTATAATAATTGGAGCCATTTAACCAAGTGAGCAGGGATGTAGAACCTTTACATGCCAAGGATAATTTTGGTATACTACTTGAGAGCATCGTAATGGTGACCACAGGTAGGGTCACAATATGCACCACTGTGTGCTCAAATTAATTTATTTATTGAAAAGTTTCACCAGAGAAGGTACACTGAACAACAAGTTGCCTGGCCTCCCGCATGCACCTGGGAGAGTGGTGGTGGAGTTACTTAGTAACAATGAGTACACACAAAATACACAGTATCACACAAAAACATTGTTACAACTGAATTACACATTAGCATGAAAAGCAAATAATTACAAGGGTAGAGAAGTGAAGTCAGTCGCAGTGAGCTTGTGGTGAGACACAGAGAGAGTAGTGTAATGTAATAGCAAGTGCTAACTAATGGCCTGCACTACGCAGACTAAGAATAGCACAGGTGGCAAGTGAAGTGAGTCAGCAGGGCATCAAACAGGATGTAGGACAAGAAAGGGGAGCTAGGGTGCAGTTCTACAGAGAGGAAATTATGAAGAACTTGATTTAATGAGCCAGGCAAGGAAGAGGATCGGATATGTTGGAAGAGCATTCCACATTTTGGGGAGACGAGTAGGAGTGGGAGGCCTGTCCACTAGCGGTGGATCTCCTGGGAACAGACAAAGTTCTGTGGTCATGGGCTCTCAGAGTTGAGAGGGGTGGGTGGGGATTAGGAGCAGAGCAGTGAACAGCATCGCAATGATCCAAAATACGGGAGGGATCATTTTGGATCTGTTCGCGCTTTGCCTGTGGCAGGAGGCAGGAGCGTTTCTATATAGCACCGAGTTTGGGATGAAGCTTTTTATTATGGCATCTACATGGGCCGAAGGTGAGATGTTTATCCAGCCAAACGCCCAGATACCTGAAAGACTGGTAGCAATTACAGTTGCTCTGTCGAGTGGTGAAGGTAGGGGGCAAGGAGCCTTGACAGCTTCTGATGTCTGCCAAAAGTCATGGACACAGTTTTCTTTGGCATTTAGGAAGAGTTGGTGAGATTGAAACCAGCTCTAGGCATTATTGAAATCACGTTGGAGCCTGTGAGTCGACATCCAAGGTGAGGCCCAGAGGAGAATAGAACCGCATCATCAGCATACATATGTATAGAAGATGAGGTACAGATGGATGGAAGATCATTCAGAAAGATGGACAAGAGAATCGGGCCTAGTATGGACCCTTGGGACTCTAAAGCATATGGGTAGAGGAGGGAGATGTAGTCGATATTTTACAGACTGGAGCAGTCATAGTATGTGCTGAACCATTTAATGGCATGTTCAGACAGCCCAGCTAATGAGGAGGAAGTGGAGCAGGAGGGAGGGAAACTGTGTCAAAAGCTTCTTTAGCAAGATCAATAATGGCAGTGGTTATGTGACCAATCCATGCCTGTCAAGATCGTGATCAATAATTCAAAGCAGTGAGGTAGTAGTAGAGTGTTTACGGAACCCAGATTTGATATTGGTAGAAGAAATTTCTGTCTGAGAGGTATGAGGATAGTTAGTCAAGGACTAGATGTTCTGTAGTTTGGCTAACGCCAGGAGGAGAGATATAGGCGGTAGTCTCAGGGAGGAGGAGTCGCTACACTATGGAGAGGGAGGACAATAGTATGTTTCCACCACAGGGAATTTTGGGCAAGTGAAATGAGAGAGATTGAAAGAGCAGTGGTGGGGAGCAATGGCAGAGGCAGACAAGTTTAGTAACTTTGGGTCCAGTCCATCAGGGAGGAGCTACCTTTGCTTCGTTTAGGGTTCAAGCTGCCAGCATGTCAGTTCTCAGAATTTTAGAAGGAAAAGTTAAGGAGGTGGGGGGTGGAGGACTTCTAATGGGTGCGAGAATAACTGGTTAATAGTTGGAGGGAGCCTAGCAGAGTAGAAGACATGAGGTAAAGTACAGTTGAAAGCAGCAGCAATGCTAGGGCGGTCGGCAATGACAGTATTGTTTATTTGGAGGGGGGAGCCTGTGGGGAGTAGTGTGAGGATTACTTTCCAGAATTTGATGGGTTATTTTATTAGAGTTAGAAGTAGAGCTGAAGTAATCAGCCTTGGCCAAATCGAGTGGCTTTTGTGCATTTGTTTCTGAGGACCCGTAGGCTCCATAGTCTCTTAAGGAGCTTTGTCTTTATGGAGCTCTAGGCTGTATCATGTGCCCTTAGACAAGCTAGAGTTCTGGGAGATCCAGGAGGTGGTTTCCATGGACACTCCCGGTGTAGTGGCATGTTGATTCCAGACTTCATGGAATCGTTCTTTCGAAGTAGTTAGCTGCAACATCTAGGTACTGGCAACAGTTATAGGTGCCTATAGTGTTGGTCAAATCACAAAGAAGTGGGTCAATGTTCAGGATTTGTATGATTGGATTTTAGAGTTTTATAGGGGATTTTGACTTGTGAATTTTGCTCATTCAGGAAAGTCATGCAATGGTCACGAAGGCATCTGCTAGAGTACTGAATTAATGACCCTATGGGTGTGTCGAGTTGTAAGGCCCAGTCAATGAGGGAATGGTTTCTGTCCTATGATTTAGCCTAATTGATCTTGGATAATTTGGGTTAGGTTGAGTGCATGTAGCATTTAGCACTTTGCTGGGTATGGTAGTCCAATTCTATGTTGAACTCTCCCATAATATACACCCGGCCAGCAGAAGAGTGGCTAACTAAGGTGGTTATGAGTTCAGTAGCACATGGTTGTGAGCCAGGACAGAGACACCTGCTACAACAAAGATACATGTTTGGAGAAGGGGAGCGAGATTGTAACAGCAGACCCTTTGTAAGCTTTTTGGTAGAGCACTAGAAAAGATTTGAAGTGAAATGGATGAAGAGGAGACATAGATGGTTTCCTACCTCCTCTCCCAAGTCGGTCCTGTCTGGATATTGTAAATAGGGAGAGTAAGAGATGAGTTGCTGATTTATTTATTTAGTCGGTGATTCAGAAATTATTATTATATCAGGGTTGCATAGCTGCCAGTGGCTGTAGCACTGCCTTCCACCGCCATTTTATTGATCTTGCTACTGTGTCCATGACTTTTGGCACACGCCTGTAGCTGTCAAGGCTCCTTCTGGCCCCCACTTCACTACTCTCTGACAGAGCAACAGTAATTGCTACCGAAGTCTTTTCAGGTATTCATGCTTGGCTGGATAAACATCTCACCTTCTCGGCCCATGTAGATGCTATAATAAAAAAGCTTTGTCCTAAACTCGGTGCCTTATTTAGAAACCGCTCCTGCCTCCTGCCACAGGCAAGACGTGAACTGATCCAAAAATTGATCCTCCCGGTTTTCGGCTACTGCGATGTTGTTTATTGCTCTGCTCCTGCCACCTTCTTAGCCAACCTGGATACTCTTTTCAACTCATTCTGTAGGTTTGCTCTGGATGCACCTCACCTTACCCAATGCTGCCACTTGTACTGAGCTTTTGCCTTCCCATCCCTAACAAATAGGTGACTGCATCATTGCACAAATCTATCTCTGGCACTGGCTTGGCACACTTTCTCTACCTAAATTCCCTAATCTCTCCATCCATCCCTCCTCAACTTCTAAGAGTCCATGACCATAGAACTCTGTCTGTTCCTTGGAGATCCACCGCTAGTGGACAGGCCTCCCACTCCTATCTTCTCCCCAAATATGGAATGCTCTCCACCATTATATCCAATCCTCTTCCTTGCCTGGCTCATTAAATCAAGTTCTCTTATACCTCTCTGTAAATTGCACCCTGCCCCTAGCTCCTTTCTTCCTACATCCTGTCGATGCCCTGCTGACTCACTCACTTGCCAATTTGTGTTATTCTTAGTCTGGCGAGTGCAGGCCATTAGTTCGCACTTGCTATTACATTACGCTCTCTCTCTCTCTCACCACAAGCTCACTGCGACTGGTTTTCACTTCTCTACCCTTGTAATTATTTGCTTTTCATGCTAATGTGTAATTCAGTTGTAACCTATGTTTTTGTATGATATTGTGTACTTTGTGTGTACTCATTGTTACTATGTAACTCCAACCACCCTCTCCCCCAGGTCATACCGGGAGATGAGCAACTTGTTGTTCAGTGTACCTTCCCTGGTGAAACTTTTCAATAAATAAATGAATTGGTACAATAATGGTGCATACTGTGACCCTACCTGTGGTCACCATTATGATGTTCCCAAGTGTATACCAAATGATCCTTGGCATGTAAAGGTTCTATACCCTGATCACAGTTTATGGGTTCAATTATTATAGTAAATGATCTTGGTGTTCAGTGCTCCCACCAGGAATACTAAGCTGGAGTCATTTCTATGCATCCTGGGGAAGGGAACTTGTACAAGTAGGTCTTAGGCACAATAGCAAAATACATAACATATGACAGAGGGTACATAACCACAAATTACATTGGAATAATTCATAGATGAGAACTTGAGGACAAGCAACAATCAACATGGATATACAGTACAGTAGGAGCCATAAACCATGCTGGCGATCAAATAGAGTAGTTTTATTTATTTATTAGCTTTTGTTAACTGGTAGTTACACTAGACAAGTTATATGCCTATTTTCAGGAGAGTACAACAGGTAATACAGATACATCAGAACATAACAGCAAGTAAAGCAAGTACATAGAGTAACAAATGATGAGTCTCCAACTTAAGTATGGAGGAATTTATGACAGAATAAAGTACATATAATCAACAATATAGTTTAGAGCATATAGTGCAGTCAGATGCCTAGAGAGCACTTGAAATGAGAAGACTAAAAGATCATTGGCAGGTCTCAGAACAGTTGGGCTCCAAGTACAATTAGGCTAGGGAGGCTTGGGACATTGCACGCTTGAGGCTAGCTTCGATGCCCCTCAGGGACTTCCAGAAGCTTTGATGGAGGAGTCGGATTGAACATGGTCAGGAAAGGAGTTCTGAGCCTAGAGCACATGTAACAGTTCTGTGCCCCATAAGGTTCAGTGAGGTATTTTAGCATCCCAGGACCCGGACCTGAGGTAAAGAGGAGGTCAGGAGGTGACAGACGCTGTGCAGCCACAGGGGTCTGTCCTGATTTTGCCCAAGAGGCATCCCAGCCCACAGTTCAGTGATTGGTCAGAAAGCCAACCTAGTTTACCATAAAGCTCACAATGGTGGATGAGATAGGGGCGCTAGTGCAGCTTACAGATGTTACTGTACATTGTGTGCCCGAGGGGTAAGTTGGAGGTACAGGCAAATTGGTGGAGACCATAGCTAAGGGAGGGGTGCACATTTCTAAGGTGCCGATGAGCAGCAGGTGTCATTATTTTGGCCCTATAGGCTGACCCACTTACAGTTCACAGTTCTACAGACATTAGTATATTCCTCAGGTCCAACTGGGGTCATGTCACCCTGGTATTTGATGGAGTTACAGTTAGAGGGAGCTCCATCTGCACAACTGATACAAAAGGTTGAGAGGCTTACTCAATATTAACTATAAACATTTATGTATAATGCCTAGAGGAAGAATAAAGCAAATTTAGCTGTACTAACTGAAACAAGTAATAGGAGAAGGTAGCAAGGCATTGTCTCCAGCTCTGCCGTAGAGGGGAAGTCCAGCCGCCAGCTGGTCGGGCGGTGACCTCCAGCCGACCAAGAGATCCAGGAGGCTGAGAAGCAGGTGAAACGGCATTGCCTCCAGCCCAGCCGCAGAAGGTCTGAGGCTCAGGGCCGGCGTGACCTCCACGACCAAGAGATCCAGGAGGCTGAGAAGTAGTGAAAGCCGCATTGCCCTCCAGCTCCAGCCGTTGAATGGGGTCTAGCCGCCAGCGGGCCGGCGGACCTCCAGCCACCAAGAGATCCAGGAGGCCGGGAGAAGTGTGTAAGCTGTTGCCTCCAGCTCCAGCCGCAGGAGTTTCCGAGCTGCAGGGCCGGCGTGACCCAGCCACTGGGAGATCCAGGAGTCCGGGAGAAGCAGGTGAAAGCTGCATTGCCCTCCAGCCCAGCCGCAGAAGGTCTGAGCGCCAGCTGGCGGCGACCTCCAGTCACCAAGAGATCCAGGAGGCCGAGTAGCAGTGTGAAATCCTGTCTCCAGCCCACGAGAAGGCTCTAGCTAGCGGTCTTGCGTGACCTCCAGCCACCAAGAGATCCAGGAGGCCGAGAAGCAGGAAGCTGCATTGCCTCCAGCTCCAGCCGCAGAGGCTCCGAGGCCAGCTGGCCGGGCTGTGACCTCCAGCCGACCAAGATCCAGGAGGCCGGTATAGTGTGTGAAAGCTGGCATTGCCCTCCAGCTCCAGCCGCAGAAGGCCCGAGTCACAGCGGCCGGGGTGACCGTCACCAAGAGATCCGGAGGCTGGGAGGAGTGGAAAGCTTTATTGCCTCCAGCCCAGCCGCAAGGGTCCGAGTCAGCTGGTCGTGTGACCCCAGCGACTAAGAGATCCAGGAGGCCGGAGAGCAGTGTTGTGCCGCATTGCCTCCAGCTCCAGCCGCAGAAGGTTCAGTTGTCTGCGGGCCGGCGGTGACTCCAGCCACCAAGAGATCCAGAAGGCCGAGTAGCAGGTAGCTGATTGCCTCCAGCCTCCGCTGCAGGCCTGAGCTTGGCGGGCCGGCGGTGACTCCAGCCACCAAGAGATCCAGGAGGCCGGGAGAAGCAGTGTGAAAGCCGGCATTGCCCTCCAGCCCAGCCGCAGGGCCCGAGCCGCCAGCGGGCCGGGTGGTGACCTCCAGCCACCAGATCCAGGAGGCCGGAGGCGCAGTGAAGCTGCATTGCCTCCAGCTCCAGCCGCAGGGCCGAGCGCCAGCGGCCGGGGTGACCTCCAGTCATCAAGAGATCCAGGAGGCCGGAGAAGCAGTGAAGCCGCATTGCCCTCCAGCTCCAGCCGCAGAAGGCCTGACGCCAGCGGGCCGGCGTGACCTCCAGCCAACCAAGAGATCCAGGAGGCCGGGAAGTGGTGAAAGCCATTGCCTCCAGCCCAGCCGAGAAGGTCTCCGAGTCAGCTGGCTGGCGTGACCCCAGCCACCAAGAGATCCGTGAGGCCGAGAAGGTGTGAGTTTTGCATTGCCTCCAGCTCCAGCCAGAAGGCCCGGCCGCCACGGTCAAGGTGTGACTCGTCAACCAAGAGATCCAGGAGTCGGAGAAGCAGTGAAAGTCGGCATTGCCCTCCAGCTCCAGCCGTTGGCCCGAGCCGCCAGCGGCCGCGGTGACTCTAGCGACCAAGAGATCCAGAGGCCGGGAGAGCAGTGTGAAAGCTGGCATTGCCCCTCCAGCCGCAGAAGGTTCGAGCCGCCAGCGGCCAGACCTCCACACCAAGAGATCCAGGAGGCCGGGATAGGGTGAAAGCCGCACGTCTCCAGCCCAGCTGGAAGGCTCCCCGCCAGCGGCCGGGCGTGACCTCCAGCCGCCAAGAGATCCAGAGGCCGATAGCAGGTGAAAGCCATTGCCTCTGGCCCAGCCGCAGAAGGGCCTGAGCCAGCTGGCCGGGCGGGACCTCTGTTTACCAAGAGATCCAGGAGGCCGGGAAAGGTGAAAGCTGATTGCCTCAGCCCAGCCGTAGAATTCCCGCCGCCAGCTGTCGCGGTGACCCAGCCACCAAGATCCAGGAGGCTGAGAAGCAGTGTGAAGTCGGCATGCCTCCCAGCTCCAGCCGCAGAAGGCCCGAGTTTCAGCGGTCCGGTGGTGACCAGCCTACTGGGAGATCCAGGAGGCCGAGAAGCAGTGAAAGCTGGCATTGCCTCCAGCTCCAGCCGCATAGGTCTCGGCCAGCTGGCGTGACCTCCAGCCACCAAGAGATCCAGGAGGCCGGAGAAGCAGTGTGAAGGCACGGCAAAGCTGCACCATCGGGAAGCATCACACCCTGCCTTTGCTTCCATTGGTGCGCCTTCTCATTGACTTAGCTGACTCTGCAACACTTTTCTGATGGGATTTTTCTGATTAGCTGTAACTTGTATTAATTTCCTTAAAGAGCTGTTTTACTTAAAATTGTGGGTAATTTAACATGTTTTGATGTGATGTTTGCTAGTGATTCAGCTTTTCGGATCTGTGCTATGCCAGCGCCCAACTTCAAACCTCCTAGTTTTTTGTTGTGCGATTCTTTTCTGCACCTAATGTAGATTGCCTGCAATCCGCTTTCTTCACTGCCTTCTTCTGTCCCTGACTGCAGCCGGGGTTGCCTCCAGCTCCAGCCGCAGGGGTTGAACAGCGGGTTTGCTGTGACCTCTAGCCACTAAGAGATCCAGGAGGCCGAGAAGAGTGGATGATGTGTGTTTCTGTACTTTTGTCCCTCTTCCCCTCTTGGTTAATTGTATTTATACACTTTTTCCGCCATTTCTCTCATCCACGCCCACATCTAATTTCTCTATTAACCCACTTCCCTTCATAATGCTACTTGTTTCTTTTTCTAGCTCTCATCTCATTCCATTATGATAACTATTATACCGTCATGACCATAAGTTAATGAGTAGTCTGCTCTATTGCCATCCACAATGTACAACTATCTATTCCTATTCACTTTGAACCACTATACACTGCAACCCTGGGTATCCTAATGCAGTTTCTTACCAATCCAGCCTCCCCAGCCCTTTACATGTATCCTGATCTATAAACCCACTGCCTGTCCATCAGACTCCTTTATGATAAAAGACACACCTATATAACAGGACCATCTCTACTATTGTGCACTAGGACTAAGAGAAATGTCGGATCACTCTATCCCTATCCTTTGAGCCCTACTGAAATTAATCTTCTACTCTTTTGCATTGGCACCATTGAGATTAATCCTGGCCCCATTGTCAGTTTGTCTCTGAGCTGACTCAAATGGACTAAGCTCTACACTTCAATGCTGCAGCCCCTAAAAGTTCATCTTATACAGGCTTGGGTGGCATACTCCAGACTTCCTGGTCATCTCAATTGGCTCAGGCCTACAACAAAAGACAGTGTTGTAAACTCCCAATTACTGCCTTCAGAGCAGATCGCCCAGGGGTGGGGTGTGCATACATTAAGGACACCATCTCTGCAACTGCCTCATCACCACATCTGAGCCAAATGAATTTGAATGTTTATCAATCACCCTTTCCTAATTGGTTTCCATTTAAACTGATTGATGCTATAGGCCCCTCTGCGGCCTTAAACTGCTTTTCTCACTAGGGTCAATTCAACCAAGGTTCTGAAGATACTGTCATCCTTGGTGATTTGAATTTGGGCTGGTTGTCAATGTATCTGCACTTGCTGACCTTTTGTGACACTTTGGGATCGCCACAGTTGATTAAAGACCAACTAGGATAATCAAGAAATTTGTAGCAACAGCTCACCTGGTGTTATGTTGTAAAATGCCTCACTTATACTACATGTAGGAGTACGCCATGTGTGAGTGACTATACCGTAGCTGGCATAAGATCCACACTCAAACCACTAAATCCTGTGAATTATCTCAAAAGGTCAAAAGACTAATATCTCAGGTTCCCTATGACCTGAGGCTATAACATTGGCAAGATTTCATCTTACAACCCTGTTGAAATACACCTAGACTTTAAAGGATATTATCACCAATGTTCCTTGTTCATGCACCTATCACCAGTATAGAACAGGGTAAATCCGCCCTTGGTTCACCGAGCTTGAAGTAGTCTTGAGAACCAGAGACAATTGGAAAAGGCAAGAAAACAAGACATTGTGAGATTGGCTAAATTTCAAAAGCAGAATTCATGTACAAAAAAATAAGAACTGCCAAACCTTCACTATACAGCTGAATTGGATGCTCTACAATAACCCATCCAGACCTGGGTACAATAAAGGACTTCGCCAGAATTTACCCTGCCTTAACCACCAAATTGCTACTAAATGACACAGAAATACAGGTAACAAGAAATCTAAATACCTTCAATGTTCACTTCACCACTGCTGGCCTAGTATTTGACCATCACTCAAATATCCTGAGATCTTCCTTGAACCTCAAACTACTGTGGGACAATACTTCAACTTTTTCCTCATCCCACATCCGTGAAAGAAGTGAAGATTCCTCTAATTTAGACATAACTGAAAGTGTGGCAGACTCCTGATCCCTATTTCTGAAAATTGCTTCACATGTCTTATCTGCCCCTTACTCATCTCTTCAATCTTTTCTCTATCATTGGATCCATTCCACTTGGAAAACAGCTCATAGTTCCATTACTCAAATCTGGTGATACTTGGATCTCAATACTAGACCTATTCCATCCTACCATACTATCTAAGATGCTCGAAAAACTAGTAAACTTCAGTTATGGGACTATCTGGATAATACTAACTCAAATTCTGTACAATCTGACGATCAAAGCATAGCACCTTGCTGGCTTTAGCCAAGAACAACGATTGGCAGACTAATTTGGATAAAAAATTTTATCTGTGTTGGTTTGGATTTGATAGTTTTGACACAGTGGATCATGATTTATTACCTCCCTAATTGTTAGGCCTGATTCCTATCACTCAACTGGTTTCTGATTACCTTCAGATAGGTCGCAACTGGTTAGAAATGGAATACGTACCACCTCAAAACCTCTGTTAAGGTGTACCAAGGGTTTTCTTGGTCTTATCCTCTTTCTATTTATATAAACAATATTGATGCTAACTATTCATCTAATATTCATCTGTTTGTTGATGATACTGTATTGTTGTCAGCAACCTCACCTTCCAGCCTGTGAACTTTCATAACCAATTCTCCATCTAGCACAATCTACTTGACAAAACTTCTAAATGCAAAAAAAAAAAGCTATGTTTTACTACAAAGAGTTGTACTACTATCACCCCAGTATCCAACACCTTGCATATATCCACTTTTACTTGAGAAACTTGAATTTGTTGTATAATCAAATACCTTTGAGTCTGATGATAATAGTTTGACTATTCTGTCTATATTGAAGAGTTACTTAAAAGTTAAGACAGAGTTCGGACTATTTTTAGAATAAACATTACCTAAACAGTGATCAAAAGGTTAATCTAGCCTCATTCCTATCCTCATTGATTATGTTGATTTTCTACTGCCATTGTTCAAGTCATCTTATATAGCTTGACACCTGAATACAGGTCCATAAGATTTATTACTGACCTCCAACACCCATCATTGCTCCTTTATATGGCAGTCAACTGGACATCATTGCAACACAGAAGAAATAGGAATGCTATCTGGATATTCAAAGTTAACAGGCAAACTTACCGACTCTATATCACTGATTGCTTTACCCAAATTACAACCAGGCTATACACCTTAAGGATCAGTAACTCATCATATTGAAGGTCCCCAAATGTCTGCACCCGGTATGGGAGGCTGCTTGCCATTCTTTAGCAGCTGTATGGAACTCTCCAAAAATCCATGAAGCAGATAGCCATTACCCTTGCATCCTTCAAAAGATTGTTCTCCCCTTTTTCCAGAGCTTTGCACTGCTTTGTAAAGTATAACTCTACCTATCTGACCCAACTAAATCTCCTTTTCATCCATTATATTAACCAATTTCTTCCTAATCACCTATTATATTCACTTAAAACTAGTTTAGACTATATAATTTATATTTTAGGACTCTATATCTTTGTCCTTTTTTTTTTCCTACAGGCTAAATGTTCTATTGTTACTTGTATATGTAAATTGTTGTATATAATCATTCATGCCATTGTATTGCTATTTATTCTATTCTTTTCATGTCTAATACTTTGTATCCTCATTTGGTGACCACCAGGTCTATCTTGAAATGAGCTTTGCTCAATGATGTTTACTGAATAAATAAAGATTTTGATTGATTGATTGATGATTGATTGATTGAAAACTATAAGTGCAGGAGGAGAGAGACATTGCTGGCTTGAAAGAATCCATGGAGGAGATTGTGAATACAGGTGGGAGTTCTAGATTTCAGGCACCGGTGGCTTAACGTGACTTGCTGATGGTTGTGAAACTGAAAGGACTGCTAGGTTTGAATATTTTATTTCTGATGGTATGGCTAACGGGCCATTGGAGAGTATAGGAGGGCAGGGAACAACCTGATTGCCTACAATGCTGGTACAGTGAGCAGGTCTGTCCGCAAGAAAAGAAAGGAGAGAGATTATATAGAACAATGGTGAGCCCAAGAAGGATAATCGAGGGAGGTAACAGCAGGAAGAAGAGTGTCCAGTCTGGCTAGTGAAGGGGGGTTGGCTGTAGACCAACTCACCATAGTCAGATTTGGAGGATCATTTCGATAATATGGTATGCTTGAGATGTGATAATAGTTCCTGTAAAGATCAAATTGTTGTGCAGTTTTTTGACTATAGCACCACTTGTTCAGAAACATTTAGGTGCTGGTCTAGCCAGATACCAAGATGTTCAGTGTGTGACATCCTCCAGGGTAGCCATCCAGGTAGGCGGCAGGGAAGGGGGGAGCCACAGAGTCTGGGTGCTTGTGCCAAAGGACATGGAGACATTTTGACATTGAGGAAAGCTGATTTGTGTGTGGTCAGGCTGAACTTGACTGTTCAGCTGAGTCTGGGGCCTGTGTGAGGACTGTGTCATCCATGTACATGGAATGGATGCAGACAAGCATGGAGGGGAGAGTATTTAGGAAATGGAGAATAGTGGGGTTAACACAGATCTGGGGACCCAAGTGGATATGTAGGAGGAGAGGGGGGTCACTTTGATTGCTTGGGACCTACTCTGTGGTAGGTGGAACAGCTGATGGCTAAGTCAGAGAGACCTGGCCTGAGTTTGGGTAATAACTGTGGGTAGACAGGATTGAATGTTTTTGTTAGATCGATGAAGATAGCAGAAGTGAATAGCTGTGATCCATACCATTATGGATGGATGGTATTTGAGAGATGGTGGAGGATTTTGCAGAAGCTGACTTGTATGGGGTGAAAAGGAAGAGGAGTCCAGAAAGGGAGAGATCTGTAATAAGGTAATTTGTCTGTAATTTGGGGAGGAGAGAAATTAGTCGGCTGTTCATACCTGACGGTCACCATCTTTTGAGGAGGAGGAACAGTGGCAGCCCAGTCATTGGTGCGGGATGCAGGTGGGGCCAGGGACACTCTGAGGAATGGTTTCCTTTTGCAGGTAAAAAATACTTCCGGGACCGTTTTTCCTTTAGTGGCATTTGGCACGCCGGATGGGCACCCAGCTGCCACCAATGGCTTTTGGGAGGCAGTAGTAGCCTACAGGATTGGGCACCACGCTGCAGGAATAAAAGTGGGGTTACAGAATGACGTGAGGCCTCGCTAAGTAATTCATAAACAATGGGGCACTGGAGGCCGATGGGGTTTGGGACCCTGTTGGCATAAACACGGAAGTTATATTGTTTGTGAACATGCTGCAACCTGCTGCCTTGTTTACAAACAATATCAGGTTTTTATCCCACTCTGCAATGATGGGTCGCCCTCACTGCAGCAGATGGCTGACACTTAAATGACGGTGTGTCCCGATTGTGTGGCAAAATTGTCAGTAGTTGGTCAATATTCAAACTACTGTCACCAGCAGCCTGCAATATGTTATTTGCACTGTGCGTAATCACTAAAATGGTACGCCCTGTCTGCCCCATTTCCCATATTAATCCTCAGAACCTACTGTCCATGCAGGTAATAGTCATATCCACTTCCTGTTTCCTCCCTACACCATCAGCATGAATAACCATTATACCTTCACTTTGTCAGAGCTTTGCTTGAAACCATTATGGTTTTGGTGCCTGCCATCTCAGTTGTCAAACTATTCCACATTTCCAACACTATTTCTGGAAAATAAACTTTCCAATATCCTCTTGAACCTCCCCATCAGTCTCTTGCTTGTGCTCCCATAACTTTGAACTGTACTCATATTTGGTAGTTCTTCATTCACCTTGTTTATTCCTTACAGGAGCCTGAAGGTCACCATCATATCATTCCTCTCTGTCTGGTCTCCAGTGAAGACATGTTCAGTGCCTGAGCAGGATCCTCATACGATCTGTCCTGTCAGCTCTGAATCATCCTGATCGTTCTTGTCCTTATCTCCTGAGGTGAGGTTCTGTAGTTGAAACCTGAACAGTATACCCAGTGCAGCCTCACTAACTATCAATAAAGAGGAACTTTTTCTACTATCAGAACCTCTGCACATCCTAGATCCTATTTGTTTGGTAGATGCCCACTGTACTAGCTTGATTGTTTAAGGAGTCACTAATGACGAATACTAGGTCCTTCTCAGCTGTAGCCTCGCTGTACCTCCTATCTGGTACTCTGTCCTGGGGTTCTGTCTCCAAGGAATCTCTCACCTCTTTTGGCATTAATTTCAACTGCCAAACCTTAGCTACCTTCTAATCTTACGTCAGTCTGCAGTTTCTACTTCCCCATCACTATCTACCTCCATGAGCTTGGTGTCATCTTCAAAGACACAGCCCTAGATTCATTCTCAGATGTTGTTAATGAGCATATTGAAGAGAATACATTGTGATGGATCCGTGTATTCTACTTTGGCTTCTCTTTCTGATTTGACACCATAATCACAACCTCTGATTTCTTTGGTTCAAGAGCCCTACCCCCTGCAAACACTGCTATATTTTCCAACCTCTGGACTCACCTCGCGCCGTGACCTAAGTCACTCTGATTGGTCCTCTATCTCATTGGTCTGTCTCCACTGATTCCATGCTAACATATTTCAAAACAAAATTATTCTTAACTATGTATTTCATTTTAGTTGTTTAACCAGGACTAGCACACTAAGCTGAAAGCTTTTTATAGGAGCGACCTGGGAGCACAGGGAGTTAAGTGACTTGGCTCAGAGTCACACAGTATGCAAGTGGAAGTTGTGATCTAAACCCAGGTCTGGTCTGCTGATGTCACCAGATTTGGGTGCTCAGAGCCTTAAACCACCTGCGCCACACTGCCTCTCCCTTTATAGGACTCCATGCCCCCAGAGCAGGACATGAGAAAAGGTGCATCACCCCTGATCATGGCTGACCTCATAGCTTACTTGCAAGTGCATGACGGCCTGGTCAAAAAATAAACGAACTCCATCCCCCATGGCTTCTAGAGGTATCATCATCTCCGCAGTATCTGTACCCATGGCAATAAGCTTGCCAAAGGTGAGAATTTTACATCTAACTTCAGTACCAACATTGGTTACCTGTCTAATTTTTGAAAGGCTGCCACAATTCTCTCCCCTCCCACCTTTGCCTGTCCTCAGAGTCAGTGACACCCTGTTTCTAACCTCCTTCATCACCATAGAGATGTAATCTTTCATCACCTGTACCTCCTCTCCTCCCCTCCCTTCCTCACTCATTCTCTCACCCCGCCAGCCTATGACTGTCATCCTTCCTTCCCACTATTGTTTTTTTTCTCCAGTACTCCATCCTTTATCCCCAACACACTTCCCGCCTTAATCCTTCCAAGGGTAGAGCCCAGATGGCTGATAGCAAGCTCTCCATCTGACTGCTCTGCATTCTCCTCCTATTGATGACCTCTCTAACCTCTCTTTCTGGTGTTCCTCCATCCGCTGACTGGAAGGCTGCCACTGTTACTCCTCCTCCTCCAAAAGATGTTGACCCATCAGGTAATGAACAGCTACTGACTCATTTCTCCCTCTCCAAAATACAGGAACAAATTATCTTGTTACAACTCTCTCCCTTTCTGACCTCTTCCTTTTCACCCAATACAAGTCTGACTTCCGAAAAATCACTCCACCACCTGCTCAGGGCTTCACCAAATCCATCCATAATGGTATGGATCACAGCCATTCAATTCTGCTATTTTATCGATCTAGCCAAAGCATCTAACCCTGTCTACCACCCAATTATTAGCCAAACTCCAGGCTGTATGGCCTCTGACTTAGTCACAGCTGTTCCACCTCTACCACAGGGTGGGTCCCAAGCAGTCAAAGTAGTGACCCTCTCGCCAATCCTGCCTGTATCCACTTGGGTCCCACAAGGATCTGTGTTAAGCCCACTACTTTTCTCCATTTTCCTTAATGATCTCCTCCTCCATGTGGTTTGTCTGCATCCATTCACATGTACATGGATGACACGGTCCCTCTCACAGCAGGCCCACAGACTCCAGCTGACTTGATCAAGTTCAGCTTCCCTGACCACACAAATCAGCTTTTCTCAATGCCAAGAAGGCTGTCTCATGTCCTTGGGCACAAGGCACCAGACTCTCTAGGCTCCTCCCTTCCTACTTTCCATATCCTGGATGGCTCCCTGTGGAAGATGTCACCACCTTTAGTTATCTTGGTATCTTCACAGACCAGCACCTAAATGTTTCTGAACAAGTGGATGCTATAGTCAAAAAGCTGCACAACAATTTATGCACTTTACAGGAACTGTGACTGTATCCCACCTCCAGCATACCATGTTATTATCCTGAGAATGATCCTCCAATGTCTGACTATGGTGATGTGGTCTACAGCATAGCCTTCTTCACTACCCCTTGCCAGACTGGACACTCTTCAACTATTTCGAGCTTACACCTCAACTATCCTTCTTGGACTCACCATTGTTCTATATACTGTAAATCTCTCCTTTCTTTCCTGTGGACAGACACCATGCCCACTGTGCCAGCTTTGTGGGCAAATCGGTTTGTTTCTCACCTCCTATCTCCGATGGACCCGTTATAGCCATACCATCAGAAGTTGAAATATTCAAACCCTAGCAGTCCTTCAGTTTCACAACCATCGGCAAAGCCATGTTCAGCCACCGCTGTCCTAAAATCTGGAACTCCTCACCCTGCGCTATTCACCAATCTCCCTCCCATGATTCTTTCAACCACTCAATGGTCTCACCTCTCCCTCCCGCGCTTTGTCTAGTTTTCCTCTTGCTCTCCTATTACTTGTTTCAGTTTAGGAACAGCTAAAATTTGGCACCTATGCTTCCAGTTTAGGCATTGCGCAAATGTTTATAGTTAATGTTGAAGCAAAGGCCTCCAGCCCCTTTGCTATCAGTTGTGCAGATGGAGCGCCCTCCTAACTGTAAACCCCATCAAATACCTTTGGTGACACTTGGCCCCAGTTGACCTAGGGAGTCATATCCTAAAATGTCTGTAGAACTGTGAACTGTAATTGGTCTGCCTATAGGCCAGAAATAACCTGACACTTGCTGCTCATCTGGCACTTGCTAGAGGTGTACTACTTCCTCCCTTAGCTATGGTCTCCACCAATTTGCCCGGTACCTCCAAAGCTCTTCTTACTGTGTGGCACAATGTACAGTAACATCTGTCACTTTGCACTGGCCGCCTCGTTCCATCCACCATTGTGAGCTTTTATGATAAATTAGATTGGCTTTCCTGACCAGTCACCTGAACTTTGGGCTGGATGCCTTGTAGTGTAATGATCAGAACCGCACTCTCTGGGCTGGCACAGCTTCTGTCACCTCCTGACCCTCCTCTTACCACTCAGGTCCCAGGGTCCTGGATGCTGGCACTTCACCTGAACCCTTATGGGAGACAGGGACTCTTTGCATGTGCTCCTAGGCTCTGAATCCCCTTTCCTGACCATGTTCGTTCTGCCTCCTCCCATCAGTGCTTCCAGAAGTCCCTGTGGGGCATCTCGAAACTGGTCCTCAGGGTGCTAATGTTCCAAGTCTCCTTAGCCTAATTGTACTTTGAGCTCAACTGTTCTGAGGACCCGCCAATAATCTTTTGGTCGCTTTCTTGATCCAATTGCTCTCCTCAGGCATCTGACTGCACCATATATGCTCTAGACATATATTGTTGATTATATGTACTTTATCAATTTCTGTCATAGCAGTTCACTCCATGCTCACTGCTTTGTGACTCAATGCATTTTGTTACTCTATGTACTTGTTTTACTTGCTGTTATGTTCTGATGTACCTGTATTACCTGTTGTACTCTCCTGGGAAGTTCCTGAAAATAGGCTACAACTTCTTGCTAGTGTACCTCCTTTGTTAACAAAAGCTAAATAAATAAATAAACTGTTTCTGTATTTGATCGCCAGCATAAGTTTCAGGCTCCTGACTGTGCTGTATATGCATTGTCGATTGTTTGCTTGTCACCAAGTTCTCACATCTTGCATGTATTATTCTGTAATGTAATTGTGGTTGTGTACCACTCTGCTCCATGTATGTTATGTATTTTGAACTATTGTGCTACCTAAGACCCACTTGTACAAGTTCCCTTCCCAGGATGTATCTAGAAATGAGCTCCCAGCTTAGTATTCCTGGGTGGGAGCACTTAGACACCAAGGATCATTTTACTATAATAATTGAGCCATTTAAACTCGTGCAGTGGATGTAGAACCTTTACATGCCAAGGATAATTTTGGTATACTACTTGAGAGCATCTATAATGGTGAGTCCACAGGTATGGGGTCACAATATGCACCACTGTGTGCTCAAATTAATTTATTTATTGAAAAGTTTCACCAGAGAAGGTACACTGAACAACAGTTGCTCGCTCCTGCACGACTCTGGGAGAGGGTGTGGAGTTACAGTAACAATGAGTACATACAAAATACACAGTATCACACAAAACATTGGTTATAACTGAATTACACATTAGCATGAAAAGCAAATAATTACAAGGGTAGAGAAGTGAAAGCCAGTGGTGAGGAGTTTGTGGTGAGACACAGAGAGAGAGCTTTAATGGTAATAGCAAGTGCTAACTCATGGCCTGCACTACGTAGACTAAGAATAGCACAGGGTGGCAATTGAATGAGTCGTTAGGGCATCAAACAGGATGTAGGACAAGAAAGGGGGAGCTAGGGCAGGTAATTTACAGAGAGGAAATTATGAAGAACTTGATTTAATGAGCCAGGCAAGGAAGAGGATCGATATGTGTAGGAAGAGCATCTACATTTTGGGGAGACGAGGAGTGGGAGGCCTGTCCACTAGCGGTGGATCTCCTGGGAACAGACAAAGTTCTGTGGTCATGGGCTCTGTAGTTGGGAGGGAGTGTGGGGGATTAGGTTAGAGCAGTAAACAGTATCGTAATAGTCAAAAACCGGGAGGATCATTTTTTGATCAGGGGTTCGTTGCCTTGCCTGTAGGAGGCAGAGCGGTTTCTATATAAGGCACCGAGTTTGGGATGAAGCTTTTTATTATGGCATCTACATGGGCCGAGAAAGGGGTGAGATGTTTATCCAGCCAAACGCCCAGATACCTGAAAGACCTGTAGCAATTACAGTTGCTCTGTCGAGTGTAGTGAAGGTAAGGCAGAAGGAGCCTTGACAGCTTCTGATGTCTGCCAAAAGTCATGGACACAGTTTTCTTGGCATTTAGGGAAGAGTTGGTGAGATTGAAACCAGCTCTAGGCATTATTGAAATCACGCTTGAGCCTGGAGCCGACATCCAAGTGTGAGGGGCTAGAGGAGAATAGAACCTATCATCACTGTGCATACATATGTATAGAAGATGAGGTACAGATGGATGGAAGATCATTCAGAAAGATGGACAAGAATCGGGCTTAGTATGGACCCTTGGGACTCCAAAGTATATGGGTAGAGGAGGGAGATGAGTTAGACATTTTTACAGACTGTGAGCAGTCATATAGGTGCTGTGCTGGAACCATTTAATGGCATGTTCAGACAGCCCAGCTAATGAGAGAGGAAGTGGGAGGAGGGAGTGGGAACTGTGTCAAAGCTTTTAGCAAGATCAATAAAATGGCAGTGGTTATGTGACCACAATCCATGCCTGTCAAGATCGCATCACAATTCAAAGCAGTGAGGTAGTAGTAGAGTGATGTTTACTGGAATCCAGATTGATATTGGGTGAAGAAATTTCTGTCTGAGAGGTAATGAGGATAGTTAGTCAAGGACTAGATGTTCTTGTAGTTTGGTTAACGCCAGGAGGAGAGATGAAGGGGTGTAGTTCTCAGAGTGGAGGAGTCGCTATGCACTTATGGAGAGGGAGGATAATAGCATGTTTCCACTCACAGGAATTTTGGCCATGAAATAGAGATTGAAAGAGCAGTGGTGGGGGAGCAATGGCAGAGGCAGACAAGTTTAGTAACTTGGGTCCAGTCCATCAGAGGAGCTACTTTGCTCGGGTTTAGGGCTCCAAGGCTGCTGCATGTCAGTTCTCAGAATTTTAGAGAAGGAAAAGCTAAGAGGTGGGGGTGAGGACTTCTAATGGGTGCGAGAATAACTGGTTAATAGTTGGGAGGGAGCCTAGCAGGAGAAGCACAATGAGGTAAAGTAGCTGAAAGCAGCAGCAATGTTAGTACGGTCGGGCAATGACAGTATTGTTTATTTGGAGGGGGGAGCCAGAGAGAAAAGTGAGTGGATTACTTGGTGAATTTGATGGGTTATTTTTATTAGAGTTAGGAAGTAGAGCTGAAGTAATCAGCCTTGGCCAAACGTAGAGGGTTTTTGTGCATTTGTTTTTGAGGACCCGTAGGTCCTTCATAGTTCTTTAAGGAGCTTTGTTCTTTTATGGAGCTTCCAGGCTGTATCATGTGCCCTTAGACAAGCTATGAGTTCTTGGGAGATCCAGGGAGGTGGTTTCATGGATAATGCATTTGGTGTAGTGGTGTATGTTGATTCCAGACTTCAAGGGAATCGTTTCTCTGAAGTAGTTAGCTGCAACATCTAGGGTACTGGCAAATAGTTATAGGTGCCTATAGTGTTGGTCAAATCATAAAGAAGTGGGTCAATGTTCAGGATTTGTATGATTGGATTTGTAGAGTTTTAGGGACTTTGACTTTGTGAATTTTGTGCACTAGGAAAGTCGTGCAATGGTCACGGAAGGCATCTGCTAGAGTACCGAATTAATGAGACCTATGGGTGTGAGTTGTAAGGGCCCAGTCAATGAGGTGTATGGTTTCCTGTCCCAGATTTAGTTCTAATTGGATCTTGATAATTTAAGAAGTTGAGTGCATGTATAGCATTTAGTACTTTGCTGGGTATGGTAGTCCAATTTATGTTGAACTCTCCATATATATACAACCTGCACAGCAGAAGAGGGCTAACTAAGGTGGTTATGAGTTCAGTAGCAATATTGGGTCTGTGAGCTAGACAGCAGTAGACACTGCTACAACAAAGATACGCTTTGAGAAGGGAGCGAGATTTGTAACAGCAAGACCCTTGTAAGCTTTTTGGTAGAGCACTAGAAAAGACTTGAAGTGAAATGGATGGAAGAGGAGACATAGATGACTATCCTACCTCCTCTCCCAAGTCGGTCCTGTCTGGATATTGTGAAGCCTGGGAGAGTAAGAGATGAGTTGCTGATTTATTTTATTTAGCCAGGATTCAGAAATTATTATTATATCAGGGTTGAGCATAGCTGCCAGTGGCTGTAGCACTGCCTTTTCCACTGCCATTTTTATTGATCTTGCTACTGTGTCCATGACTTTTGGCACACGTCAGAAGCTGTCAAGGCTCCCTTCTGCCCCTACCTTCACTACCCTCGACAGAGCAACAGTAATTGCTACCGAGTCTTTCAGGTATCTGGGCGTTTGGCTGATAAACATCTCACCTTCGCCCATGTAGATGCTATAATAAAAAAGCTTTGTCCTAAACTCGGTGCCTTATTTAGAAACCGCTCCTGCCTCCCGCCACAGGCAAGACGTGAACTGATCCAAAATTGATCCTCCCGGTTTCTCGCTACTGCGATGTTGTTTATTGCTCTGCTCCTGCCACCTTCTTAGCCAACCTGGATACTCTTTTCAACTCATTCTGTAGGTTTGCTCTGGATGCACCTCACCTTACCCAATGCTGCCACTTGTACTGAGCTTTAGCCTTCCCATCCCTAACAAATAGGTGACTGCATCATTGCACAAATCTCATCTCTAAGTACTGGCTTGGCACACTCCCTCTCTACCTAAATTCCCTAATCTCCCCATCCACTCCCTCTCAACTTCTAAGAGTCCATGACCATAGAACTCTGTCTGTTCCTTGAGATCCACTTCCAGTGGACAGGCCTCCCACTCTATCTTCTCCCCAAATATGGAATGCTCTCACCACACATATCCAATCTCTTCCTGCCTGGCTCATTAAATCAAGTTCTTCATAATTTCCTCTCTGTAAATTGCACCTGGCCCTAGCTCCCCTTTCTTGTCCTACATCCTGTTTGATGCCCTGCTGACTCACTCTCACTTGCCACCTCTGTGCTATTCTTAGTCCGTGAGTGCAGGCCATTAGTTTGCACTTGCTATTACATCACGCCTCTCTCTCACCACAAGCTCACTGCGACTGGTTTTCACTTCTACCCTTGTAATTATTTGCTTTTCATGCTAATGTAATCAGTTGTAACCTATGTTTTGTATGATATTGTGTACTTTGTGTGTACTCATTGTTACTATGTAACTCCAACCACCCTCTCCCCCAGGTCATACCGGGAGATGAGCAACTTGTTGTTCAGTGTACCTTCCCTGGTGAAACTTTTCAATAAATAAATGAATTTGAGCACACAATGGTGCATACTGTGATCTTGTACCTGTGGTCACCATTATGATGCTCCATAGTATACCAAAATGATCCTTGGCATGTAAAGGTTCTATACCCCTGATCACAGTTTAAGTGGCTCCAATTATTATAGTAAATGATCCTGGTGTCAGTGCTCCCCACCCAGGAATACAAGCTGAGCTCATTTCTATATGCATCCTGGGGAAGGGAACTTGTACAAGTAGGTCTTAGGTAGCACAATAGTTCAAAAATACATAATATATATGGAGCAGAGGGTACATAACCACAAATTATATTGGAATAATTCATGTAGATGTGAGAACTTGAGGACAAGCAAACAATCAATAATGCATATACAGCACAGTCAGGAGCCACAAACCTATGCTAGGCGATCAAATATAGAGCAGTTTTATTTATTTATTTAGCTTTTGTTAACTGGGTAGTTACACTAGACAAGCTATGCCTATTTTCAGGAGAGTACAACAGGTAATAATGATACATCAGAATCATAACAGCAAGTAAAGCAAGTACATAGAGTAACAAAATGCATTGAGTCACAAACGGTAAGGCATGGAGGAATTGCTATGACAGAAATTGATAAAGTACATAATCAACAATATATAGTCTAGAGCATACATAGTGAGTCAGATGCCTAGGAGAGCAATTGAAATGAGAAATGACCAAAAGATCATTGGCAGGTCCTCAGAACAGTTGGGCTCCAAGTACAATTAGGCTAGGGAGGCTTGGGACATTTCGCACGCTGAGGCCAGCTTCAGATGCCCCCACAGGGACTTCCAGAAGCACTGATGGGAGGAGGCGGAATGAACATGGTCAGGAAAGGAGTTCTAGAGCCTAGGAGCACATGCAACAAAGTTCCTGTCCCCCATAAGGGTTCAGGTGAGGGGTATTTTTAGCATCCCAGGACCCTGGGACCTGAGTGGGTAAGAGGAGGGGTCAGGAGGTGACAGACGCTGTGCCAGCCACAGGGGGGGTGCCGGTTCTGATCACTTTGCCCAAGAGGCATCCCAGCCCACAGTTCAGGTGATTGGTCAGGGAAAGCCAACCTAGTTTACCATAAAGCTCACAATGGTGGATGAGACAGGGGCGGCCAGTGCAAAGCGACAGATGTTACTGTACATTGTGTGCCACCGAGTAAGAAGAGCTTTGGAGGTACAGGCAAATTGGTGGAGACCATAGCTAAGGGAGGGAAGTAGTACACCTCTAGCAAGTGCCAGATGAGCAGCAGGTGTCAGGTTATTTTTGGCCCTATAGGCCAGACCCAATTTACAGTTCACAGTTCTACAGACATTTAGGATATGACTCCCTAGGTCCAACTGGGGGTCAAGTGTCACCCCAAGGTATTTGATGGAGTTCACAGTTAGGAGGGGAGCTCCATCTGCACAACTGATATGCAAAAAGGCTGGAGAGGCTTTTACTTCAACATTAACTATAAACATTTATGCATAATGCCTAGAGTGGAAGAATAGGTGCCAAATTTTAGCTGTACCTAAACTGGAAACAAGTAATAGGAGAGCAAGGGGGAAAGCAAGGGCATTGCCCTCCAGCTCCAGCCGCAGAAGGGGCTCCGAGCCGCCAGCGGGCCGGCGGTGACCTCCAGCCGACCAAGAGATCCAGGAGGCCGGGAGAAGCAGTGTGAAAGCCGGCATTGCCCTCCAGCTCCAGCCGCAGAAGGGGCTCCGAGCCGCCAGCGGGGGCGTGACCTCCAGCCGACCAAGAGATCCAGGAGGCCGGGAGAAGCAGTGAAAGCCGGCATTGCCTCCAGCTCCAGCCGCTGAATGGCCCGAGCCGCGACGGGCCGGGCGGTGACCTCCAGCCGACCAAGAGATCCAGGAGGCCGAGAAGCAGTGAAAGCCGGCATTGCCCTCCAGCTCCAGCCGCAAAGGGGCCCGAGCCAGCGGGCTGGGCGTGACCTCCAGCCGACCAAGAGATCCAGGAGTCGGGAGAAGCAGGTGAAAGCCGGCATTGCCTCCAGCCCAGCCGCAGAAGGGGCTCCGAGCCAGCTGGTCGAGGTGACCTCCAGCCGACCAAGAGTCCAGGAGGCCGGGAGAAGCAGTGTGAAAGCCGCATTGCCCTCCAGCTCCAGCCGCAGAAGGGCTCTGAGCCGCCAGCGGCCGGGCGGTGACCTCCAGCCGACCAAGAGATCCAGGAGGCCGGAGAAGCAGTGTGAAAGCCGGCATTGCCTCCAGCTCCAGCCTAGAAGGCCCGAGTCGCCAGCGGGTCGGGCGGTGACCTCCAGCCGACCAAGATCCAGGAGGCCGAGAAGCAGTGAAAGCCGGCATTGCCCTCCGGCTCCAGCCGCAGAAGGGGCCCGAGCTGCCAGCGGGCCGGGCGTGACCTGCAGCCGACCAAGAGATCCGTGGAGGCCGGAGAAGCAGTGTGAAAGCGGTTATTGCCCTCCAGCTCCAGCCGCAGAAGGGTCCCGAGTCAGCGGGTCGGCGTGTGTGACCTCCAGCTACCAAGAGATCCAGGAGGCCGGGAGAAGCAGTGTTAAAGCCGCATTGCCCTCCAGCTCCAGCCGCAGAAGGGCTCGAGCCGCCAGCGGCCGGCGGTGACTCCAGCCACCAAGAGATCCAGAAGGCCGAGAAGCAGTGAAAGCCGGCATTGCCTCCAGCCCAGCCGCAGAAGGCTCCCGCCGCTAGCGCGGGCGTGTGACCTCCAGCCGACCAAGAGATCCAGGAGGCCGGGAGAAGCAGTGTGAAAGCTGGCATTGCCCTCCAGCTCCAGCCGCAGAAGGGGCCTGAGCCCGCCAGCGGGCCGGGCGGTGACCTCCAGCCGACCAAGAGATCCAGGAGGCCGAGAAGCAGTGTGAAAGCTGCATTGCCTCCAGCCCAGCCGCAGAAGGGCCCGAGGCCGCCAGCGGCCGAGGTGACCCAGCCACCAAGAGATCCAGGAGGCCGGAGAAGCAGGTGAAAGCTGCATTGCCCTCCAGCTCCAGCCGCAGAAGGTCTCAGCCGCCAGCGGCCGGGCGGTGACCTCCAGCCAACCAAGAGATCCAGGAGGCCGGGAGAAGCAGTGTGAAGCCGGCATTGCCCCTCCAGCTCCAGCCGCAGTACAGCCCGAGCCAGCGGGTCATGGTGACCTCCAGCCGACCCAGAGATCCAGGAGGCCGGAGAAGCAGTGTGAAAGCGGCATTGCCCTCCAGCTCCAGCCAGCAGAGGCTCCGAGCCGCCAGCTGGCCGGGCGGTGACTCCAGCCAACCAAGAGATCCAGGAGGCCGAGAAGCAGTGTGAAAGCCGCATTGCCTCCAGCTCCAGTCGCAGAAGGCTCCAGCCAGCCAGGGCCGGGCGGTGACCTCCAGCCCCAAGAGATCCAGGAGGCCGGGAGAAGCAGTGTGAAGCCGGCATTGCCCTCCAGCTCCAGCCGCAGAAGGGCTCGAGCCAGCGGTCAAGCGGTGACCTCCAGCCGACCAAGAGATCCAGGAGGCCGGGAGAAGCAGTGTGAGCGGCATTGCCCTCCAGCCCAGCCGCAGAAGGGTCCCAGCCGCCAGCTGGCCGGGCGGGTGACCTCCAGCCACCAAGAGATCCAGGAGGCCGGGAGAAGCAGTGTGAAAGCCGGCATTGCCCTCCAGCTCCAGCCGCAGAAGGCTCCGAGCCGCCAGCTGGCCGCGCGGTGACTCCAGCCACCAAGAGATCCAGGAGGCCGGAGAAGCAGTGTGAAAGCCGGCATTGCCCTCCAGCTCCAGCCGCAGAAGGGCTCCAAGCCGCTTAGCGGGCCGGTGACCTCCAGCCGACCAAGAGATCCAGGAGGCCGAGAAGCAGTGTGAAAGCCGCATTGCCCTCCAGCTCCAGCCGCAGAAGGGGCTCGAGTCGCCAGCGGGCAGGGTGACCTCCAGCCGACCAAGAGATCCAGGAGGCCGGAGAAGCAGTGAAAGCCGGCATTGCCCTCCAGCTCCAGCCGCACGGGCTCCGAGCCGCCAGCGGGGCGGTGACCTCCAGCCACCAAGAGATCCAGGAGGCCGGAGAAGCAGTGTGAGCGGTACGGGCAAAGCCGCAACTAATCGGAAGCGACCGCTGCTCCTGCCTTTGCTTCCATTGCGCGCCTTTCCCATTGACTTTAGCTGACCTCTGCAACACTTTTCTGGATGGGATTTTTCTGATTAGCTGTAACTTGTATTAACTTTCTTAAAAGAGCTGTTTTTACTTAAAAATTGTGGGTAATTTAAACATGTTTTGATGTGATGTTTGCTAGTGATTCACTTTTCTGGGATCTGTGTGGGCTAGACGCTTAGGCGCCTAACCCCCAAACCCTCCCAGTCTTTTGTTGTGCAGATTCTTGTTTCTTGCACCTAATTGCAGATTGCCTGCAATAAAATTGCCTTCTCACTGCCTTCTCCTCTGTCCCCTGACTTGCAGCCGGCATTGCCCTCCAGCTCCAGCCGCAGAAGGGGCTCCGAGCCGCCAGCGGGCCGGCGGTGACCTCCAGCCTACCAAGAGATCCAGGAGGCCGAGAAGTAGTGAAAGGTATGGGCAAAGCCGCAAAATTTTGCCCGTCCTTCCCTCTTGGTTAATTGTATTTATACACTCTTTCCCGCCATTTCTCTCATCCACGCCCACATCTAATTCCTCTCTATTAACCCATACCTACCCCGACAATGCTAACTTGTTTCTTTGCTCCTTAGCCTCCATCTCCCATTCCATTATGATAATCATATTATACCCCTGTCATGACGAATAAGTTAATGAGTATGTTCTGCTTCCACTGCCATCCACAATGTACAACCATCTATTCCTTATTCACTTTGAACCACTATTACACTGCAACCCCTGGGTATCCCACATAAAGCCTCTCTAACAATCCAGCTTCCTCAGCTCCTTTACATGTATCCTGGATCTATAAAACCCACTATGCCTGTCCATCAGACTCCTATGTTATGATAAAAGACACACCTATATAACAGGACCATCTCCCACTACACAGTGTGCATCTAGGACTAAGAGGAAATGCTCTGATCACTCTCATCCCTATCCCTTGAGCCCTACTCAAATTAATCTTCTACCTCCTTTTATGCATTGGCACCATTGAGATTAATCCTGGCCCCATTGTCAGTTTATCTTCCCCTGCTGAGCTGACTACCATAAAAGGACTAAGCTTCATACACTTCAATGCTTGCAGCCTCCTAAAAAAGTTCATCTTAATACAGGCTTGGGTGGCACATACTCTTCCAGACTTCCTGGTCATCTCTGAATCTTGGCTCAGGCCTACAACAAAAGACAGTGTTGTAAACCTTCCCAATTACCAGCTCTTCAGAGCAGATCGCCTTCCAGGGGTGGTGGGTGGCCATACATTAAGGACACCATCTCTGCAACCTGCCTCATCAACACATCTGAGCCAAATGAATTTGAATGTTTATCAATCAAAATTTCCTTCCTAATTCGCTCCATTTAAACTGATTGATGCTATAGGCCCCTCTGCAGGCCTTAAACTGCTTTCTCACCTAGGGTCAATTTCAACCAAGGCCCTGAAGATACCGTCCATCCTTGGTGATTTGAATTTAAACTGGTTGTCTAATGTATCTGCACCTTTGATAACCTTTGTGACACCTATGGATTCACACAGCTGATTAAAGACCAACTAGGATTAATCAAGAAATTCCAGCAACAGCTCACTCCTGGATATTATGTTGGTAAACAAGCCTTCACTTATACTCACATGCAGGAGTTTCCAAGTGATGTGAGTGACCATTACCCTATAGCTGGCATAAGATCCACACTCAAACCACCAAATCCTGCAGAATTTATCCTCAAAAGGTCAAAAGAATTTCAATATCTCAGGTTACCTCATGACCTGAGTACTATAATATATTGGCAAGATTTCTATCTTACAACCTCTGTTGAAACAGCACTCCAGACTTTAAAGGATATTATCACCAATGTTCTCAATATTCATGCACCTATCACCAGTATCAGAACTAAGGTAAAATCCTGCCCTTGGTTCACCTTCTGAGCTTAAAGCAGCCTTTGAGAACCAGAGACAAGCTGTGAAAAGGCAAGAAAAACAAAGGACACCAGAGATTGGCTAAATTTCAGAAAAGCAAGGAATTTATGTACAAAAAATAAGAACTGCCAAACTGCCTACTATACAGCTGAATTGGATGCCTCCTAAATAACCCATCCAGACTTGGGGTACAATAAAAGGACTTCTGGGCCAGAATTCTACTCCTGCCTTAACCACCAAATTGCTACTAAATGACACAGAAATTACAGGTAAACAAGAAATCTTAAATACCTCAATGTTCACTTCACCACTGCTGGCCTAGCATTTGACTCATCACCTGCAAATATCCTGAGATCTTCCTTGAACCTGCAAACTACTGTGGGACAAATGGCCACTTCAACTTTTTTCCTTCATCCCAATATCCGTGAAAGAAGTGGAAGATCTCCTCTAATTTAGACACAACTAAAAGTGCAGGCAGACTCCTGATCCCTATTTCCTGAAAATTGCTTCACATGTCTTATCTGCCCCTTACTCATCTCTTCAATCTTTCCTTAACTACTGGATCCATTCCATCTACTTGGAAAACAGCCTAAGTAGTTCCATTACTCAAATCTGGTGATACTAGGATCTCAACAATTACAGACCTATTCCATCCTACCAGTACTATCTAAGATGCTCGAAAACTAGTAAACTCTCAGTTAAGGGACTATCTGGATAATAATAACCTTCTAAATTCTGCACAATCTGGATTTAGATCAAAGCATAGCACCATTACTGCCTTAGCTAAGGTAACCAACGATTGGCAGACTAATTTGGACAAAAAATTTTACTTGTGTTGTGTTTCTGGATTTGAGTAAAGCCTTTGACACAGTGGATCATGACTTATTATTCACCTCCCTTAACTCATTAGGCCTGGATTCCTATCACTCAACTGGTTTAAGGATTACCTTTCAGATAGGTCGCAACTGGTTAGAAATGGAAATTACCTATCCACCTCAAAACCTCTGCTAAGGTGTACCACAAGGCTCTATTCTTGGCCCTATCCTCTTTGCTATTTATATAAACAATATTGATGCTAACCTCACTCAATCTAACATTCATCTGTTTGCTGATGATACTGTATTGTATGTCAGCAATCCTCACCTTCCAAAGCCTGTGAACTTCATAACTGAATTCTCCATTCTGCAGCACAATCTACTTGACAAAAACTACTTCTAAATGCAAAAACAAAAGCTATGTTCTTACTACAAAGAGTTGTACTACCACTCACCCCAGCATCCAACACCCTACATATATCCACACTTTACTTGAGAGAAACTTGAATTTGTTGATAACTTCAAATACCTTGGAGTCTGGATAGATAACAGGCTTGACTATTCTGTCCATATTGAAGAGTTACTTAAAAGCTAAGACAGAGGCTCTGGACTATTTTTAGAATAAACATTACCTAAACAGTGATTCCAAAAAAGGTTAATTCAGGCCTCATTCCTATCCTCATTGATTATGCTGATTTTCTCTACTGCCATTGTTCAAGTCATCTCTTACATAAGCTGACACCCTGTATCACAGGTCCATAAGATTTATTACTGACCTTCCTCCAACACCCATCATTGCTCCCTTTATATGGCAGTCAACTGACATCATTGCAACACAGAAGAAATAGGAATGCTGTTATCTGATATTCAAAGCGTAACAGGCAAACTACCGACCTATATCACTGATTGCTTTACCCAAATTACAACCAGGCCATACACCTTAAGGATCAGTAAACTCATCACATTAAAGGTCCCCAATGCCTGCACCCGTATGGGAGGGTTGCTTTCAGCTATTCCTTAGCAGCTGCATGAACTCTCTCCAAAAATCCATGAAGCTAGATAGCCTACTACCTCTGGCATCCTTCAAAAGATTGTTCTCCTCTTCTTTTCCAGAGCTCTGCAATTGCTTTTATAAAGCATAATCCCTACCTATCTGACCCAACTAAACCTCCCTTTTCTATCCATTATATTAACTCAATTTCTTTCTTCCTAATCACCTATTATATTCACTTAAAAACTAGTTTAGACCATATAACTTATATTTTAGGACTGCTATACCTTTGTCCTCTTTTTTCCTACAGGCTAAATGGTTCTATTGTTACTTGTATATATGTAAATTGTTGTATATAATCATTTCATGCCATTGTATTGCTATTTATTCTATTCTTGTCTATGTAATAATACTTGTATCCTCATTTGTATGACCACTCAGGTCCATCTTGTAAATGAGCTTTGCTCAATGATGTTCGCCTGAATAAATAAAGATTTTGATTGATTGATTGATTGATTGATTGATTGAAAACTAGAGCAAGTGCAGGAGGGAGAGGTGAGACCATTGAAGTGGCTTGAAAGAATCCATGGGAGGGAGATTGGTGAATGGCTGGGGCAAGGGAGTTCCAGATTTCAGGGCACCGGTGGCTGAACGTGACTTTGCTGATGGTTGTGGAAACTGAAAGGACTGCTAGGGTTTGAATATTTCAGCTTCTGATGGTATGGCTATAACGGGGCCATTGGAGAGATAGGAGGGCAGGGAAACAAACTGGATTTGCCCACAATGCTGGCACAGTGAGCATGGTGTCTGTCCGCAAGAAAAGAAAAGGAGAGAGATTTATATATAGAACAATGGTGAGCCCAAGAAGGATAATCGAGAGTGTAATGGCAGAAATAGTTGAAGAGTGTGTCCAGTCTGGCAAGGGTAGTGAAGGGGGCTACGCTGTAGACCAACTCACCATAGTCAGAGATTTGGAGGATCATTCTCTGGATAATAGCATGGTATGCTGGAGATGGGATACAGTCACAGTTCCTGTAAAGTGCACCAAATTGTTGTGCAGCTTTTTGACTATAGCATCCACTTGTTCAGAAACATTTAGGTGCTGGTCTAGCCAGATACCAAGATAACTAAAGGTGGTGACATCCTCCACAGGGTAGCCATCCAGGGTATGGAAAGTAGGAAGGGGAGGGAGCCTACAGAGTCTGGTGCCTTGTGCCAAAGGACATGGAGACAGCCTTCTTGACATTGAGGAAAAGCTGATTTGTGTGTGGTCAGGGCTGAACTTGATCAAAGTCCAGCTGGAGTCTGTGGGCCTGCTGTGAAGAGGACCGTGTCATCCATGTACATGTGAATGGATGCAGACAAGCACATGGAGGGGAAGAGCATTAAGGAAAATGGAGAAAAGTAGTGGGCTTAACACAGATCCTTGTGGGACCCAAGTGGATACAGGCAGGGAGGAGAGAGGGGGTCACCACTTTTGACTGCTTGGGACCTACCCCTGTGGTAGGAGTGGAACAGCTGATGGCTAAGTCAGAGAGACCTGTAGCCTGGAGTTTGGGTAATAATTGGGTGGTAGACAGGATTGAATGCTTTGGCTAGATCGATGAAGATAGCAGAAGTGAATAGGCTGTGATCCATACCATTATGGATGGATTTGGTGAGCCTGAGCAGATGGTGGAGTGATTTTTGCAGAAGTCAGACTTGTATTGGGTGAAAAAGGAAGAGGAGTCCAGAAAGGGAGAGATCTGTAACAAGGTAATTTGTTCCTGTAATTTGGGAGGGAGGAGAGAAATTAGTCGGTAGCTGTTCATACCTGACGGGTCACCATCTTTTGGAGGAGGAGGAGTAACAGTGGCAGCCTTCCAGTCAGCAGGGATGGAGGAACACCAGAAAGAGAGGTTAGGGAGGTCATCCAATGGGGAGGAGAATGCAGAAGCAGTCAGATGGAGGAGCTTGCTATCCCAGCCATCTGGGCTCATACCCTTGGAAGGATTAAGGGCGGGAAGTGTGTCGGGGATAAAGGATGGAGTTTCTGGAGAGAAAAAAAACAACAGTGAGAATGAAGGAGATGACAATCATGCAGGCTGGCAGGGGTGAGAGGGAGGTGAGGAAAGGTAGAGGGAGGAGAGGAGAGAGGAGGTACAGGTGATGAAAAGGAATTACATCTCTATGGTGATGAAGGAGAGGTTAGAGACAGGGGTGTCACTGACTCTGAGGACAAGCAAAGGAGTGGAGGGAGAAGAGATTGTGGCAGCCTATCAAAATTTAGACAGGTAACCAATGTTGGTACTGAAGTTAGATGTAAAATTTTCACCTTTGGCAAGCTTATTGCCATGGTACAGGTGCTGCAGAAATGGTGATACCTCTGGAAGCCATGGGGAATGAGTTACATTTATTTTTTGACCAGGCCAAATCATGCACTTGCAAGTAAGCTATGAGGTCAGCCATGATCTAGGGGAGGTGGTGTACCTTTTCTCATGTCCTGCTCTGGGGGCATGGTAGTCCCATAAAGGGGAGGCAGTATAGCGCAGTGGTTTAAGGCTCTGAGCTGCAAATCTGGTGACATCCAGCAGACCAGACCTGGGTTTGAATCCAACAGCTTCCACTTGTATACTGCGTGACTCTGAGCAAGTCACTTAACTTCCCTGTGCTCCCAGGTTACTCCTGTAAAAAAGCTTTCAGCTTAGTGTGTTACTCCTGGTTAAACAACTAGAAAAATATATATATATATATTTAGAGTAATTTTGTTTTGAAATATGTTAGCATGGAATCAGTGGAGCAGACCAATGAGATAGGGGACCAATCAGAGTGACTTAGGTCATGCGCAAGGGGGTGAGATCCCAGGATTTGAACGAAAATATAAGCAGTGTTTTGATGGTGGTGAGGGAGCTTTAGTTGAATGAGAGGCATCAGAGAGTTGTGATTATGGTGTCAGAACAGAAAAGAGGGAAGTCTAGAGTGGAATGCCACAGAGATCCATCCTGACTCTTGTTCTCTTCAATATGCTCATTAATAACATCTGAGAATGAATCTGGGGCTGTGTCTCTTTGAAGATGACGCCAAGCTCATGGGAGGGTTGATAGTGATGGGGAAGTAGGAAACTGCAGACTGACATGTAAAGATTAGGGAGGTGGCCTAAGGTTTGGCAGTTGAAATTCAATGCCAAAAAGTGCAAGGTGATTCACTTAGGGTACAAGAACCCCAGGACAGAGTACCAGATAGGGAGGGTAGAGCTGAGCACTACAGCTGAGAAAAAGAGACCTAGTATTCGCTATTAGTGACTCCCTTAAACAATCAAGCTAGTACAGTGAGGCATCTAGTAAGGCAAATAGGATACTAGGATATGCCAGACGGGGTTCTGATAGTAGAAGAAAAGAGGTTTACTGCCTCTTTATTGATCATTGGTGAGGCTGCACTGGGTATACTGTTCAGAGTTCTGAACTTCTGAAGACTTCACCTCAGGAAAGATAAATACAAAGGGTGATCAGGATGATTCAGAGCTGACAGAACAGATCGTATGAGGATCTGCTCAAGGCACTGAACATGTCTTCACTGGAGACCAGACAAGAAAGGAATGATATGATAGAGACCTTCACGTTCCTGTAAGGAATAAACAAAGTGAATGGAGAACTACTTAGCATGAGTAACAGTTCAAGGTTATGGGGGCACAAGTAGAGACTGATGGGAGGGAGGTTCAAGAGGGATACTGGAAAGTTTTATTTTCCAGAAGTGGTGGTGGAAATGTGGAATAGTTTGCCAACTGAGATGGCAGGCACCAAAACCATAAATGGTTTCAAGAATGGCTGTGACAAAGTGAAGGGTATAATAGTTACTCAGGCTGATAGCAGTAGGGAGGGTAGAAGGGAGTGGATAGTGAAGGCTATTACCCTGCATGAACAGTAGGTTCTGAGGTTTAATATGGGAAATGGGGCAGATTAGATGTACCATTTTTATGTTGATTGCGCACAGCGTAAATAACATATTGCGGCAGCTTTCTCAGTAGAAAGCTGTGGAGGCATGGTACTATTGTGGCCAATGTCCCCACAGCGTGTAAAGGCTTGTCCTACTTCCCCCAATGCCATTGCAGGCTGCTGGTGACAGTGGTTTGGAATATTTGCACCAACTGCTGACAATTTCGCCGCTGCAATCAGGGGCCGCCTTGTCATTGCAGCATCAGCCATCTGCTGCAATGAGGGAGCGACCCATCATTGCAGGGTGGGATGTAAAAACCCTGACATTGTTTGTGAACAAGGCGGCAGCTTGCCACCATGTTCACAAACAATATAACCCCCCCACCATGTTTATGTGCCAACGGGCTCCCCAAACCCTGTCGGCCTCGGTGCCCCATTGTTTCTGGTGCCAACGGGGGAGCCCACTCCCCGTCGGCATTCTGTAATACCCCCCCGCTTTTATTCCTGCCGACGGGGTGCCCAATCCCTGTCAGCTACTGCTGCCCCCCCAAAAGAAAGCCATTGGTGGCATGCTGGGTGCCCATCCCAGCATGCCACATGCCCCTGTAAAGGGAAAAATGGTCCCGCGAAGTATTTTTATTTTTTTTACCTACAAAAAAGGAAACGGTTTCTCGTAGTGTCTCTGGCTCCACCTGCAACCCGCACCAACCCACTGCATACCCTGCCTCCCCACACACCCCCATCACGGCATACTTACCTCCGGAGCTTGGCACGACAATCTTCGGTGGACCGGGAACACGTCTGCACTCTTCAAATCGGACCATGAACTGAGGAAATGCCGGTAAGCTGTATAACATAATAAATAGTGTTTTTCAACTTTAGTACATATCTCGGCATTTTGGATTTTTCATTAAATTTCAATATAGTTTTGGGACCTCCTCATGAATTCTTGAACTGTCATTGCGTTAATCGGCCCCGAAAGGAGATTTCACGGTCACTGCGTGGAATCATCTTTCGTGGCCGATTAACGAAATAACAGTGCCAGTGTTCATGAGGTGGCTCTCAAAAAGCCTATGTTGCAAATTTGGTGGAAAAATGCAAAAAATGACTGTTTTACAAGCGTGCACTGATCAGCTGCTACCCACGCTCGTAACTTCATGAATTTGCAATATTTTCACGCCAGATTTTCAACATTGCCATTTTTTCACACCTTCTTATGAACAGTACAGCTGTCATTGTTCACATCCTGGCGGAAATGTGTTTTCGCACTTCTGGCGCAGAATAGAGCGGTTGCTGTGGGAAATCAGTGTTCAGGACAGATTAAGAAAATGACAGTGACACTTTTCATGAGTAGAGGTCCTGAAATGGCTGTGTTGAAAATCTGCTAATGATACTCCATAAAATGACTGTTTTACAAGTGTGTGTTGCACAGTTTGCACACACGCTCGTAACTTCTTGAATTTATATTTTCACTCCAGATTTTCAACATTGCCATTTTCCCACACATACTTATGAACAGTGCATCCATCATTTTTTCCATCCTGGCCGAAATGTGTTTTCGCACTTCCGGCGCAGAATAGAGCAGTCGCTGTGGGAAATCATTGTCTGGGACAGATTAAGAAAATGACAGTGATACTGTTCATGAGCAGAGGTCCTAAAATGCCTATGTTGAAAATTTGGTGATGATAGACCAGCAAATGACTGTATTACAAGTGTGCGTTGCACACTTTCCACACACCCTTGTAACTTCACAGATTTGTAATATTGTCATGCCAGATTTTCAACAGTGGCATTTTTTCACACCTCCTTATGAGCAGTACTGCTGTCATTTTTCACATCCTGACTGAAATGTGGTTTCACAGTTGACGCACACAATAATGCGGTCACTGTGGGAAATCAGTGTTCGGGACAGATTAAGAAAATGACAGTGAAGAAGAATCAGTATTTATATAGCGCTTTTCATACATCCAAAGCGCTTTATAAGCAATGCTAGACTGGTAGTGAAGTGACTGAATGTGTGGTGGCGGCCATATCGCACATCATCACCCACACACAGCCTGGATAATTGCATGAACCAGTTTATGGGAAGGGGAATGTTGGCCAGGACACCGGGAATGTTCCCTACTCTTTGCGAAGAGTGCCCTGGGTTCTTTTACTTCCACCTGGAAACCACCAGGATGGGTAGAAGGGACCTCGGTTTAACGTCTCATCTGAAGGACGGCACACCCCAGCAGTACAGCACCCCCCAATACTGCACTCGGATGCCAGCGATTTTTAGGTGCAAGTCCAATCCCGGTGTTGGACGAGAACCCACAACCTTCTGGTCCAGAGGCGGATGTGCTACCAAGTGAGCCACACTGACACCAGTGGCACTGTTCATGAGCAGAGGTCCTAAAAGCCCTATGTTGAAAATTTGGTGACGAAACTCCATAACATGACCGTGTTACAAGCGTGTGATGATCTGTTTCCACGCACCCTTGTAACTTCGCACATTTGTAATATTTTCACACCACATTTTCAACAGTGGCACTTTTTTCACACCTCCTTATGAAGAGTACAGCTGTCATTTTTCACATCCGGTCTAAATATGTTTTTGCACTCCTGACGGAGAATAGCACGGTCGCTGTGGGAAATCACTGTTTGGGACAGATTAAGATCGAACAAGTGTGCGGGGGGAGTGACCCGAGCTAAACTGAGCTCCATCGAGACTGTTGCAGATTTGTTTGTGGGCAGAAAAAGGTCCCAGCACAAGAGCCCAGTACAAAAGGGCAGCCTGCAACACTGGGAGAAACAGAATGAGAGGGTGAGTGAGGGAGGGAGGGTGAGTGAGTGAACTCTCTGGAGCATTGTCAGGACTGCTGCAGATTTCTTTGTGGGCAGAAAAAGGTGTCAAAGCAGGCAAAGGCCCAGTAGAAAAGGCCAGCCTGCAGTGGTGGGAGAAACAGTATGAGTGAGTGAGACAGGGGACTGAGTGAACTCAACAGAGCTCAAGCAGGACTGCTGTGGATTTCTTTGTGGGCAGAAAAAGGCACCAATGCAGGCAGGAGCACCGTACGAAAGGGCTGCTTGCAGCACCAGGACAAACAGAATGAGCGCGTGACAGAGGGAGACTGAGTGACCTCAATGGAGCTCTGTCGGGACAGCTGCGGATTTCTTTGTGGACAGACAAAGGTGCCAACGCAGCCAGGAGCCTCATACACAAGCGCAGCCTGCAGCACCAAGAGAAACAGAATGAGTGAGTGACAGAGCGGTAGTGAGCAAGCTCAACAGATCTGTATTGTGACTGCTGCGGATTTCTTTGTGGGCAGAAAATGTGGCAACGCAGGCAGGGGCCCAGTACAAAAGGCCAGCTTGCAGCACCAGGAGAAACGGAATGAGTGAGCGAGAGAGGGGGAGTGAGCGAGCTCAATGGAGCTGTGTCGGGACTGCTTCAGATTTCTTTCTGGCCAGAACAAGCTGCCAATGCAGTCAGGAACCCAGTATAAAGGGCAGCCTGCAGCGGCAGGAGACAGAATGAGTGAGTGAGGGAGAGGGAGTGAGTGAGCACAACGGAGCTTGTTGGGACTGCTGCAGATTTGTTTGTTGGCAGAAAAAGACAGCAATGTACGCTGGGGCCCAGTACAAAAGGGCAGCCTGCAGTAGTGGGAAAACCAGAAAGAGCGAGTGAGAGAGGGGGAGTGAGCAAGCTCAATGGAGCTCTATCGTGACTGCTGCACATTTCTTTGTGGGCATGAAAAGGCGGCAACACAGGCAGGAGCCCAGTACAAAAGGGCAGCCTGTAGCGCTGGCAGAAACGGAATGAGCGAGTGAGAGAGGGGGAATGAGAGCAAGCTGAATGGAGCTGTGTCGGGACTGCTGCAGATTTCTTTGAGGGCAGAAAAAGGCAGCAATGCACACAGGAGCCCAGTACAAAAGGCCAGCCTGCAGCGCAAGGAGAAACAGAATGAGGGAGTCAGAGGGGGGAGTGACCCATCTCAGCGGAGCTCTGTCAGGCCATCTGCAGATTTCTTTGTGGACAGAAAAGGGTGCCAACGCAGGAAGGAGCTCAGTACAAAACAGCAGCCTGCAGCACCAGGAGAAACAGAACAAGCGAGTGACAGAGGGCCAGTGAGCGAGCTTAACAGACCAACGCAATCGACATTCAGCATTGACAAATGCTTGTTTTTTTATTGTGTCCAGAACTGACTGTGTGTGTATGTGTGTGGGGGGTTGATGGCAGGCTCTGTGTGTGCAGTTAAAACACGATTCCCAGAATCATTAACTAGCTCTAACCATGCAGTGTGTTACACTCAAGAAAGCATTTAATATACCTGTACACCTTATATGCTTTAGAGTAACCCCCAGTTGTATGAGCACGTGGTTGCAATTAGTAATCCTGTGCAAAAATAGTGCCACATTAACAGGTTAGCATTGCACAGAAGAATGCTTTTAAAATAGTATCAACCATGCTTATCACAATGCAGTGCTAGTCCTGTTACAGTGGTATGTGGGCCCCCATTTTCAGATTAGTGTTGTGCACTCCTAAGTGATGCACCTGAGATAGCGCACAGCCACAGAAGGTGGTGGTAAATGGCACTCCCTCCAGTGAGGAGAGTGACCAGTAGGGTGCCAGAGGGTTCAGTAATGGGACACATCCTCTTCAGTGTCTTTATAAGTGGCATAACAGAAGAACTGGAAGGGGAGATATGCCTTTTTGCAGATGACACCACAATCTGTAATAGCGTTGATAGGTGCAGATGGAGAGAATGAGTGGGGACATTAGAAAACTTAAGGAGTGCTGTCCACAATGGGAACAATCCTATACTCCATTATGGCTACAGACTGAAAGAACATTATGCACTAAGGCTCAGGTAGATCCGAAAACTCTTATATAAACAACAATCAAGAAACTGCCTTGAGCTCTTCATGCCACTCCTGTGGCGACCTGAGTGCAAGTACATCGCCAACTTTGCCATCTGCTTAGGCTACAGCCAGTGTCAATGATACTTCCTAGCCCATCTTGCACATTCCTAATTTTCAGATAGGTGGCCAGCCTATCACTTTATGTAAATGGCTGGATATGGACCTCAATAGTGTGGCTCACTTCCTGGTGGATTACCAAATTTCTGGCTTCACCTCATTTGCTGCCAGATGGCAGCTTCTGGCAGCTATGGCTTTTCCTTTGTCTTCCAAGTCACACATGCCCTGTCCTACCATATCCGAGGACACACCTGTCTGCTGACCATAGTGCCCAGATTGTACCCCTTGCGGACCATGCAGTGTAGCCCCACTCCATCTGTCATTTATATCAACAAATATATAATTTTACTAAGGACAGGGTAAATGGCTTGGCACCTTATTGGAGGACAGAAGTACCCAAGCCGGAGGGTGATCATGATTGGGCTTGTATATGGAGGGACCTACAAAAATAAATCAAATATGATATGCATTGAATAATGCAAGTTAAATGTTTGCATAATATGTATCTAACACCAGTCAAGCTGCATAGGATGCAACAAGCTCCCAATGACCGCTGCACCAGGTGTGGATATGGTATAGATATTCACCCTGACAGACAGACAGCTAGTGAGACCCCATCTGGAGTACTGCGTGCAGTTCTGGAGACCCAATCTCTGCAAAGACATAGACAGGATGGAAGCTGTCCAGAGGAGGGCAACTAAAATGGTGCAGGGTCTGCACCGGAAGACATATGAAGAGAGACTTAAGGAGCTTAATATATATAGCCTCGAGGAAAGGAGGGAGAGGGGGACATGATAGAAACTTTCAAGTACCTCAAGGGAATCAACAAAGTTCAAGAGGGTAGCATCTTTCAAAAAAAGAGGTGTGCAAGAACAAGGGGGCACAATTTGAAGGAAGAAGGGGGGCGGCTCAGAGGTAATTTAAGGAAGTATTTTTTCACAGAGAGGGTGGTGGATGTATAGAACGGCCTTCCAGAGGAGGTTGTGGAGTCACAAACAGTGGTGGAATTCAAGCATGCATGGGACAGTCATAAGGCAATTCTAGGGGGTGGGGGTAGGAAGAAGTAGGCTGCTGGTTAACTAGGATCTGCAGCTTATCCATCAGGTAGGGAAATGGGCAGACTGGGTGGGCCAAGCGGTCCTTATCTGCCATCAAATTCTATGTTTCTATGTATGGGACATGGCAGTTCGGGTTCAAAGCCAAAAAGTGCAAAATCAAGCATCTAGGTACTAGAAGCCTAGAGGCTGAGTATAAAATGTAGAGGGAGGTACTTATGGTCACTAAGGAACCCTTTTATACAGCACTGTGCTCTGTATGCAGGAGAGGATTACTCATTTACGTGGCCGTAGTAGTATATATGCACATGTACATGATCAGGGTAGCATCGGGTGATGCTGAATACGGCACCGACCCAACCATGCTGTTCCCACAGTGTAATGTTTAGCTCTACACGCTAACCTTCTGAAAATGGGGCCCCAATTGACTAAAAATCCTGGCCGATGCCTCCTAAGATGCAGAAGGTAAACATAAAAGGTTTATCTTATCTATCTCTTTATGTATTGTTTTATCATATTTTGCTTGCAAAACCTTTATCCAATTTCAAAACATTGTGATGTGACTTAAAATGTTTATAACAGACTAGTTAAAATACAGTTTGTTTTCTTCTTTTACCTATATGCTGTCTTTATTTACTTATAGAAACACAGTCTGGTGGGCTGGCCTAGTAGCTTGGTGGTGATTGCACTGCCTCCCATGCCAGTGGCCCAGTTTTGGGGGTGTAATTGAGTTGCACAGGGGTTAGCTGGGGGGGATATGATTGAGCATCTTGGGGAATGCTCTCCTCTCAGTGATGGGAAGTCTGACCACCCCACTCTTCAACATCCACCTAGCTGAGGAGGGTTGGCAGGGCAGTGGATTTGCATAAGGGGGAGGGCTCAGGCAGGCACAAAGCAAGCATGTGTCTTTATTCGCAATTGCATAATTCCATGCTTGGCTGCCCAGGGGATGAAACAAAAGGTAGAAATCCCCTAATGGCAAAATGATCCAACAACCTGCTGCAGATTTTGCACTGCTAACCAGGCTCTGCTCATATCGGAATATGTGTCTCCTTGTCAATGGCCCTCCCCCTCCTGGCCCCAACACAGGGATGTGAGTGGGGGGGGATCTCAGAGCAAATATGTCCTGTGGATGGTAAGTGATTGGGCTGGAGATGTCAGTGGGCAAAGGGGTAGCAGGCCGACTAAGGAGATAAAAATCTCTATGGGAAAAAAAAAAGAAATACAACACAGTTTGAGAAGCTCAAACCCCCAAACAGACTGCGCATGCCTCCAGTGAGGATTCACAGTAAAGTTATTTAGTAAAACAATGCAAATTATATGCATATGCCAGCTAAATTCCTGATGAGAACTGAATACTGAGGGATTGCAGCAAAAATATATATTTTTGTTTCTTAACCAAGAAACATTTATTAAACAAAACATTAAAATAAAACTTAATCAAAACATAGTCCATAGAGTACAAACTAGCAATGATTTTGGCTTACACTTCCACAGCTCCTGAAGTGCTTCCCAAGCATTCAACTCAGATAAGTTGCTGGACTTACACAGTAATTAATTATACATAAAACAAATCAACACTTTAACTTGGAAAAATGCATGCAGCTCCCTATGAATACAGGTATGTTAGGAATATCCTGTATTAGCTTCCTATACAAATGCGTTGTCTCACAATAAATGAAGGCAGCACTTATTTAAAAGAATAAACTACAGCATTTAAATTAGTTTTAAAAGTTTCTTGTCACATCACAATGGTCTGATATTTGACTAAAGGTATGCAAGCAAAACAAAAGGAAACCCCCCATAAAGAAGTAGAATAAGAGATAGCCCTGTTTTGTTTACCTCAGCTCTGCAGTTTTAGATGTCCTCTCATCAAGCTAGCAGCTAACTGAATGCAACAGGCAATGAGTTCAGCTCTAGGACATTCATGGGGGAGGGGCGGGGGATGGGTAGTTTCAGAACATAGTCCATTTCAGTATATAGTTTATTTGTTTCAGTATATAGAGTATGTGATTTTTCAGTCTACAGTGTATGTGTTTCAATACATAGTGTATGTGTTTCACCATGTAGTGTATTTGTTTCAGTATATAGTGTATGCAGATTTTTCAGTGCATAGTGTATTTATTTCAACAGATAGTGTATGTATTTCAATATAAAGTGAAGATGTTTCAATATATAGTGTATTTGTTTCAGCATATAGTGTATGTGTGTTTTTCAGTGTGTAGTATATGCATTTCAATAGATAGTGTATGCATTTCAATATACAGTGTATTTGTTTCAATATATAGTGTATGCAGATTTTTCAGTGCATAGTGTATTTATTTCAATATATAGTGTATGTATTTCAATATAAAGTGTAGATGTTTCAATATATAGTGTATTTGTTTCAGTATATAGTGTATATGCTTTTTTCAGTGTGTAGTGTATGTATTTCAATATATAGTGTATTTGTTTCAGTATATAGTGTATGCCGTTTTTTCTCAATATATAGTGTATGTGTTACAATCTATAGAGTATTTGTTTCAGTAGATAGTTTATGTGGATGTTTCAGTCTGTTGTGTATGTATCTCAATAGGTAGTCTATATGTTTCAGTACATAGTACATTTGTTTCAGTATATAGTGTATGTGGATTTTCAGTATTCATTATGTGGATTTCAGTAGATAGTGTATGTATTTCACCTTGCAATGTAAGCATTTCACTATATAGTGTATGTGTTTCACTATATAATATATGTATTTCAGTATACAGTATATGTATTTCATTATACGATGTATATATTTCAGTAGATACTGTATGTGGTTCACTACATTGTGTATGTATCTCACTATATAATGTATATATTTCACTATATGATGTATGTATTTCACCATATAGTGTGTGTTTTACTATACAGCCAGAGATTCTGAATTATGTCCCTAACGGCTTGCCATACACCTGGAGCACGTTTTCAGATTTTGTGGCATAGAGGTTGTGAAACTGGGCCCTCGAGGAGGAGATTTGGATGCTAAACTGAAATATAGATAATCTTTTTGGATCTATACATTAGGGGCCTTTATAGCCCCAGGTTTGAATGAAAAGATTGAACAGTTAACTTGTTTACAGTCTAGATAATAATATCAGTATTGCTTTTTCTTTTTTCTTCCCCCTGTTTCTTCTCCCTCTCTCTTCCTTCCCTCTCCTCCTTTCCCCTTTCCTTTTCTCCTCTTTTTCTTCCCTCCCTATCCCAGCCCCTCCTTTCTTCCCTTTCCCTTCCCCTTCCCTTCCTCCTCCTCCTCCCCTCTTCCTTCTGTCCTTCCTTCCCCTTCCCCTCCTCCCCCTCTCTTTGCTTCCAGTATCAATAATTATTGTACTTTTGTTTCATATTGCCTCAAGTACCGGTTTTCTTACCATGTTTTTCTTACCATGTTGTTTGTTGTTTCTTATAGATTAAGCCAATGAGTAATAATGCCTTGACATGGAACACATCAGTGTATCCAGATGGCTGGGAGCTGATTTCCTGTCTAGTATTGTATTTTTTGGCATTTATTAAATTTTTTATCCTGATTTAGATATCATCATTGCTGCTGATTTTTTAATAATTGTGTATGTAATTATAGACAGGGATTTTTGTATTCAGCTAACTTTATTTCTAGCTGCTTTCTGTGGTCTTATGTATTTCTTTACAAATTCTGCTGGGCTGACTACATACACATAAACAATTCTGTTGATGTTTATGTGTTTTAAAGAATGTGGACAGCATCATTGTTTTGACATTTTGACCATTACCAATATGATGCATGTGGCTTTAAATCCACCCTATTTATACATGTATGTTTTTTACAAGACACCACCCCCTGATGACATGCAGTTAGCATGAAACCGGTCGGGAGTTTTCTTGCATTGTTTTGAGCCTTTGAGGCTTTCTGTGGCATCTGCTTCAAATAAAATATGCCAGTGAATTATGCCTAGTTGAGGTGTGCTGAGTCTTGTTGCATTTGTTCATGTTTTTGACTCGAGCATCCTTGTCCAGTGGAAGAGCTGTTTTTGCTGCATTTATCTACAGTTACTGTGCAGCACAGTGTCTGGGCTACTGTAGGTGTCCACTGTGCATGTGCTGTTGGCAGCCTTGTCCATGGGTCTTCCCAGTCTCAGACCCTTACACACACAGACCTGGGTGGGAGGTGGTGGCCATCTGCTGTGTGGGGCCTGTCACTCAATGGCAGTTCTGCATTTTCCCTTGCATAGGCCATCCAGGGCCAGGGACAGGCCAAAACAGTGTGGGCATCCTGGGAGGTGGTGTGCTACAGCTACAGTGCCTGACTCTGCGAATCATCAGATGTCTGGCAGTCCACATCTCCCTGTCCAGGACGCATCTGGCGGCAACTAGGGTGCTGGTGGCTGAGGTGCGACAACTAAAGGCAGACATCCACTGGATGTGGCTTTGAACACTGGACTGTTCTGTGTATAGCCTCACGATTTCCCTCCCATACACCCTATCCCTCATGGGCTGTTGTTTCATTGCCCCTTGCTCTTCCTGCACACTGCCTTTCCTATACCATTATGTTCACTGTTTGATTGTGCCCCGATTTACATTTTTGTTTACTCATCATTCCTGTATCCATCCAATTGGCTGTTTATTCTTTTGTTGCTGTTCTGCTTCATCCGTCCAGTTTAATTAAACAGTTTACTACCATTAGCTTGTGTGTTTCTGTGTCTCCCTCACATGCCTGTTGCTGCTGTGTGCTGGTATTGTACATTGCTGGGGTCTGGCTGGTACATATTGTGGTCAGTGGTGTTCCTGCAGTGTGGCACTGGTGGGTGCCCATTTCAGTGCCAAATTAAAGACCTCCTCCAAAGGGGAACACCAATCAGTTCTGCAACACCTGACCCTGTGACCCCATACAACTCACTCATAATCATGTCAGGCCTGAGTCTAGTTCACAAAATGTGGTCTGCATTACCTAACAAGCCTCTTCCATCGTAACTGGCCTGAACTATTCCCATGACAGCTGAGAGCATCTTAGATGTGCAAGCTCAACTCCACTGGGTTGTAACAACCCACTTGGTAAGTTCCCAACCCCAATAGAGGACACTCTGTCTGAGAAGAAGTGAGCAAACTCCTCACACTTTGCAGATGAAGAAGTTCTAACTAGCTGCAGACAGGTCAGATTTAATAACCTCAGTACAATACGAAAGAGCTGTGCCCATTGATTCCTTCCAGCAGCAGTCTCCCTGTACAGAAATGCTGCCTTATTACATATGATTACCATTGGATAGTCAGTGTGATGAATTTTGAAAGCCAGTTTGTCATCCTGGGTCCTGGCTCTCCTCCAGCAGTGCTCTTACCTCCGACTTCTAGTCTTCAACTCCCTGAACTCCCGTCAAACCATAGGAAACCTAAGAATGAATCCCAGAGTTGTACATGAGTGTGCTACAGAGTCAAAGGCCCCAGTGATAACCCTAATATTGACCACCCCTCCTTAAAAATCTCTAAGATGACCATTACTGTCTACAGTCCTTTTGATGAGGCCTTCTTAAAGGATGGTAATGAATAATTTCCACAGGAGTGGAGTACAAGGTGAGGGGGTTCCGAAGGAGAAATTCATTGTGCAATGATTCGACTAACTGACCAGATCAATATTAAGGTTGCTAATCTCAAGCCCCAGGGAGAAAACCACATCCCAGGCATGCCCATGTCAGTAGGTCGCAGAACTAACAACTTGTGGGAGGCCCAGTGAATCAATCAACCAGATGAAATCCTGTCCAAAATATGAGAATTAATCAATGACCCAGGTGCTAAAATCACCCAGAATACTCCATCTGGATGTCTTCAACACCCTGTTAGCAATGAAGCCCACGATTTCCTGCAGGAGCTTCCCCTCATGCCATGGAGGCTGGTACACAGGGAGGAGAGTGGTTAAATCTAGGAGGTCCATGCCAAGCACACATTTCAATGCTTCTACACTACTAACCGATATAAAAATACTAAAAAACACAGCTTCAAATTCTAATCTCAATAATGACATGATCTACCCTCCCAAACCCTATCCATAAAACAAAACAATCTCCAACACCCCACATTACCCACACATATACAGACAGTTCTAACAAGCTATGCATTCACACCGATTCCCATACACAGCCTGTGAAATAAATAAACAATCATGCCTGTGCAGGGCTCTGTTATGAGGTTTTTTCACACAGAAGATGTTTGTGACAATCCATAAACCCTAAAAGTGAAGCTTGAAGGGTTTATGAGAGTGTCACACACCAAAGGTGTGTTAAAAATCCTCATAAAACAAACCTTGCACAAGCATTACTTTTTATAATAAATGGTGCCAAGGTCCTATAGACACAAAAATGGTAAGCTGCTTTCTGTGAGCGAGTCCCTGAGCAGGGGGCATGCAGAGCACAAGGAGGAAAATGCCACAATAACCCACTATTGTGTTATTAAGTAATTCAGCAGGTTATTATGACGTTTATCATTAGTGCATGCCCAGTCATTATAGGGGTCACCAATTATTATATAGCAATACCACTCTGTAACTTTAGTCATCAACCATTCATTCCAACCTAACCCACACATCACACATACATACACAACAAATAATTTTATAAATTACAGTTCTATTTCTATAAAATCCAAAATATGAAACTTAGTGAAATATGAGCAAATATCTATACAAGTTATGTTGCTTATAGGGTAAAAACCCAGAGTTAGTGGAACAATCCCAGTTACAGGTGAATTTGTTAATACTGCTCTTGCTGCTGCTTTTAACAAACAAATTGCGCAAGAAAAAATTATAATAAACACAGAGTTCAAGCCAGCTGATTCTCTCACCAACCACTGTCTGCAGTCCAGGTATAGTCCTCCTCCTTCCAATTAATTCAGACCAGAGTAAGCTTTGACTGCAAGGACCGACAGGGCCCTATGTCCAGCCCTGTTCAAGCTGTTGGCAAACAACCAACCCTGGAAAACCAAAACAATAACACAGATATTCTGAAATACAAGATCAGCTGCACCATCAGTTCAAGTGGCTCTGACTCTCCAACCTAGTTGACTGCTGCAGACGCCAGCTTCACACTGGTGGTACACAGTATCTTCCAGCAGCCCAGACCATTCAGCCTCTTTGACTGGCACAGATCCTGGCTGAAAAACAGAAACATAGATTTTGTTGGCAGAAAAGGACCCTTAGGCCATCCAGTCTGATGCTTGTCCCTGCCTATTCTGTCACAACTGGCCATACTTTTTCATAGGTGTCACACCCTCCACCCCCATTCCTCTACCTAATGTGCCCCTGTTCCTATCCCATGCTTTCTTGAAGTTCCATACAGTCTTTGCCCCCACTACTTCCTCTGGCAGGCTGTTCCAGTCACACACTGCCCTTTCTGAGAAGAAGTAGTTCCACACATCTCTCCTAAACTTCCCTCCTTTAGCTTAATGCATGCCCCCCAAGTACTAGTGCCTTCCTTTCTCTGAAATATACCATCCACTTGCACCTTGTTCACTCCTGTGAGGTTCTTGCAGGTTTTAATTATGTCCCCCTCTCTCTCTCTCTCTCTCTCCTCTTTTCTAGGAAGTATATGTTGAGTTCATTCAGCCTTTCCTCATATGACTTCTTGTGCAACCCCCTCACTATTTTTGATGCTCTTCTCTGCACCAACACCAACCTTTCAATGTACTTGCAGAGTGTGGCCTTCAAGACACAGTACTCCTGGTGGGACATCACCTGTGAGTGACACAAAGACAGCACCACCTATCTCTTCTTGCTAGAAATCCCGCTTCTGATGCACCCAGTCATCCTGTTAGCCATTCCCACTGCTTTGTTACACTGCTCAGCCACCTTGAGATGATCAGATATGATAGTCCCTAGATTTCTTTCTTGCTGTATGACTGTAAGCTCTGCTCTACCCCCAGCTTACACACAGACCCTTGGCTCTGCAGCTCTAAGTGCATAACTTTGATCTTTTTTCAATGAAACCCAACTGATGCCCCCTAGGCCACTCTTCTAGTTTCCTCAGACCCCTTTGCATTCTCTCAACCCCTTCCTGTCAACCCTCTTGCAGATTTCCATATCATCCATAAAGAGACACACCTTCCCCTCAAGCTCCTCCACAATGTGGCTTATGAAGACATTGAAGAGACTCGGTCCCAGCATTAAACCCTGTGGCACCCCACTAGTCACTATCCTGTCACCTGAGTGGCTACCATTTACCACCACCATTTGACTCATATCCCTTATCCAGTTTGACACCCAGCTTGTCATTTTCTCCCTACCCCCCAGGTTGCTTAGTTTGTTAACTAGCCTTGTGTGCAGCACAGTGTTGAAAGCCTTACTGAAGTCCAGATAGACCACATCCACTGCTCTCCCTTAATCCCCCTCCTGGGTAACCCGGTCAAAGAAATCTATGAGATTAGTTTGATGAGACCCCCCCCTGTGAAACCATGCTGCTGGTGGTCCTGCAGCCCTTTTGCTTCCAGGTGCTCTATGACCCTCTCCTTCAGTAGTATCTCCATTACCTTCCACCCCACTGATGTGGAACTGACTGGCGTGTAGTTGTTAGAATCTTCCCTACTGCTGCTTTTGTGCAGAGGGAGCACATTGGCCCTTCTCCAATCCTCTGGAATGTCTACCATCTCCACTGAGGTGCTAAAAAGTGCTGCCAGAGTGGTGGCCACCACTGTTACTCAATTCCTTTAGGACTTTTGGATGAACCCCATCCAGCCGCATCACCTTGTTATCCTTTAAGGCTTCCAATCCATTCTGGACCCTCTCCACTGAGAATGGACTTGTGTCCACTTCCCCCTCTCCTTGATTCTTACTACAGCATGCTGGTTCACCCCCCACCCCCCACACACACACAACTTCTACTGTGAAGACCGGGCAGAAGTAATAATTTAGTATTTCTGCTTTCTGTTGATCTTTGTGCAGTCCTACCTGCCCTACTGATTCTTGTGATCCATCTCCTTGTCTTTCTCTTTGCCCCACATATTGCCCCCTTTTTCTGGCCTCCTTAGCAATTCTTTCCTCTGTTATTGCTTTAGCTACCCTCACCTTCCTTCCAGCCTCTCTTTGTTTTGCCAGATACACCTCCCTGTCTTCATCCTTCTGGGTCTCTTTGTACTTTCTAAATGCTATTTTCTTCTCCTTTGCTGCCTTTTCTACCTCCTTGGAGAATCATAGCAGACTATTCCTACTCTTTCCCTTGCTCACTTTCTTCAGACAGCATGCCGTTGTCTGAACAATACCCTCCTTAATCTTTTTTCATTGAGTCTCCATCCCACCTCTGCTGTCCCCTCCTTTGAGATATTCTCTGAGACAGTTTCCCATTTCTTTAAAACTGCCCTCCCAAAGTCCAGGAACCTCATCTTAGTGTGTTTCTTTTCCTGTCCTATTCATACAGCAAACTTCACAGTACAGTGATCACTTATACTCAGAGAACTACCCACTGTGACGTCAGCAGTGCTGTGTCTGTTTGTAAATACCAGCTCAAGCAGTGCCCCAGCCCTAGTGGGTTCCAAAACCAGCTCCTTGAAAAATGCCTCTGGTGTGGATTTGAGGATGGCCCTGCCTCTTACAGTAGCTGTGGTCAGAATGCCTCAATCTACGTCCAACAAATTAAAGTCCCTCATAATGAAAACTTCTGCATTGCTAGCCATTTTGATAATGACTACCACCGGGGCTGTTTGTTTGTTTGTTTAAAATTTATTTTTATACAGGTTAATCTGGTTGGGGAAAAAATCCCCATTTACAACAAATACCTGTGGAATTTACAATAAACAGTACAAAATAAAACAAAGTACAAAATCACAATTGCCTAAAAACAACTACAACAAACATTTAAATGATTATACAATTCCAATTTAAAAATATGCAGATCAGAAATTTCAATCATGTGGCGAGGTAACTTATTCCATATCCCCGCTAAACTATTTTGTAACACCATATCCCCCGTATGATTCATAATTTGTATCATGGGCAACTTTTTAGTAGTCCTCCTAAAGGTATGTGAATATTTAGAATCTGAATTCTGACATATCAAATTTCGTAAAGGATGCACTTTTAAATGTATCAAACCATGACATATAGTAAGCCATATATATTCTCTTCGAGCTGTTGGATGCAACCAGCCAAGTTCCTGATAAACTACACAATGATGGACTCGAAATCCATAATTAGAGATAATTCTCAATCTATAATAAGTCTGGTCCAATTTATATGAACATTTTTTATAAGAATGTATGTATAATGATAAACCATAATCTAGCACCAGCAACAACAGTTGTTTTACCAATTTAATCTTGACATCCCTAGTCAAACATCCTGACACTCTTCTTAATGCCCCCAGCCTTTGGTTAACTTTTTTATTTGTGACAAAATATGATCTGAAAAAGAAAGACGATAATCAACCAAAACTCCCAAATAATTATAAGTACTAACCCCTTGTACCCTTTTCCCATCCAAAAAACTAATTTTGAGATCAGTTAATTCTTTATTAGGTTTAGATCCTACAGAGAAAATCATACTCTGGGTCTTCCCAGTACTTATCAAAAGTGTCTAAATCCTCCACCTAAGTTTTTAGACCTATAAACACCCTCATGCAAATGACCCATAGCACCTCCAGCCCTTCATTGTCCACCTGTTTCCCCATAACTCAATGGCCCTTTTACCCTTCTTCACATATAAAACAACCCCTCCACCTTTCATCCCTCACCTGTCCTTCTGGAACAGGTGCAACCTGGGATGGCCACTTCCAAACTGTGGTTGTCCATGCACCATGATTCTGTTATGGACACCATATTCAGGCCTGCCTCTGCAATGATTGCCTGAAAGTCAGGAATTTTGCTCACATCACCTGCAATGGAGTCAAGCCAGGGCACTGGATACACCAACAAATGCTGTGGGACAAATTGCCAGGTTCCCCTTCAGTTCGATCCATTCAGGAGTGCTCACTACACCAGAAATCTTATTGCAGATTTCCTTACCTTGAAACAGATGGAAACAGATAGAAACACTCTTCATTTGCTCAGACACTTACTTGGTGCTCCTCTATGAAGATGCATCTGAGTAGAGATGTTGCAGAATAAAATTTTGCCAAAGAAATTGTCGCAAAATTGGCAATTTCTCTGCACAGAATATTTTGTGAAATTCATGCATTTTGTTACATATTTTGCTGGTGCAAAATGTGAAATTTCACCTGGAAATTGTGAAATTTCACTCAAAAATTGCAGTATTTCACATTTCATGGCAAAATTGCTGCGTTTCAGCCAACATTTCAAAATTTTTGGGTGAAATTTTGCATTTCACACAGCAAAATACCTTGCAAAATATGCACATTTTGTGAAATATTTTGTGTAGTGAAATTTCTTAATTTCGCACAACACTACATCTGAGAATGCAAATTCACAAAACAGTTAAACTTGTTAAAACAGAAAGCAGTATCATGGCAATGACTTCCTACGTTGTCAGTAAAAGCTAAGCTGACCAAGATTAAGTTATTTACAGTAGCTGATGGGTTGCTAGGTTAAAACATGATAAGTTCTACATTGAACAAGATAACTAATTAATTTTCATTTTTGAGAGTTCAACTTTAGGTCTTGGTCAACAATGAAGTCAGGATATGCAGACCTTTTAGCCCCTCATCCCAGTCACCAGGCAACATCCAGAATACCCAATGTTCCTCTTTGGTTTGTGTGGGAGGAAGGGAATAGGCAGCAGGTGTTCTGGTATGTTTGGGATGCCCAGGCCAGAGGTAGAGTCAATTCACTACTCTGCATGGACGATGAGATTGTGAGATACAGCAGACTTACATGGACTGCCTTATCACCTTTGGGCCCCCAAAATGTTTTAACATAAAAATAAAATCCTGAGATGATGCTCACCAGCCCTCCATAGCTATCTGGTAAGGTTGGTGCTGTGTCTGTTAAGGGTGTACAGTGGCCAAACATGCTAATGGAGGTCACGCTGAGAAGGTTTGCATGACATTTTGCAGGATCTCCCCTGCAAAGTCTGTGTGTGCTACCCAAAACCTACAGATCATGTGCCTCTTTGCAAGGACTAGTGCTTAGTGATGGCTCACCTCTCATGATGATCCTAATCAGACTACTCATGTGTCAGCATTGATCGATCAGATCACCCTTCCTATGGGCAGATATGCTGCTGGGAATGCACAGAGGCCACCGCATGTGCAGAGAGATGGGTCTTCATGCTCCCAGGACTTCCCTATGAAGATGCTTAGGGTTTCTGGATGTCTTTATGTTAGTCTTGCGTAGAATTTGTAAATTTCAGAGGAAAAGAATTCCATGACATTTTAGAACATTTCAACTAATTGCATAGAATTCTACCAAAAGCAGAATAACATAATTTCACAGCTGAATATATATTACAATGCCACAGTTCAGCAGAAAATGTTTCCCTGACCAATCTATGTGAATGCTGTTGAAACATGTGGATAAACTGTATCAGGAATGCACCCACTTGCTTACTCTTGGCCAGTAGATACCTGGCTGAGGGTTCAATTTGATGTTTTGATGGTCAGTAGCATGTTTAGAAACTGTCTCTGAATTCCACAGTTTACATTGATTCTTTACACCACTGCCAGTGGAGGTGGTAAAGGCAGGAACAGTAGGAGGCCTTAAGCATGTGTGGGATAGACAGGGGAATATTAGGAAATGGTCAGGGAGAAGAGAGGGTCACTGGAGATCACTTAGAGTCTGCAGAGATAGACTAAGTAGGGACTATCTAGACAGACTAGGCAGGGACTATCTAGACAGACTAGGCAAGGACTATCTAGACAGACTAGGCAAGGACTATCTAGGCAGACTAGGCAGGGACTATCTAGGCAGACTGGGTGGGCCAAGAGGTCCTTTTCTTCCAATAAATTCTATGTTTCTATGTTAAATATAAACTGTTCTATTAACCCCTTTAGTTCAGTGTTGTACAGTGTACGTCACAGGATGCTAATCTGCATGGCTATATAGATGTACTTTGTAAGTCTTACCAGAAAGGGCACTAGGGCACTGGATCCCCACTGTTCTTTCCAAGTCTGGCACACGGGATCTCATGAAGAGCCCTTAGTCTCATAGTCCGTGGGTCTTGAATGCAGCAGACATCATGTGTTTGTAGAAAATAATGCAACACATGGTATGTCTGGGGAATATCTGGTTTCACTTTCTGAAGCAGGCACTATGAGGAGACACAGTAGCAAGGCCAACAGAGGTCCCAGAGCTCTGTGTTTGTTGTGAAAAAAAGATAAAACCTATAAAAACAAGGGCCTGTAGTGTCCTGTTACAGATTTATTATTGTTATGAGCAGCCTGGGTGTTTTAGGCAGGGTTTTTTTTTTTTTATTACTTGTTTCTCTTCTTTTTTTATCAGCTTGTGCTTCATATTGTTTTGCCATTTAAACTTTTTGGGAGTAGATCCCTGTTGCTTTGGGACTCCTGTTGCTTTTCTAATTGTTTCAGAGTGTGTTTAAAGGAATATTTGTTCTGTATAGTGCCTTTTATTTTCTTTAATTTATAGTCCTTCCCAATGCTCCCAGGTGGCCCTTGAAAACGAGCCTTGTGCCCAGTTGGTCTTACCTGGTTACAATAGAATAATAACAAACAAATCATAGAAGAATGTGTTTGTTAGTACAGAGCAACACTGTAAGTGTGTGTAGTGAGATACACATCTAGAGCTCTAGATTCTTACCTGGTTGCTTAAGAGTAAATTAAAAAAAGATTTCTCTGACAGTACACCCAACCACGTTGTACGTGTCCATAGTGGTATTCAGACTTAGGTATCAAAGTTCTCACTGTGCACCAAGCTCTAGGCAGAACATTTAGTGCCATTTATTTGCACTATCTAGAAGTGATTTACAATCCATGAGAAGGAAGGGAGATGATATCTCTGCAAATGAGCCATACTTTTCATTTGCTGTACTTTACCCTTACTTTTAATATATGGGTTTCCAAAATAATGCCACAGTAAAGCATAGAAAATGTTTTCTGTAATACAGCACTCCTAAAAGTGGTAACACTACTGTTCTTGAGTGATAATAGTATCATTCAGAGCCCGTAATACTATTGTTCAGAGCTCTGAATGATACTATTATCAATAAAACTGAAGAGCACAAGTCCAAGAAGTCTCCTACCACACGCTGTGGTTACAGTGTCAATCAAAGAATCGAGGCTCGTTATTGTCTGCTTTTTCTTTGTGGGAGGAAAGGACATTCTGAAAAACATGGCGGCTGTCTCTAACTTAGTGAGAAATTATCTTGCGACGAGTCTTCCCTGATTTTTTTTTTCTTTCTAATCCGTCGTAATGTAATTATCTGGCTGATCCTGCATTCTTTCACCAGTGCAAAGGTAGGACTACCTTTACAAAAAACAAAGCATTTGCACTCAAAATGGAGAGGAGTGCTGAGGAGGAGAGAGGGTAGGAGGGGTTTACAGAACCAAAACACTGTGGCGGGTGAAAAAGAGCGAGACAGAGAGGTGGTCAGCCCGGACGGTGTCTTCACAAAAGCATCCAACTGCCACTTACAAAATAAAATCGGACCATATATTAAAAAAAATAACAAATACCTAAGGGCAGTAATCCCACTGAGAAGTTATGGGGACTTTGGGAACATCTCGCTCTCGAGGTTCCAAAAGTCCTGAAAAAACCCTCAATGGGATTACTGCCTTAAAATAGTTACTTAGGTATCTATTATTCCAGTTGTATACTCCTTACAAGTTCCTCTGGGTTGCCCCTGTAAACCAGCATTCTGCCCAGTGGCCTTACCTGGTTACCAATGACTTAAATGCATAAAAGAGCTGTTACTACCTAGTGACACTGTAAGTGTCTGTAGTGGTATACAAACCAAGGGCTCTAGGTTCTCACTTGGTTACTGAGAGTAAATAAAAAACTTGTCAGATAGTACACCCAGTCACAGTGTAAGTGTCCATAGTGGGATTGAAACCTAGGCATCTCGAATCTCACCTGCATGCACCAAGCACTAGGCAGAACATTTAGTGCCTTTTAACTGCACTATTCCAAAGCACTTTACAATCCAGGAGAGGGAAGGGACAGAATCTAAGGCATAATTTTATTTGCTGTACTTTACTATTATTTGTATACTACTTCCTAGTACTGCTTGGTCACCCCTGTAAATGGGCTATGTGCCCAGTGGGCCTTTCCTGTTTGCCAAAGAATAATAATATTAAAAATAGAAATAACATAAAATATAGCGTAAAATAATTTTCCAGTTAGTATACAGTGACGTGCCCAGAGTGGTTCTCAAAGAATAAATAAAATAACAAAAGGCAGAAGGGGGCGTGGTTTGACCCTGGCTATGATGGCTTCCTCAGTTTGCCTCTCTGTGATTCTGGGACTACAAATCTGATGGGCAGCCTATAATTATAAACAGTAGTAGTCAGTAGCGCTTTGTATATAAAACACACAGCTGCAGTTGTTTTACAACTCAGAACTGTCACTCCTTTGGAATACCATATTGAAGATCAGACACCCAGCAAAGCAGCATTGTGACAGGCGGAGGCAGCAGTATGGTGACCAATGGAGGTGGCAGCATGGACCCGATTACAATTAACAGCATGTTTAATGCCCTAATGAAACAGATGGCAGATGTAACGTTAGCCTCCAGTTAAACCACCCTGGTGATACACCAGCTGAAGGGGAGAATTTTCCAAACAGGGTGGAAAGTAGCAGCTCACTATACAACTGTTGAAGAACTGATAGCCACAATGAGGGAGCAAAACAGAACAATTCACACGTTGCAGGAAAAAGTGGACATTTTGGAAAATTGGAGCCACCAAAATAATTTGCAGCTCCTAGGTTTCCCAGAGGGGGCAGAACAGGGTAATGTGTTCCTTTTCCTACAGCAAGAGATCCCCCAGATACTACAGACAGATGATGAGATGCACCTCAATATCGAGAGAGCTCACCGAACGCTTCCTCTACCACCCAAACTCAGGGATAAGCCGCACCCCATTCTAGCCAGATTTCTCAATTTTTCCATCAAGGAGCAAGTCTTAACAAGTGCCAGAGAGCTTGGGGAACTTATCTGTAAAGGACACAGAATCCATATATACTAGGGTTACTCAAGAGAATTGTCAAACAGGAGGAAGTAATACAAGGAGGCCCGGAGGATGCTCCACGCACTTGGGATTTAATTCTCCCTCAGGTACCCTGCCAATATGAAAATTATGTACAATGTTTCCCCCTTGCTGTTTTCCATTCCTGAGGACTTAATTGACTTTTTACAGAGGTCCACTCCAACAGGCAGCTACTTAAAAACTGAACTGGAGCCAAGACAAAACAAATGTACTATTGTAGAAAAAGAAGTCGGGCATCACAGAACAGACCACAAATTTAAGATAAGTTATGTTTAAAATATTTATTTTTAAAAAACAGATAAAAATAGCAGCATGTTCTTCCCTCAATCACCATTAATGTTTCACGTAATACTTGATGATTTTTCAAGGCTTTTTACAAAGGACCTGGCTCCAATAATTGCGAGCTCTGCGAACATCTACCAGGGACAATAACAACTATGGAATACAGACTGACAGTGCAGCTAATAACAGGACTGGAGTGGAAGAGGCTTAGCATCAGAAAGACGTGGGAGAACAGGGTGTTCCCAGCTCAAGCCAGGAAACAGCAATAGCATGCCAGGCATAACAAATCAGAACCGCCAGCAGACAGGGACAGATCCCGCAGCTGAAGTAGAGAGTCAATCAGGAAAAAGGACAGAGAACTTCAAAGCTCCTACTTCACACAAAATAAATATGCTCTGCTACATCAATCATAACCTACTGCACAGTCTCTTGGTGACACCTCTGAAAGGGACTCTCAGGGTCAGACTCTGAGCTCCCCCAAAGCAACTGCAAAATCTTGGGCTGAGGTGGTAGCTCAATGTACTGTTTCTTCAAGTGCTGTCACAAATAACACCAGCAGAGTGGATGGCCTTTAGAAACAGACCTGTTCTTCCTCCTCAACTTCACTTCAGCAATCAACAGGTGTGCTGAATATGCCAGACCAAGGATGAGACTGCATTCAGATAAGTGCTGATTCTTTCTTTTTTATGGGAGGGTGGGATCAAGGAGTCAGACCCTTAAGGAAGACACAGTAGAGGGGTTGATGCTTAGGTATTTTGGTCCCCATATCCCCCAAGTGCAAGTAGTGTGCATGCGAGTGTAGCATGTCCCACCAATCTCCTACACTCATTATAAAGTAAACAGCAATATTCTACAGGACTCATTCAGACAATGCTCCCTACAGGTGAATAAGCAGCAGAGACTGCCATTGTTAAGTCAGCTCTAAAGACAGAGTACACACCGAACTTCAGGAGTCGTTTGTCAAGGCTGTCCTACAGAACAGTCCTCCTTAGTTTGAACTCTAGCTCCTGTGAATGTATTCTTAATGGTGGCTATAGTATGAGGGGAGAGGGGCAGAAGTATCCTAAGGTATTGAGACAGATTAAATAAGGGCTTTAATTACCTTGCATGCTTTGAACAATACAGCTGCTTTTGTATAGTGCTGCAGTGTTAAGAATGCCATAGGTGTATGTGTTGCTTGTTTAATGGAAAATGTCACTTTAAAGTTTGCATGCACCATGGCTATAACATAGAAGTTCAAACTTTGCTAGCAGTTTAAGTTCAGAGTGTTCATGTTATGTAAACATAAGGTATCCATAGATAATATTTACTTTTTCTGAAGTCATATAGACATTCACTAGGTTCCCCTGTTCATTCTTCCCATCAAATGGCTAGCTACACCTAGCAAGCCTTGATAAGCACTAGCAGTGCCTTAATACATGACTCAGGTGAACAAAGGCTTAAAAGTGGCTGTCATCTAATGTTACTGATTCATGTATACATACAGTGATATCCCAGTTAACAATGTCAGTTTAGGTTCACTGACACCATGTTTCCCAGAGGGACTAGGCTGACCTTGTATAGTGTTCTACCATTGGTCTTTTGCCCTGTCATCTCTTTAGTTTACCAACTAAGTAAATATGTATATACTTTTGTGTTATGGATTAAAAAGAACAGTTTAGGTTTACTTATAGTATTAGGCAGAGATAGCACAATGGACCTATAACTGAGTACAAAAACAATATTGATTTGGTATCTTAACTCTGTATGGATGCAAAATAAGGAACACTTCTTATATTACACAACAATAAAGACATGTTAACTTTGCCCTCTGGAGGTGTGAACATCACCTATCGGTATAACTACCCTTCTGTGCTGGATCATGGCTGAGATTGTGTACCATACTTGGAATCTTAGGGGGCTTAACACCCTTGTCAAGCACAAAAAGGTATAGTATTGTCACATCTAGGGAGGCTAAGGTCACAATTGCCCTTCTTACACGAAACAAAGCTCTCCAGGGAGGACCACTCCTATCTTGTTAACGACTGGGTCGGGCAAGAAATCCATTCCCATGCGCGTACCCGTAAATGTGAAGTAGTCATTCTCATCCACCAAAGTCTTAAATGGACTATTACACAACGGATAGAAGATCCTCAAGGCTGGTGAGCACTAGCACTCATTACAGCCCTGTCAGCGCCCCTCCTTTTGTGTAACATATATGCCCCAAATGTAAAATGACCCAACCTTCTTTCATGAAATCGCTAATAAAATAGGCACCCTAGCTGATAACAATACCCCCATTCTGTTAAGAGGGGATTTCAATAAAATGATTGAGCCCATTTTAGCTAGAAGCTCCTCAGGTAAGGAAACACATCCAAGGGGAGTGCAAGCTCTGTAACATATGATGCAGGATTTTCGTCTAACAGATATCTGGCAAATGTTTCACCCTCAGGAGCCTGATTTCACTTAGTCAGGGGTTCATGGATCTTGCAGTCGCCTTAATATATGGCTTACCTCCCATCCCCTGACTCAGGCATCTGTTGACTCAGCCATTCTCCCTTTAGTGATCTCTGACCACACCCCTGTACAACTCCAGCTGTCCTGGGAATCTCCTGTAAACACATCTCCTTCCTGCAGACTAGACTTCTTTTACTCTCAGATACAGAGTTTATCCCCTGGGTGACCAAGGAAACCTCCTCCTCCTTCTTCTTCCAAGAAAACCCTATAGCAGACACCTCTGTGGACAACACCTGAGAGGCCTATAAAGCCACCATCAAGAGAAAAATCACTTGATATGCAGTGAATAGGCACAAAAGAAGGGAGCAGCAAGTTTGGGACCTGAAGCAGGCCTAAAAAAATTTGAAACATTATATAAAGCCCAGCCTAATCCCAACCTACACTTCTCTATATAGGCCGCAGAATCCTAGGGCTTAGAATGGAGAGTAATTTCCTGATATCCAGGAAATCAGAGATTGAAATTTTGTGATTGATACTCAAGTATTGAGAAGGAGGGAACAAGGGGAAGAATATTATATTATAGCATACCAGCTGTGGAAACAGCAGTCAGGAAGGCATATAGCTGTCCTTAAATACTCCCAAGGGCAGGTACAAAATGAGCCGTAAGCTGTAAAGGACATTATGAAAACATTCTGTGCCAACCTGTACTCATCCTCCCATTCATGCATCTTTAAAGGATTCAGTCATTCCTAGATGGGCCTGTATTACCTAAACTAACCCCACAAGAGGCATACATCTTGGACACTCCACTAATCCTTGAAGAAGTCAACACAACCTTACTCTTTATAAAAAAGGGCAAATCCCCCAGGGGTGATGGGTTCACAGTAGAATTCCTGCAAGCGCTGGCTCCAGAAATCACCCCTGTCCTGTGTAAAATGTATTCTGAAGTAGGAGGACTGTGAATCCTCCTTCCCCCACACTACACACTTAGAGAGGCGGTCACAACAGTGTTGCCAAAGAAAGGGAAAGACCCCACATCAGCTGCCAGCTATAGGCCTATTTCTTTGATAAACATGGGCAGTAAAGTCTATACTAAGGCTCTGGTTCAAAGACTAAACCTGCTGCTCCCAAGCTTAATGCACCCTTCATAAGTTGGATTTGTGCACGGTAGATGCAGTGCAGATCATATCCAGTCACTGGTCAACCTTATGCACACATCAAAAAGCCTATCCTCCCCAGCAGCAGCCCTGGCCATAGACTTCGAGAAGACCTTTGACTCTGTTGAGTGGGACTAAGACCACTATCCATATATACTTCCCTGATGGCCGGCGTCCTGAATAACTCTCTTCTCTGTGCTTCTTTCCTCTTAGGAAGAGGAACTAAACAGGAATACCCCATCCCCCTTGCTTTTTGTTCTGGAGGCAGTGCCCCTACTTGTAGCAATCAGACAGCATGCTGAAATTCAAGGGATTATAACTGAGCAGAAGCAATACTCTTCCCTTATCTATGCAGATGACATGCTAATCCCTCTGGCTGACATAAAAGGTTCCTTACAGCCTCTTCTCTCTTTACTGAAGCATTTTACTGAATATTCTGGGCTGAAAGTCAATCAGACAAAAACAGAGGTCTTGCCTCTTAATCAAAATTGTCACCCCTCTACAGTGCCTGCATGCAATCTACAATGGGTCTCTGCTGAAATCATGTATTTGGGAACTAAAATAGCATCAAGTATTGATCAAATATGGAAAATTAACCTGCAACCCCTTCTTGAATACATATTAAACTGAGTTTGACCATTGGAAAGTCTTAGAAATTGATCATGGCTGGGAAAATAACGGGCACTAAAATGGCAACAGCTTCAAGGCTGTTCTATTTGTTGTCACACATCCCACTAGAACTACTTTCGGGCTGGTACAATAAAAAAGGCAAACTCTTTGGAGATTTCATTTGGGAGGGGAAGAAGCCCAGATGCAGCTGCAAAAAATTAAGATCCCACTAGAAAGAGGGTGGGTGGTGCCTACCCTGGGCTGAGTGATACAAACTCGGCTTTCAAACTGTGCAAACCCTGTACTGGTTCAGAACCAGCTAAGACAACTTTCCCAATGGGTTCATATGGGGCAGGTGCAGAGTTGCATGTAAGCACTCTTTTCATGGTATCCAGTGAACAAGGTGACCGAAATTGGGCGCTTACAAAATAGTGACTCCATGCGGCACCTGTGTTCATGACTTCTGTGAGAGGTGACAATACTGAGGTGGGTGAAATGCTACAGAAAGTAGCGGTATACACCCTTGTGCACACATGTGCATGGAGGGGAGTGGTAGGGGAGGGATGGAGTGTGGAAGACAGCTGCTGAGCTGGTCCTCTAGCGAGGTGGGGAGGGTGGTTGGCTGGGAGGCACAGGGTACAGGGTTTGGGTCTGATGTGGGGCAGGTTTTTATTTGCCGGCAGGTGGCTTTATATTTTTGTAAGTTTTTCAGCCCCTGACATGCACCCCCTGGAGTTCAAAATCCATAAGTATAAGTAAGGGTGCAGTGGCCAAAGCCCACCATGTGGGGGTTGCGGAGTGCACAGTCCCTTACATTAAAAATGAGTCCCATGACTCTTGGGCACCATTTTTATCTGTGCTGCGAGTGTGCATTGCCGTTTTGACATGGAACCCTCTCATCACTATTGTACTCTACTCTGTACAGACATTTGGAGTCCAACCCTACTATATGTACAACAACAACAACAACAAGTGGATGTTGATTAAGTCTCCACTGAAAAATTGGATTGGATCCAGCACCTATGCCTCGTGCATCTTTAGGGCACAACCCACATATCACAATAGATAGAAAACCCATCACTGGGCCTCAATGAGCCTCCAAAGGTATTCACTTCCTTAAGGACATTTTAAAACTGGATCAGGCCAGGGTGGCTATCTTCCAGAAACTCCGAGCTAGATGAGGCCTTCCATCCACAGACTTTTGAAGATATCTTCAACTCAGGGATGCAGTCAAAGCCCTTTGTGCAAGTGGTCTTAAGGTAAAATCTGCCCTCTCACAAAATGCTTAGCCATGGCTAAAGGGCAGGTCAGTAGCATATATTCACTTCTCCAAAACAAGATACCCAGTCAATCCATAGATTCCAAAGTCAGATGGGAGAAAGCAATGAACATTGCAATAACAGACCAGCAGTGGGTACAAGTAGGAAATTTTGGCATAGTGCATATACTGACACTAGGAGCAGGCTGATTCAAAATAAAATATTGCCCTCCTGGTATAGAACTCCTGCACTTCTCTATGAGGGCTAAATTAATCAACTCGGACAAATGTTGGAGATGCCAAAACACAAAGGAGATCTGTATCATATTTTATGGTCTTGGACCATGCTTCATACTTTTTGGGACCAAATATGTCAAGTAGGCAGTTGAGTACTTCATGAAGAATACCCCACTCAGCCCTCCTGCTACATCTGCTACAACTAGGAATGAAGACTGTAGCCTCACATCTGTCCTTCCAGGAACATAGATGGATGGCCTTACTAAGCATGCAAGCCAAGCAATTACTTCTCTGTAACTGGTGCAGTACCCAGGTGTCTAGCATAGGAGGGGAAATCCTTAGTTCACTAGCAATGCTTGCAGAGCTTGATAGGTCAACACAAGCAGCAGCGAATAATCTCTCTAAATTTTACAGATGTTGGGAACCATTTATGACCTTTACAAAAACAAGAGTGGGCATTGGTTTGTTACACGCGGTCCCAGCACCCTAACTGGTACCCTCAGAGGTACAACGTAGACAGCTAGCACTTAGGTATATGTTATACTAACATATAGGGCTAAGGGCATCTACCGTACAAGAGTAGATGTCAGGATATAAATGCATATTGTTGTAATACACTTTGCTTGCTAATACATATATTCTGCTATGTATTTTCTGTTTATTTCTTACTTGTAAGATGCCAAGGCACCTGTGTCCTTAGAGTAATTACAATAAGTAAGACGGCATTGCCACCTTTTGGTGATTTCTACTACTACACTGAGTTATGTAAGACTCTGTATAAGAACTCTTTTGTTCTCAAACTGACGACTTTACAGAATTATATAATGTTATCTTGGACTGTGGAGCCACCTCTAATTTAGCCAATAGGGCTCATCTCTGTAACTAGAAATGTTTCTATCTTTTGGTAACCATAGTAATTATCATAGGTACTGTATATAATGTAATGCACAAGCCTTATACCTCGGAGACCTGAGAGACCCCAAGAGACACAGAGAAACCTTGAGGTGTAGGGAATGCTTAGCACTGACTCCCGGTTCGTATTGGTAAGAACTGCTTAGGGCAACTGTGATTTATCCTTTTGGTAGTAATAAACTTGTTTATTACTCTAATGCAACATGTCTGTGATTACTTGCATTCCCAATATCATCAAGAATCTGAAAGTGAGGTTTAGGCCTCCCAACAAATTGGCGACCGTGTGCAGGTGATATTTGGTGTTTGTAAGTTTTCACTTATTGCTAAAACTTTATCCCTTTCCCACAGGGACAGTAGGTGTACACTCCTGTATCACCTCTCCCGTTTTAAAACCAGATTGTAGAAACTTGCAAAGTCTGTCTGTCTCTTCGGGTGTGGTCGATGCTGTCTCGACTCACTCCATAGCAGCTTTGAATTGCAAGCCTACAACTAATACAGTAGCCCGGCTGTGTATAAAATGCTTATGCTGTGGATCAATACGCAGTACAGTGCCTTTTTCACAGTTTGAATTTTCGTTCCCTTCCACACAATGGCCACCGTATCAAATATCTGTGCAGAATTGAGACTCGATGTCTCGAACTTCCTTGTCTCCCATGGAGGATGGGCTGACTTCATGCAGAATGCAAGTCAATCTGTAAACCCTATACTGGAGATTTCAACCTAGTATACAGAGAGGAGACAATCAGCCAATAAGAGACACGCTAAAGGCTTGATGGTCGCGGCTCTCTAAGCTGCTTTGGAAGCCTCTGAAGTGAGGTTTCGAACCCTTGATCTGCAGATTTCATCTCTTAAGCAACAGATGGGTTTGCAGGAAACAGAGTGTATTAGACTGCAGCAGAACTTGGAGTCTGAACTCCAAACTCTGTGGAATGAAAAGGATTCACTATTGCATCATTCAGCTCAAGCTGGAGAACAGGAACTGTGTATGTTGAAGCAGGAGTGTGAAGGTTTGAGACAGGATAAGAGTCAGGCAGTGCAAATGAATGATTTGCTGAGTTCTGCGAATGCTCAGTTGAGTGATGAAATGGGTGAGCTGCAGGACGAGATCAACCAGGTACATAATGATTTAGAAGTCGCTTACTGGGACAATCGTGAATTGAGCGCAGCGTATAGAGTGTTGCAAAAGCAAAAGCAAGATGAGGTTGATATGGATGTTGCAAGTGTGTCACGATGAATGTAGAACTAAGATGGCGACACTGCACCATCAGCGAGAGGTTCTGGTTGGACATGTTAAGGCAATGGGAGGCATAACCCCTGCCTTTCATTCGTCATCAAAAGGGGAGTTATCTACTGATGACATTTCACAATACAATGCCCAGTCACGCCCCTACTATGGCCCAGAGATCACACCCAGCCATCCACAGCATGGCGGGTCCCCGCCCCCAACTCCCCATGTCACATGTCGGCGACATCGTGACGCTCATCATGGGAGACGCCAACATGGTGGCCCCCATGATGGGGGGAGCAGGCCCAAGCCTGGTCCCTACGGCACCTCCGGTAGCTGTTATTAATGTGGAAGACAGGCAGGAGACAGAAACCATGATTGAAAGTGCAATAGGCAATGTTCCTCTTCCTGAGAGGAGTAAATGGGCTATTAAAACCCAGATTAGACAGCTTCTGCAAAAGGCTGGCACTCAGGAAGGGATTGTCCACACTGCAGCTGAAGCTGCAGTTTGGGCTGCCCTGGATGGCACTCGAGACAAACTACATTTGCCTGATCGACCCACTAATCCCCTACAAATGGCCCACTCTGTTCAGCAAATTGCTGACAGCATTGGTCGGATGAATCTGTCAGACAACCTCAGCTGTCACTTGGAAAAGGTGCGTTCTAAATGTGAGATGCTTAGCCTTGCTGCAGAATATCAGGTCCAAATACTACACCAGACCATCGATCCTGGTTTGTGGGCCAAACTCCCTGATGCTGTTCGCCAGGATGGGAACGCTACTTTTGACAAGGTTGCAGCTGAGCTCATTTCTGCTCACAGCCCAGGTGTAGTAGGAGTGATGCTTGCATACCCTGTGAAGCAGAATGCAAAAGAAAGTCCAGCAACTTACCACCAGAGACTCTGGATGGCCTACCCAGCAGGAAAGCATTTGGCACAAGAAGCTGCAGATGTAGATCTTATTGAGTATAAGAGCCTGTTCCTTAGGAACATGATTCCAGCAGTGAAAGAAAAGGTAGAGCCAACCACCTACCCCAATACAGATAGGTTTGCTGACATCCTTTGGAAAACTGAGAGAGTGTATCAACTCTATATCAGTGATCTGGGCTCTGGTTCCAAAAAGGCAGCTGCCATGGAGTCCACTCCGGAGGCCACGATGCACTACACAGTGGAAGGGCAGGCCCAATGCCAACAGGCCCCACATCAGCAAGCCCCTCCAGCTGATAATCAACACCCCCAACAGGCCTATCAACAACAACCACAACAATAACAACAATGTGGTGGGAACTGGAATTGGCATAAGAACAGGAAGCATAAGGGTAGAGGTAAACCACAACAACAATGAACAGGCCCTACATATAGGGAGATAGCTGAAGAGAATTGGAAATTCCAAGAGCTCCTGGGACAAGTATGCTCTGTGGTGGATGCTGTTCCCGCACAGGCCCTTGCAGCAGTACAACCAGCAACCCAGGCCCCAACTGGCCATGGGGACACTGGCAGTACAGGCCCTCAGGCCCATTCAGGCCTGAACCCTGAAGCTCCTCCCTATATAGCATCAGTGCAATATGGTGAAGTGGTTCACATGAGTCAGGCCCACCCTCCACATGCTTCCAGCAGTACGGACTGACAATTACAGGCCCCACTCTGGATTGTAAACAAGTTAGTCTTGGATACAAATGGAAGGCCCTGCACCGAGGCTGAGGTCGGGGGCCGCCTACTTGTAGTTTTGTTAGATACAGGTGCAGCTGTATCTGTGCTACATGATGAACACCCGGACAGATCCCCTTGGTCCACCGGATGGAGGACCAACATGTCAGGAGTCGGTACTAGGCTACCTGCATACCGCTCTCTACCCTTACTGGTACAGCTAGGCCATCTAAAGGCCTCACACACTTTCCAACTAATGGTACTACATGATCATCTTAGTATCACAGGGATTTACTTCCTTGCACCACACGGCGGTGTGGTGGACCTAGCTAACATGTTACTGATACAGATTCAGGGTCAATATCATACCATTTTGATTCCTGATTCACACATTGTGGCAATGATATCTGCCAATGACAAAGAGTATGACGTCATAGATTTGTTCGAGAATCATGAACTTTTCCCAAAACTCCTTCCTATTTTGCAATGACATTTGGAAGCGTTTGCAATCAACAAGCATGACTGTGGTAGAATGCACACCGTCATCGAAGTGCCAGGCCCAGCACATGAGAGGCAAATGCAATATCCTTTCCCAACTGAGGCCTTGCCTTCCCTTAGAGAAATGATCAAGTCACTCCTCAAGCAAGGAGTAATCAGAACTTGTGTTTCCACTGCCAACTCCCCAGTGTGGCCCATGAAGAAACCCACAGGCACCTGGAGATTTACTTTTGACTACAGGAAACTGAATCAGGTTACCCCCAGTTGTTCCCCAACTGTGGCATCAGCACCAGATGTGCTACAACTTCTGACCCCTGATTTGAAATGGTTCAGTGCCCTGGACATCTCCAATGGTTTTTGGTCATTACCATTGGCCCTCAAGAGTCAATATAAGTTTGCCTTCACCTTCGAAGGAAGACAGTACATGTGGACTTGCTTGCCACAAGGATTCCATTACAGTCCATACCTGTTCCATCTCCACATGATGGACACCCTCGAGAGTTTCTGTACTCCCCAATGTCTATTACAAAATGTGGACAACCTGCTGCTGGCAACAGCCACACAGGAACAACATCTGGATCTCTTGGACGCACTACTGACTCTCATTCAGAGAGCAGGCCTGAAATGCAACCCAGCAAATGCACAATTATGTCAGAAAGAAGTACTCTTTCTGGGTCTAAAAATAACTTACCAAGGTCGAAGCCCTACCTGGAAGAAGGTAGAGGGATTGCAAGACTTGCCATTACCTACCAGTGTAGCAGCTCTTCGAAGGTTTCTAGGTATGGTGAATTATTCAAGAGATGTTATTTGTGACTTTGCTCAGAAAGCTGCTCCTCTGTATGAGTTACTCAAAAAGGATGTACCATGGACTTGGGGTCCTATACACACCCAGGCTGTGACATCACTGAAACAGACCTTGGCCTCCGCCCCAGCTCTGGTCAACCCCAATCCAGCACTACCATTCCATCTGGAATGTGCCACCTCTGACATTGCCATGTCAGCAGTGCTGGCTCAGAAAGTGCATGGCACCTTGAGACCCATTGCATATGCCTCACAGCTCTTGACCCCAGTGGAACAGAAGTACGGCCTTTGTGAAAGGAACCTTCTGGCCACCTACTGGGCTGTCAAGCACTTCCTGTATATCATTGGGTACTCACCACTGATCATTAACACCAACCACACCCCAACCACCTTTCTGCTCTCAGATAGAGTGAAGGATGGGTCAGTCTCTAACACCAGACTGACATTCTGGTCACTTCTTCTCCAGGACAGAGACATACAGGTACAACTGACTAAAGTTCCATCTATGTTAGCTCATGGCCTCCTTTTCCAGGGAGAACCCTATGACTGTACACTAGAGTTACCTGATCTTCCTGATCCAGGTCCTTTCCTCCCTGCCATGTCACAAATACTTGACAACACCTCTTTGTGCTATGTCTTTACTGATCGTTCAGCATCCTACTATCAAGGAGAACAAATTGCAGGGATGGGCATTCTAGTGATCTACCCTTATGGGAACACTGTCAAAATATCTAAGCGCTTTAGTGTAGTATCATCACAATATGCAGAGATGGCAGCGGTTGCCTGTGCTCTCGGGTTCATGCAGCATGGAACCGAGGATACCATCATCTTTACAGACTCTAACTGGGTTTGTTGTTCTCTTACAGAATTTTTTCCCTTCTGGCAGAAGAACTCCTTCCTCTCCTCTGATGGCAGTCCAGTGAAGTACAAGGAATTGGTAATATACATACATGCACTGGCACAAAAATTTGCACACAAACTCTACGTACACATAGTCAAAGCCCACTCTCTCCATGACCCCTATCATGCCTTCAGTGACACAGCAGACACCCTTGCTAAGGAAGGGGCCTGAGGGGTGGACCTCTGGATGATGGATCATCCAGAGGCTAATGCAGCTGTACACATAGCAGCACTCAGGAAGAAACCTGAACCTTTTTCCCCCTTGGACCTCTCCGCAGCCCAGCATCTTGACACTGAACTTAAAGAGGTGCTCAGATTCCTTGACAAAGGTACTGAAGAGAAACTTCCCACACATAACCCCTATCGGTGGCATGAAGGTAAGTTACGCTTGTCACCAGATGACAAGCTCATCTGGTTCCAACCAGATGACTCCACCACTAAGTTGTGGGTGGTCCCCAGACATTTAAGATCTGAATTTTTGCACCAAGTGCATGACACCCCTACTGGTGGACACCAGGGAGCAGAAAATACCCTCCAACAACTCAAGACCACTGCCTGGTGGCCTGGTATCACCAAATATATTAAACAATACATAGACAACTGTCTAGTTTGTGCACAAAACATCCCTATCCCTAACAAACGAAATGCCAAACTCCTACCACAATGACATTCTGGCCCTTGGCATGCCATACAGATTGATTTCATTGGTCCTCTAACCAACACCAGCAGAAAGAATAAATATGCTCTTGTGGTAACTGACCTCTTCTGTAAGTGGGTAGAAGCTTTCCCCACTAAGACATGTACAGTAAAAACTACTGCCAAAATCCGGGTGGAACAGATTTTCTCCAGGTGGGGTCTACCCCTCAAGGTAGACTCTGACAATGGAACCAGTTTTACAGGTGAGTTGATGAAAGAATCCCTTGAACTCCTTGGAGTTCAACAGAAGTTCCACACACCTCACCACCCTCAATCCTCAGGTCAAGTAGAGAAAGCCAACAGACGGATTAAGCAAATGCTTTCCAAATTCATTGAGGACAATCCCAAAACTTGGGATTCCCCTATTGCTGTTACTCCTTATGGCAATCAGGGGTACACCGTCAACCACCACCCAGCTCACACTCTTTTAGGTGATGACTGGTAGATGGATGAGATTACCTGAACACTTGTTGTTTGACCTGCATACCCCCACTGCAGACCGTGTGTCTGTGGATCAATATGTGGAAAAACTCAGCAAAGACCTCATACACACACACACACTTGTATGCTGCCAACGGCATGGGCAAGGCCCAGCAACAATCCAAAATACAGTTTGACAAACACACACAAGAAGTGGATTGGCAAGTTGGAGATCAGGTAATGGTACTTCAATTTGCACATCCCACCCACTCCTTCTCCAACAAGTGGGAAGGCCCATACCCCATTGTCAACAAGCTCAGTCTGGCAGTCTATCAAGTTAGACTCCTCCATAACAACAAGTTGACTGACAAATGGTTACATGCAAACCTGCTGAAACTGTATAAAGGAGCTTAAACTACTTTTCCTCACCCCATTGGGCAGAATAGTACTAACATACTAATCTTTGATCTTCCTTTTCAGATACACTGACAAGATGGCTATCTTGTTCCATTATCTCCTCCTCTCAAGAGTTATCCCCTGCATCCAAGGCACAGTACCAGACCTCCTATGACACCTCAATCCTCCAGCACCTCCTCCAGAGGGAGTATCCATCAGTATACCAGATAGTTTGATCACAGTCCAGGAAGGTTCCAATGCTTACCTCACTGCCTTGGTTGTTGCTCCTGATAAGTCTAACCTTCATATTGAGTGGCAAGCCACATCATAAGGACAAATTCTCCCTGTGGCCAAACTCTCCAAAGGAACTTTCCAAGGTTTTCCCAATGCTAAATTACCCCCAAATGGTTCGCTGTCCTTGTTACAAACTGCACTAAGACATTATGGTTTGTACAACATAACTGCCTTAACTGATCCTTCATACTGTAATTCTTTGTCCAGAGATTCTGCTCGAAAATTCTGTGCTATACACCCACATGGCTTCTGAAGTCATGTATCTCTCTGTGTTACCACCCACTGACAAACAGCTTTTGGAATGTCCAAAGCATACCCCTGGTCCCCATAGTGGTCTAATATCCACTGCCCTCCCATGTTCTTTAATTAATAACTTACAGTTTATGCATATACCTGTTTTGTTTAATCTTACTTACTGGAATATGAAAGAATTTGGTATGTGTCACAATACTAATACATCAGCATTTTATAGTACATTATTGCTTGATAGTTTAGCTGCATTTCAGATTTGTACACAAGACACTATTGCTGGGGTTCATTCTACTGAACATAGAGGCAACTTCAGGACAAAGCCCTCTCCTGATAGTCTAACTCATAAATGTAAAACACGTGAAGTTGACATTTCTGATGTAACAGGTGCAACAGGTACTGTCACAGGCCTTTTTGGTACAGCTATGTCTATCTGGAACAAAGCAGACATTGCTGCTATCAAAAGTCATTCTGCCAAATTCTCCACTGGTTTGGTCAACAACATACTACCTCATTATTGCATGGTGGGGATGGCCTTAGTCAGGAAGAAAGATACACTGTATACAACATGCACGACATTGCTAAAGCACTCACTGATTCTAAAGATAAGATTAATGCACTCGTACAACAGAACAACAAAGAAGCAGATAAACAATACATTGCTAGAGAGATACTTTGCTCTGCTTATGGCTCCTACATTATCACTACCATCAATAACCTCTTCTATGATCTAGAATCTGGAAGAATACCCGACATTATACATGACAGACGCAACTCCAAATGGTATTGTCCTCAATGTAAAACCACTAGCTGTGTTTCCATGTGTATGCAACAGACTTTAACCATTCCTCTTTCTACAGCTAGGAATCTGGGTTTTGTGACCAGGCACCCTTATACTGGTCCTTGTTTCACTGCTAAGAAGTGTTCCATAACAGATACCATGTTTGTTTCTTTCACTGTCTCTTTACCATGCTTTGATCCCACTACAGCTTTGTTCAACAAGCTTGCACTGGTACATTTGATTGGGCATTTGGATGAAGACATCTATAGAAAATGCCTGGATCTACTGCCTTTACTGGTTTATTACCCTTTCCTGGATGCCTGAGCAGCTCCGCACATGAACTGCTGTGAGAAAAAACAATATATTTACTTGTGCTGATGTGATGTGTTTGATGTTATTCAACCTGTTTGTGGTTACTCTCCAGACAGCATTGATTGGACTTTCACTATGGAAGATGACATCACTGCGAATGGCACAGAGTCCTTTAACTCGACTCTGGCTCTGGATAAGCTCTACCAATCCTATCGTGAGGAGGTTCATCGCTTGTCAACATGGATTTCGAAGACGATCTACACCTGCCCTATCCAGTTGCAAAAGCAGAGACTGCCTACTGTGCGCTCACAGTATAACTCTGATGGCGAGTACTGTGTGGTCACAAATTACAAGTCTCACACATATGGATCTGTTACATGTGCTATTGATTACCCCAATTTCTATTTTGTCCCCCACCAGAAGACTGTTATCGGACATACTGTTATAATCCCCATCCCACTTCTTGATGCAGACATTATTGATGGTAACCCCGATCATCTGCTCACACTATCAGAATATTTGCCATACTTTAATGTACACATAGACCCATTCACACTTACATTAAAATCACTTTTAGACAGGAAAGACACACACCTCATCCACATCAGCAACAATATGACCAAAGCCAATGAAGCCATTCTCGCCTTGATTAATGATGGAGATATGAATAACGCATTAACTAACACCTGATTAGAGATTACTTTTAAAGGTTTTGTTATTATACAAACATTTTTAATTTTCATTTTGATTATTATGCTCTGCTGCCTACGACACACGCTGCACCAACACTGTGAGCAGCTTGAGTTCCTTTACAAAGCTTGTGTGTTGGGTTTGTAAATGACCACTGCTCCTGTCCTTTCCCGGGACATCTGCCTGTGTTGCCCTTGGAGGCAACAAGAGGGGGAATGTTACACGAGGTCTCTGCACCCTAATTGATACCCTCAGAGGTATACTGTAGACAGCTAGCACTTAGGTATATGTTATACTAACATATAGGGCTAAGGGCATCTACCATACAAGAGTAGATGTCAGGATATAAATGCATATTGTTGTAATACACTTTGCTTGTTAATACATATATTCTTTTATGTATTCTCTGTGTGTATTTCTTACTTGTAAGATGGCAAGGCACCTGTGTCCTTGGAGTAATTATAATATGTAAAATGCATTGCCACCTTTTGACGATTTGTACTACTACACTGAGTTACGTAAGACTCTGTATAAGAACTCTTTTGTTCTCAAACTGATGACTTTACAGAATTGTATAATGTTATCTTGGACTGTGGAGCCACCTCTAATTTAGCCAATAGGGCTCATCTCTGTAACTAGAAATGTTTCTATCTTTTGGCAACCATGGAAATTATCATAGGTATATAATGTAATGCACAAGCCTTATACCTCAGAGACCTGAGCGACCCCAAGAGACAAAGAGAAACCATGAGGTGTAGGGAACGCTTAGCCCTGGCTCCCAGTTTGTATTGGTAAGAACTGCTTAGGGCAACAGTGATTTATCCTTTTGGTAGTAATAAACTTGTTTATTACTCTTATGCAACGTGTCTGTGATTACTTGCATTCCCAATATTGTCAAGAATCTGAAAATGAGGTTTAGACCTCCCAACAGGTTAGAGCTCTATAAGCACCCCTCTACTCCTCAGCAATCTCACCGAGGACAAAAAGGTGTAACTGATTCTGTTAGTTCTGAGCCCATGTGATATCTCTACAATTGCATATGGTTGCTTGTTACATTTGGTTCTTTGTGGCTGTGTATTTTTCCCTTTCAGGACAGGAAGACATTTGTTTACCAAAGCAAAAGGTACTACTTATTTGACCATACCAGATGTCATGCTTTCAAATGGTCTGAATCAGAACCCCTCCATCTGCACTGTATATAACGTACTCTTCAACTGGTGTGTATAGCATTTTTACTGTACTTGCATTGTATTGTCCTGGTTCCCACATCTCCTGCTTATTCTAATGTATATTAACTTGAAACTTAAAATCAGTAAAATGTTTAACTGCAAAAAAAAGGCAGGAAAAATTGTGTCAACTAGTATACAGCAATTATACCCTACCACACTGTGAGTATGTGTTCATGGTGGGATTCAAATCTAAGTCTCTAGGTTGTTATCTGTGTGCTCCAAGCACTAAGCAAAACATTTAGTGCCTTTTAATTCCAAAGCACATTATAATTCAGGAGAGGGAAGGGCAAGAGACTGTCTCTGCCACTAATATATACTGCTTGCAAATCATGTCACAAAAATACACAGCAGAGGAGATCTTAAAAGATATCATCAGCTCTGACACAGAGTTGGATGATTTTACTGATAGAGAGTCTGGAAGTGACTACTGCCCAAGAAATACCCCCTCTGATGACACAATATCAGATGATTCTGATGAAGATGGTCCAGTGCAGTACAGCTTTAAGGCCAAGTCTAAGTACCCATGTGGATGTAAGCGTATATGTGTGCCCAATAGTAAGCACCAGGCCAAGCCAAAAAGGAAAAAGAAGAAACACAAGAATCAGCATGATTCATAGCCTGAGCAAGCATCCAAACATGCAAAGTAGAAGATGTGTAGGGATCTTCCTAAACTTGTACAGGTATCAGATCCTGTGACATTTCCCTCAAACGAGGCCTATTCGAGCCTTTGACAGAGCTTTAGGTTATAGTGCAGGCTGATGGGTGTCAGACAAAGCACAAACATAAACAAAAGCACCTGCCTGATTTTGTGACCCAGTCAGACCAAGAAGGCCTTGCAGTTGAGACAGAGGCAGCAATGTGGGCTGAGAAAAGTTGCAAAAAATGCAAGTACAAACAACTGATTGGGAAAGGAGAGGGGTGGCACTATATGTGAAGGAAGGACTGAAATGTGTAAGGGAGGAAGGGGACGAAGGTAGTACAGAGTCACATTGGATGCAAATCCAGGATTCCAAGAACAGGACTCTAAGAATGGGAGTGGTATACAGGCTTCCCTCTCAGATGGAGGAGTTAGACAGGGAACTAGCAGAATGGATCAGGAGGACCTGTTAGAAGGGTAGTGTGGTGATTGTGGGGGACTTCAACATGTCAGGAGTGGACTGGAGTACCCAACAACCAGAAACAGAAGGGAGCAGGTACTGCTGGATGCCTTCCAGGACAGCTTCCTGATGTAAATGGTCAGTGAACCAACCCAGTTAGGGAATACCCTTGACCTTGTGCTGGCAAATGGGGAGTTTGTGAGGGAAATTAGGGTGGATGAAGTACTGTCAGGGAGTGACCACCACTCAGTATGGGTCACATTGGATATGGGCAAGGAAGGGGTGGAATCTGGCACAGAAGTAATGGAATTCAGGAGGGCCAACTTTGGGAGGATGGGGGAAGTGGTAAAAGTGTACCTGGCCAGAATTCAACCTAGAGGTGGGAGCTCATAAAGCTGAGGATAGTGGAGGCAACCAGAATCTTCAGCAAAGCCCAGAGCAAGAAGGCTAGGGCTAAGAAACCAAGCTGGAGGAGCAAGGAAGTCATGGAAAAGGTAAAGAGGAAAAGAGCTGCCTTTAGGAGGTACAAGAAAACAGGGAGGGGGAGGACAAGGATGAGTATCTGAAGGAATTAAAGGAGGTGACAAGGGCAGTAAGGGGAGCCAAAGCATCTACGGAACTCAGGCTGGCACAAGGCATTAAGAAGGGGCGAATGACTTCTTTAAGTACATCAGGGAGAAAAGGCAGTATAGCGCAGTGGTCTAAGGCTCTGAGCTGCAAATCTGGTGACATCCAGCAGACCAGACCTGGGTTTGAAACCCACAACTTCCACTTGTATACCTGCATACTGTGTGACCCTGAGCAAGTCACTTAACCTCCTTGTGCTCCCAGGTCGCTCCTGTAAAAAAGCTTTCAGCTTAGTGTGCTATACCTGGTTAAGCAACTAAATAAAAAAAAAAGAAGGGGGAGAAGGACATCAGAGAGGAAAGGAACTGTAAGGACCACATGGTAAGGATTAGGAAGGGGAAGTTGGGTGGAAGCAGGGTACGATAAGGCAGAAGTGCTAAATGATTACTTCTGCACAGTATTTACTAAGGAGAAGAGGGGGTTGATACCCCAAGGGGAGAGTAATGGCAGAAATGGGGGAAGGGGTGACAGATGGGGAAATCATGGTGGGAAGAGTTCTAGAGGGTTTGAAGGCACTGAGTGTGGACAAGGCACCAGGCCTAGATGGCATCCACCCCAGGGTACTGAAGGGGCTGGCAGAGGTCCTTGCAGGACCTTTGGCAGACCTATTTAATGCCTCACTACATTTGGGGTGTGTACCTCAGGACTGGAGGATGGCTCATGTGGTGCCCCTCCACAAGAGTGGTCCCAAGGATAAACTGCGGAACTACAGACTGGTGAGCCTCACATCTATTGTGGGTAAGCTGATGGGGACTGTCCCGAAGGACAGGCTGGTGGCTCTCCTGGAGTCTGAAGGACTACAGAACAGCAGACAGCATGGTTTCATATCTGGCAGATCCTGCCAAACCAACCTGGTGGAGTTCTATGACTGGGTAATTAGGTAACTGGATAGAAGCCATGCAGTGGATGTCCTGTATCTTGACTTCAGTAAGGCATTTGACTCAGTGCCACATGGGAGGCTGGGAAGTAAGTTAGAAGGCTCAGGAGCAGGTGCAAAGCTGATGAGATGGGTAGGAAACTGGCTTCAGGGAAGGCAACAGAGGGCGGTGGTGGGTGGGGAGCTCTCATCCCTAAGGGTAATGATTAGCAGTGTTCCACAGGGCTCGGTGTTGGGACCAGTGTTGTTTGGGATATTCATTGCAGACATTTCATTAGACATCAAGAGCAAGATCAGTCTGTTTGCTGATGATACCAAGATGGGAGCAGTGGTGGATGACCTAGGGGGATGGCAGGAGTTGTAGGATGATCTGGCAAAGCTAGAAACCTGGTCAGACACCTGGCAACTGGGGTTGAATGCCGAAAAGTGCAAGGTACTGCATTTTGGGGTGAAGAACCCAAGGAGAAGATACCAGCTGGGGAAGTGCAGCTAGCCCAGACAGAGGAGGAGAAGGGTGCTCATTACAGGGTCAATGAACAACTCTACACAATGTAGGAAGGCAACTGCAAAGGCCAACAAAATGCTGGGTTGCATTACAAGGGGTATATCCTAGAGGAAGGATGAGGTGATTCTGCTACTGTATAGGTCATTAGTAAGACCGCACCTGGAGTACTGCATGCAGTACTGGCGCCCATATCTGAAGTGGGACATTAAGGTACTGGAAGGGGTGCAGTGCAGGAAGACAAAGATGATCAAGGGGCTGGGGGACTTATCATACAAGAGGAGGCTGATAGAGTTGAACATGTACTCGCTGGAGGAGAGGAGAGACAGGAGGGACATGATTGAAACCTTTAAGTACATGAAAGGAATAAACAAGACAGGTACAGAGGGGCTGTTCAAAGTAAGGGAGGGGAGGGACACCTGGGGCCATGATATGAGACCAGAGGAAGGAAGGTTCAGGAGGGAGATGAGGAGACACTTTTTACAGAGAGGGTGGTAGCTGAGCAGAATGTGTTACCAGCAGCAGTGGTATCCGGCAGAACAGTGGACTGCTTCAAAAGGGTGTGTGACAGGACAAGGGGGAGGGTCAATGGAGGGGAAGAGTGGAAGGGAGGGGCAGCTGCAGAATAAGGGGTGCTAGCTGCACATTCAAGCAGACTTGATAGATCTCTAGGCCTTTTCCTGCTGGCATATTTCACATGTTCGTATGTTCGTAACTGTCACAGACAAAGACATTTTATGAGCCTAAAAAGGAATTACTGTTTCAGCAGGCATCTGTAACTCAGGTCAAGCAAAAAAAGGAGAAAAAAAGCCAAGGAATTGCCAGGGCCCAACATTCTGCTTGAACAAGAAGCTAATGTTGAGCCTGCAACTCAGGGCACTTGTAAAAAAACAAAAACACAGACATCTGCTCCAGCCTGAGACATTGCTTGAGCCTCAAATGCTGCCCAATCAACAAGCCCCCTGGGAGCCTACATTTTATTGTGATATAGTGCCTGCAATACAGGATGAGGGCAGGTGCAAAAAACAAAGAGAAAAGCACAAGCATCTGCCCAGGCCTGAACTAGAGCCCCAGCCTATGCAAGAGCCTCAGCCAAAAAAGTGCAAACTAAAGCACAAGCAGTTGCACGAGCCTGACACACTACCCAAACCTAAAACTCAGTGCAGAGAAGATACCCGGCTTGACCATGACTCACTGGCCGAGACTGATTCTCAGCATTTGTATTACTTCATACCTGAGTCTGATCCTCTGCTGGGGCTTGGTATGCTGCCTGAGACTGATGTTCTGCCTGAGCTTGACACGCAGCATGAGACTGATACTCAACCCAAGTCTCTTATCTTCATTTTTATTTCATTTTCATTTTTATTGATTATACTAGAAAGGTATGTGAGCATTGCTGCCCGCTTACACAAGTGTCCATTTATATACAACAATCATGAGACATGACATAGGCTTAAACATTTAACTAACAGCGAGGGTTAATACAAAGGTACATAAAATCAGGATAATATAGACTAAAGAGCAAACCATGAACTAGCCTTGGGGAATTAACAAATACAAGATGAAATTAAGCATTCAGTGAGGGTTTAACAATAATATCATATAACAGTGGGAAACAAAAAATATAAGTGCAATCTAAAAACTAGCCTAGGTGGATTAACATAGAAACATAGAAACATAGAATTTGACGGCAGATAAGGACCGCTTGGCCCACCAAGTCTGCCCATTTCCCTACCTAATGGATAAGCTAGTAGAGGCAGTATAGCGCAGTGTTCTAAGGCTCTGAGCTGCAAATTTGGTGACATCTAGCAGACCAGACCTGGGTTTGAATCCCACAGCTTCCACTTGCATACTGTGTGACCCTGAGCAAGTCACTTAACCTCCTTGTGTTCCCAGGTCGCTCCTGTAAAAAAGCTTTCAGCTTAGTGTGCTATACCTAGTTAAACAACTAAAAAAAAAAAAAGCTGCAGATCCCAGTTAACCAGCAGCCTACTTCTTTCTACCCCCACCCCCTAGAATTGCCTTATGACTGTCCCATGCATGCTTGAATTCCACCACTGTTTTTGGCTCCACAATCTCCTCCGAAATGCCGTTCCATGCATCCACAACCCTCTCTGTGAAAAAATACTTCCTTAAATTACCTCTGAGCAGCCCCTTCTCTATCTTCAAATTGTGCCCCCTTGTTCTTGTTAACAATATTACAAGTGCTAGAAAGAGGGGGGCGTGGCCAGCAGCTGAGACGAGAGTAGCTTCCTAGTGCAGCTCTGAAGAGTTGAGCAGTTTTTGTCGTAAACCTATACAAATCATCTACTACATATATTATAATGACTGTATTACCATAGGATAGATATCTCTTAGAGCTCTTAAACGTACTATTGTTATTTTTCCTTTAAACTTAGATTGTGGGCTTTTAGTGACACTGTACTTTCTTTGTTGTCTTTACTTAGAACTGTTTTTAGGCTTTTGAACATTTAAAACGTAGTGGTGGTGTAATTCTGTGCTGTCTTTAATTGCTGCAAATTTTATCTTGGCTTGTCTGACTGCCCTGTAGTTGGGTGAAGGGTGTTAATTGTCTGGCCTCTGACCTCAGCTACGTGATAACTGGAGGTGGGGCTTAGTCAGAGTTGAGGTAGCAAGTAGAGTTTTATTTTCTCAGAAGAAGCCAGAAGGAGAAGGAAGGAAACATATTCAATTCAGTGCTTTAGAGTAACTGGTAATTGCTATTTTTCTTTTAAACTTAGATTGTGGGCTTTCAGTGACACTGTACTTTCTTTGTTGTCTTTACTTAGAACTGTTTTTAGGCTTTTGAAAATTTAAAACATAGTGGTGGTGTAATTTTGTGCTGTCTTTAATTGCTGCAAATTTTATCTTGGCTTGTCTGACTGCCCTGTAGTTGGGTGAACGGTGTTAATTGTCTGGCCTCTGACCTCAGCTACGTGATAACTGGAGGTGGGGCATAGTCAGAGTTGAGGTAGCAAGTAGAGTTTTATTTTCACCCCCCCTCCCCTTCCCCCAACTTTTAATTATATGCCCTGTTAAATCTGATTGACAGGAGCTAAACACAGGGTATAGTAAGGGGTGTGAAGTAGGAGGGGCATAAGGGGGAAGAAGCCCACCCTCAGCACAAGTGTTTTGACTCATTTATTTATTTATTGGTTTCTTTTCTTAATTTTCTTAAAAAAATCTGAGGATCAGTGGCAGGATTTTTAGGATGGTAAATTAATAAAAAGGGAACTAGGAGAGCTTCAGTAGCAGACAAGTAGTGGAATAGCAGTATAATTGCAGTATAATGTGGGGAGTGGTGTAATGCAGTGGCTGTAGGGCAGCCATATTCAGGCAGACCTTCTGGACACTGAGGTGCTGCCCTATCTGCATGCATCTCTCTGGATTGTGGGATGAGGTAGCCAGACTCAGAGCAGAAGTAAACTGGGTCAGGAGTACCATCATCCCTATCCAGAGACTACCCAGTCCAATGCAACTGCCTCAAAGGATGCCGAGAACGAGGAGCACTTGGATGACAGTGGGCTCAGGGAGGGTTAGAGCGGTCAGGCAAAGGCATATCCCAGATCCTATTCCACTCAAGAACTCATATGCCACACTGGCAAACGAGGACAACCAAGTAGAGGTACCCAGAGAAGTGGAAGAAAAGGATGTGGAGGTTAGCCAAGGAGGTGACCTCAGTGAGGAAAGCAGTGGACCCCAGAAGAGGAAGCGAATCCTGGTGGGGGACTCCATCATAAGAGGGATCCAGCTAGGAACACAGGAGGGGGAGGACAGGGAGGTGAGGTGCCTACCAGGTGCCACGGCATGGAGGGATGGAAGGAAGATCCTGGGGATCACTGGGAAGGCAAGGCGGGAGGGTGAGCTGGATGTCATTATCCACCTAGGTACTAATGACCTGGCAAATGGGGAGCCAAAGGAAGTTCAGGAAGAGTTTAGGAAATTGAGGAGGGGTCTCAAGCAAGTAGCTACTTCTGTCACTTTCTCAGAAGTACTACCTGCGAGAGGCAAGGGAGAGCATAGGAGTACATGCACCAGGAACTTTAACTCATGGTTGAAGAACTGGTGCTGTGAGAAAGGGTTTGGATTCATTGGTGACTGGGGACCCACCTGGAGGGATGGAGGTTTGTTCAAGCCTGATGGCCTGCATCCATCCTGGAGGGGAATCCAAGCACTCAATGATAAGTTTAAATGCTACATTGACAAGCATTTAAACTAGCAACGGGGGTGGCAGGCCAGCAAGGAGGGCACCTACTTGCTCACCCCCCACAGCTAGCAGTGGAACCAGTGAACCAGAGGAGTGGCTATCTCTGCAAAGCAGTGTGCAAAAGATGGAGATTAGTGCCCAAGAGGTGGATAGGCAGAAAAGGGGCAAAATTCAGCAGAAGGGCAGACAGCAAGGAGAATCAGGGATAAAGGACAACCAAGGAAGGGGCTGGAGTAGAACAGTGAAACAGTCTAGGGAGGTCAAATCATGGAAAGCCATGTGTGCAAATGCCAGGAGCCTTAGCAACAAGATGGAAGATCTGGAGGCTGCCATGGTGCAGTCAGACCTGGACATTGTGGCCATCACTGAAACCTGGTGTAATGATAACCACGATTGGGAGATGGCCATACCTGGCTACAACATATTCAGAAGAGACAGAGCAGGCAGGAAGGGAGGAGGAGTGGCACTGTATGTGAAATGACATAAGGCCAGAGATCCAGGAGGAACAAAATGGGGGAGAGATACTGTGGGTTAAGGTTGAAAGGAAATGGGGAAAGCTATCCGCACAGGTGTGGTCTATAGACCACCAGCCCAGGAGGAAGAAACATATAGGAGTTGATGCTAGCCATCCAAAGGATGGCAGACAAGGGTGAGGGTAGTATTGTTGGAGACTTCAATATTCCAGATGTGGACTGGAGCATGCCAGCAGCAGCATCAACCAGGAGCAGATTTATCCTGGACTTCTTCCAGGGTGCCTTCCTCAAGCAACTGGTCATGGAACCAACCGGCCGAAGGCAATACTGGACCTTGTGCTCACAAACAGGGACAGTGTGATGGGGGTAACAGTGGGGGAGTACCTGGGGAACAGTGACCACCAGTCATTGTGGTTTGAAATCACAGAAAGAGCAGAACCAAACCACACAAAAACACGTATCCTGGATCTTGGGGGGCAGACTTTGGGAAAATGGGGAGATACTTGAAAGAGGCATTAAGGGAATGGGACAGGAATCAGGGTTGAGGAACAGTGGGCAGTATTTAAAAGGGGATTACAAGAACAACAAATTATGCATTAAGCAGGTTAGCAAAAGGAAAAGGAAGAGGAGACCATTATGGTTTCCAAAGAGGTAGCAAAGAAAGTGAAAGCCAAAAGATTGCATTCAGGCAATACAAAAGACACAGGCAGAAGGATAGGGAGAAGTACCAGGAGAAGCAAAGGGAGGCAGGAGGTCAGTAAGGGAAGCCAAAGCTCAGACAGAAGAAACACATTGCAAAATCAGTGGGTAGAGGGGACAAAACCTTTACAGGTACATAAGTGAAAAAAGAAAGACAAGGGAGGGATAGTGAGACTGAAGTGGAGGATGGGGGGCCATGGAGGATGACAGCATAAAGCTGACATATTGAACAGGTATTTCTGCTCAGTCTTTACTGAGAAAGAGGAGGGTAATGGGTCTGAAGGGGAGTACAAGGGGTGAGAATGGTGCAGAAATGGACACAAGTCCCTTTACATGAGAAAGGTCCTGGAAAGAACTGGAAATGTCAGAGTTGATAAACAATGGGGCCAGATGGGAATTCTTTTTAGGGTCATAAGAACTAAGAGAGCTGGTGGCTGAACCTCTGGCTATCCTGTTTAGCCGATCACTGGGAAACAGGAGTAGGTGTCCAAAGACACGGAGGACAGCAGATGTGAGTCCCCTGCTCTAAAAGCAGGAACAAAGAGGAAGCAGGGGAACTACAGACCAGTCAGCCTCACCTCAAGTGGGGGGAAGATCATGGAAGCACTACTGAAGGAGAGATTGATGGAACATCTGGTTGTCAATGGACTACAGGACCCAAGGCAGCATGGTTTCACCAGAGGGAGGTCATGTCAGACCAACCTCATTGAATTTTTTGACTGGGTGACCAGGGAGGTGGATCAGGGGAGGGCAGTGGACATGGCCTATCTGGACTTCAGCAGGGCTTTGACACTGTGCCACATAGAAGACTATTACACAAACTGGGGAATATTAGGTGGGCAGGACAGAAGTGTGGTGGGTAGGTAACTGGCTGGGTGGCAGGACACAGAGGGTGGTGGTAAATGGCTGTCCTCCACAGAGGGAAGAGTGACCAGTGGGGGTACCACAGGGATTGGTGCTGGGACCCGGTCCTATTCAACATCTTCATCAGTGACATTGCACAGGACCTAGAAGGCAGAATTTCACTGTTTGCTGATGACACAAAGCTCTGTAACAGAGTAGACACACCAGAGGGTGTAGACAGAATGAGAAGGACCTGCAGAAACTTGAAGAATGGTCAGGGGTTTGGCAGTTGAAATTCAATGCAAAGAAGTGCAAGATAATGCATATGGGGCACAAAACCCTGGCACAATATATCAGTTTGGGGGTGAGGATATAGCATGCACCAAGCAGGAAAGGGATATTGGGGTTATCCTCTGATGACCTCAAGGTAGGGAAACAGTGTGACAAGGCAGCAGGTAAAGCAAATAGGATGCTGGAATGTATAGGCAGGGGCATCACCAGCAGGAAAAGGGAGGTCATAATTCCACTATACAAGACACTAGTGAGGCCCCACCTGGGTACAGTGTACAGTTCTGGAGACCATACCTACATAAGGACATAGACAGGATAGAGAAGGTTCAGAGGAGGGCAACAATGATGGTGCATGGATTGCATCACAAGTCCTATGAAGACAGGTTGAAGGAACTGAACATGTACTCCGTGGAGGAGAGGAGGAGAGAGGGATATGATAGAGACATACAAGTATCTCACAGGGAGGAACAGGGTGCAGGAATACACTATTTTAAGCAAAAAGATGTTCCAGGATTAGAGGGCATGGGATGAAGTTGGAGGAGGACGATTCAGAGGAAACATAAGGAAGAATTTCTTCACAGAACGGGTGGTGGACAAGTGGAACACCCTGCCAGAGGAAGTGGTGGGGGCTGAAACAATCACGGGATTTAAGAATGCATGGGATAGACATAAAGGAATTCTGGATGTCATGGGTAAGGGGCAACAGACTTCTAGGAAAACATAAACTGAACTTACAAGCTCAAATGGGCAGACTGAGTGGGCCTTAGGCCCTTATCTGCTGACACTGTCTATGTATCTATGTACTAAATATTTTTGAAGAAAAACTGAGCGGGACTGCTTCAATGGTGTGAGGAAACAAGGAGGCAGCAAGTATGGATGGAGCCCACCCAAAGGAGTTCAAGGCCGGCACCAGCAGAAACAATCAACAGGAACTGGGGTACAAGAGGAGGCCCAGTCATCTAATGCTGCGTTGTTTAGGGCCATACAAGGTCTTGATCATAAACTAGAGGATTACAATATGGAAGTGAAGAACTTAAACACTGAAGTTGGCATTTTGTCGGAAGATGTAAAAGGAGCAATGAAGACAGCAGAAAATGTCATGGCAATTACTATGGGACTAATTAAAGAAAATGTTTTGCTATGCCTTCGGCTCGAAACCCTGGAAAATGCAGCTCGCTCAACCTATATTAGAGTCCTAGGCCTCCCTGAAGAAACAGAGGAAGACAACTTAAAAACATTATTAAAACCCTGGTTACAGCAGCTGTTAAATCTGGAGGAGGACTTTGAGCTAGTAAAAATATACTGCATTTCACCATGTGGCAGTAGGCTGAAAGCATCCACAGGAGATCCTATTCCGTGCACCATCTTGGTGGTGCTTCGCACGGTAGGAGACAGGGATACGATTCTGCAACACTCCAAGAACCTCAGCCCTCTTACATGGCAAGACTCAAATATACACCTGTTCCCAGACCTCAGCTATGTAGCTCAAATGAGGAAGAAAAGCTTCATTGGCATCAGAGCACGTCTTCAATCTCTTGGGCTCCACCTTATTATGTTGATGCCAGCTAACATAAAGATCCTATACGGAGGTAAAGCGTACAATTTTCTGATGCAGGGGAAGCTTCAAAATTGCTTGCTAAGCTGGAACGTCAGTTCTTATCTCATGGAGAAGACTCTGATTCTGAGGGAGAAGAGGTAGCTCAAACATGAACTTTGCATTAACAGAAATACTGAAGGTAGGAGGCTAAATGGTGGAAGTGGTACATCCTTTGGGGGGCAATTAGGTGAACCTGGTAGGTTCTGTAAAACCATCTTATTACTAATGTGGTAACCTGCCATCAGGACTATTCATATTGAGATTTACTTAGGATTGTACTGGAGTTAACGGGTCCACCTTTTGACAACTACCCCAAGACACCATTGAACTGATTCCACATGAGGACTTGCTTCCCCTCCCCCCCACCTCATGAGGGTAAACTCTTAATTGAACATATTGCTGCATAATTTAGTGCTACACAGCACAAAGATTAGCACCTGTTGTGCTTAACCTGTTCATACTACATATTGTTTGATTGATAAAATCTATTATCTGAGGTTTATATATATTAAAAATTATATGGAGTGGTTGTTCTTACAGTAAATGTCCTATATTGTAAACAGCACAGCTTGTCCTAAGAAGTCTAAAACTGTGCTCAAGGAGTAATGTGCACGGCGATGCGGTATTACCTTTATCCTTATTCCGATGGGTATTGTACGGGGACATTTTACCCATATGATACGGTGCATGATATTGCTTAAAATTTTCCAGAAGGTCCCTGCGCATGGCTACATTGGTCAGCTATAGATAATTTTACTATTTATATTTTGATAAGTTGGCTCAGGGTAACTTATCCTTCTCATATGTTTATCAGCCCTACTTGTTGGTAATGTTAGGATACCTCTCAAGTGATATAACATAATACAGGGGTGCTTATGTTCCGATACTGTTAAGTGTTGAGTTTGATACATAGCAAGCATTTCAATGTGAATTGCCTGCTTGTTGTTCTAAAGATGTAACGTCTACATGAAATCAATAAAAATAAAGTTTAAAATAAATAAATAATTTTAAAAAAGTGCTAGATAGAGAGGGTAAATGCCAGAGGTGGATAACCAGAGGATGAGATGAATGAGTGCAGAAAGGGAGTCAGATTAGGGCCACAGGTGAGGGAGAAATGTCTCCTGATAATGTGTTTTAAGGCATTTGTGGATGGACAGTGTTTTAGTTCTGGAGGGAGAGCGCTGATGAGCATGGGTCTCATAAAGGAGAGTGTTCTCTGGCCGTGAGTGCTCCGGCTGAAAGGAACAGTGAAAGAGAGAGTGGAGGACAGTTTAGTGGTCCTGGTGGTGGCAGTTGTCTGGAAGAGAGTCGTGAGGCAATCAGAGAGCAGGCCATGGGAGAGTTTAAAGAAGAAGGTGACCATCTTGCAGTTGAGGTGGACCTCAAGGGAGGGCCAACTGGTGAGCTTATAAAGGTCACAGTGGTGTGTGAGTTTAGGGAGACCAGAGGCAAAGCAGATAGTGTTGTGGTAGGAGCTTCGAAGTCTGGAGAAATTTTTGATGGAGAGTTGGGGGAGGGAGACAAGTGAGCCATAGTTAAAGACAGAAAGAAGGAAACTGGAGAATAAGAGGGATTTGAATTCCCTGTTAAGGTAATGCTTGGTTCTGAGGAGGATACCAAGGCGTTGGTGGGCTTTTTTGATTGTGAGGCTAGTGTGAGCATTGAAATTGAGGTGGTTATCCAGGAGTAAACCAAGATACTTGAATTCACTGACTCTTTTAATGGAGTTACCAAGGTTGTCATAGAGGGAGAGATCAACGCCAAGGGGTTTGCAGGGGCTGGAGAAAAGCATGAACTTAGTTGTTTTGAGTTGAGTACAAGACCTTTGGACATGAACCAGATGTGAAGTCTGCTGAAATCAAATTGGAGTTTGTTAATGAGAGCATCAGAGTTTTTGTCCTGATAGCATAGAGAATGAGTTCGGAGGAGGTGCAGATGTCAGGCAGGGAGTTAACGACCAGAGAGAAGAGAAGAGGGCCCAGGATGGACCCTTGGGGGATGTCATATTTGATGGGGCAAGATTCAGAGAGGACACCACCAATAATGGTGCAATGGGATCTGCCCGTTAGGTAATCCTTGAACCAGAGACAGAACTCAGGTGAGAAATGGAGGTCAGCCAGGGTATGGAGGAGGACTTCATGATCAATGAGGTCAAAGGCTTTGATGAGGTCTATAAATGCAGCACTGGTGTAGAGGTCTTCCTTGTTTGCTTTGTCTATGGAGTGGGTGAATTTGATGAGGGCAGTTTCGGTATTGTGTCGAGCACGGAACCCTAGCTGGGCCTCTGTAAGCAGGCTGTATTTAGAGAGGAATTCTGTGGTTTGGCTGTAGACCACTTTCTCTAAAATTTTGGAGAGGGGGCAAGGAGGGAGATGGGATGGTAGTTGGATACTAGATCCTTGGAACCGGATTTGTGAAAAGGTTTAATAATGGTGCACTTCCATGCTTTCTGGAAGGACCCTGTGCAGAGGGAGTGGGTGAGGATGTTCACATGAGGGAAGGCTAGGGAGTCACAGACAAGAAGGAGAACTCTGAAATTAATGTAGTCAGTGCCCTTGGATGGTCTTGGGTCATTTGTTCTGAATAACATGACCACTTCACCAGGGGTTAGGTACCTGAAATGGAACTTGGGGTGGGAAACTGGGAGGAGTGCAGGGGTAAACGGGGTAGGAGTGGAGCTGGGCTTGTACTGGTCTAGGTCACCAAAGTATTTATTGAAAAGAGAGGCTATTTCACTTGGCTTGGTGGTGGTTGTCCCTTCGGAGGTGACAGAAATATGTTCTTCAGAAATTTCCCTACCAATAAGGTTGTTAAGAATGTTCCAGGTCCTCCAAAGGTTCTCCTGGGCAGCACATTGTTTTTCCAGAATGGAAGAGGACTTAGCAGATCTTGTGGAATATTTGTACTTGTTCCTGAGGGTTTTGAAGTCTTGGAGGACTTGGGGGGGAGTTATGTTTTCTGTACAACTCACAGGCTCAGTCACTATCCCTCATTAGTTTTCAAAGCTTGGGGGTGACCAATTCTTGGCTAGAACCCTTAACCCAGATTTTTTTTAAGCGGGATGAAACAGTCACAGAAGGCAAAGAACTTATTGGTAAAGGCTTCAAGCACTTTGCAGAGGCCAGAAATGTTTGACTTCAGCAAAGCTTTCGATACTGTTCCACATAGAAGATTCATTAATAAGCTGGGTAGGCTCAGTTGGGTCAGAAGTTGGTCAACTGAGTGGTAAACTGGTTGCTGGGCAGAAAACAGGGGAGTGGTGGTAAATGGTATACAGTCAGAAGAGATGCAAGTCACAAGTTGGGTACCTCGGGGATCAGTACTGGGGCCAGCCTTCTTCAATATCTTCATCAGTGACATTGCAGATGGACTGCAGGGTAAGGTTTGTCTGTTTGCAGATGACACCAAAATCTGCAAAAGAGTAGATGATCCAGATGGGGTGAGCAGAATGAGAAAACATCTGGATAAAGTAGCAAAATGGTCAGAAGAGTGGCAACTGGGGTTTAATACAAGGAAGTGCAAGATCATGCACATCGGGAAGAGAAACCCTGAAGCCACCTATAGACTGGGAGGGGGAGTTGCTGGCAGTCACAAGGGAAGAAAGAGATTTGGGCATCATCATCACCAATGACCTGAAATCATCCAAGCAGACCAGTAAAGCAGTAGGTAAGGCTGGGGGGATGTTGAGGTGTATTAGTAGGAGTATCACAAGTCATAAGAGGGAGATAATAATCCCTCTTTACAAGACACTGGTTAGGTCCCATCTGGAGTACTGCATGCAGTACCGGAGGCCACACCTTCACAAGGACATTAACCAAATTGAGGCAGTCCAGAGAAGGGCAACCAAAATGGTGCAGGGACTGCACCAGAAAACATATGAGGACAGATTAACAGAGCTCAATATGTATACCCTACAGCAAAGGAGGGAGAGAGGTGATATGATTCAAACGCTTTAAGGGCATTAACAAGGTGAAAGAGTCTAACATGTTTAAATATAAGAAAAATAGCAGGACAAGAGGACACAACATGAGATTAGGGGGAAGCCGATTAAGGGGTAATGTGAGGAAGTTCTTTTTCACAAAAAGGGTGGTGGATGCATGGAACGGCCTACCTCAAGAAGTGGTGGATATGAATACAGTGCAGGGCTTCAAACAGGCATGGTATAGGCATAAGGGAGCAATACAGATGAGTATGAATAGATAGGTCATTGACAGAGCAAAGGCCGATGACACCTTTATAGGTAGAAAAAGAAATGGGCAGACTGGATGGGCCTTGTGGTCCTTATCTGCTGTCAACTTCTATGTTTCTATGTTTCTATAGTGAAGGACAGTCTTGGGCTAGGGAGGCTTTGGAAAACTCAGAGGTATCCAGTTTCTTAATTGCCTGGTTTAGATGAATTTGTGTGGGTGAGGGGTGTTTTTGTGGACCATCAACAGAAAACAGCACAGTGGTCACTGACTGAGTCGAGAAGATCTCCAGCAGCAGTGACATGGGAGGGGTGTGAGACCGGAACCCAATCACTGAGGGACTGAGATCCTGTTTTGTTGTTGGTTCTAGTAGGTTCAGAGATGAGCTGGTGTAGGCCAAGGCCAAGTATGGATTCCTTGGTGGAGTCACAGTGAGGGGACAGTCAGGTTAGGTTGAAATCCCCTAGGATGATCCAATCTCTCCCTTGGGGGAGGGAGGTCTTGATATCAAGGAAGAAGTTGAGATTGCAGGGTGAGGAGGAGGAGGGTGGCAAGTACACCACACTGACTGTGACCATTTTATCTTCTCCGAGGAGGAGGTTAATTGAGATGGTCTCGAGGGAGGAGGTAGGAAGTGGGGGGTCAAATTCGGTGGCAAGGAGGTGATCAGAAACCCAGATGAGGCAGCTTCCCCATGCTTCCCCACTCTGTCTTTTCTAAAGATTAAGTAATCGTCAAGGAGTATTTCATTAGGGGAGATGTCCTCCTTCAGTAAGGTTTTGGTGAGGACAATGACATCAAATGCATTAGCCGTCACCCATGACTCGATTAATGGTCTTTTTGCCAAAAGGCTTTGCATGTTAAGGTGAGCAAAAGTAAGCTGTTTAGTGGGTTTGGGTAAGGAATGAGGGGTGAAATTGATAGAGGGTGTGGGGCTGGGGTTGGAGTTGGAGTGAATGGAACCTGAAATAAGGAGTAGTAGGAGGAGCCTTAAGTGCCTGCAGTTCGAAAGCAAAGACAGCTTGATGGAGTATAGCTTGGTGTAGTGGTGGGTGAAAATGATATGGCTGTGGTAGGAAGGAGAGAACTCATGGAACATGCAAAGGCTGATGAAGGGGCTTGTGTGGGGGAGGGGCAGGGACAGATCTTACCCGAGGGAGACACCCAGCTTGAGCATTTAATGTCTGAACCTGACGTTCTGCTAGAATATGAGTCCTTACCCATCTGTAGTGCCACTTTCTTAAATGAATCTGGTCCATCAGCAATGCCTGACTCTGAAATGCCTGTCTCGGTGCTAGCTGTAGGTCATGGCAGGCACCACAGTGGTTATACCCCTGTTTACCAAAGGAAATTCCCAAATATGGAAAAACCATGTGTTTCCCCATTTGCTGGTAATGCAGGTGTCTATATTGACACAAAGGAGTTACCTGTGTAATAGTTTCAGTTAATTTTAGCAATGATATCGTGTCTCATATAGTAGAGCAAACAAATTTATTTGCAGAGCAGTTTTTGGTTCGGTATAGGGACAAGCTAAAACCACATGTAAGGGCTCAGCAGTGGAGTCCTACAAACAGAGGAAATGAAAAGGTTCTGTGGTCTGACACTTGAAATAGGGATAGTTAAAAAAACTACCATCTGAATGCAGTGGTCCACTCAGCCTGCTCATTCTACCCCCCTGTTTCCAGCTTTAATGAGAAGGAACCAGTTTCAGCTTTTGCTGAGGTTTATGCACTACAGTGACAAGGTATTCTGTGATCACGGCGACTGCGATTGAGTGACTGCAAAAATGGTATCTCAATCATGGCACCTGTGTTCTGGGCTACCTAGGAGGGTAGCGACAGAATACCATGATGGGCAAAGGAGGGTGACAGGATGCATACATGTGCGCAAGGGGGAGGGACCTCACCTCACAAGGAGTGGAAGGGGAGGGGAGGGAGGGAATGTGGGAGGTAGTGTGGTGGTCAGCTGCTGAGCTGGCTGTGTGGCGTGGTGGTGAGGGTGGCCAGCTAGGATTAGGAGGGTGCCGGGCTTGGTTCTGGGGCAGGTGTCACTTTTTGCTTCTGGGCTGTTTTTTATTTTTTAAGTTTTACACCCCCCCGACATACACACATACACCCCTCTGGAGTTGAGAATCTTTAGATAGGGGGTGTGGGGGCAGAGGGTGCATCCTCCCATATATGTTACAGTCCCGTCACCACATTTGGAGTCGCCGCGAGTTTACATCACTGTTATTTATTTTCAGTGATGTACACTCACCTGAATGGTGATTGCAGTTATGACATGGAACCCAATGGCAACACTCAGGCTTTGCCAAGGGACCACCCAGCGAATCATGGACTACTTAAATTAAGGCCTATTATCAATCATCTCTTCAAAATGTTTTCTGAGATGTACACGCAATCCAGAAACATCTCAGTGGATGAATCCCTTCTGCTGTTCAAGGGGAGGATAATATTTAAACAATACCTTCCTCTGAAATGTGCCTGATGTGGAATTAAACTGTACAAACATTGTGAAAGTTCTGCTGAGTACACATACCATTTCAGAATCTACACAGGAAAGGATGCCACACAGGATGTTCCATGCTGCCCTCCATGTCTGAACACAAATGAAACAAGCATTTGTCAATGCCGAATGTTGTCTTGCTGGCATTGGCATTGGTAGTGCAGGAGTTAGAGAGATGCATAATAGGCATGACAGTGAAGTACTGAACTGATGCCAACCCACCTCCACCCTGCAGAGACTGACAGGCATTGGGGTGTCCCTTTGGGTGTTTGGTAGTGCACTGCAGGAAAATATTTTGGTCAGGATGTGAAAAATGACAGCTGTACAGTTCATGAGGTGTAAAAAAAATGCCAGTGTTGAAAATGTGGCATGTAAATATAGCAAATTTGTGAAGTTACAAGGGTGTGTGGGAAATATGCAATGCACGCTTGCAACACTTCCATTTTATGGGCGTTCAGCACCATATTATCAACATAGGCATTTTAGCACCTCTGCTCATGTACAGTGTCACTGTTATTTCCTCAAAGTGTCCCAAGAAGTGATTTCGCACAGCGACCACGCTATTCTGTGCTGGAAGTGCGAAAACACATTTTGGGCAGAATATGTGAAATGACAGCTGTACTGTTCATCAAGAGGTGTGGAAAAATGGCAATGGTGAAAATCCAGAGTGAAAATATCACAAATGCACGATGGTATGAGCGTGCATGCAATCTGCCAACGCATGCTCGTAACACAGTCATTTTATGGAGTATCATCACCAAATTTTCAACATAGGCATTTTAGAACCTCTGCTCATGAACTGTGTCACTGTCATTTTCATAATCTGGCCCAAACACTGATTTCTCAGCGACTGCACTATTGTGCACCGGAAGTGCGGAAACACATTTCGGGCAGGATGTGGAAAATGACAGCTATACTGTTCACAAGGAGGTGTACAAAAATGACAAGGCTGAAAATCTGGCATTAAAATATTGTGAATTCATGAAGTTACAAGCCTGCGTAAGCAACTTCGCAATGCGCTCTAAAACAGGCATTTGTTGGACTTTTTCACCAAATTTGGAACATAGGGTTTTTAGAGGCCACCTCATGAATACTGCACTGTCATTTCACACGGTCTTAAAAGGTGATTTCAAGGCAGTGACTGCAAAATCACCTTTTGAGGCCGATTAACACAATGACAGTGATAGAATTCATGAGAAGGGGCCCCAAAAACCCCATGTTGAAAATTTGGTGCCAAAATTCCAACAAATGTCCGAGATATGCGGCCAAGTTGAAAAAACCCTATTCATTCCATTATACAGCTTACCGGCATTTCCTCAGTTCACGGTCAGCTTTGAAGAGTGCAGACATGTTCTTGGTCCACCAAAGAGCGTCACGCTGGACTCCGGAGGTAAGTATGGGGTGAGAGGGGTGAGGGGGGTGTGGGGAGGCAGGGTGCACAGTGGGTGGGTGTGGGTGGGGGCAGGAGACTACAAGGGACCATTTTTATGTTACAGGGAAGAAAATACAAAAACCCTAACATTGCGGGACAGTTTTTTTTTTTCCAGGGGACTTGGCAAGCGGGGGTGGGCTCCCAGCGTGCCACCTAACTGTTTTGGGGAGGGTTGCTGCAGCCGAAGGGGGATTGGGCACCCTTGTCAGCAGGCAATGGGGACTTGGGGGGTGAATTAATGCCGACGGAGATTGGACACCCCCCTTGGCACACAATGACAGCCGGGGGAGGCAAGAGCCGAGATGGATTGGGCACCCCCTCAACATATAAGAAATGTGGGGGAGGCTGATTTATGCCAATGGGGAGTGGGCTCCTCCATCGGCACACAATAAAAGTGGGGAGAAGGCAAGAACGGAGGGGGATTGGGCACCCCCCCTCAGCATCTAGGAAATTGGGGGGCTGCTGTATGCCAACGGAGAATGGGCTCCCCCATCGACAAATTTGTGTGGCCAGAGTAAGCTAGCTGGGGGATTGGGAACCCTGACTTCGGCCGTTAACCGGCGGCCCACCATGCTGCTAATGTGGCGAAGCGGGAAGGAATCCGCTGCATCTGGCAGCTTTACTCGGATTGCAGCAGACCTTTCCTTAGGTGTGCTTGCCACATTAGCATGCATGGTGTGATGTCACTGATTGGGGAATGAGGGACGCACCTACTGATGCATGCCCTGCATTCACCTAACAGCGGCCGCACCTCCAAAGCTGCACTACCTCAAGATGTTGACTTGCGTGCAAGCGCGGCAAGCCAGCATAAAAATTGTGTGGGACCTAATTCTTCCCTTGCTAAGCTCTCTCTACAGCCTCTAGGTAGATAACTTTCACATTGGAATTCCTCTCTCTTTAATGTCCTGTATCAGTTTGATGCAGTAGCTTGTGGCACGATCAGGCCCAGCAGTCATGGATTTCCCAAAGAGCTGGCAGCCAGAAAGCAAAAACGTGGAGAGACCAGTGCTCTCTGATGTGTTGAACTGCTAGCTGTAAAATTCACAGATAAAAAAGATGTGCATCTCCTAAGTACACTTCATAATGAATCTACAGTAACTGTTATGATTTGTTGTCAGGACAAACTGATAAACAAGCCACAGTGTGTCCTAGATCATAACAAGCTCATGGGAGGTGGCTACAAAACAGACCAGATGATTGAACCCTATGATGCCACTTGAAACACCATGGCTTGGTACAAGAAGTTAGCTGTTATTTTGTTTCAACTGGCTATGTACAATGCTTTTATTCTGTACCGGGCAAATGCATCTGGTCCTTTAAAATCCTTCTTAGATTTCCGAACTAATAGAAACATAGAAACATAAACATAGAATTTGACGGCAGATAAGGACCGCTTGGCCCACCCAGTCTGCCCATTTCCCTACCTACTGGATAAGCTGCAGATCCTAGTTAACCAGCAGCCTACTTCTTCCTACCCCATCCCCAGAACTGCCTTATGACTATCCCATGCATGCTTGAATTCCACCACTGATTTTGACTCCACAACCTCCTTCGGAGGGCTGTTCCATGCATCCACAACCCCTCTGTAAAAATACTTCCTTAAATTACCTCTGAGCCGCCCCCTCTATTTTCAAATTGTGCCCTCTTGTTCTTGCACACCTCTTTTTGAAAGATGCTACCCTCTTGGACTTTGTTGATTCCCTTGAGGTACTTGAACGTTTCTATCATGTCCCTCTCTCCTTCTTTCCTCAAGGCTATACATATTAAGCTCCTAAGTCTCTCTTCATATGTCTTCCGGTGCAGACCCTGCACCATTTTAGTTGCCCTCCTCTGGACAGCTTCCATCCTGTCTATGTCTTTGCGAGATTGGGTCTCCAGAACTGCACACAATACTCCAGATGGGGTCTCACCAGCTGTCTGTACAGAGGGATAATAACTTCCTGTTTTCTACTGGTGATGCCTCTCCCATGCATCCCAGTATCCCCCAGCCTCCTTGCTGCCCTCTCACATTGCTTGCCCGTCTTTAGGTCATCTGATATGACTACCCCAGGTCCTTTCCATTTTGTTGTTGTTAGTATCTCACCCTTTATTGTGTACTCTTCCCTGGGTTTTTGTTTCCCAGGTGCATTACCTTGCACTTCTTAGCATTGAATCTAAGCTGCCATACATTTGACCATTCCTCTAACCTTGCAAGTCCTTTCTCATCCTTTCCACCTCACCCTGTGCATCAACTCTGTTGCAGATCTTAGTGTCATCTGCAAAGAGACATACTTTTCCTTCCAGTCCTTCTGCAATGTCGCTTATAAAGACATTGAAGAGGACCGGTCCTAATACTGAACCCTGCGGTACCCCACTAGTAACCCTCCTTTCTTCTGAGTGGGCTCCATTTACTATTACTCTCTGTGTCCTATTCTCCAGCCAATTCTTTACCCAGGCTGTCATCTTGGGACCCACTCCCAGGCTGGCTAACTTGCACATTAATCTTTTGTGTGGGACTGTGTCAAATGCCTTGCTAAAGTCTAGGTAGGCCATGTCCACAGCCCCTCCCTGATCTACTACTTTGGTCACCCAGTCAAAGAAATCTATCAGATTCGTCTGGCATGACCTTCCCGCTGTGAATCCATGCTGCCTATTGATAACTGCATAACTGATTTTATCTTGAGTCTCCTATTTAATTCAACAGAAGTACCTGAAATTGAAAGAAATTAGGGTATAGCCAGACTGACCAAAATATATTTCTGCAGAACACTTCCACCTACTGGAAGGAAGACAAGATCCCAAAGGAGATGTAAAGTTTGCTACAAGAAAGGCATCAGAAGAGACACAAGATGTTATTGATCACACTGTCCATAGAGCCAGGCCTGTGCCTGAAGGATTACTTTGAGAAATACCACACCAAGCTCATTTACTGGAATGTCTAATTAATACAAAAACTCATACTCTACAGGAGGAGATGGCCAGAGCAGTCACTAGGTTAAAAACATTTTGAGAGAGGTTATTATTTTTTTGTCTCAGCACCCACGAACCTTTGTTATTTCTTTTTTGGTAATCAAGTATTGCCCACTAGTCATAGTGCATGTTTTCAAGGGCAACACGGGAGCCCTGGAGAGATTAAGTGGGAGGTTAAGGAAATCAAACATAGGTCTCCTGGATGCACCAAACTCATTCACAGCTCATTACTCTAACCTCTAGACTATACTTTCAGTCTTTTGTTCAAGGGACCACAGACTAGTCTTCATAAGTACAGGAGTAATATACAGTTTCTTTTTAACTTATAATTTATGACATTTTCCAATAAGAAAATAAAAGTCCTTTCATGCAGAAACACAGTTCACTGTGATGTTTGAGCAGTAAAATTTAAAATGAATACCATACATAAAGTTTTTTTTTTTTAAATATTAGTTTTACGTTACTAAATGGGGTCCAAAATGTTAAGAGTTCAGCATTAATTCTCTGGCCTGTAGAAACCAATGATAATATGTCATTATATGAAAGGTATTTATTTTATGAATCTTTAGAAAATAGCACTCACATTAAAGGGTTGCTACCCATAATTCTTGTATGAATTATGCACAGTGTTATAAAACACATAAAAAAGTGAAATATTCTGGGCTGGATATTCAAACTGCGCCATTCTAGGCGCAAGCCCTGCCTTCATAAAATAGTTGCACAGGGGGTGTGCTTAGAAGCGATATTCAAAAGAGTTGTGCTATTGAGCAACTCCTTTGAATATCACCCAACCACAGCCACTGTGCATGGCGCAGAAAGAACTTGCCACCGTGTTGTCAGAGTGGAGCATCCAACTGGCGGGTGGTTAAGTACCATTGCGCCACGCGCAAAATCACTTATATTCAAAAGGTGACATGCAAATGGGGCCATAATTCATGCAAGGTGCAGGGGGGGCCATTTGCATCTGATTATGGCCCCATTTGCATGCCATTAGCATGTAGGTGCACCGATCCCCGAGGACTTGCGCCTGGCCGCCCTGCCAGGCAGCAGCCGTCAGGGACCGACGCACCCTGCAGCCCAATTGAGGGCAGCAATGTGGCTCCCCACCTCCTCCCGTACATCTCCCTGGTGGTCCAGTGGACCGTAATGCCCGATTGTGGGCAGAATGTAAAATGAACCCCCCCGCCCAAACATCTCCCTAATGCCCGATCGCGAGCAGAATGTGAAATGAACCCCCCCAACGTGTTCCTAGTTCCGATCGCAGGCAGAATGTAAAAGAACCCCCAACATCTCCTGGTGGTCCAGTGGACCGTAATGCCTGATCAGCGGGCAGAATGTAAAATGAACCCCCAGCCCAAAACATCTCCCTATTAATGCCGATCGCTTTGAGGCAGAATGTAAACGAACCCCAACACGTTCCTAGTGCCCGATCGCGAGCAGGAATGTAAAAGAACCCCCAACATCTCCCTGTGGTGGTCAGTGGACCGTAATGTCGATCGAGGCAGAATGTAAAATGTACACCGCAAACATCTCCTGGTGGCTAGTGTCCCCCACCCCACCACCCACGAAGCCCCACCACCCGCTCCCGGCGGCTGGCGGGCGGCAGCATCCCACCCGCCTGCCACCCGCCGCCCGCCGACTGACTGCCGGTAGGGCTGCACCAGTGGTGCAGAGCAAGAACCAATGAGCGTGCAGCCATACCTGACAGTCAGATTGTTTCACAAATCTGGACTGTCATATCTGATATGGGCTACATGCTGATAATTATGACTCAAGGAGCTCAATGGGGGCGTGCCTTCCTTACCATACATGACAGTCCAGATTTGTGAACAAATCTGGACTGTCATGCGGCAGACAAACTGCCGCCCGTAATTCTTGCTTTCTGCACCAATCGTGCAGCCCCTACGGGCAATCAGTCGGCAGCGGCGAAACAGCGGTGGATACGCCCGCCGCTGACAGCAGGTGATGAATTCATGGAAATGAAATGAAAACATAACCACGAAAATATTGAAGCAGCATCATTATTCTGCCGCGATCGAGCTTGTCACTGAACACCGAAAGTAAAGAAGGTATTTACATTCACAAGGAGCACAAGGCATATTCGAAATTCATTTCATTCTGCCCTGTCGGCACTAAAGCTAGGGTTAGGGGAGTTTCATTCACATTCTGCCAGCGATCAGCAGTACGATCCCTGAGTCCTGAATGAACAGGAGGGCCACGTGATGCCCGCGATCAGCCTGGTGGGGAGTACACTATGCCCGCAATCGGGCTGAAGCACAGGGACTGAGTTTGGGGCCAGCTGGTGGCAGCTGCTGTGTTGCACCCTGCACAGCAGCTCACCTGTGGGTGGCCCTCTACTTAAGCCTTTTTTTTGGCTCAAGGTCCTGCAGGCTCAGGTTGGGGGTTGCGCCTGGACAACTCTGCACAGCCCGGCTGAATATTGGGCTGTGCAGTTTATGCATGGCTCCTCCCCCTCCTGTTGAGCATACATTCATTTGCATTGCGCTGTTGCTCAGCCTGTTTTCAGTGGCGCAACTGCCTCCTGCTGAATATCGCAGAATGGCGCAATGTAGGACTTGAGCATGCACAACCCTGTTGATCATGGAGCAACCCTTTTGAATATCTGGCCCTCTGTCTTTTTCAAACTATGTGTGAGGTCATTTTATATTGCATTGGCAAAATCATCCTATTGCTAATTCTGCTGGAGTATTCCACCAATGCCCACCTTGTAAATGAGCTTTTCTCTCAGTGGTATTTCACAAGGTTAAATAAAGATTTTGATTGATTGATTGATTGATTAATTGATTGAGTGATAATGTAGGTGCTAAATCCATGCAGTCTTCCCATGAGCTTCAGTCCACATCTGCCTATTACAATATACTGTACCTACATAGAAAACATTGTCATGTGGCACCTTACTGCACACATTTCCCACCCTCAATAAACTTCAATGCCTTGTGTTACCCAGAGGACAGTATATATTGTTTTAAAGTGTACAAAATTATGATTTCAATGGCATATGAGAAAGTCTCCCCCCAAATGTTTGCTATCCATAATCCGCCATTGACTTAGGCTTCATAGCTAAAAATACTGAAAAAATGCTATATTTCCCATTGTTATAGACCAATTTAATTATGTTAGTTTCCTTATCCCTTTTTGAGTTTGTTGTGGTGTGCAGGCACAGACAAATTCATTGCTATAAGACGTGCTATACAGGGGTGTGCCCAGTGGAGAGCTCCGTTTCTAGGGGCAGGTCAGCAGCAGGCGAATCAGTCGACAGGCTGGAGATGACTACTTTTCAGCTGTTGTGGCAGAGTTGGACAACTTTTCAAAGGACAGAGCTGCACTAATAGTGGCACGGCTCGGTCCTTTGATGTTGCATTCCTGCATTGCATTCCTGGTTGCGCGTTCACATTGCTGTAGCTTACAGCAGTGTGAATGCCCTGAGCCCAGGCTGTCAGCATGCCCTCTCACCATTAAAAATAAACAAACCAACGGGGGTGCAAAATGCCCCTGTTGGCTTGCCCCCTCCCAGTTCATTTGTTGATGGGGAGCCCACTCCCCATAATGCCCCCCCAATTTGCTGTGTGCCGAGGGGGGTGCCCAATCCCTTTCGGCTCTTGTCCCCACCCAACACTCAGTATGTGCCAATGGGGGTACCCAATCCCCGCTGGCTACAGCTCCCCAACCAACAAACACTCAGGTGGCATCCAAGGGAGCCCAACCCAGCATGCCAAATGTTCTTGTAAGAAAGAAAATCTTTCTGTGACGTTTTTACATTTTTTAAAAACCTGTAAACAAGAAAATGGTCCCTCGTTGAGTCCAATGCCCCCTCCTTCAACCCACATCTACCCTATGCTCACCCCACCTCTTCACACCCCCCTTACCCCATACTTACCTCCGGAGCTCAGTGTGATGATCTTCAGTGGAGCGAGAACACATCTGCACTCTTCAAAACCAACCATGAACTGAAGAAATGCTAGTAAGCTGTATAATGGCATTACATTGTTTTTCAACTTTGGTGCATATCTTAGCCATTTGTGTGAATTTTGGCACCAAAATTTCAACATGGTGTTCTTGGGACCCCACCTCATGAATTCAGTGACTGTCATCTGGTTATTTGGTCCCAAAAAGTGATTTTGCTGTCACTGCACAGAATCACTTTTCAGGGCCAATTAATGAAAAGACAGTGTCAACGTTCATGGGATGGGCTCCCAAACAGCCTGTGTTGAAAATCTGGCAAACAAATTCCAAAAAATTACTATGTTACAAGCTTGCATTGTGCAGTTTCAATGCGCATGTGTAACGTCGCAAATATTTAATTTGTTCACTCCAGATTTTCAACATTGGTATTTTTTTACACCTCCTCATGAACAGTAAAGCTGTCTTTTTTCACATTCTGGTCAAAATGTGTTTTCGCAATTCCAGTGCAGAATAGTGCAGTCGCTGTGGGAAACCAGTATTTGGGACAGATTAAAAAAATCACAGTGACACTGTTCATGAGCGGAGGTCTCAAAATACCTATGTTGAAAATTTGGTGACAAAAGTCAATAAAATGACTATTTTACAAGCATGCATTGCGCAGTTTCCACGCACACTCATAATGTTGAGAATTTATAGTATTTTCACTCAAGATTTTCAACATTGTCAGTTTTGCGCACCTCCTTATGAACAGTACAGCTGTCATTTTTCACATCCTGCCCAAAATGTGTTTTCACACATCTGGCGCACAATGGCGTGGTTGCTCTGGGAAATCAACTTTTGGGATAGATTAAGAAAATCATAATGACAGTATTCATGAGTAGAGGTCACAAAATGCCTGTGTTGAAATTTTGGTGAAATTATTTCACTAAATGACTGTTACGAGCGTGTGTTGTCAGTTTCCATGTATGCTCATACGTTCGAGCATTTTTAATATTTTCACTCCAGATGTTAAGCAATGCCATCTTTTCACACCTCCCTATGAATGGTACAGCTGTAATTTTTCACATCCTGCCCAAACTGTGTTTTCACACATCTGGTTCAGAATGGCATGGTCGCTGTGAGAAATCAACGTTTAGGACAGATTAACAAAATCATAGTGTCACTGTTCATGAGCAGAGGTCCCAAATGCTTTCATGAAGTGATGGTCACAAAATGCCATGTTGAAAATTTGTAGTGCAAACACCAACAAACGCCCGGGGTGTTAGGGTTTCTAACCATAACGCCCCCCCAACATGGTGGGGCTCCAGTGCCCTCATCTTCTCTGAACCGCAGACACATCTTCACTTTTCAAAGCCAGATCATGAATTGAGGAAACAGGTATGCACTTCATTGTATTTCAACGGGAATGTAAACTTGGTGGCATAACCTGTTCTTTCTACCGGGAAGTGTAGTCCTGACAATCTGTGTGTACCAACATCAATTCCAATGATGAACTTTGGCATTGACAAATGCCTTTTATTATCTAGTACTAGGATATAGGTCATAGACCACGTGTGGGTCATGTATGCAGTTTATTGATTAAAGATTGTAAGTCATTTTGTGATTGTTACTTTACCTATATTTGACTTTTATAATTGTTATTTTAAAAATTAATAAAAACCTTTATTGCAAAAAAATAATTGCAATATTTTGGCCTTTTTCTACCTATCTGACTGTCTTATTTTTCAGGTACGAAATCCTCACACATTCAACTTCTTTAGAGTGTACTAACAGTGTAGGTACCACAAACTTGTACTGTACATCCACTAAAGGATACTTAACACAAAATACTCCAGACCTATTATCTTTACATGTACAGGGTTTTAAGATACACTTAGCAACTTCTGTTTCAGGCTTATTTCTACCAGAATCTGTGGTAAAGGCCATAATTTGCTACTGTTGTTACCAGTTCTCTCTCTAGAATCCAACAAAGGGGTGTTCATATACCTGCATCCTATTTTACTTCTTCTAAAACTTGTAATCCTAGAATAAATAAATAAAAATAAAAATAAATAAAATGTGAGAATTATGCAAATTGAAATTATTTTTCATAGTCCTACAAAATGTAGAGGACAACTATGGGTGGCACATATTTGGGTTGTGGATGATGTTACTCAAGATTAAAACCATTATTTTTTGCAGTATCAGAAAATATATACTTTTCCTGTGGTACCATAGTGTCCTAAATGTCTACAGGCCAAAGAATCAGTTTTCCTTTTTAAAGTATACTTATGTTTCAAGTATGTTTTCAAGTATGTTTCAAGCCTATTTCAACCAAATGTTTGTGGTAAAAGGTACATAAATGTAATATCACTGTCACTGGTTGTCTCATCAGAATTCACAAATGTGGTATTTGTGTACCTCCAACCTATGTTACTTAAACATTTGGGGCCCGATTCTAGAAGGGTGACGCAAGTTGCCATCAAACACAACTTGCACCACCTGCAACTGCGACATTAACCCTGCGCCCTAGTTTAGAAGGGGCAGAGTCTCCGCAGCTAAGTCCTGTGACTTGTGACATGCAGCCAGGTATGCCAAACTGTGGGTACACCTGGCGAGCATGTCGCAAGCCGCAACGCTGATTGCAAGTGCCTCCCCATGCCCAGCCAGCCTTAGTACGTGCCCCACAGGGCTGTAGATACCAATTACCTGAACAGTAATAACTATTTATTTTCACTCGGAGAGTAGTAGTCCTTTGGAACAGGCTATCATTGTTTCTACTACATGCAAACAAAGTGCAATACTATAAATCTGGACTAGCTAAAATCTTATGGGGCAATAATATTTCAGGTTAGTACTATTAGGATAGCAAACTTGTGTCAGTGGGAAAAAGCTATTAGGATAACAGGAGATGTACTTGATGGATCTACAGTACTCATTCCAGCTATGCAATCAGGTACATGTTTAGGTTGGGCAGAATGCATAATTCTTCCAGAATTACAATTCTACCTCCAAAATGATAACAGTCTGGCAGCTGTATGCAGGGCTGCCCACTGAAACCACCCCCCAATAGTATCCAAACAGAGGCCTGCAGGGCATCCCATACCACGAGCCCCCCGAATCCCCCATTGGAACATGCCCCGAAGGGCGATGCTGTCATTCCTCCCACCCGTGCCTCAAACCCTGAGTTGCTGGCTGAAAATGTGGCAGATACCTTGCCCTGGTAGTCTAGTGGCCCCCCAACCAGTTTTGCCAGCCCACCCAGCACCCCCACACATCCCCAGCTGGCAAATGGCACAGCCCACCTCTCACCACTATGGCCAGCCACCGACTGAGTTCAGTATGAGTACGTACTGAACAGACATGCTCAGAAATTAATTTCTGAGTGCATCTGTACAGTACACACTCATACTGATCTCAGTCAGTGGCTGGCTGTGGTGGTGAAAGGTGAGGCTGTGCCACTCGAGCTGGGGGCGGGTGAGGGTGCTGGGTAGGCTGGCACAACTAGGTGGGACCACTAGACTACCGGAGCAGGGTATTTTCTGCATTTGTAGCTGGCGAATCAGGGTCAGGCGCGGTGAGGGGCTGACAGTGCTGCCTTTTGGGGTGTTTTACAATGGGGACTGGGGATGGGGTGTAAGAATGTGCGGGCATGCAAATATAGGCATGAGGGGCTGTCGGTGTGGGCAGCTCTGTGAGGCCATTACTGTATGGGGGCATGTACAGTACGGGGATTGGCAGGATTGTGCTGTGATGCCCAGTAGGGCAGCAACAGGGGTGGTCTGAGCATGGGGGGGCACATGGATTGGGTTCTACAGGACCCTCGGAGGACAGATATAAGTTACACCAGCTAAATCCAGGTATAACTTACATTGCCAGTTCCCTCTGGGGGTTCCTGTAGAAACCTGACACTGGGGACTTTGTTGCTGCTCTTCTGGAATGGGGTGCAACTGCTGACATAAACCCCCTAGCGCCATGTTACAGTGGGTTTATGGTGCAACTGTCAGTGTAACAGCTGTTCGGTGCAAGTGGCCTGTGACATGTCACAGGCCACTTTGTAGAATAGTGCAAGTTGCAACTGCTGGCATAAGTTGCTACTTGTACCATTCTACTTGGTGCAAGTGCTGTTATGCCAGGAGTAACCTTTATAGAATCGGGGCCTTGGTTTGCTAAAGTGGGAAAATTATACAAATTTCAATCATTTTTCATAGTTCTATCAAATGCAAAGAAGGATTGTGGGTAGTAAACATTTGGACAGTGGGCAGTGTTACACATTCCAAAAACCAGTATTGTGTGCCATTTCAGATAATATATACTTTTCCTATGGTACCATTGTGTTCTAAATGGCTACAAGTCAGAGAACCAATGCTGTGCATTTTCCTTTATAGGCTCACTTTTTTTCCCTTTCAAATACACTTTGCACAGTATGGCCCAGATATTCAAACTGCTCCCAAAATGTGCGCAACAGCAGGAGTAAGCACAATTCAATTGCGCATATGCGCAACAGACGCGATATTCAAACATGGAGCAGAACAAATTGCGCAAGCAGCCAACGTCTGAATATTGCACAAACTGCACCATAGCGCAACCAGGAAGGGGAAGCTGAGCAGAAAGGTTGCACCATAGCGCAACAAGGGCAGCCCAGCTGAGCAGTCCAGAGGTGCCATAGCACAAGCAGAGCAATGGAACTGCACAACCAGGGAGGCAGGCTGGGGCCCACCGCCAGCCATGCCACACATGGGCACAGGAACACACTGCAGAACCAACAAGACACCTGCACACCCCAAGCACAGCATCACTGGGGGTGGGACGGATGATCTACTGGCCCATGGCGACAAGCCAACAAAGCACAGCAGGGACATGACCCCCCCAGCACAACCACTGGCAGGCTGAGACTGCCACACACAGGGGGTTGACAACCACAGTGCACATCAGCCCCCCATACGCACAGCACACCCTGCACTGTGACCCCAAGACACCACCCATCTGCAGTGACTGGCACTGCAGGAAACACCATGCATCCCCCCGGCACACGTCAACCCCGTGTAGCAGAGAACCATACAAGCCAGACCCACCCTGTGCACCCAGCAGTGGGTGGCAGCAGATGGCAAGACCAACAGAAAGTCACTGCCACACTGGAGACACCTCCCCATGCACACACACGAGCACACACACACACACACACACACACACACACATACCAGGACCCAGGACCACCCCAGATGGCATGACACCACTGCAACTGAGCAACCATAGCCAGCTGCAAATCAGAGACCAACACAGTACTCATATCAAAATATATATATATTAGAAAATGTAAATTACAAAATTAACAACAACAAAACTATTTACAAGAGGGGTAGGGGTACAAGGTAGGGGTGGGCAAGGGGTAGAGATGAACAACTTGGAGAGGGAAGGCAGGGTGGGAGGGATGGGTGAAGTGGGAAGGGGAAGCTGGCCTAAGGCCTAGCAGGCTGGTCCTCTGCTGCCTGGTGCCGTCGTGTCTGGCTGTGCCTCCTCCGTAGGCCATGGCGCTGGATGTCATGAAGGATGGTCCTGTTGTCCATGGACACCTGGGTGAGCTGCTGCAGTGCCCGCTCTATTCTCCAGAGCACAATGAGGCCTAGGAAAATGGGAAAACAGTCAATGGCTGTGACTGACCACAACCCTGAACACCACCCAACTTGCAAGCCATATAGCCCAATGTCCCGCACCTGTGATGGTATGCACCCACCCACAGTGAACATGCACATGGCCAGCCCAACCAGGCTATGTGCACCCCTGCACACACACACTGCCCATGTCCATCACAGCACAAACAAGGCTGTCAAGTGACGTGGCAATGTGGTGCGATGCCAGTTCCACAGCCATGTGCCCAGTGCCTGCATGGACCACCAGTGACGCACACACAGACATGCAGTGACACTGGACAGTGATGAATGTCGCCTGTGTCATGCATGGTTGTGTTGTGCATGGCTGGTGGTCATGCCCACCCCCTCCAGCATGCAATAGCATCCATGATGTAATGATACTCACACTCCCCAAGCAGCTGTGGCTGCTGCTGCTGCTGTGGCCCACCCCTCGCAGCACCACCGACTGCCACCGGGGCCCTGCCACGGCCCTTCTCATCCTGTGCCTGCATCCTCTCTGCCCGGCCTGTGGAAGACAAATGTTGAGAAAAACATCAGTGTGACTCCAAAGCAGACTGCCCCGCCCAGTGAGAGTGTCTGCCCACACAGCCAGACCCATGCATGTCACACCTGCACACTGACACAGCCAACCATGTCAGAGCCATCACCCATGCACAGCCACCAAAACACACTCACACCCCTACAGAGAATACAGGTGCATAGATGGTACACCCACCTGGCCTAGGCACAACGACTCTCCTGGCACGTGACCGTAGCCGCTCATGCAGGTCAGGCTCCCTCCTCCGGAGGTCACTGTACCTGTGCCGGCACTGCTCAGCAGACCGGCGCTGCCCAGTGACCCCCACCAGGTCATTGGCCACTTGCAGCCAGACCTGGGTTCGGGCTATGGTGAGGGGCTCATCCCCATACAGTGCCCCATAGTGGGGCTCTACCAGGGCCACCAGGTTGGCCACCTCCACCGGGCTCCATTGGACTGCCCTCCTGCGTGCCATTCCTCCAACGTTACAGCAGGCAATATGGTGCCCCGCCGAGCGGCAACCCCATCGGACATGTTGCGAATAGACCACCATAGGTTCCAATCGCTGTTCGTATACAGCCATCGTTCATAGCGCCTGTCACCAGACAGCGCAATAGGGCCGCATACGCATGGCAGCCGAACAGTGCCAGGGGCAAAGGTCGGACACGAGGTCAGGGGTCTATGACGCAAGGCCACGCACAGCACCATCTGACATCTACGCATCCTGCACGATCGACCACCTGCATGACAGTGCCACAGTGGACTATTGCGCAGTAGTGCCACAGCGCTATATAGTGCCCAGTGCTGTAGCGCCACTGGCACAATGGTGGCCATGGCCTGAATTGCCGATCGTGCACAGCACGTCATCAGCACGGCAGACACCTGCATAAGCTACCTGGGCATGCGCAATGCAGTGTACTGCACAGTCACAGATCTGCGCTATTGGCTCAGCCGGCTCAACCGTATTGCGAAAAGCGCAATGGCGCGATATTCAGCCAGCACATGCAAATCATCCGATCAGCCATTCAAAGGCGCAGTGGCACGATTTGCATCTCATTAAAGTTGCACCACTCCTAATTTGCATGCATTGTGCTATAAAAGTGCGACAGTGGGCTGCGCTGGCCAGATTTGGTTACTGCAGGTGAGAGGTGAGTTGCATGCTGTGGGATGTTCTGGACAATGGGCATGGGATAACGCTGTAGACTGCACAGTGACAGGTGTCCACTTCCACCCATACAGATCGCCATGACCGAGCAGAGCCAAGGTGAGGGTGAGGATGGTGGGCGAAGGAGGAGGAGGAGGCCCAACTTCACCACGGCAGAGACTGAGGCCCTCTTCCAGGCCTACCTGGAGAAGGAAGCACTACTGAGTGGATGGCGGGGCACCCCTAAGGCCCGTGTGGCTGCATGGGAGGGGGTAGCCTGGGCAGTGAACCTGCATAGAAGCCACCAGTGCTCCGTGCAGGAATGCAAAAAGAAGATTGGGACAGACCGCAGGAGGGTGAAGGAGAAGGTGGCAGCCCTAAGGGCGGCACGTGCTGGCACTGGCGGGGGCCAGCCAGCGGTGGTGGAGCTGACCCCAGCTGAGGACTAACTGGCTGCATCAATGCAGCGCAGTGCTATTGAGGGCATACCAGGAGGTGGATTCCAGACAGGTGGAAGCCCATCACTGCACGGTATGACATGGTGGTGGTGTTGGGGGGGGAAGGTTGTTCACATGCACTCACACATCCTCTCTTTCTGTTACAGATCCTGTTCATCTTCAGGGGATGGTGGTGGTGGGTCCAGGCAGTGAGGATGACCTGCTGGACATGGAGGAGGGTCCATCCACCTCTGACACCAGCCAGCATGCACTGCACCAGCATGCACGCCGGGCTGCCAACTCTGGAGTCGGTGATTCGGGTGTGGGGGGTGCACAGTCTGTGTCTCAGCAGTCTGGCATGCAAGCATGCCAGCACACTGTGACTGTGGCTGTAGCACGTACCTGCACCATTGATGATGCAAGGACTGCAATGGGCAGTGACGTGTGTGTCCCATGACGGACACACAGCAGGCCAGCACATGCCCCTGGGCCTTTCTGGTTCCAACTTGTGTGCCAGCATGTTGGCACAGTCCCAGGCTGTGCCTGTCAGCACCGGTGGGGCAGCACCGGTGGCTGTGCAGGTGTCTGGTACTGTTGCGGCCACAGCGGTGGAACGAGTGGTCCCTGGGGCACAGCGGTTGTAGGGGCAGCAGCAGCAGTCACCCACCAGGTCTGGGGGTACAGTGTCCAGCGGTGGCACATGCCTGCCGCCCTTTGATACGCCCATTCCTGGTCCAGGTGAACAGCGCCAACCCTCAAGGGGTGTTGTGCATCAGGACCTTCCACACCCTGGGGGACAGGATGCCGTTGTGGCAGAGTACCCATTGGACGAGCACACCCACCTGCTGCGGGAATCAGTACAGCAGCAAAGGCGGGTTGCAACGTCTGTAGAGGCACTGTGTGCAGCTGTGGAGTGGCACAGCAGGGGAGTGTGCTCTGGACCATGCAGAGATGGTCCATATGTGGATGGATGTGACCGCCACCATTGACAGGCAGACCCAGGCATTGGTCACTGTCGTGGCTGCATTGGGTACACACGCAGGTGCTCCTGTACCGCGCACCCCACACAGTACACTCTCCACTCCCCGTTCCCGGCATCTTGTGACACCAGGCCTGTCGATGCCAGGTTCTGCTGTGGGCATCCCAAGCACCCCTGGTGCAGGTATGTTTGGCATCCTACAGACTCCACTGCGGACAAGGTCGCAATCACGCAGTGGGACCCCTGGTGGTCCATCGGTGCCACCCCATGTGGCCCCTGCTCAGCCTGCCAGTGCTGTTGGGTCACGGTGGGGCCGCCAATGCATCTGCGGTGGCCGTGGAATGGTGCAACATGACTGGCCTGTCTCCCAGTGAGGGCTCTGTCTGCTGCTGCCCTGTGTGCACTGTGCGTCATGGTGGGCAGTGCACTGGTGGGTGCCCTGCCCATCACGCCGACATATGGACCACCTGCACACCATCCCGACTGCTGTCCACAGGTGCGTGAGCATGATGATGCCTGCATTGTACTGTACACCAAGGTGCAAGGGGTGCCCAGCATCTGACACACGTGCTTGGACAGTACAGGTGGTGGGTGTGGTCTGTGGATCTGTGTGTTTGCCATGTCTGTTCCTGCTGTGCTGTGCACCTGCCCATGTATGCTTTGTGCCTGGTGTGTTTGTGTGTGTGTCAATATGACTGTTCGCCCCTCTCTGATGGTGTGTTTGTGTGCCTGGTCCCTTCCACCCCCCTTGCCGTTCATGCACCCCTGGTGTGTTACTCTGTGTGCCTGTGGGTTGCGCCAGGACAGTGTTGTTTGCACATGGCCCCTTGACTTACCTGTGTTGTGCATAATGCTCCTCCGTGATGGTGTCCCAGTGCAGCTGGGCCTGCCGGATCAGTCGGGGGTCCCGCCATCCAAGGGGGGTGCTGCTCATCACCATCAACACCGGCGCCGCTGGCGTCACCATCGCTGTCCCCCTCTTCAACCTGTACGGCTATCCCACAGTCATTGGCCATGTTGTGCAGGATACAACAGGCCAGGAATATCCCACAAGCCTTTGAGGGGCTGTACTGTAGGGCACCGCCGGAGGTGTCTAGGCATCAGAAGCGTGCTTTGAGCATCCCAAACACCCACTCAATGATGTTGCATGTGGCGGCATGTGCCTCATTATAGCATTGCTGCGATGGGGTCATGGGGCGCTGGTACGGTGTGAGCAGCCAGGGACGGAGTGGGTATCCGCTGTCACCTGTGTGGAGATAGTGGAGATCAGTCTCATGTTCAGGTCCATATTGCCCATATCCCTGTGTGCCACTACCATGGCACCTGTGGCATTCCCACCCTTGCCCCGAGTTTGCATTTACATGTGTACTCACCCACTAGATGGCCTGTGGGGATGTTCCCCACTCTCAATCGATGGCACAGTGCGGACTGATGCCATATAAAGGCATCATGTGCTCCACCAGGGTGTGTGGCACAGACATTGATTATAGCCCAGTGGCATCACACACCACCTGGCAGTTGACACTGGGGAAGCCTTTCTATTCTGTATGCGCCCCATCGGGGCCAGGTTGCATGAATGGCCACATGGGTGTCTATGGCCCCTAGCACACCAGGCATACGTGCTACCCTGTGGAACGCCTGCATGTTTGCTGTATGCTCTGCCATGGTGCTGGGGAAATGGATGTGCTCCACAGCATGTGGCAGCAGTGCGCTGAGGAATTGGGTGAGGATGCATGACGTGGCCAACTGTGTGATGCCTGTGGTGTCCCCTGTTGGCCTCTGGAAGGTGCCCGTGGTGAGCAGGCACATGCAGGCTGTCACCTTGGTCTCCACTGACAGAGCATGACTCCGTCGTGAGGGTACCTGCATCACATCACTGCACAGCTCACAGAGCCACCTCAGTATTGCCCTGTTCAGGTGGTACCGCCCACGATCTCTACATCTGTGTACAACTCAAAGCTGATGCGGCACGGTACTGCCTGTTGGGGCGATCACCACGGGCCCTCCACGCCACGCCCCTGCACCTTGCATTCTCACTCTCATTACAGCTTCCATGTGGAAGCTGCCACTGTTCATCTCCCTGGCTTGTGCCCCCTGGCTGATGTTGCTCTGTTACCCCGCTGTCCTGACTGCTACTTCCACTGCACCGGGCACCCCCCCTGCTGGCCTCTGCAGCCTATGGCCCACACTGCTTCCCTTGCCTGCCCTGGCCTGTCACTGTCTGTCTTTCTCTCTCTCTCTTCCCCACTTGGCATCCCTGTGGTGTTATTGTGCCGCTTCCTTGAGCCTTTTTATTTTGGCTCATTTCCACTGGAGCGCAACTTCCTGCTGGTCCGCTGTTGCGCATTGCGCAAGTCTTTGGATATCGCATTGTGCTCTTTATGCATGGATCCACCCCCTTCGGTTGCGCATGCCATCATTTGCATTGCGCTGTTGCTCAGCATGTTTTCGGTGGCGCAACTGCCTCCTGTTAAATATGGCAGAATGGCGCACTTTTGGACTTGCGCAGGCGCAACCCTATTGTGCATGGTGCAACCCTTTTGAATATCCCACCCTATATGTTTTGAACCTATTTTAATTAAACCTTTGTGGTAAAGGTAGATAAATGTGGTATAATTGTAACTGATATTCTCTGCTGAATCCAGAAATGTGATATTTATGTACTGTACAGGCAGCTTGCATTACATAGACATTAAGTGCCAGATTCCAGAATCTATATGCATTGCACAAAGTGTCTTGCACCAAAACAAATGTTACAAGTAGCACTTTGCACCATGAGTTCTGACAATCGGGATTCCAAAAGGCAGCCTGTGACATGTCAAGGCAGCCTGTGCTAAAGTGGCCCTATACCCCCATGTATGCAATAAATCCCCTGTGATATGGCACAAGGGGGTTCACGGCTACATTTGCACCCTATTCTTGGAGAGTGGCTGCCAGAACAGCACAGATGCTATTCTAAGAGATTCCCCGGAGAACATTGGTCCAAATACAGTTAGACCAGCTATTAGCTGGTCTAACTGTACTCTGCATCCACTGAGGGTGCACCACTATGCCAGTGCACCCAATGGCCACCGCCCACAAACCCACATATGCCCCACCCACCCATTCACCATTGGGGACCTCACATAACTGCCCTTTGCTGGCTGCTGGCACCCCCAAGCCCCAATCTCCATGAAATTCCCTGCAGGCTAAACATGTCCCCCATGATTCCTGACAATTGCCCCACAGGGCTGATCATGACCCCCCGGTCCCCAAGCTCTCAGCCCCAATCACCAACTCGCTGGTAAGGAAATAGTACAACAACTTGCCTGTAATCCCTGGGAGTCTAGTTGCCCCCACCCCTCCACCCAGTGGTGCCAGTCCAACCCACCCCCCACACCTATTCCCAGTCAGTGACTGGCACATCCCACCTCTCACCTCCATGGCCAGCCACTTACTGAGCTCCCTTCAAGCATGTACTACCATATGCAGTATGCGCTCAATGAATGAGCTGTCAGTCATTGAGTGTGTACTGTACACAGTAGTATGCATTCAGAGGGATCTTAGTCTGTGGCTGGACATGGAGGTGAGAGGTGGGATGTGACAGTTGCTGACTGGGAATGGGTGCGGAAGTGGGGGTGGACTGGCACTGTCAGGTTGGGGACGGGGGCCACTAGACTACCAGGAATTATGGGCAAGCAGTTGTACTATTACCTTACCAGCAAGCTGGTGATCGGGGCTCAGGGCTTGGGGATCTGGGGGGACATGATCAGCCATGCAGGGCAATTGTAGAGGATCATGGGGACATGATCAGCCCTGCGGAGCAATCGTTGGGGATCGTGGGGGTCATGTTCAGCCCTGTGGAGCACTTCACAGGGACAGGGGAACATGTTCAGCCCTGTGGGGCATTACTTGGTGACTGGTGCTTGAAATGGGTGCTTGCATCCTGTTGGTGGGCTTTACTGTGGCTTGCAGCAACCTGTTAAGTTGTGCCCTCCCTTTGGTGCAATACTTGGGGTGCCACAAGTCACCAACATACCTGCCAGGAACCCTGGCTGTTCTGGAATTGGGTGCAGGGTCTCTGGCGTATCAGCATTTGGAGCAAGTCACAATTGTCAGTGATTTGCACCATGCCTTCTGGAATCAGGCTCTTGGTGTGCTATGATGGGAAACTGATGCAAATTTCCATAATTTGTTGTAGTTTTACCAAATGTAAAGGAGGATTATTGGTAGCAAACATTTGGATTGCAGGCAATTTTACACATTTTTAAAACCAGCATTTTGGGAAATGTCAGAAAACATATACTTTTCCTATGGTACCATGGTTCCCTGAATTTATACAGGCCTGAGAGTCAGAGCAGTGCATTTTCAGTTATGGGCCCAAATTTTCCCCCTTAAACTACACTTCAGCACCCCATAGGTTTCAAACCTATTTTAACCAAACATTTGTGATAAAGGCACATACAGTAAATGTGGAATTGTTGTAACCAGTACTCTCTGCAGAATGCAAACATGTGGTATTTGTGTACCTCCAACCTATGTTACATTGGCATTTGGTTTGCTAAAGTGTGAAAATTATGCAAATTTAAATTATTTTTCATAGTTCCACCAAATGTAAAGGAGGAATATGGGTAGAAAACATTTGGATAGCAGGTAGTGTTCCACATTTGTAAAACCAGAATTTTGAGTAGTGTCTGAAAATATATACTCTTGACTCTTACTATGTTACGATGGTGCCCAGAATGGCTACGTGCAAGTGAATCAGTGCTGTACATTTTCCATTACTGTCCCAAATTTTCATCCTTAAAATATACTTAGCAGCCAATATGTTTTGAGCCTATTACAACAAAACCTTTTTGGTACAGATACATAAATGTGGCATCATTGTGACCAGTACACTCTGCAGAATTCACAAATGTGGTATTTGTGTATTTGCAGTCTGCATCACATAAACATTTCTTTGCTAAAGTAGGACATTTATGTAAGTTTCCAGTTTCCAGCATTCCCCCCCACCCTACGTGGTCCACATGATCCTGGCACACCCCTCGATTGTCCCCTTGGGCCACTGGCCACTCCCCCTTGTACGCCTGCATGTGCCGCTCCTCCTTGGGGTGATCCGGTGCCCCTCCATGCTTGGCAAGGCCACATCATGTGGCTGTGTCCCTTGCCTCCTGCCCAGTCAATGCTGTTGCCCCATGTGCCACTAAGTATCCATGTTTCTTGCCCTGCCCCCCATCCTCCCTGCTTTTTCTCCTTCACTTGTTTCTCGCATATCTGCACCATGCCAGGCACCTCACTGTTAAACTGCACCATCACCATGCGGGGGGTCACTTGCCAGGTCCCCCACCATGACCAAAAAATCACCTGCCGCTTGCATCCTGATGCACCAATGGCCTAGCTAGGTCCCGCCCCATGACCACATGGTGTCTCCACCTTCTTTCACCCCTTCAGCTTCTCTTTGGCCTGGCGGTCTATCAGCCACCCCAATGACAAAATCCATCACTGCATATTCTTGCCACAGCCCCATTGCCTGCTTATACTGTCCAGCTACCCCAGCTAGCCACCTGCACCCTTTCAATTCCAGCACAAGCACCACAGTACTAGACACCCCCAGGGGCTCCCATGTGGCCTAGGAGCAACCCCACAACCTCCCATATCCCAAGAGAAGAAAACAATACAACAAAAAAACCAAAACAAAAAAATACTGAACGCCTCGCTGGCTAGACAACAAGATCCCCACCCCTCCCCATGGCATCCTCCCACTCCCTGCCCCAGGAATTGTTCCCTTCATTCAGGTCAGGTTTCCCTCTGAGCGACCATTCACTCCACCCTCCCCGAGCTGGCATTTCTTCTTGTTCACCACCGAGGCCTACTGCCTCCCCAAATGTCCTTGCCACTTAACGGGCAGCCCACAGTTCAGGTTGGCACCCCCATGCTCCTTGCCAGGTGCAGCAGCAAACCCAGCAGAACCACACTGCCCTCCAGCCAACCTAGGCCCAGGGACTCTCTCCTGGCATAGAACAAAGGTGCAAACAGCACCACCTGCACCTCGTCCTGCCACAGACATCCCCTCACCCAAACAACGCCTCCAGTTCTCCCAGCCTTCTGGCCCCACACAGTCTCCACTTGCCTCTTGTGCACTGCAACACGCCATACATTGTCAGGGTAAATCACCTCACTGTCGGCCCTCCAGGGCTGGGATAGACAACTCTTCTGCACCACACAGACCAGGCTAAAGCTCCACCAAATCTTGCAGCCTATGATATTGGCTGAATTACAAGAACCCAGATGCCATCAGCCCATGTGGCCCCAACTTCTCCGCAAACACATTTCTTTGCACATAACACCCTAAAACCTAAAACACCTCATGCTAAATGACTCTAAGCACTTATACTGTAACAGCGATTCAGCTTTGCCAACAGAAAACTCTAGCAATTTTATCTTAGCTATAATAAAACTCTTAAATACTACTTTTAAACTACACCTACTCTAAAGCAATCACCAGTTTGCACAAACCAAGCCATACCCAGGTCTCCATGTGGCCTGTGAGGCCCCAGAAGTCCCCAGGATGTGCCTTACCTGAACAAACTGCCAAGGAAGTGATGAGATTCTTAGTGGAAGAAATTTCCCAGCAAAAAAAAAGGGTTATGCAAGGGTTATCAGCCCTTACATACTCCTTAAGGACCCCTGCAAGCCCCTCCCACCAACCAATGGCCATCAAGCTCACAGCCTTGATCATTTGGCACTCTTCCAATGTCACTGTCTACCCTTCCCTCCTCCCCTTCTCCCCTTCTTCTGTCTCTTTCTGTCAGGGGTCATATGACAATCTGGCCTGCCTTTTTAGTGGCAAGTTTATTTAGAACCCTCTGTATTTTGAGCCTAGTTCTACCAAACATTTGTGGTATAGAAGCATAAATGTGGTATCATTATAACTAGTACTCTCAGTAGAATACACAAATGTAGTGTGTGTGTACCTGCAGCCTATTTTACATAGACATTTGGTTTGCAAAATTGTGAAAGCTATGTGTTTCCATCATTTTTCATAGTTTTACCAAATGTAGAGGAGGATTATGGGATGGAAACATTTGGATAGTGGGTAATGTTACTGATATTTCAAACCAGTATTTTGTGCAGTTTCTGAAAATATATACTTTTCTTATGGTACCATAGTGTCCTGATTGTCTACTGGCCAGAGAAGCAGTGCTGTGCATTCACCATTATGGACCCAGATTTTCCTCTTTAAAATGCACTTAACAGCCTATGTGTTTAGGGCTTATTTTTTCCTGATCTCTGTGGTAAAGATACATATATGTGGTACCTTTGTAACCAGTGCTCTCTGTATCCAAAAATGGGTTTTTTACATGCATACCACTTATGTTAGATTGGCATTTGCTTTAAAACAATTTGAAAATTCTGCAAATGTCAATTATTTGTCATAGTTGCAACAAATATAAAGAAGAAAAATGGGTAGCAAAAATTTGGGTAGTGGGTTATGTTACCCATGTTTGACACCGGTATTCTGTATAGTTTCAGAAAGTATATACTTTTCCTGTAATAACATGATGCTCTGGCTTTCTACACACCAGAGATGCAATGCTGTGTATTTTCCACTATGATTACAAACATTTCCCCTGGAGACTAGATTCAGCACCTTAGGACTTCAGGGCCTATTTCTGTCAGTCATCTATGGTAAAGGTACCGAAGTGTGGTGCCTCTGGAACAGGTACACGTTGCAGAATCTAAAAATGCATAGATTTGCATTGATTATTCTGTACTTTATTGTGTTAAAGCTCCACAATTGCAGAATATCTGTTTGTGACAACAACAATTGGAATGAAATGCATATTTCAAATACTGTAATTTTCATTCTTCAGCACTATATTTATTTAGATTATCATGATGCACAGTTGCCTATATTTGTTTATCTTTGGCAGAGGCCAATATAGAAATGGAGCATGTTGTCTATTTTTGGTAAATACATGCAAAATACAGTACAATGGATGTAAGGTGGATAGCCCCAAATGTCGAAATCAGCCTTGGACACTCATCATTAATGCAATAATTATTTTAAATAAGTGTTCAAATATATACAGACTGTTAGACTTACTATACAGGCCTGGCACTGTACATTTCAAAGATATAAGTTTTGTATGGTTATTTATAGTGAAAGCTTTTTAGCCTGGCTGAAACATCAAACTGTTTGCATCCAAAATAAAAATTGTGAAATTAACACAACAAATTATGTATCTTGCAAATCTACATCAGTGAGAATAACTTTACACACTTTTGCATAATTAGTTAGCCTTATGACAGGAGAAATTAAAAAACAGTTTTTCAGCATAACCTGTTTTTTCACATAGACAAAAACTTTTAAGAAATCATAGGCACACATTGCCAGTTTGTTCAGCTTCTGTTAGAAAGTAAACAGAGTGCCACTGCTATAACATGTTTCTGCCCATACAAAAGATGTTTTGTTGTGTATATAGTGCAGACACAGAGAAATTCAGCAACATATAGCTTTCCATTATTTTCAGTTAAATCATAAATCTGTTTAGATCTTTTCTGCAATATTTTTGAATAGATATTGCATTTTGTTTACATTTCAGGCAGTGTTTCACAGTCACATGACCAGATACAAACAAAATATTACTAACTATAAAAAGGTAAGACTCTGCCATTAAAAAAACATATATGATTTCCCCATTTTTCCATGAAGGAAAAATATAGACATTTTTAATTTGAAATAATATAATGCAAAAATTGCAAAAGTTGCCTGGCACAGAAGTGTAAAATTCCCTTGGCAGTGAAAGGGTTAAAAATCACACAAGCAAAACAAACCTGCAATTGACATAAAAATCATGCAAAATGCTTTCAGACTTCCATAAAATTAGCAGAAAAAATCAGAAAAGCATTTCAAAAGGAATTCTGATTGCAGAATTTCACATTCGGAACAACTCAACGTTGTGTCTTGATTCCTATATAAACAATGTTTTTTTATTCCCTTTTAACTTGTGGAAAAGTGCTCTGCAAGACAAAAAGTACCTTCCCTGTTTTTGTGTCATGTTATTATCTGTAGAAAGTATAGTTAGCCTTAGAAGTTAAACTACAACCTGGACAGGTAGTAATTAGTTTAAGAAGCAAGCCTTTTGTACATGATTATTTTCTGGAATAATGCACTTGATGGGTTTGATAGCAGCTCAGCTGATACACAGAGCATTTATTACAGTTTCACTGCTAATAACAAAATCTGCCACAAAAATACTAATCATAAATGATCTTAATTGTTATTACATGCTCCTGTTTGTGCACTCTTCTTTTAATGCATTCTAACACGGTGATTCAAACAAATAAAAATGCAGTTCAAACAATATATTGTATTACTTTAATGAAAGCATAATGTTGCTTGCACAGTAAAATGACTATCCTGCAAAATTCCTCCTGCAGGAATCTAACGTAGGATGCTAATAACAGAAAACCTGGCAAGTCTTAGAAAAGTTCATATTAAAAGAAATTGTAATGAAAGATGATTATTAGTTGAGATGATGTAATAGCAGTGCAGGTAGATGATTAAGTAATAAGGCATGACTGGGCATGCATTATTTGTGAGTAATTGTGCACCTTGGGTGAGTTGAAGCATGAGGTAAAGCTAAGTGCTTCCATCATCCAAGAAGGGCCATTATCCGAGTCAAATGCACACCCTGGAGTACCATATTGCAATTATGAAATGTCCATTTTAGTAAATAGAGTATTTTTTTAAATATTTTTAGCACTAGCAAATTTATGGAAAAAAGCCTAAATAATTAAAATAAAAGTGTAAAAAATGAAAGTCTGAATTGAACATTCTGTTGCTGTCACCTTGCCTGTAGGTGATGCCAGTGCTGTATATTGCTGTTTGTCAATGGCATGAGTAAGGGCAAAGGGAGGGAAGATTGTAACTTCAGGCTCTATTAGGGCTGGTTGGCCTCCAGATAGCTTGATAGTATGAGGCTGGGTGGGACAGAGAAGACCAAATTTGTTGGCAGTTCAGGATGTTAACCGTTATAAGTTTTAAATGATGAGCCTCTTGTGTACTCAATGCACAGTGAGGTTTGTTTGCCACGGGGTCATAGGAGTGCCAGCAAGTCCATTGCTTTTTTCTGTTTGTTTACAACCAGCAGTGGAATTCCATGGTACAACATGTAGGACAGTGGGTGGAGTAAGGAACATTTCTTGTAATGTTTACTTTGAAGTTTGAAGCAGTTCTAATGAACCAGAGGGAGACTGGAGCAGGAGCAAGGACTACTGGATGGTAGAATCAGGGAGGGTCCTGTGTGGGGGAAATGCTCTTAAGAGCAGTGCAACCATGGCACCTAGCTCCACCTGAACTCTTTTCTTCTAGGTTGCTTGAAAGAAAAGAGCAAATAACCTTACCAGAGCAAGGAAAAGGATTAAGGCTTCTTTTGGCTAGGCAGATTTACTATGTGTTGTTATTTTTATTTTGTACTCACAGGGATTGTTACTGTTTGTTGCTAACAATTTATTACTTTATTTTTCTCTTATTCAAAATGTTGTTGCTGGGTATGCCTTCTGCTGCATAATATTACAGGGTGTGCCTAGAGGTGTGTGCTTCCAGATTACTGCTGTAATCTTCTGATTCAAATTGTCTTTTGCAAGGTATATCTTCTATTACTGCTTTATTTTTGTCTATAGCAATGTGTTTCTTACAGGGTATATCTTCTGTGAAATTATTACAGGTGGTGCTTACATTTTTGTCACTTTTTATCATTAGGCTAAGCAAAATTACTGTTAGCCACTTTTTTATTTTATTTTTGCTGAACTTTTTTTGTTGGTCTCAGAGATGTTGCAGTCTCCTTCTCACATTGAAGGAGCTAATTGCTTTCCTCCCACAGCTCTTTCAGGGGATTAGATGTGTTTCTGAGGGTGGAGCTGACAAACTGTCAGTAACTTCCAACAGAAGGAAGGGCTAAAAAGTCAGGTTAGTTGATATCGTGGAGGTAGAAGACTAGGTTTACTGGCAAAGGCTCCTAACTTCACCTGAGCTCTTTTCTTCTAGATTGCTTGAAAGAACAGATCAAAGAACCTTATCAGAGCAAGGAAAAGGATTAAAGCTTCTTTAGGCTAGGCAGATTTACTGTGTGTAGTTATTTTTATTTTGTACTCACAGGGATTGTTACTGTTTGTTGCTAACATTTTACTGCTTTATTTTTCTCTGATTCAAAATGTTGTTGCTGGGTATGCCTTCTGCTGCATTATTACAGGGAGTGCCTATAGGTGTGTGCTTCCAGATTACTGCTGTAATCTTCAGATTTAAATTGTCTTTTGCAAGGTATATCTTCTGTTAATGCTTTATTTTTCTCTGTAGCAAAGTGTTTCTTACAAGGTATATCTTCTGTGAAATTGTTACAGGTGGAGCTTTACAGGTTTTACAGTTTTATCTATCATTAGGTAAGCTTTCAGAGCTACTGCATTTGTTGCTGGCTGACTGTTTCTGCTCATACCTCCTTGTTTCTTTTGTCCGAGGTTCTTCTTTTTCGGCAGGGGAATGGCCCAGCCACCCACCCCCATCCCCAAACACTCCACACTACATTTCATTTATAAGGTAGCACAGTCGTGACATTTCCTGTAGCAAACCAGGAAGGGGCAGATCAGAGAGGTATCCACACAATTACCTCATTTACAGGGGCACTAGTAATTTAATTTGTTATAACACGTTATACAAAAACAAACAAAACACAAAATCAAACATTTGCTTTCATTTTCTTCCTTCTAATTACTCTGATCAGGTTATAAACTCAGCAAGTTATCTGGCATGGATATCATTAACTGTAGGTGCTGTGGAACACTTTTCAGAAGCACAGTTTTACAGGATTTGGGACACTATCCTACATGCTGGGCCATTGGAGATCTAAGGGCTCAGCTCCAGGCAGCATGGGCAGAGATTGCACTCCTCAAATTGCATATTCAAGAGGAAATATATTATAAGAACCACCTGCCATTTCCCCAACATCCAACAGAAGCACCTCGACCACAGAGGATAGTTGGTCTGGAAGGCTGGTAGGTGGTTAGAAGGGGTTAATCGGATGGCCCATCATTCGGTGCTCTACTACATATCACTTCCACAAACCATATAAAAACTACAAAGAGGTATCTGCCTCTATCTCTGAAATCAAACAAAGAGGCAAAAGACACTGCAGAGCAGGACACTGCAGCACAGCAGCTAGCACAACAAAACTTGCCCATAACAGGAACCAAAACAAAAAAAGCAAAAAGGAAATCCAAAAAACTTTAGATCATAGGAGACTCCATGATTCGAGGAGTTGATACCTATCTCCAGCCAGGGGTAATGGTCAGATGTCTCCCAGGTACATCAATGTGGAGATACACTGACCGCATTGCTAAAATTGTTCAGGAAGCAGGAGAAAACACTGATGTCCTGGTACACATAGGGACTAACAGTCTCACTGGCCGGTCACTTGTAGAGACCAAGGAACACCTGACCAGGCTGGATGACAAAACTATCATCCATTTCATCTGGCATCTCCTTCTCTGAGATCCTGCCAGTCTGAAAGAGGGGAGCAGATGGATGGAAGGTCAGAGAAGTGGAGATAGGGGAGTTAAACATGTGGCTCAAGGGCTGGTGCCAGGAAAAAGGACACAAAGTTTAAGGGAACTGACAACAGTTTTGGGAGTGAAAGTTCTTTAAATTTGATGGACTGCATCTGACTAAGGAGGGAGTCAGTGCATTAGGGCAGAAGTTTGACATTTTTACAGAATATTTAAACTAGCAAATGGGGAGAGGGGTGCAGCACCCCATAAGTCAAATGGGAAGAACACCTCTCCCTCCTCAGCTAGTGGTCAAACAGGAGTTCAGCATGTTTGTAGTTCATTTGCATCACCAGGTAAGGAAAAAGGTCTGCCTCCCCATACAACACACAGGGGAAATGCCAGACCTCACCCAATAACTAACACCAAAATCTGGCCAATGGAAAATCATGTACACAGATGCTCACAGTCTAGGAAACAAGATCCCAGACCTGCAGGCAATAATGACAGATGCTAAACTGGACATAGTAGACAATAGCGAGACATGGTTTACCAGTAACGACACTTGGGAGACTTCAGTACCTGGCTATGTACTGTTCAGAAAAGACTGAGGTGCAAAAAGGGGTGGTGGAGTGGCCCTTTATATCAATGAAAATATTAAAGTTACAGAAATTCAGAATACACATAAGGAGCCAGAAGAACTGTGGGTCAACCTGGAAACAGGAAATGAGACAGCCATATGAACTGGGGTTGTCCACAGGCCTCCAGACCAGGGGGAGGACATAGACGCGTTACTGTTAGAAGATATACTAAACATGACAGCTAAAGGGGAGGTTCTGATAATGGGAGACTTCAACAAGCCAGATACAGATTGTTCGATACCAGCAGGAACATCTGCCAGAACTAGACATATGGTGGATTCTCTGCAGGGGGAGGGCCTCAAACAACTGGTACAACAACCCACAAGAGACAGGACTATTCTACATCTAGTACTGACTAACAGGGAAAGGATCACAGATCTCCAGGTAGAAGGCCACCTGGCGGCTAGTGACCATCACAGGGTATTGTTCAATTTGGCCACTAGAACTAAATTATCCCATTCCAAAGCAAAAATATGGGACTTCAGAGGAGCTGACTTTGATAAGATGACCAACAGAGTTAAGCTAGCCCTGGCAAAAAGAAATACAGGTGAGGGGGTACAGGCAAAGTGGGCATGCATTAAGGATGCAATACTTGAAGCAACAGCCCATTGTGTTAGTGAGAAAAGGAAGTGTAATAGAAGAAGGAAACCACTTTGGTTCTCAAAAACAGAAGCAGAAAGGGTCAGAGCCAAAAGGCTGGCCTTCAGAAAATATAAGAGAAAGCAGCAGGATGAAGATAGGGAGGCATACCAAACTTTCCTATGGGAAGCAGGGAAGGCAGTAAGGCAGGCAAAGGCCTACACCAAGGAAACACTAGCACAAACAGTAAAAGAAGGTGACAAGACTTTCTCTAGATACATTAGTGAAAGGAGAAAGTCCAGAGGGGATATTGCTAAGATGAAAGGGGGTAAGGGGGCATGTGAGGAGGAGGACCATGTAAAAGCATCTATCCTAAATAGATACTTCTGCTTAGTATTTACTGAAGAGAAGGTAGGGCAGGGCCCACAGCTCAGCAACAAGGAGACAGCGGGGAAGGAGGTGTGCACTAGTCCCTTCACAAAAGTAAGGGTCCTACAAGAGCTCAATAAGCTCAGGGTGGACAAGGCAATGGGATCTGATGGCATACATCCCAGGGTACTAAAGGAGCTAAGGGTGGAACTAGCAAAAGCCATTATCAAAACTGCTTAGTGAGTCTCTGAGCACAGGAGAGGTCCCAGAAGACTGGAGAAGGGCTCATGTGATCCCACTCCACAAGAGTGGTAGCAGGGAGAAGGCAGGGAACTACAGACCAGTTCGTAGTGGGCAAGATTGTGGAGTCACTCCTTAAGGAACTCCTTAAGGAAAGGATAGTGCAACACCTGGAATCCATAGGAGCACAGGATTCAAGACAGCATGGGTTTACAAAAGGAAGGTCCTGTCAAACTAATCTCATAAATTTATTTGACTGGGTAACTAGAGTGGAGGACCAAGGGGGGGCAGTTGATGTCACCTACCTTGACTTCAGCAAAGCTTTCAATAGTGTTCCACGTAGAAGACTGATTAATAAGCTGAGTAGGCTCATGTGGGTCAAAAGTTGGTCAACTGGGTGGCAAACTGGTTAATGGGCAGAAAACAGAGAGTGGTGGTTAATGGTATATAGTCATAAGAGATGCAAGTCACAAGTGGGGTACCTCAGGGATCAGTCCTGGGGCCAGCCTTCTTCAATATCTTCATCAGTGACATTTCAGATGGACTGAAGGGTAAGGTTTGTCTGTTTGCAGATGACACCAAGATCTGCAACAGAGAAGATGATCCAGATGGGGTGGGCAGAATGAGAACAGATCTGGATAAACTAGCAAAATGGTCAAAAGAGTGGCATCTGGGGTTTAACGCAAAGAAGTGCAAGATCATGCTCATAGGGAAGAGAAACCCTGAAGCCACCTATAGACTGGGAGGGGGGAGTTGCTGGCAGTCACAAGTGAAGAAAGAGATTTGGGCATCATCATCACCGATGACCTGAAATCATCCGAGCAGACCAGTAAAGCAATAGGTAAGGCTGGGGGGATGTTGGGGTGTATTACTAGGGGTATCACAAGTTGTAAGAGGGAGGTAATAATCCCTCTTTACAAGACACTGGTTAGGCTCCACCTGGAGTACTGCGTTCAGTACTGGAGGCCACACCTTCACAAGGACATTATCCAAATTGAGGCAGTCCAGAGAAGGACAACCAAAATGGTGCAGGGACTGCATCAGAAAACATATGAGGACAGATTAATGGAGCTCAATATGTATACCCTACAGCAAAAGGAGGGAGAGAGGTGATATGATCGAAACATTCAAACACCTTAAGGGCATTAACATGGTGAAAGAGTCTCACATGTTTCAATATAAGAAACATAGCAGGACAAGAGGACACAGCATGAGATTAGAGGGAGGCCAATTAAAGGGTAATGTGAGGAAGTTCTTTTTCACAGAAAGGGTGGTGGATGCATGGAACGACCTACCTCAGGAAGTGGTGGATATGAATACAGTGCAGGGCTTCAAACAGGCATGGGATAGACATAACGGAGCAATGCAGATAAGTAGTAATAGATAGGCCATTGACAGAGCAAAGGCTGATTGCACATTCATAAGGTAGAAAAATAAATGGGCAGACTGGATGGGTCTTGCAGTCCTTATCTGCCATCAACTCCTATGTTTCTATGTCTCATGATGTTTAACAGCACTTTCTTGAAGGAAGAGAATAGGGGTATTTCTTATGTGCTGAGTCAAAATTGCCAGGAGCTACTTCCAGCCATGTTGTTCTGCTGGGATACAGCCTGGCTGAAAGTAGCTCTTGACCAATCAGGAGTCAACATTCTTTAAACCCATTTCATGATGGCTAACATTCCCCCTCTCCCATGTGACCATGAGAGAGTATGTGTTTGGATTCTCCAGCCTTTCTTCCAACATGCTCCCCTGCTGGCTCCAGTGCTGCCTTGTATCATTGTCATAGCTCTTCTCCAAACCCTCTCCAAGTGATATCTGTCCTTCCTGAGGTAAGGACCCATGGATGCTAGCCCTGCCCATTCAGGAACCCAGCCACCAACAGCATTTTTGACCAGATGAGGTGCATTTTTCCAAATTTGAAGTTTGAACCAATTGACTTAAATACAGCTTGGTTACCTGGAAAACTCAGCTCACTTGTACTTTTCCACCAGCATCCCTACGTTCGAGAGAGTCACAGTTCCACTCTGCTTGTGACTCCCCCTAAATGCTCACCATTCCCTCTACAGCCTCTGGAACTGACTGCAATAGACTGTGAGCTCTACCCATTCTGGAAGCCAGCCACCAACTGAAGTGTGCTGCTGGAAGAGGTACGTTTTTGAAACTGTAAAGTTTGAACAAGTCAACTTAAATGCAACTCAACCATCTGGGACTCTTGGCTCACTTGTACTTCTCTACCAGCATCCCTGGGGTTGAAAGAGTCATAGTTCCTCTCCACTTGTGACTTCCCCATCACTCCCAGTGCTTGTTGTTCTCTCTACAGCCCTCCATAACTGATTTCAATGGACTGCTAGCTCTGCCCCTTCTGGAGCTCAGCCACCAACCAGCATGAGTGACCAGAAGAGATGATTTTTTTTAACTGTAAAGTTTGAACAAGGTGACCTAAATACTCCTTGGCTGTTCAGGACTCTCAGCTCACTTGTACATCTCCACCAGCATGCTGAGGTTGAGGAAGTCATAGTTCCAGTCCTCTTGTGACTCCCTCCAGCTCCCACAATTCCATCTACAATGCTGGGAACTGATGCAAGGGATGGATATCCTGCCCATTCAGGAGCCCAGGAACCAACCAGCATGTATGGCCAATCATGTTTTCTCTCATAACCACTACAGTGAAAGTGGTTCTCAGTGCTGTTGTTGGGAGCATGAAGGATTGTAGTACAAAAGACATCATACTGAAGGAGTCATCTTGGAGTCTACCATGAGTCAGCTGTCACCTGGCCAAGCTTCCCTCCACTTCTTCCATCCCACAAGACTCCCTCTGCTCTCTTGCAGTGCATTAAAAAAATAAGAACTACAAAATCCCACATACCTCGTAATGCAAAGCATCATGGGCTGTATATGCAAATCATCACAAAATGTTATGCTGGTTCAACTTTAAACAAAAATGCATGGTGGTGAAAGGCCTGTCACACAGTCTGCAAAGGGTGCCAGCAGTAGACACAGATATGTGTTTCATCCTACCAGGAGTCATCAGTGTGCCTAGTGTGTATGACACCCCAGTGGAATGAACCAGCTACGCTAAGTTGGTCTATCAGGTTTGGGTTGTGGTAAGCCCAATAAAAACTTTTTATGGTGATTTGCATATACAACCCATGATGCTTTGCACTATGGGGTATGTGGGATTTTGTATTTCTTTGAAACTTCGCTTCCGGGACAATGCTTTTTAGGGTAACCCTTACCTCAGAGCTTATGCACTTTGTCTTATAGCTTGTTTTATTTTTTTCCGATTCTTTTCCCCTTCAGTCATGGATCCAGGAGCCTCTCTTAGGCATTCAACCTTTGTCCTGTCCTGCCTGAATTCCCCCTGACTGAACCTTCCTCTCCTCCACCCCTGCCTCACATCTGGCACCCCCAACTTAACCCCTCGGGGGTGGGGCCGCCCTTCCTACCTTGGGCGTTCTTCAATTTGTAGACTCCAGCTGCAGACGTGGGCCTCTGGGTGGAGGGCCTGTGAAGGCCGGCCGAGTTGGACCCGGTTGTGGACATGGGAATTGGTACCATCGAATACACCTGGAACCTGGGTTTTCCTATGTTCTGTTTCGCCCACCCCATCCCTGCATGTGCACTCCCCAATGTTATGGCACAGCACAACCCTGCCAGTGTCAGGCACGCTATTACATGCAGCCCCACACTACTGCATTACCCCCAGTCTCCACCAGGGGCAGCCAGAGCACCAAGCTACCCAATGCCCTCCCCCCTGGGACAGGAGAGCAGCCCAGCAGGAGCTCAATCCAGTCCCTCCCCTGCCAACCCCCGACACCAGAGTTTGCTCCCAAACTCAGGTTGCCGGCATGGCGTGAGGTGTGGCGTCTAGCACCTCAATCCTTAACACCACCGGGTAGATGTCTTTTAGTTTTTTTGTTTTTATTGGGCTCACCACAACCCAAATCCAATAGACCAACTCTGAGTAGCTGGTTCTTTCCATTGGGGTGTCATACAGATGAGGCACACTGATGAGTCCTGGTAGGACAAAACACGTGTCTGTGTCTTCTATTGTCACCCGATTGCAGACTGTGTGAGAGGCCTTTTGGCACTATGCATTTTTGCTTAAAGTTGAACCAGCATAACATTTTGTGGTGATTTGCATATACAGCCCATGATGCTTTTCAGTATGGGGGTATGTGTGATTTTGTATTTCTTTGAAACTTGGCTTCCCGGCCAATGATCTTTGGGGTAACCCTTGATCAGTGCTTACGCACTAAGGTTCTTTGTCTCAAAGAACTAAGAGACTTCCTTACTAGCAGAGTTGTCTGTCTGCTACCTTACTAAACTCAGATATCCTAGCTATACCATATCTAGATATAGTCCTATTTCTGGTTTTTCTTCCATAATTTTTGCAGTGCATAATTAAGACGCTGCTTTCTCTAATGTGTGCCTGTTTGCTTTTGCTTATTGATAATATTCATTTAACCCACTTTCTCTTTATCTGGTTATAGCCATTTTTCTCTGATTGCCTTACAAAATATATTGTCAGCACTGTTTTATTAACAGCTCTCATTATTGCATGCCTGTTATCTTTGCAAATAAAGGAATAATGCATGACAGGGTGTGTGTCGTGCTGGGATAATGTCACGTCTGGGGTGGTTGGTACGAGCTGCAGGCTGGCCAATGCGTCCATTACACGGAGTGACATTATCCCAGAACGACACAAACCCTGGAGTGCATTATTCCTATTATACAATGGCTCCTTGTTTATAAAAATTTACAAAAGGCTAAACAATGTGTTTAACTTACAGTTTTATGCCTATTTTTGTAAGGGGAGGTATATCTAATGAAAAAATAGTACATTATTTCTGAGTTGTGCAATAGGTGGCACTATTGTGCCTGTGTCTCAGTTTATGTCATCCCATCTTTGTGTCTTTTTTGTTGTCAACAGTCTAGCCAACCTGTGCCCCCCCCACAGTTTTATATTAATTTGTGTGTTTAAGCAGTTGCATGCGTTTCTTTTATTTTCTGTTCTGAGATGCGCAGTGCTGTTGTATACACATTTCATAGTGCTGTTCTGCACACGGTTTACACCACAATTTCTGTGTTCCTGTGAGTTTGTTCCTCCTGCTACTACTCTTGGAGCTTGCCCCCCCCACGTCCCCAGCAATTGTGCCGCTGGGTTCTCCTGGTAGAGGTTTTATCAGAAGAACTAAGTTAAGCTAGAAAACATTGATCTGGTAAGTTGCACTGAAGTGCATGGTGTAAGGCATGTGCTCAGCATGTTTCTTTCAGGCTGCTAGCGGGGACTGTGAGCAGAGTGGGATGGGCTGCGATGAAGTCAACTGACTTTGACTATTTCAAGGAGGGTGTGAACTGATAACTTGCAAAGTTGAACTGAGGACTTTTAGTTTACTTACAGCATTTTATTTACATAAAAAAAAAAACCAAAGAGTGTGGTTTTACCAAGTGGGGACTGCCAGTGCAGCGGGGGTGCTGCTGTGAAGCTGATCGAAAGATGGCTTTTACATCTCTCTGTATTTTTTATTTTGCTAAATAGGAAAACTGATAATGGATTTGGGAAAATGTGTCATAGTTCTGATACTGATTTTGGTGGTTTGTGTGGAGGGAGAGATTTTCATTTTTAACATTTTGTTAAGTACTGGCACAGTTCAGATGGGCCTAGGCAAGTGTGGGCAAGTTTTACATGGCATGTGCAATGATTTTTTGGTCATGTCATTCAGTCACATGTCGGCTGGGACTACTAGATCCATGATGTTATGCTGGGATAACACCCTGGGTCCAGACCCAGACTGACCAATCAGAACCCTGCATTCATTCTTGCCTTGTATAATTGCTAATATTCAGGTATCCAACTTGTATTCTGTCTCAGTATAGACTATTTTCTGCTACATAATTTTTACACTATGGCCCAGATATTCAGAAATAAGCCAGTCACAGGCACAAACCCTGCGCTGCTCAAAATAGTTACGCAGGGTGTGTGCAGGGTGATATTCAAGAGTTGCGCTGTTGAGCAACTCCTTTGAATATCTGACTCTAACACACCCCAGTGCACTTCAACGATCCACAGCTGTTCCTCCCCCACCACAACATGTGCCTGTCAGCCCCTCTTCTGGTACTGGTCCAGTAGATGCACAAAGTATTGTTAGTGGTTTAATTACTGAGACAGACAGTGTGCCCTCAACTCCCCCTACACCACTTATAGTGCATCCCCATACAGGAGCATCACCCATTCTGCCTTCTTCTGCTCAATCATGTATTATTGTAACACCCTCCACCATGGGTTCAAAGACAAAATCAATGCAATGTGGTACTGCTTTGACTACACCCATCATGCAAGCCTTCCATGCCCACACCAAATACCAGGCATCACACCAACAGCACAGCAGATCGCTAATTTAATTGGTGAGATGATGGCCTTGGATCTGCAGCCATTTTCCATTGTGGAAAACACAGGTTTCCATAGGCTGCTGCAGCATGTGCACCCCGTATATAATATACCATCACGGACCACATTTTCACATAATGTAGTACCCAACATTTACCAAATTTGAGAAAAGAAGTTGCAAGACTACTAGCACAGGCTGTTGGTGGAGTTTCCACTGCACAGCTGACATATGGACCAGCATGAATTCAAATCATGCATATATGTCACTGACTGCACACTGGTGTGTTGCAGATGTGGTAGTCACTGGTGGTGATGGTGGTACTGGTGCTGGTTCTGTCTCTTCCCCCTTTCCCTGCAGGTCTGCTTTGCTAAATGTCAGTGTTATGGAAAAGGATCACCGGACTGTAAGCATACTGTCATTCCTGCAAGAGATGTTGAGCCCATGGATTGATGGCAACAATTTGCAGGTAGGGTTTGTGGTCCCAGACAATGCCACAAATACGATAAAAGCACTTGAGATGGCAATTTTGAGGGAATATGCTGCTTTGCTCATACACTTAATTTGGTGGTGACAAAGCCTTTGGCAAACACAGTGGAGGCAGATCACACAAAGTAGCCAGAAGCATTGACTTTGACGGCAGATAAGGACCACTTGGCCCATCTAGTCTGCCCATCAGTCTGTGAAAGCCACAAACTGTCTGCATCAGCTACAAGAGCATCTTCAAATGCTGCAGCATCATCTCATCCAGGATGTACAGACTAGGTGGAATTCCACCTACTACATGCTGCAAAGGTTTCTGAAGCAAAAGAGGGCCCTTTGTGCGATGAGCATGGGAACTGATAAGGGGGAAGTCCTCAGCCATCAGGACTGGGCTGTGATTGAGGGCTTGGTAAAGGTTTTAGCCCCATTTGAAAGGAGCACTCATGACCTTAGCTATGATTCTGCACTGCTAAGCACAGTAATTCCTGCTGTACAGATCCTGAAAAAAAGCCATGAGGAGATTCAGTGAAAATGCTGAGAAAGATCCAAACCAGACACCAGAAACAGTGATATCTCTTGTGGGAAACCTCACCTCAGAACTAGAAGTTACATTTTCTGATCTCTGTTCCAATAAAAAGCACATATTTGCCATTATGTTGGATCCACACTTCAAGTGTGAGGTACCACACCTTATAATGCTTACTCACAGGGTTACAGACTTTCAGAAGCAGATGTGCTCAGAGCTTAGTTTCTGCATCCTTGGGTCAATGAGACCAGCAGGTAACCCTACTGATGAGCCAGTCTCAGAATCACAAACTGAAATCAGTATGGAAAACCTTGAGAAGGAGGGTGACTGTTGGGTGGACTCAGCTCATCACTACAGGCTGAGCTGCAGAACAGAACATAACAGCAGCCACAGTTGGCACCAATCTGCTGAACAGTTATTTCAATGAGCCTCTGGAGTCATCTCTATAAATCCAGTGGAGTGCTGGATCAAAAGAATGAAAGTATCTTGGCACAGTTGACCTTTAAGTATATCTGTTGCCCCTACCAGAGTACCATCTGAACAAATGTTCCAGCACTGCTGGGATGTGGTGGAACCTCACCGATCCTCACTTGACCCAGCACATGTGGAACAACTTGTGTTTATAAAAATAAATCTGCCTCACCTTGGTACACATATGGCCACTAACAATTGCATTAAATAATTGTCTTCTACTGGATACAACATTTGTGTGTTGTAGCATTGACCCATACACAAGCCATTCTGTGTTAACCATCATTGTTCTGTTAGCAAATAAGCACAGCATGTTAACATTCATATTCAAATCATACTAACACAAATCTGTGACCAGCACCCTTTTCCTTTATTACTTCCACTGTCATAGTGTATTCTTTTGAACTAGCATGCCCTGTAGTTCCCAATGCCTAAAACTGCCACCCACCTATTGATTGCTGTTCCCAATACAAAATACTGACCTGGTGTTGCCACATCTCTTATTCCCTGTGTTGCTTGTGCCCATATTCCATTGATCCCTTTATCAACTTTCCAGGTGCCAGTTACCAGTGTGGCATCATCAGTCTCAGGTATTTCACGTGCACAAAATATGGCAATTAATAGTGTGTCATCTCCAGTACCAGTGTTTCCCATGCCTGAAATATGGCAGTTACAAGTGTGGCATCACCAGTCTCAGTGTTTCTGAGGCCTGAAATATGGCAGTTACAAGTGTGGCATCACCAGTCTCAAGTATTCACATGCATAAAATACGGCAGTTAGTGTGGCATCACCAGTCTCAAGTATTTCACATGCATAAAATATGGCAATTAATAGTCTGTCATCTCCAGTCTCAGTGTTTCCCATGCCTGAATAAAGCAGTTACAAGTGTGGCATCTCCAGTTTCAAGTATTTCACGTGCATAAAATAAGGCAGTTAGTGTGGCATCTCCAGTCTCAGTATTTCCTATGCCTGAAATATGACAGTTAACAGTGTGACATCTCTAGTCTCAAGTATTTCACATGACTGAAATGTTATGGTTACGTGTATGGTATCACTTGTCTCAAGTATTTCATATGACTGAAATATTCCAGTTACCAGTATAGCATCACATGTCTCAAGTATTTCACATAATTGAAATGTTCTGTTACCTGTATGGCATCTCCATTCTCAAGTATTTCACTTGTCTGAAATATTCCAGTTACCGTATGGCATCTTCAGTCTCCAGTATTTCACATGACTGAAATATTCTAGTTACCACTATGGCATCTCCAGTCACCAGTATTTCACATGACTGAAATATTCTAGTTACCAGTATGGCATCACCAATCTCAAGTGTTTCCTGCCTGAAATATTCCAGTTACCAGTGTGGCATTACCAGCCTCAATTATTTTCCATGCCTGCAAAATTACTGCAAAGTGCTGCAGTATGCTGCAAGGAGCAGTGTACGTCAATGGTAATTAAGCCCTTTAGTCATCCAATATTTTGTGACAGCATTTAATGCAAAGTATTGAATTGCATCTTGTCTTGCTTCACTGTATACTATTGATACAAATACAATTCTAGAGAAGGTGGTGAGATAGACTACATGGACGATGACAGGCAGGTGTCTCTTTATTAGTTGGTCTCAAATATTTTTCTCCCCAAGCAAGCCTTTTAGTTCTTGTAGATTGGGAATAGTGCGACTACTACTAATACCACTGGCAATACTATTACTATTACTGGTGTCACCACCCATTCCATCTATACATTCACTATCACATCCTTTTGTGCAGTAGTAGGATGGCATTAGTGCATATATGCTTTGTGCAGGAAGCAGCAGACACCACAACCAGTGGTCCCACTGCTATCACTATGGCTGCTACATCTACAGTCAGTGTGCTTCCCACCACCATGTAGAAGCCACCCTTTCAGCTGCCACCACTATGGCAGCCACTGTTACCACTATTCTTATGCCCATGGCAAAAACATCATCTACCCCATGTCTGTGGATTTATGTGATAACCATGAAAGCACAATCGCAACTGGTGGCAGGTCAAGTATATATCACCAAAACTCTATTTCAGTGATGTACACCCCCAATGCACAGGAAAACAGTGCCAGGGACTTAAATTTTGATTGTTCATGCAGTGTGCTGTGCCCCCTGCATTGCCCCACCCCTACTAAAGAATTCTTAACTCCAGGGGTGTATGTTGAGGGTGCAATCCGAAAGAAAAATTGGGGCTGGGCACACAAAATGTAGGCATGCCCAGACCCAACCCGCAGAATCCTTGCAGCTTTAGGCTGACAAGCACCAACCACGCTATGGGTCCAGCTCAGCAGCCCCACACCAACCATACCAGGTCAACCCTCCATGCCTTCCATCACGCTGTACCCCCCTGTATGCGTACACATATAGTGATGTCCTGTTGCTATATGCCCCCACCTCCCCATCTGGTCACCCTTCCTCAGCAGTAGCCCCTTTGACATGCACCAGGATTGAGTTGCCATTATTGCAAGCACTCAATCCCCGATGCCCTCGTCATGGGCTACCATGTCTGTGACCATGAACACCCTCCAGTGCTGACCCAATGCAATGCTTGATATCATTTTCAGAGTGCTATTTGTGTGGTGTGGTGGATCGAGTGTGCCGCATGTAGTCTGTGTTGCATTAATGAGAGCTCTGCGTTGGTGGTTGAAGTCTCATTGAGGTGTATATGCTACACCAGGTTTAATGGGTGATTAATGGTGTTGTTAAAGTGCTTTTTTTAAGTTTCCTAAAAAAACTCCTTTTCTGGCCGAATAATGAATAATGAATACCGAATACCTGGGACCCGAATACCGAATATTCAGGAAAAGGTATTTGCACAGCCCTATAATTACTTTAGTTTTCTTAAACATGACAAGTTAATTCATTTTACCAGTTATTCATTTCGGATGGCATCTCCATACCTTAAAGGCCAAAGTAAGTTTGTACAAAGTAAGGTATGGACTTAACAGGTGTATGCTATTGTTGAGGTTTTGTTTAAGTTGGCCCTAGTATAATAATGCAAGGCTAAAAATTGTATTAGGCTGCAGTGCAGGTTGAGCAAATATTATCATGCCTGATGTACTGTGCCACTGCCTCTGGCAGTGGGAGTTGTGGCAGATAAGTGATTATTCATTTCTGTGGAAGAATGCAGCCATTTCATCAGCTAATGTATGATGTTATAGCACTGATATCATCACATTCTGAGCATAAAGGGGTTTTGGATATAAAAAGAGGGGAAGGGAACCAGGTTCCATGGATAGATGGAAATATTAATAAAGAATCACCAAAAACAGTGAATTCTGCAGCACTGCAGAAGTTCTGCGGTAGTTTGCAAGTTCTGCACAAAATTCTGTGACCTCAGACTTCTAGGGCTTTTCCACAGTACAGCAGACTACAGATACTGAAAGACATCATTATGGGTTCAGAATGCAGGATCCTGTGGACCCTGCATTCCCACAGCATATCACCCCACAGCACACCATAGATCCTACAACACAACACCCAGTACCAAGAGTAGAGGGGTGGGAACGCAGGGTCCTTTGGACACTGTGTTCCCACAGCATGTTACTCCACAGCACTGTAGGCCACAGATCCTCCAACACAATGTAATTGCAGGAGTGGGAATGTAAGGTCCTTCAAACAGTTCATTCCCACAGCACATCACCCCATAGCACAGCATGCCACAGATCCTGCAACAGAACATCCAGTACTGTGGTGGGGAATGCAGGGTCCTTGGACCCTGCCTTCCCACAGCATGTTACCCTACAGCACAGTAGGCACAGATCCTCCAACAAAATGTCATTATAGGGGTGGGAATACAGGATCTGAACATGTCTCTACACAGTACAGTAGACCACAGATCCTGCAAGATGTCATTATGGGGGTAGAAACCAAGGCTCCTTTGGACACTGCATTCCCACTGCATGTCACCCCATAGCACAGTAAGCCACAGATCCTGCAAGACAACATCATTAGGGGGTGTAAGAAAGCTGACATTACAGTATAGGAGAATGGGGTGAGAGCTAGGCCCAATGACCCCAATCCACATCATCACCTGTTTGTCTGTGGATGGTGGTGGTGAGTGGGTGGTGTTAGGGTCTCAACCCTAACACCTCACTTCCTACTTTTGTCACTTCAACCCTAACTGATACATTAATGATGTTTTTGCAATAAATTTCCTTACTTTTGAGAAAGTGTAATCTTACCCCTATATGGTACTGGGAGCACAATGTCCTCGGGTATTAGTTTTTTTGTAATGAACTGTCATCTCCCTGCGTGCTCAGTATTGCATAATGAATGACCCAACAGTCCCATTACTGCATAATAGTATCCATATGTGGAAGCACAGGGCCCAGAGGGCCCTGCGCTCCCACCTATCTATAATTGTAGAGACACAGCGCAGGCCAGATACATTCCAAGTAAACCTTGTGCTTCAAATGGTGCAATATCTCTGCAACCATAGCAACCTTGGTCAAAAATTCCCCTGCAGTTGTAATCATGAACTGGTAACCTGCATGCATGCATGCTTCGTACACCTAAAGGTGTACTAAGCTGCCCTTAGCACAAAATGCATATCTCAAACTGTTTTCCAGATATAGGCACCAAAAGGTAGTACGTTCACCACAATGTTATCCTAAGGGAACTTTTTCAACTTCAGAATGGCATAAGTATGGAACTAATGACATTTCTTACACCAAACCAGCATAAGTCACATCTGTGAGACAACCCCTTTGTATCCTCCAATTTTTTAAACCAAAATTCCTAACCAATTCTTTGTAGTAAAGTGGCAAAGAGACAGTAACCTTTAAAAATCCCTATTCATGAGCTGTCAAGATCCGTCAGTGAGAAATCCCTGTTTGCGAGGTAGAGCCATCTGTTCATCCTCTCACCAACAGGGATTTCTCATGAACAGGTATTCTGACAGCTCACGAACAGGGATTTTGATAGCTCACAAAAAGAGATTCATTTTTATAATCCCTGTTCATGAGCTGTCAAAATCCCTATTCATCAGCCAAATCCATTTTTGTTAGTTGTCAAATCCATGTTCATGAGAAATTCCTGTTCATGACATAGGGCCATCTGGTTGTCACCTCATGAAAAGGGATTTTGACAGTTCATGAAAAGAGATTTTTCACAAACAGGGATTTTGGCAGCTCACAAACAGGGATTTTGACACCTCATGAAAAGGGATTCCTTTTTATAATCCCTGTTCATGAGTTGTCAAGATCCCAGTTCATGAGTCGAATCCCTGTTTATGAGGTGTCAAAATCCCTGTACATGAGAAATCCCTGTTCACAAGATAGGGCCATCTGGTCATCCCCATAGAAACAGGGATTTTGACAGCTGACAAAAAGAGATTGGCTCGTAAACATGGATTTTGACACCTCACCAACAGGGATTGGAAGCAAGTCGTAAAAAGGGATTTTCAAATTTAAAAGCAGCTGTTTTTTTTTTTATTAAATTAAACAGAACCAAAGTCATGGATTTGTAGAGGGCATCATCCTGAACAAAACCCATACTTCAATCTCTGCAGAAGACATCCCTGGGCTAAGTTACAAGGTTTTGTTTTTGGAGAAAATTGAAAACAAGATGGCAGCTCACAAACAGGGATTTTTTTCATACTGACAGGGATTTAATAAATCCCTGTTTGTGAGCTGTCAAAATCCCTGTTTGTGAGCCAGAATCCTTGTTTGAAACTGTGCAGCTATTCAAAAGACTGATCTGAGCATGCTCAGATCCTGAAATTTCTAAGTTAAACAACTGGATTAATATTTTTAACCAAACTATCACTGGCTTGTTCATTTGGGCAAGCTCTATCTGTCTGGTAAATTTCAGGGCACAATTCCAAATGGTGTGGCCACAGCATGATGAGGAAAAAGCAGCAAAAATGGGTGAAAAAAAGTGACTCTTACACTTTTTTCACTATGTGCAGTACAAAATCCACAAAACTAATTGAAACAAAACTTGATATGCCAAACGATCTACCCCATGGAACAGTGCATACCAAATTTTGTGCAAATCTGTTGAACAGTTGCAAAATTATTAAAGTGCAAAATTTGAGGTTTAACATTAAACTGTCTATTCAACCTTAACTATAGTGGTGCTACTGCGGCACTATAATATATTATATTTACATTGTGACTGAGTGGCTGGTGATCAGCAGGACCTCAGTAGGATAGGATTTGATTAAATATATATATATATTTTTAACATTGTGGCCTGCGATTGGTGGGGGTACCACTAGACACCAGCCATTTCATTATTACATTGGCTGGTGATTGGCAAAGGGGGACCACTGGACACCTGGGGTTACATTAAAAATATATATTTTTTTTACATTGTGGCTGGTGATCGGTGGGGGAGCACTAGACATCAGCGATTTAATTCTTACATTGTGGCTGGTGATCGGTGGGGGAGCACTAGACATCAGCGATTTAATTCTTACATTGTGGCTGGTGATCAGTGAAGGGGATCACTAAACACCAGGGGTGGGATATTCAGAAGGGCTGTGCATGGCGCAACACAGTTGCACCATGCGCAACCCACTGATGCACCCTGGCACGATATTCAAAAGGGAAAAGTGCGTGGCACAAATCCCGATGCACCGGGGCTCATCAGTAATGTATGCGGCACAAGTGGGGGGGGCATGCCTATGCATACCCTGCACATCCCGATATTCAGCCCTGGATGTGTGGAGCCCATGCAGGCGCAACCCCTACATGCACCCCATGCAGTTGTTCCAAAAAACAAAGGAGCAACAGCCAGCCACCCACAGGTGAGCTGCCATATTGCAGGGTGCAACATGGCAGCTGCCAGCTGTGAGTGGCCACCCAAGCTCTGGTGGCACCCTCCATCTGGTAGCACCTCCCCATGCCCGATCATGGGCATAAGTTTAGAAATATGTAACTCCTATATCCCTGGTGGTCGAGTGGACCACTCACAGCCGATCATGGGCAGATGTCTAAAACAAGATCAGATCCATCCCTGGTGGTCCAGCGTTCACCCCACCCTCCCACTGAGCGCCTCACACCCCACTTCCCCTGGTCAGCAGTGGGTGGCAGCTCCCCACCTGCAAGCTGCCAGGCTGCCCTGCTGACTGATTGTGTACAGTACAGCTGTACAACCATTGATCCACAGCATGGCCATAGCATGCAGACCATATTGTACTACACAGTTCAGATATGTGAATAGATTCATTCACATATCTGGACTGTGTATTACGGTATGGTTCGTATGTCCATTGGCCCATGCTGTGGACCAATGAGTGTACAGCCGTACTGTACGCAGTCAGTCGGAGGGTGGTAGAGCAGCTTTTGGTGGGGAGCTGCCACCCGCTGCTGACCGGGGGAGCGAGGGGGCTCTGCTCAGTATGAGGGTGGGGAATGGGGTACCGCTAGACCACCAGGGATGGGATCTAATCTTGTTTTAGACATCTGCCTGCAATTGGGCTGTGAGCAGTCCACTGGACCACCAGGGATATACAGTAGGAGTTTCATACATCTATACTTATGCTAGCGATCAGGCTGTGAGCAGTCCACTGGACCACCAGGGATATAGGAGTTTCATATATCTATACTTATGTCCATGATTGGGCTGCAAGTGGTTCACTGGACCACCAGGGATATAGGAGTTACATATTTCTATACTTATGCCTGTGATCAGACTGTGGGGCACTTTGCCGCTTGTGCAGGGTGCATTAGTCCCCAACGGCTGCAGCCTGTCAGGGTGCCAGGTGCAAGTCGTCAAGGATGGGCGCACCTGCATGGAAATGGGGCCATAATGAAATGCAAATGGTCCCATTTGCACCTTGCATGCATTATGGCCCCATTTGCATGTGCACCTTTCAATATCATGGTTGATGTGCCTAGCACAACATCACTTGCTCTAGTGCATCCCCCTGCCCCTCTCTGGCCACTTGCACTGGTGAAGTGCCACTGCGCCATGCACAATGCAGGTGGCACAGAGCGATATTCAATGGTGCTGAGCCATGGTGCAGCACCGTTGAATATCACCCTATCAGTGCCCTGGCACATCCCAGTTGCACTGCGCCCAGGCTTGTGCCACAGCTTGGCACAGTCTGAATATCCCACCCCAGGGATTTATATATTTTTTTACATTGAGGAAGGTGGGGCCCCACTACTACACCAAGCAGGGAAGTTTGTGTGAGAAGTGTGGAATTTCACCCATGAAATTCCACACTTCACATTCAATCTGAGCTTCACAAATTGGCGAATTTCTTGAATTGCACTTGTGAATTGAGCACAATTCACAAAATATTTTGTGGAGTGAATTTTGCAGACTTTGCACTTCACTACTTGACATGAAAAGGATTTTGAACTTAGTTTTCCTGAATCCTTTTTCATTTCCACTATTCCTTTTCATTTGAAATGGAATTGAAATATGTCAAATGAAAAAAGGACATACCCTAATGTTGCCATATTCATTGTGTTGTTTCACTAGTGTCTAGTGGCACCCCTACCCTCAATCATGTACCCAATATTTTCATTAGTTTTCCCTGGTGTTTAGTGGCACCCCCATACAGTTGAGTTGCTTTCCCTTTATTTTTCTTATGTGTCCCTGGTGTCTAGTGGTTCCCACCACCCTCTGATTGCCACCTCATAAATATTTCTTATTGACCTGGTGTCTAGTGGCACCCCCCCACTGTGTGATTGCCACTCCTGTAATATCTGCTTTTTTCATTAGTGTCCAGTGGCACCCCTTACCTTCATATTGCTGTCCCCCTAATGTTTTCATCCCTGGTGTCCAACAACACCCCCACCCTATGGTTGCCATTTCCCCAGTGTCTAGTGGCTCCTCCACTGTTCTGATGGCTGTCCCCATAGTGACTGGCATTAGTTTCCCTGGTGTTCAGTGCCCCTGATCACTTGGCAGGTCTGTATGAAAGAGATTGGTCCCTCAATGTCTTCTTTTGTGTGTAAAAAAAAGGTTAATTGCTGATCCTATGCCCCACCCCAACCTCCCACTCATCATCCACCACCTCACACCTCCCTTGAGCCAAGCACAGACAATCCCTCACCTGAACAGATCAAAGGGTGAAGATCCACTCTTTACTTGAAGGCACATCTTGCTGCTGGAACCAGCAACTACAATATGAGAAACTAAGACAAATGCAGTTCAATGAATTTCAATGGAGTTTTCAGCTCTGAGGCATAATTTGGCCATTATTGCATTTTTCTGCACAATTTTTTAACATGGCCTTTTGTGGACTGCACCTCATGAACACTGTCAGTGGAATTGTGCAAATCCTGACCAGAAGGTGATTTTGTGGTCACTTGGTGAAATCACCTCTTTGGTGGGATTTAAAAGGTTTCATCACCCTTGTTCATGAGGAGGGGTCATAAGAAGGGAATGTTGAAAATTTGAAGTCAAAATATTCAAAAATGGCAAAAATGTGGCATTCCATTGAAGTTCACCTACCTTCCTTCATACCTTTCATAGTTTTAAATGTTTTCACTCCAAATTTTCAGCACAGCCATTTCTTTATACCACCTCATGAATGTGACAGCTATCATTTTTAAAATCTGGTCAAAAATGTATTTTCATGTCTCTGGGGCAGAATTATGTTGCAGTGGTGCAGAACGGTGTATTGTGCCACAATGTACAAGTTTTTCTACCTGGTTAATGATGGGGAGTAACAAGAAGGCTGTGCTGGCAATTTGGTTATGTCTGTCTTACCAATGTAAGCACAGGGCCCAGATAGCCCTGTGCTTCCATATCAACATACATATACGCATCTATGGAGGCAGTGCAGTGCAGGGCCCTGATACAATTACCCAATCAGAAAAACTATGGATGGATGGATGGATGGGAGGGCTCTGCACTCCCACAGGCAAATATGGATACAATTATACTATCTCAAAAAGTAAGAACATTCTTTGCAAAAAACTGCATTAATGCAAAATTTAGGGTTCTAGCTAAAGTGACAAAAGTAGGGAAATATGGCTTTGGGGTTTCCGACCCAAAAACCACACCCTAACCCCAACAACAAATCAGGGGTGGAGTCTTCCTTGAAATTGTCAGCCCTAAAGCTCATGCCATTCTATACACTCCACCAAGCATAAACACCTAATGGGGGTGAACTTTAGGGTTGACAATACCAAAGAAAGACTCCACCCCTGATTTTTTGTAGGGGTGGGGGTGTGGTTTTAGGGTTAGAAACCCTAAAGTCACATTTCCCTACTTTTGTTGCTTTAGCCAGAAATATACAGTATTTATCAATAAGGATCAGAGATTTGAGTCCATATGTAAATATTTCAAGTCAGTATCACATTAAACCGCTCTGACTTGTGAGCATACTTTTCCTTATTCATTCCAAGTGCAGTTTTTACAAATACAGTCAGAGCTAGGTTTGGGTCCTGAACCTCTGACTGTAATTGTAAAAGCTGCACCTGAAATGCATAAAGAGAACTATGCTCAAAGTCCTTTACTGAACTCAGAAATACAAAGTAACATGGGGATGCAGTGAGTGTCACCATTCCAGACAGACTCCAGAACTGATTTTAGAAGAATTTGATCTGATGATGGATAGTTAGCATGTTTGGTTCAGGTTAGGATTCTGATCAGTCAGAGCCTTTAAAAGGGTACTTTTTGTTTGGAATCACAGTCATATAACGTAAGCCAGAATCACACTAATTATAACTAATACCACCTGATTATCCTTCTCTCATCCATACACATATTAAGATGGGTCATGACCACATTTTCTTACATTTCCTTTAATCTACAATTCATGCATTTTTTCAGCAGTTCAGTGAGTCACTGAACTATAGAATGAATGTATAATTGAGAATTAATAAATTATATTGCAGAAAGAAACTCTGCAGAACTGATCACTGAACTGCAGAATAATTGCATGTATTATGGAATAATCCATTAAACTGTGGAATAAAACTCTTAGAACTGTCAATCTGCAGTTCATGCATATTATTCTGCAGTTCAGCAAAACATTCTGTGAAACAGGGTGAACATTGACCAAACACATTCGAAAGATTTCAATCTCCCCAATGGTGGAAGTTCAGAAATTTCACAAAATTTCACAGAAGTTCCACGAAAGAAAAATTCTCAACTTTCAGTAAGCTCTACTGATCTCTGCCTCTTTTCCAACTCAGCAGTAGCATGATTCAATACTAATGGCATCACAGGATTAGGAAGGAGTCAGCAAAGAAGGCACAAAGGGAGATTCAAATAGCACAGAACTAGTCAAGTGAGATTACAGAGTGACTAAGCACAGGAGGTATAAGAGGAAGTAAACATTACATGAACATAAAATCGTAAAAAAATTATTTCCAAAACCTTCAGAAATAAAAAAAAGCAGTTTTACTAATTTACTGGTGAAGAAACTGACTTTTTATTTAGTTGATGCTGTTGTCCCATGCCTTGCTCACCATCTCAATTACATACATACCTTGGAAGCCCTCATGCCTCATATCACCAATGAAATCAGATGTAGAAGTCATCTGCAACAGCTAGCATGGCCATGGGGCTTGATATTGCCAATACTGCTCTCTTCCTGTGTGAAGTCAAAGGTAAACTACCTAATGCCCAAATTTCCAATTTTATTAAAAAAAGAAAATTAGGTTTATGTTGCCAATTACACTTCATCTTATGAATTGCATCATTAGTGCTGCACTCCTCATAGTTCTAAATGTTAATATCGCCAGCTCACTGGCACAGAGGCAGTGGGTCTATCTGTGACTCGATGACCTGGGTTTGGAAATGGACTCAGATGTCAGGAAGGCCGGCTGGGGAGAAGAATCAAGTGACCTAGGGACTGCTTTCCATCTCCGGGAGGGTAAGAGTGTGTCCGGCACATCACGAACCCCTGGCAGAGGCTGGGGATCCACTGTGCTGGCACTGTAACCTGTGGGTGGGTGGGGCAGATGCAGGTCATCATTGCATGTCCCCACCCCAGGTACAGCTGCACATAAAATCCTGGCCCCTAGCATGAAGCCTACTCTGCTGTTGCCCTGTTACCAATAGTGTCCACCAGGTGGGGTCCCGCTACCATGGCCTCACCCTGGGGGTAAGCTCAGGACAGTTACTGTGGACCATGAGAGGGATGCCTGCCCTGTGACTCCACCCGGGGTAAGCCTGGGCATGGGAGGTGGTGAGTTGGTGGTGGATGAACTCCTTCAGGGAGTGGAGATGCCAGGACAAACAAAAATGTTAATATCAATGTTGATACAAGACCAACTACAAATATGTGTCTGAACCCATGGCCTACTATCCTAGGTCAAAGGCCTAGCAAAGCAAAATGAACATTGTCATCTCATGCATTTTATGGAATGTTCATGAATGGTTTATTAACATGCATAATGTCTCACCAAATGTTCCTCATCTCAGATTACGAACCAGGTTTGCAATCTGTTAATTAACACAAAGTTTATATATTTGCTGACCATATAATGGACCATGATAAACCAAGACAAAATCAGTTTGCATAACAAATTTGCATACTGGAAAACACAGTCTTCAACATTGTGTTTACTTTTTAATAATTGCTAATTTTCATTTTAAATTACAACAACTGCTGTTTAATTGAAAGATGCATATTGGATCTAAATTTTACAATTAGACAGGTCCTAGGTTTTGTTTTGTAACTGCTGCTGCCTGTTACTAATTTTTAACATTGCTATGCTATATTGTGATTATAGTAGAGGTACTGTGGGTGTGCAAGAGAAGGCATAGATACTGTAACTTAGTATTCTGTGAAAATGCACAGCATGGGTTCACCTTGTACAGCATATATGGTAAAAAACTATAGTAGCAATAAATGAACATGATGACAGTGGTTTTGATGGAGAAATCATGTTTTCTTTTCAGCATGTCTAATTATTTGAGCTGGCAATAATATCCCAAGTCTAGACCAGTATGCACAGTTAACAAATACACACTTTCAATAATCATTGATATTACTGCAGTTCACCTGTTGACAGTTGCAGCCATGCACTGCTGTACTGAAGCAATGTGAAGCAGGAGACTGATTTCACATAGGACTGAATGCAGCATTGAACTTGTGAAAAATAATGACATGGGTGATCTCCCCATTACTTTCAGTAAATTTATGTCAGTGAAGTTAAATGCAATATTCTGACCTTGAGAATAATAAGGAACTGTTTTGCGTGCCCTCCTCCTAATGGACATGATTTTAAATAAATGCATTCCATAGTCAATAAGCACACTTGAGGTACTTCAAATCTGTCTTAATACAAAAGTCCACTCCAGCATGACTGTATCACCTCTTCTGTAAATACAGCACACAAGAGCTGAAAACTGAAGGTGATAATAACAGCAGACATGTTATTTTCCAGTCATGAGTTTCATTTCCAGCTGTGTAATATGGGGAGGAATATAAATAGATGCACATATGTGAGGAGTTTCTACTGTTGATTTTAGTTTTGCTAGGTTGGTAGGCCATTCCTGTAGTAATGATGGGAAGATTGATTCTTCTTCTGGGAAAGGGTATAGAGCCAGAATATTTCCCTATGACACAGTTTACAGAGGGTTCATGCTACTGATTTGTAATAGGAAGAAACATACATGGTTTGTATCATTTCCACTTGACTGGGACAGATAGCTGATTAGTTCAGATTACAATCAATCAATATATTATAAGAAACATAGTACAAGGAAATTATTGAAAATATTATCTCCCTGGGAATTCAAACTTGCTGTGCAGACTCTGGTGTTTTTAATCACATACTCCATGCTGGCATTAGCAGTTGTCTTGCTGAATTATTGAGTCATGATGTATAAGTTTCTGTATACACTGACCATTTCCATTATTAGAATTTAGAACCCCAGGCTAGTTGTAATGGCAGAGATAGTATAAGGTATGTTATATATTATGACTGTGCAGCAATATCGCTATGAGAGATGTCTGCACATCACTTTCGCCTTCCCAAAATGCTGAAAAATCGTCATGCAATTTTTACATTTGATGAAGTGATTCATCACTATGAATTGTTTTAAAAGTGTGAAGAATGCGGAACATGGGCAAAATACAGAAACTCTGTGGAAATACTTTTCCATATTCACTGTCAGTGCACAAGCACAACAGAATTCAGAAAAAAAAAAGAAAACATTCAGTGCTTTTTCCCCACATTCAAACATTTTAACATGAGTGAAAGAGAGTGTGTTGCAGACATGTTCCATGAAACTATGTGGAATGTTCAGAGTGTGCAGTAAAAATTCCACAAATTTTACATGTGAAAGAAAATTCTGCTCAGTGCTAATTTATATCTCTTTAGATAAGCACAACCGCCAAGGCTGCTGCTCTCCTAATAGCCAAGCTGCCAACATTGTATAAACATATCAGAATTCTAATTAATTATTCATGAACTACATTAACTCTAGGGCTGGCTACTATGCTGGGTGTTAATCTCTTAGCAATGCCCAGCATAGCTGCTATGCTCTGAATCATGTGCCTTAGGCTGTCAGTGGAAAAGTGACACAGCTGCAAACTGTGTTCAGATTAAAAACGGTTTTGCTGCTTCAGAGATAACAGTTACAGATTGAATTTCTCATTCCAGTTCTCTAGGGTTTTAAATATGTATGCCGGCTTGGTAGTTCTTTGGGAATGAACACAAATGAACAGAATAAGAGGGTCAGTAGCTGTGAGCAAACGGCATTAAAGTGTGATGGAAAAAAGTAAGTACATTAAAAAGTAAGCTCTGGAGATACTCATGGTTGTGAATAGGCTCATAATCACAATGATGACCTCACAGCCTGTCATTTCCTGGAGATTAATTACTGTCTACAGATGGTTGGTCTTTAGTGCACCTTTACCCCAAGCCAGTCATTAATCCACAGGAAATGACCAGCTTTTCAGTCATTATCACTTAAATACAGTCACTCTCACAGAGATCATTTTTCATTATGAGTAGACTTGGATTTCTCCGTTTCATTTCATTTATTTGTTAACCGGGAAAGAGCACTGGGTAAATGAATACCCTTTTCAGGCCTGACCCACATACATCTAAACAAAGTCATACATTTACAAACACAAATAAATATAATTCAACAAATACATTAGTACAAACAAACCACTAATAAATACATTTACAAACATCCTTACATAGCAAGCAGTTGAAGATCATAAACTAAGTCCAGTGGAACAAACCACAACAAGATCCTGCAAGGGATAATAATCATTACAATAAATAGCTTTAAAGATTTGACAGCCTAAGAAGTAAGAAAATTTACTACTTGGAGACAACCACCCCAATCGAGAATACAATAAACAATGATGTAAATGGGAGGAAGAGGACAAAACAAATCGACAAATATCAGAAGCCACTTTCAAAATATTACTTTCTCTTGTGCCAAGATTAGGACAGAGACTAACATTATAATCTGAATGAGGCAATGAAGAACCATTAATAATCAACTGCTGAGTTGAAAATGGAAAATATTTCTTTAACTTGTGCAATATACTGAACTTATTGCTAATTATGTGACTAACTTGGGTCACCTGGGAAGAAAGGTCAGGTTAGTGTCCAACAAGACACCTAAGTATCTAAATTCAGATACATCCAATACAACTATCATGTATATCATGTATCTGCAAATAGGGATAACCACCATGCATAAAAGATGTGCCAAAAGTATTGATTTGTTTTTTCTTATATTCAGAATCATAGCATTCTGAATAAACCAATAACAGATTTTCTGAAACTCCAATTCCAGTGTGGCAGCTAGATGATCTCAATCATTAAGATTGAGAATAAATAATCAAATCATCAGCATATCATCATTTACATAGACAGAGTGGAGGCTGTCCAGAGGAGGGCAACCAAAATGGTGCAGGGTCTGCACCAGAAAACATATGAAGAAAGACTAAAGGAGCTTAATATGTATACCATTGAGGAAAGAAGGGAGAGAGGGGACATGATAGAAACTTTCAAGTACCTCAAGGGAATTAACAAAGTCCAAGAGGGTAGCATCTTCCAGAAAAAGAGATGTGCAAGAACAAGGGGGCACAATTTGAAGTTAGAGGGGGGACGGCTCAGAGGTAATGTGAGGAAGTATTTTTTCACTGAGAGGGTTGTGGATGCATGGAACAGCCTCCCTGAAAAGGTCGTGGGGTCAAGAACAGTGGGGGACTTCAAGAATGCATGGGACAGGCATAGGGCAGTCCTAGTGGGGGGTAGGAGGAATTAAGCTGTTGGTTAACTAGGATCTGCAGCTTATCTGTTAGGTAGAAAAATGGGCAGACTAGGTGGGCCAAGCAGTCCTTATCTGCCGTCAAATTCTATGTTTCTATGTTTCTATATAAAAGCATTTCACATGAACTACATAATGTTGGGAGTTGATTGACAAACAGGGAAAACAACAGGGGTCCCAAGATGGACCCCTGAGGTATTCCACTCCTAAGCTGACATGCACTAGATAAAACTGAGTTTATGGAAACCACCTGAATACAATCCATTAAATAATTAACAAACCAATGTACCATATCCAAATAAAATCCCAAATCATTCAGTTTAACCTTCAGAAGAGAATGATCAATGAGATCAAATGCCCTGGTCAGGTCCACAAACACCACCCCAATCATAACTCCCAGTTCAAATCCCCCAAGGACTGTGTCAGTGAACCTGACCAAGGCAGTGCCAGTCCCATGATTTCTTCTGAAGCCATGCTGCTGAGGACACAATAGACATTAAGACTTCAGATAATGCAAAACTTCATTAGAAACCAACTTCTCTAGTATTTTACTTAGAGAATTTAATATGGAAATTGGCCTAAAGTCCTCAGCAAGCACATCACCAGGTTTCTATGGACTGGTACTACATGTGCACACTTTCAAATAGCAGGAAAACACCAGTGGTCAAACATAAATTAAAAACACTGGATAAAGGACCTGCCACATAAGTAGAGGCCAATTCAACAAAACAGGCATCCAAACCATAATCACAATCTCCGTTCCTATCAGGTAAAGTGGAAAATTAGAAGCTATTTAAGTAGTAACAAAGTTTGAAGTTAAAACTGCTTTGTCTAACTGCTGAATTGCTGTATCTCCCATCTACCCCCACTTGCCTTTTCCTGTGTATACTGGTGACGCTGCTGGTGCTTGATACCAGCCACTCCCACAGCCATTCTCTCCTCTCCGGCTGACTTAGCACCCTTAATTTCTCACCTTGTTATAGAATTATTTTGTATCCTTACTTAGCCCGCCTCCCAAACTCAGAAGCCTTTGTTCTGCTGATACATATAAGCTGATTTCTCCTCTCTTCTTTTCTTCAGGATTCCTGAGGGAGATTCCATCTTCTGCACTAGCAGTCTGGTGTTGTGCGAGCCAGCCACAGGGTGCACCCCAGCCTGCCCTCAAGAGCAAGATTCCAGGATTCCCTGAGGGGGATTCAATCTTCTGCACTAGCAGTCTGGTGCTGAACACAGCCAGCCGCAGGGTGCACCCCAGCCAGCCCTCAAGAGCAAGATTCCTGGTACGCTTCAGGAAAGCAGCTCCAGTCTAGCTTGCTAGCCATGAACCCAATTGGTGGATGGTGCCTGAAATTATAGGCAGATTCAGCACTCCATCTCTCCCTGACTGGCTTCAGCTCCTGGAGATTTGAATTGCTTGGCACAGTCCCCTGAAGCTCATCTGTCTGCTGCCTAAATTTCTTTTTTTTATTTTCCATTTGCAATTTATACTGATCTGCCACTAGAGGCATCTTTTTTTCCTATTAATACTCCAACTTGCGCCTGCCTTTTCCTCTTCCAATCACCGTTATCCTCTGCCTTGTTCTCACTTTTAGTATATTGTACTCTGAAGAAGAAAAAATACTCCACAGTGGCATTCACACTCACTGAAGGTCAATTATTCCCTTACCCTCCAATAGAAATAGCAATGGGCACCATGGCTATCACACCAGCCTACTCATGGTTACCTTTCTTGCTCTGCCCACATCCAAACCTGCCCCACTACCCTCCACCCTGAGCCCCACCCACCCACTCCCCACAGCAGCCAACCCCCAGACACCCCTATATTTCCACGGCACCCACCCACCAACCACCCTCCCTCTGGGACACCCTGTGCCCACCCTTCCTTGCCATACTTACCCTCCGCACCTACCCATCCCTTTACCCCCACAAGTAGGACCTCACATTAGGCACCTAGTTAGGGTCCTGGTCACCACAGACCACTCATCAGATCAATTGCTCTACTCCTTCTGCTCTCCTGGAACATACACCCCAACCCTGGGCCATTGTCAACTAGCCACTCCACACCTCACTCTAGTACTGGCCTCATCATTGCATCCATGAATATTTGCAGCCTCCTAAAAAAATCCACTGCTCTCCAGTGCTGGGCTGTACAACACTGTCCTGATGTCATAGCACTAGTCGAGACCTGTCTCTCGAGCAAAACTCCTGACTCGGTTATCTCCCTCCCTGGCTACACTCTGTTCAGGGAAGACCGTATAGGCAAACGTGGTGGTGGGTGTGCAGTCTTTATGTGTGACACATTTTTAGGCCATGCTCTTCCTGTCACCAAGTTTGGTTTTAGTGCTCAAGCCCTCACCCTCAAGGTTACCCCTAACCCAACCAGGGGCCCTCTTTTTCTCACAGTCTTTTACATGCCCCCAAGGGACCAGGGACCAGCTGTCCACTCCCTCATTGACTACCTCACCACACTCCTACACAAGGCAGAGCAGCTCATCCTAGGTGACCTTAATGTCAACTGGCTGAGTACCACTGCCCCCCATATCAGGGACTCCTTCGCTGCCCTAGATATGACCCAACTAGTTACCTCACCCACTAGATTTAACTGGTCAGGCAGCTCCAGCACCCTCCTAGATGTAATTCTGTTGAACCACCTTCTTGAGGAGTATATCTTGGACTGTATCTTGGGAATTGGCTGCCAAAAGACTTTGGAAATCTTGAATATAAAGTGACTGCCATTCTGAGTATTGGCATTTTTTATGCGATTTGCAGTTTGTTTTCTTGAATTGTTTTTGAAGATCTAATCTTGAGTTTTGTTTTAAGGGGGTTGTTTTGGGGGTATGTTGGCTGTTTGATTTGTGTGTGTGTTGTGTGCGTGTGTGTGTGTTTTTGTGTTTGTGTATGTGGTGGTGTGGTATTGAGTTTTGTTCTGTTTTGGGGATTACGTAATTGGGGAGGATGTGTCTGGGAATGCATGCAGACCTAGGTCGGGCCAGGATAGTGTATGAGGCATCCCGGCTGCTTGATCTTCGGCCCTTTTTCAGTCCCCCTGTATCAGATACTACAGTAAGGTGCTGTAGGGAGGTTGGAATTAGGAGGAGTCATAGGATTTGATCAGGGCTGGGTGCCTCTTGCACTGTGGGTGGTAGGATCAAGGTGGTGGGGTGTAGAAGGTGCCCTGGGATTAGACTGGACTGGGGGAGAGGCCTGATGTGTTTAGTTCCTGTCACCAGGTTCCCACCAGACCGAGTGGGCAGGTAGCCAGAAGGTTTGCATTGTCACCAATCCCCTGAAGTGCATTGCATTGTCACCAATCCCTGAAGGTGCGTAATGCCAGATCAGTCAGAAACAAGACTGCAATTATAGCGGACTTGGTTTCTTTGGCCGATCTGGCTTGCATTACTGGATTGGTGATGATGCTGGCTCAGTTTTGGAGGCTGCCATCCCATCCAGGTATACTGTAGTGCACTGCCCCAGAGGAACACAAGCGTGGGGTTGCCATCTGTTTTAGATCTGAGCTGGGATTCGCTGTGCACCCAGTGAGAGCACCACATTTATTTGAGTGTGTGGCCATCCGTGGGGGACCAGGCGAGGATTGTTTGGTCCTGATTTATCGCCTCTTCTGGGGTGATGGGAGATTTCCAGGAAGTGGTCGATTTCATCTTCAGTGAAACATTGGAGGCCCCCAGATGTTTAGTGCTGGAGGACTTCAATGTTTGGGCTGAGGATGAATCTTTCCGGCTTGGTCATAACTTCCTCCAGATGATGTCATCTCTGGGCTTTGTGCAGGAAGTTTCTTCCGTGACTCATTAGGGTGGCCACATGTTAGATTTGGTGTTCTCACTGGGGCTTGAGATAAATAGTCTCAGTGCTGATAGGGTCACTTGGTCCGATCATTGCACGGTGAAGTTCCGTTTCAGGGCCTCCCTTGATAGCCCTCCCCCTGCAGAGATGGTCAGCTAATGCCCTTCAAGGGAGCTTACCCCCGAGGGTTTTTTGGTGCTGGCTGACCTATCTAGTGTGGACAATGCATACGAGGAGGGGTGTGTGTGCAGTAGTGGATGCCTTAATAAGGCACTTTCTGGTCGCTTGACTCCCTCACACCAGCCTTGTGACCCAGGTCTTCTGACTTGTGGCCCCCTTGGTTTGATGGGGAGCTCAAGGAGATGAAGACCTTGGGTCAGAGATTAGAACACTGCTGGCAGAAGTCTGGCCTGGGGTAGACAAACTGGTTTCACGTATGCACTATGGTGCATACCGGGGCAATGAACCATCAGAAGGCAGAATTCCTGTCCAGGAAGATTGCTGCCGGGAGGAACCAAACAACTGTGCTCTTTTGGACTGTGGACAGGCTTCTTCATCCTTTCTGTCTACAGCCGAAGGTAGCTTTTTCGAATGCATTGTGCGATGGGTTTGCTCGGTTCTTCTCGGACAGGGTGCCTGTCATCAGGCACGGGTTTCTGCTAGTGGACCAGAATCTGGCCGACAGTGGTCGCCATGAGCTGCCAGAGAGCACTCCACCAGTTTGGGGTGAGTTTAGACTGGTGGAGGTGGCTGAGGTCATTGAGATTGCCTCCAAGCTTCGGCACACCTTTTGTGAACTAGACCCGGTGTCAACTCGTTTCTTAATGAAATGTGTTGACTCTGTTGGCCCGGTGTTTGCCCTGATTGTCCGGTGCTCCTTGTTGTAGGGGGTCTTTCCTGATGTCTTGAAGGAGGCATTGGTGAGACCCCTTCTGAAAAAACCATAGTTGGATCCTGACGTCAAGGCAAATTACCGTCCTATCTCCAATCTTCCATTCTTAGACAAGATTGTTGAGAAGGTGGTGGCGCTTCACCTTGAGGAGCATCTCGTGGCCCATAATCTTTATGAACTGTTCCAGTCTGGGTTTCATGCAAGGCATAGCACAGAAACTGCACTAGTTGAAGTGCACAATGACCTCCTTAGGGCTGGAGATCGAGGGGAGGGGACAATTCTTGTTCTCCTCGATCTCTCCTCAGCATTTGACATGGTGGACCATCGAGTGTTACTTGACCGCCTAAGGGAATTCTGTGGACTCGCCGGCTCTGTCATTCGCTGGTTTAAGTCTTTTTTATCCAACAGGAGGCAGAGGGTAGTGATGGGGAATTTCTCCTCCTCCCCCCCGACCACCTGTTGTGTGGAGTTCCCCAGGGTTCGGTCTTGTCACCGATGTTGTTTGCTGTGTACATGCTACCCCTGGGAGATCTCATTAGGAAGTACTGCTTGGGTTTTCACTGCTATGCTGATGATACCCAGCTGTACTTTTTCTTTGCCCTGGAACATCCTGTGCAGTAGAAGTGCTGAACAGCTGCCTTGCTGAAATCAATGACTGGATGGCCTCCAGCTGGTTGCGACTTAACCCCAGTAAGACGGAGGTACTGGTGGTTGAGTCGAACAGAGAACGTGAAAGGTTGGCCACTGGTGCAGAGAAAGGACTTTGCCTTGGCTCTGTACCATTGAAGGCCTCCTCTAGGGTGCGTAATCTTGGTGTTATTCTTGACAGCGGTTTGACACTTGAATTTCAGGTGTCTTCCATTGTCCATACTAGCTTTTATCATCTGAGGAATATCGCCAGGATCAAGCCCTTAGTTCCGCCTCTGGACCTCCCCACTTTGGTGCATGCCTTTGTGTCGTCCAGACTTGACTACTGTAATGCACTCTATCTCGGGGGTCTCTGGGGGTACCCTGCGCTGACTGCAGCTGGTGCAGAATGCGGTGGTGAGGTTGTTGACAGGAGAATCTAAATACTGTCATATTACCCCAGTGCTGCGTCATCTGCACTGGCTGCCGGTTAAGTGGAGGGTCCTCTTTAAGGTGGGTTTGCTCACCTTTAAGGCCCTACATGGCCTGAGCCCTGGCTACCTGAGTGACCTTCTTACACCTGCTGTCTCTGTCCATTCCCTACGTTCCTCTTCTAGGGGCCTGCTTGCGATTCCCAGGACGAGGTTAAGAACTGTAGGCGACAGAGCATTTAGTGTTGCTGCTCCCATCCTGTGGAATTCACTTCCTTTAGTTGTTAGGGAGGCCCCGTCTGTTGAGATTTTTAAGGACTGACTCAAGGCATTTTTGTACGATCAGGCATTCCTTCACTATATTTTATAGTTTATATTGTCTAATTTTTTTAAGGCTTATTTTAGTTTTAGAGAATGAAACAAATTGTGTTGCAAATTATGTTTTAACTGTTTGGAGTTGTATATTTTATTGATTGTTATTGTGCTGTGTTGTTTTTATTTGACTGATGTACGGCACCCAGAGCCTCTTGAATGGGCATCTTCTTAAATAAAATGTGCCTTGCCTTGCCTAAAATCAGGGATATTAATGTGCTACCAGACTCTCTTAGTGACCAATCTCCTGTCCTCTGCCACTTGTCATCCTACACATCAAAACCAGTGTCTCAGGTCACCTCACACCAGTGCTTTAGCTTGACTGGTCCCCAGTCCTAACTGCAACAGATATTGACTCCACCCTAGCCTATTTCTCCAGTGCCTTCAGCAAGGTCTGTGACCTTTTCACCCCCTGACCAGAATCCATACCAAGAAACACAATGCCCCATGGATCTCCCCATCCCTCATCTAAACACTGAAACAAAGAGATAATCTCTGGCATATTGCTGTCAAGACAGGCAAACTGGCTGACAGACAAGTCTGTAATGCAGCATGTAACAAGTGCACCTGGGTTATAAGGCAGGCTCAGGCCAGATATTATCAAGCCACCCTTGAATCCACTTGGGGCTCATCCTGTGCCTTCTGGGACAATATGAAAGAACTCAATGGAAAGACCTGCCCCCTCCACTAGGAGGGAGCTGGAGCCACCTGACCAGTTAAATCTAGTGGGTGAGGTAACTAGCTGGGTTATAGCTAGGGCAGCGAAGGAGTCCCTGATATGGGGGCAGTAGTAGTCAGCCAGTTGACATTAAGGTCACCTAGGATGAGCTGCTCCACCTTGTGTAGGAGTGTGGTAAGGAAGAAATAGGCTGTTGGTTAACTAGGATCGGCAGCTTATCCTCTAGGTAGGGAAATGGGCAGACTAGGTGGGTCAAGTGGTCCTTCTCTGCCGTCAAAGTCTATGTTTCTATGTTTCCCCGCATAGCTGAGTGTCTCAATATTGCTTTCTCAGATCTAAGCTCTGTCCTCCCCAACTACCCTATCCCTGCCTCCACCCCCCCACCTCCAGTCGCTCCCCTTTCTACCTGCATGACATATCACCCCTTGAAGCCAGGCCTTATCTTCAAAAAGCCTCAGCTAGCAACAACCCCAGCTGTGAACCCCTGGATTCCAGGATTCTAAAATTAGTCCTAGATACTGTACTAGCCCCTCTCACTAACCTTTTAAACCAGTCACTATTTCTTGGTCAATTTCAAGTGCCTGGAACATTTTGGAAATCACCCCTATCCATAAGAGTGGAGATAGAACCTCCCTAACAATTTCAGGCCCATCTCTATTCTTCCCCTCTATCCAAAGCACTAGAAAAATAATGACCATTCAGCTTTCTGAGTATCTCCAAATACTACCTGCTGTGTCCAGAACAACATGGAGTCTGCCCTGGACACAGCATCACTACAGCCCTCCTGGAGTTCTCCCAGCACCTCCACTCTGCTCTTGACTCTGGTCATGTTGCGGGTGCAGTGTTCATTGACAACTCCAAGGCCTTTGACACTGTCCGTCACCCCCTCCTACTTGACTCCCTCCACCAACTTGACTGCTCCCCTGGCCCACTGGCTTGGTTCACCAGTTACCTCTCTGCTAGATCACAGCGTGTGAAGGTAAAAGGCACCCTGTCCAATACCCTGCCCATTCGCTTGGAGGTCCCCAGGGTTCCATCCTGGGCACCGTTCTGTTCAGTCTATTTCTCAATACCCTCCTCAGCTCCTGCTCAGGCAATATGGTACTCTATGCCGATGATGCAGTACTCTTTGCCTCCCACCCTGACTCGCGTCTCTACAGGAATCCCTGTAGCACACATTCAACCAAGCCGAAAAGTGGTTCCTTGACCACTGGCTGGTCATTAGCCTCAAAAAAAGCAAATCTATGCTTTTTTCACATCACCAGAATAAGGCCAAAATTGCCCCCTCTGCATTCTCCCAAGTAATGCTCACCCTCTTGAGTAAGTGTCATCCTACAAGTACCTGGGCATCACCTTCGACTCGGCTCTTACATCTCACACCCACATCAATACCCTGTCCTCGGCCATAAACTCTCGGATTGGCCTTCTCTATTGTCACACAGATTGTCTCCCCCAAGCCGCTCCCCGACTGGCCATCAATTCCTCCATCCTGTCCCTAGTGAACTACGGCCTACCTATCTATGCTGTGGCCAGCAATACCACCCTCACCAGAATCCAGACCTCGATAAACAAGGCCTGCAGGCTCCTGATGGGTGCATCCCTCCACACCCATACTTGCCTGCTTTATTCCATCACCAACCTGCTCACCTTGGAGGAGTGCCTTTGCTACCAAACCTGCTTACTTGCCAAAAAATCCCTGCTAAGACTCTCCCCCCAGGGGTCACTGTGTCCCTGCAGCTTGCATCCCCATCTGTTGCCACCTGTAGCTCAGTTAAGGCCACCTTTCTGGTGCCCCATATCAAGACCTCTCTAGCAGAATGGTCCTTCCACTACCGTGCCCCATGGTTCAACTCCTCCCGCTCTCTGTCACTAAGTCTACCAAAATTGGTCCTTTAAAGTCACTCCATAACCACATTTTGGCACCTGGCTGTAGTTGACCTTAATCAACCTAATGTTGGGGTCCCTCCTGTTTCTTGCCCATAGCCTTGACAATGTCTGTTGGACTGCTTCCCCCCTTTCTTTTTTTTTAATATGATAGCTATTCACTGCATGTAACTTTGTCCCATAAACCACTGTTATACTGTGCTCTTTTTGTTATCTGTATTGCACCTGTATGTTATCACTATTGTATCTCACACTGTAACCATGTCTACCCTCCCTGTGATGAGGTGCCTTTGTAAATTAGTCTCTGACTCAAAGGTTGTAAATCCGACTTTCAAGATAAATAAATAAATAAAAATAAAATAAAGCAATTTGAGTACATCCAACCTCGTCATGTTATAAAAGTAAAAGGCAGATGATTCAAATAATTTACTGTTGAATTCTGAATATCTTTAAACCGAACAGGAGGTATAGTTATAAAACTAGTCAAATCAGTAAATTTAGTATTTCATTATTTGCTATCAAACGAGGGTCAGTAACTTCTTGATCTGACAACTTCAGAATCTTAACGGTTGGCAAATCACTAGGGGACAAGAGTGATTTAATTGTTTGCCAAAATGCTTTAGAATCTGATATGCCGGCATCAAATTTATGCCTATATTAATCCTCCTTTGCATTATCCACCATCTTACTTACTTGATTCCTAAGCAACATACAGTATATACATTCAATTTGTGGCATTTAGAACTGGGTGAAGAGGGGAATTCCTTTGCAGATGATGGTGCCATTTTCTAGGTATAGTGGACTATCATATTCAAGTTCTGCATTTTCTACATGTATAGGCATAGCAACTGTTCATATTAACCCCCCTAATGAAATAATGGATGCACATACTGGGGCCAGAAGGCCACAATACCATCTGGTGTGTGAAAAAATGGTTTAATAAAAATGTTGGGGCAGTTTGCAAGCCTATTGGTAAGACAGTGTCTTTCAAGTATTAGTCCTATCTCTATGTAGAGTTGTAGACCACAGTACATATCTTAAAAATTTCAAATTTATTTGACTGCCTGAGTAGGTCTCTTATCTTCTTCACCTGAATAGAAGAGACACAGACAGCGCTTTGGAAGAAATGACCACAACCATGTGTTTATTTATAAACATCCACAAGTAATAGTGTGATACCTGCAGCTTGGTAGTGTCAGAAAGTCTCTTTTATGTGGTCCTTACTTTCTCTGGTCTGTCCACCCACTCTGGAGTCCACTCTATAGACTCTCCATCCTTTAAAAGGGCTCTGCCTCCAAAAGGCAACAGCCTCTGAGGCATAGGAGATGGCTACAGATCCATGTGTGCCCCTCCCCCATGAGAGGATGCTACACATGCAGGCCAAAGCCCAAGCATGCTACCCCTCAACTGGCCAATAAGACTCCACAACATTGGAGTCCTCAACTCCTGCCAGGCTTAAAGAGCAACCCTACACTTCAGCATGTACTTTCATAAATAAGATAATTTTAGCCGTAACAATTTACTAGAGAATTCTTTTTAATTTTTCAGTATTCCTTTCCAAGATTTACAGCACATCTTAGTAATCCATCTAAAATGTCTGTATGGAAAACATTGAAAACATTTGCCTCTCCCCTGTTAATCTCATAGTGCCTTTGTTTATGACATCTTAGTGTTCACCGTGCCAACAGACTGTGATATCACAAATAGCAAATGTATGCTTATCAGGGGAGAGTTAGATGCATTTCAAAAGACTTGGTGAAATAATTGTGGCATTATCTATAATATTTAGTAGAACAACAGCAGGGAAAGTAAAATAAAATAAACAACTAGAAAACAATAAAGGAAAAACATACTTGGTGTAAATCTAGTGTTTTAAAGCTTTTTGTTGTAAGAGAGAGTTGTTCTTTAAGAGGAATCAATCTTTATCAGTGGCAGGCTCCCCCTGTTTCCCCCTTTGTACTCCACCTGCAAGACTACCACAGCCACAGTTAGATTACTCTGACATCTTACACTACATCCCTACCACTACTTTGTTAGGGGAAGCTAAAAACTTGGAAGACATCTCATGGGAAAACCAGGAAAAATCCTCCTGACCAGTAAGCCAACCCCTCACTGGACTATCAGGCTCCCTACCTCACCCTTAATCTCTAACCCCTGCTCCAGGGTGGACTGGTGGAAACTTCAACTGGAGAGAGGAACAAAGAGGCTGGGCTTACTTTTTCCATCCCTTTAATAGCCTCCTAGATCCTCCCTGCAGCCTAGTGCTTCACAGCCCTGGCTGACATATTATTCTAAAGTTACCCTACCTTTCCTTCCTTCTGTTCTCCCAACCAACCTACCTACTTTCTGCATCATAATAGGAAAGGACCCACAGAAAAATCTTTCAGGCTTCAAGGCCCCTTGCCTGCTGTATCTTTTTATGGCTGTAGTGGAGCCTGCAGACTTTTGCATGTACAAAAGTAGTGATGTCATATTTTCTGTTCGTGGAACTGACTGAAGATGTAAATAGTCTCCTCCACCTTACCCTCCTCCAAGCAATGTTTTCTGCCCTCAAATAAATACACTTTCATGTTAGTCAATGGTTGCAGGGTACTATTTTTCTTTCTTAAATGGGTGGTACAAGAACTGGAACCTGAGTAGTGGGAGGCAGCATTAGGTTTTTCTTTGGAGTAAGATCCACCTCTGCCTCCACCCCAAACTTTTTTCTGATTCATATGGGAGGGGCATGAGATAGCTCTATCATGCTGTAACAAGATACACTAGCTTGGGACCTTATCAACCAACAGACATGCTTGTGCAGTGGAGAACAGGTGACACGTAATGCCATTATTAAAGATTAGCAGAATAGAAGATATTTAATGTCTTCAAATTGACTTAAAACTCCTTTGGAACAAATGATTATCAGAGCCACATGGGGCCTCAGAAGGAGACCTAGACACACATTCTAATTTACAGTAAGATCCAATATGTAAAGTTTATATATTATTTGTCTTTAGTAGTTTCAAAACTTTGGAAGCATTGGTGTTAATAATGCATTTAGAAACACATGTTTTAATTGTTTTTACAGTTAAACATGCAGTTTCATGTCAGGTCACATTTTTGGGGGGGGATTAAAATTATTTTAATCATGGGCTCAGTACTAGGTGAACAAAAACTTTGATGATAAAGTGTGTTTTTCCTTTTAAGTTTGAGATGTATTAGTAAACATTGAACAAGAAAATACTTGGTGATTTTAAAAACTATTTCTGATCAGAGCTGACATTAAAAAATCTTAACTATTTTTAATTTTTATCATGGACACTAGAAACAGGATGTCAGCAGTCACTCCATTAAACCTGTTTTTCAGGATTTTTATAACATCTTGTCCAAGGCAATCTTCCCAGAATGTAATCTGTCATGGGAGGGAAGGGGTTGAAATTGTTTTAATCATGAAGCATTGGTGTTAGTAATGCATTTAGAAATACAATTTTAATTGTCTTTACAGTTACACATGCAGTTTCATGTCAGGGCACTTTTCTGGGGGGAGTTCAAATTATTTTAAACATGCTCACAGTACTTGGTAAATACATACTTTGATGATAAAGTGTCTTTTTTCTTTCAAGTTTGAGAAGTATGTATTAAATGTAAGTGTAACCATGTTGTAAATGGTTAAGTAGGCAGTGGTTTAAGAATGAAATACAAACCTGGAGACCTGGGTTTGTCCCACTGCCCTAACTTGCATACTGTGTGAGCCTACGGTAATCACGTAACTTCCTTTGTGTTTCCAGGTCACACCTGTAAACAAGTTTTCAGCTTAGTGTGTCTCACCTGGTAAAAAAAAAGTGCCTAGAATAATTTTTTTAATACAGTTGAGTTTGTATGTGGTGAGTAGGTAGAGTATGATGTTTTGAATGTGACAGTAGGATTTAGCATGTGCACTGCTTTAAAATAATTTCACAGTATTTTATACTTTCTTAAAAAATACTCCACATTTGTGTGGAGGCTGTGGGATTCAAACCTAGATCTCCAGATTTGCAGAGAAGAGCCTTAAATAAGAGTCTTATTGAATGAGCAGTCCTATATAACTATTGGTAACATCTATCGACCTCCATCTGCAAATTCTGATTACACAACTGATATGTTTAAAGAAATTACACATTTTTCAAAATATCAAGATACTGTAATATTTGGTGACTTTATCCTCCCTCATATTAACTGGGACTCATTCTTAGGACAGTCCTTTGCTGAGAAAGGACTAATAGATGTGGTAGTTAGTACTGGATTACAACAACATGTTACTGAACCCACTCGAGGCCCTCATATTTTGGATCTATTATTTACTAACATAGAGCAACAAATTAACAATTTACAAATTTGGGATCCACTTAGGACCAGTGATCATTCTTCTATTCTTTTTGAAATTCAACAGTTTAAAACTACACAAAAGAAGTTATACTGTTCAAAAAATTATAATAAAGCAAATGTTTCTAAAATCAATGAATACTTACAAAACATAAACTGGGAATCTAATCTTCTTAATTGTACAACACAACACGCTTGGGACTTTTTTAAAAACATTGTACATATTTGGAAAATACCTTTATTCCATCTAAGAGGAAATGTAATAATAAAGGAAAAATTCCCCCTTGGTTCAACAAGACAATTAAAACTCAGATAAAAATAAAAATTAAACATTTTAGGAAACTTAAGAATAGTTCTGTTCCATTTAAAACTACTCTATTACATAAATACAGACTATCTGTGAAAAACGTAAAAATTCTATTAAATTGGCAAGAAATAAGCAGAATTTAAACTAGCTCACACAAAAGACTGTCACAAATCTATCTTCTCCTATATAAATAGTAAAAAGGTGTATCAAGGACCATTGGTCCCATTATAACCAATGGCTCTTCTCTCTGATATAGAATCATGAACTTTTTAATAAGTACTTCTGTTCTGTCTTCTCTCAAAAATCACCTATTAGAACATTTAAAGTTCACCACATAGATTATTATAGGTTCTATCCAACTGACATTGTACAGGCTATGAAAAACTAAAAATACTAGTCTGGGCCTAGGGCGGTATTCATCCATGGTTTCTGATCGAAACCTCTATAAATATTCTCTACCTTTGTCAATTATCTTCAACAAACCTTACAAGAAAGCATTGTACCAAATGATTGGCATTCAGCAATAGTTACTTCCATATTTAAAAAAGGCAATAGAGGTTCTGTGCAAAATTATCATCCAATTAGCCTGACCTCAGTGGCTGGTAAATTAATGGAACGAGTAATGAAGTCTCTAATACATCAAGATTGTAATAAATTTGGAATTTACTATTCAAATCAGCATGGGTTTACTCCCAAGTATTCCTGCACCACCAATCTGATATCTTTTTTACAATAATATAAGTCCTCTACTAGATGTGGGTATCGCTACTGATGTAATTCTTTTGGACTTTAGTAGAGCTTTTGATAAAGTCTCACATGAAAAATACATTACTAAAATGCACAATCTACGTTTGTCACCTGATATTGTCAACTGGACTTTAAACTGGTTGACAAATCATTCTCAGAGAGTCAGAATTAATGATATCTTGTCTGATTCAGGTAGTGTGACAAGTGGTGTGCCAAAGGGGTTGGTCATGGAACCAACATTGTTTAATCTCTTTATCAGTGATTTACAAACAGGGCCAAATAACTTCATGGTTAAATTCGCAGATGATACTGAATTGGGGGGCAAGGATAATAATCAAGAAAATATTTATGCATTAAACAAGGATTTGGAAAAATTAACACTTTGGGCAAATGAAAATCATATGCAGTTTAATCAAGACAAATGTTTAGTAGTGCATTTCGGTGTAAATAATCCAAAACAATATATTATATAAATGGACTGCCACTTCACCATCAAAGTGTGAAAAGATTTAGGAATATATGTTAATAATAAACTTACATCAAATGATCACTGTGTTAGAACTGCTTGCATGACCAACAGACTTTTGAGGCAAATAAAACACTCTTTGTTAATCGCACTGAACAATGCCTTATTCCATTGTATAGGGCATACATTAGACCGTATCTAGACTATGGCTCTCCTTTCTGGAATCCAGACCAAAAAAAGACATAGCAATTCTTGAACAGGTTCAAATGAGAGTAACTAGAATGTTCCAAGATTAACAAACTTGGATTATCAGAACAGATTAAAAGCTACTGGTCTCTTCTCTCTTCAAACTAGAAGATTAAGAGATGATATGCTTATGGTTTTTAATTTAATAAATTCACCATATCTAATGGAAAAATGTGGTCTTACACTGTCCAAAAGGAGACATGTACCGAGACTGCATAATAAACAGCTTGAAGTAAAAACTTATAAAACCAGCTAAAGGGGAAACTTTTTTCCAATAAGAGCATCCATTGTATGGAACACCTTGCCACAAGAATTGGTAGAGGCAACTACTGCCACTGTCTTCAAAAACAAATTAGATGTTTGGTTGAGGGATAATAGATAAATAATGTTCCACATAGTGTGGGGAACAGTCTTGATGGGCTCTGGCCTTCTTCTGTTCTTTCATACCAAGTAATACCAAGTAAATCACTGTGCTATACTGCCTCCTTAGTTATAGCAGTCATCTGTTTTATGGTTCATGGTGTTGGTGTAGTAAGCATACTAACATACAAAAATGCCAGCAGAATAGGCCTAGCGGGCTTTCGTGTCTGCTTCTTTGGTCAGTCCCCATCCTGGGACCTGACCTTGCTACCCCGCCCTCTCAGGCTTCTCCCTTCTCAGTCCAGGGGAGTGCTAGCTAACTGGGGTTTTTGTAAGACAACAGCTATTAAATAGCTCTAATTCACTATTTTTATTTTATTTGTGTGTGTCAGATCTAGCTAGCAGGAGTGTTTCAATTTTAAAATGTTTAATTTTTATCAAACTATACACAACCATAAAAGCACAGAAACTACCCAGATCATCAATGCTATAATTAATATAAACTCTAGCCGTTTTCTTACAGAACCCCCACTTAGTTAGATTTCAAGTATTTGCAAAGCTGTAAATGTAATTATCAACATTCTATAAGCAGTTAGTATTAATTAGCTCTGTAAGAAAATTTTCATTTTTTTTTTTGTGGGGGCTGTGGGATTCAAACCCAGATCTCCAGATTTGCAATTAAAGGAGTAGTCTACCCATAATTTGCAAAAAACATATGTTATGCAGAATGTTTTGATATATATGTTAAGTCCTAGTGTGTCCTTCTCTTTGTCTGCTATTGGGAGTTGTTCCTAAATTGCCTGCTAGCTGTATGATAGTTTTATGACACCTGGGGACCTCCATCACAATCAGGTTTATTGGCTTTCTTGTCCTAGTGTGTCCTTCCCTCTGTCTGCTATTTGGTGTTTTTCCTAAATTGCCTGCTAGCTGTATGTTTTTTACGACCCCTGGGGATCTCCATCACAAATAGGTTTATTGGCTTTTCTTTCTATGATGCACCCTGTCTCATGTGACAATGATGTAGCCAGGCCTTAGATTTAGAATGTGCACTACTTTAAAATCAGTTTAAAATCAATTTACAACAGTAGAGCTTTGTGTTCTTATCCAGGGAGCAAGCCAAACAGGGTTTCTGAAAAAGCTACTAAATAGCTCTAATTCACTGTTTTTGTTTTCTAGTGCATCAGGTCTAGTTAGCAGGAATATTTTAATTTTTTAATTTAATCAAACTATACTCAACCATAAAAGCGCAGAAACTGCCCAGATCATCAATGCTATAAAATGCCATAATTAACAGACTCTAGCTGTTTTCTTACAGAAACCCCACTCAGTTAGATTTCAAGTGTTTGCTAAATTGTAAACGTAAGTATCAGCATTCTGTTGGTAGTTAGTGCTGACTGTGGTCTGTGGCAAGATAATTTTTTTTTACAAATGAAGTGTATGATAGGAAGCTGCAGCCTAGAAACAGCAAAATAGGCTGTATGGTGCAGTGGTTTAAGGCTCTGAGCTACAAATCTGGTGACATCCAGCAGACCAGACCTGGGTTTGAATCCCACAGCTTCCACTTGTATACTGTGTGACCCTGAGCAAGTCACTTAACTTCCCTGTGCTCCCAGGTTGCTCCTGTAAAAAAGCTTCAGCTTAGTGTGCTACTCCTGGTTAAACAACTAAAAAAACAAAGTTCTTGAAAGTCAGCTTTTCTCCTGCCTGTGGTGTGACATAAAAGTAATAGGATGATGGTGACTATTCCAGGTACACATTTGATTCCATTTTACAATGGTTCACTGCACTACATATTCAGTGTATCAAACTTTTTCAAATAATAAAACAAATATTCTCCAAACAAAATAACTCACACATACATATTTTTGTACTGGTTTAGCAAATACTTGAGAGCTGAGTAGATCATCTACAGTCTTTACTAATTATTGCATTGATAATCTGGGGCAATTTCTATGCTTTTTATTGGTGTGTGTAGTTTGATAAAATAACATTTTAAAATGAAAACACTTACTACTCCTAGCTAGACCTGACACACACCAAAAACACAAATAATGAATTATACCTATACTGTAGGTCTCATAGGTCTCATAGGTAAATACAGAGCTATATAGACATTAGTCCTTTGTTCGCTATTTTATTAATACCCCTGGATATTATGTTTAAGTAGGAAACTATCCAATCTGTTCTTGAAGGTATTCACAGTATCACTAGCTACCACTTCTAATGGCAATTTATTCTAAATATTAGTAACCCTCAATGTGAGCCAGGATTTTCTTTTATTTGTTTTTGGACAGTCCGCAAATAGTTGTAAAGGGTGTGCTCTGGTATTACACAATAATTCCCTGTATCACAAACCTAGGAGTTCCCATAAATCCGGATCAATGGTTGATTTATAGATCAAACACATGTCGCCCCTTAAATGCCTATACTCTAGAGTATAATCCCAGAATGTTTAACCTCCTTTGATAGTCTTGACCTTTTACCTCCTGTATGTATCGGTAGCTCTCCTCTGGACTTTCTCAAGTGCTAATATCTCGGCTCTTCCACTAGGTGACCAGAATTGTGCACAGTAATCCAAGTGTGGCCTAACCAATGATGTACAGAGGGCAGGAGAACATCTCTACTTCTAGATGTAATATGTTTATTTATGCAATGTAATATACTACTTGATTTCTTAATAACTGAATTACAATGTATTTTAAATGACAAATCGTTTGTAACCATAATACCCAAGTCACTCTGTTGTTCCACAATACTCAATATTTGTCCTCTAAGTGTATAAGGCATCTATTTATTTACTTTCCCAAAGTGCATAACACAACATTTATCCACATTAAATAACAATTTTTTATCTGATGCCCAGGACTGCAGTATATTTAATGCGTCTTGTAATTTTGTGGCATCATTTTGGTTATTTATGGGAAACCCAACCTTGGTATCATCAGCAAACTTTGAAACCCAGACTCCATTATTAACACTCATTGAGGCAATATATATATTGAACAAGCAAGGCCCCAAGACGGAGCCCTGGAGCACCTCAATAGTCACCTCTGCCCATGCAGAGTTAATCCTGTTTATATTAACAGATTGTTTTCTAGAGGTAAGCCATGCTTCTACCCATTTTGTTATTTGTCCTGGTAAGTCATGTGCTATTAATGCATTGATAAGTTTTCTGTGGGGAACCTTATCGAAGGCCTTTGAAGAGTCGAGATACACCATGTCCACAGGCTGACCCTCCCCCATAGCCCTGCTGACTTTTCCATAAAATTCCAATAGATTGGTCTGACAGGACCTTCCAGTAGTAAATCCATGCTGTACTGGGTCCACCAAGTCTGTTTTTTGGGCATATTCTATAATATAATCTTTAAAATACCCTCAAACATTTTCCTATGACCGACATCAGGCTAATTGGTCTATAGTTGGATACATCATGTCTACTCCCCTTCGTGTGAATAGGAACCACCCTGGCTTGTTTCCATGCCTCCAAAACATGCCCTTTTTTAATGATATTTGAAAAATTACTGCCAGAGGTCCAGCCAAGAAGTCTGCCAATTCTTTGATTGTTCTTGGATGTATTCTATCCGGGCCATGGGATTTATTTTGATCTACTTTATGCAGCCATTTAAGTATCTCATCTCTCATTATCAATGATTCTACTTCTAATACAGTTTGCAAATGTTCTAATTTTGGAGAAGATATATTATTAAAGACTGATATAAAGAAATCATTATACATTTGGGCTAGATGAGACTGGTCAGTAACTGTACTACCATCCATTGCATGTAGTGGGCCTATAGCTCGACAGGCTCCCTTTTTGTCACTAATATATGCATAAAATGACTTATAATTATCCTGAACTCTAGTTACTAGGCTCAACTCATATTTTAATTTGGCATCTTAAATAATTTTTTTTACTTTTTAAGAGCTCTGTATATGTATTCCAACAAATGTTGCTACCGATCTTTTGCCCTATAAAAGCCCTATTTTTCTCTTTATCAGTTCCGTATGGATTTTGACATCCATTTAGGTTTAATCTTAATAGTGCCATCTGTTCTCTTAATTAGAGGAGTAAAAGCTTGAGTAGCTGAGATTGTTTTATCCACCAGGAGATCCCACATGGAGTCAAGTGTTTTGTTTTGAAATTCCTCCACCCAATTCCAGTTTTTAAGATGTGATCTCATACTATCAAAATCAGCTTTATTATAGTTATATTTGCTAGTCCTACTTATAATAGCGTCTGCTAATGTGTCAAGGGAGAAGTAAACCATAGAATGATCACTTGATCCAAGAGGGGGGATGACCTTACAAGTTGTTATATTACCATCTAAATTACTTAACACAAGATCTAGTATGTGATTGTCTCTAGTATTGGAATTTACCCACTGGTTCATCCCCGCTAGCAAACATAATTTTAGATATCGTGATTCTATAGTGGTATTTGTCTGTAATGTTGTGCAATTTATGCCTGGTAAATTTAGGTCACCCTACCACATTACTTTTAGTACTACAAATCATATTTAAGAAATCTAGTAGTTGTTCATCCTGGTCCAATGTAACAGTCGGTGATCTATATATTACTCAATATTAACAATATGTGAGTGGTGGAATGATATGTTGACCCATAGCACCTCTATTTTATCCCATTTGGATGTATCGATTTCTCAGAATTTATTTTATTGGATATAAATAGAGCCACTCCCCACCTCTTTTTTCCTATCTTTATGGAACAAATTAAATCAATTTATCTGCTTTTCCAAGGATCATTTGGCTCCACCAGGTCTCTGTGACAGCACATGAACTAATGTTTAACTGTTCAATAGATAATTTTAATTCTCCCAACTTATCATTTAAACTCCTAGCATTTAATGAGAGGAAGTTATATGAAGTATGATCATATTTATGTTCTTTTGAAAAGGAACTAATGGGCCTACCTCTCCCCCTCATGCTAAGTTTAAACTTTCCTTTTTTGTATGTCTAAGTTGGTAAGCAAAAATTTGTTTACCCCTTCTATTTAAATGGAGTCCATCCTGTGCATATAGCATCGGGTCCCTAAACTTTGCCCCTTGTTCCGTAAAGATGTAACCCTCTCTAAAACACCATCTTTTCAGCCATCCGATTAAATGCAGTATATTGTCATTTACATCACATGATGCCCTAGGTACAGGCAGTATCCTAGAAATAATGAGATCACAACCATCCTCTGTAAGAATCCTCCCTACCTTCTCAAAATCTCTCTGTATTTCTAGGAGCCTTCTTTTCCCTACATCATTAGTTCCTACATGTATTAGAACCAATGGTTTATGAGTATTTTCTCTCAAGCCAGGGAGATCTTTAATGTCTTTTATACCCACTCCAGGGAGTGTACTAACTGTAGTTGTTAGTTTACGATTCTTACATATAATGTGATCTGTGTATTTCAACATAGAATCCCTATAACCAGAACATCCCTAGTATTAATCTCCTTTATCTCTAAATTGTTAACATTACCAGTAGTTTGATTGATCTCCCCTACTGGTGTAATCTGCTTTGGATTTTTAATCTGCTCCTTAGTAAGTGGGGGGATTGTGCAATGTTTTTTCCATTTAGAAGTGGAATATCCTGTATTGTAATGGAATCACCTGACTTTGGGGGGAAGGTCACCTTGTGTTGAAGTGTTACACACTACATCATGATTTAAAACAGAGAACCTGTTTGGTGTTAAAACATTTGAGGAGCCCCCTATATTTCTTCTACCCTTTTTTCTGTTTTTATTGGTATTGTTTGTTACAAGACACCATTCCTCCACATTCTTATGGGTTTCATTCAGGTGACTAGGTTCACATGACATCGTTGTTGCATCTGCTACAGAATCAATATAGTGTTCCAAATTACTAATATCAATCTGCACCTGGACCCTTTGCTTTAGGACCTGTATCTCTGCTTGTAAAATCTCTATTAAGTTACATTTATCACAAATAAACCCATTTATGGCTTCCCCTTCAGTTAACATATTACATCTAATACACAGCCTCATCTTAATGCAATAATTACTATACCTTGAAAGATCTTTATAGGCCCCAAATCCCCACTATCCCAGTAGACACAGCAGACACACGCAGACGCACTTGTCTCTACGTGCATCTCCGCATGCTTTGCCACGTGCCCTGCTCACTGCAGAGGCGAGTTTTGTGTTTTACTATGACCCAGAAGTGGTTGCTAGGGGTCACGGGATGCTAGCAATTCTAAATGCCCAAAAAAGTGCTAAAAATTATCCTATGTGCATGCACCACTCATGCGTGGCTCAGGCACAAGGTTTAGACTTAGTAATCTTAAAAACTGTAAGTTCTCAGCCATTTGTAGTTCAAGGTCAGCTCTGCCTGAACTACCTAGCTCTTCCATCTTCCTGTCGGTTGCAAACAGGGCTCAGACACACAACACAGCTAGCAATACTATATAAACTTAAAAAAGGTCCCCAATACTGATATACAGCACAGAGGTGTTTACAGGTTTCTAGAAATTGCATATACTGGTGCTCGCTCGCTGTCGGGGTGAGTTTTGTGTGTTACTATGACCTGGAAGTGGTCACTAGGGGTCACGGGATGCTCGCAATTCTAAATGCCCAAAAAACTGCTAAAAATTATCCTATGTGCGTGCACCACTCATGCGTGGCTCAGGCACAAGTTTAGACTTAGTGGGTCAGATATTCAAAAGGGTTGTGCCATGCGCAATAGGGTTGTGCCTACGCAAGTCCAAACTTGCTCCATTCAGCGATATTCAGCAGGAGGCAGTTGCACTACAGAAAACATGCTGAACAACAGTGCAATGCAAATGAATGCATGCTGAACTGGAGGGGGAGGAACCATGCATAAATTGCACAGCCCGATGTTCAGCCGGGCTGTGCAGAGTTGTGCAGGCGCAACCCCCAACCCGTGCCTGCAGGACTTTGAGCCAAAAAAAAAGGCTTAAGTCGAGGTCCACCCACAGGTGAGCTGCTGTATTACAGGGTGCAACACAGCAGCTGCCACCTGTGGCTGGCCCCCAACCCAGTCCCTGTGCCCCCCCTGCAGCCCAATCACGGGCATAGTGTACTCCCCACCAGCCCAATCGCGGGCATCAATGTAGCTCCCCTCCTCCTCCCTACATATCCTGGTGGTCCAGTGGACCGAAATGCCGATCGCGGGTGGTGTGTAAAACTACCCCAAACATAGCCCTGGTGGCTGGTGTCCCACCCACCACCACATATCACCAGCCCCGCAGCAGCAGCATCCCATCCGCCGCCGCCCGCCAGCGATGATCGTCGCCGCACGCCACAGGGAGCAAGAGTCAGCAGCTCATAACAGACATGACAGTCCGTATTTCCGTTCATCAATAAACTGACCGTCACAGACGGTATACGTGCTCCATTGGCTCCTGCCTGCAATCAATGGCATGCAGCCCACCGGGCAGCTCGGCCGGTGGGGGTGGAGGGGCAAGCAGGCGAGATGCCGCCGCCCGCCACCGCCGCCGGGGGGAGCAGGGTGGTGCGGCTTCGTGGGTGGTGGAGGGGGACACTAGCCACCAGGGCTATGTTCAGGGGAGTTTTTACACATACCACCTCAATTGGGCATTTCGTCCACTGGACTCACCAGGGATATGTACAGGAGGGGGTCATTTTTACACATACCGCCCACGATCGGGCATTTCGGTCCACTGGACCACCAGGGATATGTACAGGAGGGGGGTAGTTTTTTTTTTTTTTACACATACCGCCCGCGATCGGGCTGCAGGGGGCATCGGTCCCCAATGGCTGCTGCCTGGCAGGGCACCAGGTGCAAGTCCTCAGGGATCGGTGCACCTACATGCTAATGGCATGCAAATGGGGACATAATGACATGCAAATGGCCCCACCGCGCCTTGCATTAATTATAGCCCCATTTGCATGTCACCTTTTGAATATCGTGATTTTGCGCATGGCGCAATGGTACTTGCACCACCGCGGTTGAATGCTCCTCTCTGTCAACTTCGCGGTGCGCAGATCCACTGAGCCATGCACAGTGGCTGTGGCTGGGGGTGATATTCAAAGGTGCTCAATAGCAACTCCTTTGAATATCGCCCAGGACACACCCTGTGCAACTATTTTGTGCAGCTCATGGGCTTGCGCCTATGAATGGCGAGTTTGGAATATCCAGCCCAGTAAGCTTAAAAAAACTGTAAGTTCTCAGCCATTTGAAGTTCAGGGTCAGCTCTGCCTGAACTACCTGGCTCTCTTCCTGCTTCCTGTTGGTTGCAAATAGGGCTCAGACACACAACACTATTTAGTAGCTGTTTTCTGTGCACATGCTAAATCTAAGGGCCTGGCTACACCACTGTCACATGAGACAGGGTGCATCATAGGAAAAAGAAAACCAACAAACATGATTGTGATGGAGATCCTCAGGAGTTGTAAAACTACCATACAGCTAACAGGCTAATTTAGCAAAAACTTCTAATAGCAGACTGACAGAAGAACACACTAGGATTTAGCATACATATCAAAACACTCTGCGTAACATAAGTTTTTTGCAAATTCTGGGTGGACTACTCCTTTAAGAGCCTTAAACCACTGTATTATACTGCCTCCCTAGTTACGGCAGTCATTTGTTTTATGGTTCATGATGTTGGTGTAGTAAGCATACCAACATACTAACATATAAAAATGCCAGCAGAATAGGAATAGTGGGCTTTCGTGTCTGCTCGTCTTTGATCAGTCCCACCCTGGGAGCTGACCTTGCTGCAACCCCACCCTCTTGGACTTCTCCATTCCCAGTCCAGGGTATTCCCACTTCATTGGACTATGCTTCCACAACCCTTCCCCTGTACCTGTCCCAGCCCCCCTTGAACCCCTCCACAGTCTCTGTCTCCACCAGTCCACTGGGCAGTGCATTCTATGGTTCTACCATCCTCTCACTGAAGTAGCATCTCCTCCTTTCTCCCCTGAATATCCCCCCTTCCAGCTTCCACCCATGCACTCTAGTTGCCCCCTTCCTTCCTTCAGAGCACCATGACTTTGCCATCCCTGTTTACCCCCTTCATGCACTTGAAGACCTCTATCATGTCCCCTTGTCCTTTCTCTCTTCCAATGTATATTCAGCTCTTCGAGCCTCTCCTCTTAGGTTCTTTCCTCCAAGCTCCAGATAAGTTTGGTTGCCTTTCTCTGGACCCTCTCCAGGAGTTCAATGTCCCTCTTTAAGTGTGGCCTCCAAAACTGCATGCAGGACTCAAGGTGTGGCATCACCAAGCATTTATACAGAGGAAGCATCACTTCCCTCCTTCTGGAGTGATCCCCCTAGTGATGCATCCCAGCATCATGGCCTTAGTCACTGCCCTCCTACAAGTCTCTGAGTTGTTCATCTTGACATCCACCACCACCCCCAGGTCTCTCTCAGCCATACAGCCATAGCAGCAGAACATTGCATAGCAGATATAAAATGTTAATAAGCAGGTCATGCAACAGATGTGTGTGCAGTTACTGAAACAAGAAATCTATAGCTGTCATTTTTACATCCTGTTCAAAATGTGTTTTACACCTGTGGTGCCAAATGGTACAGTCACTGTGCAAAATCTCCTTTCAGCTAATGAACTGATAGTGTCACTGTTCATGCAGGTGGGGTCCCAAAAGCCCATGCTGAAAACTTGGGTAAATACCAAGAAACACCCAGGACATTAGGGTTTCTGACCATAACACCCTGCACTGTAGGGACTGACAGTCATCAGGGTGTGACTTGGGATGCAAACAGTAATGCTCATACTTTTCCATCCCCATCCCCACCCTGCAGCCAGTGACAGGTATTGAGGTGTGCCTTTGAATCTTCAGCTCCAAAGTTAACTCCATTCTCTTATACAGTACCCATTTCAGTGTATTTCCTTATGGAATGGGGTGCGTAAAGTTTGAAAACCCAAGGCACACCTTGACTCTTGTCTGTGTCTGCAGGGTAGGGTGATGTGAAATGGCGTGAGTGTTATGGCTAATGACCCAAAGGCACACCCCAATGCCTATCCATGTCTCACGGGGGGGTGGGGTTGATGTCACTTCAATACTTCACTGCCATTCCTATTCTGCTTGTCTGTCTGTGTCTCTACTCTCTGTCTATATGTCTATGTAATTATCTATCTTTCTATTAATTGCATGTATTGCTATTTTACCTATTTCTAAAACAAACCTGCATATCACATTTGCCTGCACTCTGAACACATACTTATGAAACTGTGTATATTTGTCCTTCACTTCTGCATAGACCTCATACTTTCCTAATATTTCCATTATCACACACATAACTACTTTGCCCTTATCAAAAGTTCATCCTTCTGAAAGTTAATATCACATTTTCACTAACAGTCCATCATCATTACACCTGACTTCCTGACATCAAAACATTGCTTAAATATAACTTACATCACCTCATGGGCAAAAACCCAGTTTCTCTTAAAAATAAAAAATAAAAACAATTGTGTAAATAATCCCAAGACTGAATATATGCCAGCCATTACTTCTTCATGTACTGCCACCTTCTGTACCATCATGGGGATTTGTATATGTTTCCTTGATGCTTTGCATTATTGGGATATGTGCAATTGTGTTTTCTTTAAAATCTGTCTGTCTGGCCAATATCATCCGGGATAACACATACATCAGTGGCATTTGCTCTGGGGTTCTTTTGTAAGCTTCGATTCCTTCCCTTAAAATGTACACCTCCATTTATTTTCCTAATAATGTGTATGCTTTCCTTAGAACAGAAATCAAAACCAATCTTACTACTTACAAATCATTGTGTTGTTATTCCATACCTCCTTAACAATTTCATACAAATTCACTAACTTCATTATGCAGCCGTGGTGGATCTGACCAGATTTTGTTTGAGTAGGTTCCTTATCCCCTTTTCTTGGACAGAAGAGACATACAGCGTTTTGGAGGAAACCGTGTGTTTATTTATAAACAAGACTATGAACTCCTGCTCAACCTATCTCAGAGAAAAGAAGAACAAACTCATTAAGGAAATAGGCCAGTTCTAATCAGGTCCAAGAATAGCAAAAAACAGACCAGAAAGTTGACACACTCATTGCTTTGATACATGCAGGTAAATAATTATTGCAATCACAAAATATAACTAGATACATGGGTACAAAATACCACCACTATAATTCCAACATTTTGGAGACAATTTCTTCTTCTTCAAGGAAATCTGTTTTATATCTATGACATTAATATATACACATTGTCTATTTATGTACTCTTAGTTTTACATTGATTTAACACATGCATGGGCATGTGCATATACATAACTATATAGAAATAATAGCTGCAAAACTATGCACAACACTCACTTGTGTTGTGACAAAATGGAACACAGTCACTTTAAGAAATAGTGCTCCTGTTCTCAATTCTGTGTAACTGATATATAGTGCTGTTAGGGCCTCCAGTAAACATGATGTGCTCATCCATGGTGACCTGAACATTAACAGAGCAGGTAAAACACACCATACTCTTCTCTCCCAAATTCAGAGTCACAACCTTCACCAACTAATCATTGACCCTAAGAGGGTCACACCTTCCACTACTTCTAGCAGTGTGATTGACTGGATACGGACCAACCGCATTGACAAAATTATGGTGGTGGGCCTATCGGTGCAACTTGTTGCACACTGTACAGCCTTACAACATGACCAAGGTAGGAACAGCGTGGTAGGTAGGGCGAAGGGTGCAAAACCTCAAAAGGAAGGATGTGCTTAGTGCACCCTCTCACTCTTCCCTGTGCAGGATAAGAATCCTACTGGGACAGGGATCCACCAAGCAGCTGCTGTGGCTTGATGGGATGGGTCACTGACAGCAAGGAAGGCAAGCAGTTGTTTGGGATTGGGTTTCGATTCCCCTGGTCCCAGATGCATGGAATTTTTCTTCTTTTGCACTTCGTGTGATATTACGTGTTAACCCCCCTGGAGTTAGCTAATTTAGTTGATTTTGTGGGGTACAGCCCCTTGTAATGGGGGGGAGATTATGCCATTTTTCAATATATCACGCTGTATTGGCAGCACGAAATACTTGCTATGGCATAATGTCTTGTGACATTATGTCTCCATGCTGGTGGTGCCAGTACTATCAGTGACCACTCTCCCATCTTTTGCTGTTGGAGCCCCTCCCCAGTATCCCTGCTTCACCATGATATATTACCTTCAGAAACTTCACCAATCTTGATCAAGCAGGCTTCCTTCTGGATATCTTCTCTGCTGACTGGTCTTACTTATATTAGACCCAAGATGTACAGTCTGCCCTTGATTAATTTCTTTCTCAATGTGAAGCATTGCAGCACAAACATACCCCCTCTTACTATGCATCATGTTACTGGGAAATTAACTAGACAGCTTCATAAAGAGCCCTTTTCCTAACTGCAGATCAGAGTTAAATGTTGAGACACTTTAAAAATATTGGCCAACAAGCAGATTACTATGATTATAGGAAGCTCGGAATTTGAAAAAAGACACATCAGACTGGCAAAAGTTCCTAGTGCAAAGCCCTCCTGAGTGGATTCTGAGGGGACTTGAGAACATTCTGGACCCATGTCAAATCCTTTTTGGCTCTTCTCAATCACATACATCTAATGACATGTTCTTAAAAGGGGTGCACTGACACTGCAAACTCCTTTAACCAATATTTCTCTGACTTGTCAAAGTTCACCTCCTTATTCTCTCCAACCCAGACTTTGATAGATCACACACTTTGCAGTGGTAGGACTACAAACCTGCCATTTCGTTTCAAGGCCATAAATAAGGGCTTAAGTCTTAAAACTTCTTAACACTATATCTGATAATACTGCTGTTGAATCAGATTGCCTTGAGCCCAAACTTCTAAAACCTGCTGCCCTCTTATTTCCTCACCCCTGGCTAGAATATTTACTCTGTCCCTCTGCCACAGCAAAGTCCCAGACATATGGAAAATTGCCAGAATCACTCCAGTATTCAAAAAGGGAGATACAAAGAAATCTCCAACTACAGGCCCATAGCTATTTTCTCCGTCTTGAGCAAAATCCTAGAAAAACTGGTCACCTCACAGACTATGGAATATCTCACCAAGTATGATCTTCTCTCACATGATCAACACAAATTCCATAAAGGAATGAATGATACAATCTGTGCCATGGAATCTAGTCTTCTGACAGGTGCTGTCTTTATTTATCTTATTAAAGCATGTGATTTTGTGGATCACCCTCTTCTTACCAATCTTCTCTCCCTGGGCTTCTCACCACAGGTTGTGGCTGATTCAAAACTACTTATCAAACAGAACCCATGTTGTAAATTCAGCTTGGCCCTATCCAATCATACCTCTGTCAATATAGGTGTCCCTCAGGGCTCTATCTTGGGTCCCCTGCTCTTCTCTATTTTAATAAACCAGATTGCACATGACCCCTCTCTGCTTGTCCTTCCTCTATGCAGATGATCTGGTCTTGTATTCCTGCTGGAAAGACATGTCTGAGATCAACCTCAATCTCTCTGCTAAATTTCACAATATCAATCCTGGCTCCACAGTCAGAAACTGGTCTTTAATATGGGTAAAATGGGCGTGGCTAGCAACCGAGCTGTGAGCAGCTTCTCATCACAGCTCCACTTCTTGGCAATTATAACTACAAAAAAATAACGTTTACTACAGAGAGACCCTCTTCTAACTAATACAGCTCAATAGACCATTTCGAAAGCTTTTGCCAGATATAAAAATCATAGCTGTGTAACTTAAGGTGAGCCAACTATGGGACGAGCAAGCAAAGCGGGGCTACCACCAGAAGGAAACCGTCAGAGAGACCCGAAAGCTGGGAGTAGTAAAGAACCGATCCCCGATGCTTCCGAACACGAAGGCCCTCAGCCATCTAACGCTGCGCTTCTCCGTGCGATTCAAGGATTGGATCGCAAAATTGAAGAGTTTAATTCTGAATTAAAGCAACTCCATTCTGAAGTAGAAATTGTGACTGAGGATGTCAAAGAAGCAAATAAAAAAGCGGACAAAGCTTTTGTTACGACGGCTGGCCTAGTTAAAGAAAATCAGCTACTTCGGAGAAGGTTGGAGAATTTGGAAAATGCAGCTAGAGCTAAGCGGCTTTGTCTACTGGGGCTACCAGAAAATACAGAGGGAGACCACCCATTAACATTTTTGCAGGCATGGTTGAAGGACTTTTTACATCTAGAACTGCCTTTTAAATTAATCAAAGCGTATCGGATCAACCCTCGTGGTGGTCGCCGTAAGACAGCAATGGGATCATTATTCCCTCGCACCTTGATGCTGGAATTCCTTAACACGGCTGAAAGGGACCTAGTACTACAACAAGCTAAAAATTTTGCACCTCTTTCTTGGGAGGAAACCAGAATACACCTTTTCCCGGATCTAAGCTTTGCTATGAGAATGAGACGCAAGAGTTTCGACGGCATAAGGGAAAGGTTGCGAGCTTTAGGGGTGCACCATGTGCTTTTGATGCCGGCCAGCCTCAGGATAGTATACGGCGGGAAGACTTATCAATTTTCTGACCCTTTGGAAGCTTCAAAAATCTTGGACAAAATAGAAAACCAATTTGTAGTGCGAGAGGAAATCACCGATTCAGAAGAGGAGTTGGACACTTGAATTCAGTAACGCGAGTGGCGATTTAATCTTATGAGGGACAGAGAAGTATAAAAAGTACTGTTCTCAGAAGATACTGAGCAGGTTAAAATTTTAGTTTGATTCTCCATAACATCCAGTTCATATACGATTACAGAATGAGGAACTGAAGGGACTAAATTCCTGCAAATAGGAGATGGACTGGGTTGAGGAAAATGTCTGTTTAAAAGTTGGTTAATGCCACTGATTGTTCTCTTTCATTGAAATCTTGCGTAGTTTTAAACCAGTAACGTTTGGAAATATAGATTTAAAATAATCAGGAGATTGTTTTTTCAGGAGGTAGCAGGGAGTGGTAGTATGTGGGGGTGACTGCATTTGTTTTCTTTTCTTTTCTGTAATTTCCGATTACTGATGGGGATGTATACCCTTATATAGGGTGAGCGATGTGGATAAACTATTATGGATACCCCTGCTCATGGTTGCATATGCCATTTCAGATAATAATAAGTTTGGAAGAATCTAGAAAAATCTTGCTTGGTATATTATAAACTCTTACAATAATAACCCCCCATGTGTAGTAACAAGGTTCAGGGGCATTACACATATGGTTACTGTAATAATGATGTCTTCTTTTTACTGTAAACTAGAATGTCTACCTGAAGGTGTTAAACTGTAATGCTATGTGTTACACTAAACTAATAAAATTAAAGTACAAAAAAAATATGGGTAAAATGAAGCTCATGCTATTTGGCTGTGCGGCTAAACTTAAGTCAGTCTTCTAAAAATCTCCTGCCTCGATGACTCCATGCTGGAGACTGTAATTCCCTTTAAATATCTAGTGATTCTACTAGATGGATCCCTTGACTTTGATCAACATATTCTAGCCACATGTAAATCTGTTAACTACAAAATTGGGATTGCATATAAAACTAGTTATATTCTGATACCCTCTGCGAGACTGGCAATTGCTAGGTGCATCCTACTCCCATCTCTCACCTATAGTGCAGCTACCTATCGGGATGCATCTAAGACTTCTATTACATAAGTGGGATACTACTTACAATAATATCTACCACTATGCCTCAAATACCACTAACTCTACACCAACCTTAATTGCCCCCCATTCTGTCCACAGGAATTTTGCCCTTGGCTCCATTACATACAGCATTATGAGATCTAATACCCCTGTTTCACTTGCTGCCTTGCTTCTCCACCTGTCCTCCCCCCATCGCTGCAGATCAGGTGACCATACATTGCTCCACATACCAAGATGTAAAACCACCAAGGGTGCATGTGCTTTCTTTAATGCTGCCCCAAGATATTGGAACGCACTCCCCCTTGAACTGAGGCTTTCACCCACTCATACCCTATTTAAAAAAGAAACTCTGTTCTCTTCTCACCAAAGGTGCACAATGCAAATGTTTTAATCCCCCCGAATATCTTGTCATACAAAGGTTTTAATCCTCCGTGAATACTCTATATTTCAACTACCTGCCCTTATTGATTCCCTCCTTCCTACCTACTAATTCTTCTCCATATCACTCCACCTCCTGCCCGATATACTCTCTTGCCCTTCCTCGTGTGTCCCCACCTAGTTTGTTAATCTTCTTCTTGCTGTATCCTTCTTCAAATCTTATTGGGGGACACTGTGAACTTCCACATTTAGTAACCACCTTTACCTACCTTGTAACAGTTGTACTACTTGCACTGTATTATTGACTTCTATGATCTTTACGGCAAATGTCACCAGTGCCTTTATTTGTGATGGCACATGTCTTATACAACATTTATTTAAATTGTTTACCTTCATGCTACTTTAGAACTCCTACTGAAATGTATTTCTGTAAAGACATTTTTGCTAAGTCCCTACAAATACAACTGAGAGCATTTTATTCAGGTTTAAGCTGTCTTCAGAAAGTTAATAGTACAGCTAAACCATTATAGTATGTAGTATAATACAATACGTAGCAAAATAATCTCTTGTATAATCTCATGTACAATATTTCAATGTGTTCAATAACATTCAATTTAATATCAACTTCTCTCATTAGTGCTTTCATTCATATTACTAATCTACAAACAGGGCTATGTATAAACATTAATTTGTTTAACTGAAATCCCTCAGCAAGAGAATCTTCACTGTATTAATCTCACCACTCAGTGAACCCAATTCTATCTACACACCCATCTGGGCCATAGAAACAATTTGCAGTGCTTTATATATTGCAGTTATGAAAAAAGAACATGCTTACTCAATGTATTAACTTCTTATGCAATTTGTGCCCTGAATAAGAGACATGACTGCATACTGAGTGTGCATGTGGTTTTATGAGGTAAAGTTTGCATTTCTTAATAAGACTCAGCTTCTTACTGTTAGCAGTTCATTCTGGGACATGCCTCACTCTGCACTCCCTGGAGGTAGGCAATGTGCTCCAGTGAAGTTCACTCATTTATAGTGTGAACTTATACTGAAAATAGGAGTCACAATGCACACACCCACATTGACATCACAAATGATGTATGACATCAGGGGAGCATGCTGTAGCACAGATGTGCTTGGGGGAGCACCCACTCTGCTAAAAGTAGCACTTGGCAATGAGGCTTGCCACTGAAAGGCAGACCAGGTTGTCCTGGGATCCAGCCAGGAATGAATATTGAAGGGGGAGGGGGAGTGGGCTGCAAAAGAAGGGAAGGGGGCTATGACTTCATAGATGGTGTCATATGACCAGGCCCAGAGCTCACTGGCCATTGGCCAAGGGGAGGGTCCAGTTAGGGTCCTGATCAGGGGTCCTTAGTGGTTATTTAAGGGCTTGTATCCATCAGTAAGCCCTCTTTCTTGCTGTAAAATTCCATTGGTTACAACACATCATTGACATTCCGGGTAAGGCACAAATGGCCTGGGCTCTTTCCTCTGCACTGGTATTGCATGGATTTATAGTGATGCAAGTGTGGTAATGTTAACAGAAGTAATATGCATTATTTGTGTAAAAGGGTGTGCAGAGGGCTAGACAACAGCAACTGATTGTATTGATTACCCAGTAGGGGTGAGGGTTTAGGGTAGCAAGCATGGCTATGTAGGCCCAGGTTTCTGGGGCACTAGTGGTAGGTAAGTGGTCCGTTTGCATATGGTGGTTGTGCAGGGAGCTACTCTCGATGGGGTAGAAGTGCATAGCTCTTTACTCCCGTAAGTGGCTGCATGGCTCAAGCAAGCGGGTGGTGTATCCCAAAATGAAGCAGAACAAAGTATTAGGCTGAACTGTTTAGGTTGACAGCTGCAAGGAGCAGAGGGGCTGGCTGCGTGTTTGCTGGTGAGCACAGAGCCATTTACGTTGTTGGGGAAAGCAGGGCTGTATTGTCCGAGCAAGCGTTGCCTGATTAAATAAAAAAAAAAAGAGAGAATCCATTTGGTTTGGAAGCTGCAGAGGGGGAGCGCAGAATGAGGCAGCTCGTTTGGTTGTTTGCAAGTGGAGGGCTCAACTGAGTGATTGCACAGTGGTGCAGGGGTGAGCCTGAGGCTGTAGGCCCAGGAGTTGGTGTGGGTTCAGTTCCATGAGGCCCGTGAGAGTGCCCTCACTGCAGGAGGGGTGCAGAATTCCAAGCGGGCCACATGGATGGTGGCATTTGGTGCATAAAAGCGGACAGAGAAGCCGTGGCGTGGCAGCATGGTTGGCCTCCTTGTTCTTTGGTTTGGGGCATGGGGTTGAACACAACCTATGGAAGGCCCCACACTGCGGGGAGAGCTTTGGGGGGCATTGTATCTGTATTGGCTCTGTGGGCTGTAGCAGCTGATGACAGAGGCTGCCCTTAATTTCTTTTCCCAAACCATAAATCTGGAGATTCTCACACGCAGTGTTGGTAGTTTGCAAACTTATGTTCTACCCTTGTTTACAGATGTGGTGCTGAATTGGTGTAAAGATGTTTGCCAGTCTCAAGGGGTTACAGTTTCCTGAGGCTACTGCATGGTGCAGCTGCAGTTGGGGGGTCTAGGAATGCGCAGGGGTCTTCTGGGGGGGGTGAGAGTGTGTTGGGCTGCAGTGCAGTGGGAGGTGGCTCTGAAGGGTACTGGCTGTCCATGGAGCAGGGGAGGAGCTGGGGAGGCCTCCCACGTGGTATGGCCTCCATGTTGGGTGCTTTCACCAGTAGTGAGATGAATCCCACTGAATGTGGCAGGCGGTGGCAGCAATGAGTGGTCTGGCCAGGAGGCCTCGAGATGGGGAGGTTGGAGACGCTTACCGTATGGCGTGGGCACCATGTATGGGGGTGGGCTGAGAGTGGCGTGTGGCGAAGGGGGAACCGGAGAGTGGTGACCCAGCTAAAGGGCAGACATATGAGTGGGAGGGGGGGACACTCAAGTGGAAGAGGTTGACCTGCTCGATGCCAAGATAGGCCCAGCCACGTGGGAGGCTGCCATCTTGGGACAGGCTGCAGCAGGGCTGCAGGTGAAGAGGGGAGCTGGAGGGCTGAATCAGCTGTGGCCGACCACACAAAGTGGCCGGGCAGGCACTTGGAGAGCCCCAAGCACTGAGGCAGGTGGGCACGGGTGACACAGGGGGAGAGAAGTGACATATAGCCAGTGAGCATCAAGAGGGGAATGGGCAACAGCAGGCAAGAGGGGCAAGGATCGACACCAGGTCAGAGGACCCAGCACTATAGAGCGGGGCAGGCAGGATGCTTCATAGGCCCCTGAAGACCATGGTCTTTTTTCCACCCCAGGCCAGTGGTGGAATGGGTCTGTTTCGGAAGGCCAAGCAATTTTCTGGTATGAGGTGGATGCCAAGATGCGGGCTGAGGCTGGGAGTTGGAGCTATGGCCCTGCTTGCATGGCTATGCCTACATTAAAAACAAAAACAAAAAAAAAAGGAAATAACCAGCTGGAACGTGTGTGTGTGTGGGGGGGGTGTCACTTATGAGCAATGGTGCCAGTGCTGCTAGTGACCGGGGTGTTACTGAGCATGGAGGAAAAAGGGGGCAACTGTTGGACTGTGATCCTCATGTTTTTATTGTGCAGCTTAGGCCACAGCAGAAAGATGGCACACAAGAGAGTCCCAGTGTCCAGTGCCACCATATTGTCAGAGCAGTGAAGCTGATGACACAGATGACAGGACTGATGGCGTCTGCAAAGAAGAGGAAGCAGAGAGGAGGCCCTGAGGAAATGGAAGGAGAGGGATGAGAGGACCGGTGGTGGTAAAGGGAACAAGATACCAAAGAGGGTGCTGCCCAGCTCACTGGCAGTGCCAACGGGGGTCGAGCCCACCCCAGCCCGGTGGGGCCACAGCCAGAAGGTGGTAAGGACGATGCCAATATGAACAATGAAAAAGTTTAAAAGAATATATTTAGGGTCTTTTGGAGGACATGGGGGTGGACGGGGTTTCTAAGATGGAGAGGGCCTTATAGGCCATCAAAGGTGGGGCCAGGCTGGACAAAGATGGGGCGGACACCTCGGGGGGAGTGTTGAAGCTGTACAATGGAGCCCCAGACTTCACACTGGTTGACCATGTGTCATCCTCAATAAAAGACAAGATATGGAAAGAGGAGTATGTTGACAGTTTTGGGTTGGTGGACGAGGAGACAGCAAAGATGTTTGAACAGAGGGAGATGGAAGGCAAGTCAGAGATGGCAGTGGCACTGGCAGTCATAGGGCACAAAGCAGATGAGGGTAGGTTCAAGGGGAAGAGCCTTGATACGTGACAGGCTGGTTTCCTGATTTATAGTGCACTGGTGCTGGAGAAGCAGCCGGAGCTGGCGATCCTGTTATTGACTTATATGGTGATCATACGGGATGCGAATAAGGCAAAGGTGGGTTTCAGTCGGCTGAAATATGATGAGGCTTTCTGGAGGAGAATGGAAGTGCAGGGTGACCTGAGGTGGGATTGTACCCATGCAGAGTTGTGGGTTAGGACTCTTTCGGGTCCAATGGGCGGCAAGTTAACAGAACAGGGGAAAAGAGCAGGACCATCACAGGGCCAAGTCCTGATGGGCATTTAACAGGGCATCATGCACATGGCCTAACTGTAGGTTTTGGCATGTCTGCTTGTGGTGTGGTGTCTCACCCAGTGATGACCTACAGACAGGGAAGGACAAAGCTGGACACACAGTGGGGCAGTGACAGGAGCAGCCCTTTTGAGAGGAAAGGAGGGAACAGGCAGGGAATGCAGGGCCCCAGGACAGGAGGACACAATCCTGGCTATGGTTGAAATTAGCATGGGGCTAGGTGAGGGGAGGTGGGGCTAAGCTCTGGCCCGCTCCCCATCAATGGTTGGGTGGTGGAGGCTTGGACAAAAGACCACCCCAACAAAAGAGGAGCTGAGCTTCTGAGAGCAGGTTTCCAGGGCGGCTTTCCACTTGGTTTTGAGATCACATGGATTGGGATGCGGGCTAAGAACTTAGGCTCAGTGAGAGGGAAAGAGGACATAGCTCAGGAAAGATCCAGAAAGAGGTTAGGGTGAGATGGTGGAGGAGCCATGGTGAACCCCCGCGAAGCAGTACCGGGTGTCACCCTTGGGGTGGTGCCTAGGAAGCAAGCGGGGAATTCTCACTCATACATCACCTGTCCTATCCGGACTGAGGGTCAGTGAATGGAGGACCCTGGAGTAGTTGAGCATGGTCTCTTACACTTCAGTAGACCAGGCAGTGGAGTTGATTAGGGCAGCGGAAGGGGCCTGGCAGGCAAGACGGACATTGAGTCCATATTCCAGCTGCTGCCAGTCCTCCCAGCAGACTGGGACCTGCTCGGTTTTCACTTTGAGGATGGGCTTTACTTCGATAAAGCCATGCCCATGAGCTGCTCGGTTGCATGCTCTACATTCAAAGCATTCAGTTCATGGGTACAATGGGTGTTTGGGTACAGGTATGGGCACCAGAGTGTGGTCCACTACCTGGACGATTTCCTGCTAATTGGGGCCAGCCGTGTAGAGACCCAAGGGATGTTGGCAGATTTCAAGGGGCTGTGCAGCACCATAGGGATCCCCCTGGCAGCAGGGAAGACCGTGGGCCTGGGATGCAGGCTGGAGTTCCTGGGGATCAAGGTGGATACAGAGCAGGAGTGTTTTGAGCTGCCAGGGAACAAGATGTCATGTTTAAAAGGCTTGCAAGCACTCGTGGGTGGGAGGAGGAGGAGGGTGCCACTGGTACAGGTTCAACAGCTGCTGGGGCACCCTAATTTTGTCTTCAAGGCCATACACCCATGCAGGGCTTTTACAAGGCATTTGGGGAGACTTATAGGTAAGGCAAAACAGCCCCATCACTGGGTAGACATCAGTAAAGGCATGCGGGAGGACCTGCAGGTCTGGAAGGTTTTTCTGGAATCGTTCAATGGGGTGACATTCTGGCAGGAGGACTGGGCCTGCAATACTGATATGGAATTGTACACGGATGCAGCTGGGGGGTTCAGGATGGGGCTTACTTTCAAGGGAATGGATCTCTGAGGCTGACCTGCCAGTGGCAGGAGTGGGGGTTGATCAAGGACATCACATTCCTAGAGATCTTCTCAATATGGGTGGCCTTGGAGGATTGGGGTGAATGAATGGCAGGGCGGTGCATCTTATTTTGGTGCAATAACAGAGGGGTGGTAGAGGTGATCAACAGGCAGAGTGGCCATACAGAGTCAGTGGGATGGATGTTACGGTGCATGGTGTTGTTGGGGCTGCATTCGGAATCTATCCTTTAAGGCTCAGCACATTGAGGGGATGCAGAATGAGGTGGTTGACTGTCTTTCTCATTTTCAGATAGAACGGTTCCTGGAGCTGGTGCTGCAGGCCACATTTACCCAGATCGGGGTCCCAGATTGGCAGTGGGAGATTGGGAGGGAGAAAGCCAGGGCTCTGTACAGAGGTTCATGGTCAGCTAACACACTGAAGGCCTATGAGGGAGCTTGGGAAAGTTTCCAGGCATTTTGGTCCAGGCTGGGCTGGGAAATGGAGGACCCAGTGCAGGAGGAACAGGTCATGAGGTACATAGTGGAAAAGTGGGAGAAAGGGATGGCCCAAGCTACCATGTTGATCCAGTTGGTGAGGATCAGCTGGACTTACAGGAATCAAGGGTGGGGAGATGTTGCAGGCAGCCCAGCCATCAGGCAGATGGTCACAGGATGGCAGAGAGGACAGGGCAGAAGGCAGGATGGGAGAAGACCCATTATGTGGCCCCTACTCACGAAGCTGGTAAGGATGTTGGATCATGTCTGCCATTCAACAAGTGAAGCCTGTCTGTTCTGGGCCATATCTACTGTCATGGAAAGGTGGGCTTTCCGGATAGGAGAGGGGTGGTGCCCAGAAAGGGGGCAGCCTCAACTGATCTACAGGAGGGGAATGTACAAATAGAGGCAGAAAAACTTGTCATATGGCTACAGAGGTCCAAAATGGACCAGCGGGGTGAGGGCACCGTTGTGGAGATAAGCAGGTAGGCAGGGGCGGTGGTCTGCACAGTCCAGGCCATGATGGAATACAGTAGAGTGTGAGACTGCATGACAGGGGCCTGGTTTGTGCATGGGGACGGGTTACTGGTGATGGGGTTCCAGGTGGGGGCTGTACTGAAAAAGGTGGTGGCATTTGTGGGGGAAAACCCCAGTGAGTTCACCCCACATTCCTTCAGGACAGGGCGGCATCAAAGGCGGCTGCTGTAGGAGCCAGAGAGAGTGAGCACAAGTGGGTGGGGAGGTAGACATCAAACTGTTACAAGAGATATGTGAGGTTCTGACATTATCTAATAGATGTTCTCTCCCCCTGCAGCTGGTTCCAAGAGACAGGTCTGGATTGTGGGGCACTCATTCATCTACTGGGCAGAAAGGTTCATAGCCACCACTAGGATAGGGACACAGTTGCACTTGGGAGCAGAGCACACCAGAGTGCGGTGGAGGGGCCTGAGAGGCATGAGGTGGTCACAGCTACTGCCCATGGTGGAGAAGATGTGGGTGAGCTGGGCCAGTCTGGACTGTATCATCATGAACTTGTGGGGCAATGAGCTGGGAACATTGCCTTGAGGGTCCCTGATGAGGGACATAATTGCAGATTCAGAGAACGTGAAGAGTTGGTGGCCTAGGGTGGTGATCGAATGGTCAGAGATCACCTCCAAGAGGGTATGGGGGAGTGATAGGGTCTAAAGTGATAGAGGTGGCACAAAAGCATCTGAACAGGAAAGTGGCCTAGGCAGTGATCGAGATGGAAGGGGTTCACATTCAGCATAAGGACATTTCATTCGAGCAGGAGGTCGTGTACCGGGTGGATGGGGTTCATTTGACAGAGTTCCATATGGGCCTGTTCCTCTGTCCCTTTGGGGAGCTAGTCTGGGAGAAAATCAAGAAAGGCCTGAGGGGGTAACCCTCAAGGGGCAGAACCGCATCTTCCATTGCAAGCTGGAGAAGGGTCAGTGGAAAGGTTTGGGAGCAAGGAGAAAAGGGGGCAGACAGAGGGGAGGATGTTGGTACTACAGGCTGGGGACCAAAGAACCCAGGCATGGGAGTAATGGGGAGGGAGGATGTAGAACTAGGGGGTGGATCACCTGTCCACACCTAGTGGTCGGGAGTGGTCCGGTAACTGTGGTACCTGCTTGGCTGGAGAAGGGGGGCATGATCTCGGTGTCCAGGCCCCGAGAAGCAACAGCGAAAGAGGAGGAAGAACCATGAGAGGGAAGACAGGACTGTTCTGTCCTAGAATGTGATATGGGACTGTTATGTCTGAGTTGTGAATACCTGATTGTTAGAAATAAAATGTGATGTAATTTGATGAATATAAGTTGTGCCTTGTAATAAATATTTTCCAGCGAGCATCCAAAAGTGACAAAGCAATGGCCTGAGTTATTTCTGGGTGGGGATCCGGGGACAATGAGGCTTGCCACTGAAAGGTGGGCCAGGTTGTCCTGGGACCCAGCCAGGAATTAATATAGAAAGGGGGAGGGGGAGGCGGAGTGGGCTGCAAAAGAAGGGAAGGGGACTATGACTTCATAGATGTTGTCATATGACCAGGCCCAGAGCTCGCTGGCCATTGGCCAAGGGGAGGGGCCAGATGGGGGTCCTGATCAGGGTCCTTAGTGGTTATTTAAGGGCACGTATCCCTCAGTAAGCCCTCTTTCTTGCTGTAAAATTCTTCTGGTTACAACATATCATTGGCATTCTGGGTAAGGCACAAATGGCCTGGGCTCTTTCCCCTGCACTGGTATTGCATGGATTTATAGTGATGCAAGTGTGGTAATGTTAGCAGAATTAATATGCATTATTTGTGTAAAAGGGTGTGCAGAGGGCTAGACAACAGCAACTGATTGTATTGATTACCCAGTAGGGGTGAGGGTTTAGGGTAGCAAGCGGGGCTATGTAGGACCAGGTTTCGGGGGCACTGGTGGTAGGTATGTGGTCCGTTTGCATATGGTGGTTGTGCAGGGAAGCTACTCTCAATGGGGTAGAAGTGCATAGCCTTACTCCAGTAAGTGGCTGCGTGGCTCAAGCAAGCGGGTGGTGTATCCCAAAATGAAGCAGAACAAAGTATTAGGCTGAACTGTTTAGGTCTGAGAGCTGCAAGGAGCAGAGGGCTGGCTGCGTGTTTGCTGATGAGCAAAGAGCCATTTTCATTGTTGGGGAAAGCAGGGCTGCATTGCCTGAGCAAGCAATGCCTGATTAAATAAATAAACAAACAAAAAAAAAGAGAATCCATTTGGTTTGGAAACTGCAGTGGGGAAGCGCAGAATGGGGCAGCTCATTTGGTCGTTCCCAAGTGGAGGGCTCAACTGAGTGATTGCACAGTGGTGCAGGTGTGGGCCTGAGGTTATAGGCCCAGGAGTTGGTGTGGGTTCAGTTCCATGAGGCCCGTGAGAGTGCCCTCACTGCAGGAGGAGTGCAGAATTCCAAGCGGGCCACATGGATGGTGGCATTTGGTGCATAAAAGCAGCCAGAGAAGCCTTGGCATGGCAGCATGGTAGGGCCTCCTTGTTCTTTGGTTTGGGGCATTGGGTTGGACACGGCCTACGGAAGGCCCACACTGCATGAGAGTTTTGGGGGGGCATTGATTCTGTATTGGCCCTGTGGGGCTGCAGAAGCTGATGACAGAGGCTGCCCTTGAATTTCTTTTCCCAAACCATAAATCAGGAGAGTCTCACACTGCAGTCTTGGTAGTGTGCAAACTTATGTTCTCCCCCTTGTTTCCAGATATGGTGCTGAACTGGTGAAAAGATGTTTGCCAGTCTCAAGGGGTTACAGTTTCCTGAGGCCTACTGCGTGGTGCAGCTGCAAGTTGGGGGGTCTAGGAATGCGCAGGGATCTTCTGGGGGAGTGAAAGTGTGTTGGGCTGCAGTGCAGTGGGTGGTGACTCTGACGGGTACTGGCTGTCCATGGAGCAGGGCAGGAGCTAGAGAGGCCTCCCGTGTGGTGCGGCCTCCATGTTGGGTACTTTCACCGGTAGTGAGACTAATCCCGCTGAATGTGGCAGGTGGTGGCAGCAACAAGTGGTCTGGCCAGGAGGTCTCGAGACGGGGAGGTTGGAGAGGCCTACCACAAGCCTGGGCACCAAGTTTGGGAGCGGGTTGAGAGTGGCGTGTGGCGCAGGGGGAACTGGAGAGTCGTGACACAACTAGAGGGCAGACATGGGAGTGGGAGGGGGGACACCCAAGTGGAAGAGGTTGACCTACTCGATGCCCAGATAGGCCCAGCCACATGGGGGGCTGCCATCTTGGGACAGGCTGCAGCAGGGCTGCATATGAAGAGGAGAGCTAGAGGGCTGAATCAGCTGTGGCCGACCACACAAAGTTGCTGGGCAGGCACTTGGAGAGCCCCAAACACTGAGGCAGGTGGGTGCGGGTGCCACAGGGGGAGAGAAGTGACCTATAGCCAGCGAGCTTCAAGAGGGGAATGGGCAACAGCAGGCACGAGGGGCAAGAATCCACACCAGGTAGGAGGACAAAGCACTATAGAGTAGGGCAAGCAGGAGGCTTCATAGGCCCCTGAAGACCATGGTCTTTTTTCCACCTCAGACCAGTCGTGGAATGGGTCTGTATCGGAAGGCCAAGCAATTTTCTGGTATTCCAGGATGCGGGCTGAGGTTGGGAGTTGGAGCTATGGCCCTGCTTGCATGGCTATGCCTACATTAAAAACAAAAACAAAAGAAAGAGGAAATGGCTAGCTGGAACGTGTGTGTGTGTGTGTGTGTGGGGGGGGTGTCACTTATGAGCAATGGTGTTGGTGCTCCTAGTGACCAGGAGGGTGTTACTGAGCATGGGGGCAAAAGTGGGGTCCAAGGGGAAACTGTTGGGCTGTGATCCTCAAGTTTTTTATAGTGCAGCCTAGGCCGCAGCAGAAAGATGGTACCCAAGAGAGTCCCAGTGTCCAGCGCCACCATATTGTCAGAAGCAGTGAAGCTGATGACACAGATGACAGGACTGATGGCGTCTGCAAAGAAGAGGGAAGCAGAGGAGGAGGCCCTGAGGAAATGGAAGGAGAGGGATGAGAGAGCCGGTGGTGGTAAAGGGAACAAGATACCAAAGAGAGTGCTGTCCAGCCCACTGGCAGTGCCCGGGGGGGTCGAGCCCACCCCAGCCCGGTGTGGCCACAGCCAGAAGGTGGTAAGGATGATGCCAATACAAACAATGAAAAAGTTTAAAAGAGTATATTGAGGGTCTGTTGGGGGACAGGGGGGTGGACGGGGTTTCCAAGATGGAGAGGGCCTTATAGGCCATCAAAGGTGGAGCCTGGCTGGACAAAGATGGGGCGGGCCCTTCGGGGGGAGTGTCGAAGCTGTACAATGGGCCCCCAGACTTCACACAGGGTGATCATGTGTCATCCTCAATAAAGCACAAGATATGGAAAGGGGAGTATGTTGACAGTTTTGGGTTGGTGGACGAGGAGACAGCAAAGACATTCGAACAGAGGGAGACGGAAGGCAAGTCAGAGATGGCAGTGGCACTGGCAGTCGTAGGGCACAAAGCAGAGAAGGCCACATTCAAGGGGAAGAGCCTTGATACGTGGCAGGCTGGTTTCCTGATTTATAGTGCACTGGTGCTGGAGAAGCAGCCAGAGCTGGCGATCCTGTTATTGACTTATATGGTGATCAAACGGGATGCTTATATAGAAAAGGTGGGTTCAGTTGGCTGAAATATGATGAGGCTTTCCAGAGGAGAATGGCAGCAAAGGTGACCTGAGGTGGGATTGATCCTCCCCCTCCTGTTGAGCATGCATTCATTTGCATTGCTCTCTTGCGCAACCTGTTGCCAATGGCGTAACTGCCTCCTGCTGAATATAGCAGAATGGCGCATTTTGGACTTGCGCATGGAGCAACCCTGTTGCGCATGGCGCAACCCTTTTGAATATCTGGGCCTATATGTTTTTTCCCTCGTTGGCTTTCACCGGTGTATGTCTGTTGCTTTTACTTATTGTCAATATTATCGGGTGACAAAGTAACACCTACCTGGGTTAAGCCTTATTCCTATATTCCTTAGTTTTTTCGTTAGCCTAGTTCAGTTTTTCAAACTATGCCTGATAATTTTGCTATTTACCATCTTCTTCTTCTGCCTTCTGCTCCTTCCTGTTCTGACACTATCCCCACCATCTCTTACCCCAACTACTCCTTCCCTAATCTCTTTCTACCCACTCCAACCACCTGTCCCTTACCCTCCCTTTCTCCCCCTTGTTACTCATTGTACAGCCTGGTCTCCATCCCTCCCCGTCCCTGAACCTGAAGTTTCTCTTCTGTTCCATCCTGTCCCTTTCCCATTGCTATTCCTCCCTCTACTGCCTGACATAGAGGAAGTAAGTCCAACTCCATCCTCTGTCTCCTTATCCTGCTCCTCCTCCTCCTATCTGGCAATGTGGAACCTAATCCTGGCCCTCACCTCCTCCACCCTGACCCTCAACTCAAAGAGACCTAAGCACTTTTCATCTCAATGCTAGGATCCTCCTCCTTAAATTTGATCTAATAAATGTCTGGGTTTCTCAACACTCACCTGACCTCCTCTGTATCTCTGAATCCTAGCTCACCTTCAGAATTCCTGGTGATACCCTGGCCCTCCCTGACTGCCACCTCTTCAGGCAGGGCCAGGTAAACATGGTGGTGATATTGCCCTCTACATCTGCCAGAGTCTCTCCTGTACAGTTACTCTCTGGGAGACTGTACCCACCTCTCGTGAGTTCCTCCTCATTAATCTTTCCTTTCCCTCCACTTTTCCCCACCTTCTTTGAGTTTTTTATGCCTCACCAAAAATCTCCCCCTCCTCACTGGTTACTGCACTTTCTGCTATTACTTCACACTTCTTCTCTGTTGAACGCATCCTCCCTGGGTATTTCAATATTAATTGGCTTTCCCCTGTCTCCAGACCAACCTCTCTGAGGACTCAGTCCCTAAATCTCATTACGGAACTTACCCGACTCAGTCCACACTCCTCTAACCACACCCCCTGGACTGGGTTCTTTCTTCACACCTCTACAGTATCATTGCAGTAGGTATTATGTTGGATGCCTTTAGTGACCACTGCATGACATTCTGTATCAGGAAAGTCAGGTGCCCTCCCTCCTCCCCCAAGTACATCTGGTCCACATCGCTCTGGACATTTGAAAAAAATGATCTGCTGAGCAACCTGGCTGCAACTGACTGGCCCCCCATCCACTCCATCCCAGACATTGATGTGGCTCTCTCCCCTTTCCATTTAAAATTAAATTCTATCTTGGACAATTATCCCTATTAGAAAGTCCAGTGTAAAGTTTTCCCACCACCACTAGATCACCCAAGACCTCACTGATTTGTGCAAGTCCCATGATCAAAGCTTGGATCTGGAACAAATTAAAGGAGAAAGAATTGGAATATGGATGAGTGAGGGAAGGGCGATGGGAGTGGGGGTGTTGGGGGTGTGTTTGGTTATGGTGAGAGTGGAGTGAAGGGAAGGGAGAGATCACTGCTCCTGAATGGACTATAGACAAGTTTGTCCTTCACATTGGAGCCCTAGAGAAAGAAATGCATGGTGAAATATATCAGTTAATGGTATTTGACTTCTACATCTTGTTAGTCTGTCCTCTTCAACCATGATGCACTAATAATTTGGCAACATTCAGGGCTATGCACTATTGAGAGTTGGGTACATGCATTCCGTATGTACCCGGCCCATATAGCTCCACACCTGTGGACAGGTGCAGGCTGTGTGGCATACACAGCCACATGCCTCCACAGGGCACCTGTCTGTGTCACCAACCCCCGAAATGCTGCTATGCAAGGGGCCGATCGAGGGACACAGGAGATGCCCATCACTGGTCCCAAAGTGGATCCTCTTCTCTGCATGAGCAGGGGATTCTGGGTAGGCAGGGGTCCACCTTTTTCTAAAAGTACAGACAAGTGCATGAATGGATACCCTCAGCCTTCCCTGTCAGCCTAGTGGGCTGGGGCAGCACGATGGGGGGCTTCTTTGTCCAGCTGCAGCCAGCGGGTGTCTTTGGGGATGCTGTGCAAAAAATATGTCAGGGTCTCCACTGCCATAGCATGTGCCCTCTTGCCTAGCATGCCACACTTTCATAAATGGTGTGGAGCGTGGGCATCCCCCCAGATCAGTCACGTGGGTAGCTGCATGATCAGCTGCAGGGATAAAGTGCATAAGGTATATGTGCCACTTCTGGGAATGCTGTTAGGGCACTGCTGAGTCCCTGGTTCACAGTATTCCTTCTTACTGTTGCCTATGTACAGCAGAATTGTAGCATCTAGGCAATCCGCCCCTTAATGCAGAGGGGTCCAGTGTTTGAGTTTGTTGACAATGAATGTCCTAAACGTACCATTATTCTCTTTTTTCATTACTTACCCCTCTCACCATAACCAAACACACATCTTTCCTTGAATATTTGGATACTCATTCAATCATTGATTCCAATTGCTAGTTTCCATCACCATCTGTATGCATATCTTGTTTCCTCATGCCCCATTTGTTACTGAGTACTGTGCATCATAGTCAGCTTTACTTTGACATCATGTACTGTATTAACTTTGAATTTACCAAAAATGAGAACAATTATTTTGATGTTTTGTCAGCAGTGAAGTATTGTATGCATGTCCAGGCCAGTGCTGGTAACCAATTGTAAGGCTGCCATTTATACATTTTTTGCATTTGTGTAAAATGTTTTTTTTTCATGCAATTTCTTTTAGTGACCTGCAGAACTGTTTACTTACAAACTCTTAGAAAAGTTAAACTTTTTGATAAATGACAAACACCTCACGTATGTTATTTGTTGCCCTTTTTGATATTATAAACTTTCTGTTTCACTCCCACAACTGCCACTTGTTGGTTGTACCTTTAAGAAACTCTACACTCTTGTTAATTATCCTTCCATCTGAGTGGATCATCAGATACCCACATGGTATAATGGTATAACCCACTGTGCCAGCTCCCTGGTGAAGAATCGCACTGGTCAAAATGTTGGGGCTACAGTGGGCCAAGTAATGAACTGTAATGCACTGTGATGGCCACAATTGAATGCATTTCACATTGCATTGGAAGTTTGCAACATTTCTTTGTTTGTGTGGATTCCTGACAGTTACTCACAGAGTGCAACAGCTGTTTTACCTTTGTTGTTTTTGTTAAGATCTGGCTGCCCTGCAGTCACGCTAGAGCTGTGTGAAAAAAATCTTCCACCAGTGGAATTTCCACGGAAGTCAGAATTTCATTTGCATGAAAGTTTGGAAATCATTTTGGCAACTTTTGTGGAAATCCAGCTTAGAACTGTGGGATTCTTGGGCTCTATGATGCCGGTTCAACAACAATTTCATCAACCAGCATCACAGCGATGGAATTTATGTTGACTGCAAGTTGCAGCTAACATAAATCCCTAAGGACTCCTGGTCTGTGTTTCTATCGGGGGGACTCTTCCCCCAACACCCCCCATTCTAAGTATAATCAACTCTGAGTCTGAATTGATTTGGGGAAGGGGGTGCAGGACTGGGAGACAGTGTGCCCAGGTCTCTGGTGCACCAATACAGTGAACTGTCGATTTTGTCAGCATCTATGTATTTTGTTGTGTTGGTGTCGCTGTCGGGGAGGTATACCAGATTTTTGTATGCACTAAGTATTTATGTATTAAATTGTATTTAATTTATGTATTGAATTTATGTATTAAATTTATTTGTGTATTGGATTTGTATTAAATTAAATGTATTTATGTATTGAATTTATGTATTCAATTGTATAATTGTTCCACCGAACAGAGTGCCCAGTTTATCTATAGAAGTCAGAATGATTTCAAGCATTGCAGATTAAAGTGATAAAGAAGTACCTATCACATTAATTCACAATGCATGCACCTGGCAGAGTGAAGCACTGTTTGCTGCAGCGGACCTCACAAATTCAGCATACCCCCCCCGCCTTCAGCTGCCCATTACCATCACCACACCATCAGGGACTTATCTTTGGGCCTTTTATAATCCCATAGATGCCCCTTGTGTGGTGGGGCAGGAGGTAAAGCTGGAGGTCCAGCCTCCCTCCATAGTTTTGTACAGTTTGTCTGTAAGTCACAGTGTTACATAGAAACATAGAAACATAGAATTTGACGGCAGATAAGGACCGCTTGACCCACCCAGTCTGCCCATTTCCCTACCTCAGCAGTTCTCAAACTTTGTCATAGTGAGCCTCCCCTAAGCCATGGAAAAGATCTTGAGCCTCCCCCAAAATACTGAAATATTTTTTGGGCCTCCCCATAGAAAAATAGCCTACTTTTCACAGGTACATCAGGAATAAATTGAAACCTCTTTGCATAGCTGGCTCTTGTGTTATTAAGCTTATTGTAACCCCCCTCCCAACAGAACAACCTACTTGCTCCAATATTTTGACTCTCGAACCATTGTTACCCCTTACTGCCATACCTTCATGGACCAGATTGCTTTCCGTTTGCCCTATAACTGGAATAACCTTCCGATGACCTCTGCCTCTCACCCTGCTCTACAACTTCTCAGATCATTTTGCTCCCTCCTGCTCTTATTACTAGTACTTGTATGGTTAACTCTTGTATTTGGACAGTTCTGCTGCCAGTCTAATTGATCAATTGTTCCTCACATTGTTAGTTTATTGTTCTTAATTTGTTTGCATGTTTATTCATTTTGCATTGCTTGAGTGTTTTGCAGTTACATTCTGAGCTGTATTCTCTCACTACCCTTCCCTGGGTACACCTGATATAAGCCATGGCTCAGTGTACAGTACCTTCCCTGGTCACAGACTTGTGAATAAATACATAAATTCACTTATTATCCTCTTTCAGTTTGCCTATCCCTTCACACAATATCTATAAAGTTCAAAAGTGAAATATAATACTTTTTCCAGACTTGCTTGAGCCTTCCCTGGAACAGGTTGGGGCCTCCCAAGGGAGGCTGGCCTCACCATTTGAGAACCCCTGCCCTACCTAATGGATAAGCTGCAGATCCTAGTTAACCAGCAGCCTACTTCTTCCTGCCCCCACCCCCTAGAATTGTGTTGGTGGTGCAATAACTTTCTTGGCTGGCAGCTTAATCCTGCCTTGGCACCATGTTTTTCATATATTTGTCCCACTCCTCTGTGTTATGCTACACATGACATCGATATACATAATGTGCATATAGACTGGAGGCATACCAATGTGATATCACATGCTAGACAGCCTTTGTTAGCCTCTCATGCTGCACTGTCAGCAGGCTCCACCTGGTGTCATGGCACTAGATCAGAGTAGCAATAGTCCCCTACAACCCCCATACAGTAGTGGAGAGCATGTGTAGGGACACTGAATACTCTCCCTTCCTCACCAGTGCCCTTCAATTGACTGATCCCAAAGCAGGAACAGTGATGTGGTGTGCTGTAGTGCTAGCACCTTACCACGGGGCTAGCGTTTGTGAAAATTCAGTGGTTTATCGGATTGCTTGTTCTGTCTTATTCACTGCCTACGTGTTCTGTATCCTTCCTCTGGCACAACCCACTTATTTAAAAAAAAAACACCTCTACAAGGCCCTCCTGCATGATGAATGTGATCAGTATTTTAGTACTTATAGTAATCACATTCCACCTTTATTTGTACAGATTTGACCAAACAGACATTAATCATGCAGTGATTGGGCACACTACCCCCTCTGACATGACCGGATAGTTACCCTGTGTATCAGATAAGTAATGCTCTATGTTTAGAGTACCTGGTTTGCCCTACCAAATAGTTTATTAAAGAGCTGCCGATCCTTTGTGAACATTTTGCTATTCTAATTTTACAGGTATGACTGAATCCTCACTGGAGACCCCTCTTATGTGAGGCTCATTTGCACCTCGGTAATATATCGCCTCCTTATTATCTATGCTTTCATCAGTGATGTAACATGGTAAGCAAAGTATGAAGACACTGTTGTTTTTTACTTGTTCTCCTTCACTTATTAGGAAGTTGATGTTGCAGTGCTTGAAATGTCTCCTCCATTCTTTTCATTTCCTGATGGCTACCTCATTTCATGAGCAAAGAAATTCATACATGGTCTTCTTCTTTCTTCATGCATAGCATACAGACAGGTGTGAAAGTTGTCTTGTACATAACTGACAAACCAGTTAGTTCTCTAACTGTATGTAAATACTATATGCCTATGAGGCGTGGGTGGACTAGTTGTATTTACAGGCTATGGACTACTGGTAAGGTTGTGGGCATTATGCATCGGGAAAATCTGTTGTTTTTCAGAAAAAAAAAATATATATATATATTTATGCAATGGGGTGAGGATAAAAAGTGACAAATAACAGAAGTATTTTTGGCTGGTCAGATCTACAGTGAAAATATCGCATTTATCTCATTGTAGGTCATTTATCCTCACTGAAGGTAATAACCAGGAACTATCTGCACTTCACCACACCACCCAACACACATTTTGACTGGTGGGACCTGGCAGCAAGATTAGCTCACTTAGACTCCACCTGCACAGCTCATCGTGACCTCCCACATATCAGTTTAATTTTCCTCCTGGCATACACAAGGTACTTTCACTTTCTCCCTCTTCAACAAAAGACAAAAACAGTCACTATTTTAAAACTCTGCCCCCAAAACTACCTCTAACAATAGTTTTCCTCCTCAAATATTGTAACAATCATTACCAGCACTCAAAATCCAATCCACACCCTCTTACCTCCCTCCACATCCCCAACACATACTGCAGTTCTCCCCAACTGACAGTTCCCCAGGCAACATACCGGCATGCAATGCTGTTTCTCTCACCTCTCTATTAAACCTGTACCAGCTCCCACAAATGCCTGAATCACTGCAACAGCACCTCCTATATTTTCTTTTCCAAAAACCCAATAAAACCCCATTCGAAAATATTTTTATCAAAGTGCAAAATTATGCAGTATGCCCTTCTCACCTGCTTCATCAAATCCATAGCAGCCTTTGCAGCTCTGTCTCATTCGGAACAACCTTCTCTGTCCAAACAGCCGCACATACTAGAAAGCAGGATCAACCAGCATATAAAACAATAAACAAAACTTCACTCCCACGCTAAACAGAACCTACTGCCACCATTTAAAAAAGTCTTTAGTCCATGCACTGAAAAAAAAGGCAATCACAATGCATGTTGCCAACAAATGTACACAAGGATCCTAGTGACCATGCTACCAAACTGCAAAATAAAATAAATATCTAAAGAAAATGACTTAAAAATATATATTTAAAAAAGAAGAAAAACACAAACCAAACAAAAACAATTAAACCCCATTGCATAAATCAAATATGCAAATGGATCCACTGGAAATATCGCCACTTGTGAGGTCATAAGGTCAAACTACACCTGGGGGAAATATCAATGATATTTCCAGTGGACACATTGCATATCCCGTAAAGATGTATATCTATATATAAATATATATATATATATATATATATATATATATATATATATATGGAATGATGGAATCACTTCTGAGAGAAAGAATTGTTGAGTACCTAGAGGCCAGCGGGGCACAGGACTCAAAGCAGCATGGATTTACAGCAGGAAGGTCATGTCAGACTAATCTAATTGATTTATTTGACTGGGTGACCAAAGTAATAGACCAGGGAGGGGCTGTGGATATGGCATACCTAGACTTTAGCAAGGCATTTGACACAGTCCCGCACAAAAGATCAGTAATCAAGTTAGCCAGCCTGGGAGTGGGTCCTAGGTTGGTAGCCTGGGTAGCAAACTGGCTGCACAACGGGTCACAGAAGGTAATAGTGAATGGAACACATTCCAAAGAAAGGGGGGTTACTAGTGGAGTACCTCAGGGCTCAGTACTGGGTCCAGTCCTCTTTAACATCTTTATAGGTGACATTGCAGAGGGTCTGGAGGGAAAGGTATGCCTCTTTGCAGATGACACAAAGATCTGTAACAGAGTTGATACACAGCTGTTTTGATTACTGCAATGCTTTCTATCTAGGGCTGCCAGGGCTGGATATCCACCACTTGCAGCTTGTGCAGAACGCAACGGCCAGGCTGTTAATGGGAGTTTCAAGATCTAGCCATATGACACCTGTGCTGCATGATCTGCACTGGCTACCAATACAGTGGTGGATCACCTTCCAGGTGACATTATTGACCTTTAAGGCCCTACATGATTTGGGACCTCGCTACATGAAAGAGCTCTTGGTGCCTTACTGTCCTGCCTGGTCTCTTCGCTCCTCTGACAAGGGATTGCTAGAGATTCCCAGGGTATGTCTAAAGATGTCTGGAGGTAGATCTTTTGCCTATATGGCACCAACCCTGTGGAATTCTCTACCTCATCAGATACTAGAATGCCTAACTGTTGAAAGTTTTAAAAAACAACTAAAGACTTTTCTTTTTGCCCTGGCATTTGACGGAACATAATAAGTAAGTATATTGTGTGATTGTTTGATTTATTGTTTTGAAATGTGATTTTCAGCGATTTGAATTATTGTAAAAGCACCCTGAGCTTGGGAAGGGTGCTTGATATAAATAAAATTTTACTTACTTACTTACAAGAGGGGGTAGAAAAGATGAGAAGGGACTTGGCAAGGTTGGAGGAATGGTCAGACGTATGGCAACTTAGATTCAATGGAAAGAAGTGCAAAGTAATGCACCTGGGAAACAAAAACCCAGGAGAAATGTACACAATAGCAGTGGAGGTACTAACAACAACAACAATGGAAAGGGACCGGGGGTAGTCATATCAGATGACCTAAAAGTGGGTAAGCAATGTGAAAAGTTGGTAAGGAGAGCCAGGGGGATACTGGGATGCATAGGAAGGGGCATCACAAGTAGAAAAAGGGAAGTGGTTATCCCTCTATACAGACAGTTGGTGAGACTCCATCTGGAGTACTGTGTGCAGTTTTGGAGATCTCATCAACTCAAGGACATAGACAGGATGGAAGCAGTCCAGAGGAGGGCAACTAAAATAATACATACATAGATACATAGACAGTGTCGGCAGATAAGGGCCTATGGCCCACCCATTCTGCCCATTTGAGCTTGTAAGTTCAGTTTGTTTTCCTAGAAGTCTGTTGCACCTTACCCCTGACCTCCAGAATTCCTTTATGTCTATCCCATGCATTCTTAAATCCTGTGATTGTTTCAGCCCCCACCACTTCCTCTGGCAGGGTGTTCCACTTGTCCACCACCCGTTCTGTGAAGAAATTCTTTCTCATGTTTCCTCTGAATCGTCCTCCTCCAACTTCATCCCATGCCTCTAGTCCTGGAACATCTTTTTCGCTTAAAAATAGTGTTTTCCTGCACCCTGTTCCTCCCTGTAAGATACTTGTATGTCTCTATCATATCCCCTCTCCCCCTCCTCTCCTCCAGGAAGTACATGTTCAGTTCCTTCAACCTGTCTTCATAGGACTTGTGATGCAATCCATGCACCATCTTTGTTGCCCTCCTCTGAACCTTCTCTACCCTGTCTATGTCCTTACATAGGTATGGTCTCCAGAACTGTACACTGTACTCCAGGTGGGGCCTCACTAGTGTCTTGTATAGCGGAATTATGACCTCCCCTTTTCCTGCTGGTAATGCCCCTGCCTATACATCCCAGCATCCTATTTGCTTTACCTGCTGCCTTGTCACACTGTTTCCCTACCTTGAGGTCATCAGAGATGATAACCCCAAGATCCCTTTCCTGCTTGGTGCATGCTATATAATAATGCAGGGTCTGCAGCAGAAACCATATGAAGAGAGACTGAGACAGCTTAATATGTATACTCTTGATGAAAGGAAGGACGGGGGGACATGATAGGAACTTTCAAGTACCTCAAGGGAATCAACAAAGTCCAGGAGGGTAGCATCTTTCAGAAAAAGAGATATGTAAGAACAAGGGGGCACAATTTAAAAATAGAGAGGGGACGGCTCAGGGGTAATGTGAGGAAATTTTTTTTTTCATGGAGAGAGTGGTGGATACATGGAACCACCTTCCTGAGGAGGTCGTTGGGTCTAAAACAGTGGGGGAATTCAAACATGCATGGGACAGACATAAGGCAATTATAGTGGGGGGTTGCAGGAAGTAGGCTGTTGGTTAACTAGAATCTGCAGCTTATCCAGTAGGTAGGAAAATGGGCAGACTGGATGGGTCAAGTGGTCCTTATCTGCCATCAAAGTCTATGTTTCTATATATATATGTATTAGGGCAAAAACTCAGTTTAGTGCATTAGTTAGGGTTGTTCCACAGTGACAAAAGTGAGGAAATTGAGTGTTATGGTTGAAAACCCCCTTGGACCCCCCTACCCCAACGGCATTGGAGTGCGCATTGGGGTCGTCAGCCCTAACTCTCACCCCATCACATGTGTAAAGCAGCAGAAGTATAGGAGAATGGGGTGACAGTTAGGACCGATGACCCCTAACGCGCACCCCAATGCCGGTTGGGGGGCTGGGTCCAAGGGGGTTTTCAACCCTAACACTGAATTTCTACTTTTGTCGCGTGGAACAACCCTAACTAATGCATTAAATGGAGTTTTTTGCCTCTAATTTCCCTTCTTTTTGAGAATGATAACGAGAAATAGTGAATGTAATGCAGCGGTGGGAACGTGATGTCTTGTGGCATAGTAACAGGAACAGCAACGCAAACAGAAGTGCTAACAGTGGCGCACATGGTAACGCAAGCGTGAATGAGAACAGAAAGGGTAAAGCACACGGTGGCATAGACGGGAACAGTCTCCCACGTGATGTGTTGTCACATAGTAACATGGTGCCTGCAAACGGAAATGTCAATGGGCATGGTGACGCAAAGTGAAACAGAAAGAGAAACAGTACTGTAGACACAAATGGCAAAAAATAACAGAAACATAAGCGCAAATGAAAACGGAAAGGATAATGCACATGGTGGCATAGACGTCAACAGTAAGTGAAACGGGTACGGAACCGCAAGCAGAAAGGGCAACGGTAACAGCAATGTTAGCGCACAGGCTGGTTTTCCCCAAAAGCTGCATAGAGAAAGACAGTGAGTACAAAGAATGTATGCATAATAATGGGTATCAGAGCAGAAAATGAGGACTTGGAATACTGAATAGGTTATATCTCAGGAACCGTACGACATAGAAAAAAAATTTAAAAGTCATATGATTTATGACTGTCCTGGCTAGCTAAATGTTTTTTTGATGAAAAGTCTGTATCTCGCACCGTTTCCGAGATACGGGCCCTGAAAGGGCCCCGAACGCCATAATGTTATCCTATGGGAAAAAAAGAGAATTTCCGAGTGCTATAACTTTGCCTCTCTGTAATATTTTTTCACCAAACCACTGAAAGGCACATCTGTGGGCTGTTGTCTGTCTTCCCTCCAAATTTCAGGAAAAAAGACCAAACCGTTATTTTGCAGCAGGGTGCCAAAGAATCCCTGTAATGCGTCAGGCATCGTAATGTTATCCTATGGGGAAAACTGTCAACTTTGGAGTGCCGTAACTTTGCCGCCGTGTAATATTTTTTCAACACAACACTGAAACACACATCTGTGATATGTCGGCTGCTTTCCCTCCAAATTTCAGCCCACAACTCACAACCGTTCTTTTGCAGCGGGGTGCCAAAGAATTGCTGTCATTTCCCACAGCCTAGAAAGTACTGTCGCACTTAGAAAGCTGTCAAATTTGTCGACACTTTCATGAGCATGAAAGTACTTTATGAAATACTTTTTCCAGAAATTTGAAAAACATATTTCTGGGGTGTTTTACCCCAAAATAAAGACATGGCTAGCATCCTCAGGCTCCGACTAGGTGAATACAAAAAGAATTAGGTAGCTAGAGGGTATCAAATTTAAATGGCAAGCATTTTTCTGATCACTAACTGAAAACAAGATGGCGGATTTGTGAAAGTAAGAGGGCCATTTGCGAAAGTAAAAATGCATCTGCGACACTGTCAAACTTTTTGTTAACTTTTCCCATTGACTTATAATTGGAAATAGTTTTTTGAATAACTTTTGAACCATTTAATATTTTTTCATGAAATCTTTGAAAGGCACATCGGGGACCCCAGTCCCACGCCTCTGAAGATTTCGGCCTGTCAAGAAACCGTATGCAATCTGTAGGCTCGACCGTAGAATTCCAGAAAAAGCATAAGCGCATGCGCAGATCATGCTTAATAACTCCGCAGCTGTGTATCCAACTGGTACAAAACTTGGCATATCCCAAGGTGTATGTTTCTTGATCAAGTATGCAAAATTTCAGGCAAATCTGTCAAATGATTGCAAAGTTATTAAGGTGCAAAATTTGGGGTTTAACATGTAAATGGCTCCTCAACTCTAACTATGGTAGCACTACCATGCTACCATAATGTATATATATATATATATATATGTGTGTGTGTGTGTGTGTTAATGCACCAGTTAGGGTAACTTAATGCCACAAAAGTAGTGAAATGGGCATTAGGGTTTCTGACCCTAACACCACCCCTCCACCTCAAGCAGCAAAAGGAAAACAAAATAGGATTTTGGGTCTCCATAGTGTTGGTGAATCATTGGTGGGGTCTTCCTTGCAGGATGTCAACCCTAGTGCCCACCCCATTCTGTAAGCAATGTTGCACATGATCTCCTTTCTTCATGCAGGGCCCACAGTGTGGAAGGGTGAGCATTATAGTTGACAACCCCCAAGAAAGACCCCACCTTTGATTCACTAAAACTCCAGAGACCAATAACCCTAATGTTTTTTCTTTTGCTGCTTGGGGGGGTGGGGGTGGCATTAAGGTCATAAACCCTAACACCGCATTTCCCTACTTTTGTGGTGTTAATGGAGTTTGCCCTTTAAGGAGCAGACCAGGTTGTCCTGATGCACCTCTTCCCTTTTCATCAAGATGGTGTGCTCAGAAAGGGAGGGGAGAGAGAAGGTGAGGGTCAAGGGATAGAACAATAGCCAAGCAACAGGAAGGGGAGAGGCAAGAGGGGTACATAATGGGCAGCACAGGGGTGGCTCAGCCACTTTTGCTGGAGTTTTGATTTCAGCTACTTGAAACTGCAGCATGTCAGATTGGCAGACTAATTGGAAGGTTTGTGCACCAAGATAAAGAGCTAAGAAACAAACAAATAATATGGAAGAGGATGTTGAGGTTATTAAAAAAAAGAAAATATATATATCAAATAATAATATATATAATAATTAAAAGAATAGAAAGGTAATCAGGAAGCTAGAAAATTGTGAGACTCTGAGAAGTCAAATAATGTGAGAAAGAAATGCATAATTTAAGGTGGTTTTCATATTTCAGCGATAACAAACATTTTTGTGGAAGCAGAGGTGAAGTTTGCAGTAGGAGACTGATTTTCAATTGTATATGCATAGTTTTATTGAGGTTGGCATACTGCAGTGATAACAAAGCATTTGGAGGAGCAGAGGTGAAGACATGCAGTAAGGAAAATGAGCTTGAATGGTATTGCCAGCCCAAGAGGGTCTTTCTGGTGCTGAATCCCAAAAAGCACAGCCTTACAAGGTTTTTTGTAGAACAAGGTGAAGCGCTGAAAGGTGCAGCTGATAGGGAAATTGTACAGGACAAAGGAGGCCGGAGGAATGGCAGTAAGAGGGAGGATCATGTTGCATTCAGCTGGGTTTGCCCAATTTTGGCCTAGCAATGAAGAGCCAGGGGAACAGGATGTTAGGGAGGATCACGGCATTGCAAAAGGTTTTTTTTAGCCTGGAAAATAGGTAGCATGCGGCCTGCAATGGACCTGGCGTGTTATTGGGGAAGAATTGAGTCGGAGAGTGAACTAGTAGACTGGAGAAGTGGCAGCATGTTGGTAGGTCCAATTGAAAGAGGCCTAGCGCAAAAAGACAGCATGGGATTGATGGGCGCCACGGCATGATGTCACACCACATGGAGGCCGTGGAGGCGAGTGGGGCTAAAAATGTTAGGGGACAATTAAGGAGTTATGGGGGGAGGGAGGAACCCGGTGGAATGCAAACCGAAGGATGAGGTAACTAATTTGAGGTCTGGTTGCTCTGGAAAGGAGAGTATACAGGCTATTGCTGTAGAAACATATGGCATGACACCACACACCCGCAGGACCACGTGGTCCAGCCACAAGGTTCTTCCTTGCAAGGTGGCAACAGGCTTACCATCGACTGACAGGGGGACAACGCGCATTGGGGGGCAGCCCATGCAGGCAGGTTTGCTGAAGAAAGGGAATACAATCACAGTCTTGCAAGGGTGGACAGGGTGGGGGGGCCACAGGCCCTAAGAGGCTATGATATGCCAAAAAGGATAGCAGTGTGGTGGTAAGCAATCCAAAACCAGATGGGGGACACAAGGAGACAGGAGCCCGACAGGCCAAGAAGCATGGTGGCAGTAGCCATGAAAGGGAGTAGGCCTAAAAAATGTGGGGCCCTCAAGGGGAGGGGATCAGAGTTAGGTCAAGAGGCCATGTGGTGCAGCCATGGAATTTGGACAAGGGAATGGGTGAATGAATGGGCTTTGGGGGGGGCAACAGCCAGAGGCATGTGAGAGCATGCAAGGGGAGAGAAGTTTATAGGCCTAGAAAAACACAAGAGGTGGCACCTGAAGTGCGTTAAGGTCATTACCAGCCTGAAGCTCATGGGGCGGTCACGGGAAGGGGAATGAACAGGCCCGGGGGGACAACAGCAGAGGCATGAGAGAGCATTCAAGAGAAGAGAGGTTTAGGCCTGGAAGCCCACAAGAGGTGGCACCTGAGGCGCATGAAGGCAATGACCAGCCTGAGGCCTGGGGGGGCATGAGAAGAGATAAAGGACCTGGCAGGTGGGGGATGGAAAGAAGGGGATAGCAGGCAGGGGAGACCAGAAGAATGGCAAGATCACTTGGAAAGGGCCTGTTGTTGAACACTTGAAATGGAGGAATGCCCATGCAGAGGTTTGGTACAAGGCAAAAGAAAAAAGAGGGGAACACATTTTGTTTCCATTAGGCAACTGTTTAAAAGAGGGCCTGGCCATAAGAATGACTGCTGTAGACAGAAATTTTAATAGTGGAATTTTGTTTTCTTCTCTTCAGTTGTCGTCACAGTTTGAAAGGAACAAGGGACATGGCACCAAAGAAGAGCAGGCCTTCAAAGGAAGACGCTTACAAGGCTATAGAGGAAATGGTGGAAAAAGCCAACAGAATGTGGGAGCTGGTGGAAGGGGAGGAACCAAAGAGATCTGGGGAGAAAAGGAAAGTGAGGAAGGGTAAAGGGGGCAGAGGGAAACAGATGGCTGAAAGGCCATGCAGCCCAACCAGGGTATAACCACTGACAGTGGGACCCACCAAGGTGGCTGATCCAATACCTCTGCAGCCTGTTGACCCGGTACAACCAGTACCTCTCCAGAACCAGGTCGAGGCCCCCCCCAGGGGAGCCCAGATCAGATCCCCAGGGCATAGTGGTTCCTCCACAGCTGCTAGTGGTGCAACCACTCCTTCAACTACAGGGGACCATAATGGTGTACCAGGAAGACAGCAGGCAAAAAGGAATGGACAGGGCCACAGGTAATGCACCTGGCTCAGTGGGTGACAGCATCAAAGAGTATATAAGTCAAACTGTGTCGGCACTTGGGGCAGGGGGTTTAGGGCAGATGGAGTCAGCACTGGCAGAGATTAGGACAGAAAAAGAGGTACCCAAGGAAAGAGAAGGAGGTACAAAGAAAGAAGGTAAAGGAACAAGAGAGAGATAGGTGCCCCTGGGATGAGGGTGGGCGAACAAGTCCCACTGGCCACAAAAGAGAAAATATGGAAAGGAGAGTATGTGGATATCTTCGCTTTAGTAAACCATGAAGCGGCAGCAAAATATGAGGAAGCAGAGAATATAGGACAGAGTAAAATGGCAGTAGTGGTATTCTTGTTAGAAAAGAAAGAGGAGGACACATTCACAAAAGGGAAGATGTGGGATGGGTGGTTTGTAGGTTTTGCCACATTTACAGCCATAGTATTGGAAAAGAAGCCAGATTTGGGCATCCCACTCATCACATACTCCCTAATAATAAGACGGGCAAAGACAAAAGTGAGGGTGGGGTAGATATACTATGACAAATTCTTTCGGCAAAGAATGGTGACATATGGGGATGTAAGATGGGACACAAAGCAACTAGACTTGTGGACAGATTATGGAACCAATCAGCCCACACCTGAAGGGGATTTGGGGAAGAAAGGAGCCGTGCCCCAGAGGTGTTGCTGGGCTTACAATAGGGCCTTTTGTTCTTGGCCACAATGTAATTTTCAGCACGCATGTTCGAAATGTGGGGGAACACATCCGGCAAGCAGATGCAGGATGACATGGGTCCAGGGAGCCCAACAATCTGGGGGGTCAAAGTTCAGGTCAACAGTTTTTTCGTGAGGGACGGGGTATAAGGGGAAGGCATGGAACAGAGGGAGGTGGGGGAGGGGGCATGTGAGTAGAGGGAGTCAGAATCACTGACCAGCGAGCCAAGCACTGAATGAAAGGGGAGAATTTGGGATGGGAAAAGGGAAGAAAACAAGAGAGCAATTTAGTGAAGCCAGAACCCCCATCAGGATAGAGGCATGGAAAGATTGGTTGGACAGATACCCGAATAGAAAAATGGCAGAGATGATTGAAAAAGGTTTTTGCACAGGTTTCTCACTACAGTGTGAAGGCCCAAGACAAGCAGAAGATGCAAGCAACCTGGGTTCGGTAAAAGGAAGAGAAGAAATGTTAAAACAAAAGATATAGAAGGAAAAGACAGCAGGGAGTATAGACAGACCATTTGATAACCCCCATTGCAGAATATGAGGATCTCTCCATTGGGCTTGGCCCCCAAAAAACAGGGAGGAGAATACAGGGTGATTCACCACCTATCCTTTCCTGAAGGGGATTCGGTGAATGATTTTATTGGGGAAGAATATAGTAGCGTGACATATGCAACATTAGAAGATGCAGTCTGGATAATCCGGGTGACTGCTGATGCATGGATGGCAAAAACAGATATAGAGTCCTCTTTCAGATTACTTCCAGTTAGGAGAGAAGATTGGGACCTGTTGGGGTTTAAAATTGGGGAACAGTACTATTTTGACAAAGCCATGCCCATGGGGTGTTCTGTAGTATGTGCGACATTTGAAACATTCAGCACCTGTCTACAGTGGATATTTCAAGAAAAAAACAGGTGACAAAACAGTTATTCACTATTTGGATGACTTCATTTTTATAGGCAATGGGAGAAGAGAGACAGAAAGAATGTTGGCCAGTTTTCAAGAGCTGTGCAAAGAGCTGAGGGTTCCATTGGCACCAGAAAAAACAGAAGGGCCCAGCAAGGTGTTAAAATTTTTGGATATCAAGATAGATGGTCCGGGGGAAATATTTCAGCTGCCAGACAAAAAAGCGAAAAAACTGAAGGAACTGATTCAGATACATACCAATAGAAGAAGAGTACAATTAAAACAGGTACAACAGGTATTGTGACATCTGAATTTCCTGTGCAGGGCTATAGGGCCAGGGAGGGCTTTCACTAAAAGGTTAGCAAGGCCTACAGCTGGGGTGAACAGATAACACCACTGGGTAGACATGACAAAAGGAGTTAAGGATGATTTTAAGGTGTGGGAGGTATTCCTCAGGGCATATAATGGCTGCTCTTTCTGGCAGGAGGAATGGGTTTATAATACAGACCTCGATCTTTACACAGACTCAGCAGGTGGACAAAACTTGGGGGGCTATCTGAGCTATCTGAGGGGCAGATGGTTTGCAGAACCATGGCCTACAGACTGGGTGAGGGACGGTAAGGTAAAAGATATAACATTGTTGGAGATCATGCCCATCTGGGCCTGCACCCTGGTTTGGGGAGGAAGAATTACGGAATCAGAAAGTGACATTGTGGTGCAACAATAGAGCAGTAGTAGAGATATTAAACAGCAGGGGAGCCAGGTTAAAAAAGGTCATGCAGATCTTGGACTTATGGTGCTAAGGGCCTTGAAATTGAACATGTCATTCAGAGCAAAACACATAGAAGGGGTACACAATACCCTGGCTGACAGCCTTTCCCGTCTGCAGCTGGATCGCTTCCGGAAGCTAGCACCAACAGCAGAGGAGCACAAAACGCCCATACCAATGAACATCTGGGATGTTGGCAAGAAGGAGCAGAACTGTTGTTTTGCAGTTCATGGTCACAACGGACTCTGAGGGCTTAAGATGGGGCTTGGCGAGTGTTTCAAACATTCAGGGCAACACACCACATGGAGGTAAGTAGGCCACTCACAGAAGAGCAATTAGGGAAGTTCACTCTAGAACAATGGCAAAGAGGAACAGCCCACACCACAATGGGGGTCTGTTTGGCAGAGATTAGTGTAGTTTGCAGCCTAAAAGGCTGGGAAGACCCCAAAAAAATCAATGTTCATTAGAAGGATGATGCAGGGGTGGGGTAGGTTAAAACAAGGAGCTGTGGATAATAGAAGACCAGTAGGGTGGCAGTGGTTTGCAAAACTAAAGGATGTTTTACCAACAATCTGCAGATGAAAAGCCAAAGCCCAGCTATTCCATACGATTTATGTGGTAATGTTTGCAGCGGCCATGAGAGTGAGCGAAGTGGTGGGCTACTGCTGTAAGGAAAAGGAAGGGGGATTGGAATGGGAAGATATAAGCTGGGGAATGAAGGAGATACAAATCCTGATTAGGAGGTCAAAGATGGATCAAAGGGGGCATGGCTGCATGGTAACACTAAAAAACACACAGAGGGTGAAGTGTGCCCAGTGAAGGCTTTGTGGGCTTTTGCCGCACAGTATGTGAACAGGACAGGGAAATTATTTGTGCATGGAGATGGAAGAAAGATCACAAGTTACCAAGTCACAGCCCTGCACAAAAAAGGCATGTAATTCTTGGAGGAGGATCCAGCTAATTACTCATCCCATTCCTTACGGATAGGGGTAACCTCACAGTGGGCAGCGGCGGGTGAAACGGTGAATAATATTTCGGAAGAGGGGTGCTGGCAGTCGGCCAGTTACAAGAGATACATCCGAGCACTGCATTATGGAGACTAACATATCAAGTGTGTTTTTTGTTACAGATTTGGAGCCACGAGGGGAAGGGGGGGACAGGGAAGGATGATATTGTGGAAAAGAAAACTAAGATTATATATAAGATATTTACTTTGCTTAAACCCTATAGGAAGAGGGAGGATCATGGAAGTCTGGATCTGTGGCCACTCTTACATTTATTGGGCAGAAAGGAGAGCTGATAAAAAGGCTGGGGGAAAACAACTGTACCAAGATGTGAGACAACGCAGGTTGGTTTGACGTGGCATCAGGGGGATGAGATGGGCACAACTGCTCCCCACCCTGAAAGAACTGAAGGAGTGGTGCCCCATTCCAGACCTAATTATAATGCGTTTAGGGGGTAACGACCTTGGGGGTAAGCCATGGGTGGACACATACATACAGCAAAAAAGGGACTTAGAGACAATACAACAGTGGTAGCCTAGGGTATGCCTTGTCTGGTCGGATATGATCCCAAGAAGGGTTTGGAGACAGCAGCACAGCAGTAGAGCTGTGGATAGGGCCAGGGGAAAAATGAACAGAAGGGTAGGGACACTGATAAGGAAAATGGGAGTACAGGTAATATTGCGGGGTGTAGAAGAGTGGGTGGAAGATTTATACAGGTCGGATGGCATGCATCTCTCAGATCTAGCCATAGACATGTTTAATACAGAAATGATGGGTTTTATAGAAACATGGTGGAGGCATGTGGAAAAAGGAAAATAAAAAAAGGGGAGAGAGAAGGACTGGGAAGGAGTTGCTCTGAGGTAGGAGAGAACAATACCCTAAATTGAGGGGAAAGCTGGTCGTCCAAAGCAAGCTGGAGACCGGCTAGTGGGGAAAATGGAGGGGAAGGAGGGGACTGTATATGATGGCTGTCAAAGGTGGATGACAGAAGTGTCCAGTAAGATGGTTTGGAACTGCCAAAGGTGGATGGCAGAAAATAGTATGGTTATTGGACTGCCAAAGGTGGATGGCAGAGAGCAGAAAATGGGGGGGAAGGAGGGGAGAGGGAAAGAAAAAGGAATCAGATGAAAAGAAGAAGAAGCTGAAGAAGGAAAGTGGCTTCAGTTTTCACCATTACCTAACAGAAAAAGAGAAGAAGAAAGCACCCAGGTTTTCACCTGGGGGGAGCAAAAAGACGAAGAAAGAGGGATGATCAGTGAGTGATATATGGATGCAAATAAATGCAAATGTGAGAGATGTAATAATAAAAGATGATGAGATGGACATGGAATTATGATATATAAATAAATGAATTGCCAATCTGAGCACAACAACAAACAGTGGTCTCTGTATTTTGTGAGGGGAAAAGGGGGGAATCCGGGACAAGTTACCCTAAGTGGTACATTAACGCAGTTTTTGGCAAAGAATTTCCTTTCTTTTGGAGATACTGTGATTGTATCCTCATTTCCCTGTGAGAGTGCAGGGCGTTTGAGGCCTGAGCTCCCATCCCTCAATAGATGTATACATGTATGTTCGATGGAAGTGAAGGGCCCTCCAGACCCTGTGCTGACATTTCAGCCGAAACAGCAACCAAATTGACAGCATAGCCTTGTTATTACCCCACATTATGAACACGGTGCAAAGAATTTTCAATATTACCAAAACGTCATTCCACTCCACTGCAATGTCATTCTGCGCCACAGGTGAGAAAATACATTTTGGCCAGGATTTGAAAAATAACAGCAGTTACTCTCATGTGTGATGTAAAAAAATTCCTATGTTGAAAATCTGGGGTGAAAATATTTAAACTCACCAACGTTACTAGTGAGTGTAGTAAAATCTAAACATGTGTGTAACCTTGCCATTTTTATATATTTTAACCCCAAATTTTCAACATAGCCTTGTTATGACCCCACCTCATGAACAAGGGTGGTTAAAATTTTCAAATCCTGCCCAAAAGGTAAATTAACCAAGTGACCACAAAGTCACTTTTCAGGCTGGATTTGTGGAGTTCCACCAACACTGTTTATGAGGTGGTGTCCCAAGAAGGTCATGTTGAAAATCTGGGCTCAAAATATGCAAAAAATGGCAAAATTATGCATTAACATTGAAAACCCCATTGAAATATATTGCACAGCACTTACCTTAGTTTCTCATACTGCAGTTGGTGTATCCAGAAGCAAGACATGTCCTCAACCATTGAGTGAATCTTCATACTGTGACCTGTTCAGGTGAGTGAAGGTGTGTAGGGGTGTGGGGGGTGCTGTGTGCGAGGTAGAGGGGGAGAGACTGTTATCTTTTTTGCAGGTTTACAAAAAAATAAACACACCAAGGGATTATTTTCTTTAATTCAGTACAGACGGTGATTGAAGGGTGGTGGGTGCCACTAGACACCAGGAAATGAAACAGAAATAATGGGGACAGAGCTCAGAGAGTGGGAGATAGCATTAGACACCAAGGGAAGAAAAAATTATGGGGATGTGATTAGAGGATGGGGGTGCCACTAGACATCATGAAAGGCAATAAAATAATGGGGACAGTGATGGGAGGGGGGAGGGAGTGCCACTAGACATGAGTGAAAGCAAAACTCATTACAGGGACAGTGATTAGAGGGTGAGGGTGCCACTAGATATGAGGGAAAGCAAAATTAATTATGAGGACTGTGATCAGTGGTTAAGGGGTGCCACTAGACACTAGGGAAAGGAAAACTAATTATGGGGATGGTGATTGGAGGGTGGGGGGGTGCCACTAGACACCAGGGAAAGACAAACAACATATGAGGATGGTGATCAGAGGGAAGGGGTGCCACTAGACACCCAGAAAAGACAAACAACATATGAGGATGGCAGTTGGAGGACAGGGGCCATGACTAGACACCAAGAATATGGCAGCTCGTGCATCTCACTGCAGCCCGCAGCACACGTTCCAGCTGCAGAAGTCAGAAATGTCCCACTATTCTTATTCAGAGAACGTGAGTTTAGGGCTCCTCTTGCTAAGCTGGGTACCTGGATTTTGGGTGCTCACAAAAGGTATTTCTGCCCCTCATTTAAAAAACAAACATACGAATGTAACTACTGTAAATTGGGCCTGTTTAAATAGGTTCTGGTGTTTGTCTGTTTTTTAAATGATAGCATATTTATGTATTTTACATGCTTTGTTAGTTTGAGGAAAAAAGCTACAAGATGGCACTCGGTGCACAAAAATCATGTTGTGCTGTGCCAAGCAAGTGGTTAAGAAACAAAAAAGGGGTCCTGCAACATCTAATTTTTCATTTTGCGCTAGAACGTTAACTGAAAAACCCTACTGTGCATGCTCAGAATGGGAAAACACAACATTTTAAAGCCTTATAACTCTGTAAGCATTTATTATTTTTTCACAAGGCACTATCTTAGAACATGCCATATGTGCCCTGCAAGTTTAAGGAACAAATTCCATTCCATGTAGGCTTTAGAAGAGAAAAAAAAACTTAAGTATAGGAAAAAAATTAGACATTTTCAGAAAATGACTTATTAAGATCTCAGAAACTGCACAAGCTGACCTCGCAAAGCATTCCACAGATCAAGACCTTGCCTCTTAGATAACATATGCAAAATAGCAGCTGATTTTGTCAAACAGTGCCAAAGATATTAATCTGTGAATTTTGGGTTTAACATTGAACACTCTATCGTGGTGCTACCGTGGCATTCTAATATACAGTGCGTGTGTGTGTGTGTGTGTGTGTGTGTGTGTGTGTGTGTGTGTGTGTGTGTGTGTGTGTGTGTGTGTGTGTGTGTGTGTGTGTGTGTGTGTGTGTGTGTGTGTGTGTGTGTGTGTGTGTGTGTGTGTGTGTGTGTGTGTACGTACATATGCACACATTGAAGGAGCAATATAGCGCAGTGGTTTAAGGCTCTGAGCTGCAAACCTGAAGACCTGTGTTTGAATCCCACAACCCCCACTTGCATATTGTGTGACCCTGAGCAAGTCACTTAACTTCCTTGTGCTCACAGGTCACACCTGTAAACCAGCTTCCGCATAATGCATCTCTCCTGGTTTAAAACAAAAAACACACATAAATACAATACACACATATATATATATATATATATTATATACACACATATAAATAGGTAGTCTGAGAGCCAAAGCCGTGGTTCTCTGATGGACCCGACCTGCCAGACTGCCACCCGCAGTCCAGGTCTGAAGCCACCAGCCCCTCACAGAAACGCAGGTACGGACTTGCCCTCAGGGACAGATTACCTCCAGGAAGGGAGCCCTAGCTGCCAATTCTTTTGCTTTCTTTACATGAGGACAGTTGTCTCTGGGTTTAAATCTGGAGTCTTTTACTGCTGTGGCCCACTGGCTGCAGTCAGCCCCAGGAGCACTCCGATTGGCTCCATATAGCTCTGCACTGTTAATGTTGGACTATATTGTGCTAGATTATGTTTTCTGTTAAAACTGTCTTGTTTGTATTTTATAGCTGAAGTTTTCTGATTTAATGTAAATGCCTGTATTGTGTTCCTCATAAGACCAGTAGTGATCTCAGCTCAGGCCTTGGAAACCCCCCTTCACCTTTTTACACTAGTATTGTGTTTTAAATAGCCCTGTAATTACTCACTCAGACTTGGAGGCACCTTGCCTAACATTTTGGTCTGCAACAACCCCCCTGTTTAAGCCAGTCTGCATTTCTTTTTAGCTCCATGAGCAGCCCCACCCTCTCTGACTTTCTTATTTAATTCTATCTGCCTTCTCCTTCCAGGTAGTCAGAGAGCCACAACCGTGGTTCTCTGACTAACCCGACCTGCGAGACTGCCACTCGCAGTCCAGGTCTGAAGCCACCAGCCCCTCACAGAAACGCAGGTATGGACTTGCCCTCAGGGACTGATTACCTCCAGGAAGGGAGCCCTAGCTGCCAATTTTTTTGCCCCGCCACCCACCCCATGTCCTGATTAAATACACATAAACCCCGCCCCGGCCTTCTAGCTCACTTCTACTGGCTATTTCCAGCCACGCCTCATTAGTTATCTAGGCCTTAATTTTTCATTGGTACCCCATCCTCCCACAAGATTCACTCATTTCCTTGGCCCTCTCAAGGAACTGTTGCAAATCCTGTGTTTATTACTGGTAAAAGAAAATATCTCCACGTTAAAAATGTCATCTGCACCTATCCTTCTCTATAGTTGCCTTATATTACTTTGTTATACTCTACCCAAAATTTCGGTTTGCAACTTGGACAAAGGCCAGTTTCCCTCCTCTATCATCTACCAAGATATAGCCTCCCACGTTAGAACATGGCATCCTACATCAGGGACGTCTCTTCTATGGTCATGCCTCTCCTCCCACCAGGCCATAACTATAGAACACGTGCAATTCCCAAGGATGTTGTTGGCTCTATCAGTTCTCTATATTTTATCACTAGCAAATAGCAATTCTGCCCTTAACACAGCCACCGCTAAACCAATGTATGCTAGAAAGAGTAACAAAAGAATATTTAGCAGGCTAAGACACCACCTTAAAAAACTACTACTGCCTCTCCTACTGTGTTTGGGAAATGCTGAATTAAACTCAGGTCCACCTATTTCTCTGGACGCCCCTGCGGACCTCCCTCAATATAAAGGGATTAGAATTCTCCATATCAATGTCTGTAGTTTGCTAAAGAAGATTAACTATATACAGACCTGGACTCTACATGCATCTCTCCTGATTTCTTCATGATAACTGAATCCTGGCTCACATCCTCGACCCCGGACAAATCTATGAACGTACCCGGATATATCATCTACCGCTGTGATAGACCGACTCGAGGGGGAGGGGTTGCAATATTATGTCAAAAGCAAATTCACAGTCACAGTCTTTGACTGTATCTCAAAGGCTAAGGAATTTGAATGCCTTGCTCTAAAATGATCACTTTCCAGTGAGAAATCACTCCTATGGCAGCATGCTACCACCACCGCCTGGTGGCTGGGCACTTCTGCCACACATTCAAAACCTTCTTGACTCTGCTAATACTGAGTGTATTCTAATGGGGGATTTCAATCTAAATTGGAATGATGACAGCTCTAAGAAATTGAAGGATCTATGCGATGTTAATGGTCTGATACAAATGGTGACTGCTATAACCAGACCTAACAGAAAAAACCCTAAGCGTAGCACTCTCCTGGACCTTATGCTAGTAAACAAACCTCACATTATCTTGCATACTGGAGTATTCTTCAACGATATAAGCAACCACTGCGCTACTGCCTGCATCAGACATCCTTCCCAAATAAAAACGGCCTCCAAATTCAAACTGAAAAGATGCCTGAAAAAGTTCTGTCAGTACACTTTCCTGAAAGATCTAAGCAACATTCATTGGCAGGATTTATATCTAACCCCCACCTTTAACGAGGCATTTAACATCTTTCACAGCCTCTTACTGGGGCTAATAGACAAACACACCCCACTAAGACTGATCAAATCAAAAAATAAAACTCCTGGCTGGTTCTTTTCCATCCTGAAGAAAGCACTTAGGGATAGGGACTACTGGTGGAAAAAAATGAGGAAATCCCACCTGTAGGCTGATTGGTTAGCATTCCATACCACTAGGAATGCTTGTATCAAGCTAATTAGGTCAGAAAAAGCCAGGTACTTGCAAAAAGAACTAGAAGACAATAAAAAACAACTCTGTCGAATTTTGGAACATCCTCAAGGAAGTCGAAGGTCAGTCCACTGCAATACCCCTTCCAAACAAATTTGTGTCTGATGGCACCACCTATATGGACAAAGCAGATGTACTAGATAAACTTAATGATCACTTTGCCACTGCAGGGCTTGTCTTTGACACCTCACCTATCAGCAAACTTAGCCCACACCTCACCTATCAGCAAACTTAGCCCAGCAAGAGACTACACTGTTGGCTTCACTGATAATCACAACCATAACCAACCGCATCCCTCCCCCTTCAGCTTCCTCACAATTATGTTCAAGCAAGTGGAGGACCTTCTCCTTTCTCTGGATACAAAAAGAGTGCAGGTGCAGATAATATTGAACCTTACTTCCTAAAACTTGCCCATACCTATCTGACTGTCCCCATTACACATTTATTCAACACCTCTCTGATTCAAGGTGAGCTACCTGTCTTGTGGAAAACTGCCCCCATCCTACCATTATTCAAGACTGGGGATCCAAGTGATCTGAACATTTACCAGCCTATATCTATACTATCTGTCCTCTCTAAATTACTTGAAAAAATTGTCAACATCCAACTTAGAGAACATTTGGATTCACAAAAGTTGCTAAACCCGGCTCAGTCCGGCTTCAGAGGCAAACACAGTACAATATTGGCTCTTGCCAAAGTAATTACAGACTGGCAAATGGCCTTGGACTCTAAGAAGCATGTATTTGCCCTCTTCCTTGATCTAAGTAAGGCCTTCGATACTGTGGATCATACCATCATGCTTACTGCACTGAGTAACATCGGACTTGATAGTTCTGCCATTAAATGGTTCACCAGCTACCTAACCAAAAGGTTACAACAAGACAAAGCCATAGGAGATCTGTCCCCACAAAAAATCCTTGTTACGAGGAGTCCCACAAGGCTCCATCCTGGCCCTATCCTCTTTGCAATATACATCAATAATCTGGACTCGCAGCTGGGCACAGCAAATGTGCACTTATTCGCAGATGATACTGTACTCTATATCACAAATTCATCCTTGGATCTGGCCCATGAATACTTACAGAAAGACTTTGTCACCCTCCAATACAACCTTCTCACTCATAAGCTCCTCCTCAATGCCAAAAAGACTAAAGCAATGATTCTCTCACCAAAATCTACTTCCGGATGTCCACATATCACACAGATCCAAACACTCTTAGATGGACCGCTTGAAGTAGTTGATACCTTTAAATACATAGGGTTCTGGCTGGATAACAAGCTCAACTTTCTGTGCCACTTAAATGAAACCTCGAAGAAACTAAGACTTCGATTAGGTTTATTCTAGTGCATTAAACACCTACTCACATTAGAAGCCAGAATGAGACTAGTACAAACTACATTCCTACCTATACTGGACTAAGCTGACTTCCTTTACAGTCATTGCCCATCAACAATGCTAAACAAACTGGACACCCTTTACTACCGGGCTTTAAGATTTATCTTAAATCTACCCCGTAGTACACATCACTGTCATCTATAACAGGTTTTGGGATGGACCTCACTCTCAACTAGAAGAAAAAGGAATGCTCTCCTCTTGTTTTTTAGAGCATTATCTGATAACCTCCCTGCATACATCTTGAACATCTTCAAATGGGCTAAATGTTCCTATGGACTGAGATGCTTCTCTTTAATCTGCTTCCAGATTCCTAGAGTGAAAACTACCCTTGGCTAAACAGCAATCAACTTCTCACTTCCATCACTTTGGAACACAATGCAAGACTCATTAAAATTATCCTCACTTCCAAGCATTTTCACATTCAAAGCCCTATTAATAGATTATCTGAAGGAATCATGCAACTGTTTCAGACACTGATGACCCCTAAGCCCCAGGTGCCACTCTCAAATCCTACGCCTAAGTATCTCATCCACCCCACATTCCTAACAACAGAAACCTCGGACCAACAAGCCTAGTTCCCTTAATCCAAGATGGCCCTGCCTATTGTTTACCTTTTACCTATTCTGGCCTCCCTTTTGGCTGCCTACTCTTTCACCCCAATTTCTACCCTATTCCTTAATACCCTCCTTATTTTTTGTAATTTAGGTATGAGCTCTTACTTAAAGGAGACTATATAGGATTGTTGTCTCTTCTCATTTCATTAAAGCTTATCATTAAGTACCTTTGCATGTTAATTATGTTGACCGGTATGTATAGGCCCATAGTAACTGGCACCTTCACAATGTTTTTTCGTTTTTGTTTTTTTTGCACCATTGTCCAACGTAATTGTAATCTTATGAAGTGTACTGTATTGTATTAATGCCCAGGACCACCTTGAAAATGAGCTTGCTCAATGGTGTTTATGTCTGGTTAAATAAAATGATATACATATTATAGTGACGCAGTCGCACCACTGTAGTTAGGGTTCAGTGGTCACTTACATACTAAGTTTGTGCGTTAATAACTTAGGACCCATTCAAAGGATTTGCCTGAAATTTGGAATGTGCGGTAGGGTATGGTAGATCTCTTGATATGCCAAATTGCGTTTCAGTTGTACTATAAGGTCTTTGTGTATGAAAATGCTGAATAATGCAAAATTATCCATTTTTGGAGGCAACTTTAGGGATTTTGGACGTGGCCCTGCATGGCTGTCGTGTGACATGCCACTCTGTGACATGGCTTATTTGAAAAAGCTTCACTGGCCAAGCTTGCTGCTTTTCGTTTTGTGAAGAAATATTGAGGCATTCAAAAGTTACAGCACTTTTAAGTTTCCATTATAAGTCAATGGGAACATTTATATGGTTATTTTGTGAACAACGAATGAGGTTTTGCCATCTGATTCCTCCTCACTATCAAAGAATTTGCAGGCTGATAATCGAGGATTCTTTGATCACGAGGAAGGGACTAGATAGCCAGATTTGGAGGGACCAGATAGCCCAATTTTAACAATTTTAAAATTAAATATGTCAGAAACAGTTTGGTCTTTTAAGTTGAAATTTGAAGGGTGTTGAGGGGATGTCCTGTAGATGTTAATTATGGTGCTTAGGTGTCAGAAAATACATGCATTGTGGAGAGATGGTGTGAGGCAGTTTACATTTCGTGTACAGCATTTTGCCTTGGGGTAGTGGCTTGAAATTTATAGGGTACCTAACCTTACTGCCATGGACGTACGTTTCAGTCATTAGGTGTGTAAAATGTAAACAGGTGCAGAATTCTGCCTCTCTGACCAAAGAAAATCTCAAACTTTAAAATGTTAAATCTCAGACACAGTTTGGTCTTTTAAATTGAAATTTGCAGGGTGTTAAGGGGATGTCCTGTACATGTGAATTATGGTATTCAGGTGTTGGAAAATTAGGTTGCTGCAGAGATATTGTGTCACACACTTTAGATTTTGCATATAGCATTTTGCATTGTGGTAGGCACTTTTAATTTTAAACCTCACATTTTGCACGCTAATAACTTTGCAACCATTCAACGGATTTGCACAAAATTTAGAATGCAAAGTCTGGTGTGGTAGATCTCTTGATTTACAAAATTTTGTTTCAATCAGATATACAATGTTTGAGCAGTGAAGTGCCAAAAAGTGCCACTTTTCATCACTTTTGCACATTTTCTGTCCGAGGCGCTGCGCAGACACTGTGTGGGCTATTGGTCTGAATCTTGAGACATAGAAAGAGCTTGGGACATGGAACATTCTGCTTTTTGTTTGGTGAAAAAATACTAATCTGTTCAAAATTTATTACAATTTGAAATTCCCATTATATCCAATGGGAAAATGTTTATGTATTTTTGGAATGTTAAAGAGAAAGACCAGATGGCCCAAACTGAGATGACCATATCTCAATAACAGTTTTGTCTTTTTTCTTGAAAGTTGCAGGGCATTGAGGGGATGTCATAGAGATGTGAACTATGCTGTTTAGGTGTTGGGGAAGTAGTGTGTTGCAGAGACATTCAGGATTACATTGCAGTCTGGGTCATGACTTGCAATGCCGTTATCTTGGAAACAATGCGAGAAACAGACTTTTTGCCACAGTTGGTTACAGGTGATTTAGCCACTAGAAAAAGACTTGACATTGTAGAGTCAGCCTGAAGTGGAATTTTGTTTGTACGTTAGACAGTTCATGAGATATTGTGAAAGTACTGTCACAAGGGTTGAAAGAGTGCCTGTGTAGTGGTTTTTGGTGCCCATAGCTCGGAAACGGTGTGAGATATGGGTATGGCCTGTGATTGTGGCATACTCTTCTCACCATCATGGCTACAATGACACTTGAGTTGTTTTTCTAACTGTTACGGTTCCCAAGATATGAACAAATTACTGTTGCAAGCATTTGGTGGGCAATAGGAATGCTGCATGGCTCTGTAGCTATGTGTAAGTGGCAGTGCAGGCCCAGAGGGCCCTCGCTCACTCAGATGCATATTGTTATGGAAAAATGGGCAAGCTGGTGGGAGCACGGGGCCCTCTTCCACCAGAGTGGTTATTATATTATTGTAGTAGTGAGGTCGCACCATTATAGTTAAGGTTCAGTGGTCACTTACATACTAAAGTCAAATGTTTGGGCGTTAATAACTTTGGAGCCATTCTACGGATTTGCCTGAAATTTGGAATGTATGGTGGGGCATTGGTAGATCTCTTGATTTGCCAAATTGCTTTTCAGTAGGACTTATGGTCTTTGTCTATGAAAACACTGAAAAATGCAAAATTATCCAATTTTGGACGCAGCTTTTGGAATTTTGGACATGACCCTGCATGGCTGCCATGTGATTTGCAGCTCTATGATGTGACTCATTTGAGAGAGCTTCACTGGCCGAACACGCCATTTTTTGTTAGGTAAAAAAATATTGAGGCATTCAAAAGTTACAGCACTTTTAATTTCCCATTATGAGTCAGTGGGAAAATTTATATGGTTATTTTGCTAACAAATAATGGGGGTTTGGCCTTCTGACCCCTCCTCATGTTCAAAGAATTTGCAGGCTCACAATCAAAGATTCTTTGATCCCGAGGAAGGGACTAGATGGCCAGATTTGGAGGGACCAGATAGCCCAATTTTAACAACTTTTAAAATTAAATATCTCAGAAACAATTTGGTCTTTTAACTTGAAATTCACAGGGTGTTGAGGGGATGTCCTGTAGATGTGAATTATGGTGCTTAAGTCAGAAAATGCATTAGTTGCAGAGATATGTCATGGTGCAGTTTTCGTTTTACGGGCAGCATTTTGCATAGTGGTAGTGGCTTGAAATTTATATGGTAGCTAGCCTTAGTGCCAGGGACATACGTTTCAGTCATTAGGTGTGTAAAATGTAAACAGGTACGAAATTCTGCCACAGTGACCAAAGAAAATCTCAAACTTTAAAATGTTGTATTTCGGACATGGTGTTTTTCTTTTAAAATGAAATTTGCAGGGTGCTGAGGCGGTGTCCTGTAGATGTGAATTATGGTATTCAGGTGTTGGAAAATTAGGTTGCTGCAGAGATATTGCATGACTCAGTTTACATTTTTCGTATAGTGTTTTGCATTGTGGTAGGCACTTTTAATGTTCAGTCTCACGTTTTGCACGTTAATAACTTTGCAACCATTCAACAGATTTGCAAAAAATTCAGAATGCACAGTCTGGTGTGGTAGGTCTCTTGATTTCCTAAATTTTGTTTCAGTCAGACGTATTTGCACAGTGAAGTGCCAAAAAATGCACTTTCCTCCTCTTTTCTGCTTTTTTTGTCCATGTCACTGCACAGACACCGTGTGGGCTATTGGTTCGAGTCTTGTGACATAGAAATAGCTTGGGCCAAGGAACATGCTGCTTTTCGCTTGGTGAAAAAATATTAATCTGTTCAAAAGTTATTGCAATTTGAAATTCCCATTATATCCTATGGGAAAATGTTTATGTATTTTTGGAATGTTAAAGAGAAAGACCAGGTGGCCCAAACTGAGATGACCATATCTCAATAACAGTTTTGTCTTTTTTCTTGAAAGTTGCAGGGCATTGAGGGGATGTCATAGAGATGTGAACTATGCTGTTTAGGTGTTGGGGAAGTAATGTGTTGCAGAGATATTCAATGACGTAATTGACATTTTTCCTGTAGGATTACATTGCAGTCTGAGTCAAGACTTGCAATGCCGTTATCTCGGAAACGATGCGAGAAACAGTCTTTTTGTTACAGTTGGCTTAGGTCACCTACAGGTGATCTAGCCACTAGAACAGACTTGACATTGTAGAGTCAGCCTGAAGTGGAATTTTGTTTGTACCTTGCACACTTCATGAGATATTGCGAAAGTACTGTCACAAGGGTTGAAAGAGTGCCTGTGTAGTGATTTTTGGTGCCCATAGCTCAGAAACAGTGTGAGATATGGGTATGGCCTGTGATTGTGGCATACTCTTCTCACTATCATGGTCACAATGACACTTGAATTGTTTTTCTAGCTGATACGGTTCCCAAGATATGGACAAATTACTGTTACAAGCATTTGTTGGGCAATAGGAATGCTGCATGGCTCTGTAGCTACGTGTAAGTGGCAGCGCTAGGCCCCGAGGGCCCTCGCTCACTCAGATGCATATTGTTATGGAAAAATGGGCAGGTTGGTGGGAGCATGGGGCCCTTTCCCACCAGAATGATTATTATATTATTGTTGTAGTGAGGTCGCACCACTATAGTTCAGGTTCAGTGGTCACTTACATGCTAAAGTCAAATGTTTGGGTGTTAATAACTTTGGAGCCATTCTGTGGATTTGGCTGAAATTTGGAATGTGTGGTGGGACATTGGTAGATCTCTTGATTTGCCAAATTGCATTTCAGTAGGACTTATGGTTTTTGTGTATGAAAATGCTGAAAAATGCAAAATTATCCAATTTTGGAGGCAGCTTTTGGAATTTTGGACATGGCCCTGCACGGCTGTCATGTAGTGTGCTGCTCTGTGACATGACTCATTTCAAAGAGCTTCACTGGCCGAACATGCCGTTTTTTGTTTGGTGAAAAAATCTTGAGGCATTCAAAAGGTATAGCACTTTTAATTTCCCAAGTATGAGTCAGTGGGAAAATTTATATGGCTATTTTGCGAACAAAGAATGGGGTATTGTCCATCTGATCCCTCCTCACGATTAAAGAATTTGCAGGCTCACAATCAAAGATTCTTTGATCCCGAGGGAGGGACTAGATGGCAGGATTTGGAGGGATCAGATAGCCCAGTTTTGACAAGTTTTAAAATTAAATATCTCAGAAACTGTTTGGTCTTTTGACTTGAAATTTGGAGGGTGTTGAGGTAATGTCCCATAGATGTGAAATATGGTGTGTAGGTATCAGAAAATGCATTTGTTGTGGAGATATGGTGTGGTGTAGTTTACATTTTGCAGACAGCATTTTGCATTGTGGTAGTGGCTTGAAATTTATAGGGTAGCGAGCCTTACTGCCATGGACATACATTTCAGTCGTTAGGTGTGTAACATGTAAACAGGTGCATAATTCTGCCACTCTGACGAAAGAAAATCTCAAACTTTAAAATGTTATATCTCTGACATGGTATGGTCTTTTAAATTTAAATTTTCAGGGTGTTTAGGGGATGTCCTGTACATGTGAATTACGGTATTCAGGTGTTGAAAAATTAGGTTGCTGCACAGATGTTGCGTGACGCACTTTACATTTTGCGTATAGTGTTTTGCATTGTGGTAGGCACTTTTAATGTTAAACCTCACATTTTGCACGTCAAAAACTTTGCAACCCTTCAAGGGATTTACATAAAATTTGGAATGCTGAGTCTGGTGAGGAAGATCTCTTAAATTACTAAATTTTGTGTCAGCTGGACATACCATATTTGCGTAGCGAAGTTCCAAAACATGCACTTTTCACCTCTTTTGTGCATTTATTGTCCGTGGCACTGCACAGACACCTTGTCAGCTATTGGTTTGAGTCTTGTGACATAGAAATAGCTTGGGACATGGAACATGCTGCTTTTTGTTTGGTGAAAAAATATTAATCTGTTCAAAAGTTATTACAATTTGAAATTCCCAATACATCCTATGGGAAAATGCATATGTATACTGTATATAGGGTAGTTCATGGGGAACAGTTGACAACAGGGCTATTCTTTCACCAAGTTGGCACTATGATGACAGATTACCTCAAGAGCACAGCTCGAGAGGTAATCCGTAGTCATAGTGCCAACGAGGTGAAATATTAGCCCTGTTGTCAACAGTTCCCCATGCACTTTTCTTTATAGTGTGTGGTGGAACGTCGTTTTTTTGGGGAAAAAGAAAATCACTACAGCATGTTTCTCCTTCAAAATATTTTTACTGGGTTACTAGAAGGAAAAAAGAACTTTACATTTTGAACGTTTTCACACTTGACATTTTAACTATTTATTCACTGCCATCAAACTTTCTTATTTTATAGCTAAAATTGTTGAACAGTGGGTCTAACTCTGTAGTGGGAATATCATGTATTGCTCTGTGCTCGTCATTGTCTCTCAGGAAACTACGTAATTGCCACATGTCATTTCTAATTTTTTTTGCCTTTTTTTTTTTCCTGATCGAGGATGAATCTATCCCGTTCCAGTACTGGCTTTGATAGTACTGCCGCTAATATCACTGCTTTCACTATGTGTCCTGTCTATGGAGTGAGCCCTAACTGTCATTCTGTCAAATGCTGCTCGAGGACACAGTGTGTGACGTGCGCAGTGCAGTAGAACATACAATCGTTCTGCTGCACTGCGAACGTCACTAGTGTAGGAGAATAACATTTCGACAGCAATGGATTTCAGTGGAGAACAACGTTCCACCATACACTATATTTGGATTGTTAATAAGAAAGACCAGCTAGCCCAAATTGAAATGACCATATCTCAATAACAGTTTTTTTTTTCCTTGAAAGTTGCAGGGCATTGAGGGGATGTCATAGAGATGTGAACTGTGCTATTTAGGAGTTGGGAAAATAATGTGTTGCAGAGATATTCTATGACATAATTGACATTTTTCCCATAGGATTACATTGCAGTCTGTGTCAAGACTTTCAACACCATTATCTCGGAAACGAAGCGAGAAACAGACTTTTTGCTATAGATGACTTAGGTCACCTATAGGTGATCTAGCCACTAGAAAAATACTTTACATTGTATAGTCAGCCTGAAGTGGAATTTTGTTTGTAAGTTGCACGAACTGTGAGATATTGTGAAAGTACTGTCACAAGGGTCCGAAAGAGTGCCTGTCTAGTGCTTTTTGGTGCCTATAGCTCGGAAACGATATGAGATATGAGTGTGGCCTGTGATTGTGGCATGTTCAACATGCTATCATGGTTAAAATGACAATTGAATTATTCTTCTAGCTGTTACAGTTCCCAAGATATGAACAAATTACTGTTACAAGGATTGGGTGACCAATAGGAATGCTGCATGGCTCTGTTGCTATGCATAAGTGGCAGCGCAGGCCCAGAGGGTCATTTCTCACTCAGATGCATATTGTCATTCAAAAATAGGCAAGTTGGTGGGAGCACGAGTCCCTCTCCCACCAGAGTGGTTATTATATTATTATAGTGGTGAGGTCGTGACACTATAGTTAGGGGTTCAGCCGTCACTTACATACTAAGTAAAAAGATTGGGTGTTAATAACTTTGAACCCATTCAACAGATTTGCCTGAAATTAATAATGTGCTGCGGGGCATGCAAGATCTCTTGATTTGTCAAGTTGAGTTTGGTCAGACTTACGGTCTTTGTCCGTGAAAATGCTGAATAAAGCAAAATTATCCATTTTTGGAGGCAGCTTTGGGGATTTTGGACATGGCCCTGCACGGCTATCATGTGGTGTGCTGCTCTGTGACATGGCTCATTCGAAAGAGCTTCATTAGCCAAACATGCAGCTTTTCATTTGGTGAAAAAATATTGAGACATTCAAAAGTTATAGCACTTTTAATTTCCCAGTATGAGTTAGTGGGAAAATTTATGTGGTTATTTTGTGAACAAATATAGGGGTTTTTGCCATCTGACCCCTCTCTTCATGATTAAAGAGTTTGCAGGCTTACAATCAAAGATTCTTTGATCCCAAGGGAGGGACTAGTTGGCCAGATTTGGAGGGACCAGATAGCCCAATTTTAACAACTTTTAAAATTAAATATCTCTGAAACGGTTTGGTCTTTTAACCTGAAATTTGAAGGGTGTTAAGGGTATGTCCTGTAGATGTGAATTATTATGCATAAGTCAAAAAATACATTCATTGCAGAGATATGGCATGGTACAGTTTACATTTTATGGACAGCGTTTTGCATTGTGGTAGTGGCTTGAAATTTATAGGGTTGTTAGATGTGTAAAATGTAAACAGGTGAGGAATTCTGCCACTCTGACCAATGAAAATCTCAAACTTTAAAATGTTATGTCTCAGACATGGTTTAGTCTTTTAAATTGAAATTTGCAGGGTGTTGAGGGGATGTTCTGTACATGAGACTTATGGTATTCAGGTGTTGTAAAATCAAGTTGCTGAAGAGATATTGCATGAAGCAGTTTGCATTTTGCATATAGCGTTTTGCATTGTGGTAGGCACTTTTAATGTTCAATCTCACATTTTGCATGTTAATAACTTTGCAACCATTAAACGGATTTGCAAAAAGTTTAGAATGTACAGTCTGGTGTGGTGGGTCTCTTAATTTACTAAATTTTGGTTTGGTCGTACATACCATATTTGTGCAGCGAAGTGCCAAAAAATGCACTTCTCGCGACGTTTTCACATTTATTGTCCGTGACGCTGCGTGGACAAAATGTTGGCTATTGGTCCAAGTCTCAGGAAATGGAAAGAGCTTGGGCCAAGGAACACGCTCCTTTTTGTTTGGTGAAAAAATATTATTCTGTTCAGAAGTTATGACAGTTTGAAATTCCCAATATATCCTATGGGAAAATGCATAAGTGTTTTTGGAATGTTAATGAGAAAGACCAGCTGGCCCAAATTGAGATGATCATATCTCAATTAGAGTTTGGTCTTTTTACTCGAAAGTTGCAGGACATTGTGGGGATGTCATAGAGATGTGAACTGTGCAATTCAGGTGTTGGGGAAATAATGTGTTGCATAGATATTCAATGGCGTAATTGACATTTTTCCCATAGGATTACATTGCAGTCTGTTTTCATGAATTTCAGCACTGTTATCTCGGAAACGAAACGAGAAAGAAACTTTTTGCTTCAGGTGGTTAGGTCACCTACAGGTGACCTAGCCACTAGAAAAAGACTTGACATTGAAGAGTCAGCCTGAAGTGGAATTTTGTTTGTACCTTGCACACTTCATGAGATATTGTGAAAGTACTGTCACAAGGATTGAAAGAGTGCCTGTCCAGTGCTTTTTGTGCCCATAGCTCAGAAACGATGTGAGATATGGGTATGGCCTGTGATTGTGGCATACTCTTCTCATTATCAAGGTTACAATGACACTTGAATTGTTCTTCTAGCTGTTACGGTTCCCAACATATGAACAAATTACTGTTACAGGCATTTGGTGGCCAATAGGAATGTTGCATGCCTCTGTAGCTATGCGTATGTGGCAGCACAGGCCCAGGGGGCCCTCGCTCACTCAGATGCATATTGCTATGCAAAAATGGGCAAGTTGGTGGGAGCACAAGGCCCTCTTCCACCAGAGTGGTTATTATATTATTATAGTGGTGAGGTCGCACCACTATAGTTTGGGTTCAGCGGTCACTTACATACTAAAGTCAAAAGTTTGGGCAGTAATAACTTTGGACCCATTCTACAGATTTGCCTGAAATTTGTAATCTGCGGTGGAGCATGGCAGATCTCTTGACTTGCCAAATTGCTTTTCGGTCGGACTTGCAGTCTTTGTGTATGAAAATGCCGAATAATGCAAATTTATCCATTTTTGGAAGAAGTGTTAGGGATTTTGGATGTGGCCCTGCACAGCTGTCATGTGGTATGCTGCTCTGTGACATGACTCATTTGAAAGAGCTTCACTGGCCGAACTTGCTGTTTTTTTGTTTGGTGAAAAAATATTGAGGCATTCAAAAGTTACAGTACTTTTAAGTTCCATTATAAGTCAAAGGGAAAATTTATATGGTTATTTTGTGAACAAAGAATGGGGTTTTGTCCATCTGATCCCTCCTCACAATCAAAGAATTTGCAGGCTCACAATCAAAGATTCTTTAATCCTGAGGGACGGACTAGATGGCCAGATTTGGAGGGAACAGATAGCCCAATTTTAACAACTTTTGCAATTAAATATCTCAGAAATGGTTTGGTCTTTTAACTTGAAATTTGGAGGGTGTTGAGGTGTTGTCCTGTGTATGTGAATTATGTTGCGTAGGTATCAGAAAATCATTTGTTATGGAGATATGGTGTGGAGCAGTTTACATTTTGCAGATGGAATTTTGCATTGTGGTATTGGCTTGAAATTTATAGGGTAGCGAGCCTTACTGCCATGGATATACGTTTCAGTCGTTAGGTGTGTAACATGTAAACAGGTGCAGAATTCTGCCACTCTGACCGAAAAAAATCTCAGACTTTAAAATGTTATATCTCGGACGTGGTATGGTCTTTTAAACTGAAATTTGCAGGGTGTTGAGGGGATGTCCTCTACATGGGAATTGTCATATTCAGGTGTTGGAAAATTAGGTTGCTGCAGAGATATTGCATGACACACTTTACATTTTGCATATAGCGTTTTGCATTGTGGTAGGCACTTTTAATGTTAAACCTCACATTTTGCACGTCCATAACTTTGCAACTTTTTAATGGATTTACACAAAATTTGGAAATGCTCAGTCTGGTGAGGTAGATCTCTTGAATTTCTAAATTTTGTGTCATTCGGACATACAGGATTTGCGCAGCGAAGTGCCAAAAAATGCACTTTTTGCCTCTTTTGTGTATTTTTTTGTCCATGGTGCTGCACAGACACCATGTGAGCTATTGGATCAAGTCTTGTGACATAGAAATAGCTTCAGTAAAGGAAGATGCTGCTTTTTGTTTGGTGAAAAAATATTAATCTGTGCAAAAGTTATTGCAATTTGAAATTCCCAATATATCCTATGGGAAAATGCATATGTATTTTTGGAATGTTAATGAGAAAGACCAGATGGCCCAAATTGAGATGACCATATCTCAACAACAGTTTGGTCTTTTTTCTTGAAGGTTGCAGGACATTGAGGGGATGCAATAGAGATGTGAACTATGCTGTTTAGGTGCTGGAGAAATACTGTGTTGCAGAGATATTCAATGATGTAATTGACCATTTTCCCCATAGGATTACACTGCAGTCTGTGTCATGATTTGTAGCGCCATTATCTTGGAAAAAAGCGAGAAACAGACTTTTGCTACAGGTGGCTTAGGTCACCTACAGGTGATCTGGCCACTAGAAAAAGACTTTACATTGTAGAGTCAGCCTGAAGTGGAATTTTGTTTGTACATTGCACAGCTCATGAGATATTGTGAAAGTACTGTCACAAGGGTTGAAAGAGTGCCTGTCCAGTGCTTTTGGTGCCCAAATCTCGGAAACGATATGAGATATGGGTATGACCTTTGATTGTGGCATACTCTTCTCGCTATCACGGTTACACTGACACTTGAATTGTTCTTCTAGCTGTTGCAGTTCCCAATATATGAATAAATTACTGTTAACAAACATTTGGCAGCCAATAGGAATGCTGCATGGCTCTGTAGCTATGCATAACTCTCAGCGCAGGCCCAGAGGATCCTTTCTCACTCAGATGCATATTGTCATGCAAAAATGTGCAAGTTGGTGGGAGCACGAGTCCCTCTCCCACCAGAGTGATTATTTTATTATTATAGTGGTGAGGTCGCGCCACTATAGTTAGGGTTCAACTGTCACTTACATACTAAAGTCAAAAGATTGGATGTTAATAACTTTGAACACATTCAGTGGATTTGCCAGAAATTTGTAATGTGCTGTGGAGCATAGTAGATCTCTTGATCTGCCAAATTGCGTTTCGATCAGACTTACAGTCTTTGTGTATGAAAACACTGAATAAAGCAAAATTATCGATTTTTGGATGCAGCTTTTGGAATTTTAGACATGGCCCTGCATGGCTGTCATGTGGTGTGCTGCTCTGTGACATGGCTCATTTGAATGAGTTTCATTGGCTGAACATGCCGCTTTTTGTTTGGTGAAAAAATATTGAGGCATTCAAAAGTTATAGCACTTTTAATTTCCCAGTGTGAGTCAGTGGGAAAATTTATACGGTTATTTTGTGAACAAATAATGGGGTTTTGGCCATCTGACCCCGCCTCATAATTAAAGAATTTGCAGGCTCACAATCAAAGATTCTTTGATCCCAAGGGAGGGACTAGATGGCCAGATTTGGAGGAACTAGATAGCCAAATTTTAACAACATTTACAATTAAATATCTCAGAAACGGTTTGGTCTTTTAACCTGAAATTTGAAGGGTGTTAAGGGTATGTCCTGTAGATGTGAATTATGGTGCTTAAGTCAGAAAATACATTCATTGCAGAGATGGCACGGTACAGTTTACATTTTACGGACAGCGTTTTTTGCATTGTGGTAGTGGCTTCCAATTTATAGGGTAGCTAGCCTTACTGCCATGGACGTACATTTCAGTTGTTAGATGTGTAAATTGCAAACAGGTGAGGAATTCTGCCACTCTGACCAATGAAAATCTCAAACTTTAAAATGTTATGTCTCAGACATGGTTTGGTCTTTTAAATTGAAATTTGCAGGGTGTTGAGGGGATGTCCTGTACATGAGACTTATGGTATTTAGGTGTTGAAAAATTAAGTTGCTGCAGAGATATTGCATGACGCAGTTTGCATTTTGCATATAGCGCTTTGCATGTTGGTAGGCACTTTTAATGTTCGGTCTCACATTTTGCACGTTAATAACTTTGCAACCATTCAACGGATTTGCAAAAAGTTTAGAATGCACAGTCTGGTGTGATAGGTCTCTTGATTTACTAAATTTTGTTTTGGTCGTACATACCATATTTATGCAGTGAAGTGCCAAAAAATGCACTTCTCACCACTTTTTCACATTTGTTGTCTGTGACGCTGCATGGACACAATGTTGGCTATTGGTCTGAGTCTTAGGAAATGGAAAGAGCTTGGGCCAAGGAACACGCTCCTTTTTGTTTGGTGAAAAAATATTAATCTGTTCAAAAGTTATTACAATTTGAAATTCCCAATATATCCTATGTGAAAATGCATATGTGTTTTTGGAATGTTAATGAGAAAGACCAGCTGGCTCAAATTGAGGTGACCATATCCAATAAGAGTTTGGTCTTTTTACTCGAAAGTTGCAGGATGTTGAGGGGATGTCATAGAGATGTGAATTGTGTTATTCAGGTGTTGGGGAAATAATGTGTTGCATAGATATTCAATGGCGTAATTGACATTTTTCCCATAGGATTACATTGCAGTCTGTTTTCATGAATTTCAGCACTGTTATCTCGGAAACGAAGCGAGAAAGAAACTTTTTGCTACAGGTGGTTAGGTCACCTACAGATGACCTAGCCACTAGAAAAAGACTTGACATTGTAGAGTCAGCCTGAAGTGGAATTTTGTTTGTACATTGCACAGTTCATGAGATATTGTGAAAGTACTGTCACAAGGGTTGAAAGAGTGCCTGTCCAGTGCTTTTTGTGCCCATAGCTTGGAAATGATGTGAGATATGGGTATGGCCTGTGATTGTGACATACTCTTCTCGCTATCAAGGTTACAATGACACTTGAATTGTTCTTCTAGCTGTTGTGGTTCCCAAGATATGAACAAATTCATCTCAGAAGAAGCCAGAAGGTGAAGGAAGAAAACATATTCAATTCAGTGCTTCAGAGTAACTGGTAACTGCTATTTTTCTTTTAAACTTGGATTGTAGGCTTGTAGTGACACTATACTTTCTTTCTGTGTTGTCTTTACTTATAATTGTTTTTGGGCTGTTGAAAATTTAAAAAATAGTGGTGGTGTAATTCTGTGCTGTCTTTAATTGCTGCAAATTTTATCTTGGCTTGTCTGACTGTCCTGTAGCTGGGTGAAGGGTGTTAATTGTCTGGCCTCTGACCCAGCTACATGATAACTGGAGGTGGGGCTTGTCACAGTTAAAGCAGTAAACAGAAGTTCATCTGCTCAGAAGAAGCCAGAAGGTGAAGGAAGGAAACATATTCAATTCAGTGCTTCAGAGTAACTGGTAACTGCTATTTTCTTTAAACTTGGATTGTAGGCTTGTAGTGACACTATACTTTCTTTCTGTGTTGTCTTTACTTATAATTGTTTTGGGCTGTTGAAAATTTAAAAATAGTGGTGGTGTAATTCTGTGCTGTCTTTAATTGCTGCAAATTTTATCTTGGCTTGTCTGACTGTCCTGTAGCTGGGTGAAGGGTGTTAATTGTCTGGCCTCTGACCTCAGCTACGTGATAACTGGAGGTGGGGCTTGTCACAGTTAAAGCAGCAAACAGAAGTTCATCTGCTCAGAAGAAGCCAGAAGGTGAAGGAAGAAACATATTCAATTCAGTGCTTCAGAGTAACTGGTAACTGGTATTTTTCTTAAACTTGGATTGTAGGCTTGTAGTGACACTATACTTTCTTTCTGTGTTGTCTTTACTTATAATTGTTTTTGGGCTGTTGAAAATTTAAAAATAGTGGTGGTGTAATTCTGTGCTGTCTTTAATTGCTGCAAATTTCGCCCCCTCCACCAACTCTTAATTATATGCCCTGATAAATCTGATTGACAGGAGCTAAACACAGGGTATAGTAAGAGGTGTGAAGTAGGAGGGGCATATGGGGAAGAAGACCACCCTCAGCACGATAAGTTTTTGACTCATTTATTTATTTATTGGTTTCTTTTTCCTTAAAAATATATATCTGAGGATCAGTTACAGGATTTTTAGTACTGTAAATAAATAAAAAGAGAACTAAGAGAGCTTCAGTAGCAGATAAGTAGTGGAATTGCAGTATAATGTGGGGAGTGGTGCAATGCAGTGGCTGTGGGGCAGCCATATTCAGGCAGACCTTCTGGACACTGAGGTGCTGCCCTATCTGCATGCATCTCTCGGGACTGCGGGATGAGGTAGCCAGACTCAGAGCGGAAGTAAACTGGGTCAGGAGTACTATCACCCCTGTCCAGGAACCACCCAGTCCAATGCAGCTGCCTCAAGGATGCCGAGAATGAGGAGCACTTGGATGACAGTGGGCTCCAGGGAGGGTTAGAGCAGTCATGCAGAGGCACATCCCAGATCCTATTCCTTCTCAAGAACTCATATGCCACACTGGCAAATGAGGACAGCCAAATAGAGGTACCCAGGAAGTGGAAGGAAAGGATGTGGAGTTAGGTAAGGAGGTGACCTCAGTGGGAAAGCAGTGGACCCCAGGAGGAGGAGGAAGTGAATCCTGGTGGGGACTCCATCATAAGAGGGATCCAGCTAGGAACACAGGAGGGAGGACAGGAGGTGAGGTGCCTACCAGGTGCCACGGCATGGAGGGATGGAAAGATACTGGGGATCACTGGGAAGGCAAGACAGGAGGGTGAGCTGGATGTCATTATCCACCTAGGTACTAATGACTTGGCAAATGGGGAGCCAAAGGAAGTTCAGGAAGAGTTTAGGATACTGGGAGGGGTCTCAAGCAAGTAGCTACTTCTGTCACTTTCTGAAGTACTACCTGTGAGAGGCAAGGGAGAGCATGAGTGCATGCACCAGGAACTTTAACTCATGGTTGAAGAACTGGTGCTGGAGGAAGGGTTTGATTCATTGGTGACTGGGGACCCATCTGAGGGATGGAGGTTTGTTCAAGCCTGATGGTCTGCATCGATCCTGGAGGGAATCCAAGCACTCAATGATAAGTTTAAATGCTACATTGATAAGCATTTAAACTAGCAAAGGGGGTGGCAGGCCAGCAAGGATGATACCTACTTGTCACCCCCACAGCTAGTAATGGAACCAGTGAACCAGAGGAGTGGCTATCTCTGCAAAGCAGTGTGCAAAAGATGGAGATTAGTGTCCAAAAGGTGGATAAGCAGAAAGGGCAAAATTCAGCAGAAGGGCAGACAGCTAAGGAGAACCAGGGATAAATGACAACCAAGGAAGGGGCTGGAGTAGAACAGTGAAGCAGTCTAGGGAGGTCAAATCATGAAAGCCATGTGTGCAAATGCCAGGAGCCTTAGCAACAAGATGGAAGATCTGGAGGCTGTCATGGTGCAGTCAGACCTGGACATTGTGGCCATCACTGAAACCTGGTGTAATGATAACCATGACTGGGAGATGGCCATACCTGGCTACAACATATTCAGAAGAGACAGAGCAGGCAGGAAGGGAGGAGGAGCGGCACTGTATGTGAAAAATGACATAAGGGCCACAGAGATCCAGGAGGAACAAAATGGGGGAGAGATACTGTGGGTTAAGCTGGAAAGGAAAATGGGGCCAGCCATCCGCACAGGTGTGGTCTATAGACCACCAGCCCAGGAGGAAGAAACAGATAGGGAGCTGATGCTAGCCATCCAAAGGATGGCAGACAAGGGTGAGGTAGTACTGGTTGGAGACTTCAATATACCAGACGTGGACTGAGCATCCCAGCAGCAGCATCAACTAGGAGCAGATTTATCCTGGACTCCCTTCAGGTGCCTTCCTCAAGTAACTGGTCATGGAACCAACTCGGCAGAAGGCAATACTGGACCTTGTGCTCACAAACAGGGACAGAGTGATGGGGGTAACAGTGGGGAGCACCTGGGTAACAGTGACCACCAGTCATTGTGGTTTGAAATCACAAAGAGCAGAACCAAACAACACAAAAACACGTATCCTGGATTTTAGGGGGCAGACTTTGGGAAAATGGGAAGATGCTTGAAAGAGGCATTAAGGGAATGGGACAGGAATCAGGGATTGAGGAACAGGTGCGTATTTAAAATGGGATTATAAGAACAACAGAATTATGCATTAAGCAGGTTAGCAAGAGGAAAGAAAGAGGAGACCATATGGTTTTCCAAAGAGGTAGCAAAGAAACTGAAAGCCAAAAAGATTGCATTCAGGCAATACAAAAGACACAGGCAGAAGGGGATAGGGGAGAAGTACCAGGAGAAACAAAGGAGGCAGGGAAGTCAGTAAGGAAGCCAAAGCTCAGACAGAGAACACATTGCAAAATCAGTGGCTAAAGGGGACAAAACCTTTTACAGGTACATAAGTGAAAAAAGAAAGACAAAGGGAGGGATAGTGAGACTGAAGGGGGAAGATGGGAGCCGTGTGGAGGATGACAACAGTAAAGCTGACATATTGAACAGGTATTTCTGCTCAGTCTTTACTAAGGAAGAGGGGGGTAATGGGTCTGAAGGGAGTACAAGGGGTGAGAATGGTGCAGAAATGGACACAAGTCCCTTTACGAGAAAGGGTCCTGAAGGAACTGGAAGTAATAAGAGCTGATAAAGCAATGGGGCCAGATGGGGTGCACCCTAGGTCCTTAAGAACTAAGAGAGGTGGTGGCTGAACCTCTGGCTATCCTGTTCAGCCAATCACTGGAAACAGGGAGGTACCCAAAGACTGGAGGACAGCAGATGTAGTCCCCTATACAAAAGTGGGAACAAAGAGGAAGCAGGGAACTACAGACCAGTCAGCCTCACCTCGGTAGTGGGAAAGATCTTGGAAGCACTACTGAAGGAGAGATTGGTGGAACATCTGGTTGTCAATGGACTACAGGACCCAAGGCAGCATGGTTTCACCAGGGGAGGCATGTCAGACCAACCTCATTGAATTTTTGACTGGGTGACTAGGGAGGTGGATCAGGGGAGGGCAGTGGACATGGCCTCTTCTGGACTTCAGCAAGGCCTTTGACACTGTGCCACATAGAAGACTATTACACAAACTGGGGAATATGGGTGTGGCAGGACAGTAGTGTGGTGGGTGGTAGCTTGGCTGGGTGGCGGGACACAGAGGGTGGTGGTAAATGGCTGTCACTCCACAGAGGGAAGAGGACCAGCGGGTACCACAGGGATCAGTGCTGGGACGCGTCCTATTCAACATCTTCATCAGTGACATTGCACAGGATATAGAAGGCAGAATTTCACTGTTCGCTGATGACACAAAGCTCTGTAACAGAGTAGACACACCAGAGGTGTAGACAGAATGAGAAGGGACCTGCAGAAACTTGAAGAATGGTCAAGGGTTTGGCAGTTGAAATTCAATGCAAAGAAGTGCAAGATAATGCATATGGGGCACAAAAAACCCTGGCACAATATATCAGTTGGGGGGTGAGGATATAGCATGCACCAAGCAGGAAAGGGATCTTGGGGTTGTCATCTCTGATGACCTCAAGGTAGGGAAACAGTGTGACAAGGCATCAGGTAAAGCAAATAGGATGCTGGGATGTATAGGCAGGGGCATCACCAGCAGGAAAACGGAGGTCATAATTCCGCTATACAAGACACTAGTGAGGCCCCACCTGGAGTACAGTGTACAGTTCTGGAGACCATACCTACGTAAGGACATAGACAGGGTAGAGAAGGTTCAGAGGAGGGCAACAAAGATGGTGCATGGGTTGCATCACAAGTCCCATGAAGACAGGTTGAAGGAACTGAACATGTACCCTGGAGGAGAGGAGGAGAGAGGGATATGATAGAGACATACAAGTATCTTACAGGAGGAACAGGGTGCAGGAAAACACTATTTTTAGCGAAAAGATGTTTCAGGACTAGAGGGCATGGGATGAAGTTGGAGGGAGGACGATTCAGAGGAAACATGAGAAAGAATTTCTTCAGAGAGCGGGTGGTGGACAAGTGGAACACCCTGCCAGAGGAAGTGGTGGGGCTGAAACAATCACAGGATTTAAGAATGCATGGGATAGACATAAAGGAATTCTAGAGGTCAGGGGTAAGGGGAAATAGACTTCTAGGAAAACAAACTGAACTTACAAGCTCAAATGGGCAGACTAGGTGGGCCATAGGCCCTTATCTGCCGACACTGTCTATGTATCTATGTATCTATGTAAATTATGATTACAAGCATTTGGTGGCCAATAGGAATGTTGCATGCCTCTGTAGCTATGCGTAAGTGGAAGCACAGGCCCAGGGGGCCCTCGCTCACTCAGATGCATATTGCTATGTAAAAACAGGCAAGTTGGTGGGAGCATAAGGCCCTCTCCCACCAGAGTGGTTATTATATTATTATAGTGGTGAGGTCGCACCACTATAGTTTGGGTTCAGCGGTCACTTGCATACTAAAGTCAAAAGTTTGGGCAGTAATAACTTTGGACCTATTCTACAGATTTGCCTGAAATTTGGAATCTGGGGTGAGGCATGGCAGATCTCTTGACTTGCCAAATTGCTTTTCGGTCGGACTTGCAGTCTTTGTGTATGAAAATGCTGAATAATGCAAATTTATCCATTTTTGGAAGCAGTGCTAGGGATTTTGGATGTGGTTCTGCACAGCTGTCATGTGGTCTGTGGCTCAGTGACATGGCTCACTTGAAAGAGCTTCACTGGCCGAACATGCCGCTTTTTGTCTGGTGAAAAAATATTGAGGCATTCAAAAGTTACAGTACTTTTAAGTTCCATTATAAGTCAAAGGGAAAATTTATATGGTTATTTTGTGAACAAAGAATGGGGTTTTGTCCATCTGATCCCTCTTCATGATCAAAGAATTTGCAGGCTCACAATCAAAGATTCTTTGATCCTGAGGGACGGACTAGATGGCCAGATTTGGAGGGAACAGATAGCCCAATTTTAATAACTTTTAAAATTAAATATCTCAGAAACGGTTTGGTCTTTTAACTTGAAATTTGGAGGGTGTTGAGGTGATGTCCTGTATATGTGAATTATGTTGCGTAGGTATCAGAAAATGCATTCATTGTGGAGATATGTTGTGGCGCAGTTTACATTTTGCAGACGGAATTTTGCATTGTGGTAGTGGCTTGAAATTTATAGGGTAGCGAGCCTTACTGCCATGGACATACGTTTCAATCGTTAGGTGTGTAACATGTAAACAGGTGCAGAATTCTGCCACTCTGACCAAAGAAAATCTCAAACTTTAAAATGTTATATCTCGGACATGGTATGGTCTTTTAAACTGAAATTTGCAGGATGTTGAGGGGATGTCCTCTACATGGGAATTGTCATATTCAGGTGTTGGAAAATTAGGTTGCTGCAGAGATATTGCATGACACACTTTTCATTTTGCATATAGAATTTTGCATTGGTGTAGGCACTTTTAATGTTAAACCTCACATTTTGCACGTCAATAACTTTGCAACCTTTTAATGGATTTACACAAAATTTGGAAATGCTCAGTCTGGTGAGGTAGATCTCTTATATTTCTAAATTTTGTGGCATTCGGACATACAGTATTTGCACAGCAACGTTCCAAAAAATGCACTTTTCACCTTTTTTGTGCATTTTTTGTCCATGGCGCTGCACAGACACCATGTGGGCTATTGGTTCGAGTCTTGTGACATAGAAATAGCTTCAGTAAAGGAAGATGCTGCTTTTTGTTTGGTGAAAAAATATTAATCTGTGCAAAAGTTATTGCAATTTGCAATTCCCAATATATCCTATGGGGAAATGCATATGTATTTTTGGAATGTTAATGAGAAAGACCAGATGGCCCAAATTGAGATGACCATATCTCAACAACAGTTTGATCTTTTTTCTTGAAGGTTGCAGGACATTGAGGGGATGCAATAGAGATGTGAACTATGCTATTTAGGTGTTGGAGAAATAATGTGTTGCAGAGATATTCAATGACGTAATTGACCTTTTTCCCATAGGATTACACTGCAGTCTGTGTCATGATTTGCAGCGCCGTTATCTCGGAAAAAGCAAGAAACAGACTTTTTCCTACAGGTGGCTTAGGTCACCTACAGGTGATCTGGCCACTAGAAAAATACTTTACATTGTAGAGTCAGCCTGAAGTGGAATTTTGTTTGTACATTGCACAGTTCATGAGATATTGTGAAAGTTCTGTCACAAGGGTTGAAAGAGTGCCTGTCCAGTGCTTTTGGTGCCCATAGCTAGGAAACAATATGAGATATGGGTGCGACCTGTGATTGTGGTATACTCTTCTTGCTATCATGGTTACACTGACACTTGAATTGTTCTTCTAGCTGTTGAGGTTCCCAATATATGAACAAATTACTGTTAACAAACATTTGGCAGCCAATAGGAATGCTGCATGGCTCTGTAGTTATGCATAACTCTCAGCGCAGGCCCAGAGGGTCCTTTCTCACTCAGATGCATATTGTCATGCAAAAATGTGCAAGTTGGTGGGAGCATGAGTTCCTCTCCCACCAGAGTGGTTATTTTATTATTATAGTGGTGAGGTCGCGCCACTATAGTTATGGTTCAACTGTCACTTACATACTAAAGTCAAAAGATTGGGTGTTAATAACTTTGGACACATTCAGTGGATTTGCCAGAAATTTGTAATGTGCTGTGGGGCATGGTAGATCTCTTGATCTGCCAAATTGAGTTTCGGTCGGACTTACGGTCTTTGTGTATGAAACGCTGAATAAAGCAAAATTATCCATTTTTGAAGGCAGCTTTTGGGATTTTGGACATGGCCCTACATGGCTGTCATGTAGTGTGCTGCTCTGTGGCATGGCTCTTTGAAAGAACTTCATTGGCCGAACATGCTGCTTTTCGTTTGGTGAAAAAATATTGAGGCATTCAAAAGTTATAGTACTTTTAATTTCCAAGTATGAGTCAGTGGGAGAATTTATATGGTTATTTTGTGAACAAATAATGGGGTTTTGGCAATCTGACCCTGCCTCAGGATTAAAGAATTTGCAGGCTCACAATGAAAGATTCTTTGATCCCAAGGGAGGGATTAGATGGCCAGATTTGGAGGGACCAGATAGCCCAATTTTAACAACTTTTATAATTAAATATCTCAGAAACGGTTTTGGTCTTTTAACCTGAAATTAGAAGGGTGTTAAGGGTATGTCCTGTAGATGTGAATTACTGTGCTTAAGTCAGAAAATACATTCATTGCAGAGATATGGCATGGTGCAGTTTACGTTTTGCGGACAGCGTTTTTTGCATTGTTGTAGTGGCTTGCAATTTATAGGGTAGCTAGCCTTACTGCCATGGATGCACGTTTCAGTTTTTAGATGTGTAAAATGTAAGCAGGTGAGGAATTCTGCCACTCTGACCAATGAAAATCTCAAACTTTAAAATGTTATGTCTCGGACATGGTTTGGTTTTTTAAATTGAAATCTGCAGGGTGTTGAGGGGATGTCCTGTACATGAGACTTATGGTATTCAGGTGTTGGAAAATTAGGTTGCTACAGAGATATTGCATGATGCAGTTTGCATTTTGCATATACTTTTGCATTGTGGTAGGCACTTTTAATCTTCAATCTCACATTTTGCACGTTAATAACTTTGCAACCATTCAATGGATTTGCAAAAAATATAGAATGCACATATTTGCTCAGCGAAGTGCCAAAAAATGCACTTCTTGCCACTTTTTCACATTTGTTTTCCGTGACGCTGCGTGGACACCATGTCAGCTATTGGTCAAATCGTGGGACATAGAAGGAGCCTGGGCCAAGAAACATGCTGCTTTTTGTTAGGTGAAATATTATTAATCTGTACAAAAGTTATTCTATTTGAAATTCCCTTTATATCCTATGGGAAAAAGTATATGTGTTTTTGGAATGTTAATGAGAAAGACCAGATTACCCAAATTGAGATGCCCATATCTCAATAACAGTTTGGTCTTTTTACTTAAAAGTTGCAGGGCGCTAAGGGGATGTCATTGAGATGTGAACTATGCTATTTAGGTGTTGGGGAAATAATATGTTGTAGCGATATTCAATTACGTAATTGACCTTTTTCCCATAGGATTACATTGCAGTCTGTGTCATGACTTTCGGCACTGTTATCCCAGAAACGAAGCGAGAAACAGACTTTTCTCTACAGATGGCTTAGGTCACCTATAGGTGATCTAGCCATAGGAAAAAGGTTTGACATTGTTGAGTCAGCCTGCAGTGGAATTTTGTCCTTACGTTGCACAGTTCATGAGATATCATGAAAGTACTGTCACAAAGGTTGAAAGAATGCCTTTCCAGTGCATTTGGTGCCCATAGCTCAGAAATGATGTGAGATGTGGGTATGGTCTGTGATTGTGGCATAATCGTCTCACTATTACAGTTACAATGATACTTGAATTGTTTTTCTAGCTGTTACGGTTCCCAAGATATGGACAAATTACTGTTACAAGAATTTGGTGGGCAACAGGAATGCTGCATGGCTCTGCAGCTATGCATAAGTGGCAGTGCAGGCCCAGAGGGCCCTCATTTATTCAGATGGATATTGTTGTGCAGAAATGGGTAAGATGGTGGGAGCACGGGGCCATCTCCCACCATAGTGGTTATTATATTATTGTAGTGGCGAGGTTGTGCCACTATAGTTGTGGTTCAGCAGTCACTTGCATACTGAAGTCAAATGTTTGGGTGTTAATAACTTTGGAGCCATTCAACAGATTTGCCAGAAATTTGTAATGTGCGGTGGGGCATGATAGATCTCTTGATCTGTCACATTGCATTTTGGTCGGACTTATGGTCTTTGGGTATGAAAATGCTGAAAAATGCAAAATTATCCATTTTTGGAGGCAGCTTTTGGGATTTTGGACATGGGCCTGCATGGCTGTCATGTGATTTGCAGCTCTGTGATATGGCTCATTTAAAAGAGCTTCACTGGCCGAACATCCACTTTTTGTTTTGTGAAAAAATATTGAGACATTCAAGAGTTATTGCACTTTTAATTTCCCATTACGAGTAAGTGGGAACATTTATATGTTTATTTTGTGAACAAATAATGGAGTTTTGGCCATCTGACCCCACCTCATGATCAAAGAATTTGCAGGCTCACAATCAAAGATTCTTTGATCCCAAGGAAGGGACTAGATGACCAGATTTGGAGGGACCAGGTAGCCCAATTTTAGCAACTTTTAAAATTAAATATCTCAGAAACGGTTTAGCCTTTTAACCTGAAATTTGGAGGGTGTTGAAGGTATGTCCTGTAGATGTGAATTATGGTGTTTAGGTCAGAAAATACTTTTGTTGTTGAAATATGGCATGGTGCAGTTTAAGTTTTACAGACAGCATTTTGTATTGCGCCAGTGGCTTGAAACTTATAGGGTAGTTAGTCTTACTGCCATGGACGTACATTTCAGTCATTAGGTGTGTAAAATATAAACAGGTGTGGAATTCTGCCACTCTGACTAATGAAAATCTCAAACTTTAAAATTATATATCTCAGACATGGTTCGATATTTCAAATTGAAATTTGCAGGATGTTGAGGGGATGTCCTATACATGTGAATTATGGTATTTAGGTGTTGGAAAATTATGTTGCTGCAGAGATATTGCGTGATGCGTTTCACATTTTGCATATAGCGTTTTGCATTGTGGTAGGCATTTTTAATGTTCAGTCTCACACCTTGCACGTTAATAACTTTGCAACCATTTAACGAATTTGCAAAAAAGTTTGAATGTACAGTTTGGTGTAGTAGGTCTTTTGATTTGCTTAATTTTGTTTTGGTCATACATACCATATTTGCACAGTGAAGTGCCAAAAAATGCACTTCTCACCACTTTTGTGCATTTTTTGTCTGTGACGCTGCGCAGACACCATGTGGGCTATTGGTCCGAATCCTGGGACATCTAAAGAGCTTTGCCCAAGGAATATGCTGCTTTTTGTTGGGTGAAATAATATTAATCTGTTCAAAAGTTATTGCAATTTGAAATTACCAATATATCCTATGGGAAAATGCATATGTATTTTTAGAAATCTTAACGAGAAAGACCAAATGGCCCAAACTGAGATGACCATATCTCAGTAACAGTTTGGTCTTTTTTCTTGAAGGTTGCAGGGCATTGAGGTGACATCATAGAGATGAGAACTATGCTATTTAGGCTGATTAATCTGGGCCAACTTTTTGATCAGAACTTAGTAAAATCTTTTCAGCAGTTAAGGACCGAATTTAACCTTCAACACAAGGATTTTTTTGGGTACCTCCATTTCTGCACCTAAATCGAGCTCCTTTTCATTTAAGTGGACATAATGCCTTAACATTATGTCCACTTAAATGAAAAGGAGCTCGATTTAGGTGCAGAATTTCTAAATAACCCAATACATGCAACCTTGTCATCATTGATTAATATCCCAAATAAAAAAAAACAGATCTCCAGATTAGTACAGGGGATGAATGGCGTGGAGGGTGATTGCCTGGCTCTAATCAAAGATAAGTGGCACAAAGATCTGGGCATGACCCTATTGTAACCTGACTGGATTTCCATCTGGAAAGCTATTCACAACACTACCTCATCCCTCTTCTGGCATGAATTTCGGTGGAAGGATTCCAATACAGGCCAAAGGCAATAAGTTGTGGAATGCTTACATTGTATATAGCGCTTTTCTCCCTTTTTTTCTCCTTTCTCTTTTTATATTTTCAAAGGCACTCTCTCTCCCCCTTTCCTTGGGAACTTTAGTCCACCTATTTCTCTTTTTCTGGCTGTTCTTTTCCTTTTATTTTTTTTATTTTTTGTCTCTCTTCTCTCTCTCTTGTTCTGATTTTCAAAGTGTGTATATGAGTAGAAATGGACTTTCTTGCAATCTATAACATTCTTGTTGCTATGATATAAAAGTTCTCCAATAAACTTTAATTTAAAAAAAAAAAAGGTTTTTTGATCCCGAGGGAGGGAATAGATGACCAGATTTGGAGGGACTAGATAGCCCAATTTTAACAACTTTTAAAGTTACATATCTCAGAAGCAGTTTGGTCTTTTAAATTGAAATTTGGAAGGTGTTGAGGATATGTCCTGTAGATGTGAATTATGGTGCTTAGGTCAGAAAATACATTTGTTGCGGAGATATGGCATGGTGCAGTTTACGTACTGCTGACAGTGTTTTGCACTGTGGTAGTGGCTTAAAATTTATAGGATAGCTAGCCTTACTGCCACGGACATACGTTTCAGTCATTAGGTGTGTAAAGTGTAAACAGGTGTGGAATTCTGCCTCTCTGGCCAATGAAAATATCAAACTTTAAAATGTTATATCTCAGACATGGTTTGATCTTTTACATTGAAATTTGCAGGGTGTTGAGGGGATGTCCTGTACATGTGAATTATGGTATTCAGGTGTTGGAAAATTAGGTTGCTGCAGAGATTTTGTGTAACGCAGTTTACATTTTGCATATAGCGTTTTGCTTTGTGGTAGGCACTTTTAATGTTAAATCTCACATTTTGCAAGTTAATAACTTTGCAACTGTTCAACGGATTTGCACAACATTTAGAATGCACAGTCTGGCATGGTAGGTCTCTTGATTTACTAAATTTTGTTTCGGTCATACCAGATTTGCGCAACAAAGTGCTAAAAAAGGCACTTCTCTACACTTTTGTGCCTTTATTGCCCATGGCGCTGCACAGACACCATGTGTGATATTGGTCCGAATCGTGGGACATAGAAAGAGCTTGGACGAGGGAACATGCTGCTTTTTGTATGGTGAAAAAATATCAATCTATTCAAAAGTTATTACAATTTGAAATTCCAAATATATTCTATGGGAAAATGCATATGTATTTTTGGAATGTTAATGAGAAAGACCAGATGGGCCAAATTGAGATGACCATATCTCAGTAACAGTTTGGTCTTTTTACTTAAAAGTTGCAGGGGGTTGAGGGGATGTCACACAGATGTGAACTATGCTATTTAGGTGTTGGGGAAATAATGTGTTACAGAGATATTCAATGACATAATTGACATTTTTCCCATAGGATTACATTGCAGTCTGTGTCAAGACTTGCAACGCCGTTATCTCGGAAACAAAGTGAGAAATAGACTTTTCGCTACAGATGACTTAGGTCTTCTGTAGGTGATCTAGCCACCGGAAAAAGATTTGACATGGTTGAGTCAGCCTACAGTGGAATTTTGCCCGTACGTTGCACAGTTCATGAGATATTGTGAAAGTACTGTCACAAGGGTTGGAAGAGTGTCTGTCCAGTGCTTTTTGGTGCCCATAGCTCAGAAATGATGTAAGATATGGGTACAGTCTGTGACTGTGACACAATCTTCTCACTATCTCGGTTACAATGACACTTGAATTGTTTTTCTAGCTGTTACGGTTCCCAAGATATGGACAAATTACTGTTACAAGCATTTGATGACCAATAGGAATGCTGCATGGCTCCATAGCTATGCTTAAGTGGCAGTGCAGGCCCAGAGTGCCCTCACTCATTCAGATTGGTATTGTTATGCAGAAATGGGCAAGTTGGTGTGAGCATGGGGCTCTCTCCCACCAGAGTGATTGTTATATTATTATAGAGGTGAGGTCACGCCACTATAGATAGGGTTCAGCAGTCACTTACATGCAAAAGTCAAATGTTTGGTTGTTAATAGCTTTGGACCTATTCAACAGATTTGCCTGAAATTTGGAATGTGCAGTGAGGCATGGTAGATCTCTTGATTTGCCAAATTGCAATTTGGTCGGACTTATGGTCTTTGTGTATGAAAACATTGAAAAATGCAAAATTATCCATTTTTGGAGGCAGCTTTTGGGATTTTGGATGTGGTCCTGCATGGCTGTCATATGATGTGCAGCTCTGTGACATGACTTGTTTGAAAGAGCTTTACTGGCCAAACATGCCGCTTTTCTTTTGGTGAAAAAATATTGAGACATTCAAAAGTTATAGCACTTTTAATTTTCCTTTATGAGTCAGTAGGACAATTTATATGGTTATGTTGTGAACAAATAATAGCGTTTTTGCCATCTGACCCCTCCTCATGATCAAAGAATTTGCAGGCTCACAATCAAAGATTCTTTCATTACGAGGGAGGGACTAGATGGCCAGATTTGGAGGGACCAGATAGCCTAATTTTAACAACTTTTAAAATTAAATATCTCAGAAACAGTTTGGTCTTTTAACTTGAAATGTGGAGGGTGTTCAGGAGATGTCCTGTAGATGTGAATTATGGTGCTTAGGTCAGAACATACATTCGTTATGGAGATATGGCATGGTACAGTTTACGTTTTATGGACAGTGTTTTGCATTGTGGTAGTGGCTTGAATTTTATATGGTAGCTAGCCTTACTGTCATGAACATATGTTTCAGTTGTTAGGTGTGTAAAATGCAAACAGGTGTGGAATTCTGCCACTCTGACCAATGAAAATCTCAAACTTTAAAATGTTATATCTTAGACATGGTTTGGTCTTTTAAATTGAATTTGCAGGGTGTTGAGGGGATGTCCTGTAGATGTGAATTATGGTATTCAGGTGTTGGAAAATTAGGTTGCTGCAGAGATATTGCATGACGTAGTTTACATTTTGCATATAGCATTTTGCATTGTGGTGGGCACTTTTAATGTTCAATCTCACATTTTGCACGCTAATGTCCTGTTGTGCTAATGTCCTGTTGTCTAGCCAATTTTTTATCCAGGCTACCACATTGGGACCCACTCCAAGGCTGGCTATCTTGTGTATTAATCCTTTGTGTGGGACTGTATTAAATGCCTTGCTAAAATCTAGGTAGGCCATGTCTACAGCCCCTCCCTGGTCTACTACTTTGGTCACCCAGTCAAAGAAATCTATTAGATTCATCTGACACGACCTTCCCAACGTGAATCCATGCTGCCTTGGGTCCTCGACCTTCCCATCGTGGACCCAACGCAGCATGGATTCATGATGGGAAGGTCATGTCAGATGAATCTAATAGATTTATTTGACTGGGTGACCAAAGTAGTAGATCAGGGAGGGGCTGTGGACATGGCCTACCTAGATTTTAGCAAGGCATTTGATACAGTCCCACACAAAAGATTAATACACAAGATAGCTAGCCTTGAGTGGTCCCAAGGTGGTAGCCTGGATAAAAATTAAGACAACAGGACCCAAAGGGTAGTAGTAAATGGAGTACACAGTGACGAAAGGAGGGTTACTAGCAGGGTACCGCAGGTTCAGTACTGGGCCGGTCCTTTAATGTGTCTTTATAAGTGACATTGCAGAGGAACTGGAAGGAAAAGTATGTCTCTTTGCAGATGACAAAGATCTGCAACAGGGTTGATACACAAGATGGAGTGGAAAGGATGAGAAGGGACTTGGCAAGGTTGGAGGAATGGTCAAATGTATGGCAGCTCAGATTCAATGCAAAGAAGTGCAAGGTAATGCACATGGGAAACAAAAACCCAGGGGAAGCGTACACAATGGGGGGTGAGATACTGACAACAGTAAAAATAGAAAGGGACCTGGGGGTAATTATATCAGATGACCTAAAGGTGGGCAAGCAATGTGAGAAGGCAGTAAGGAAGGATGGGGGGATACTGGGAAGCATAGAAAGAGGCATCAATAGTAGAAAACAGGAAGTTGTTATCCCTCTGTACAGACGGTTGGTGAGACCCCATCTGGAGTACTGTGTGCAGTTCTGGAGACTCCATCTCCACAAAGACATAGACAGAGTGGAGGCTGTCCAGAGGAGGACAACCAAAATGGTGCAGGGTCTGCACCAGAAGACATACAAAGAAAGACCAAAGGAGCTTAATATGTATACCCTTGAGGAAAGAAGGAAGAGAGAGGACATGATAGAAACTTTCAAGTACCTCAAGGGAATTAACAAAGTCCAAGAGGGTAGCATCTTGCAGAAAAAGAGATGTGCAAGAACAAGGGGCCACAATTTGAAGATAGAGGGGGGATGGCTCAGAGGTAATGTGAGGAAGTATTTTTTCACAGAGAGGGTTGTGGATGCATGGAACAGCCTCCCTGAGGAGGTCATGGAGTCAAGAACAGTGGGGGAATTCAAGAATGCATGGGACAGGCATAAGGCAGTCCTAGTGGGGGGGTAGGAAGAAGTAAGCTGTTGGTTAACTAGGATCTGCAGCTTATCTGTTAGGTAGGAAAATGGGCAGACTAGGTGGGCCAAGCGGTCCTTATCTGCCATCAGATTCTATGTTTCTAATAACTTTGCAACCATTCAAAGGATTTGCAAAAAATTTAGAATTCACAGCCTGATGTGGTAGTTCTCTTGATTTACTAAATTTGTTTCGGTCGTACATACCATTTTTGCACAGCGAAGTGCCAAAAAATTCACTTCTCACCACTTTTGCACATTTTTTGTCTGTGACACTGCCCAGACACCATATGGGCTATTGGTCCGAATCTTGGGACATTGAATGAGCCTGGGCCAAGGAATATGTTGCTTTTTGTTTGGTGAAAAAATATTAATCTGTTCAAAAGTTATTGCAATTTTAAATTCCAAATTTTCCCTATAGGAAAACACATATGTATTTTTGGAATGTTAATGAGAAAGACCAGATGGCCCAAATTGAGATGACCATATCTCAATAACAGTTTGCTATTTTTACTTCGAAGTTGCAGGGCATTGAGGGGATCTCAGAGACATGTGAACTGTACTATTTAAGTGTTGGGGAAATAATGTGTTGCAGAGGTATTCAATGATGAAATTGTCATTTTTCCTATAGGATTTCATTGCAGTCTGTGTCATGACTTGCAACGCCGTTATCCCGGAAAAAAGCGAGAAACAGACTTTTTGCTACAGGTGGTTAGATCACCCAGAGATGATCTAGCCACTAAAAAAAGGTTTGACTATGTGGAGTCAACCTGAACTGGAATTTTGTTTGTACGATGCACAGTTCATGAGATATTGTGAAAGTACTGTCACAAGGGTTGAAAGAGTACCTGTCCAGTGCTTTTTGGTGCCCATAGCTTGGAAATGATGTGAGATATGGGTTTGGTCTGTGATTGTGGCATAATCTGCTCACTATCATGGTTACAATGACACTTGAATTTTTTTCTAGCTCTTACAGTTCCCAAGATATGAACAAACTACTGTTACAAGCATTTGGTGACCAATAGGAATGCTGCATGGGTCTGTAACTATGCATAAGTGGCAGTGCAGGCCTAGAGGGCCCTAGCTCACGCAGATGCATATTGTTATGCAAAAATGGGCAAGCTGGTGAGAGCATGAGGCCCTCTCCCACAAGAGTGGTTATTACATTATTATAGTAGCGAAGCCACGCCATTGTAGTTAGGGTTCAGCGGTCACTTACATACTAAAGTCAAAAGTTTGGGCGGTAATAACTTTGGACCCATTTAACAGATTTTCCTGAAATTTGGAATGTGCGGTGGGGCTTGTTAGATCTCTTGATCTGCCAAATTGCATTTCAGTCGGACTTATGGTCTTCGTGTATGAAAACGCTGAAAAATGAAAATGTATCCATTTTTGGAAGCAGCATTTGGGATTTTGGATGTGGCCCTGCACTGCTGTCATGTGGTGTCCTGCTCTGTGATATGGCTCATTTGAAAGAGCTTCACTGGTCGAACATACCACTTTTTGTTTGGTGAAAAAGTATTTAGGCATTCTTATTATAAGTCAATGGGAAAATTTATATGGTTATTTTGCAAACAAAGAATGGGGTATTGGCCATTTGATCCTTCCTCACGATCAATGAATTTGCAGGCTCACAATCAACAATTCTTTGATCCTGAGGGATGGACTAGATGGCCAGATTTGGAGGGACCAGATAGCCCAATTTTAACAACTTTTAAAATTAAATATCTCAGAAATGGTTGTCTTTTAAGTTGAAATCTGCAGGGTGTTGAGGGGATGTCCTGTAGATGTGAATTATGGTATGTAGGTGTCAGAAAATATATGCATTGCAGAGATATGGTGTGGCGCTTTTACATTTTGCAGAAAGTGTTTTGCCTTGTGGTAGTGGCTTAAAATTACTGCCATGGACATACGTTTCAGTTGTTTGATGTGTAAAATGTAAACAGGTGCAGAATTCTGCCACTCAGACCAAAGAACATCTCAAACTTTAAAATGTTATATCTCGGACACAGTATGATCTTTTAAATTGAAATTTGCAGAGTGTTGAGGGTATGTCCTGTACATGTGAGTTGTGGTATTCAGGTATTGGAAAATTAGGTTGCTGCAGAGATATTGCATGACAGGACAGGAGGACTCTCTAGTACTGAAATGGAAACATCCATTATACAGAGAGATCTGGATAAGATTTTGAACTGGACACATGAATGGGGTAAAAGACTGAACCTGAATAAATGTAAGGTGATACATATGGGGAAAAATAATAACAGATGCATTTATTATATGCAGAATACCCTCATACCCAAAGCTGATAGGGAAAATGATCTAGACATTGAGATCTCCAGCAACTTTAATGGTTTCGCACAGACCACAGAAGCAATAAAAAAGGCCACAAGAATTTCTTGGGCAATTGGAAAAACAAAATAAATAAAACTGAGAAAGTTCAAAGAAAATTTACAAAGCTTATAAAAGGCCTAGAGGAACATAATTATGAAGACAGATAGAAGTCCTTAAATCTAATGTCCCTTATCATGAGACACATACATGGGGATATTCTGCTCATGTATGATATCATGCAGGACCCGATACTCATTAATCGTTTAAATACTGTATATAAAGAAGGGTATATGGAAACAAGAGGTCACCCATTACAAATCAGGGGAGGAAAATTTTTTGCACATACCCAAGAATATACTTCTACACACTAAGGGTGGTAAACTTATGGAATAGTTTGCCACTCAAGGTAGTGATTAGTAAGAATAAAACTGAATTTGAAAGGAACTTGGATGCTTTTACACTAAAGGGGGGCAGTCTAAAGTTTTGCTTATATGGACTATAGGAGCAAATATGAGCACATGCCTTCTTGCTCCTGACAAATCTTAGTATGAACCTTAGTATTAGAAGTTGCCCCAAACCCACCGAAAGTTATATCAAGATGGGAAAGAACTTGGGAGGCTTATTTGTTCACAGTTTCCTACCTATTGGGGGGAGCTGCAAAACAAACCTGATCGCCAGCTGCACCTAAGAGATGTTTTAACAACGGTATGGGCACTTATTGTAGTGTCATTACAATGGTAGGAGCACCTACTGTGGTGTCATTACAATGGTAGGGGCACCTATTGTAGTGTAATTACGAAATAAAAAAACATTTACCTCAGCTAATTGTGCTACTGTTTATACAGTTAAACAAGTTATCTATTGTAGCACTCGTAGAGTGGTGTACATGACAACTTGTGTTTGTGGTTCCTTTTATGTAGGAAAGACAAAAAGAGTCTTCAAACTCAGAATAGGGGAACATTTGAGCTTGATTAGGACCCAAGAGGAACACAATGCCTTATTTTGTCATTCCCACCAAACCAGGGGATGGGGGAATCACCAATTTGTCTTATGTGGTATTGAGATGGTAAAAGTGGGTCCGAGGGGTGGGGTTGGGGGTGATTTTGATACATTACTCAACCAAAGGGAAGCATTCTTGATATATATTCTGGGAGAAATGAATCCACCAGGACTCAATCACAGCTTTGAACTAGTAACCTTTCTTAAAAAAACAATTAAAAATAGATTGTATTTGTTAACAAAGAGCTTTTACATTGCATCTTCCAATATGCTGTTGTGCTGGTGTATTGCTGTGACTGATCTATTAGTTAAAATGAAAATGTGTTTATTTTATGTATTGAAATGTTTCACCAGGAAAGCACACTGAACAACAAATTGCTCATCTCCAGGTGTGACCTCGGGGAGAGGGGTACAGAGAGGATGAACCGTAATACATTCAAGGTGCATAAGACAACAGTTACTGTACATACCATGAACATAAAGTAAGCAATTACTGTACGGGGGAGGGGAACAAGAGGACATCACAGGCATGTACTGAATACTAAAAATAAATACTAATAGTTAGGGTTCACTTGATTATAAATGGAACAGAGAAATACAGCAGGGGAGACAATTACAGAGCAGTGCAAGAGTCGTAACAAGTGCATGAGGTATAGATGTGTCATTAAAGTGCCATGGGGAGAGGGGAATTGGGCAAATAGGTAATCAAGTGCAATGAGGAAAGGGGGGGGGGGAGGGAGGAGGGAAGGAGATCTGAGCCCAGGAACCCCTCCAGGATGTTGAGAACCCTGCAAGGGGGCAGGGAAGGCTAGAAGAAATGGGGGGATTTGGGGGAGAGCAAAGGGGAAAGGGGAATTAGGCAGGTAGGTAATCAAGTGCAATTAGTGATAGGGGGGGAGGAAATGAGGAAGGGACAGTCAAACCCAAGGACCCCTTCACTGCATTTACTGCATATTGTATTTGTGATATTGAATTTGGTGTCTTGCTGCTGCTTATTTATTTATTTCTGTATTTACTGTATTTGGAAACCTATATAGTAGTATACTTACTGAGCAGCAACTCTAGTTGTTTCTGGATTTTATATATGTGGCTAGTTTCACTTTTATATGTTCATATTATTGAATGTATTGTCGAACACTCTGTATAGCACTTATCACCATTTATTCTATGATATATGCATCTTTATTATATCTGTCACTTTAAATGCTGTGTTTAAAATGGGTGTGTTTTACCGAGGCGAACACTGTGAGTGAATCCGGTTGGAGTTTCATGGGGTCTCACTCGTGGATTCAGATCCTGGTAAGACGTCTATGCACACTTGCTAATAAAACCTTCTATTTTGAAGTTATTTGGTTTTCCTGTTGTGTTCTTTTGGCAGTGGGTAGTGCTGAAGTTGCTTTCTCTGGTTATTCTAGTCTCTTGTGCACACCTAACCATGTGATGGTTTTTTGTTCTGTGAAATGGGCTTAAACAGCAGCCAGTTGGAACACTTAGAAATATTGCTGTTTTCTTAAGGCAACAATTGCAGAAACAAAGGTGAACACACAGTAAAGGACAAATTACAATGTCCACAACATTTTTTTGGTATTTCACTTTTTTCTTTGGGGGGGAGTAGACTTAATAGTGGCCAGCTGGGACACTTAGAAATGCTGCTTTTTAAAGGAAACACATTGGAGAAACAGAGATGAATAAACAGTAAGGGACAAATAAAAATGTCCACTCACATTTTTTTGGTATTTCTCTTTTTTCTTTGGGGGGGGTAGGCATAACAGTGGCCAACTGGGACACTTAAAAAGACTGCTTTTTCAAGGAAACAGCAGAAACAGAGATGAACAGACAGTAAAGGGAAAAATAACGATGTCCACCCACATTTTTTTAGTATTTTTCTTTTTTCTTTTGGGGATGGTGGCCTAAACAGCTGCCAACTGGGACATTTACAAATAATACTGTGTTTGGGTAACACAAGTGTTGGCAATCTGTGGGTACATATTGTAAATCAGGAATCAGGATTTTCAGTAGTAACAATCTAATGGAATGCTGTTCAGTCCATTTAAATCTGTGATTTTTTGAAATAGGTGCTTTAAACCGATGAGAATGTTTTCTGTTTTTCATGTATGGTCAGGGTGTTAATAGAATGCTGAACAACTATCATATGACTCCAAGGAAGGACTTGGTTGGACCGAAAGCTTAGACATTATTTTCTTTTTGTACCATCTATGCTGGTCTAATAAAAGGTATCAAAACATTTGCTTCTAAATCAAGAAGCAGAAACCTTTCTCCAACTTTTGTTGTAACATGAACCAGCAGTTCAGGACAAATCTGTTACAGTCAAGCCTGGTGATGAGTCTTTGCTCTGCTAACTGTACTGTAAGTTACATCACTGAACAATCGGGATGCATAACTGACAATGAGAGCAGTGCAACACATGTTTTGTTTCATACTCAGGAGAACTCAAGCCCCTCAGAATTGTCTTTGTCATCAGATGGCACTGACAGACTCTTCTCTTCTTCTGAAGATTGCTGCTCCACATCACCTTCTGTAACATGATCTTGATATCTTGCAGTTGATGGCAACTTGTACTGTGGTGGGAGGAAATGTGAGTTCATTTTTATGAATGTGAGGTACTCAATATTTCTGTCAGACAAGGAGCTTCGCCAATCAGTGACAATGGCACCTGAAGCACTAAATAACCTTTCTGAGTTTAGCTAACACTGGCACAAGGCAGGTTAAGTACTCAATGGCCAGAGCTGTGAGAGTAGGCAAGATTTCAAGTTTACTTCACCAGTACCCCAATGACTTATCATCAGTGCTCAGCTGCTGTGGGTAATCCAGGTATGGCTGAACCCTGTGGATGGTAAACAGCTGAACATGTGTCTTGCCCTCAGTTGGTTGGCATGTGGAAACAACAACCTGCTGCAAAATGGACTAGAGAAGGTATGTGCCACTTGTACATGAGGATGAGGGGGCAGGAACAGACACAGTTAAGGAGGAGGAGGATAAGGAGGATACTTTCAGAAAGGCACTTTTTAGGAATGATAGGGCTAAAGAAGGTAAGGGGAGGGGGTGTGGTTATGCATGTGAAGGAGGGAATTAAAGCAATGTAGACTCAAGAGTTACAGGAATAAATGGAGGCACTATGAGTAACCCTAGAGGTGGGAAATAAGACGGCCATTCACACTGAATTGATTTACAGGCCTCCTGCACAGGGGAAGGAAACAGATGAAGTTCTGGTGGAGACCATCCGCAAAATGACAACCAAAGGGGAACTACGGTTAATGAGATACTTCAACCTGCCAGATGCAGATTGGAGCACTCAGACTGCAGGTACAACAAGAAGCAGGGACTTCATGACTGCCCTGAAAGGGGCAAACTTAAGGCAGCTAGTAGTAGAACTCACCTTGGAGGGCTTTAGTCATGTGACTCCTATGAAGTGGTAGCTGCTCTTCTGCTCTGCTCCTGCTCACCTTTCATAAAACAGAATATTTCTATTACTTTACTTGCTTTAATCAAGACAGTCACCAGTCTTTCATTTGGGGAAGCCTTCCGGAGATCAGTTCTGCTTTTTCTTCACAAAATCCTCAGCAGATCTGGATCAGAGATGCGGCAGAGTCTATCCCGCCACACACCTCCCCTGACACTGGACAAGGCCTCTAAAAAAGCCAAAGGTCAGAGCTCCAAATAGGGCCACTCTACTACCGCTACTTCGGAACAAGCCCTGCTCACAGAAAATACATTTTTATCAGAGCTTCAACCATTAAAAGCCTCACTGGAAGTACTTACCTCAGAACTCAAATCTCTTCGTCTGGATCTTGGGGAGATGACCAGCTGGGTTCGGGATGTGGAAGCCCATTCAACTTCGTTAGAGAAATGGCATGATTGCACTGAACCTTGAGCTAGTCTCCTTAAGGCAGAAATTTAACAAAATGGAGCTAAAGCTCAAAGATCTAGAAGGGCATAGCAGACAAACTAATCTGGTGATCTTCAGGTTGCCTGAGGATGTGAAGGGGGCCACTTCAGTTTCCTTCTCTCAAAAACTTCTAGAGAAAGTAGATGGGCCATCTCCTAATGGTCCTGCACATATTGTAGAGTGTGCTCACCAATCCCTATGTCCAAGACCTCCCTCAGGGTCTCCTCCTCATCCCTTCACATTAAAGCTTCTGAACTACTTAGATAAGCAGCACATACTAATGAACCTCAGAAAGAATCTCCTAGGAAGGCACCTGGCTTTGCATTACTCTGCCGGCCTCCACCTGACAAAAGCAAGCCATCTTTCATCTGGTGGTCTCCAAGTTAATATCCAATTGTTTAACCAGGAGTGGCTCACTATGCTGAAAGCTTGTTTACAGGTATGACCTGGGAGCACAGGGAAGTTAAGTGACTTACTCAGGGTCACACAGTATGCAAGTGGGGGCTGTGGGATTCAAACCCAGGTCTCCAGATTTGCAGCTCACAGCCTTAAACTACTGCGCTATACTGCCTAATACCCACTGGAATGAAGTTCCGAGTCTTATACCTGGCCTGTCTTTAGGTTCTTCTACAAGATTCGTGACACTCCTTTGATATGGGCAAACAAACAGCCAAAGATCTGAAGCAACTTCTTCCAGACCTATTTATTGATGTGGCCCTGGTAATTTGGCAACACAGCTGCTGTTTTACAGTGTACCTGGTTTTCATTTGTTGCTGTCTGCTGTTGGCCTCTGACTATAGATTAGAATGATTCAGAGAATGATCCATCTTCCTCACTAACAATCATGTTTTGCTGACCAGTAAAACTTAGGACCCCTTTCCTCGTTTCTTCATTGATGTGCTGTAGTTTGTATTTTCCTGCATTTGAATTGTCTAATGTGAAGAACAAAACCAGCACTGAAGATCAGGTGAAAAAGGCTGAGAACGCTCTATTGAATGAAACCGGTCGAGGTCCTGTCTTTACTCGAGCTGTCTGGCAATCCTGGAATAAAGCCTTTTTTCACCCGAACTTCGATGGTGGTTTTGTTCTTCACATGACTCTTTGTTTTTACCATGCATGAAGGGTGTGTGGAGTGGAATTTGCCTGCTGAATTGAATTGTCTAAGCAACAATATTTCTCTACCAGGACTGGGCATTACTTATACTGGCTGTCCTGGAGCTACTTGCCCAAGTGCCAAATTTACATTACATCATGTCATCATTCTGTGCAACATTTTTGCTTTGGTTTTGCTTCTCCTTCGACCCAGGATTTCACATCTTATAGCCCATTGATCTACGCTTCTGTACTGCACTGGGAGGATATCTTGTGCTCCCTCTTGGACTTCTACTGCCTTCTGTACTGAACTGGAGCGATATGTAGAATATGTGAAAATTGGTACAATCAAGTGAGGCATAGAAATCATTGCTAACCACAAGGAAATCATTAATTCCTTCAACAAGTATTTTTGTTCTGTTTTCAATACTAAGTAAGTTAATACTAAAATGAGTCATTTTGTCCAAACCCAAGATGATAAATATCCTAACTTAATGGATGAGATTACAAGGGAGGATATTATATAAAAATTTAAGAAAATAAAAGTTAGTACTTTTGCTGGTCTGGATGCTATTCATCCAAAAATTTTGAAAGAAATAGAACATTGGTTGGTTGAACCTCTGTATGTCCTCTTTAATCTGTCATTGGATGGGGGGAGGTGTCTGCAGATAGGCTTCAGGCTATAGTAGCTCCAATTCACAAAAAGGAGGACTCTAGTAATATTTCTAACTATCGCCTAATAAGTTTAACTTGTATTTAGGGAAAGCAATTGAAGGTTTAATTAAGGATAGGTTAGAAGCTGGACTCAACACAAAAAACCTGGTGGATGTCACTCAGCATCCACCAGGTCCCTGTGTGGCTTACTTTCCTTGCCTTACTGCAAATCTAGTGTTCTATGAGTGGGTTAGCACCTTGTTGGAAAATCATAAATCTGTTGATATTGTTTATTTGGATCTATGCAAAGCATTTGATAAGGTCCCTCATGATGTTCTGGTGGATACCAAGTATAGGCTGGATTTAGAGTGTAAGCTCATTAAATGGACCAAAGCATGGCTGAGTGACAGATATCAGGTGGTTTGAGTTCGGGGATATTACTCTGACAGTAGTAGGATGACCAGCGGAGTGCCCCAGGGCTCTGTACTTTGGCCAGTTTTATTTTCTGTTTTCATCTCTGACCTTAATGCAAATCTAAACCATTTTACCATCAAATTTGCTAACAATACTAAATTGGCAGCAGATGTTAGTCTGCTGACTGGACAAATAAGACTTGAAGATTTAATGAAGCTGGAAAACTGGTCTAAAACACATGGAATGTCATTTAACATGGAAAAATGTGTTATTATGCACTTGGGCAAGAGTAACCCTTGCACCCTTTATTTTTTAAACAGACAATGCTTACAATCTGTTGCCAGTGAGGGGGATTTTTGTGTGCTTATTAGCAATGACCTCAAATTCAGTAGTCATTGTTCTGAAATAGTTAATAAATCTTCAAGGATCATAAATTGTATTAGAATATCTATTTCTAGTAGAAACAGGGCCTGTATTATTCCTATTTACTAGGCATATGTTCATCCCATATTGGATTATTTTTCACCTTTATGAAGTCCCTATTTGCGGAAGGACATTGACTGAGTGGAAAGGGTACAGAGGAGACTCACTAGAATGGTAAATGGTCTGCAGCATTTATGCTATGAGGACAAGTTGAGAGCCTTGGAGCTTTATCCTTTGGAACTTAGACACCTTAGAAGGGACCTTTAATTGATGCATAAAATTCTGCAGGACAGAGTCCTTATACATGACTTGGGATTGGTCATTAATCACAGAGAAACAAGCTTGAGAAGCCAACAGTTACAGCTAATGCTGACTAACCCTAAGGGACTCCATAGGTGTAGCTACTTCACTCAGCATATTGTCTCCTACTGGAACAACCTTCCAAGTTCAGTGGTACATGTGGGATCCTTTTGTTTATTTAAGCATAAACTGGACAATTACTTGCAAATACATAATAGGGTTTGTGGAGTCCACTAACCCAGTTCTGGGAGGAGTACACTATGGGCTTATAGCCTTCTGTACTTCCTACAAAATTCCTAGTATAACTCCTAGTATGCTCAAGTGGATTGCAATCTGATGCCACCTCTGAATTTGGTGCTGATCTCTGTATCATTTATGATCAGGTGCTGTATCTTGTTTTGGGGGGTCTCGGTACAGCTTGCCATCCCATGCAGTGTCCAGATTCGGTGCTGGTTCTTGCGGGGTTTATCATCTTGAGCTGCAATTGGGCTCAGAGCTGGGCTCTGTGCGGCTTATGGTTTTGTGCTGCATCTGGGCTCGGCGATGGTCCCTGTGTGGCTTACTTTCCAGTCCTGCAATTAAGGTTGGTGCCAATCTATACATGGCTGGTGATCCTATGCCACATCTGGGTACGGCACTGGTCTTTGTGCAGTTTATCATCCTGTGCTACATTTGAACTTGATGCTGGTATCTAAGTGGGTCATGATCGTGTGCCGCAATTGGGACCAGTGCTGGTCTCTGTGCAGTGTACCATCCTGTGCTGCATCTGGGTTTGGCTCAGGTAATTGTGAAGCTTGTGATCGTTTGTTGCATTTGAGATCGGTGCTGGTCTCAGTGTGACTTATCATCCTGGGCCTCACTTCAGTTTTGCACTGGTCTTTGTGCGGCTTGTGATTGCTTCCTGGATTTGGGGTCGGCACTGGTCTCAGTGTGATTTTGCATCCTGTGCCACACCTGGGGTTGGCCCTGGTTGTGTGGCTTACAATTGTGTGCCACATCTGGGGTCGGGGCTAGCTTAGTGCAGATGGTGATTCTGTGCCATATCTGCCGTATCTGGGTTCAGCGCTGTCCCTCACCTCATACTGTTAACCCAACCAGCACTTGGACCTTGCTTCTGCCTTAGTTTTTTGGATGCTGCTGTCTCTGCATGGGTCTCTGGTTGTTTTTAATGGTCACAACACCAATGATGTCTAACCGAACTTGGTAGTGTTTTTCTTGGGTCGCTGATGTTGACTAGAAACTGGGTCTGCATACTAATGCTGTTGCCAATATCCATGGTGCCTGGGCTTTGATTGGGTGGCACACAGTTCCATTGGGTTATGTTTCTCGTGACAACTTCTTTTGGGGGAATTTTATTGATTAATCATAACATTTCACAGCTGCCCCCTCCAGTGAGTACATTCTTATGCAGCATTAAGGAGGCTATCTAACATTCTGGGAATACTGAGGTTCCAGCCACTTTATATATATATATATATATATATATATATATATATATATATATATATATATATATATATATATATATATATAGATAGATATATCTATCTATCTATCTATCTATCTATCTATCTATCTATCTATCTATATATATATCAAAATTTTTAAGACCTTCTGGGTTGTTTTTGACCTAGTTCCTACTGTTGCTATTAGATCTGTTATGTGACATTCATTTTATATAGTTTGATATGGTTACTGTCTGATTCGTACTATGGTTAAATAGCTGGTGTATAGCTTGGTGAATGAATATTGTTTAGTTTTATAAAGATTAATTGTTTTATGTATGCTTCGGCAGGTGGGGAGGGGAATGTATGGAGAGGAACACTGCTGAATTCCAAAGGCATCATGATCCGATGAGGAGGTTGGGTTTCTGATATTCCTTAGTTGATCCCTTAGGGATCATGATGTTTTAACACTCTGTCCCCTAGGATGGGAGGTATGTGTCACCTGGGGTTTTCTGGCTGTTAACTGCACTGGGTTGTAGAGGGAAGCTGACCCATGTCTTACTCTTTTGGCTTACTACACCTCCTAGGGGAATATTACACCAGGACCTGGAGTATAGATACACATCTTACATTTCCCTCATTTTTCCTGTCTGGTCACTAATGCTGTTGATGGTTTTTTTTTGTTGGGAAGGATGGAGGGTGGGGAGTAGGATTAGGATGGTCAGGGTCTCTTGTTCTTACGAACACATGAACATATGAAACTACCAGCAAAAGTAGGCCTATATGATCTGTCGAGTCTGCTCGAATGTGCAGCTAGCCCCTCAACTTGCAGCAGCCCCCCTTCATCTTAACACCCCCCTTACCCTGTCCCAACCCCTCTTAAAGCTACTCACCATTCTACAGGAAACCACCTCCTCAGGCAGAGTATTCCACCTCTCCACTACCCTTTCTGTGAAAAAATGTCTCCTGATTTCCTCCCTGAATGTTCTCTCTTCCAACCTCTGCTGATGCCTTCTCATATCCCTACCTCTTCTAAGCTGTAGAATCCCTTCTGTAGCAACCTTATTTATTCCCTTCAGGTACAGGTTACAATTATATCCCCCCATCCCTTCTCTCCTCCAGGGAGTACATGTTCAGCTCACCCAATCTATCCTTGTAGGACTTTCCTTCCAATCCCTGGATCATCCGTGTTGCCCTACACAGCACCCCCTCCAACAATTTGATATCCTTCTTCAGGAACGGGCACCAGTACTGCATGCAGTACTCCAGATGAGGCCTGACCAGGAACCTGTATAGCGGAAGGATCACCTCCATATTCCTCAAGGAGATTCTCCTCACTATACACCCTAGCATCCTATTGGTCTTTGCTGCCACCTTCCTGCACTGAGCACAGTTGTTCATGCTGCCCATTATAACCACTCCCAGATCCTTTTCCTCCTCTACACTTTCCAGCTTCACCCCTCCCAGCTGATAACTCCATCCCTGGTTTCTCGCTCAGAAGTGCAGTACCTTGCACTTCTTGCCGTTGAACCCAAGCTGCCATGTTTCTGACCACTGCTGTAGTTTGGTCAGGTCCTCCTTCAGCCCCTTCCACCCTTCGATGTCATCTACCACTACTCCCATCTTTGTATCATCAGCAAACAGAATGATCCTTCTCCAGACCCTGTGTGAGATATCAGCTATGAATCTCTCAAACAGCACTTGGTCCCAGTACCGATCACTGTGGCACCCCGCTCAACACTTCCCTTGGTGATGAGAGCCACCCCACCACCACCCTCTGCTGCCTTCCATTCAGCCAGTTGATGATCCATCTGACCATCTTTGTTCCCACCCCATGTATTTCAGTTTCCCCCCAGCCTCCTATGTGGCATGGAATCAAAGGCCTTGCTGAAGTCCAAATACAGTATGTCCACCACATGGCCCCTGTCCATTTCCCTGATCAGCCAGTCGTAATACTCAATTAGATTTGTCTGGCATGATCTGCCCAAAACAAACCCATGTTGAACCATCCTGGAGATGATTGTTTTCCAAGAAGGTCACTATCCTCTTCTTTAGGATTGTCTCCATGAGTTTCCCCATAATTGATGTAAGGCTCACTGGCCTGTAGTTGCCTGGTTCATCCCTGGGGCCACTCTTGTGAACAGGCTTACATGGGCCATCCTCCAGTCCTGTGGTACACATTCTGTGTCCAGGGAGGTATTGAATAGGTCAGTTAGTGGTCCTACCAGGATCTCTGCTAGCTCCTTGAGTACCCTATGGTGAATGCCATTTGATCCCGGTGCCTTGTCCACCCTTTGTGCTCTCAATCTTTCCATAACCCTGTCTTCTGCAATCCCTACGTCAGTCACTCTCTCCCCGTACTACCCACCCTACTCCCCCTTGGGATATCTGCCTCCCTTTCTCCTCCGTGAATGCAGAACAGAAGTATTCATTTATTGCCTCTGCCTGTTCCCCCCTTCTACACCCACCCTCCATCCTTCCTAATCCTCACAATCTGGTCTTTGGTCTTCCTTCTTTTTCTAATGTATCTGAAGAAGTCCTTCTCTCCTTCCTTAATACCCTGTGCCAGTTTCAGTTCTCTTGAGGCCTTGGCCACTCTGACCAGCATGGTAACCTCCCTGAACTTCTCTGTATATTCATCCTTGTCAACCCCCCTCCCTGATTTCATCAGCTTCTGAGCTTCTATTCTCCTTAAATGCTTTAACAATAGGGGCCGGATTGGAAGAAGGTTACCACTGGAGGATCAAAGCAAGTTGTATGGTATGGTATGGCAACTTTCTTTTGGTTTTTGGATTAGGTTATTTCCACTACATCATGAACCATGGTGATCACTTATAATTTTTGCACTTGGAATATAAAAGGTGCTCAATCACCATAAACTTGATGCGGATGTTGTTTTTTTACAGGAAACTCCCCGCTCCTGTCCCAGGTTCTCCTTCTAAGACGTTCCTGGGTGGGACAGGCATTTGGAGCAAGTTCTGACTCCTGTAAAAGGGGTGTTGAAATCTTGGTGGTGAGAAGGGCTCCCTTCCATTTGCTCCAGGAAGTAGGTGATCCCTGTGGAAGGTTCCTTATCCTGAAAACCTTATTGGGCCACCTAGAAGTCTTTCTGGGGGCTATTTATGAACCCACTTCAGATGATCCCCTTTTTACTACCTTAGTATCATTATTGGTGCCTTGATCTTCTCTACCAATACTCCTCAGAGGAGATTGGAGTCTAGTCTACTGCAATGGTATTGATAGATCTGATCCTTGCCATCACTCATTGACATCAGGCCAGTTGGCCCTTCAGAATCTTATGGATTCATTAAGCCTTCTGGATCCCTGGCATGTGTTGCACCCAGACCAGTGGGACTATTCTTTCCATTCACTCCCCCATTACACCTTTTCAAGAATTGATTACTTCTTGCTGGGGATTGAGCATCTTACTGGAGTTTTGTCATGCCATTATGCAGCCAGAGTCGTATCTGACCACCACCCTACATTACCCTAGTTGTGTCTTTCACCATCCTTAGAACATGATAAGGTATGGATATTCAATAACCAATTGCTCAAATCTGAATATTTGGTTCAACATATTCAATGCTTCATTTTATCCTTTCTGGAGATTAACTCCCCCTCCATGCCTAAGCTTAATATTTTTTGGGGGCCTTGAAAAGTTCACTTCGGGGTGAACTGATTCGCTTGGCTTCCAAGAGGAAAAAGATGGTCTTGAAGGAATTGTCTTCCTTGTTATCCCAGATTAGGTCTCTGGAGTGGCATATCTCTTCGACCTCTTCACCACCAGAATGGGAACGAGTACAGGTCCTTAGAGCAAAATATAACAATTTATTAGGAAAGAAGGTGGAACATTTAATACTATGCACTAAAGCAAAATATTTCGATCAAAGAGAGAAAGCTGGTAAACTCCTGGCTTTGCGCCTGGACTCACAGGCCTTGGACAGGATCATTTCTTCCCTTCGTAGTGACTCAGGCCAGCTTCTCAACTCTCCTTGAGATATTGCTAATTATTTTCAGGATTATTATCAATCATTATATACACCACCTTCCTCCCCTTTCTGTTTAAACCATTTAGAGGCCTTTTTGCTAGATATAGATCTACCCCAACTGACTGGGCCACAAATTGAGATATTGCAAGCCCCCCCAACTTTAACTGAAACTCACCAGGCTATCAATGCCCTGACACCAGATAAGTCCCCATGTCCTGATGGATACACTGCTAATTTTTACAAAAGTTTTAAAACTTTGCTGACTCCCGTGCCCTTAAACACCTTTAATTATATTTTCAAAGATGGCCTTTACTATTTTTCCTTTACAGAGGCCACCATTGTCATTTTACAGAACACTGTCAGGGACCCTTTGTTAGCTCTGAGCTACCGGCCAATATCTCTTATGAATGTTGACTTCAAAATACTTGTGAAGATATCGGCCTATAGGTTGACTCAAGTTTGGGATCCCCTTATAAGCCAGGAACAAGTTGGTTTTGTGGCAGGGCAACTTTCAGCGGATCATTTACGTAAACTTTCTTACCTAATTTCTGCATCCAGGGATTCCTGTTCTTCTTTGGTGCTGGCATCCCTGGATGCAGAAAAAGCATTTAACAGGGTCTCTTGGGATTATCTGTTTAATTTGTTACCCAAATTTCATATCCCTTCAACTTTCATTCAGTGGATCAGGGTTCTCTATTCTCGCCCTTCGGCTCGCATTTTTTGTAATTGTGTCTTGTCAAATTCATTTCTTTTGTATCAGGAAACCAGGCAAGGGTGTCTAATCTCACCCTTTCTTTTCAATTTGTTTTTGGAGCCCTTGAACAGGAAAATTAAGGTCTTCCCCCAAGGTTTTGGTATATCTTTAGGGCCATATCAATATAAACTTTTGGTTTATGCAGATGCCATTCTTTTACATGTTTCCTCTCCTGCTTCCTCACTGCCTGCTGCCCTGGACATTATTATGAAATTTGGTTACAACTCTAATTATAAGTTGAATGTGATCAAAACAGAAGTGATGCCGCTTAATAGTGTGACACTGAGAGCTGAGGTGGAGCATTTCGGCTTGGTCTAGACCTGAGACAGACTGAAGTGTCTGTGCATATACTGTATTTAAGCATATTGCTGACTAAAGTGAAGCAGTAAAATCTTGATTCAGCGGTCTCCTGAATTAAAATAGACTTAGAGCACTGGTTTTTATTGCCTATCTCCATGTGGGGATGTCTGACTATCTTAAAAATGAATGTGTTGCCTATTATACCCACTTCAAATGTTCAATCACACCCTGCAGAAGTCTTGGGTCCTCAAGATTGAGAGAATCATCACCTCCTTCATATGGCGAGGTAAGATTCCTCAGAGAGCATTATCCAAATTAAGGTGTACTAGGGAAATGGGTGGTTTACAAGTCCCTGATTTTTGCCTTTATTACCTGTCCATCTATTATGCTAGATTTCTTCAGTGGCTTAGGCCTCAATCCTGGGATAATACAGGGTCTTACACTCCACTGTGGCTGGAAATTGAGCATTTCCAATGTTTCCAACATGGCTTGGACATTCGAGCCCTTTTTTATATTCCCCACAAGAAACTTCCCTAATCACTACATGGTACTCCCTTAGAAGCCTCCCTGCAAACTCACTTACAGTTATGTTCCCTGCTTAAAATACAACCATTTAATGGTACCTCTCTGCCCCTAGTAGGGAACCCCGACTTTAGAACTGGCAGACAAGTACTCACTGAGGTTTTTTGGCCTTATCCTACTGCAGATGTTGAGGATGATCTTTTGGATGAACAGAAACTTCTTACTTTTCAAGAAGCTTGAGATAGGTATCAGTGGACATCCTTCACATGCTTCAAATACTTTCAGCTTACACATATGCTTTTGCATTACTTCAGCCCTGGCCACTGGGGCAATTCCTAAAGGCTGCAGGTCCTTTCAATTGCTTTATCCACCCCCAATTCCCATGTCATCTCATACTACTAACATAAATCAAAGGATTCTTTAGCCTGTATGGAAGGGCAAACATTTTATTATTGGGACCAGGCTTACCGAGTGTTGCTACCCTTCCCCCATAATTGGCCTCGTAATTGGAAACATTTATATAAATACATAAAATGGGACAGATATAATTTCCTTCAATTTCAGGTTTTACGTAATCTTTACTACACACTGGCTAAATAATATAAAATGGGCAAACTTCACTCCGATACCTGTTCTAGATGTAATAAAGAGCCTGGTACATTGTTTCATGTCTTATGGTCCTGTGACAAGGTCGATCCCTTATGGGCAGCTATTCAGTCAAGACTGGATCCTATTCTAGGACTGTCTGATGCCTTCCTTCCTTCCTGAAGTATGTTTATTAGGGGATTATGAGAATACATTAATTAGTAACCAGTCACTGCAAATGTCCCTTATTTCAGCTTGTGCCAAAAAAGTAATCTTATGGCACTGGCTGGATCAACAAATCCCCTCTGTTATTGAATGGTACTGGGGAATACTTTTTGCTTTATAGGCAGAGCGTCTCATAGCCACTATGACAAATAGGTCTCACAGATATCAACATGTCTAGGAACCTATGTATGTTTTGCGAACAGCTTGAGCCCTTCTGTACTTTTAGTTCCCCAAAGCTAATGATTTTTCCCAGTACTATCTACTCCCCTTCATACTATTTATCCACCTGATTAGTGGATCCCTAAGTAGCTGTTGAATGTCTTATCAATATGTGTTTTCTTATTAATACTTGTGGTTATGCTTATTTATTCTTTTACTGGGTTTTTACTGCTCCTGTATCCTCCAGTGGGAGGGGGATTGGAGTTGGGCTGTGTTGGGGTGCTATCTTTGTTTTTTTTTTTATTTTATTTTATTTTGGGTTAATAGATACTGTTTCTGGAACGATGTATTTAAGTCCACTCTGTCATTGTTACATTTCACAATTTGTTTTATTACAGGCAGGAGCTGGCATTGTTTTGATGTATCTCATTGTTGATTGTGCTCTTGTTGATTTAATACACTGTGTTCAATTTGAAAAAAAAAAAGAACCCACCCAGAAGGGTGCTATGCTGGACTTGGTGCTGACTAATGGGGACAGGATCACAGGTATTGAGGTGGGCAGTCCCTTTGGTCCCAGTGACCACAGGACAGTATGGTTTACTGTAGTCACAGTGGTAGAGGAAAGTCATACAAGGGTTAGGGTTCTGGATTTCAGGCGAGCCAACTTTAAGGAAATAGGGGGACAACTTAAAAGTGCCCCAGCAGCAGAAGGTACAGGAGGAGATGTGGAGTAACAGTGGTCTAGACTCAAAATAGTAATAAGAATAGTTCAAGTTCAAGTTTATTGCAGGAAAGACTCCATTGAGCAAGCTCATTCACAAGGAGGTCCTGAGGCACATACAGATACAGCTCGCAATTACGTCGACAGGAGATATAAAATGTAGAACAACAAAGAAATAATATATAATACAAGAGGTATAAACAATAGAAGTCCTTATGCTATATACTGTATGCAGTACATTCTAGCTTTAACATTGCCCTAAATTATGCAACACATTTCAGCTTAATAAGTAGAGGGCCAGTTGGTACCTAGAAAGTTGACTTGGCGTTGGGGGCCTAGTAGCACCTACATACGTCTTTTAATTTAGAGATAGCTAGTGTTTTGTAGGAGTTAATTGATACGATGCTGGTTAGCTTCAGCATGGCTTGTAGCTGGTTCCAAATGTTTGGGAGGGCATATGAGACAGCTCTTTGGCCAGCTGTGGTACGTGTCCTGGGAACATCTAGTAGGATAAAGTCAGATTTCCTTAGGGAGTAGGTGCTATGCGAGATGTGTATGACAGACGTTAAATAGACAGGCAGTTTATGGACTAGTAATTTGAGGGTCCAAATGCCAGCATGCAGGACGCGTCTGGTGGCAAGAGAGATCCACCCAACTGCTGCATAAAGATCACAGTGGTGGGTCCTATACGCAGAGTTAGTAATGAAGCGAAAAGCACGGTGATAGAGTACGTCCTGTTTAGATAGGCTCAAGGTTGGGGAGGAGATAAAGATAATGTTTCCGTAGTCAAGCAAGGGAAGGAATGTTGCTTGGACAAGTCTTTTGCGGGTCGTGAGAGAAAAGAGGGTCCTATATCTAAAGAAGAAACCCAAGCGTGCTTTAAGCCTCTTTGATAGATCCTCAATGTGGTCATTGAAGGAAAGCTTGTTGTCTATCCACATACCTAGATATTTAAATTTAGATATGACTTTCAAGGGTTCACCTAGGGAGGTAACTATGAAGTTTTTAGGTGGGGTAGGTAGGGCACCAGACAAGGCAAGTCTCGAGAAAATCATTGTCTTGGCTTTTTTGGCATTTAAGAGAAGCTTGGCATTGATAAGGTTGCTTTCTAACTGGATAAAGTCAGCTTGGAGTGCTTCCCTGACTTCAGTTAAGGACGAGCCTGATGCGTGCAAAACCGTATCGTCCACAAAGAAATGTATGCTAGAGTTCTTTATGTGGGAGTCAAGGTTGTTGATGTACAGGGAAAAAAAAGTACTGGTCCTTGGATGGAGCCTTGAGGGACTCCTCAGGCAGTTGGAAGGGGGTAGATATTAGGCCATCAGCTTTGACTTTTTGTATCCTTCCCGTGAGATAACTGTTAAACCACTGTAAGGTAAGTGGAGTGGCACCTATGTAGGCAAGACAGGTGATTAGGAGGTGATGGTCTACAGTGTCGAAGGCCTTACTGAGGTCTAGAAAGACTGCACCAGTAACTTTATTGGTGTCCATAGCATGGATCCAGTTATTAGAGACTTTAGCCAAGGCTGAGATGGTACTGTGCTCTGACCTGAAGCCAGATTGGGCCAGGTTTAGGAGTGAGTTCGCTTCAAGGTGATTTTTCAGTTGGTTGTATATAAGTTTTTCCAGCACTTTGGAGAGAACGGGCAAGATAGAGATAGGACGGTAGTTGTTTAAGTCACAAGGATCTCCTGATTTGAAGAGAGGAAGAACATGGGCAGCTTTCCAGTGGGATGGAACTGTGGCTGTGGTAATAGAGAGGTTGAAAATGTGAAGTATGGGGGCTGTGAGCTGGGCATAGCCTAATTGCAAGAAATATGATTCAAGGCCATCGTCCCCTGCACTTTTCTTGGTGTCGAGGCTAAGAATTATGTCTTTGACTTCTTTGTAGCTAAACAGGCACAACTGGTAGGGATGAGGTAGAGTAGCATGTGTAGAATCTGGGCTAGTGTTGCTATTCACTTGGCTAGCATATGGGGAGGAGTTGAATGCCAACCCGGCAGTGGCAAAGTGAAGGTTAAGTTCTTTGAGGATTCGCAGTTTATTTTCAACCATCCCGTCCTTGGCCAGAATCTTGGTGGGAAGGAAGGTAGCAGCAGGATGACCTTCAATGGATCTCTGTGTCTTCCAGATTTTTTGGAAGTTCCCTTTGGCATGCTCCAGAGTGGAGATGTAGAAGTTTGCTTTAGTAGCACGTACACTTTTAACACAGGCATTTCTGGCAGTTCCAAATGCCTGCCAGTCTGCCGGGTTTTTTGTGTGCCTGGCCCTACCCCATAGGTTGTTTCTATTGGTAAGTGCAGATTTGAGCTCTTGGGTGAACCACGGGTGCGAGATTTTCCACACCCTCATTTTAATAAGAGGAGCATGCTTGTTAATTAGGGTGGTGAGGTTGTCATTTAGGACAGAGATGGCAGCATCAGCAGATTTGGCAAGATATAGGTCTTGCCACTTGATCGTAGCTAGATCAGTTAGGAAGTTTACTGAGTTGAATTTACAGAATGAGCATTTGATTCTCAATTTAGGGTGCTGCTGGGTTTTAGATTGGAATCTTGTACATACAACGATACTGTGGTCGCTCATGTCATTATGGAAAACTGCAGAATGTGAGATTTTATGGGGATGCGAAGTTAAGATGACATCTAAGAGTGAGCTGTTGGTAGAGTTAGAAGCATTGATTTTTGTGGGTTCAGTTACTGTCTGTGTAAGACCCAGCTCTTCACAGGTGGCTTTTAGGCAGTGGGATTTAGCAGTGAGCCAATCCATAGTGAAGTTCCCTAAGATTATTGTTTCCATGTTAGCAGCCAAAGTTATGGATTTCAACACGGTAAGAATTTCTGTGCCTCCTGATGGGGATCTATAGCCACCAATGATTATGATGCACTCTGAGGATGGAAGGTGAAGTTTAAGCAAGACAATCTTATATTCCTTGGGCTTAGTTTTACAGGAAATGCTACTAACATCAAATTTTGATTTGGCGTATACAACCACCCCCCCCCCGAATTCCTATCAGCCCTAAAGAGCTTGAAGCCCAGTATAGTAATTTGCAGATCAGTGCTGGTCTTTTTTAGCCATGACTCAGTAATTATAAAAAGATCTGGGTCAGTGTGGGCTGCTCAGACTTGAAGATGATCAAGTTTTTTGAGCAGGCTTAGAATATTGACCATCATCAGTTTCAATCAATAATAATAGTAATCAGGTAACAACAGATGTAACAAGATACTGTGTTAGAATGCATAGTAAGAGTAAAAGAAAGAAACAGCTAGTATGGTTCTCAAAGGTAGTGGCTGAGAAAATGAGGGAAAAAAGAAAGGCCTTTAGGAAATTCAAGGACACTCAAAAGGATGAAGGAAGGGAGAAGTATCTGGAAAAATAGAAAGAATCTAGGAAAGCAGTCAGAAGGGCTATGGCACAGACAGAGGATGGTATAGCACAGGTTATTAAGAAAGGAGACAAGACCTTCTTCAGATACATTAGCTAGAAGAAAAAGACCAGAAATGGTATTGTTAGGCTGAAGAACAAAGGAGGAGGGTGGGTGGAAGATGACCTAGAAAAGGCTGAGATACTGAACAATTATGTTTGCTCAGTGTTCACCAGGGAATGGGAGGGTGAGGGATCAAAACTCATTAAGAGGGGTAGCAAGGGAAGGGAGTTTGAAAAAATAAACATTCACTGAGATAAAGAGTCCTAGAGGAACTCAGGAAAAAACAAAACAAGGCAATGGGGCCAGATGAGATTCACCCGAGAGTATTAAAGGAACTCAGGGACGTACTGGCAGGTCCACTGATGTACCTTTTCAACTCATCTCTAGAGACAAAGGAGATCCCTGAAGACTGGAGGAGAGCAGAGGAAGTCCCTCTCCACAAGAATGGCAGTAGGAAGGAGACAGGCAATTACAGACCTGTAAGCCTGACATCACTAGTGGGTAAGCTAATGGAGTCCCTACTTAAGAAGAGGATTGTGAAGTTTCTGGAGATAAGCAGGGCACAGGATCCAAGGCAGCATGGATTCTTGGTGGGAAGGTCTTGTAAGACAAATCTAATTGATTTCTTTGACTAGGTGACCAGGGTGGTAGATCAGGGAGGAGCGGTAGATGTGGCCTACCAGGATTTCAGCAAGGTTTTTAACACTGTCCCACATAGAAACATAGACTTAGAAACATAGACTTTGACAGCAGATAAGGACCGCTAGGCCCATCTAGTCTGCCCATTTCCCTACCTACAGGATAGGCCGCAGATCCTAGTTAACCAACAGCCTATATCTTCCAGCCCCCCCACAAGAATTGCCTTATGTCTGTCCTATGCATTCTTGAATTCTCCCACAGTTTTAGACCCAACTTCCTCAGGAAGGCTGTTCCATGCATCCACTACCCTCTCTGTGAAATAATACTTCCTCACATTGCCACTGAACCGCCCTCCTTCTATCTTTAAATTGTGTCCCTTGTTCTTGCAAGTCTCTTTTTCTGAAAGATGCTACCCTCTTGGACTTTGTTGATTCCTTGAGGTACTAGAAGTTTCTATCATGTCCCCCTCTCCCTTCTTTCCTCAAGGGTATACATATTAAGCTCCTTTAGTCTCTCCTCATACAGCTTCTCTGCAGACCCTGCACCATTTTAGTTGCCCTCCTCTGGACTGCCTCTATCCTGTCTATGTCCTTGTGGAGATGGGGTCTCCAGAACTGGACACAGTATTCCAGATGGGGTCTCACCAACTGTCTGTACAGAGGGATAACAACTTCCTGTTTTCTGCTGCTGATGCCTCTCCATACATCCCAGTATACCCCAGCCTCCCTACTGCCTCTCACATTGCTTGCTAACCTTAAGGTCATCTGATATGATTACCCCAGGTCCCTTTCCTGTTTTGTTGTTGTTACTACCTCCCCACCCATTGTGTATTCTTCCCTGGGTTCTTGTTTCCCGGTGCATTATTTTGCACTTTTTGCATTGAATCCTAGCTGCCATACGTCTGACCATTCCTCCAACCTTGCCAAGTCCCTTTTCATTCTTTCCACGCCTTCTTGTTTATCAACCCTGTTGCAGATCTTTGTGTCATCTGTAAAAAGGCATACTTTTCCTTCCAGTCCCTCTGCAATGCCACTGATGAAGACATTAAAAAGGACTGGACCCAATACTGAACCCTGTGGTACCCCAATAGTAACCACCCTTTCTTCAGAGTGGACTCCATTTACAATTACCTTCTGTGTCCTGTTGTCCAGCCAATGTTTTACCCAGGCTACCACCCTGGGACCCACTCTCAGGCTGGTTAATTTGACTAATAATCTTTTGTGTGGGACTGTGTCAAATGCCTTGCTAAAGTCTAGGTAGGCCATGTCCACAGCCCCTCCCTGGTCTACTACTTTGGTCACCCAGTCAAAGAAATCTATTAGATTCGTCTGACATTACCTTCCGCTGTGAACCCATGCTGCCTTGGATCCTGTGCTCCACTGACCCCTAGGTACCAACAATCCTTTTCTTTCAGAAGTGACTCACCACCTCTCCCTACCACAGAGGTCCGACTGACAGGTCTGTAGCTCTGCCTCTGTCTTGGTCCCACTTTTGTGAAGGGGAATCACATCTGCCTTCCTCCAGTCCTCGGTACCACACCATCCTCCACGATTTACTAAAAGAGTAGCCAGTGGTTTCACTAGTTCCTTCCTTAATTCTTTTAGAATTCTGGGTGAATTCCATCAGGACCCATTGCTTTGTCCACCTTCAGTTTTAGGAGTTCTTGCAGAACCCTTTCTTCTGTGAAAGGACTGGGATCGACCCCTATCAAAATTCTTCTGTTAATTGGATTAGGCACTTCCCCTCCTCTTTTGTGAATACTGGCGAAATATTCGTTCAGTATTCCTTCTTTTCACTGTCCCCTCTGCCCACCCACCGCTCATTCTATTCAACCTCACTATCCCTCCCTTTGTCTTTCTACGCTACTGATGTACCTATATAAGGTTTTATCCCCTTCTTAACTGAGTTGGCTATCTTTTCCTCAGTTTGGGCCTTTGCTATTCTGACTTCCTCCCTGCTTCTTTCTGCCTTAACTGGTACAGCTCTCTGTCCTGCTCCTTCTGTGTTTCCTTATGCTTCCAGAATGCTATCTTTTCTTCCTGACTTTCACAGCCACCTCTCTTGAGAACCATAGTGGCTTTTTTCTTTCATTTTGATTTGTTTATTTGTTCACACAAAGGCTTGTTGCCTCTGTGATGGCAGTTTGATAATTCCCCATTGTTGCTCCACACCTCCCTTCTAGCCTGTTTGCTAGTGCTTTTCTGAGGCACTCTCCCATCTTGCAAAGTCAGCCCTCCTAAAGTCCAGTACCCTCACTTTTGTATGGCTTGACTCTGTAGCTGAGTTTAACGTGAACCACACTGTTTGATGGTCACTTGTCCCCAGATGGCAACCCACTTCTAGATCTGAGATCCTCTCACTGCCCCGTTTGAGAGCACGAGGTCTAAGATTGCTCCCTCATGAGTGGATTCCAAACTAGCTGTCTAATGCCTGCCACCTGTAGGGCATCAAGAATGGCCCTGCTCTTGGATGTGGCTGCAGCAAATGTGCTCCAGTTAACATCTGGCATATTCAGGTCTCCCATCAACAGTATCTCCTTTCTCTGCCATTCTAAGAATGCCTTCCATCATATCCTTGTCCATTCCTTCCCTGACATGGGGTCTGTACACAACCCCGTGCGGATTGTGGTACCCTTTCCAGTCTCCAAGGTGACCCACAGTGCCTCCTCTCTCCCTGTTTACTCTTTTGTTCAGTTGCTTTTATCCCTTCCTTTACATAGAGAGCTACCCTCCCCTCTTCTCCCCTGCCTGTTTCTCCTGTAGGATTATGTACCCTGGTATGTTAACATCCCAGTCATGGTTCTCTGTGTACCATGTTTCATGACTGCTCACGATATCCAGGCATCCTCTTCCATTAAGGCCACCAGCTCAGGAGCTTGTTGCCCAGACCACAGACATTGGTACTATTACCCTCCATTTCCTAATGGCCTTACCCCTTTTTGCCCCATCCCTGTCCTTCTTGCCTTTGTCACTTTCTCCATTTACCCCTGCCCTTCTCCCTATCGACACCTCCATGTTGGTGTTTGCCACACTTACTACCTTGATTGTTTGGGGGCTAGGATTTTCCTGTTCCTTTCCAGTGCCTCCCCTTGGCTAGTTTAAAAGCTTGCCAATGAAGCATTTAAACCTATCACCCAGGATCCTGGTTCCCTCCCGACAGAAGCAGCCCATCATGCCAGTATAGGCTTGCATCACTCCAGGTGGACCCCAGTCCCCAATGAAGCCAAATCCCTGAGCTCCACACCAGTTTTTCAACCACTGATTGAATCCCATGGTGCGGAACACCCTAGCCTCTCCTGTGCCATAGATGGGTAGCACCTCCGAGAAGGTTACCGTGCGTGCTACTTGACTAAGGCCCCTCCCCAGTTCCACAAACTCTTCCTGCACTTCTCTAATCCCTTTCTTAGCCAGGTCATTTGTCCCTAAGTGGACAATGACATCCAGCTCCCTCCCCTGTGCAGCTGCTCTGGCAATCCTGGGGATTCGCTCCCTGTCCCTCCAAGCCATGGCGCCAGGCAGACACCTTACCTCCCTCTCCCCTTCCTTGCCCAGTTCTACCTTCCTAACAATGGAGTCCCCCACCAGGAGTTGTTTCCTTCCCCTGCAGGGTCCCCTGCCACCCTCCTGTGGGTCTCCTTTGTGGAGGTTCCCAGCATCCTCCTTAGTCTCCACTGTAGGTGCCTCCATAGAGGAACCACACTTTGCCAGAATGGCATAGGAACTTTGGAGAGGTACAACTGGAGGGATGTGCCTCTGTTCCACCACCCTCACCCTCCCTGAGCCCACTGTGGTCCAACCGCCTCTTTCTTGACAACCTCTGAGGCAACGGGAGTGGCACTGGTGGTCCCTGGATGGAAGAGGAGGTCCACAAATCCTGGCCAACTCAGCCTGGAGATGAGCAACCTCCTCTCAGCCCAGAGAGGTGCCTGCAGATGGGACAACACCGCATCCTCCAGAATGTCTCCTGGAAGACTGCTGCTCCACAGCCACTGCACTGCACCACTCCAATCATGTCTTATTTCTGGTCCCTTAACTGTTTGCAATCCTTACTCTTTCCTCTGTTTGTTTGTTTTTCTCTCTTTCCTTACTTTCTGCCTGTGTGCCCTTTAAGCTCTGATTGTCCTGTTCTTGAGACAAGAATATCCTCATATTTCTCAGTAGACCACTTTACTTGTTCAGAGGCAGACCTCCAGCAGCTAGAGGGGGCCGGAAAGCTACTCTTGCCCTTCTAGGATGGTGGATCCTTGGTGGTTCTGTGATCACTTTCTTCCTGCCCCTAAACAGGAAGTTCCTGTTCTCAGTCAAATCCTGTGCCTATAAAAATAGAACTAGCTTTGGGTGAGGGGGTGGAGGGAAGGGAAGGAGGGCAATATAGTCCCAGTAGAGAAGTTCAGTCACACAGCAGTCCTTTCTCCTGGTGTCTTCTGCCAAGCTATTAGCAGAATCTTTCTAACACAGTCTTTAAATGTAGCTTCCTTCTAGCTAAGCCACCCCTACTTACCAGATCTTTCTACAAGTAATTTAAACCTCACAGCAGTTAAGTGCTTTCAGTCACCTGAGATTTACACCTAGATGACTTTTCAGTTACCCATTCAGTTCAGTTAACCCAAACACACACTTTTTTTTTGTTTTGTATGTTAGTTTTTTTTACCCTAAATTAAAGGTCCAAATACAAAAGTTCTTCTACTTTAGTCCCAGCAGAGAAGTTCAGTCACACAGCAGTCCTTTCTCCTGGTGTCTTCTGCCAAGCTATTAGATAGGAGATTGTTAAATAAATTGAGAAACCTGAGAATGGGTCCTATGATAGTAAAATGGGTTGAGAACTGGCTAAGGGACAGGACTCAGAAAGTGGTAGTAAATGGCATGAAATCAGAAGAGAGGGAGGTGACGAGCAGGGTGCCACAGGGATTGGTGCTGGGACCAGTCCTCTTCAATGTCTTCATTAGTGACATTGCAGAGCATCTGGAGAGAAAGGTATGCCTGTTCAGTGGTGACACCAAGATCTGCAACAGAGCTGACACACCAGAAAGGGTAGAAGGAATGAGAAAGGATCTAAGATTATTGGAAGAATGGTCACGAGTATGACAGTTGAGTTTCAGTGCTAAAAAGTGCAAAATAATGCACCTGCATCACATGAATCCAAGAGAGGAGTACCGGATTTGGGGAGGGGGGGAGGATCTGGCCACCACAAGACAAGACAGAGACCTGGGGATCATCCTATCAGATTATCAAAAAGCAACCAAGCAGTGTGAAAAAGCTGTGGGGAAGGCAAACAGAATGCTGGGAGGGATGCATAGGTAGGGGCATAGCCAACAGAAAGAGGCGGTAATGCCACTGTACAGATCACTGGTAAGGCCTCACCTGGAGTAGTTCGTATAATTCTGGAGACCACATCTCAGGAAGGACATAGACAGGATGGAGGCAGTCCAGAGAAGGGCAATAAAACTGGTACATGGGCTGCACCAGAAGCCATATGAGAAAAGACTCAGGGACCTTAATAGTTATTCACTGGAGGAGAGGAGAGGGGAAGGATATTATAAAGACATTCAAGTACCTTAGGGGTATAAACAGGGTACAGGAGAGAAGCATATTTCAGAGGAAGCATTGCATAAGGACAATGGGACATGATATGAGGCTAGATGGAGGAAGGCTTGGGGGAATGTCAGGAAGCACTTTTCCCAGAAAGAGTGGTGGATTCATGGAACAGCCTTCCATTGGAGGTGGTGGGGACTAAAACAATATGGGGGTTCAATAGTGCATGGGATCAACATGAGGGTACCCCGGAGATGGGCAGAGAAGGTGTGCTGTAGCTCAAATAGGATTTAAGCTGTCAACACTGAGTAGGGAAATGGGCAGTCTAGGTGGGCCGTGTGTTCCTTACCTGCAGTCAGACTCTAAAGTTTCTATGTTTCCTTCAGCTTTGTCTCCAGATCCTGATTCTGGCTTTTTCTCTGCATGCTTTATCATCATTCAATTTTGCACTTTGCCACAAAGGATCACAGCATAGTGATCCAGCTCAGACTTCCCAACTGGAAGAAGTTCCATCACCCCATGCTTCTACCATGGACCCAGCAAGGTTGCCAGGATGTGTGCCTCAGAGGTGTTAATGTGAATCACCCTAGGACCTTCATCAAACAGCTGCATGATTTGATCAGTCAGCTCTACCCCCATAGAGTCTTCATAGAAACATAGACTTTGACGGCTGATAAGGACCGCTTGGCCCATCTAGTCTGCCGATTTCCCTACCTACAGGATAGGCCGCAGATCCTAGTTAACCAACAGCCTACTTCAAATTGCTCCCTGACATTGACCAGTGCCTGGCAGAGTACATGCAGCAGTGGTATAATCTGGCTCAGGCATGCATTTTCAGAGCTAACAACTTGTGTAGCATGTTCAAATGGTCAGAGGATTTGGATAACACTATCCATCAACTTTCATTGGGATGGACTCAATGACATGGCTCTCTGCCTTTCATGATTATGCATATGCATTACATAGTCATTGATCAATTTATACTGCTCAAATAACCTCTCAGGCATGTAGTGTTGAGTTCCAGTGTGTCACTACATCAAGTTTTAGACAGCGTTGTGGAACTCCATTGGCCTTTTGTAGACTCCTGAGCTCTGATCTTGCCAGTGAGAAGTGACTGAAATGACTGCAGATGTTGTGACTGATAGTCAACATGCTACTGACTGCTTCATGATAGAGAAAGGGTTTCATAGTCAGGTTAAGAACATGTGCAAAGCATGGGTCATGATAAAAACAGCCATCACTGATTGCATTCACAGCATTCAATGCATTGTCACTTGCAGTGAAGCCAGCATGGAAGTCATGTGGCCTCAGCCAGGACATAATGGCATCATTAAGTCAGGTAGGTATTCTGGCAGATGTATGTGAGCCATGCATGCTTTGCATGTTCAGTGTGGCATGCTGCCGAGGATCGCCACTAGTACTGGCACTTCACAGAGGGCAAATAGACAATTTTAATGACTGCAAGGCATAAACCCCAGGGAAATAGGTCCAGTGTGCAATAATGCATATAAAACTCATAGCAGACAATGGGAGGCTGGTCCAGATATCTGTGGTAAGGTGGATGCTGGGAACTGCAGAGTGGGAAACTGCATGTGACACAATGCGAGTAAGGTCATTGTAAAAAGTCGGAACAGCCTTACTGGAGAAATGAGTGTGACCTGGCACTTTGTATTTGGGAGTGGCCTTTTCCATGAATTGTAGAAACCAATGCTACTCAACAGAAAAATATCACAGCAGGCCTGTTGCCACCATCTTTGCAACAGCAGTGTTTAGCTTTTTTGACACAGGGTGTTTATGGTGGTATTTGGTGTGCTTGGTTAAGGCAGATTAAGGCTGATGTACTAGCTTTAGCAGTTCTGCTGTTGTCCGACAGTGGGGACATACTGGAAAAAAAAAACTCACTATATGGGAGGGGGAGGGCTCTGGTTTGGCACATTGACTACTACTATTTGTATCTGCATGCCTAAGGGTGGAACACAGTAAAGGGTTAAATGTTACATCACCATGACCCTCTCTTTCAGACTGTTCAGGTACAACATCAGACTTGGGCATTGATGCCAACCACTTATGCTGTGCCCAGCGAATGGAATGCTTAGTTTACATATGGCTATGTATACCAGTTGTCCCATAGTGTGTTCTTGCCTTAACCCTGCTAATTTGTGACTTATTTATATTGAAAACAGATACGCTGTTGTCAACCTGATCCACTGAGAAAGAATCCCACACCAGAGACTTTCCTCTGACACACCAGATTTTCTTGGGTGGGTTGGATGACGCCAGGGGCGTGGGTTGGGCACAATGGTCCTGTTGCTGCTTCTGTTGCTATTTATCCCTATGTACCCTTTTACCTTGATGTCCCTCTCCCCTAACATCAGATTGTTCCTTACAAGGGGTCAGCATAAGAAGGATAGCTTTCCCTTTACTCGTGACAGCATTTTTTTAATGGATGCTCAGGGAAGATGCCACATTGGGTCAAGTACTGGGTCATCATCACATCCCTCATCACTATCATCACTGTTTGACTCAGACATTTCTGGCACTGATACTAAGGGCTGATTATCCCCTACCTCCTCTTCCTCACTACTCTTCTCTTCTCTTCCACCTTGACAGAAGCAGGATGTTTGGATTGAGTATGTCCTTCCTACTCAGCCTCCATCTCATGCACACTGTGCTCCAGATCCTTCTTTTCCTCTGCTAGGACAGTTAATGGTTCTGAACCCACTTAACATCATCTTTACTGGTACTGACTGCCTCTGGATGTACACCCTCAGTGCTCCTAGTCCCTAACAGCTGCTGAGACATCTCCTGAGAATCCTGTTACTGCTCCTCCTCCTGAGACTCCTGGGGCTTACACAGTAGTGCAGTGACATCCATGACAGTTTTTTTTTGCCAGTTTTCAGCACTGAGCAACACTTGTTGTGGGTCTGCTATGCAGTAAACTGAAGAAACTAGCAGCTTTGATGCTAACTCCAGCTGACATTAGCACAGTATGGGACACTGCTGGAACTGCACTGCAACTGAAGTCCAAGTGTCAGCACCGTCTGTACCTCCATATGATTCCATTTTCAAAGATCCAGCATCAACAGGACTTTCTCCACATCCTATTTGCTTTCTATTGCCCACTATGGTGTGATTTGTTTTCTTCACTAAATAAAACAAGAAACAACATTGTACTACCCCAAGGCCCATCCAGTCTGCCCATTTCTTTTTCTGCCTTATGAATGTGCCATCAGCCTTTGCTCTGCCAATGGCCTATCTATTCATACTCATCTGTATTGCTCCCTTATGCCTATCCCATGCCTGTTTGAAGTCCTGCACTGTATTCATATCCACCACTTCCTGAGGTAGGCCTTTCCATGCATCCACCACCCTTTCTGTATAAAAGAACTTCCTCACATAACCCGTTAATCGGCATCCCTCTAATCTCATGCTGTGTTCTCTTGTCCTACTATTTTTCTTGTATTGAAACATGTTAGACTCTTTCACCTTGTTAATGCCTTTAAGGTGTTTGAATGTTTCAATCATATCACCTCTCTTCCTCCTTTGCTCTAGGGTATACATATTGAGCTCAGTTAATCTGTCCTCATATGTTTTCTGATGCAGTCCCTGCGCCATTTTGGTTGCCGTTCTCTGGACTGCCTCAGTTTGGTTAATGTCCTTGTGAAGGTGTGGCCTCCAGTACTGCATGCAGTACTCCAGATAGGGCCTAACCAGTGTCTTGTAAAGAGGAATTATTACCTCCCTCTTCTGACTTTTGATACCCCTACTAATAGACCCCAACATCCCTCTAGCCTTACCTACTGCTTTAGTGGTCTGCTTGGATGATTTCAGGTCATCAGTGATGATGACACCCAAGTCTCGTTCTTCTCTTGTGACTGCCAGCTACTCTCCTCCCAGCCTATAGGTGACTTCAGGGCTTCTCTTCCTTATGTGCATGATCTTGCACTTCTTTGCGTTAAACCCCAGTTGCAACTCTTCCGACCATTTTACTAGTTTATCCAGATCTCTTCTCATTCTGCCCAACCCATATGGATCATCTACTCTGTTGCAGATCTTGGTATCATCTGCAAACAGACAAACCTTACCCTCCAGTCCATCTGCAATGTCACTGATGAAAATATTGAAGAGGACTGGCCCTAGAACTGATCCCTGAGGTACCCCACTTATGACTTGCAACTCTACTGACTGCCATTTACCACCACTCTCTGTTTTCTGCTGGTCAACTAGTTTGCCACCCAGTTGACCAACATCTGACCCACCCCAAGCCTACCCAGCTTATTAATCAATCTTCTATGTTGAACAGTATTGAAAGCTTTGCTGAAGTCAAGCTAGGCGACATCAACTGCTCTCCCTTGGTCCACCACTCTGGTTACTCAGTCAAAGAACTCTATGAGATTAGTTTGACAGGACCTTCCTTTTGTAAACCCATGCTGTCTTGGATTCTGTGCTCCTATGGATTCCAAGTGTTGCACTATCCTTTCCCTAAGAAGTGTCTCCCTAATCTTGCCCACTACTGAGGTAAGACTGACTGGTCTGTAGTTCCCTGCCTCCTCCCTACTACCACTCTTGTGGAGTGGGATCACATGAGCCCTTCTCCAGTCTTCTGGGACCTCTCCTGTGCTCAGAGACTCAGTAAATAGTTTTGATAATGGCTCTGCTAGTTCCACCCTTAGCTCCTTTAGTATCCCGGGATGTATGCCATCGGGTCCCATTGCCTTGTCCACCCTGAGCTTATTGAGCTCTTGTAGGACCCTTTCTTTTGTGAAGGGACTAGTGCACACCTCCCTCCCCCCTCAACATCTACAAACCATTCCCCAGTTGACGGTTTCCTTTCCTCCCACTCCCAACATCCTGTGGAAGTTGGCAACCCCCTGATGCTCTCAATGACCACTGCATGATCTGCTATGTATGCAAGGACCACTACCACAAAGACCTATGATCAGTGTCCCATGTTTACTGCAGCAAGGTGTACCTACATTCTGCTGCAGGACCTCATACTTTCTGCGGCAGAACACCTGCTGATTCTGCGGCCATACTGCAGCAAATAAACTGTGGTTAAACAGCATATCTTCAAGGGGATTAAGTCTTAGTTAACCCCTTTGACTGCCTTCATGCAACCACTCTGCTACACTGAAAGTGGAACAGCAGGCCATTTAACAGTATGTAGTCTTCTTATCACAAATATTAAACTGCAATAACCCAAACTTGGTGCAGCCATGGGCATCAGTGTTCTCTTTCAATGACTTTTCCCTCCCACCCCAAATTTGAAGACTCATCTGTTCTTCTGGAAATTGGTGGCCTGTACTATTCTCCTAGGTTATAATCAGAGGAGGACATGCACACTCATGTAAAACTACATAGAAGGCAAAACCTGCTTGGATTTCTTCTGGTTTATATTTAGAGTTCACAGAAATAGAGAGAGAGAGAGAGAGAGACTCCAACTTGAAAGCCATTTTAATTTTTTTTTCTGATTTTGATCAATGTATTTTAGATTCTTTTTTTTTTAACTAGGAATACCCTAACTGCATTGTAAAAAAAACGTGTTGTGTGCAAATCTGTGTTTTTTTTGGGGGGTTGGTCTTGTCTTCCTGTAATAGTGAAGGAGGGTGTAACTTGCAGTGTCTGTAGGATTTGTTGACTTCTGATTTTTCTTTTGGGGAATACATGAAAAAAATGCAAGCAAGTCATCCTTATTAAGCTGAAGTAACCTTGGTTAGCATGTTCTCTTTTCCCAACAGTTCAGGGGGTGGTGGTGCTCTTTAATCAGTGACTCTCATTTCACTTATGTATTGCAGCAATAAATACAACTCTCTATTCTGATTTTTTTCCTTACCTGCTTGCTCCAGTTCTAGTATACCCTGGTCCCCAACTCTGCTGCAGCTGGGCAACTTGGCCCTCCTTAAGAACTGAGCTTGATGCCACCACTTAGGCTGCAGGTTCAAATCTGCCAAGAAATTCCTGTCACACTTGCAGGTACAGATCTGTGGCCCACAAATCAAAACTGTGATCAATGTCCACCAGTGGGGACTGAGTTCTCTGCTCAGTCTGCTGCCAGCCACATGTTTCTGCAATCAGCTCCTCCTCCAATCCCTGCCACCACACTGAGATTGATGCGACCTCCATGGATACCACTGAATCTTCTCACTTCTTGACTACAGCTCGCCTTCCAGTTCTTCCTTCCAAATTCATCTACCAGGGATTCAGTGTGCACCATGAGCAGCCTCACAACCAAAAATTAACATGGCTAAGCTAGCCACACCTACACCTACACAGCAGCAAATCATAACTGCTGTGGACTTAAGCTCTGCTACTCTTGCTGCAGTCTCCCCCCACAATACTGGTTGGATGGAATTGCATAACAAGAGCCAGCATGAGTCAAGATGCCATGTGGCCACTAGCTTTTTGGCTTTGTAGCGAGCAGCATCAGTTTTTCCCCTACTAATGAGTATGCATGCCATGGCATACTTAACATATTAGTAGGTATGCCCTTGCCTTGTGTGGTCGCATAGCATAGCTAGAATTTCTGCGGCTGTGTGGCTGATTTTCCTGATTTCTGTAGCCAGCACTGATTTCTGCAGTCAGCCCTGATTTCTGTGGCCATTGCTGCAACCGCAGAATCGCAGTAAACATGGGGCCCTGCCTATGATCATCCAGAGTTGGTTATTCCAATCGCTTGATCTTTCTGCCCTGCTTACTAACATCTGTGAAATTGACTGGTCCTTCATCTCAGTATCCAGTGACATAAATGTGGCCATTATACATTTTTAAGCTAACTTATGGCTGCCTGGGATACTCACACTCCTCTAAGGAAGACTATAGTCAAAGGCTCACACCTACTTTAGATCACTGCTGAGTTACTAGCCGGTTTTAAAGCAAAGGACTCAGCTCAGTGCTCCAATAAGGCCTCTGGCTCACTAGTGGACCTTACTATGTATAAGTCATTATATAATGATTGCACCAAACACTCACCTTGCTAAAGCTGAATATATTGCCTCTAACAGCCAGAATAACATTATCCAACCCATAACATTCTATAAGGCCATCAATGCCTTCTTTGTGCCTCCTCTTCTGTTCACAGTGGTAATTCTCAAACTATGAGTACCATACGTTTTTGTTGATACTGTCAATGATGCATCCTCATTCAATAATTTCTTTATCACTTGTGCCCTCTCACTTCTCCCTTCCTCATCCTCCCCTCCACCTCCAGTCTCATCCACGCCCCTCTGTCATTCTCTTTCTCCCTTCTTGCAGCCTCCCTATCATCCCTTTTTGACCCTCAGTCTTCAAAAAGGTCACAGTACTCATGGACTAGGCTCCACGATCCACAATATTTTATCTTCTGCTGTTGTTTCACTTACGTCTAATCTCCTAAAGGGGACAGAAATTGATTACTTATCTGCAGCTGTTTGAAATGTCTCTATTTTCATAAATTATATTCATATCTCTAAAGGATCCCTATTTAACTATGCCTGAAGAAAAGCTGAAGCTATCAGTTGTGTTTTGTATTGTTTTATTCATTGTTTATTTTATTTATTTAGTTTTTGTTGCCCGGGTAAGTGCACTAGACAAATCCTGCCTATTTTCAGGCACGACCCGGGGGAGGGGGATACAGATGAATGCAAACTGACCTTGACCCAGATTAAGCTGTTGGTGGTATTTTTTTAGTGAATGAGGGGAAATTTGGCCAGGGCACTGGGGAAACTCCCCTGCTCTTTTCGATAAGTGCCATGAGATCTTTAACATCCACCTGAACTACCACCAGAATAGGCAGATGGGACCTCTGTTTAATGTCTCATCTGAAAGACGGCACCTTAAGAGTGTAGTACCCCTCTCATGCTGCACTACAGTATCAGTATTGGGATATTAACCCAAGTGCCTGGTGTGGGGATAGAACCCACAGCCTACTGATCTCCCTTCCTCAGAGGCGAGCGTGCTACCTGCTGAGCCACTGACGCTTTTCTTTCTATGGACAACATTCCGTGCAGTTCCTTCCATAGAACCAAGAATTCTGGAGTTTTGACTGTCACTTCATGGTTTCAGAACATTGAGCATTGTACTGATGAGTTCATGTTCACATTTCCGAACCATGAAGTGACAGTCAAAACTCCAAATATTTGGTTCTATGAAAGGAACTGCACAGAATGTTGTCCATACTGAGAAAACAATACAAAACATAACTGACAGCTTCAGCTTTTATTCAGACACAGTTCAATAGGGATCCTTTAGAAGTATCAATATTATTTATGAAAATAGAGACATTTCAAGCAGCTGCACATAAGTAATCAATTCCTGTCCCCTTTAAATGTCTCCTGCTTTGGCACAGCCCTTGAGACTTGGATGAGACCAACTGTTATTCCATCCCTTATGGGTATGACCCCTTAGTTCTTGGTAACTATCTGTATCACTCCTGCATGCTTTGGACAAATATCAGAAACACCTCTCTCTCTCTCTAAACTCTCCCCTTTTCTGGACTCCTTCTTTCCCATGCCTTTCTAGTCTGACTTCAGAAAGTCTCATTCAACTGTTTCCTCCCTTCTCAGACTCACTGACACCATCCTGAAGATAATGGCTCAGGGGCCTGGTTACTAATGCCATCTTTGTTGACTTACCAAAAGCCTTTATTTATTTATTTCAATCTACGATTACAATACCTTTGAGCCGAGGCTCTTTTACAAAGGTTCCACGTCAGCGTGTGCAACAGTCATCATTTTTAGTTACAAACATATAGTCATTGACTTACAGACATGTAATAACCAGTACAAAGACTTGAACTATGAGCAAGACAAGGGAAGGGGGGTGGGTGGTGGGGGAAGTGAGGGTAGCAGATCGAGGGGGGGCAGAGGTGTAGGGGGTAAGGGGGAGTACGGGAGGTGGTTGAGGTGGGTGCATCTCCAAGAGAAACATATATGTGCTGGTCTGTCTGAGCTAGAAGTTAAGAATTCTTGCTCATACCTGTAGGGCAGATTAGAAGAAATACACACAGAAGAATTGTTATCCAACCACTACCTATCAGATAAGGTATATCCAAATCTGGAGCGTAGGGTGGATCAAAAAGTCGATAGTACACTAGTTGAAATGTATTAATAAGCTGTGGGATGTGGGCCCCATTGCACCCCATGAAGCTGTATGGTTTGACCTATGGTACCTTTTTATGTGGTGTTTTGCCCCTCAAGTGCCTCTTTTCTGCCCACTGAAATCAACCCCTATTGCTTTTGCCCATCTCCAGGCTCTGTGAGACCCTCCATGACTCCCTCAGATTCCAGCCTAACTCTGCAGGGGGGATCGCCCTGCTGCAACTAGGGAGGACATACCTTTGTACATCAAGAGTGACGTTGTCAGTGGAGGTGGGGACACGGGACATTATTTTGTGCAGCAGAAGTGGGCCTTTTTCTTAGTTCTCGCATCCTTTTTCCTGCCTCCAAAGCATGGCAGCTGCATGTCATGATGACTTAGAAGTAACAGTATGGTATGTGGTCACCCAGGCACCAAACTGTGCCTCTAGGGGGCCAAAACCAGGAGTCATTTGAAGTGCAGCCCCCTGCATAACATAGAAAACCAGTCACCAGTTTTCTAGTCAGTGCTAGTGTACATTGCCTCAATTCATTTTCATCGAGGTACATTCAGCCAAATGCCGATGGTTATTCCGTGATCGCCATTATGACATACAATCATTACCTTTCTCACTGGGAGGACCGCATCTGTGTGGGTGCTCATCTTCATTCCCACTGGTCTCCAATCCAGTTTTACTGTGAGTGGAGCATGAGCTATGGTCATTTGTGTGCCGAGCAGGTGCCTCATTGGATAATGCCATATAGCCAGCTATTTTGAATGTTTTTAATATAATGTTGTTAAATATATTCTTTAGTGATCATGGAACCAAGTATCTGAAACATCATTTCCATTAGCACAGATTCCCCTATTTTACTGCATCACATGCAAAAAAGCCCTGGCATCCAGTGGTACCCCACTCACTTCATACCATCCTATGCCATATGTCCCTGACATCCAGTGGTACCCCACTCACTTCATAGCATCCTATGCCATATGTCCCTGGCATCCAGTGGTACCCCACTCACTTCATACCATCCTATGCCATATGTCCCTGACATCCAGGGGTACCCCACTCACTTCATACCATCCTATGCCATATGTCCCTGACATCCAGGGGTACCCCACTCACTTCATACCATCCTATGCCATATGTCCCTGACATCCAGGGTACCCCACTCACTCATACCATCCTATGCCATATGTCCCTGACATCCAGGGTACCCCCACCACTTCATACCATCCTATGCCATATGTCCCTGACATCCAGTGGTACCCCACTCACTTCATAGCATCCTATGCCATATGTCCCTGACATCCAGGGGTACCCCACTCACTTCATACCATCCTATGCCATATGTCCCTGACATCCAGTGGTACCCCACTCACTTCATAGCATCCTATGCCATATGTCCCTGACATCCAGGGGTACCCCACTCACTTCATAGCATCCTATGCCATATGTCCCTGACATCCAGTGGTACCCCACTCACTTCATAGCATCCTATGCCATAAGTCCCTGACATCCAGGGGTACCCCACTCACTTCATATCATCCTATGCCATATGTCCCTGACATCCACGGGTGCCCCACTCACTTCATACCATCCTATGCCATATGTCCCTGGCATCCAGTGGTACCCCACTCACTTCATAGCATCCTATGCCATATATCCCTGACATCCAGGGGTACCCCACTCACTTCATAGAATCCTATGCCATATGTCCTGACATCCAGGGGTACCCCACTCACTTCATAGCATCCTATGCCATATGTCCCTGACATCCAGGGGTGCCCCACTCACTTCATAGCATCCTATGCCATATGTCCCTGACATCCAGGGGTGCCCCACTCACTTCATAGCATCCTATGCCATATGTCCCTGACATCCAGGGGTACCCCACTCACTTCATAGAATCCTATGCCATATGTCCCTGACATCCAGGGGTACCCCACTCACTTCATAGCATCCTATGCCAAATGTCCCTGACATCCAGGGGTGCCCCACTCACTTCATAGCATTCTATGCCATATGTCCCTGACATCCAGTGGTGCCCCACTCACTTCATACCATCCTATGCCATATGTCCCTGGCATCCAGTGGTACCCCACTCACTTCATACCATCCTATGCCATATGTCCCTGGCATCCAGGGGAACCCCACTCACTTCATACCATCCTATGCCATATGTCCCTGACATCCAGTGGTGCCCCACTCACTTCATACCATCCTATGCCATATGTCCCTGACATCCAGGGGTACCCAACTCACTTCATACCATCCTATGCCATATGTCCCTGGCATCCAGGGGTGCCCCACTCACTTCATACCATCCTATGCCATATGTCCCTGACATCCAGGGGTGCCCCACTCACTTCATACCATCCTATGCCATATGTCCCTGGCATCCAGTGGTACCCCACTCACTTCATACCATCCTATGCCATATGTCCCTGACATCCAGTGGTGCCCCACTCACTTCATACCATCCTATGCCATATGTCCCTGACATCCAGTGGTGCCCCACTCACTTCATACCATCCTATGCCATATGTCCCTGGCATCCATTGGTACCCCACTCACTTCATACCATCCTATGCCATATGTCCCTGACATCCAGTGGTGCCCCACTCACTTCATACCATCCTATGCCATATGTCCCTGACATCCAGGGGTACCCCACTCACTTCATACCATCCTTTGCCATATGTCCCTGACATCCAGGGGTACCCCACTCACTTCATACCATCCTATGCCATATGTCCCTGACATCCAGGGGTACCCAACTCACTTCATACCATCCTATGCCATATGTCCCTGACATCCAGGGTACCCACTCACTTCATACCATCCAATGCCATATGTCCCTGACATCCAGGGGTACCCCACTCACTTCATACCATCCTATGCCATATGTCCCTGACATCCAGGGGTACCCACTCACTTCATACCATCCTATCATATGTCCCTGACATCCAGGGTACCTCACTCACTTCATACCATCCTATGCCATATGTCCCTGACATCCAGGGTACCCACTCACTTCATACCATCCCTATGCCATATGTCCCTGACATCCAGGGGTACCCCACTCACTTCATACCATCCTATGCCATATGTCCCTGACATCCAGTGTACCCCACTCACTTCATACCATCCTATGCGTATGTCCCTGACATCCAGGGGTACCCCACTCACTTCATACCATCCTATGCCATATGTCCCTGACATCCAGTGGTGCCCCACCACTTCATACCATCCTCATGCCATATGTCCCTGACATCCAGTGGTGCCCCACCACTTCATACCATCCTAAGCCATATGTCCTGACATCCAGTGGTGCCCACTCACTCATACCATCCTATGCCATATGTCCCTGACATCCAGTGGTGCCCCACTCACTTCATACCATCCCACGCCCATATGTCCCTGATATCCAGTGGTACCGCGTCACTTCATACCATCCTACGCCATATGTCCTGCATCCAGTGGTGCCCCACCACTTCATACCATCCTACGCCCATATGTCCCTGACATCCAGTGGTACCCCACTCACTTCATACCATCCTATGCCATATGTCCCTGGCATCCAGTGGTGCCCCACCACTTCATACCATCCTATGCCATATGTCCCTGACATCCAGGGGTACCCCACTCACTTCATACCATCCTATGCCATATGTCCCTGACATCCAGTGTACCCCACCTACTTCATACCATCCCTATGCCATATGTCCCTGACATCCAGTGTACCCACTCACTTCATACCATCCTATGCCATATGTCCCTGGCATCCAGTGGTGCCCCACTCACTTCATACCATCCACACTATATGTCCCTGACATCCAGGGTACCCCACTGACTTCCATACCATCCTATGCCATATGTCCCTGAGATCCAGTGTACCCCACTCACTTCATACCATCCTATGCCATAGTCCCTGACATCCAGTGTACCCACTCCACTTCATACCATCCTATGACATATGTCCCTGGCATCCAGTGGTGCCCCACTCACTTCATACCATCCTATGCCATCTGTCCCTGACATCCAGGGGTGCCCCACTCACTTTATACCATCCTATGCCATATGTCCCTGGCATCCAGTGGTACCCCACCACTCTCCACTCATCCTATGCCATATGTCCCTGGCATCCAGGGTACCCCACTCACTTCATACTATCCTATGCCATATGTCCCTGGCATCCAGGGGTACCCCACTCATCATACCATCCCTATGCCATATGTCCCTGGCATCCAGGGTACCCCACCACCATACCATCCTATGCCATATGTCCCTGGACATCCAGTGGTGCCCCACTCACTTCATACCATCCTATGCCATATGTCCCTGACATCCAGTGGTGCCCCACCTTCATACCATCCGATGCCATATGTCCCTGACATCCAGGGTGCCCCCACCCACTTCATACCAATGCACATATGCCCCTGACATCCAGTGGTGTCCCACTCACTTCATACCATCCGATGCCATATGTCCCTGACATCCAGGGGTACCCACTCACTTCATACCATCCCATGCCATGTCCTGACATCCAGTGGTGCCCCACCACTTCATACCATCCCATGCCATATGTCCCTGACATCCAGTGGTGCCCACTCACTTCATACCATCCTGCCATATGTCCCTGACATCCAGTGGTGCCCCACTCACTTCATACCATCCTATGCCATATGTCCCTGACATCCAGGGGTACCCCTACCACTTCATACCATCCTATGCCATATGTCCCTGACATCCAGGGGTGCCCCACTCACTTCATACCATCCTATGCCATATGTCCCTGACATCCAGGGGTGCCCACTCACTCATACCATCCTATGCCATATGTCCCTGACATCCAGGGTACCCTACTCACCCATACCATCCTATGCCATATGTCCCTGACATCCAGGGTACCACTCACTTCATACCATCCTGCCTTATGTCCTGACATCCAGGGTACCCCCACTCACTTCATACCATCCTATGCCATATGTCCCTGACATCCAGTGTACCCCACTCACTTCATAGCATCCTATGCCATATGTCCCTGACATCCAGGGGTGCCCACTCACTTCATACCATCCTATGCCATATGTCCTGACATCCAGGGTACCCACTCACTTCATACCATCCTATGCCATATGTCCTGACATCCAGGGCACCCACTCACTTCATACCATCCTATGCCATATGTCCCTGACATCCAGTGTACCTCACTCACTCATACCATCCTATGCCATATGTCCCTGACATCCAGTGTACCCTACTCACTCAATACCATCCTATGCCATATGTCCCTGACATCCAGTGTACCCCACTACTTCATACCATCCTATGCCATATGTCCCTGACATCCAGTGTACCCCACTCACTTCATACCATCCTATGCCATATGTCCCTGACATCCAGTGGTGCCCACTCACTTCATACCATCCTATGCCATATGTCCCTTACATCCAGGGGTCCCCACTCACTTCATACCATCCCTATGCCATATGTCCCTGACATCCAGTGGTACCCCACTCACTTCCATACCATCCATGCCATATGTCCTGACATCCAGTGTACCCCACTCACTTCATAGCATCCTATGCCATATGTCCCTGGCATCCAGGGGTGCCCCACTCACTTCATACCATCATATGCCATATGTCCCTGACATCCAGTGTACCCCACTCACTTCATACCATCCTATGCCATATGTCCCTGGCATCCAGTGGTGCCCCACTCACTTCATAGCATCCTATGCCATATGTCCCTGACATCCAGTGGTGCCCCACTCACTTCATAGCATCCTATGCCATATGTCCCTGACATCCAGTGGTACCCCACTCACTTCATACCATCCTATGCCATATGTCCCTGACATCCAGGGTACCCCACTCACTTCATACCATCCTATGCCATATGTCCCTGACATCCAGTGGTACCCCACTCACTTCATACCATCCTATGCCATATGTCCCTGGCATCCAGTGGTGCCCCACTCACTTCATAGCATCCTATGCCATATGTCCCTGACATCCAGTGGTGCCCCACTCACTTCATAGCATCCTATGCCATATGTCCCTGACATCCAGTGGTACCCCACTCACTTCATACCATCCTATGCCATATGTCCCTGACATCCAGTGGTGCCCCACTCACTTCATACCATCCTATGCCATATGTCCCTGGCATCCAGTGGTGCCCCACTCACTTCATACCATCCTATGCCATATGTCCCTGGCATCCAGTGGTGCCCCACTCACTTCATACCATCCTATGCCATATGTCCCTGACATCCAGTGGTACCCCACTCACTTCATACCATCCTATGCCATATGTCCCTGACATCCAGTGTACCCCACTCACTTCATACCATCCTATGCCATATGTCCCTGACATCCAGTGTACCCCACTCACTTCATACCATCCTATGCCATATGTCCCTGACATCCATTGGTACCCCACTCACTTCATACCATCCTATGCCATATGTCCCTGACATCCAGGGGTACCCCACTCACTTCATACCATCCTATGCCATATGTCCCTGACATCCAGTGGTTCCCCACTCACTTCATACCATCCTATGCCATATGTCCCTGACATCCAGTGTACCCCACTCACTTCATACCATCCTATGCCATATGTCCCTGACATCCAGTGTACCCCACTCACTTCATACCATCCTATGCCATATGTCCCTGACATCCAGGGTACCCCACTCACTTCATACCATCCTATGCCATATGTCCCTGACATCCAGTGGTACCCCACTCACTTCATACCATCCTATGCTATATGTCCTGACATCCAGTGGTACCCACTCACTTCATACCATCCTATGCCATATGTCCCTGACATCCAGTGGTACCCCACTCACTTCATACCATCCTATGCCATATGTCCCTGACATCCAGTGGTACCCCACTCACTTCATACCATCCTATGCCATATGTCCCTGACATCCAGGGGTACCCCACTCACTTCATACCATCCTATGCCATATGTCCCTGACATCCAGTGTACCCCACTCACTTCATACCATCCTATGCCATATGTCCCTGACATCCAGTGGTGCCCCACTCACTTCATGCCATCCTATGCCATATGTCCTTAACATCCAGGGGTACCCCACTCACTTCATACCATCCTATGCCATATGTCCCTGACATCCAGGGGTACCCCACTCACTTCATACCTTCCTATGCCATATGTCCTGACATCCAGTGGTACCCACCACTTCATACCATCCTATGCCATATGTCCCTGACATCCAGGGGTACCCCACACACTTCATACCATCCTATACCATATGTCCCTGACATCCAGTGGTACCCCACTCACTTCATACCATCCTATGCCATATGTCCCTGACATCCAGGGGTACCCCACTCACTTCATACCATCCTATGCCATATGTCCCTGACATCCAGGGGTACCCCACTCACTTCATACCATCCTATGCCATATGTCCCTGACATCCAGGGGTACCCCACTCACTTCATACCATCCTATGCCATATGTCCCTGACATCCAGGGGTACCCTCTTCCCTCCCTTGATCTGTGCCAGTAAATACCTGTTGTCTGGTTGCCCCCTCTCTCACCCCTTCCTATGCCAAGACAATCCCTGGCATCCAGTGGTACCACTCCTTCACTCCATACAATACCAATAACTCCCTCTCATCCAGTGGCACCCCTTCTCTATCGCCACATCCCATACCAGTATATCTCATGCATTCAGTAGCACTGCCCTTTGTCACCTTATTGTAGTCCAATAAATCAATGGCATCCAGTGCTACATCCTCTGTCACCCCATTCCATGTCAATAAGTCCTTAATATCTAGTCCCTGGTGTCAAGTTACATATTTTTCTTACCTGATACCATCCCCCAAAAGTTTGGTATCCTGTGGCAGCCCTTCCCTCTACACTGACAACCAACATAGAGCCAGTCTGCAGTCTGCAGGTGAAAGCTGCACACGTTTCAGTCATTGGAACTTTAAACAGACTGCAAACCTTTTGTGTGAGTGACTGCTGTTACTCTTGGGCAGCTTGCTTGACTGGGACAGTGTTTGCAATATTTAATTTCCCTGCATAGTGTGTGATAGCAATTGGGGACTGCCGACAGCTGGGGCGATTCCAACTTAAAAGCCCATGCCGCCCTGAAGGTTTAAATTGCAGTTCTGAGGTGCTGTGAACATCGGAACCAGTCTGCAGGTGAGAGCTGAACAAGTTTCAGTCATCGGAACTTTAAACAGACTGCAAACCTTTTGTGTGAGTGACTGCTATTACTCTTGGGCAGCTTACTTGACCAGGACAGTGTTTGCAATATCTAATTTTCCTGCATAGTGTGTGATAGTGATTGGGGACTGCCGACAGCTGGGGCTAATTCCAACTTAAAAGCCCGTGCCACCCACGGGCGGGAGCGCCATAGTGCGAGCGTTGTGAGTGGTGTGAGCGCCACTCGGTGAGGGAAAAACTGATAGTAAGTTATTTTGAGTCTGAATAGATTATTTTTTAGGGACTGTAATTTTGAACAATGCATTTATTTAGTATTGTAGGGGGTTGGGTATTAATGGGACTGTGGTTAATTAGTCCACATTCGTCAGATGTAAATTGTAATAACATAGGTAAAGGATCAGTATTTATGATCATGGGGGGGCATGTTCAAGACCATCAATACTTATTTAGGAGGCAAAACTCATTTACAAACTCTCAAAAATTACATTTAAGATTATTAAAGTTTAAAAAAGGACCTTTTAATATGGTGGACAATAAAACTATGAGTTTGTTTTGTTCTGTCCTCCTAATACAGTGTGGTGATGTTGAAGTACATCCTGGACCTAAAAAACAATTTGGGATAACAATCATACATGAAAATGTTAGAAGTCTTGTTTGTAAAATGGATGAATATAGGGTTTGGGTTTCTGAATCATCTTGTGACATCTTAGCTATCTCTGAAACGTGGCTGTATTCTGGTATTATTAATAAGGAAGTGGAATTAGCAGGATATAATTTGATAAGGCAGGATAGAGGTAAAAGGGGGGAGTATTGCTTTACTTAAGGAATTCTTTGGGTCCATACCAAACATTATTTGGGAAAAATGTGGAAGGGATTGACTGTTTGGTTGTAAGGTTATTGAAATTAAAATTGACAGTGGGAGTTTTCTATGCACCTCCTAAAACCAAAGTAAGTGAATCTGATACTCTAGCTGACACCCTTCTGGAGATATTGAAAGATCAAAGTGTGGTGTTAACTGGAGATTTTAATGCAGCCTGGGGACAAACGAGGTAAAAAACTTAAATCTAGCTTTGAAATACTGGGTTTACAACAATTGATACATTATCCAACAAGAAGTTTAAATAACAGAACAAATGGAACTATATTAGATTTGTTTTTTGTTTCATATGATTTGAAGGTTGAGGGCTGTAAAGTGTTACCATTGAATTTGGGGGAACATAACCCTATTCAATGTCACTTGTTAATCCAAAAAATTAGGAGCAATGGAGATTATGAGTTCTGGGTACGCGATCTAAGGCATTTTAATGAATCATCATTTAGGGATTGTCTTAGAAATTTTGACTGGTCAAGGGTATTTTTGATTCCAGATTTAAATTTGGCTATTCAAGAATTTACGGATTCTTTTTTGCACATAATTCAAATTCTTGCCCCTAAAATAAAAAAGAGTAATAATGTTAAAAGCCCATTATGGGCTAACGAAAAATTGAAAACCGATTTACGTATTAAAATTAGAATATGGAAAAAAGCTAAAAAATCTAAATTGAAGGGGGATTGGGATCTTTTTTGAAAGATGGCAAAATAAATCTAAACAAAAAGTAAAATTGGCAAAGAAAGAGTACTTCCAGAGTTCTTTTGGTAATACACATGACCAAAATAAATTCTGGAAGGTTATTTCTAATTTAAAAAGTCCAGTGAAAACTCAAACTTTTATTAATTTAGTAGTGGGAGAAAACTTGATAGATAATCCTTTAGAAGTAGCTAATTTGTTGCATCACTACTTTAAAGATTTACCAGATATAGAGATACCTAATCTTGGGACCGTTGCCCAGGAACACATACACCCTGTTGCCTCTGTTATAAATAATAGGGGTTTTAAATTGAAAAATATAAGGGTACAGGATGTAGTTAAAGAATTAAAAAAATTAAAAATATCAAAACGTGCTGGAATAGATGGTATCAATCCCAAATTCTTGAAACTGGGGTCTGATATCATAGCTCCTATAATCACTTATTTTTATAATTGGAGCATACAATCTTCAATTGTCCCTGACTATTGGAAAATGGGTGAAATTATTCCTATTTACAAAGGTGGTGATCTTACAGCCCCTTCTAATTATAGACCAATTACTTTGCTCCCAATTTTGTCAAAGGTATTGGAAAAACTGATAAATAATCAGCTTGGGCAAAACCTTGACCATTTGGGGTTATTAACAAATTGTCAGCATGGATTCAGAGAGAGTAGGTCCATAAATACTGCCCTACTTGATTTTAATAACCTGGTGGCAACATCTTTGAACCAGGGTAATCAAACTGGGGCAGTGTTTGTGGACCTTAGCAAAGCTTTTGATTTAGTTCATCATGAAACACTTTTGTTTAGATTACAGAATATAGGGATACATAATAATTCTCTGCAGTGGTTTAGATCTTATCTAACGAATCGTAAACAAAGGGTGATCTGTGGTGCCACTGTCTCGGAACTCCTGGACTTATATTGAGGCGTACCTCAGGGCTCAATTTTGAGCCCTATGTTATTTAACATCTATATTAATGGTCTTCCTGATTATATAGCCAATACTGATGTCAGACTTTATGCAGATGACATAGTATTGGTTGCATTAGCTAATAGCCCAGGAGACCTGAGACAGTGACTCCAGACAGATTTTTCTAATATTGAAACTTGGATAAGAGATTCTGGACTCTTAATAAGTACTGGGAAGACTCAGAGTATGATTTTTTCTGTGGGACCTTATACAAAAAAAGATTTTACTGATTTGAAGATTAGTTTTTTGGATGGGACAAAGGTACAAGGGGTTAACACTTATAAATATTTGGGAGTTTTGGTTGATTATCATTTTTCTTTTTCTGAACATATTTTGTTACAAACAAAAAAAGTGAACCAAAGACTGGGAGCATTAAGAAGGGTGTCAGGATGTTTGACTAGGGATATAAAGACTAAATTGGTAAAACAATTGTTATTACCTGTACTAGATTATGGTCTTCCATTATACATGCATTCTTATAAAAAATTCTTACATAAATTGGATCAGACTTACTATAGATTGGGGAATTATATTTTGAATAATAAATCCCGAGTCCATCATTGTTTAGTTTATCAGGAACTTGGTTGGTTACATCCAACAGCTCGAAGAGAATATTTATGGCTAATGATATGTCATGGTTTGATACATTCAAAAATGCATTCCTTAAGACACTTGATTTGTTTGAACTCAGACTCAAAATATTTAGATACATTTAGGAGGACAACTAGAAAACTGCCTACGATTCAAATTATAAATCGTATGGGGAATATGGTTTTACAGAATAGTTTAGCAAGGACATGGAATGAATTATCTTGCCAAATGATTGAAATGTCTGACCTGCATATTTTTAAACTTGAATTGTATAATTATTTAAATGTTTGTTGTAGTTGTTTTTAGGTTATTGTGATCTTGTATTGTGTGTATTTTTTTTTTGTTATGTCTTGTTGTTTTTGTAAAATACCACAGGTATTTGTTGTAAATGGGGATTTACTCCCCAACAGATTAACCTGTATAAAAATAAATTTTAAACAAACAAACAAATATAACCTCATCTCACCTCCTCCTTGGCAAGCCTCTTTCTGAACACTTAATCACAAACAGTGATTTATAAAATACAAGTTCACTGCATGCATTAATAAATCTGTTTGCAATAAAGGGTTAAGATGGCTGACTGAGGAGGTAAGAGGAAGGCTGAGGCAGTCACCATTGGAAAGTTGGGGGAGCAGGTGTGCCACTAGATAGCAAATACTCTTGATATGTGGTGGAGTGATGGAGGGGAACATCTAGACACCAGGGACTTATTTGCATTGGTCAGGATCAGTATAAGGTGAGAAAGTGGTACCACTTGATACCAGGGACTTGCTGACACAGTGCAGGGTAAGGTAGGGGGTGACTAGACACCAGGAACTTACTGGCATGGTATAGGGTAAGTGAGGGTAGTACCACTGGATGCCCGGGGCTGTCTTGGTCATAGAAACATAAAATTTGATGGCAGATAAGGACTGATTGGCCCATCTAGTCTGCCCATTTAACCTACCTACTAAAGAAATGCCACCCTTAAAACTCTCTATCTTTTGAATCATTAGGGTACCCCGATCTCTATCCCATGATGTTCTGAATTCACCCATGGACTTTACCCCCACCACCTCTGCTTGAAGGCTGTTTCATGCTTCCACTACTGTTTCCATGAAGAAATACTTTCTCATGTTGCCCCTTAGTCTACCCATTCCAATCTCTTGTCATGCCCTCTCATTCTAGAGCTTCTCTTTATTTGAAATATGCAACCCTCCTGTACCTTGTTTATTCCTTCAGGTATTTGAAGATCTCTATCACATCTCCCCTGTCCCTCCTCTCCTCCAGGGTATACATACTGAGCACCTACAGTCTCTCCTCATATGTCCTTTGGTGCAGGACCTGCACCATTTTTGTTGCCTTCTTTGAACTGCCTCTGCTCTGTCATTATTCTTATAGAGTTGCGGCCTCCAGAACTGGACATAGTACTCCAAATGAGGTCTCACCAATGACCTGCACAGTGGCATCACCACCTCCTTTCTTCTGCTTGTGGTACCCCTCCCTATGCACCCCAGCATCCCACTGTCTTCCCCCATAGCCTTGGCACATTGTTTGACCACCTTTAAGTCATCTGATATTATCACCCCCAGATCTCTTTCTTGTCTGGTGTCCGATAATAACTCCTCACTCATCATGTAATCCTCCTCTGGATTTCTGCACCCCATGTGCATGATTTTGTATTGTAATGCAGTTTAATGCAATGCAATTTAAACCAATACCTTGTTATAAAAGCTAAACTTGAAAGAGAAAAAAGTTTGCTTTGTATTTTGCTACTCAGGTGTATTGGTCAATGATAAATATCAATAATTGTATAGGGAGAGAAAAATATGTAGTTCCTTCCTTATCTTCAAGCACTGGCAGCCTGATTATTTTGCTTCAATGGCTGGGGTGCAAAATCAGGGTATGTGTGTGTATATATATATATTTATAAAATGGGTAGGGAAATTGTTGCTCTTTTATTGGATGAGCACCACCACATGACCGTGCGTATATCAGAGCGCGACCGCACACCTGCGCTTTTACCCCCAAAAACAATTTTGACATTTTATATGACAGATAAACCACTCTGAGGTGTCGCAGTGGCACTCTGATATATGCACATCTTGGGTGGTTGATGCACTCTGCCTGTGGCCTCGTCGTAACAGCACGCACAGGCAAGTAGTATATATTTCAGTAAGCATCAAGACACCTCAGAGAGTGTTCATCTATTAATATATATATATATATATATTTATGTAATAGATAACCCACTCTAGGGTGTGCAGTTGCGCTCTGATATATGCACGCCTTGGTGTGTGTCGTGATGCACTAGGCCGCAGCCCGAGTGCATTCAACCACCCAAGGTATGTGTATATCAGAGCGTGACCGCACACCCTCTAGTGGGTTATCTGTCTTATAAAATGGCCACACAGTTTTCAGGGGTGGATGGAAAAAGGAATCCCTCTCACTAGCTGCTAAATGATATGCTGGCAGTGGTTTGAGATAAGCTTGTGTTGAAAAACGTAAGAGAACTATTTTTTTTTTGCATTTACTTCATTTCTGTGAAAGACGGTGGTATTTGTAGGGAGAGGAAGGTGAGCATGATTGGGAAGCACTTTAGTATAATTGCTAAAATGTGGTTGGCAAATTATATGGTGGCAGAGGATTTAACTAACCCTGTCTGTGTACAAAAAAGTAAGACAACTTAGTTTTTTAAAGTTTTCTGCCCTTAATTTCTGTGAAAAAACTCTGTTTATAGGGTGAGTAGAGCAATCGTGGAGCACTTTCAGTTTTCATTGCCGAAATATAGTGTGACCGAGCGGTGCGAATTGCAGAAATTGACAGCCTGTTAAGAGTACAAAATGAGCCCCTCTGTGTTTAAAAAGTGAAAGTGCTCCACGATTGCTCTACTCTCCCTATAAACTGAGCCTTTTTTCACAGAAATTAAGAGCAGAAAACTAAAAGAAATGTCTGTTCTTATGCTTTTTTGTACACAGCTAGGTTTCTGTTACTTCTGTTACACGCCTGCCAACATATTTTTTAATAGGATTGAGACTGCTTGGTGACACTGCTTACAGTAATAAAAGTTTGTGGTTCTACACTAAGAGACTGTGAAAATGGAAGGCAGGATTTCATTTTTACATTACATGTGATTTATAAATTGATGGCATGATCAAGTACATCAGGTTGTACAGTGTGGGACTACTACTGGTATATTTAGTTATGCCTGCGGATGCCAGTTGCATATATGTGTGTGTGTGTGTATATATGTATGTGGCTGCCTAGCTGCACCAGGTGTGGAGTGGTCTCACTGTTGGTGAGAAGGTTTTGAGGGCTAGAAAGTAGTTCAGGCATGCGGTCATACTGGAAGACGTGCGGTCATTGTGGAATAATGCATGATCATGTGACATGTTTCAGCCAATCAGGATAGTGGATTTTCACTGATTTTCCTTGCCTATTTTATAAATTTATTTATACAATAGGGGTGAGGAAAATGAGTGAGGATAAAACCATGTATTGACCACACACTGATAGAAATCCTGCAGCAATTCAACACAGTGATAATATTTGCCATTTATACATATAGTGCTTACGTCACTGGCAAATATTATCATTATGCTGATGTCACCACAGAAGGCACACAGTAACCGAAAATGACCTTGCATAATCATGTCCAATGGTGAATGTGAGAAAAGAAGTCAATCACACTGTATGAAACGTACAGAATCAACAAGCATCAGTAGCTGTCAAATAAAAAGAGTTATCCTGTTGTTTTGAGAAAATCACTGTCATTTAGACACTCACCCTTTTAAAATCCTAAGGCACTAAAGTTGAAAGCAAGCAAAACTGAAACTGGCAAACAATATTCAGACGCTCTGCTAAACGTAAATGGGGAACTGTAGGAAACAAAGCACCACCAACTTATGAGCACTCCACACATCTCCCTAACCTAAAAATAAAGAGAAATAAATCATTCCACACAATCACAGCATTAAATATAGATAAAAACTATAAAGGACGCTGACTTCCTGAAAGAAATAAAAGCCCACCCCCACAGAAGAAAGCCACAAATCAAGAGTTACGCCTCACACACGCAGGTGAAAATCATCCAATAAACATACTCACACAACACCCATTTAGGAAAACAACTAATTACAAAAACAAAGAAAGCAAGCCATTCACAACAAGAAGCTCCGTTCAGAAAACACAGCAGAACACCAGTGGAGCAGCACTACCACAAGAAATAACACAAAGCACAGGAAAAGCAAAACAACAAAACACCATAAATGCTCCAACTATATAATGCACAATCACAGAAAACTTTATTGTATAAACTGTACACATGGGCTGCAGTCATGTGCTATGGAAAATATTTCATTCCTGCAGAGTGCCCTCTGTGTGCTCTCACTCATGGCTTTGCCACTCATGGGTTTCCAGAGGGCACTGTCCATGAGTGAAAATATTTTCCATACCACAATCCTGCCCATCATGTATCCCCTATATATAGATTTTTACAGTGTAAAGGTAGCAGCCATGTTTGTAATGGAAGATCAGTTCTGGTTGCAGCGGACTGACGGAAGATAATTCTAGTTGTAGGAGGACTGATTTGCTCATAGTGTGATGTGGTTTAGGATCAGGATGACAGTGCATATATAGAGATTTAATTTACAGTCAGCTGATGTTTCTTGGCCAATTAGATTTCTAGATTTTTTTCTTGCCATTTTATAAGTAAGTAATAAGACACAACAGGGTGTGCCTTAAAGGATTTTAATGCATGCCCCATGGGCGTGCTAAGGCACGAGGTTGAGTGTTGAGTGTCCTTACACCCCTGGGAAGTGCATTAAAATCCTTTAATGCACATCCTGGAGTGGCTTATCACACTCATAAAATGGGCCACCATCATAAAAGGATTAGTTTGATTTACTCTGATAAGGATTAACACTTATTTAATATTTTCAAAAGAGTGTACCATACATTACCTTTTAAACAGCTAAAAACTGAAAAAAAGTAGTCCCTATTAATGAATAAAATAGCATATCTCAGCAACAGATTAACTAGTACAGTACTTTGCAGTAAAGGTATTTATTAGTAGAGTTCATTGAAAATAAATATTTTCTCTATGACATGTAAATTATCATATAAATGCACTATAACATCTGTAAATTTGTAAAAATACGCAGTGTTTAAAACTTCTTTTTCATTACACCGTAGTTATATAGTTTAATTGAAAGCAACCTTCTCTTTATTTTTGTTTTCACTTATGCGTTGTGGTCTAGTACATAAAAGGAAATCTGCTATAGGATTGAGTTGAAAGGTTAGTAAGAAAAAATACAACTTTGAATGTGCCAGGTTACCTTTTTTGGTGGGGAAGGAGGTAAGATTTCATCTGAAAACACCTATATATGATTCAATTGTACGTGCTTTTATAAACATCAGGAATACATTTGAGCAGTTTGGGTCTATCTCTGCCTATGTAACTGTGTTGTACCACCCTTTCTCTTTGCTTATGAAGTATTACTGTATTGCCTAATTTCTTCATCCTGCTTTCTTTCTGTTTTTCCCCACATTCAAGACACAGAATGTTTATCATGGAATGTTTACCATGGAATACAGGGATTCAAAATTATGTTCAGTTCCACTGGCAGAATGTTCCTCTCCTAACGTACTGTACACACACACTCACACACAACAAAGGCCTGTTTTAGAGCCAGAGGCTCAATTATTTATTTATTTAGTTTTTGTTAACCAGGTAGGTGCACTGGCCATATAATGACTATTTTCAGGCACGACCCGGGAGAGTACACAAAAGGAGAACAGTTGAACAACAGCAACATGGGTACAATAATACAAATAGAGGAACAGTACAGCAGTGCTACAAAAATACAATGGGTAGAAACAACAAAAAAATAATGGCAAGCATTATACAGATAATGACAGTAAGATATATAACAAGTGCAGAAACCATGGACCTGACCTGTGGAGTGAACGGGTTAATAAGATAGTAAGGTTATATAGAAAGAAATGTGAGGAATGTTCAAACATAACAAGAAAGACTGACAGAAGGAAGGTCAGGGGTGGTAATTGGCAAAACAACAGTGGAGGTCAGCAACAAGGTTCGAGAAGGAAGAGAGCTAGTAGTTAAGAAGTTATTTACAAAGAGAAGGAAAATTATGAGGAGGGGAAGAGGAGACAGTCTTGGAGCTGGATTAGAGCGGGGTGACATTACTGGTAAGTCTCAGGAGCTTCACATTGGGTCAAAGCATGTACAAGCATCAGCTAAGGATAGATAACGACGATATTCACTTTTAAATCCAAAGTGAGACTGAGACAGCTGCAAGTTGAGTGGAAGAGCATTCCATAGCCTGGGAGCAGAGAATTGGAAGGCCCCTGTGCCTTTAGTCATCCGACATCTCGGAACATAGAGCAAGGATTTGTCAGCTGATCGCAGGCCATGGGAAGATGGTTGAGGGACCAGCAACGCCGCCAGCTGGGATGGGTTTTTTTCCCAGATGATCGAGTCCATTAGTGATTCAAGGTAGCATTGTCTACTGGCAGAGGGTAAGAGCCAATTCAGATCCTTATAAAGAAGGCAGTGATGTTTGAGTCAAGGCGATGAAGAGGCAAATCAGCATATATTGTTATAAGTTACGTCCCATTTTAGTAGGGAGGTTTTATGGGCAGAGGTAAGTATAAAGGTAAGTATAGAGAAGAAGTATATAAGTAAGGGTTGGGAGCAGAATACCTCGGGCAATTGCTAATTTGGCCGAGGGGGTAAGCATGTAGCTCATTTTGTAAGCTACTCCTAGTTTCAAGTTTACAGCTTTGCACAAGGACTGAATGTGAAGATTAAAATCCAGGGACTGGTCCAGCAGGGTCCCAAGGTACTTGAAGGAAGTAACATTTTCAAGTGGAAATCCTCCTGGATGAAGAACCTCCAGCAAACTAGAACAGGTCTTAATCTTCAGTGCAGAACCTAGGAGCATGGCTTTCATTTTCTTTTCATTTAGTACAAGCTTACTGTTTAGTAGCCAGTCTAAGACCATATTGAAGTCTGAAGTAAGTGATGTGTTTATGCAGGCAATACTAGAAGAACTAGTGTAGATGATCAGATCATCAGCGTAGAGAATAACCGAGCAGGATTCCAGGATCTCAGCTGCATTGTTGGTAAAAATTGAGAACAAAAGGGGCCCAAGGAAAGAGCCCTGGGGGACCCCAAGGTTGATAGCAGATGTGTTGGACAGGGAGGAGTTAAATTTGACAGCTTGCGACCTGTTTGACAGGTAGCTACAGAACCAGTCCACAACAGGGCTAGAGAAATGGAATTTATGGAAAGTGGAGAGAAGCAGGGGATGGTCTACAAGGTCAAAGGCCTTAGTGAGGTCAAGGAAGATGGCACCTGTGAGTTTTCTAGAGTCCATGTTGGACAGAATATCAGTAGTTAGTTGAAGAAGAGCCGTGGTGGTGCTATGACCTTTTCTGAAACCATGCTGGGTGTCTGAGAGGAGAATGTAGCATGTAAGGTAGTCAACAGTCTGTGATGCAACTATTTTCTCTAGGATCTTGTTAAGGACAGAGAGAATTGCTATAGGTCTGTAATTGGCCATGTCCTTTGGGTCACCTTTTTTAAATACAGGCGTTACTCTTGCAGATTTCCATAGGTCCGGCACAGTGCTATGGATAAGGGATAAAGTGTAGATTCTGGCAATCGGAGAGGCAATGAGTGGAGCAGCCAGCTTAAGAAGACGAGATTCCAGTGAGTCAGAACCAGAGGTGGTATTGGCAGATATGGATCTCAGTAATTTCAGAACGTCCTCTCTTGATATAGCCTTGAAATAGAATGGTGGCACTGGAGGAGCATCATACGATAGGGCAGTATGGTTGTCTGATGGTAGTGTGGTAAGTAGATTGGAGTGCGATCCACTAGGTGTAAAGCCAAGGTATAGTATGACAGATCAGAGAAAAGATTGTTAAAAACTGTTTGAGGTGGTCCTAGGGTCATTACAATGTGCCCCATTTATGATCATTTCATCAGGAGTGACTGACTACGAGGTACCTAGAAATGTTTTGACATGGGCCCAGTATTTCCTCGGGTCGCAGGCTGAGCTTTGTAGAAAGTCCTTGCAGTATTTGCCTTTAGCAGCTCTAACTTGTCTCTTACATCTGTTTCTTAGTTCACGATAGACAATAAACTCTGACTGTAGGCCAGTCTGTTTGTAGCGGATCCAAAGCTTGGCCCTCTGGTGCAGATTAGCAAGGCGGTCTTTATGCAGCCACCTCGTCTGTTTTCCTCTGACCCTCCTAGTAGTCTTGGGGGCATGTTTATATTGAATGGTAAGAAATTCATTTATGAATATCTGTAGATCAACCTCCACATCCTTTGTTTGATAGATACCTGCCCAGTCGATATTGGAGACATCATAGAGAAATGCATCCTGGTTAATATGAGCTAGATTTGTAAACGTGATTAGTCTTGATGGAGGAGATGGAGGCGCAACCAATTGAGGTTAAGATCACCTAGGATGATAGCCTCATTATGATTTACAGTCTGGGAGGTGATGTCAAGGAGTTCTTGAAGACCTACTATTCCCCGAGCAGGGGGATTATAGGCACAGATAATATGAAGCTTCTTTTCCCCCAATACAATAGTTGCCTGTATGAATTCGCACACTGCAGAAGAGGCAGATGCCGGGACAATAGAGATGTTGAGGTGGTTTTTGAAGAATAGGGCAACTCCACCTCCACGCTTGGATGAGGATCTATCCTGCCGGAACAGGGAATAGTTAGGCAAGGAGCATACATCATCAGGTATTCCAGATTTTAGCCAAGTTTCTGTGAGACAGAGTACATCAGGATTGTAGAGTTTCACCCAGGCCTCGAGGTCCACATGGTGATAGGTAAGACTTCTGATATTGATATTAGCAATTAATCCTTTCTTGGGCATGCCAGATAACTCATTTGGGGAAAAGAAACAGGTAGGTGGACCTGGATTTAGTTTGACGTCCCCAGATAGCAGAATAATGATCATGGCTAGGAACCAAAGCCTTGCACAATGGCAGGTTAGGGTGAAAGTACATCTCCATGGCAGCTTCCTCCTGGCATGTAGAGGGTAATAGATGCTGCCTCTAACAAGGAGGATAGGGTTAGATTGCAGATCAGGCTTTGTCTCTGCAATCAAATTAGAGAAACTATAGTTGCTGTAAGCCTCTGAGGAGTCTTTTGCCATTTGGTTACAAGGGAGAGCCCATTTTGCAGTGTCCAAGCTGAGTAAAAGGACAAATGACAAGAGTGCCCATAGCAGACTATACTTCGCCATAGTGTTACTATTTGACTTGGGTAGGAAGGCTAGTGGTATACTTAGACAGAAGATTAGCTCTTAGGGATAAAGAGATAGTGTGGGTAAAATTAAGACTGCCAAGGGTGACTGTGTTCCACCATTTTAACCCTTGGCCGAAATTAGAGATAGAGCAAAAACAACGAAGTGTTTCCTGCTAGTGTAGCAGTTATTTAGAAGAAGTGGATTAGAGAAGCAGAAAGTAAAGCCCCACAGAGGTTAATTAGGAAAGCAGACCAGCCAGAGGCTCTACTTGTGGTAAAGATTACAGTGAGGAAATGAAGACTTATTCAAGATATGTTAGACGGTACCCTTAGTGGCAGAATTTTATAAGGAACCAATGGGAGACTAGACAGATAGCAGTAGTGTTGAGATTTCCCTGATGTGCAAGTAAAGAAAGAAGGGGAATTTTTCACTGTTAGTAAAGAAACAGTTGTAATGAAAACTATAAACAATACTTAATGTTTCTAATTTGTTTATGTGTGTAAGGAGAGTGTGATGATCAAGGAAACAACATTTCATTAATTTGTTTTATTTAAGGTAGTTTTATTTTTAGGGCCCAGTTGAAGGTTTTTACAATGTAAAGGTAGCAGCCATGTTTGTGATGGAAGATCAGTTCTGGTTGCTTCCTAAAAAATGGTACATCAAATTGAGACTGAAATGTGGTGTCAGTCCTGATGTTTTATGGTGCCCTTCCCCACACCCAGACATTAAAATGCTGTTTTGGACACTGTTTACAATTGGTTTTAGGCCACATCTTGTTTCTGTGAGTTCAGCACAGGCAGTACATGTCCAGATATGTTATCTAAAAAATGGTTAATTAAATTCAGACAGAAATATGGTCTCAGCAGTTATGTTTTATGCCACTCAAACCCCCACCCAGACCAAATGATGGTCATTGGTCCACTGTTTACAATTGGTTTTAGGCCACATCTTGTTTCTGCGAGTGCCGCAGAGGCAGTACATGTCTAGAAATGTTTTCAAAAAAAATGTTGCATCAAATTGAGACTGAAATCTGCTGTCAGTCCTAATGTTACATTCTGCACCACCAACTCAGAGACCCGAAAATGCAGCTTCTGCCACTGTTTACCAATGGTTTCAGCCTGAAACTCGGTGCTGCTGGTGCCAAACAGGGCCTACAAGTCCAGAAATGTTTCCAAAAAATGTTACAGTAAATTCAGACTGAAATCAGGTCTCAGCCTTCTTGTTATATGGCGCCCAAGCCACACCCGAACCAAAACATGGTCTTTGGTACACTGTTTACATTGATGTCATGCTGAATCATGTTTCTGTGAGCCCAGAACAGGCTGTACATGGCCAGAAATGTTACAGAAGAAATGGTACATAAAGTGGAGACTGAAATCTGGTCTGAGTCATGATGTGAATGGTGCCCCCCACCCCACCTGGACATGATGTTGCTGTTTTGAGCCCTATTTACCAGTGATTTCAGTCTGAAACTCAGTGCTGCTGGTGACAAACAGTGTCTACAAGTCCAGAAATGTTTCCCAAAAAAATTTACATCAAATTGAGACTGAAATCTGCTGTCAGTCCTGATGTTACATGCAATGCCACCATCTCAGGGACCTGAAAAAGGGTGCCAACCCAAGCAGAGAAAATTAATTCCACCTGCAAAATGCTGCTGCTTGCAGTTGTTTCCTCCTGTTGCTGCTTTTTCAATTGATTGAGACAGAAATGTACAATTATCATTTCCCTATGCTGCTGTCCTGATTGGCTGGCTGTGTTGACTAACTGACTCTGTGGTTGTAGCTTGCCTGGTAGTAGGAAGTGAATGACATCTTGGGGCACTGCAGCTTGCTGCTGTCTCTGGCTACTACTTGCCAAGTTGCGACAAGAAGTACTGTTCTGGATGGTTAACGGTGGATCATCTTCACACAGTCTGTACTGCTGCTGCTGAGCACGCAAGTATCTGTCTTTATTTTTTTTTCCTGTGCAAGATAAGGATGTAGGTGGATTGGTATTATGGCATCTTGTTTTTTAATTTTATTGTATTTATTTATTTATTTACTTCTTGGATTACAACCTTTGAGCTGGGAGCTCATTTACAAAGGTTCCACATCACATTGAGCTGAACAGTCAAAACAACAGGTAATCTACAGGCAGTATACAACAAATAAAGGTAAGGTAACATGGCAAACATTTCTAATTATTGACAAAGAAGTTATACTTAGGAGGGAGATAGAAAACCCTCCAGGTTCTAAAACCGAGAAGGGAACATTGAGCAAGGTAAGAGACCTTTTGTCAAAAGGGGTGGTGGGGTGGAGGTGGGGTCGGAGGTGGGCAGTTGATTTGGGGGTGTCAGATAGAGTGGTAGGAGGGTTTGGATAGGGTGAAGAGTTGAGCTGGGGAGGGGGAAGATATAAGTTGGATTGTTTCAGGATGAGAGAGGAGAGGTGTATGGGGAGAAAGGATGGGGAAGATTTAAGTAGGATTGTTTCCTAGAGAAGGAGGAGAGGTGAGAGTGGAGAAGAGGGACTGGGGTAGTTAATGTGGTAATGGAGGAAGAAAATTTGGGGGAAGTGCTATTGGACAGGGAACAATATCACTGGGAGTAAGTGCTTGTGAGAATAGAGAGGGGTTAAATGCCTCTGGTAGTTACTAAGCTAAGCAGGAACACTTTTTTTGTTAAGTGATGTGAGAGCATAGGTTTGCCTTGAAGGGTCCTAATTTTGTCTTAGCAAGTAGACTCTTAGGGAGGGAGTTTAGCAGATTTGGAGCACGGAATCCAAATGATCGTTGGCCTTGTGATGTACGGCAGAAAGGCATCTTAGAGGGGTTATGTTGTGCACCTCGGGTTAATCTAGTTGGAGCCACTGGGCAGAGCATGGATTGAATTCCGAGTGAGGTCAGGCCCATGGATGCCTTTTTTGCTAGGAGACAGACTTGGTAACAAGTTTGAGTTTTAGGTCTAGCCAGCCAATGAGAATAGGCTGCATGTGTGGGTGAGGTATGGGGCATCAAGGAGAAGTCTGCAAGCTTTGTTCAGAGACAGGGCTATTCTACTTGGTGACATGTCAGAGGCCGCACTGTAGATGGTAAGCCCATAATCTATGATGGAGAAGACTGAGCTACTAATAGCAAGTCTGGGCGCATCCTCCATGAGGCAGTGCCTGTGATGGTATAGTTGTCCAATGACTCTGTTGGCTTTCCTGGAAATCTGGTCAATGTACAGGGAGTATGATAATGAGCTGTCGAGGGTGACCCCAAGGTACCTGAAGTTATTGACCATTTCAAGAGTTTCATTTTGTTTGTCTCGGATATCAAGAGTGGATGATTTGTACTTGCTGTGGAAGGAGGCAAAGAGCATTGTTTTTGTTTTTTATAGTTTAGCAGAAGTCGTGTATTACTGAACTAGTCTTCCACCAACTTGAAGTTAGCCTGCAGATGTTGTTGAAGGGTGCTAAGTTCAGAGTGACTAGTGAAGATGAACGCGTCATCGGCATAAATTAGTATTATATCTTGGCATACTTGAGGGAGGTTGTTTAAAAAGTGACTAAATAGTAATGGGCCTAAAATGGACCCTTGGGGGACTCCGGTGCAAATGGTTTTGCTGTCTGAGAGTGTGTTCCTGATTTTAACTTTTTGAACATGACCAGAAAGGGAGCTTTGAAACCAGTCCAGGGCGGTTGAAGATACAGTGGACTTACTTAGTTGGGTTAGAAGCTCATGATTCACTGTATCGAAGGCCTTAGTGAGGTCTATAAAGGTGGTCCTCACTAAGTGCCCCTGGTCCAAGGAGTCATGTATGAAGCCAGTAAACTCAGTCAGTGCTGTTGTTGTACTATGCTGTTTTCTAAATCCATGTTACTTCTTACACTGCAATTGGTATTTGTCCAGATGATCGACTAACTGATTATAGACAATTCACTCTAAGGCTTTGGAGATAGGGGGTAGTATTGAAATTGGTCTATAGTGTGGAGTGTTCTATTCCCATTTTTAAAGACAGGAGTAACTACTGCTGCTTTTCAGAGCTTAGGGATTTGTCCAGTGATTAGGGAGAAGCTAAGTATTCTTGTTAGGGGAGCTATAATGACTTCTAGCATGAGGGTAATTAGTTTTAGATCGAGACCATCACCACTGTGCCTCATTTTGCTGAGTACTTTCTGAAGGTATGTTTTGGCCTAGGAGTGTGAGATTACCTTTAGACAAAACGGGGGACTATGTGTGTGAGTGAGGAGTCTGATGCAGTACTGTAGGCTCTGCTAGTAGGATGGAGGTAGTCAGGGGGAGAACTGCACTAAGATCTGTGAATGCCCTATTGAAAGTACCTGCAATGGTCTTTGGGTCCTGTGTTATATTCCCGACAATATTTAACTTGGTTGGAGCTGATTTGTTTGGTGTCCCTGTTAGGGCCTTAACTCATTGCCTCCACAGGAGCTCTCTGAAGTTACAGCACTTGTCTCCTGTATACTGTTAACAGTGAATCCTGGGCCTTTCTAAGCAAAATCAAGCCATAATTGGCATGCCGCAAACAAATGCTAATAGCACAAAAACCGTAAGTGCCAGACACAAAGTATGAGTGGCAAGATTGTTCAGCATAAAATTACCTTTCCAATGGTGGTATGCAAAGAATAATAGTTAATTTAGTTTTAGTTCTGTGCTTGTCAAAACAGCAAAACAAAATATTTTCTTCACTAAAAAATGCACCATAAGCCTTTTTGTGTTGGGAAATATGTAATATATTAACACCAAATTAAGCATCAAGACATTAGATGTAGTTTTTATAATTTGTTTGTAAAAAAAAAACAGCTATTTATGTAGTATTAAACATAATTTTTCCCCATTTGAGTCAAGGTGTGTTGTTGAGGTTTGAGGGACACATCTCAACCATACACACCATACCATAAACAAATGCATATAACTCCTAAAGTATACATGATGCACACAATGTATCAGTGGCAAAGTTGTTCCACACAAATTGCCTTTCCAGCAGTGGTATGCAATCAACTGTGCTCAATTCGGTTTTTGTTTTATACTGGCTGAGATATCCAGAATGTGTGTGTTTTCTTTAAAGTGCTTAGGAGGTTCTAGATGGACAAAATGTCATAAACAAATGTGAATAGCTCCTAAAGTGAACACGATACACACAAAGTGTCAGTGAGAAAGTTGTTCAGCACAACATTACCTTTCTAATGGTACTATGCAATCAATTCTAATCAATTCTGGCAGGCAAATAATATTAAAATATGTGAGTGACATCTCCAGACACATAGGACACTAGGGCACATAGGAAGACTGTAGGTGACTTCTGTAGTCATTCTGGGACACACTGCAGTAGATTAGCTGATGCCTACAGGCATTTCTAGGAAGCAATGAGTTAATGTTTGCCCAAAAAGTACAGCTATCACCCCATGTATTGTTGACTTCAGCCTTAAAGTATTGAGATTTGGCCCAGTGGAGGGCCCTGGTACAATTGTTATGAGCTGCCTTGTAGTTTTGAAGATCAGTGTGTGAGCCTCAGCTTCTCGCCTTGTACCATAAGTTGTCCCTAGCATTTAGTTGGGCCATGAGTGTGAAGGTAACACAGGACTTTTTGGATCCTTTTACCTTCCTAGTAGTGGCAGGGGCATAGATATGACAGGCAGCACTGAACCAGTTAATGATGTAGCCCAGTGTTACATCAACATCATTCACTGTATAAATATTGGACCAATCTGGGTGCTTTAGATGCTCTTTTAGGGGACCTAGATGTCCTTTTTTTAAGAGATGCAATGTAATCATTTTCTGCGAGAGTTTAGGCAACTTGTTATTCCAGGTACAGATAATGGGGGAGTGATCACTTATGGAGTCTGGGAGAACAACTGAGCTGGTGATCCATTCAGGGTGATCTGACAGCATCCAGTCCAGTAAGGTGCTGGATCCAGTGTGGTAATTAGTGCCCGTTGGGGAATCGACTAGCTGGTTGATATTTTATTGCTGACAGGGCATCTCTATAGTGAGCTGAGTTGGGGGACAACCAGTTAATATTGAAGTCACCCATAACTAGCATCTCAGTGTTATGGTGGATGCTGGAGAGGCATTCATGGAGAACTTTAAAAACCTATGGCCTGCTGCTTGGGAGGGATATAGGCAGAGCTGATGGTTATTCCTTTTCTTTGGACCCCTATGAAGAGTTTAACTTGGAGCATTTGTACATTACTTCCTGAGTTTATGGGTGGTAGGGCCTGTCCCTGAAGGTGGGCCTTGATATAGATGAGGCAACCTCCTCCACCCTTTCCATTCCTGTCCAGTCTAAAGGATGAATAGCCATTGAGCTAAATGTCATAGTCAGGGGTTCTTGGTGTGAGCCAAGTCTCGACCACTGACCCGACATCTGGACTATGCTGTGCCACCCATACTTGCCGTGCATCGAACTTGGACATCAAGCTGTAGATGTTAATTGAGGCCATGGTGATATGTGTCCTCTTCCCTGGTGGAGTTGAGGCCATTGCTCTTCGGCCAGGATTAGGATGTATGTTTCCTGAGATAAGCAGTAACAGACATAAGAGTCTGCTTGCTTGTACTTTAAGGTTTTTTAATACATGGAAATGATTTTTGTGGGGTGTGTGTCACTTAGTATGGTTTCTGGAGATTATGAGTAGGGTGATGGTTGTGGGAGGGATAGGGTTGACACTGATGTGTGAGAGTAGAGCTGAACCTAGAGTGATATGGCAATGTGAGAATGCAGAGATGGCAGGTGTAGTCATTGAATTCGGGTAGTTTAGGCTGTTTGGTACTGTTTTTAGATTGCCCTCATCACATGAGGTGGGTGGAGTTGAGATGGTCAGTAAAAAGGCCAGAGCCAATATGAGGTACTTTAGGGGCTTCATAGCAGCCATGATTTAATGGAGATTTTTACTTTAAGAGCTGCCAGAAAAAAGTAGGGGATTTTAGTTTCTTTAAGACAGGGTGTTTCCTATGGACCCCTTGAACTTATCAGGGGAGTGTCCAATTTGTGTAGAAAGAGGATTTAAAGAGTCTGGGGGTGGGGGAAGTGACTGAAATGAGGTGTAGGGCAATTGTCTATCAGGGCAAAGGCAAGGGGTTAGAGCTGAAACAGCAGAGTATCAAAGAAGTGACGAGCACAGCACACTTAGGAGAAGCCCTGGAGAATGGAAGACTGTGCTGGAGTTCAAGCTGAGCTATGGTCTGAACAGCTTACAGGGGAGCTGGAGGGGGGTCTAGACAGAGACAGGACATGAGGGTGGCTTAGTAGAGCACTGGAAACACTAGTGAAGAGGAACCAGGAGAGAAGGTAGAGTCTCGTATCATAAAGCAAGTTAGCTATGGTCTGGGCAGCTTAAAGGGGGCTAGCAGGTTTAGGGCTGGATCGAAACAGACGTTAAAGAAAGAGCAGGGAGAGAATCTTGAGCCGCCGTGGAGTGGTTAGAGGCAAAGAAGGAGGGCAATTAGCCAGGAATGAGGGAGAGAGATCATAAATTGAAAAAGGCAAGCAGATTCATTTTACACAAGCTCTGAAATGCTCCTTTCCATACTATCTGGCTAGCTGTGTAATCAGTTTAAACAGTCAAGCAGATTCATTTTTCACAAGCACTGTAACACTCCTTTAGACACTCTCTGGCTAGCTGTGTAATCAGTTTAAACATTCATCAGACCAAACACAATGTTAACAGTTTGAAAACCCAGCTACAAGATACAGAGCTCAGAATACATTTCAAAAAGTGAGCTCAGAATTTGTTTCAAAAAGCTGAGAGAATTTCTCAGTGTAGCTGGCCAATGGGCTGTGCTGCAGTGCAGAGCAACCGCTAATGGCACTGCTGAGTTTAAAGTCCCCAATGAATAGTAATGCAGGGTTAGAAATCCCAGCTTGGATCCATCTCCGTACATTGTTCTTGGAGAGCCTGAAGCTGGACTTGGGGGCCGCGAGGTGCAGCCGGCCGAGAGCTGGCCAGGCTGCTGCTGCTGTTGCAGATGCTGGGTGTGGGATGCCCGGTCAAGGTGCCATCTTGAGTTCTAATATGTTTGTACTGCTTTTATATTATTTTACAATGTGCTGTGGATGACATCATCATGCCTGGCCAGGATTAGGATCTAGGGATGTTTGAACGCACCACATTTCCCAAGTTCTCAACGCAGACGATAAGTATTTAAATTTTCATTACTAGTGTGGCATGTCTGTTACTGCCATCTGGATATCTGAGTTTGACAGTAATTGTGTTCTTTTTTGCTTTTGCCAGCATCAGTAATTCTGGCGAAGTTAAACTCACATTCCTGCTGCTGCTGCTCAACCTAATCTGGGGGATTTCATTAATTGTGCAATGGTTCCACTTTTACAGTCCCTGAGGTAGGCATTTCTTCATTTTTTAGGGTCTGCTGTGGTGGGTGGGAGAGGATGTTGGTGGTGGGGGGGGCTGGAACTTTTTACAATCCTCAAAATTTGTTCTTTTTATCTTATTTCCAGGTACACAGTACTGATGACGGAAGGGGAGTGCCCGCTACTGTGCTTCATCATAGCATAGACCTTGGTCTGGTATCATTTGCCCAGCACAATATGTTCCTGAAGGCAATTTCCAGAGTTTAATGATATCACGGGGTATATTAAGTATACATTTATTTTCTCTGCTTGCTCCAACTTGCTTGCTAAATACAGGTATGCAGATTGATGAATATTCGTCATTTTTTCTGTCTTGCTTAGGTTGTTTTCATCATGTCTCTGTGTGATGACTACATCCATTTTTCCCAGTTGTTTAACCAGGAGTGGCACACTAAGCTGAAAGCATGTTTACAGGTGCGACCTGGGAGCACAGGGAAGTTAAGTGACTTGCTCAGGGTCACACAGAATGCAATTGGGGGCTGTGGGATTCAAACCTAGGTCTCCAGATTTGCAGTTCAGAGCCTTAAATCACTGTGATATACATCCATTCAGGCCCGGCAGGAGCTGTGTTGAGTGGAAGACAGGGGTTGTTGCTTGAAATGCAATGTTGGCCACTGGACTGTTGTCCATACCATTAACGAGGAAACACCACCTACATACAGGAAATATATGCAGAAATGGATGACTGAGATGGTGTTTAGTAAATAACTAGGTGGAGAGGGCTAATGTCTTGTCTAATCATTTGAGGTGGCATAGCTGCAGTAATCATCAAAATTTTGAATCTAAACTGAGGACAGCAAGCATCTCTCCCAGCCCCCCCAGACCATCAAAGTTTTGGTACAATAACTTTAACCTGGTAGTATAGCATAAGTAATCTTTTGGGGGGAATTTGATGTTGTAAGTTATTAAGCTTTTTCATGATTACATTTGTAATTCAAGACTTGCATCATTAAAGGTGGCCACCATTCACGATTTTTCAAAATTTGCTCAGCTTGTGGTGTTAACGGTTGAATGAACGTGTTACATTCATATGCTGCTTGTACTAGGAGCCAGGGTTCTTGTACATGTCACCAATTGTAAGTGGCAGAAAATATTTTTTGGTTGCATGGAGTGCATGGGTGTGTCAGGTCAAGTGGCGAGAGGAGGTGCGGGGCGGTGTGGCATTTGCCAGCATGGTCACTTTTAAGGCATCAAGATAACACATCTTGCTGTAAGATAGTGTTGATAGTCAGCATGAAAAGTAAGATATTTTTGGCAGCAAAACATTATGACTGTATAACCCCTCACCCCTGCCTTTTTACTAAAATGACAGGTGGCATGCTGTTGCCGTTGGCAGCAATACCTGGTTGGGACCTGGGTTCGGGGAGGATGAGGTTACCTGGCACAAGGGGACCTAGGTTTGGCTACTCTGCACAGGGGCATCCAAGTAAATCTGAACACAGGAAGCAATAACTGTAATGTCCAGAACCAGGATTGGGATTTTTCAGTATGGGTTTTATTCATAACTAGCTGAACACAACAAAGCATAGATGGACCCCCATGGGGCTACATTTACTGATAATGCAGATTAGAGACTGTAAGGTGGTCCACTTAAAGAATGAACCCATTTCTACTGTTTTCAGGCTCTGGACCTACCAGGCACACAGCCCGGACTTGCATGCGCTTTGGATACACAGCCCGACTGGCCCGGCTCCCCTGCCGGCCACTTGACTGACGGTCCATTTAAAGAATGAACCCATTTTACTTGTTGTGGCTCCCCACACCACTTAGAGTCTGCGACCCTAGAGATTTTTTCTTACTTCTTCTGACTCCCATCACACAAGGAGAATTCTTTTCCCAAGTTGTGGCTCCCCACACTACTTAGAGTCTGTGACTCCTAGAGATTTTCAATTTGCGACCACGTCTGAGTACCTATCATCACTGGCCAGGCGCATGGGGCAAGTAGCAATCACAGTAGAAATCCATAGAGGTGGACCTGGTTACTAAAGATGGTGGGTGTTCCCACCTCCAGCTCCCATAGCCCATACCTGGCCATTTCTCTGGACAAACAGAAACTAAAACTTCGAAATGTATATTAAACGGTGGATGGACTGTAGCACCCCCTCTACAACATTACTTGAATTCACACAAACTTTAGATTTTGACACTACTCCATTTGTTTGTCCTAGTACAATAGGCCTCCCAAAAAGTAGTCCAAATCCCAGCTTTCTTCACATTTCCCAAGCTGAAGAAACACATTGTTTGCCCTCTCAAATTAAAGCAAAACACTCACCCTTTCATTGCAGGTGCCCCACAGGGGAAGTACAACTCCTTCTGCTTTTAAGACCAAACAGAAACTGTAAAAAAGGCAGCTTTCTTCCTTTAGCAGACATTAGGGGGTTGCCCCTGGAATCCACAGAGGGATACTTTACTCCCCCCCCCGAGGGAAGGGGCACTGAGACCTGGACAGTGGTCTCCATCACTTGAAACTGGACACTGACCTTCTCACACAGAAGGTAAACAAAAGACACTTCCTTCCTGCTGGCAGGCAAGCAGGAGACTTCCTTCTCACAAGGAGGTAAACAGAAAACTGACTTTGAAAACTCCCAACGTTCTATCTCACTCCCTCTGCTGCAGATTCCAATGTGGCTTATGCAGCTGCGACAGTTCTATGGTGATGTCATCTCTCAGTCTCAGCTGAGACTGAGAACAGAATGAGACAGTGTGAAACCCATTTAACTGGAGTTTCACAAGCTGCCTTCCCTGCCTACCACTAGGTCTTACTGGGATTCTAGTAACCCCGGGTAACAAGGGGTTACAACTGTAATCATGCAATTACAAAATCTTTATGGTTATGGTAATTACATTGCTGCTGCTTTGTAAAGGCTGGGGGACTGGTGGTGACCATGCAATGGATTACGGTAAAGGGTGATCAAGTCAAACTTATACACACTGCAGCAGATAACATATTACCGTAACCAATCCAATGGTACATAGCTAAAAATAAGGTATAACACACCATACTGAGCTGAAAGTGTTTGGGGGGGTGGCCTTCGAGTAAACTCAGCCTTTTTCCACTTCCACATCATCCAAGAAGCACCCCTCACAGTATTCAAGACTGGAGTTATCAGCAGGTGGGAATTCTACCACTATTGCTGCTTCATACACCTCGCTGCTGGTGGATGCCTTAGTCGAGGGATTGTCATTATCCTCATCACTGAGACACAGTTCCTGTGGCAACGCCACTGACATCACTGTGTTGTGTGGAAAGTGCCTTTCGTTCATTTTGATGAATGTTAGCATGGACACATTCTTGGGTGACAAATTGATTCTATGGTCACATGCAATGGCCCCAGTTGCACTAAACACTTGTTCCACAGTGACACTGGATGGTGGGCAGCTCTGGTATTTCACAGCAATCGATGTCAGTGCTGGCCAGTCAGTCATTTTGCTGCTCCAGTACAGCAGTGGCTCATCAGTAATGGCAAGGTGCTTTGGTTCCCCCATGTAGGCCTCCACCATTCATTCTGCTGTACTGAGTTCAGCTGCCTCATCTGTCTCCTCCTCCTTTTCCTCCATATCTTTCAGTCCCACCTGAAAGAGAACATCCCAAATGGGATTGCTTGCTCTTTTCTGCTGTGCCTTGCCCATTTTCTCTGATTGGGTTGCCTGTGAGTCACTGATGGTGGTAGCAACACTCATTTTCACTGCAGTGCATGCCTTTTTCATATGTGCAACATGTACCACTCTAATGAGGTTCTCTGTCAACTGCTGTACTTGCTGATGACCTCCTTCAATTATAGAGGGCAGGCCACATTTGTAGCGTGGATCCAGCCTGGTGGCAATTGCAAACTCAGCTGACTGTAAAATGCCAGATACATGGGTATTTGTGTCAAGCACATGGAGCACGTGCTCTATTAGATCACAACTGCCATGATCCCCACTTGGCTCTATCTGGTGTTGCACATTAACTAGTGTCTGCCTCAGCACACGTATGAGGGGTATGGACTGTCTTCTAAAAGCAGTGTTCCCACTCAATGCCTGTGTAGCATGCTTGAATGGACAGAGAATGTGTATTAGCCCATCCATTTGGTGCCACTACTCTGTTGTTAGTGCAGTGAACACTTCAGCACTGTCATGGGTGGTGTGCAGCAGCAGGTATTCTGACAAGCCTTATACTGTTCATACAGCCAGACAAGCAGGTACAGTGTAAAGTTCCACCTGGTGACAACATCAAGCTTCAGCCGGTGCTGAGGCAGGTGATTATTACGCTGTAGCTCACATAGATGGTCACAGGCCTTTGCAGAACAGGCAAAGTGGACACAGATGCGTCGGTGACAGTAATTGTTTCCTTAACGTCTGCATGGTTGAGAAACAGCTGAACAACAAGATTAAGGCAGTGTGGCAGGCAGGGCACCCTAAAAAAAGTACCATCGCTAATGCACTTCACTACATTGGAGCCATTATCACTTGCAATGCAGCCTGCTTTGAGTGACTGTGTAGTCACCCATCAATCTCATCCAGTAGAACATTAAGCATTTTCATAGCCATGTGAGAACCAGTAACACTTGTCATACACAGGGTCACATGCTGCCGAATATCAGGTGTGTTGCTACCATCACAGTTTTGCTTCATGCAGGTTTTGCCAGGTCCAAAATAAAGTACCGCCCCAGGCAGCTGTGCCCAGTGTGCTGTTATGCATAGATACGAGCTTGCTGCTGTTTGTCCTCTGGTCCATATATCCATGCGAAGATGGATATATTGTGATGCACTATGCTTCAATGCAGGTCTAAAGGAATCAGCAACTCCACTGTTCAGCACTGGCATGGCATGCTTAGTAAAACAGATTTGCAGTGGAACTTGCCATTTGGGACAGGCACAGGCCATCAACCAGCAGAAACCAACATTCTCCATGAATGAGAATGGCAACAGATTGATGGCCAGCATTACAGCAACAGCAGCATTTAACTCTCATGCAGCAGCATGATGGGGGGGTACTTTTTGTCTGCTGCTCAAGGATGGTCTTCAGAGCGAGCTGCATCTTTGGGGCTGTTCTACCAGAATGCTGTACTTGTAGCAGCAATGATGTTCTTTTAGGGGTAACGCTTGACTCTTGGGGCCATGTAGATTGCATGAAACCAGTTATTTTGGTTGCTTGTGGGTGTGGTGGTGCACTTTTCAGACTCAAAGGACTGGAGCTGGCACCTCCACTTCTATGCCCACTACTCGAGGGCTCAAAGGAGTGCTCACCCTCCTCCTCCACCACCCAATCTGCCCTTCCGCCTCCTGCTTTTCCTCTACTACATTTAACTTACTGAGGGAGATGCCACCAACAACTCTGGCATCCTTCTGGTGTTGATGCCATCTCAGCGGGGGCTTGTTTTTCAGGTGGGCGTGTTGGCCACCAGTGCCTATGTGGCTTCCCCTTTTTCCCCTAACTATCACGTGCTTGACAAACTTGGTATATCGCTATGGTGTCATCAGTAGGATCAAGCACATAAAAGTCCCAAACTAGGGACTTTTGACCTCTGGACTTCAGATGCTTCTGGGACTGGAATAATTCAGAAACAGTGTCATTCCTACACTAGCCCAATCGGGCAGTGACCACAACTGCGGTCAGGAATGGAACCTCATAGTGCCCTACGGCGCTGAAGACCTCGGTTCCACACTTCCTCCAGAAGCCCCTCTTCCCCAAGCAATAAGGTATGGACAGCTCAGGACTTCGGATTTGCGGTCCACCCCCCCACCCTCTCCCTAGGCCACCTTAAATGCTCCTTAGCCCTGACTACGGCACGCTCATTGGACCATACCCCAAGCCCTCTCTCTGCCTCAGTTTGCTAGCTACTATCCTCTTTGTCCTCTTCTGCCCTCTTGTGGCCCTCAATCATTCTTTCACAAAGCTTGGAAAAAAAAAGTAAATAAATAAGTAAACAAAAACAATCCAACTCCACGATATTATCGATCATGTTTCTCCTCTTAACCTTCATTCTACTTTGCCCTATTCCTCTCTACTTGTCTCCTCAAAACTCTTCTTGCTTGTCTGGAGACTATATCACTATAGTTAATCATGCAGACATCACGCATTTTGTTGATCTCCTGATATGTGCCACCTTGTATGACTCACTTGGATCCTGCACCAACCTGGCATGCTGGCACCCAAGTTGGGAACTGGGCAAAAACCCTGTACCCATCTGCCAATTCTGGCTACTATCCCAAACTTGTTGCTGCCAAGATTCCCCTATATGTAGCTCTAAACATCCTTTGCCTTAGCACTAAGGTACCCCCTTGCTATAACCGAGCCCCATGCAAGAGTGAAAGAAAAATGTTACTAAAGCGTCTGCTGGTTATATCTAGGAAACTCTTGCTTCTCCTCTTGCTGTGTTCTGGCAATGTTGAGCTTAATCCTGGACCTAGCATTGGCTCTCCTGCAGACCTCCCTAACCTGAAAGAACTTATCTTTATACACATTGATGAATGCAGCCTGTTAAAAAAAATCTCTCCTATCCAGGCCTGGACAAGTCATACCTCCCCAGATATCCTGGTGATTTCTTAATCATGGCTCCGCCCCTCCACCAGTAACCATTCTATTCACCTTCCCTCCTACTCACTATTCTGTACTGACAGACTGACTAGTGGTGGTGGGGTGGCTATTTATGTCAAGGACAAGTACTTGGTCTCCATCCTAGACTCAACCTCGGTTACCAATGAATTTAAAACTCTCTCTCTCCAAGTGGAGATCACTACTGGAGTCTCGGTCAGTGTAACAGCCTGTTATAGGCCCCCTTCAGCAGGATTTCAGCTCCTAAACCATTTAAGCAATCTCCTGGTGCATAACTCATTAGAAACAATAATACTTGGGGACCTAAACTTAAACTGGCATTCCAATGCCTCATCTCCCCTTAAATCCCTTTGTGACTCCTGGGGGCTGTACCAGCTCATCAATGAAGCTACATGTCCAAACAAGAGTAACCCTGCCAAAAGCACCCTGTTGGACATTATTATAGTTAGTAAGCCTTATCTGTTTTCTCATACTGGAGTCTTCTCAGACATCAGTGATCACTGCTTTATCACTTGTGTTAGGTCTTGCCATACCCCTACCCTCCCAACTAAATTCGCTATAAAAGAAGCAGATGCAACTTTGATCCTTCGTCATTCACCACTGAGATAAGTCGCTCTCCTTGATCCTGCCTATGACATTTTCCAAGACACTGTGGTAAATGCTTTGAACAAGCATGCCCCCTAGTTACATCCTGAGTTAGAAACAAATCTTGCTGTTGGTTCTCTCCTGAACTAAAAAGTGCACTACAGAATAGGAACAGGTTATGAAAAACTGCTCGCAGAATAAAGTTACCTAATGACGGCAATTTGTTTAGGAGAGCAAGAAATCTCTGTACCAAATTGGTCAGAGAAACTCAGGTGAATTATTACCACTTACAACTTGACGTTTCATCCACGTGTTCATCCAAATTCTGGAGGACCATTAGATATATCGAAGGCCATTCCTCTGATAACTCCTAGCCTGAAAAAATCCGGGTTGGTACTTCCTCAGTCACTGATAAATCTTCTATCCTGGACTCGTTTAACAATGATTTTGCCACTGCAGGCCCAGCTTTTGATTCCTCCCCAGCTAGTACTCTTCCTGCACAACTTGGTCTTGACACCCCTGACTCTCCTGCAATTAACACATCCTTCTCTCTCAGGGCCACATCCTTGAAGGAAGTGTAGGATCTCTTGCTCCAGCTGGATGATGGGAAAAGCCCCGGTGCTGGCCTCATTGATCCCTTCTTTCTAAAGGCAGGCTGCCATGCTCTATCCATGCCTACTACACATTTGTTTAATTTATCCCATCTCTCAAAGTGTCCTTCCTACCATTTGGTAAACCAGCCATATTGTTCCTGTACTCAAGAATGGGTATCCTAGCCATCTGAAGAATTACAGGCCCATCTCTTTCCTCCCTGTACTGTCTAAAATGCTGGAGAAAATCATTAACTCTCAACTCAGGATCTATCGGAAATCAGCGAACCTCCTGAACCTCGCTCCAGTCAGGTTTCAGGGCTCAACATAGCACTATTTCTGCCCTTGCCAAAGTTAGTAATGACAGGCTGGGTGAGCTGGACAACAAGAATTTTGTCAGTGCCGTCTTCCTGGACCTCAGCAAGGCTTTTGACACTGTCAACCACTCTTTGCTCCTTTCATCTCTCCGGAATATTGGCCTGGATGCTCCCTCTCTTAAGTGGTTCCATAATTACCTACCTGACCGCTCCCAGCAAGTTAAGGCTGATGGTGAGGTCTTGCCCCTCAAACCTCTTACTTGGTGTGTTCTGCGAAGTTCCATCTTGGGACCCCTGCTTTTCACAATCTATATTAATAGAATTAATGCCACCATTAATAAGGCCAAAATACATCTCTTTGTGGATGACACAGTGCTCTACACTAGTGGGCCATCTCACGATGCAGTACTTTCAACTCTCCAGAGCGAATTCGATCTGCTGCAACTCCAGCTCCTAAAACTGAAGTTGCTCCGAACACAAAGAAAACTAAAGCTATGCTTTTCTCTCCCATGTCCAACTCTCCTATCCCTCTCTCCCACGGTTCTGTATCCCCCATCTCCACCATCCTGGGGGATCAGTTGGAATATATGTCTTCCTTCAAATACCTCGGGGCCTCGATCAACAGCTCTATCTCCTTCCAGGGACATATTGAAGAGCTAATAAAGAAACTCTGACAGAGACTAGGACTATTCTTTAGGATAAAAAATCTTCTACAAAGGGAGACCAAAAAGCGGCTAGTCCAAACAACATTTCCTGCCTTGTTAGACTATGCTGACTTCCTATATAGCCAAGGCCCTGCTGGTACTCTTGCCAAACTCGATACACTCTACCACAGAGCCTGAAGGTTCATAATGGAACTCCCCTACTCCACCCATCACTGTCTTGCATATACTGCTGTGGGCTGGCCTTCCCTTACTCTTAGGCATCAGAGAAATGTGGCACTTTGGACCTACAGAGCCATTATGAATAATCTGCCCAGCTATATTACAGCTTGTCTGCCGTTAAGCTCCCAAACTAATTATGCTCTGAGAAGGGTTTCTTACGTAATGCTGAAAACACCTAAGGTTAGATCCCACTTTGGTAGAGCATCTATAAACCATGTACTTCCCTTGCTGTAGAACAAGCTGCGAAAAACCCTGAAAATAAACCTCCCTTTTAGGCTTGCTGCATTTAAAGCTTTAATCATCCGCCAACTCAAGGAATCCTGTGGCTGCTTCCCTTAATCCCTTGGACTGCGGCCATTGTGTTTCCCCTTGCTCCTTCTCTGTCACCACTTGACCCAACTCTCTGCCCATGCCTTGCCCGCTCTTTTCTAAGCATTTTCTTGCCCTTCTGCCCCTTTACTAAAATAAAATAAAACTTGATGTCTCCCCGGTGAAGACCACAACTAGTTTATTCCAGTTCTGTGTATTACACTGTACCATGCTTTTAACCTGTATGTATCTATTGCTGTACTATATTTTGTATTCCTTGTGTGTGATGGCTCTGCGCTAGCCTGTCTTTATCTGATATAATGTATAATGCCATGTTTGGCAGCAATTTCAATCCTGTTGTTTCCTTCTGTACCTCTGTATTGTTCCCCCAGGTCCACCTTGAAAATGAGCTTGCTCAACGGTGTCCGCCTGGTTAAATAAAGATTTTGATTGATTGATTGATTGATTGATTGATTGGGAAATGTGTGTTTTTGGGGTTGGTCTCATCACTTCCATAATACTACTTTCGGGGGGGAGGTTACTTGGCTGCTTGGAGGTTTACTTACAGGCTTGAGCTGTGCATGTAAATAACCTACATCACCCTTGACCTTTTTTAACTCAGGCTCCCATGTGGGATCATCCCAGCCGTCATCATCACCACCATTAACAATGATGTCCTTGTCTTCCTCCTCCTCCTCTCCATCACTGTCTTCTTGCAGCACAGCACCTTTTTCTTTCTCTACAACTATCTCAGGGGCTGGCTATCCCTATTTCCCAGATTATAAGACTCTGGCTGAACACTATCATCACCAACTCCTGCAGGAACATGGACAGTCACACCGACAGACTTACCAACCTCCTCCTTGACCACTGTTCCTGTGCTGGCATCAGTGCCTTCCTTTTTCTCACTGTCTTTATCCCTCACTAGCATGGATGCAATAGTTTGAGCCTTAAAAAAGTAAGACACAGGTGTGCCAGACCCAGTTCTGCCAACAACTTCTTTGCTGGTTCCTGCCACACTACCAGAGCCCATATCAGAAGACACTGATGCAGACACACATGTGCTTTCAAAGCTATGGGGAACTGGAACTGAAGTACTTTTTATAACAAACTTCTTAGCTCCCTCACCCCCCTGCCATGTTTCCCCCCTGTACTGGGCCATCTCTTAGCAGGCATTTTTGCTGGCTGTTGCTTCAAAGCTTTGCCTTTCTTTGGAAATATTTGAAGAAGGGATGTATTACTAACTGTGTGAATAATACCTTACACGTGATGTCACACCCACAGTACTGGCTTCCTTAAAAGTCCAAACACAATCAGGACAGGTAGCAGCACTTAGAGTACAAACAATACCGTATATGGTAGGTAGCCTATTCTAGTAAAACCAAAAAGGTAACTTTTTTCTTTCCTCAAACAGGAATTAAAGAAAGGTAAAATAGGATGATGGGATGATATTATAGATACATATAATTCAAAAACTTAAAACTAACATCAGAAGCTTCGGATCTTAATTTTTATCCATCTCCTTCTCTATATCACTGTTTATGCTGCATGTGCAAGAAGGTGCCACAAACTGCCGCATCACATGACGACATTTGTGAGGCTTTAGTGACTCATGCGGCTTTAGAATGTTGGATTATGGCTGCTCAAATCAAACAGGCTAAAATAAGAAAAACAAACAAAAAAAGGTAAAATCAACTCTTAACAACAAATACACATCTGATGAATAGCAAAATACATCACATGGCAAAACTTTGAATTCATTTATACACATTTCAGTCCTCTTTAAAGAACTTTTAAAATGGAATTTTTAAGTGCCAAAAGTATTGTGGACTTTAAGGAACAGACTCGGATATGTGCCCTGAAAGTTTCTTGTGCTTAGTATACAAATTGGGGTAGTTGCTAAAGAAAATGTCTTTACATAAAAAAGGTTGTCTGACTCTTTTTTTTTTTGAAATTCAACATCTTTATTGAATTTTATAAGAAGGAACGTCACATACATTATATCAATTGCCAAGAAGACAATACTTATTAACTCCTATCTACCCATCCCCCTCTCTCCAACACCCCCCCATCCAAACCACCCCAGGAGAGCGCCAGAAAAGAAACAAGAATAAAATCCACCATAATGAGACATACAACCTTTGACACTAAGCATGTGTAGAGTTAAAGAGCCATAGTACAATTAATGCAGATATAACGCATAAAGTTTACTCCACATTTTATTAAAGAGCTTAAGTTTATTATGGAAACTAGCAATCAGTCATTAAGTTCTGAAACACAAAGAAAGTTCATTCAGCCATTCATTGTAGGAAATAGCCACTGTAAAATGTGATAAAAACTGATAAAAACGTCTGGGAAGAACATTCATTTTTATAATATTAATTCTCCCCCATAAAGATATCGGAAGAGATTCCCATTGTAGGATCCAGCCAGTGTTTGAGAACCAGCTTCTTGACCGTCATTGATGATAAAGCCACGTGGTATCTTCTCTCCTTAATGCTGATATTAACGTAGGTGCCCAAGATACAGATTTCAGCTGTGAAAAGGCCATCCAACCCCAGCAGAGGGTCCAGTTTGGATTGGATTTCTGCCATATAGAGGAGACCTTTCACAAGACCAGAAAATGTGCAGGATGTTCCCATCTGATTTACCACACCAAGAACACAGTGGGGGAGAGAAGGAGATCAATTTTGGCCAATTTAACAGGTGCATAGTACATATCATTAAGAATGTGATATCGGGGAAGTCTGAGCCTGTCCTGAGAGTTATAAATATAAATATATTTCCATATCTGTGGCCAATTGAGGGAAACATCGGGTAGCAGGGAGTCCCAGATTTTCAAACCTGAGAGGGATTCAGGGTGGACAAGGGACAGAAGAAAAGAATACAAAAGTGAAATACCAAGTGTCGTGGTTGCCAGGTCCTTCAGCTGCGTCAAAATGGGAGATAACCTAGGGAGATTAGGGGTTATACCAAAGAGCTGACCCAGTAAATGTCTGAGTTGGAAGATCTTGAAGATGTGCACTTGGCTCAAACTAAACTTCGAGATAATGTCAGGGGAACAAAGCAGAGTCCTGAGAGTATATAGATCAGCCACCGTGGCATCTCTTGGTTGAGGTAGCCATCCTGGAGTAAGCCTAGCACACCCTATTTTAATATTAGGATTGAAGAAGATGGGCTGAGAAAAGTCCTTGTGGGGAAAAATCTTAAGGGAAGAGCAAAACTGTGAGAATACCTTAACTGAAATGCCAACAGGTGAATTTCAAAGTGACATTGGCAGAGACTTCCATGGAAGATAAAATATAATTGGGGCAGTTAAGGTATGTGTGTGTGTAAGAGTTGGGTTTCAATTTGTAACCACAAGGGGATATAATCCCTTCCATCACTCATAGACCATCTACCAACTTTGGAAAAATGGCTAGCCCAGTAATACAAGAGAAAGTTTAGGAGACGAAGCCCGCTTGATTCTTTAGGAAGACTCAATTTAAGGAAAGATCGCCTAGGGTGTTTATTCAGCCAGATAAAGTTGAAGATGAGGGAATGAACATATTAAAAGAAGGAAAGAGGAAGCCAGATATTCAGCATGTTTAGAGGATAGAAACGTCTGGGAAGAACATTCATTTTTATAATATTAATTCTCCCCCATAAAGATATCGGAAGAGATTCCCACCTTGTAAGATCCTGTTGTACGGTGGTCACAAGATCATCCAGGTTTAGCTTTCTGTTAAGGGAAGAATCAGTGGTTAGGAGTATACCCAGATATCTGATAGATAGGGAGGACCATTTCATACCAAATTGTGTAAGATCTGCCTTATGTGTGTAGTGATTTAGGGGAAAAATTTCGGTTTTGCTGAGATTTAATTTGTAATTGGAGAGATGACTAAACTGGGATTTCACCCTAAGAGTGCTCTCTAAGAAAGCTGGATAGGGGGTTCTAGATGTAGGAGGATATCATCTGCATACACAGAGAGGGTTAGTCTGGAGCCATGCACAGGTATCCCCTGTATTTGGGGAATCATAGATACATAGACAGTGATGGCAGATAAGGGCTTAAGGCCCACCTAGTCTACCCATTTGAGCTTGTAAGTTCACTTTATGTTTTCCTAGAAGTCTGTTGCCCCTCACCCCGACCTCCAGAATTCCTTTATGTCTATCCCATGCATTCTTAAATCCTGTGATAGTTTCAGTCCCCACCACATCCTCTGGCAGGGTGTTCCACTTGTCCGCCACCCCTTCTGTGAATAAATTCTTCCTCATGTTTCCTCTGAATCGTCCTCCCTCCAACTTCATCCCATGCCTTCTAGTCCTGAAACATATTTTTTTGCTTAAAAATAGTGTATTCCTGCACCCTGTTCCTCCCTGTCAGATACTTATATGTCTCTATCATATCCCCCTCTCCCTCCTCTCCTCCAGGGAGTGCATATTCAAGTCCTTCAACCTGTCCTCATAGGACTTGTGATGCAATCCATGTACCATCTTTGTTGCCCTCCTCTGAACCTTCTCTACCCTGTCTAGGTCCTTACATAGGTCAGGTCTCCAGAACTGCACACTGTACTCCAGGTGGGGCCTCACTAGTGTCTTGTATAGTGGAATTATGACCTCCCTTTTCCTGCTGGTGTTGCCCCTGTCTATGCATCCCAGCATCCTATTTGCTTTACCTGCTGCCTTGTCGCACTGTTTCCCTACCTTGAATTCTTGAGAGATGATAACCCCAAGATACTTTTCCTGCTTGGTGCATGCTATATCCTCACCCCCCAACTGATATATTGTGCCAGGGTTTTTGTGCCCCATATGCATTATCTTGTACTTCTTTGCATTGAATTTCAACTGCCAAACCCCTGACCATTCTTCAAGTTTCTGCAGGTCCCTTCTTATTCTCTCTACACCCTCTGGTGTGTCCACTCTGTTACAAAGCTTTGTGGCATCAGCAAACAGGGAAATTCTGCCTTCTAGGTGCTGAGCAATGTCAGTGATGAAGATGTTGAATAGGACTGGTCCCAGCACTGATCCCTGTGGTGCCCCACTGGTCACTCTTCCCTCTATGGAGTGACAGCCATTTACCACCACACTCTGTGTCCTGCCACCCAGCCAGTTACCTACACACCATACTACTGTCCTGCCCACACCCATATTCTCCAGTTTGTGTAATTGCCTTCTATGTGGCATGGTGTCAAAGGCCTTGCTGAAGTCTAGATAGACCACGTCCACTGCCCTCCCCTGATCCACCTCCCTAGTCACCCAGTCGAAAAATTCAATGAGGTTGTTCTGATACAACCTCCACCTGGTGAAACCATGCTGCCTTGAGTCCTGTAGTCCATTTACAACCAGATGTTCCACCAATCTCTCTCTCTTTCAGTAGCGCTTCCATGATCTTCCCCACTACCAAGTTCAGGCTGACTGGTCTGTAGTTCCCCACTTTCTCTTTGTTCCCATTTTTATATAAGGGGACTACATCTGCTGTCCTCCAGTCTTTGGGTACCTCCCCTACTTCCAGTGATCAGCTAAACAGGATTGCCAGAGGTTCAGCCACCACCTCTCTTAGTTCTTTAAGGACCCTGGGGTGTTCACCTTCTGGACCCATTGCTCTATCAACTCTTATTCCTTCCAGTTACTTCAGGACCCTTTCTCGTGTAAAGGGACTTGTGTCTATTTCTGCATCGTTCCCACCCCTTGTACTCCCTTCATCATCTTTATATGTCTAAGAAGAGGCTCTAAGTATAAGTTAGAGAGAAAAGGCAACAAGGGACAACCTTGTCTGGTACCAGTAAAAAGAGGGAAATTAGAAGAGAAGACCCCGTTACAATATATCCTCGCAGGAGGAGAGGAGTATATGTTTAGAATCAATTGGATGAAAGTGGGGGGAAATCCCATTTTCTGAAAGGTTGACCAGAGAAAGCACCAATCAACACTTTCAAAGGCCTTTTCGGCGTCGAGTGAGATTAGCGACATAAGACCACTGATGATCTTCTGGGTACAGATCCTACCTGTTCTGGACTCAGTAAGGATGTAGGGCAACATTTTAGTATGAATCTTAATGTCACAATTCAGAAGGGAAATAGGATGGCAACTGGCAGGATATGTGTGTGGTTTGTCCAGTTTAAGGAGGACTATGGTGGCCTCTAATAGTGATGGATCTAATGAGCCGGTGGCAAGCATATACCTATAGAATCTAAGTAAAAGCGGGTATAGCTCTTTGGAGAAGGTTCGTAGAAGTTTAGATGGAAAGTCATCTGGAAATGTGCCTTGTCAAGGGCTAGGCCTTTGAAAGCTTCCTCCACTTCAGAAAGAGAAATGGGAGATGACAGGGGTGCCTGATGATGCTCAAGAAGGCATGAGGAAGTCGATAGAATCCAGGTACTCCTCTATTTCACAGGGATGTGGGGGAGAAGGATGTTTGTAAAACAATTGTATTCTGTAGAAAAAATCCAAGCCTAAGATACCAGGTGCCCTTTACTCCTCTGCAATCCATTCGAACTGCTATTGTAGCCTATTAACCGTATCCCACCCATACCCCATAACATACCCAGTCACCCAAAACTATTTACAATAACCTCCCCTATCCACCAAATTCTGAACCAGAAAGAAGCAAATGGCTGTAGGGGAGGAAGAACCCACTGCATCTGGTTCCATTCACCTTAAGAGAGTGGTTTGAAGTATCCAGACCAACCTAGCCATTGTACCAGATGAACAGAAGCAGGCACAGACCCCACTGAAACCAGTTGGTGATGCTGAACAGTTCGACAGCCAGTTCATCCAGAAACCCCCTCCCCAACATCCAATATATAACTCCATTCTCATAACACCATTGAAGGCTCAGTAAGGGAGTTAAAAAAGGGAAAGTTGCATACCTTCTCACCAATTGTAGTATTAATGGGCCCACACCACTGATGAGTTATTCTAAGCATCTGGGTTCCCTCTATCACAGTTGGCTGCCATTCCCCTGTTCTCTGTTCACTGTGAGAGGATGGAACAAATCATCTTAGGACTGGGACAGGGGCACAGCTAGCACAGAATAGCGTCATTAAAATATTTTCCCCAGAGCAGAAGCTAGACTCCTGTGTGAGCCCATGAGAGCAGCCATCGCCAAACACAGCCCAGAAGACACTAAGCTATTATAGGGCTCTGCAATGTGGCTAGCTAATTAGTGACCAAATAACCTCCCCTTCCTCTAAAATGGTCAGCCACCTGGAAAATTCCACTGGTTGGGGAAACCAAAATAGGGGTGGACTGGTACATCTGTGGTTGGTCCCCAGGGAACTTCTTCCTATCCTGAGGTTCCAGACTAGTGAAAGACCACAATTCATTCCAGGAGGTTGCAACCCTACCCTAGGGAACCACTAGGGCCTAGGCTTGGTGGCCCAAGCCTAACAAAAACCCAAAGATAAGCCATGGCCCACAACAATCAAGGCCTCGATCCCCCCCCCAAAGGCAAACGTACCCAGGGAAGAAAACCAAACTGGAGTGGTAACTAACCAACAGTAAACTACATAACAAAAAGCAGGTACAAATTTTACATCATGCCATGATCAGAATGTCCTGATGAGAGTTCAGGTAGTAGAAAATAGCTCAGGTAACTTCTGGATTAGTTCTTTCTTGGCAGCCTTGGGAGTATCATAGGAGGACCAGATATCCTGAATGCAAACCTTTAAGCAGGCAGAGTGTGACATTTGAAATTTAATTCCAACTGCTATTATCTTTGATACGATGGTGTGGAAGGCAGAACATTTTTGCCGGGTCTTTAAAGGCAAGTCCTGGGTAAGCTGCAAAGGTTTACCTTCCCATAAAATGGCCTGTAACTCATGAGCTTTGGCTAGGACATGCTGCTTTTCCTAGTAGCTGAGAAATTTCAAGATGATAGGTCTTGGTGGTGTTCCTTCAGGGGTCGTGGTCTCAGTGACCTATGCACTCTCTCAATTTGGTAGACAGTGTTAAAGGGGGAAGGCCCTACCCCTTTAGCCAGCAGCTTTTGAATGAAAGAAAGGACATTTGGGCCTTCCTACAATTCCAGTAAGCCAAAAATCAAGATATTATTCCTTCGGCTCCTACCCTCGAGATCTTCAGCCTTGGAATGATGTCTAGAGACCTGTTCCCTTAACTTAATTAGCTCAGGTTACGTTCGATCCTTCCATGCATCTAGCAATACAGTCCTTGCATCCACATCACTGATCTTGCACCCCAAGTACCCCATGTCAGAGCACAGGAACTTGAGCTCTGAAGCGATATCTACTAGTGCTTCCCTGAAGGGAAGCGATTCTTGAAGAAAGCAGTCTTCTGTGAGGGGGGCTAGCAGAAGAAGATTGGGAAGCAGTATGAGTGGCCTGAATCCCTTGCACCTTTGACTTCTTCGGTGCCTTTAGCGGTGAGGTAGGAGGCGTATGGTGCAGCAGAGCCTGCCTCATGTCGGTATCCATCGTGGCTTTTAAAGTCGCCGATAGCAATGAAAGAAGACAATAAATAACAGCAGCAGATAGGCAGGAACCAATGTACAGCTAGATGGAGTTAACTCTGTAGATTAACAAAGATTATGCAGGATGTTGAAGGGGAAGAAGAGAGCTCCTCCAGAAGACTGTTACCAGACTGCATACATCATGTGACTCCCATCTGACTCTTTTTCTCCAGATGCCAAACATCACTAAAGGTTTCACACATGTACTTTAGCAACACTTTACATATTTTCATTATTGGTACTTCAAAGGTATCGGGCTCTTACGCACTGTATGACAGAGATGTTTTGCACTTCCACCCTCACTAGCTATACAACACCAATTGTCAATGAACATGGGTGTTAATGAAGCACACAACTGCACTGTCTCACTTTTAAGAATAAACAAGTAATGCAACAGAACAGCCTTTTCTGTCACAAAACTTTCAATAGTTGTGTTAATTGAGTAATCAGGCATCACAAGGTTTTAGAATAACACTCTATTGTCCCAGATTCCCCCTTTTTCCTCACAAAGAGACAGAGACCTATGTTTGTTGTTGTGCTCAAATTGGCAATTATTTATATATCATAATTCCATGATCCATTTCCTCATCTTTGATTATTATGTCTCTCAGAATTTCATTTATTTCCATCCATATATCAATCTCTGATCATCCCCCCTTCTTCCTCTTTTTCTCCCCCCAGGTGAAAACGGTGACCGCTTTCTCCTTCATCTTCTTCCTCTTTTTGTGTTATTCCTTTTTCTTTCCCTTCCCCTCCTTTCCTGCCCTTTTTTCCCCTTTTCTCCTGCCATCCACCTTTGGCAGTCTATAACCATATTATTATCTGCCATCCACCTTTGGCAGCCCAAACTGTCCAACCGGACATGTCTGTCATCCACCTTTGACAGACCCACCATACAGTCCTTTCTTGACTGTCTTCCCTCTTGCTCTGCCTTGTAGGGTGGGTGGGAGGGATCAAAACTCCAGCAAAAGTGTCTGAAACCCCTCTGTGCTGTCCATTATGTACACCACTTGCCCCTCCCTTCCTGTTGCCTAGCCATTGTTCTATCCCTTGTCCCTCCTTCCTTCCCCCCTCCCTCCTGAGCCCAACTCTTTAATGAAAGGGAAAAGGTGCACCAGAGACAACCTGTTCTACCCCTTAAAGGGCAAACTCCATTGTCCTGGCTTCCCCCCCTTTTCCCTCACAAAGAAACAAAGACCATTGTTTGTTGTTGTGCTCAGATTGGCAATTAATTTATTTATACATCATAATTCCATATTCCATTTCATCATCTTTGATTATTATATCTCTTAGAATTTAATTTATTTCCATCCATATATCAATCTCTGATCATCCTTCTTTCTTCCTCTTTTCTCCCCCCAGGTGAAAACCTGGGTGCCTTCTTCTTCTCCTTTTCTGTTAGGTAACGGTGAAAACCGAGACCGCTTTCTCCTTCATCTTCTTCCTCTTTTTGTGTTATTCTTTCCCCCCCTCCTTCTCCCCCCGTTTTTCCCCACTAGCCAGTCTCCAGCTTGCATTGGATGACTGGCTTTCCCTAGACTTAGGGTATTATTCTCCCTTACCTCAGGGAAGATCCTTCCTAAACCTTCTCTTTCCTTTTTTTTTTTTATATTCCGTTTTTTGCGTGTCTCCTCCATGCCTCTATAAAGCCCATCGTTTCTGTATTAAACATGTCTATGGCTGGATCTGACAGGTGCACCCCATCTGACCTGTAGAAATCTTCTACCCATTCTTCTACACCCCGCAGTATTACTTGTCCTCCCATATTCCTTACCAATGTCCCTACCCTTCTGTTCATCTTTCTCCTGGCCCTATCCACAGCTCTATGGCTGTGCTCCTGCTTTCACACCCTCCTTGGTATCATATCTGACCAGGCAAGGCTTACCTGAGGCCACCACTGCTGTATTGCTCCTAGGTCCCTTTTTATCTGCAAGTATGTGTCTACCCATGGCTTGCCCGCAAGGTCATTGCCTCTCAAATGTATAATAATTAAGTCTGGAATGGGTCACCACCCCTTAAGTTCCTTCAAGGTGGGGAGCAGTTGTGCTCATCTCATCCCCCGTATGCCATGCCAAACCAACCTACACTGTTTCACATCTTGGTACAGCTGCTTTCCCCCAGTCTTTTTCTCTGCTCTCTTTTCGGCCCAATAAATATAGGAGTAGCCACAGATCCAGACTTCCATGATCCTCCCTCTTCCTATGGGGTTTAAGCAAAAATAATTATCTTATACATGCTCTTAGTTTCCTCACCATAGTATCCACTCCCTGCCCTCCCCATCTCCCTTCTGTCCCCACATCTGTAAATGAAAACAAAAGCAATACGTTCATTTCTTACTTCAGTGCTCGAATGTATCTCCTATAACTGGCAGACTGCCAGTGTCCTTTTCCCAAAATATCATTCACAGTTTTTCCTGCTGCCCACTATGAGGCAGCCCCAATCTGCAAGGAATGGGACGAATAATTAGCTGGGTCCTCCCCTATGAATTGCATGCCTTTTTTGAGCAATGCTGTGACTTGATAGCCCGTGACCCTTCTCCCATCACCATGCACAAATAATCTCCCTGTCCTGGTCCCATGCTCTGCGGTGAAAGCCCACAAAGCCTGCAATGGCATACTGCTCCCTCTACCTTCCCCTTTAGTGTCACTATGCAACCCTGTCCCCTTTGATCCATTCTTGACCTCTTAATCTTGATCCGTATTTCTTTCATCACCCAGCTTATATCTTCCCATTCTAGTCCCCCTTCCTTGTCTTCTTTGCCATGGCCTACCACCTCAATCACTCTCATCGCCCCTGCAAACATTATGACATAAATCATGTGAAATAGCTGGGCCTCGGTCTTTGATCTGTATATTACCGGGAGCACGTCCTTTAGTTTTGCTAGCCACTGTTCCCCTATTGGCCTCCTACTGTCTACTGGCCCTTGTTTCAACCTGCCCCATCCCTGCTTCATTCTTCTAATGAACAATGATTTTGTCAGGTCCTTCCACCCTTTTAGACTGCAGATAACACTAATCCCTGCCAAGTAGACCCCCATTGTGGTGTGGGCTGTTCCTTTTTGCCACTGCTCCATGGTGAACTTTCACAACTGTTCCTCTGTGAGCGGCTTACTTACCTCCATCTGGTGTGCTGCCCTAAATGTTTGAAACACTCACCAGGCCCCATTGTAGACCCTCAGAGTCCGAGGCACCCATGAGCTGTGAAACAACAGTTCTGCTCCTTCTTGCCAACATCCCAGATGTTCGTTGGTATGGTCTTTTTTTGTTCCTCTGCTGTTGGTGCCAGCCTCCGAAAATGGTCCAGCTCCAGATGGGAAAGGCTGTCAGCCAGTGTATTGTGCACCCCTTCTGTGTGTTTTGCTCTGAATGACATGTTCAGCTGCAAAGCCCTTAACACTAAACGTCGCAATACTTGCATGACCATTTCTGACCTGGCTCCACTGTTGTTTAGGACCTCCACCACTGCTCTATTGTCACACCAGAATGCCACTCTCTGATTCCGTAATTCCTCATCCAAATCAGGGTGCATGCCCAGATAGGTATGATCTCTAACAATGTTACATCTCTTACCTTGCCATCCCTTACCCAGTTAGCAGGCCATGGTTCTGCAAATCACCTGCCCCTCAGGTAATCCCCCCATGCCTAGCCCCCCCGCAGTGTCTGTGTAAAGATCGAGGTTGGTGTTGTACACCCACTCCTCTTCCAAGAAAGAGCAGCCATTATACTCCCTGTGGAATTCCTCCCATACTTTAAAATCCTCCCTGACACCTTTTGTCAGGTCTACCCAATGGTGTGTTCTGGTGACCCCGGCTGTAGCCCTTGCTAACCTCTTTGTGAATGCTCTCCCTGGTCCAATGGCCCTGCAGGTGAAGTTCAGGTGCCCCAGTACCTGCTGCAGTTGTTTTAGTTGTACCCTTCTCCTGCTGGTCTGTACTTGGATCAATTCTTTCATTTTTTTCACTTTTTTGTCTGGCAGCCTGAATATTTCCTTTGGGGCATCTATCTCAATCCCAAGGAATTCAAACACCCTGCTGGTCACTTCTGTTTTTTCTGGTGCCAGTGGAACCCCTAATTCCCTGCATAATTCCTGAAACTTGACCAGCATATGCTGTGTCTCCCTTTTTCCCCTACCAATGAAAAGAAAATCATCCAAATAGTGGATGACCATTCTGTAGCCATTTTTTTCTTGAAATATCCACTGCAAGCAGGTGCTGAATGCTTCAAATGTTGCACATACTATAGAACATCCCATCGGCATGGCTTTGTCAAATAGTACTGACCCCCAATTTTAAAACCCAATAGGTCCCAGTCTTCTCTCCTAACTGGCAGCAGTCTGAAAGCGGATTCAATATCCATTTTTTCCATCCATGTGTCCTTAGTAGCCCGAATTATCCGGACTGCATCCTCTAGTGTCGCTTATGTCACCTTGCTATGTTCTTCCCCAATAAATTCATTCACCGAATCCCCTTCTGGATAGGATAGGTGGTGAATCACCCTGTACTCCCCTTCTTGTTTCTTGGGTACCAAGCCCAATGGCGAAATCCACATGTTCCACAATGGGGGGTATCAAATGGGCCTTCTACTCTCCCTGCTGCCTTTTCTTCCTCTATCTTCTGTCTTAACATCTCTTCCCTCCCTTTGACCGACCCCAGGTTGCTCGCCTCTCTTGCTTGTCTGGGACCCTCACACTGCAGTGAAAAACCTGTGCAAAAACCTTCTATAGTCATATCCACCACTCTTCTATTCAGATATCTGTCCAACCAGACTGTCCATGCCTCTAACTTGATGGGGATTCTGGCCACCCCAAACTGCTCTCTATCTTTCATCCCATTTTTCCTCCCCGGTCCCTCTCTCTCATTTTGTACTTGGTTTTCCCTGTCAGTGATTCTGAGCTCCTCTACTCATGTTCCCCCTACCCCTCCCTCCCCTGTTCCTTGTCTGCCCTTTAAACCCCTGTCCCTCTCAAAAAAACTGTTGACCTAACTATGACCCCCGTGCCCCTGTGCTCCTTGGGCCCATGTCATTCTGCATCTGCTTGCCGGGTGCGTTCTCCTGCATTTGGAACATGCGTGCCAAAAATGACATTGAGACCACGAACAAAAGGCCCTGTTGTAAGCACAGCAGCACCTCTGGATTGTAGCTCCTTTACTCCCCCACTCCCCTTCTGGTGTGGACTGATCTGTTACATAATCTGTCCATAAATCTAGCTGCTTCATATTCCATATTTCATCCCCGAATGTTGCCATTCTCTGTCGGAAAAATTTGTCATAGTATAACCACCCAACCCCCCCTTTGCTTTTGCCCGCCTTATTATTAGGGAATATGTGATGAGCGGGATGCTCAACTCCAGCTTCCTGTCCAGGACAATGGCTGAGAAGGTGGAAAAACCTACAAACCACCAAGTCTTCCCTTTTGTGAATTTGTCCTCCTCCTTCTTTCCTAAAAGCACTATCGCTGCTGCCATTTCACTCTTACCTATGTTCTCTGCTTCCTCGTACTTCGCTGCCACTTCCTGGTTCACCAGCGTGAATATATCCCATACTCTCCTTTCCATATTTTCTCTTTTGTGGCAAGTGGCACATGCTCACCTACCCTCATCCCAGGTGCACCTATCTCCCTTGTACCTTTCCCTTCTTTCTCTGTACCCCCTTCATTTCTTTCTGGCACCTCTTTCTCCATCCTAATCTCTGCCAGAGCCGATTCCATTTGCCCTAAACCTCCTGTTCCCAGTGCCGACACAATTTGACCTTTATATCCTTTTATACTGTCACCCACTGCGCTGTGTGTGTTACCTGTAACCTTGTCCACACCTTGCTGCCTGGTGTCTTCCTGGTGCCCCCTTTTGGTGCCCTGTGATTGAGGAGGAGGGTGAACTACTAGGGTTTGTGTAGGGAACAGTATGCTCTGGGAATCTGGTCTGGGTTCCTCAGGGGGATCCCAACTTGATCTAGGGGAAGTACTGGCATTACTGGGTTTATAGGCAGTAGAGGTACTGGATCAGCCACCTTGGTGGGTCCCACTGCCAGTGGTGGTACCCTAGTGGGACTGCATGGTCTTTCAGCTGGTCATTTCCCTCTGCCCCCTTTTCCCGAGCCTGCTTTACTTTTCTCCCCAGGTTTCCCTGGTTCCTCCCCTTCCACCAGTTCCCACATTCTGTTGGCTTTTTCCACCAACTCGATTATAGCCCTGTAAGCATGTTCCTTTGACAGCTTGCTCTTCTTTGGTACCATGCCCTTCGATCTTTTTCACTCTGAAGACAACTGACCGGAAGAAAACAAGATTTATTAATTTACATTCACTGCATGCCTTCATGTGGAAAAGGCCCCCCCGCAGCCAAGAAATGACAATTCTGTTTACCATTTAGCCCCATACTACTTCCTTATGGCCCATTCCCTTGTTCAGAGAAACAATCGACCAATATCGCCTTGAGCGTTCCCTCTTTTTTTTTGTTGCCCCCCCTTTTCCTAGGCCTTGAAAATGCTTCAACATGTTGCCTCATGTGGCTGCTAAGCCTTCCCAGACCTCTCCATTCCACCTCCCATGCTCTGTCCCTCCCCCCAAGCCCTCCTGCCAGATGTTGGTTATTCCCCAATGTTATGCCCCCCACCATAGGCCACAGTCCTTTCTCATGCTGATCCCCTCCTCCCATTATGGAAAAAACCTGTTGCTGAATCACAGCTCCTTTATTTTGGCCTCCTTCTGTCATCTGGCCCTTCTGGCATGTGCTATCATGCCTGTGGCTGGGCCCCTCAGTAACAGGCCTCTGGCCCGCTCCCTTGTCTCGTGGCATCCAGGTGCCTTCCCATTTCATCTTCTCACGAAAACCCCCTACCTGGTATCCCGACCAGACAACTCTTATTCCAACCATAGGACTTCCCCTACTACAGAAAATGGCCAAGTTGCTTGCTTTGGCCTATTTTCTTGGCTTGTGATGTCACTCTACGTGGCCACTCGTCGCCCCCCCGCTAAGCCTTGTCATTGGCCCACCTTGAAGCTTCCCTGACCCCATACTCCCTGGTCTTCCATGCTTAATATTGCCCCTTTTGGCTGCTATGCCCTGCAGCACTCACCTCCCTACATGTATGCGCCTCTTCTATCCCCTGACTCTCACTGTGCCATCCTAATGGGGCAGCGAGATTGCTGCTGGTCCCACTGAGTTGCCTCCTTAATGGGTTATGCCAGAGCCTAGAGGAAACATGAGGAAGGGGTGTAATCTCCCCCTGAGAACACAAGGAGGTGGCTGCAAGGTTTTTAGGGGGCAGGGAAGGGGTCCACTTTTCAGCCACGTGGTCCAGCTGGCATGCATGAGGTTTCAGCGCACTCCTTTCCACACAAAAACAAGGATAGACTGGGCTCATCCCCTAGCCCTTTCCTGTCCACCATTACTCCTTTTTTAGCCTCCACTCCCTCGTGACTGCTGCGCAGCGTGGGACGTCACACCACGTGGCCGACCTTGCCGGGCTCCTGCTTCCTCTGGTTTAGGGCCTCCTCTAGACCCTCTACATTCTTTGGAATTGGAAAAACCCCACCCAGACACCCAGGCTTTACCATCCAGCTTGCAATGCTACCGCTTTTACATAGAAACATAGAAACATAGACTTTAATGGCAGATAAAGACCGCTTGGCCCATCTAGTCTGCCCATTTTCCTACCTACAGGATAGGCTGCAGATCCTAGTTAACCAACAGCCTATTTCTTCCTACCCCCCACAAGAATTGCCTTATGTCTGTCCCATGCATTCTTGAATTCTCCCGCAGTTTTAGACCCCACAACCTCCTCAGGAAGGCTGTTCCATGCATCCACTACCCTCTCAGTGAAATAATACTTCCTCACATTGCCCCTGAACCGCCCCCCTTCTATCTTTAAATTGTGTCCCCTTGTTTGAACTTGTGTGAGCCTAAAGGAAGGCTTTTGTCCACTACTGTGATTTCAAAAGCTGGGTTTGAAGCCACAACCCTTAAACATCTCAGCACGATGCCTTATCCACTGCACCACAGGAAAAGCCCTGATCCACAAACTATCTCCATGCCTCTATCTTGCTAAGCCCACCACCGGGCAGACGGTGTGGCATTCTGCACAACTTTTAAAACTGGCCCAGCACAACAGCGCTTTTTCAACAGAACTGTGCCTAATTGCCTCGCGATTTTAAAACAATTACACATCTCCATACCACTGCAAAATTACTATCACCACTAAAATGCATGTCCTGACCCAGCAATACTATAATTACCTCAAACCTAACCTAATGAATCGGACATTTTCAAAACAAAGTATGACACCTCCATATACCCTAACCCATTAGAAAAAACACATTCACCCTGGCCAGCAATGCTAAAGACTTCCTTCAAAAAGCAGCTTATTGTAAAGCAGTCACAAACAATGTATTTTTAAAACCTTTTTTTTTTTAAACTTCATTCCTTGGAAGCTATCTTATCTGCTGTACCTGGTGCACAAACCTCTCCAAATTGTTCCATCAATCTGATGTGCTGCAGTTCCAATTAGATCAAAACTCCAGCAAAAAATGGTTGAAACCCCTCTGTGCTGTCCATTATGTACCGTCACTTGCCCCTCCCCTTCCTGTTGCCTAACCATTGTTGTATCCCTTGTCCCTTCCCCTTCCTTCCCCCTTCCCCTACTGAGCACAGCCATCCTAATGAAAAGGGAAGGGGTGCACCAGGACAACCTGATCTGCCCCTTAAAGGGCAAACTCCTTTAATCTCCCGCTATCCTTGTGTTGGTACTTCAAAGGTCATACTATCCTATCAATATATAACAATCATGTTTTGGACTTTCCCCTCAGAAGTTGCACAACAACAGTTGTGAAAACAAGAGTCTCTAAAAACTACACATGTTCAGAGACTGAGACAGAAACAACCAATGCGACAGAATAGGATGTACGTGAAATCAGATTGTTACAGTACTCCACTTAAGTGATAAGGCATGACCAGGGATTAGATTAAAAGTCTGTTAATCACCCCCTAAGGGTGTAATGTAGCACGAGGAGCAGCCTTATTTCTATTACAAAAATTATTCCCAAACAAAGACGTTGAAAGTGTACTTTTGAAAGTTTTCCTCCTTGGAAGACAGAGTTTTAACAGAATAGTTCTTCCACTGACAGTCTCAGAATGCATCATTCTTCACATCAAGCTGTGCTACAGAACGGAATGTGGACAGGAACAGTTCCTGCTCCGTGGTGATCAGGCTGTGGATGGCAGTTTAGCAGGGGATTAATATATGACTGTCAGAATGCTAACAGCCAATTAAATTGCAGCATTTCCCTATTCATGAGAAATCCCTGTTCGCGAGATAGGGCCATCTGGTTGTCCCCATATGAACAGGGATTTTCATAGCTCAGCTGCAGAATAGGACTGCTCGCTACATAATCGAGCAGACTCAATAGGCCAAATGGCCTTTTTCTGCTGGCAGTGTTTCTATGTTTATATTTCAGACAACCTTTTTATAATTGACATTGAAATATACTTCCAACCAGTCAAGCTATCAAAACATCTGTTTCGTGTATATAGCACAGTACTGTCTAAATATATTGCTGATAAATGAAGATTTTTCTGTGTAAAAAAAAATTTTGATCAGTCACAACCACAGTCTATAACAACAGTCTCTTAATCATCATGTATGGATGTAATTTGTCGTGAAGCACAGATGAGTCTCATGTTGCTCCTAGGTGGTGAGTAACAGACCGCTGATATAACCACTGCTAGTCTCTTCTTGCTACCATAATTTCCAGAGAGAAAAGTATAAAAAGTATGAATTGTAAATGCTACAGTCATTTCAATTCATTTGTACAAGCAATTGGTTCTAACTACAAAACTTTATGAAAGTTGCCCCTTCTACTTCTTAAGGGCAGTGACATCCAGGCAGTGATTTGTGAAATGTCCTAATGTAAGACAGTTAACCACTTAATTATTGTTAACATACTCAGTGAGCATGTTCCACTATACCTGCTCATTTACAAAGGTTCAACAACAAAGCAACGATACAAACAGAAAAGGGAAACTGTTATAGCAAGTACAATAGAATAGGGTACAATCTAGCAAAAAGATAAGAAACTATATAGTATTCTAGATTGCTCAATACATGATTATCTGTTACTCATTACAAGTACTGCTGCAGCTGGCTGAAACAGCAGCGCCATAATTATTTTAAATAGTAGAATCCTGGACATGCCAAAAAAGAAGTTCATAATCCAGATTCATGGCCACATAGCATCCTCTTCTAGTGTTCCAAATAGCCATTGTGGAAAACTTAGTAAAGAAGGACAAACAGCCAGAGAGTTACATATGTCACAATTGAAACACTCTGAATAACTGAACCTGATAATCAACATTACTTGATGCATACTCCCATCAGTGCTTTCCACTCATTTATATTTCATATCCCAGAAGACATTCCCATGACCGAAGAGGAAATGAACACAACAGAAGACGTGGAGCTGGAAATCTCAATGGCTGGGTGGACTACAACTGCACTACAAGTAAGAATTCAAGTACTTTGCATTTCTACATCATACACTCATAGACCATATCAAGCTACAGTAGTGAACCCCACATACCATACAACACACTGTCTTTTGGGGTAAGAACACAGAGCCCTTAGGATCCTGCACTACCACAGCATGTCACCCAACACCACAGTAGGTGACAAATCTGTGACACAATGTCATTAGGGAGTTGGAAACGCAGAGTCCTTCATACCCTGTGTTCTAACACCATGTCATGCCACAGCACAGTGGGCCACAGATCTAGCAACAATACACCCACTACAGTGATAGGGAGGTGGGAACACAGGGTCCGTAGCATGTCACCCCAGAGTCAAGGCCCCTACTTTTCTGTGGCACATTGGGACCAAGTTCTGTGGCAAGATTACCATTTGCTGCAAGACTTCTGTGGTGGTGGTTTGTAATTTTTGTGGAAGTTCTGCAGCACTAATGAACTACCACATCACAGTGTCAACTTGTCATCCTGTCTTCACTTCCATGGCAATGGTTATAGCAGTCAGGATGGGAAAGCACAGTAACACTAGTTCAAAAAATAACAGACTTATAGAAATATTGTTATGCCTAAAAAGGCAAAAAATAATAATATAAATCGCTTAAGGTCCTAGCCTATTGCATAAATGAAATATGATAAAGAAGGTATTTCTATACTCAAGATGTGTATACCACTCATGAGGTCCCCTCTGTATATCACTTATATACTATTTAAATGTGCTGTCTACACCACTCATGAGGTCCCCACTGTATATCACTTATATATTTATATGCAATCTGTAGCATACATATAAATGTATGTGTGTGTATACTGAGAGAGAGATGCTATATGTGTGTGTGTGTGTGTGTGTGTGTGTGTGTGTGTGTGTGTATGTATATATATATATATATGTGTGTGTATATATATATATATATATATATATATTCCATGGAATTGTATCCTCATTCATACAGGACCCTTTGGAAATGGAATAAACAGAATAAAGGAGATACTGCAAAACTTATTTTTCATGCCAACCTGCTTCCCCTGACACACTACATAACACTATCAGGCCATGGCATGCATGTGAACCCACTGTGAAATAAAGCTCTCCAGCCCATCACAATGTGTCCCCCATGTGACAGAACACTGTGCCATACCTTCCCAGGCTCAGAGCAGTGATGTGTTCTCCCAATCCTTGTGCTGCCCAGTCAGCTCCCAGAGCTCATCTCTGAACCTGAGTTGTCAGAATGGGAACACAGCATGCTACCCTTTGGCCCAACAGCTGGCCCTGCATACATTTCTCCATAGCTTTTAGGTGACTCTATCAACCAATGAAAATATGTCATCAATAGCACTGGCAAAAATGTGTACTGTGCAATTATTTATTTAACAGGTCTATTCTTTCAACAAGTCTACACATTATTTTATTTCACTTTTCTGGTCATAATTAGGGCTGTGCATGGCCTGAATAATATTACTTGGATACCACAAATAGTAGGCTTGCCGAATATTTGGATGGACATCCCAAATATTTAATTATTTGGCTGCTATTTGGGATGTACTATTAGGTGGGTGAGACTTCAAAATCTCACAGAGCTTCACTGGCCAATCAGAGGCTATTTTTGGAGCTCAGAGCCAGGAACACCATGTGATCTCCTCACTCTTAGTGTATAGAGGTGACAGTTGCTTCTCAGAGAGCTAGCTCTGTTTAGTTTACCACTTGCAACTTTCATAACTGTTTAAAAAACATTTTGTGTGTGATCCAGTTTTTACATCTGATCACCTTGTGACTGCATCTGACTGCAGTTTTGTTTTGCATCTTTGAAACTGGGCTCAGTTTCAAGGAAAAGGAGAGTCTGTGTGTGAGTGAATCTGTGTGTGTGCTGCTGCATGCTGACTCCCCTCCCCCACTGCTTGCAGTTTCACAGCTCAGCTGAAGAAGTGTGGTTTGATTTTTTGCTTAAGAACCAATTAGTTCTTATCGAGCCTTTTTTTTTTGTCAACAAGTTCAGTTTGGCTTTTGCATATAGTGAGCAACTGTTACTGGGCTCAGTAACAGTGAGTGACTCAAGCTTTTGCTGACTGCCCCAACCCCACTGCTGTGCTTGCTTAGCTTTTTGTTCCAAATCCACTCACGGCCCCTGTGGTATTTTCTATTTCTTTTGTGAAGCAAATTGGTATTTTGCTGTAATCAGGTTCCAGGCTTGGTTCCCTGCATAAGTGAGGTGTGATTATCATCTGACTCCCTCTTGTCTGCATTGCAGCTTACCACGGCGCATACATCATCTGTGTGTGCGTTGTATTGCTGTTCTTGTAATCTGTGTCCTGCAAGTGCATGCACAGTTGTCTGCAACCATTTTTTTTTGTGATTTATAAAGCAGTGTATTTTTTTCTCACTGGGTCAGGCTTGGCCCATTGAATTGTTGCTGACTGTAGTCTGGTTCTTGGCTCATTTCCCTGTACAACTGAGTAAGGAGGGTGTCACTGGTGACTACTCCCTCCACAGCTCACTGCACCTGAGTGGCCTCCTGTGCATGTGAGTTTTTTTCTTTTTTGTGTGTTCTCCCCCCCGTGTGTGCAGTACTGTGAGTGTGTATACATACATTTTCTGTGAACTGCTTTAGTATTTCTGTGTGTGTCAGGCGTGACTCACTGGGTTCTGTGTGTTGCAGGTTGTTTGGTGTACCTTCTAAGCTTGAATTGCTGTACTGTATGACTGCACAACTGAAACCATACAAGTAAGAAGTTGTTTGCTGTCTCCATCTCTCTCTAGTATCAGCCTGTCTTTATTAGCTGCTACATAAGCGGTGTTGCTATTGTTGTTTTCTGCAAGAAGCACCAACATAAACAAAAACATTAATCACAAATAATATACACAGTAAGTTATGGACCATGTCTCATCACATCAATCTCGTAAATGTGCATAGTCCAGCCCAAGCAAGTCATCTTCACCACCAGTCGTAAGTGGTGAGGAACAGGGTAAGAGAAGGTCTGTTCATATTTGCCGCCCTAAAATAGTTTTCTCCCAAATAAGCCTTCAGGTTCTGTTGTCATTAAGATTGGGGGTAGTACTAGTACTACTATAACTACAACTGCTGCCACTACTACTACTACTAATACTGCATTTGCAGCACCATCATTTTAGAAAAGTATGAGGGTTTTACAGCTGACATCTCCAGTCATGCAAGAACAAGAACCTACCCCCACTACCTGTGATAATACTATTCACAAAACTGCCCCAATAGAGGCAACATCGCCTATCAATGTATTCCTCTCCACCACCACCACCAGTGCCATGATTTCATCAACCAGAGCAAATCCTTTTTACACTGTTGACACTACCACTGCCATAACAGTGTGCACTGTTATTTGTGCTCCTTGCACGGCCACTGTCACCACAACCTTTGCCTCCATTAGTAGTCCTGAGTGTTCTGCTGTCACCATGACTACTGCTGCCAGAATTACAACTAGCTGTAATATGATGCCAGTTTCTTCGACTGTAACTCCTGATTGCAATTCTGGCAATAGGACTACTGTCAACAATGCTACTACCATGCCAACTGTGCCTATGACCATGAGACTGTTACAATGATGGCACCAATTGTGTTGCCAAAACGTACTGTTGCTCAGTTTCCTCTCACCACATTTTCTTTTGCTGATGTGGAGGATTCCGAAGAAGAGCATTCATCTGGTTCTGAATATTTACCAGAGCCTCAAGATTTGCTAAGTACATCATCTGACAGTGATACCCACCTAAGCAAATTTGGCGATGAGGCCGAATATGCAGCATATCTGTGTGAGAAGCGTGAATGTGCAGCTGCCAAAAAATGCGATGCTTCTTGTCATGGCAAGCAGGCCAGTCAGGGTCACCCTCCTCCTCCTCCTAAAAAAAAAAATCCACCCTGTCCTTTCAAAGAGTTGTGTCAAGTTCAGCTCCATCTGATACACAAAGTAGTTTTATAACTACATCTCTTGCAGAGAAAAAAAGGGGTAGAACAACTGCATCCACTGCATCCAGGTCTGAAAAGGGAAAAGGGGCAAAACATGCCCATGGTCGCCCTATTGGGGCCCATACTTCCACTGTCAGTGTAAGGAAAAGTGTGGTGTGGCTGTACTTTAGTGTTGTAAAATATGATCCAGCAAAGGCAGTATGATGTGTGTGTGACTGTACTGTAAGTTGTGGTAAAAACCTTTCAAATCTCACAACAACATCAGTGATGAACCATCTGAGAATTAAACACCCCAGTGCACTTCAACGATCCACAGCTGTTCCTCCCCCACCACAACATGTGCCTGTCAGCCCCTCTTCTGGTACTGGTCCAGTAGATGCACAAAGTATTGTTAGTGGTTTAATTACTGAGACAGACAGTGTGCCCTCAACTCCCCCTACACCACTTATAGTGCATCCCCATACAGGAGCATCACCCATTCTGCCTTCTTCTGCTCAATCATGTATTATTGTAACACCCTCCACCATGGGTTCAAAGACAAAATCAATGCAATGTGGTACTGCTTTGACTACACCCATCATGCAAGCCTTCCATGCCCACACCAAATACCAGGCATCACACCCAACAGCACAGCAGATCGCTAATTTAATTGGTGAGATGATGGCCTTGGATCTGCAGCCATTTTCCATTGTGGAAAACACAGGTTTCCATAGGCTGCTGCAGCATGTGCACCCCGTATATAATATACCATCACGGACCACATTTTCACATAATGTAGTACCCAACATTTACCAAATTTGAGAAAAGAAGTTGCAAGACTACTAGCACAGGCTGTTGGTGGAGTTTCACTGCACAGCTGACATATGGACCAACATGAATTCAAATCATGCATATATGTCACTGACTGCACACTGGTGTGTTGCAGATGTGGTAGTCACTGGTGGTGATGGTGGTACTGGTGCTGGTTCTGTCTCTTCCCCCTTTCCCTGCAGGTCTGCTTTGCTAAATGTCAGTGTTATGGAAAAGGATCACCGGACTGTAAGCATACTGTCATTCCTGCAAGAGATGTTGAGCCCATGGATTGATGGCAACAATTTGCAGGTAGGGTTTGTGGTCCCAGACAATGCCACAAATACGATAAAAGCACTTAGAGATGGCAATTTTGAGGGAATATGCTGCTTTGCTCATACACTTAATTTGGTGGTGACAAAGCCTTTGGCAAACACAGTGGAGGCAGATCACACAAAGTAGCCAGAAGCATTGACTTTGACGGCAGATAAGGACCACTTGGCCCATCTAGTCTGCCCATCAGTCTGTGAAAGCCACAAACTGTCTGCATCAGCTACAAGAGCATCTTCAAATGCTGCAGCATCATCTCATCCAGGATGTACAGACTAGGTGGAATTCCACCTACTACATGCTGCAAAGGTTTCTGAAGCAAAGAGGCCCTTTGTGCGATGAGCATGGGAACTGATAAGGAAGTCCTCAGCCATCAGGACTGGGCTGTGATTGAGGGCTTGGTAAAGGTTTTAGCCCCATTTGAAAGGAGCACTCATGACCTTAGCTATGATTCTGCACTGCTAAGCACAGTAATTCCTGCTGTACAGATCCTGAAAAAAAGCCATGAGGAGATTCAGTGAAAATGCTGAGAAAGATCCAAACCAGACACCAGAAACAGTGATATCTCTTGTGGGAAACCTCACCTCAGAACTAGAAGTTACATTTTCTGATCTCTGTTCCAATAAAAAGCACATATTTGCCATTATGTTGGATCCACACTTCAAGTGTGAGGTACCACACCTTATAATGCTTACTCACAGGGTTACAGACTTTCAGAAGCAGATGTGCTCAGAGCTTAGTTTCTGCATCCTTGGGTCAATGAGACCAGCAGGTAACCCTACTGATGAGCCAGTCTCAGAATCACAAACTGAAATCAGTATGGAAAACCTTGAGAAGGAGGGTGACTGTTGGGCTGGACTCAGCTCATCACTACAGGCTGAGCTGCGGAACAGAACATAACAGCAGCCACAGTTGGCACCCAATCTGCTGAACAGTTATTTCAATGAGCCTCTGGAGTCATCTCTATAAATCCAGTGGAGTGCTGGATCAAAAGAATGAAAGTATCTTGGCACAGTTGACCTTTAAGTATATCTGTTGCCCCCCTACCAGAGTACCATCTGAACAAATGTTCAGCACTGCTGGGGATGTGGTGGAACCTCACCGATCCTCACTTGACCCAGCACATGTGGAACAACTTGTGTTTATAAAAATAAATCTGCCTCACCTTGGGTACACATATGGCCACTAACAATTGCATTAAATAATTGTCTTCTACTGGATACAACATTTGTGTGTTGTAGCATTGACCCATACACAAGCCATTCTGTGTTAACCATCATTGTTCTGTTAGCAAATAAGCACAGCATGTTAACATTCATATTCAAAGTCATACTAACACAAATCTGTGACCAGCACCCTTTTCCTTTATTACTTCCACTGTCATAGTGTATTCTTTTGAACTAGCATGCCCTGTAGTTCCCAATGCCTAAAACTGCCACCCACCTATTGATTGCTGTTCCCAATACAAAATACTGACCTGGTGTTGCCACATCTCTTATTCCCTGTGTTGCTTGTGCCCATATTCCATTGATCCCTTTATCAACTTTCCAGGTGCCAGTTACCAGTGTGGCATCATCAGTCTCAGGTATTTCACGTGCACAAAATATGGCAATTAATAGTGTGTCATCTCCAGTACCAGTGTTTCCCATGCCTGAAATATGGCAGTTACAAGTGTGGCATCACCAGTCTCAGTGTTTCTGAGGCCTGAAATATGGCAGTTACAAGTGTGGCATCACCAGTCTCAAGTATTCACATGCATAAAATACGGCAGTTAGTGTGGCATCACCAGTCTCAAGTATTTCACATGCATAAAATATGGCAATTAATAGTCTGTCATCTCCAGTCTCAGTGTTTCCCATGCCTGAATAAAGCAGTTACAAGTGTGGCATCTCCAGTTTCAAGTATTTCACGTGCATAAAATAAGGCAGTTAGTGTGGCATCTCCAGTCTCAGTATTTCCTATGCCTGAAATATGACAGTTAACAGTGTGACATCTCTAGTCTCAAGTATTTCACATGACTGAAATGTTATGGTTACGTGTATGGTATCACTTGTCTCAAGTATTTCATATGACTGAAATATTCCAGTTACCAGTATAGCATCACATGTCTCAAGTATTTCACATAATTGAAATGTTCTGGTTACCTGTATGGCATCTCCATTCTCAAGTATTTCACTTGTCTGAAATATTCCAGTTACCGGTATGGCATCTTCAGTCTCCAGTATTTCACATGACTGAAATATTCTAGTTACCACTATGGCATCTCCAGTCACCAGTATTTCACATGACTGAAATATTCTAGTTACCAGTATGGCATCACCAATCTCAAGTGTTTCCCTGCCTGAAATATTCCAGTTACCAGTGTGGCATTACCAGCCTCAATTATTTTCCATGCCTGCAAAATTACTGCAAAGTGCTGCAGTATGCTGCAAGGAGCAGTGTACGTCAATGGTAATTAAGCCCTTTAGTCATCCAATATTTTGTGACAGCATTTAATGCAAAGTATTGAATTGCATCTTGTCTTGCTTCACTGTATACTATTGATACAAATACAATTCTAGAAGGTGGTGAGATAGACTACATGGACGATGACAGGCAGGTGTCTCTTTATTAGTTGGTCTCAAATATTTTTCTCCCCAAGCAAGCCTTTTAGTTCTTGTAGATTGGGAATAGTGCGACTACTACTAATACCACTGGCAATACTATTACTATTACTGGTGTCACCACCCATTCCATCTATACATTCACTATCACATCCTTTTGTGCAGTAGTAGGATGGCATTAGTGCATATATGCTTTGTGCAGGAAGCAGCAGACACCACAACCAGTGGTCCACTGCTATCACTATGGCTGCTACATCTACAGTCAGTGTGCTTCCCACCACCATGTAGAAGCCACCCTTTCAGCTGCCACCACTATGGCAGCCACTGTTACCACTATTCTTATGCCCATGGCAAAACATCATCTACCCCATGTCTGTGGATTTATGTGATAACCATGAAAGCACAATCGCAACTGGTGGCAGGTCAAGTATATATCACAAAACTCTATTTCAGTGATGTACACCCCAATGCACAGGAAAACAGTGCAGGGACTTAAATTTTGATTGTTCATGAGGTGCTGTGCCCCTGCAGTCCCCCACCCCTACTAAAGAATTCTTAACTCCAGGGGGTATGTTGAGGGTGCAACCAAAGAAAAATTGGGGCTGGGCACACAAAATGTAGGCATGCCCAGACCGAACCCGTAACTCTTGCAGCTTTAGGCTGACAAGCACCAACCACGCTATGGGTCCAGCTCAGCAGCCCCACACCAACCATACCAGGTCAACCCTCCATGCCTTCCATCACGCTGTACCCCCCTGTATGCGTACACATATAGTGATGTCCTGTTGCTATATGCCCTCACCTCCCCATCTGGTCACCCTTCCTCAGCAGTAGCCCCTTTGACATGCACCAGGATTGAGTTGCCATTATTGCAAGCACTCAATCCCGATGCCCTCGTCATGGGCTACCATGTCTGTGACCATGAACACCCTCCAGTGCTGACCCAATGCAATGCTTGATATCATTTTCAGAGTGCTATTTGTGTGGTGTGGTGGATCGAGTGTGCCGCATGTAGTCTGTGTTGCATTAATGAGAGCTCTGCGTTGGTGGTTGAAGTCTCATTGAGGTGTATATGCTACACCAGGTTTAATGGGTGATTAATGGTGTTGTTAAAGTGCTTTTTAAGTTTCCTAAAAAACTCCTTTTCTGGCGAATAATGAATAATGAATACGAATACCTGGGACCGAATACGAATATTCAGGAAAAGGTATTTGCACAGCCCTATAATTACTTTAGTTTTCTTAAACATGACAAGTTAATTCATTTTACCAGTTATTCATTTGGATGGCATCTCCATACCTTAAAGGCCAAAGTAAGTTTGTACAAAGTAAGGTATGGACTTAACAGGTGTATGCTATTGTTGAGGTTTTGTTTAAGTTGGCCCTAGTATAATAATGCAAGGCTAAAAATTGTATTAGGCTGCAGTGCAGGTTGAGCAAATATTATCATGCCTGATGTACTGTGCCACTGCCTCTGGCAGTGGGAGTTGTGGCAGATAAGTGATTATTCATTTCTGTGGAAGAATGCAGCCATTTCATCAGCTAATGTATGATGTTATAGCACTGATATCATCACATTCTGAGCATAAAGGGGTTTTGGATATAAAAAGAGGGGAAGGGAACCAGGTTCCATGGATAGATGGAAATATTAATAAAGAATCACCAAAAACAGTGAATTCTGCAGCACTGCAGAAGTTCTGCGGTAGTTTGCAAGTTCTGCACAAAATTCTGTGACCTCAGACTTCTAGGGGCTTTTCCCACAGTACAGCAGACTACAGATACTGAAAGACATCATTATGGGGTTCAGAATGCAGGATCCTGTGGACCCTGCATTCCCACAGCATATCACCCCACAGCACACCATAGATCCTACAACACAACACCCAGTACCGCAGTAGAGGGGGTGGGAACGCAGGGTCCTTTGGACACTGTGTTCCCACAGCATGTTACTCCACAGCACTGTAGGCCACAGATCCTCCAACACAATGTAATTGCAGGAGTGGGAATGTAAGGTCCTTCAAACAGTTCATTCCCACAGCACATCACCCCATAGCACAGCATGCCACAGATCCTGCAACAGAACATCCAGTACTGTGGTAGGGTGGTGGGAATGCAGGGTCCTTTGGACCCTGCCTTCCCACAGCATGTTACCCTACAGCACAGTAGGCACAGATCCTCCAACAAAATGTCATTATAGGGGTGGGAATACAGGATCTGAACATGTCTCTACACAGTACAGTAGACCACAGATCCTGCAAGATGTCATTATGGGGGTAGAAACCAAGGCTCCTTTGGACACTGCATTCCCACTGCATGTCACCCCATAGCACAGTAAGCCACAGATCCTGCAAGACAACATCATTAGGGGGTGTAAGAAAGCTGACATTACAGTATAGGAGAATGGGGTGAGAGCTAGGCCCAATGACCCCAATCCACACATCATCACCTGTTTGTCTGTGGATGGTGGTGGTGGAGTGGGGTGGTAGAGTGGGGTGGTGTTAGGGTCTCAACCCTAACACCTCACTTCCCTACTTTTGTCACTTCAACCCTAACTGATACATTAATGATGTTTTTTGCAATAAATTTCCTTACTTTTTGAGAAAGTGTAATCTTACCCCTATATGGTACTGGGAGCACAATGTCCTCGGGTATTAGTTTTTTTGTAATGAACTGTCATCTCCCTGCGTGCTCAGTATTGCATAATGAATGACCCAACAGTCCCATTACTGCATAATAGTATCCATATGTGGAGCTTTGGGGCAGAAGGGGCCCTGCGCTCCCACCTATCTATAATTGTAGAGACACAGCGCAGGCCAGATACATTCCAAGTAAACCTTGTGCTTCAAATGGTGCAATATCTCTGCAACCATAGCAACCTTGGTCAAATTCCCCTGCAGTTGTAATCATGAACTGGTAACCTGCATGCATGCATGTGTGCACACCTAAAGGTGTACTAAGCTGCCCTTAGCACAAAATGCATATCTCAAACTGTTTTCCAGATATAGGCACCAAAGGTAGTCGTTCACCACAATGTTATCCTAAGGAACTTTTCAACTTCAGAATGGCATAAGTATGGAACTAATGACATTTCTTACACCAAACCAGCATAAGTCACATCTGTGAGACAACCCCTTTGTATCCTCAATTTTAAACCAAAATTCCTAACCAATTCTTTGTAGTAAAGTGGCAAAGAGACAGTAACCTTTAAAATCCCTATTCATGAGCTGTCAAGATCCGTCAGTGAAATCCCTGTTTGCGAGGTAGAGCCATCTGTTCATCCTCTCACCAACAGGGATTTCTCATGAAAAGTATTCTGACAGCTCACTGAACAAGGATTTTGATAACTCACAAAAAGATTCATTTTTATAATCCCTGTTCATGAGCTGTCAAAATCCCTATTCATCAGCCAAATCCATTTTTGTTAGTTGTCAAATCCATGTTCATGAGAAATTCCTGTTCATGACATAGGGCCATCTGGTTGTCACCTCATGAAAAGGGATTTTGACAGTTCATGAAAAGAGATTTTTCACAAACAGGGATTTTGGCAGCTCACAAACAAGGATTTTTGACACCTCATGAAAAGGGATTCCTTTATAATCCCTGTTCATGAGTTGTCAAGATCCCAGTTCATGAGTCGAATCCCTGTTTATGAGGTGTCAAAATCCCTGTACATGAGAAATCCCTGTTCACAAGATAGGGCCATCTGGTCATCCCCATAGAAACAGGGATTTTGACAGCTGACAAAAAGAGATTGGCTCGTAAACATGGATTTTGACACCTCACCAACAGGGATTGGAAGCAAGTCGTAAAAAGGGATTTTCAAATTTAAAAGCAGCTGTTTTTTTTTTTATTAAATTAAACAGAACCAAAGTCATGGATTTGTAGAGGGCATCATCCTGAACAAAACCCATACTTCAATCTCTGCAGAAGACATCCTGGGCTAAAGTTACAAGGTTTTGTTTTGGAGAAAATTGAAAACAAGATGGCAGCTCACAAACAGGATTTTTCATGCTGACAGAGGATTTAATAAATCCCTGTTTGTGAGCTATCAAAATCCCTGTTTGTGAGCCAGAATCCTTGTTTGAAACTGTGCAGCTATTCAAAAGACTGATCTGAGCATGCTCAGATCCTGAAATTTCTAAGTTAAACAACTGGATTAATATTTTTAACCAAACTATCACTGGCTTGTTCATTTGGGCAAGCTCTATCTGTCTGGTAAATTTCAGGGCACAATTCCAAATGGTGTGGCCACAGCATGATGAGGAAAAAGCAGCAAAAATGGGTGAAAAAAAGTGACTCTTACACTTTTTTCACTATGTGCAGTACAAAATCCACAAAACTAATTGAAACAAAACTTGATATGCCAAACGATCTACCCCATGGAACAGTGCATACCAAATTTTGTGCAAATCTGTTGAACAGTTGCAAAATTATTAAAGTGCAAAATTTGAGGTTTAACATTAAACTGTCTATTCAACCTTAACTATAGTGGTGCTACTGCGGCACTATAATATATTTATATTTACATTGTGACTGAGTGGCTGGTGATCAACGGGGGGGCGGACCTCAGTAGACACTAGGAATTTGATTAAATATATATATATATTTTAACATTGTGGCCTGCGATTGGTGGGGAAGTACCACTAGACACCAGCCATTTCATTATTACATTGGCTGGTGATTGGCAAAGGGGGACCACTGGACACCTGAGGTTACATTAAAATATATATTTTTTATTGTGGCTGGTGATCGGTGGGAGCACTAGACATCAGCGATTTAATTCTTACATTGTGGCTGGTGATGGGTGGGGAGCACTGAGACATCAGCGATTTAATTCTTACATTGTGGCTGGTGATCAGTGAGGGGATCACTAAACACCAGGGTGGGATATTCAGAAGGGCTGTGCATGGCGCAACACAGTTGCACCATCACGCAACCTGATGCACCCTGGCCACGATATTCAAAAGGGAAAAGTCGTGGCACAAATCCCGATGCACGGGGCTCATCAGTAATGTATGCGGCTCACAGAGTGGGGGCATGCCTATGCATACCCTGCACATCCCGATATTCAGCCCTGGATGTGTGGAGCCCATGCAGGCGCAACCCCTACATGCACCCATGCAGTTGTTCCAAAAACAAAGGAGCAACAGCCAGCCACACAGGTGAGCTGCCATATTGCAGGTGCAACATGGCAGCTGCCAGCTGTGAGTGGCCACCAAGCTCTGGTGGCACCCTCCATCTGGTAGCACCTCCCATGCCCGATCATGGGCATAAGTTTAGAAATATGTAACTCCTATATCCCTGGTGGTCAGTGGACCACTCAGCCGATCATGGGCAGATGTCTAAAACAAGATCAGATCCATCCCTGGTGGTCCAGCGTTACCCCCACCCTCCCACTGAGCCCACCCCACTTCCCCTGGTCAGCAGTGGGTGGCAGCTCACCTGCAAGCTGCCAGGCTGCCCGCTGACTGACTGTGTACAGTACAGCTGTACAACCATTGATCCACAGCATGGGCCAATGGGCATGCAGACCATATTGTACTACACAGTTCAGATATGTGAATAGATTCATTCACATATCTGGACTGTGTATTACGGTATGGTCTGCATGTCCATTGGCCCATGCTGTGGACCAATGAGTGTACAGCTGTACTGTACGCAGTCAGTCGGAGGGTGGTAGAGCAGCTTTTGCGGGTGGGGAGCTGCCACCCGCTGCTGACCGGGGGAGCGAGGGGGCTCTGCTCAGTATGAGGGTGGGGAATGGGGTACCGCTAGACCACCAGGGATGGGATCTAATCTTGTTTTAGACATCTGCCTGCAATTGGGCTGTGAGCAGTCCACTGGACCACCAGGGATATACAGTAGGAGTTTCATACATCTATACTTATGCTAGCGATCAGGCTGTGAGCAGTCCACTGGACCACCAGGGATATAGGAGTTTCATATATCTATACTTATGTCCATGATTGGGCTGCAAGTGGTTCACTGGACCACCAGGGATATAGGAGTTACATATTTCTATACTTATGCCTGTGATCAGACTGTGGGGCACTTTGCCGCTTGTGCAGGGTGCATTAGTCCCCAACGGCTGCAGCCTGTCAGGGTGCCAGGTGCAAGTCGTCAAGGATGGGCGCACCTGCATGGAAATGGGGCCATAATGAAATGCAAATGGTCCCATTTGCACCTTGCATGCATTATGGCCCCATTTGCATGTGCACCTTTCAATATCATGGTTGATGTGCCTAGCACAACATCACTTGCTCTAGTGCATCCCCCCTGCCCCTCTCTGGCCACTTGCACTGGTGAAGTGCCACTGCGCCATGCACAATGCAGGTGGCACAGAGCGATATTCAATGGTGCTGAGCCATGGTGCAGCACCGTTGAATATCACCCTATCAGTGCCCTGGCACATCCCAGTTGCACTGCGCCCAGGCTTGTGCCACAGCAGGCACAGTCTGAATATCCCACCCAGGGATTTATATATTTTTTTATACATGGAGGAAGGTGGGGCCCCACTACTACACCAAGCAGGAAGTTTGTGGAGAAGTGTGGAATTTCACCCATGAAATTCCACACTTCACATTCAATCTGGAGCTTCACAAATTGGCGAATTTCTTGAATTGCACTTTGTGAATTGAGCACAATTCACAAAATATTTTGTGGAGTGAATTTTGCAGACTTTGCACTTCACTACTTGACATGAAAAAGGATTTTGAACTTAGTTTTTCCCTGAATCCTTTTTCATTTCCACTATTCCTTTTCATTTGAAATGGAATTGAAATATGTCAAATGAAAAAAAGGACATACCCTAATGTTGCCATATTCATTGTGCTGTTTCACTAGTGTCTAGTGGCACCCCTACCCTCCAATCATGTACCCAATATTTTCATTAGTTTTCCCTGGTGTTTAGTGGCACCCCCATACAGTTGAGTTGCTTTCCCTTTATTTTTCTTATGTGTCCCTGGTGTCTAGTGGTTCCCACCACCCTCTGATTGCCACCTCATAAATATTTCTTATTGACCTGGTGTCTAGTGGCACCCCCCCACTGTGTGATTGCCACTCCTGTAATATCTGCTTTTTTCATTAGTGTCCAGTGGCACCCCCTACCTTCATATTGCTGTCCCCCTAATGTTTTCATCCCTGGTGTCCAACAACACCCCCACCCTATGGTTGCCATTTCCCCAGTGTCTAGTGGCTCCTCCACTGTTCTGATGGCTGTCCCCATAGTGACTGGCATTAGTTTCCCTGGTGTTCAGTGCCCCCTGATCACTTGGCAGGTCTGTATGAAAGAGATTGGTCCCTCAATGTCTTCTTTTTTGTGTGTGTAAAAAAAAAAGGTTAATTGCTGATCCTATGCCCCACCCCAACCTCCCACTCATCATCCACCACCTCACACCTCCCTTGAGCCAAGCACAGACAATCCCTCACCTGAACAGATCAAAGGGTGAAGATCCACTCTTTACTTGAAGGCACATCTTGCTGCTGGAACCAGCAACTACAATATGAGAAACTAAGACAAATGCAGTTCAATGAATTTCAATGGAGTTTTCAGCTCTGAGGCATAATTTGGCCATTATTGCATTTTTCTGCACCAATTTTTTAACATGGCCTTTTGTGGACTGCACCTCATGAACACTGTCAGTGGAATTGTGCAAATCCTGACCAGAAGGTGATTTTGTGGTCACTTGGTGAAATCACCTCTTTGGTGGGATTTAAAAGGTTTCATCACCCTTGTTCATGAGGAGGGGTCATAAGAAGGGAATGTTGAAAATTTGAAGTCAAAATATTCAAAAATGGCAAAATGTGGCATTCCATTGAAGTTCACCTACCTTCCTTCATACCTTTCATAGTTTTAAATGTTTTCACTCCAAATTTTCAGCACAGCCATTTCTTTATACCACCTCATGAATGTGACAGCTATCATTTTTAAAATCTGGTCAAAAATGTATTTTCATGTCTCTGGGGCAGAATTATGTTGCAGTGGTGCAGAGCGGTGTATTGTGCCACAATGTACAAGTTTTTCTACCTGGTTAATGATGGGGAGTAACAAGAAGGCTGTGCTGGCAATTTGGTTATGTCTGTCTTACCAATGTAAGCACAGAGGCCGAGATAGCCCTGTTAAGCTCCATATCAACATACATATACGCATCTATGGAGGCAGTGCAGTGCAGGGCCCTGATACAGTGCCAATCAGAAAAACTATGGATGGATGGATGGATGGAGGGCTCTGCACTCCCACAGGCAAATATGGATACAATTATACTATCTCAAAAAGTAAGAACATTCTTTGCAAAAAACTGCATTAATGCAAAATTTAGGGTTCTAGCTAAAGTGACAAAAGTAGGGAAATATGGCTTTGGGGTTTCCGACCCAAAAACCACACCCTAACCCCAACAACAAATCAGGGTGGAGTCTTCCTTGAAATTGTCAGCCCTAAAGCTCATGCCATTCTATACACTCCACCAAGCATAAACACCTAATAGGGGGTGAACTTTAGGGTTGACAATACAAAGAAAGACTCCACCCCTGATTTTGTAGGGTAGGGTGTGGTTTTAGGGTTAGAAACCCTAAAGTCACATTTCCTACTTTTGTTGCTTTAGCCAGAAATATACAGTATTTATCAATAAGGATCAGAGATTTGAGTCCATATGTAAATATTTCAAGTCAGTATCACATTAAACCGCTCTGACTTGTGAGCATACTTTTCCTTATTCATTCCAAGTGCAGTTTTACAAATACAGTCAGAGCTAGGTTTGGGTCCTGAACCTCTGACTGTAATTGTAAAAGCTGCACCTGAAATGCATAAAGAGAACTATGCTCAAAGTCCTTTACTGAACTCAGAAATACAAAGTAACATGGGGATGCAGTGAGTGTCACCATTCCAGACAGACTCCAGAACTGATTTTAGAAGAATTTGATCTGATGATGGATAGTTAGCATGTTTGGTTCAGGTTAGGATTCTGATCAGTCAGAGCCTTTAAAAGGGTACTTTTTGTTTGGAATCACAGTCATATAACGTAAGCCAGAATCACACTAATTATAACTAATACCACCTGATTATCCTTCTCTCTCATCCATACACATATTAAGATGGGTCATGACCACATTTTCTTACATTTCCCCTTTAATCTACAATTCATGCATTCTTTCAGCAGTTCAGTGAGTCACTGAACTATAGAATGAATGTATAATTGAGAATTAATAAATTATATTGCAGAAAGAAACTCTGCAGAACTGATCACTGAACTGCAGAATAATTGCATGTATTATGGAATAATCCATTAAACTGTGGAATAAAATCCTTAGAACTGTCAATCTGCAGTTCATGCATATTATTCTGCAGTTCAGCAAAAACATTCTGTGAAACAGGGTGAACATTGACCAAACACATTCGAAAGATTTCAATCTCCCCAATGGTGGAAGTTCAGAAATTTCACAAAATTTCACAGAAGTTCCCCGAAAGAAAAATTCTCAACTTTCAGTAAGCTCTACTGATCTCTGCCTCTTTTCCAACTCAGCAGTAGCATGATTCAATACTAATGGCATCACAGGATTAGGAAGGAGTCAGCAAAGAAGGCACAAGGGAGATTCAAATAGCACAGAACTAGTCAAGTGAGATTACAGAGTGACTAAGCACAGGAGGTATAAGAGAAGTAAACATTACATGAACATAAAATCGTAAAAAATTATTTCCAAAACCTTCAGAAATAAAAAAAAGCAGTTTTACTAATTTACTGGTGAAGAAACTGACTTTTATTTAGTTGATGCTGTTGTCCCATGCCTTGCTCACCATCTCAATTACATACATACCTTGGAAGCCCTCATGCCTCATATCACCAATGAAATCAGATGTAGAAGTCATCTGCAACAGCTAGCATGGCCATGGGGCTTGATATTGCCAATACTGCTCTCTTTCCTGTGTGAAGTCAAAGGTAAAACTACTCAAATGCCCAAATTTCCAATTTTATTAAAAAAAGAAAATTAGGTTTATGTTGCCAATTACACTTCATCTTATGAATTGCATCATTAGTGCTGCACTCCTCATAGTTCTAAATGTTAATATCGGCCAGCTCACTGGCACAGAGGCAGTGGGTCTATCTGTGACTTCGATGACCTGGGTTTGGAAATGGACTCAGGATGTCAGAAGGCCGGCTGGGGGAGAAGAATCAAGTGACCTAGGGACTGCTTTCCATCTCCGGGGGAGGGTAAGAGTGTGTCCGGCACATCACGAACCCCTGGCAGAGGCTGGGGGATCCACTGTGCTGGCACTGTAACCTGTGGGTGGGTGGGGCAGATGCAGGTCATCATTGCATGTCCCCACCCCCAGGTACAGCTGCACATAAAATCCTGGCCCCTAGCATGAAGCCTACTCTGCTGTTGCCCCTGTTACCAATAGTGTCCACCAGGTGGGGTCCCGCTACCATGGCCTCACCCTGGGGGGTAAGCCAGGACATGTTACTGTGGACCATGAGGAGGGGATGCCTGCCCTGTGACTCCACCCGGGGTGTAAGCCTGGGCATGGGAGGTGGTGAGTTGGTGGTGGATGAACTCCCTTCAGGGAGTGGAGATGCCAGGGACAAACAAAAAATGTTAATATCAATGTTGATACAAGACCAACTACAAATATGTGTCTGAACCCATGGCCTACTATCCTAGGTCAAAGGCCTAGCAAAGCAAAATGAACATTGTCATCTCATGCATTTTATGGAATGTTCATGAATGGTTTATTAACATGCATAATGTCTCACCAAATGTTCCTCATCTCAGATTACGAACCAGGTTTGCAATCTGTTAATTAACACAAAGTTTATATATTTGCTGACCATATAATGGACCATGATAAACCAAGACAAAATCAGTTTGCATAACAAATTTGCATACTGGAAAACACAGTCTTCAACATTGTGTTTACTTTTTAATAATTGCTAATTTTCATTTTAAATTACAACAACTGCTGTTTAATGAAAGATGCATATTGGGTCTAAATTTTACAATTAGACAGGTCCTAGGTTTTGTTTTGTAACTGCTGCTGCCTGTTACTAATTTTTAACATTGCTATGCTATATTGTGATTATAGTAGAGGTACTGTGGGTGTGCAAGAGAAGGCATAGATACTGTAACTTAGTATTCTGTGAAAATGCACAGCATGGGTTCACCTTGTACAGCATATATGGTAAAAAACTATAGTAGCAATAAATGAACATGATGACAGTGGTTTTGATGGAGAAATCATGTTTTCTTTTCAGCATGTCTAATTATTTGAGCTGGCAATAATATCCCAAGTCTAGACCAGTATGCACAGTTAACAAATACACACTTTCAATAATCATTGATATTACTGCAGTTCACCTGTTGACAGTTGCAGCCATGCACTGCTGTACTGAAGCAATGTAGAAGCGGAGACTGATTTCACATAGGACTGAATGCAGCATTGAACTTGTGAAAAATAATGACATGGGTGATCTCCCATTACTTTCAGTAAATTTATGTCAGTGAAGTTAAATGCAATATTCTGACCTTGAGAATAATAAGGAACTGTTTTCGTGCCCTCCTCCTAATGGACATGATTTTAAATAAATGCATTCCATAGTCAATAACACACTTGAGGTACTTCAAATCTGTCTTAATACAAAAGTCCACTCCAGCATGACTGTATCACCTCTTCTGTAAATACAGCACACAAGAGCTGAAAACTGAAGGTGATAATAACAGCAGACATGTTATTTTCCAGTCATGAGTTTCATTTCCAGCTGTGTAATATGGGGAGGGAATATAAATAGATGCACATATGTGAGGAGTTTCTACTGTTGATTTTAGTTTTGCTAGGTTGGTAGGCCATTCCTGTAGTAATGATGGGAAGATTGATTCTTCTTCTGGGAAAGGGGTATACAGAGCCAGAATATTTCCCTATGACACAGTTTACAGAGGGTTCATGCTACTGATTTGTAATAGGAAGAAACATACATGGTTTGTATCATTTCCACTTGACTGGGACAGATAGCTGATTAGTTCAGATTACAATCAATCAATATATTATAAGAAACATAGTACAAGGAAATTATTGAAAATATTATCTCCCTGGGAATTCAAACTTGCTGTGCAGACTCTGGTGTTTTTAATCACATACTCCATGCTGGCATTAGCAGTTGTCTTGCTGAATTATTGAGTCATGATGTATAAGTTTCTGTATACACTGACCATTTCCATTATTAGAATTTAGAACCCCAGGCTAGTTGTAATGGCAGAGATAGTATAAGGTATGTTATATATTATGACTGTGCAGCAATATCGCTATGAGAGATGTCTGCACATCACTTTCGCCTTCCCAAAATGCTGAAAAATCGTCATGCAATTTTTACATTTGATGAAGTGATTCATCACTATGAATTGTTTTAAAAGTGTGAAGAATGCGGAACATGGGCAAAATACAGAAACTCTGTGGAAATACTTTTCCATATTCACTGTCAGTGCACAAGCACAACAGAATTCAGAAAAAAAAAAAAACATTCAGTGCTTTTCCCACATTCAAACATTTTAACATGAGTGAAAGAAATTATGTTGCAGACATGTTCCATGAAACTATGTGGAATGTTCAGAGTGTGCAGTAAAATTCCACAAATTTTACATGTGAAAGAAAATTCTGCTCAGTGCTAATTTATATCTCTTTAGATAAGCACAACCGCCAAGGCTGCTGCTCTAATAAGCCAAGCTGCCAACATTGTATAAACATATCAGAATTCTAATTAATTATTCATGAACTACATTAACTCTAGGGCTGGCTACTATGCTGGGTGTTAATCTCTTAGCAATGCCCAGCATAGCTGCTATGCTCTGAATCATGTGCCTTAGGCTGTCAGTGAAAAAGTGACACAGCTGCAAACTGTGTTCAGATTAAAACGGTTTTGCTGCTTCAGAGATAACAGTTACAGATTGAATTTCTCATTCCAGTTCTCTAGGGTTTTAAATATGTATGCCGGCTTGGTAGTTCTTTGGGAATGAACACAAATGAACAGAATAAGAGGGTCAGTAGCTGTGAGCAAACGGCATTAAAGTGTGATGGAAAAAAGTAAGTACATTAAAAAGTAAGCTCTGGAGATACTCATGGTTGTGAATAGGCTCATAATCACAATGATGACCTCACAGCCTGTCATTTCCTGGAGATTAATTACTGTCTACAGATGGTTGGTCTTTAGTGCACCTTTACCCCAAGCCAGTCATTAATCCACAGGAAATGACCAGCTTTTCAGTCATTATCACTTAAATACAGTCACTCTCACAGAGATCATTTTTCATTATGAGTAGACTTGGATTTCTCCGTTTCATTTCATTTATTTGTTAACCGGGAAAGAGCACTGGGTAAATGAATACCCTTTTTCAGGCCTGACCCACATACATCTAAACAAAGTCATACATTTACAAACACAAATAAATATAATTCAACAAATACATTAGTACAAACAAACCACTAATAAATACATTTACAAACATCCTTACATAGCAAGCAGTTGAAGATCATAAACTAAGTCCAGTGGAACAAACCACAACAAGATCCTGCAAGGGATAATAATCATTACAATAAATAGCTTTAAAGATTTGACAGCCTAAGAAGTAAGAAAATTTACTACTTGGAGACAACCACCCCAATCGAGAATACAATAAACAATGATGTAAATGGGAGGAAGAGGACAAAACAAATCGACAAATATCAGAAGCCACTTTCAAAATATTACTTTCTCTTGTGCCAAGATTAGGACAGAGACTAACATTATAATCTGAATGAGGCAATGAAGAACCATTAATAATCAACTGCTGAGTTGAAAATGGAAAATATTTCTTTAACTTGTGCAATATACTGAACTTATTGCTAATTATGTGACTAACTTGGGTCACCTGGGGAAGAAAGGTCAGGTTAGTGTCCAACAAGACACCTAAGTATCTAAATTCAGATACACGTTCAATACAACTATCATGTATATCATGTATCTGCAAATAGGGATAACCACCATGCATAAAAGATGTGCCAAAAAGTATTGATTTGTTTTTTCTTATATTCAGAATCATAGCATTCTGAATAAACCAATAACAGATTTTCTGAAACTCCAATTCCAGTGTGTCAGCTAGATGATCTCAATCATTAAGATTGAGAATAAATAATCAAATCATCAGCATATCATCATTTACATAGACAGAGTGGAGGCTGTCCAGAGGAGGGCAACCAAAATGGTGCAGGGTCTGCACCAGAAAACATATGAAGAAAGACTAAAGGAGCTTAATATGTATACCATTGAGGAAAGAAGGGAGAGAGGGGACATGATAGAAACTTTCAAGTACCTCAAGGGAATTAACAAAGTCCAAGAGGGTAGCATCTTCCAGAAAAAGAGATGTGCAAGAACAAGGGGGCACAATTTGAAGTTAGAGGGGGGACGGCTCAGAGGTAATGTGAGGAAGTATTTTTTCACTGAGAGGGTTGTGGATGCATGGAACAGCCTCCCTGAAAAGGTCGTGGGGTCAAGAACAGTGGGGGACTTCAAGAATGCATGGGACAGGCATAGGGCAGTCCTAGTGGGGGGTAGGAGGAATTAAGCTGTTGGTTAACTAGGATCTGCAGCTTATCTGTTAGGTAGAAAAATGGGCAGACTAGGTGGGCCAAGCAGTCCTTATCTGCCGTCAAATTCTATGTTTCTATGTTTCTATATAAAGCATTTCACATGAACTACATAATGTTGGGAGTTGATTGACAAACAGGAAAACAACAGGGGTCCCAAGATGGACCCTGAGGTATTCCACTCCTAAGCTGACATGCACTAGATAAAACTGAGTTTATGGAAACCACCTGAATACAATCCATTAAATAATTAACAAACCAATGTACCATATCCAAATAAAATCCCAAATCATTCAGTTTAACCTTCAGAAGAGAATGATCAATGAGATCAAATGCCCTGGTCAGGTCCACAAACACCACCCCAATCATAACTCCCAGTTCAAATCCCCCAAGGACTGTGTCAGTGAACCTGACCAAGGCAGTGCCAGTCCCATGATTTCTTCTGAAGCCATGCTGCTGAGGACACAATAGACATTAAGACTTCAGATAATGCAAAACTTCATTAGAAACCAACTTCTCTAGTATTTTACTTAGAGAATTTAATATGGAAATTGGCCTAAAGTCCTCAGCAAGCACATCACCAGGTTTCTCATGGACTGGTACTACATGTGCACACTTTCAAATAGCAGGAAAAACACCAGTGGTCAAACATAAATTAAAAACACTGGATAAAGGACCTGCCACATAAGTAGAGGCCAATTCAACAAAACAGGCATCCAAACCATAATCACAATCTCCGTTCCTATCAGGTAAAGTGGAAAATTAGAAGCTATTTAAGTAGTAACAAAGTTTGAAGTTAAAAACTGCTTTGTCTAACTGCTGAATTGCTGTATCTCCCATCTACCCCCCCCCACTTGCCTTTTCCTGTGTATACTGGTGACGCTGCTGGTGCTTGATACCAGCCACTCCCACAGCCATTCTCTCCCTCTCCGGCTGACTTAGCACCCTTAATTTCTCACCTTGTTATAGAATTATTTTGTATCCTTACTTAGCCCGCCTCCCAAACTCAGAAGCCTTTGTTCTGCTGATACATATAAGCTGATTTCTCCCTTCTCTTCTTTTCTCTTCAGGATTCCCTGAGGGAGATTCCATCTTCTGCACTAGCAGTCTGGTGTTGTGCGCAGCCAGCCACAGGGTGCACCCCAGCCTGCCCTCAAGAGCAAGATTCCAGGATTCCCTGAGGGGGATTCAATCTTCTGCACTAGCAGTCTGGTGCTGAACACAGCCAGCCGCAGGGTGCACCCCAGCCAGCCCTCAAGAGCAAGATTCCTGGTACGCTTCAGAAAGCAGCTCCAGTCTAGCTTGCTAGCCATGAACCCAATTGGTGGATGGTGCCTGAAATTATAGGCAGATTCAGCACTCCATCTCTCCCTGACTGGCTTCAGCTCCTGGAGATTTGAATTGCTTGGCACAGTCCCCTGAAGCTCATCTGTCTGCTGCCTAAATTTCTTTTTTTTTTTATTTTCCCATTTGCAATTTATACTGATCTGCCACTAGAGGCATCTTATTTTTCCTATTAATACTCCAACCTTGCGTCTGCCTTTTCCTCTTCCAATCACCGTTATCCCCTGCCTTGTTCTCACTTTTAGCATATTGTACTCTGAAGAAGAAAAAAAAAATACTCCACAGTGGCATTCACACTCACTGAAGGTCAATTATTCCCCTTACCCCTCCAATAGAAATAGCAATGGGCACCATGGCTATCACACTCAGCCTACTCATGGTTACCTTTCTTGCTCTGCCCACATCCAAACCTGCCCCACTACCCTCCACCCTGAGCCCCACCACCCACTCCCCACAGCAGCCAACCCCCAGACACCCCTATATTTCCACGCACCCACCCCCAACCAATACCCCCTCCCTCTGGGACACCCTGTGCCCACCCTTCCTTACCATACTTACCCTCCACCCTACCCATCCCTTTTACCCCCACAAGTAGGACCTCACATTAGGCACCTAGTTAAGGGTCCTGGTCACCACAGACCACTCATCAGATCAATTGCTCTACTCCTTCTGCTCTCCTGGAACATACACCCCAACCCTGGGCCATTGTCAACTAGCCACTCCACACCTCACTCTAGTACTGGCCTCATCATTGCATCCATGAATATTTGCAGCCTCCTAAAAAAATCCACTGCTCTCCAGTGCTGGGCTGTACAACACTGTCCTGATGTCATAGCACTAGTCGAGACCTGTCTCTCGAGGCAAAACTCCTGACCTGGTTATCTCCCTCCCTGGCTACACTCTGTTCAGGAAGATACGTATAAAACCAAGCGTGGTGGTGGGTGTGCAGTCTTTATGTGATGACACATTTTTAGGCCATGCTCTTCCTGTCACCAAGTTTGGTTTTAGTGCTCAAGCCCTCACCCTCAAGGTTACCCCTAACCCAACCAGGGGCCCTCTTTTTCTCACAGTCTTTTACATGCCCCCAAGGGACCAGGGACCAGCTGTCCACTCCCTCATTGACTACCTCACCACACTCCTACACAAGGCAGAGCAGCTCATCCTAGGTGACCTTAATGTCAACTGGCTGAGTACCACTGCCCCCCATATCAGGGACTCCTTCGCTGCCCTAGATATGACCCAACTAGTTACCTCACCCACTAGATTTAACTGGTCAGGCAGCTCCAGCACCCTCCTAGATGTAATTCTGTTGAACCACCTTCTTGAGGAGTATATCTTGGACTGTATCTTGGGAATTGGCTGCCAAAAGACTTTGGAAATCTTGAATATAAAGTGACTGCCATTCTGAGTATTGGCATTTTTTACGTTTGCAGTTTGTTTTCTTGAATTGTTTTGAAGATCTAATCTTGAGTTTTGTTTTAGGGGTTGTTTTGGGGTATGTTGGCTGTTTGATTGTGTGTGTGTTGTGTGCGTGTGTGTGTTTTTGTGTTTGTGTATGTGGTGGTGTGGTATTGAGTTTTGTTCTGTTTTGGGGATTACGAATTGGGGAGGATGTGTCTGGGAATGCATGCAGACCTAGGTCGGGCCAGGATAGTGTATGAGGCATCCCGGCTGCTTGATCTTCGCCCTTTTCAGTCCCCTGTATCAGATACTACAGTAAGGTGCTGTAGGGAGGTTGGAATTAGGAGGAGTCATAGGATTTGATCAGGGCTGGGTGCCTCTTGCACTGTGGGTGGTAGGATCAAGGTGGTGGGGTGTAGAAGGTGCCCTGGGATTAGACTGGACTGGGGGAGAGGCCTGATGTGTTTAGTTCCTGTCACCAGGTTCCCACCAGACCGAGTGGGCAGGTAGCCAGAAGGTTTGCATTGTCACCAATCCCCTGAAGTGCATTGCATTGTCACCAATCCCCTGAAGTGCTTTGCAATGCCAGATCAGTCAGAAACAAGACTGCAATTATAGCGGACTTGGTTTCTTTGGCCGATCTGGCTTGCATTACTGGATTGGTGATGATGCTGGCCCAGTTTTGGAGGCTGCCATCCCATCCAGGTATACTGTAGTGCACTGCCCCAGAGTGGAACACAAGCGTGGGGGGGTTGCCATCTGTTTTAGATCTGAGCTGGGATTCGCTGTGCACCCAGTGAGAGCACCACATTTATTTGAGTGTGTGGCCATCCGTGGGGGACCAGGCGCAGATTGCTTGGTCCTCCTGATTTATCGCCCTTCTGGGGTGATGGGAGATTTCCTGCAGGAAGTGGCCGATTTCATCTTCAGTGAAACATTGGAGGCCCCCAGATGTTTAGTGCTGGAGGACTTCAATGTTTGGGCTGAGGATGAATCTTTCCGGCTTGGTCATAACTTCCTCCAGATGATGTCATCTCTGGGCTTTGTGCAGGAAGTTTCTTCCGTGACTCATTAGGGTGGCCACATGTTAGATTTGGTGTTCTCACTGGGGCTTGAGATAAATAGTCTCAGTGCTGATAGGGTCACTTGGTCCGATCATTGCACGGTGAAGTTCCGTTTCAGGGCCTCCCTTGATAGCCCTCCCCCTGCAGAGATGGTCAGCTAATGCCCTTCAAGGGAGCTTACCCCCGAGGGTTTTTTGGTGCTGGCTGACCTATCTAGTGTGGACAATGCATACAGGGAGGGGGGTGTGTGTGCGCAGTAGTGGATGCCTATAATAAGGCACTTTCTGGTGCGCTTGACTCCCTCACACCAGCCCTTGTATGACCCAGGTCTTCTGACTTGTGGCCCCCTTGGTTTGATGGGGAGCTCAAGGAGATGAAGACCTTGGGTCAGAGATTAGAGCACTGCTGGCAGAAGTCTGGCCTGGGGGTAGACAAACTGGCTCTACGTATGCACTATGGTGCATACCGGGGGCAATGAACCATCAGAAGGCAGAATTCCTGTCCAGGAAGATTGCTGCCGGGAGGAACCAAACAACTGTGCTCTTTTGGACTGTGGACAGGCTTCTTCATCCTTTCTGTCTACAGCCGAAGGTAGCTTTTTCGAATGCATTGTGCGATGGGTTTGCTCGGTTCTTCTCGGACAGGGTGCCTGTCATCAGGCACGGGTTTCTGCTAGTGGACCAGAATCTGGCCGACAGTGGTCGCCATGAGCTGCCAGAGGCACTCCACCAGTTGGGGTGAGTTTAGACTGGTGGAGGTGGCTGAGGTCATTGAGATTGCCTCCAAGCTTGGCACACCTTTTGTGAACTAGACCCGGTGTCAACTCGTTTCTTAATGAAATGTGTTGACTCTGTTGGCCCGGTGTTTGCCCTGATTGTCCGGTGCTCCTTGTTGTAGGGGTCTTTCCTGATGTCTTGAAGGAGGCATTGGTGAGACCCTTCTGAAAACCATAGTTGGATCCTGACGCTCAAGGCACATACCGTCCTATTCCAATCTTCCATTCTTAGACAAGATTGTTGAGAAGGTGGTGGCGCTTCACCTTGAGGAGCATCTCGTGGCCCATAATCTTTATGAACTGTTCCAGTCTGGGTTTCATGCAAGGCATAGCACAGAAACTGCACTAGTTGAAGTGCACAATGACCTCCTTAGGGCTGGAGATCGAGGGGAGGGGACAATTCTTGTTCTCCTCGATCTCTCCTCAGCATTTGACATGGTGGACCATCGAGTGTTACTTGACCGCCTAAGGGAATTCTGTGGACTCGCCGGCTCTGTCATTCGCTGGTTTAAGTCTTTTTTATCCAACAGGAGGCAGAGGGTAGTGATGGGGAATTTCTCCTCCTCCCCCCCGACCACCTGTTGTGTGGAGTTCCCCAGGGTTCGGTCTTGTCACCGATGTTGTTTGCTGTGTACATGCTACCCTGGGAGATCTCATTGGAAGTACTGCTTGGTTTTCACTGCTATGCTGATGATACCCAGCTGTACTTTTTCTTTGCCCTGGAACATCCTGTGCAGTAGAAGTGCTGAACAGCTGCCTTGCTGAAATCAATGACTGGATGGCCTCCAGCTGGTTGCGACTTAACCCCAGTAAGGCGGAGGTACTGGTGGTTGAGTCGAACAAGAGAACGTGAAAGGTTGGCCACTGGTGCAGAGAAAGGACTTTGCCTTGGCTCTGTACCATTGAAGCCTCCTCTAGGTGCGTAATCTTGGTGTTATTCTTGACAGCGGTTTGACACTTGAATTTCAGGTGTCTTCCATTGTCCATACTACTTTTATCATCTGAGGAATATCGCCAGGATCAAGCCCTTAGTTCCGCCTCTGGACCTCCCCACTTTGGTGCATGCCTTTGTGTCGTCCAGACTTGACTACTGTAATGCACTCTATCTCGGGGTCTCTGGGGTACCCTGCTGACTGCAGCTGGTGCAGAATGCGGTGGTGAGGTTGTTGACAGGAGAATCTAAATACTGTCATATTACCCCAGTGCTCAGTCATCTGCACTGGCTGCGGTTAAGTGGAGGGTCCTCTTCTGAGGGTTTGCTCACCTTTAAGGCCCTACATGGCCTGAGCCCTGGCTACCTGAGTGACCTTCTTACACCTGCTGTCTCTGTCCATCCCCTCGTTCCTCTTCTAGGGGCCTGCTTACGATTCCCAGGACGAGGTTAGAACTATGTAGCGACAGAGCATTTAGTGTTGCTGCTCCCATCCTGTAGGAATTCACTTCCTTTAGTTGTTAGGAGGCCCGTCTGTTGAGATTTTAAGGACTGACTCAAGGCATTTTGTACGATCAGGCATTCCTTCACTATATTTTATAGTTTATATTGTCTAATTTTTTAAGGCTTATTTTAGTTTTAGAGAATGAAACAAATTGTGTTGCAAATTATGTTTTAACTGTTTGGAGTTGTATATTTTATTGATTGTTATTGTGCTGTGTTGTTTTATTTGACTGATGTACGGCACCCAGAGCCTCTTGAATGGGCATCTTCTTAAATAAAATGTGCCTTGCCTTGCCTAAAATCAGGGATATTAATGTGCTACCAGACTCTCTTAGTGACCAATCTCCTGTCCTCTGCCACTTGTCATCCACATCAAAACCAGTGTCTCAGGTCACCTCACACCAGTGCTTTAGCTTGACTGGTCCCCAGTCCTAACTGCAACAGATATTGACTCCACCTAGCCTATTTCTCAGTGCCTTCAGCAAGGTCTGTGACCTTTTCACCCCTGACCAGAATCCATACCAAGAAACACAATGCCCCATGGATCTCCCATCCCTCATCTAAACACTGAAACAAAGAGATAATCTCTGGCATATTGCTGTCAAGACAGGCAAACTGGCTGACAGACAAGTCTATAATGCAGCATGTAACAAGTGCACCTGGGTTATAAGGCAGGCTCAGGCCAGATATTATCAAGCCACCCTTGAATCCACTTGGGGCTCATCCTGTGCCTTCTGGGACAATATGAAAGAACTCAATGGAAGACCTGCCCCTCCACTGAGGAGGCTGGACCACCTGACCAGTTAAATCTAGTGGGTGAGGTAACTAGCTGGGTTATAGCTAGGGCAGCGAAGGAGTCCCTGATATGGGGGCAGTAGTAGTCAGCCAGTTGACATTAAGGTCACCTAGGATGAGCTGCTCCACCTTGTGTAGGAGTGTGGTAAGGAAGAAATAGGCTGTTGGTTAACTAGGATCGGCAGCTTATCCTCTAGGTAGGGAAATGGGCAGACTAGGTGGGTCAAGTGGTCCTTCTCTGCCGTCAAAGTCTATGTTTCTATGTTTCCCCGCATAGCTGAGTGTCTCAATATTGCTTTCTCAGATCTAAGCTCTGTCCTCCCCAACTACCCTATCCCTGCCTCCACCCCCCCACCTCCAGTCGCTCCCCTTTCTACCTGCATGACATATCACCCCTTGAAGCCAGGCCTTATCTTCAAAAAGCCTCAGCTAGCAACAACCCCAGCTGTGAACCCCTGGATTCCAGGATTCTAAAATTAGTCCTAGATACTGTACTAGCCCCTCTCACTAACCTTTTAAACCAGTCACTATTTCTTGGTCAATTTCCAAGTGCCTGGAACATTTTGGAAATCACCCCTATCCATAAGAGTGGAGATAGAACCTCCCCTAACAATTTCAGGCCCATCTCTATTCTTCCCCCTCTATCCAAAGCACTAGAAAAAATAATGACCATTCAGCTTTCTGAGTATCTGGCCAAATACTACCTGCTGTGTCCAGAACAACATGGAGTCTGCCCTGGACACAGCATCACTACAGCCCTCCTGGAGTTCTCCCAGCACCTCCACTCTGCTCTTGACTCTGGTCATGTTGCGGGTGCAGTGTTCATTGACAACTCCAAGGCCTTTGACACTGTCCGTCACCCCCTCCTACTTGACTCCCTCCACCAACTTGACTGCTCCCCTGGCCCACTGGCTTGGTTCACCAGTTACCTCTCTGCTAGATCACAGCGTGTGAGGTAAAAGGCACCCTGTCAATACCCTGCCCATTCGCTTGGAGGTCCCAGGGTTCCATCCTGGGCACCGTTCTATTCAGTCTATTTCTCAATACCCTCCTCAGCTCCTGCTCCAGGCAATATGGTACTCTATGCCGATGATGCAGTACTCTTTGCCTCCCACCCTGACTCTAGCGTCTCTACAGGAATCCCTGTGCACACATTCAACCAAGCGAAAAGTGGTTCCTTGACCACTGGCTGGTCATTAGCCTCAAAAAAGCAAATCTATGCTTTTTCACATCACCAGAATAAGGCCAAATTGCCCCTCTGCATTCTCCCAAGTAATGCTCACCCTCTTGAGTAAGTGTCATCCTACAAGTACCTGGGCATCACTCGACTCGGCTCTTACATCTCACACCCACATCAATACCCTGTCCTCGACCATAAACTCTCGGATTGGCCTTCTCTATTGTCACACAGATTGTCTCCCCAAGCCGCTCCCCGACTGGCCATCAATTCCTCCATCCTGTCCTAGTGAACTCGGCCTACCTATCTATGCTGTGGCCAGCAATACCACCCTCACCCAGAATCCAGACCTCGATAAACAAGGCCTGCAGGCTCCTGATGGGTGCATCCTCCACACCCATACTTGCCTGCTTTATTCCATCACCAACCTGCTCACCTTGGAGGAGTGCCTTTGCTACCAAACCTGCTTACTTGCCAAAAAATCCCTGCTAAGACTCTCCCCCGAGGGGTCACTGTGTCCCTGCAGCTTGCATCCCCATCTGTTGCCACCTGTAGCTCAGTTAAGGCCACCTTTCTGGTGCCCCATATCAAGACCTCTCTAGCAGAATGGTCCTTCCACTACCGTGCCCCACATGGTTCAACTCCCTCCCGCTCTCTGTCACTAAGTCTACCAAAATTGGTCCCTTTAAAGTCACTCTCCATAACCACATTTTTGGCACCCGAAGCTGTAGTTGACCTTAATCAACCTAATGTTGGGGTCCCTCCCTGTTTCTTGCCCATAGCCTTGACAATGTCTGTTGGACTGCTTCCCCCCTTTCTTTTTTTTTAATATGATAGCTATTCACTGCATGTAACTTTGTCCCATAAACCACTGTTATACTGTGCTCTTTTTGTTATCTGTATTGCACCTGTATGTTATCACTATTGTATCTCACACTGTAACCATGTCTACCCTCCCTGTGATGAGGTGCCTTTGTAAATTAGTCTCTGACTCAAAGGTTGTAAATCCGACTTTCAAGATAAATAAATAAATAAAAATAAAATAAAGCAATTTGAGTACATCCAACCTCGTCATGTTATAAAAGTAAAAAGGCAGATGATTCAAATAATTTACTGTTGAATTCTGAATATCTTTAAACCGAACAGGAGGTATAGTTATAAAACTAGTCAAATCAGTAAATTTAGTATTTCGCACATTTGCTATCAAACGAGGGTCAGTAACTTCTTGATCTGACAACTTCAGAATCTTAACGGTTGGCAAATCACTAGGGGACAAGAGTGATTTAATTGTTTGCCAAAATGCTTTAGAATCTGATATGCCGGCATCAAATTTATGCCTATATTAATCCTCCTTTGCATTATCCACCATCTTACTTACTTGATTCCTAAGCAACATACAGTATATACATTCAATTTGTGGCATTTAGAACTGGGTGAAGAGGAATTCCTTTGCAGATGATGGTGCCATTTTCTAGGTATAGTGGACTATCATATTCAAGTTCTGCATTTTCTACATGTATAGGCATAGCAACTGTTCATAATAACCCCCTAATGAAATAATGGATGCACATACTGGGGCCAGAAGGCCACAATACCATCTGGTGTGTGAAAAATGGTTTAATAAAATGTTGGGGCAGTTTGCAAGCCTATTGGTAAGACAGTGTCTTTCAAGTATTAGTCCTATCTCTATGTAGAGTTGTAGACCACAGTACATATCTTAAAAATTTCAAATTTATTTGACTGCCTGAGTAGGTCTCTTATCTTCTTCACCTGAATAGAAGAGACACAGACAGCGCTTTGGAAGAAATGACCACAACCATGTGTTTATTTATAAACATCCACAAGTAATAGTGTGATACCTGCAGCTTGGTAGTGTCAGAAAGTCTCTTTTATGTGGTCCTTACTTTCTCTGGTCTGTCCACCTACCCCCTCTGGGAGTCCACTCTATAGACTCTCCATCCTTTAAAAGGGCTCTGCCTCCAAAAGGCAACAGCCTCTGAGGCATAGGAGATGGCTACAGATCCATGTGTGCCCCTCCCCCATGAGAGGATGCTACACATGCAGGCCAAAGCCCAAGCATGCTACCCCTCAACTGGCCAATAAGACTCCACAACATTGGAGTCCTCAACTCCTGCCAGGCTTAAAGAGCAACCCTACACTTCAGCATGTACTTTCATAAATAAGATAATTTTAGCCGTAACAATTTACTAGAGAATTCTTTTTAATTTTTCAGTATTCCTTTCCAAGATTTACAGCACATCTTAGTAATCCATCTAAAATGTCTGTATGGAAAACATTGAAAACATTTGCTCTCCCTGTTAATCTCATTAGTGCCTTTGTTTATGACATCTTAGTGTTCACCGTACAACAGACTGTGATATCACAAATAGCAAATGTATGCTTATCAGGGAGAGTTAGATGCATTTCAAAAGACTTGGTGAAAATAATTGTGGCATTATCTATAATATTTAGTAGAACAACAGCAGGAAAGTAAAATAAAATAAACAACTAGAAAACAATAAAGGAAAACATACTTGGTGTAAATCTAGTGTTTTAAAGCTTTTTGTTGTAAGAGAGAGTTGTTCTTTAAGAGGAATCAATCTTTATCAGTGGCAGGCTCCCCCTGTTTCCCCCTTTGTACTCCACCTGCAAGACTACCACAGCCACAGTTAGATTACTCTGACATCTTACACTACATCCCTACCACTACTTTGTTAGGGGAAGCTAAAAACTTGGAAGACATCTCATGGGAAAACCAGGAAAAATCCTCCTTGACCAGTAAGCCAACCCCCCTCACTGGACTATCAGGCTCCCTACCTACCCTTAATCTCTAACCCCTGCCTCCAGGGTGGACTGGTGGAAACTTCAACTGGAGAGAGGAACAAAGAGGCTGGGCTTACTTTTTCCATCCCTTTAATAGCCTCCTAGATCCTCCCCTGCAGCCTAGTGCTTCACAGCCCTGGGCTGACATATTATTCTAAAGTTACCCTACCCTTTCCCTTCCTTCTGTTCTCCCAACCAACCTACCTACTTTCTGCATCATAATAGGGAAAGGACCCACAGAAAAATCCTTTCAGGCTTCAAAGGCCCCTTTGCCTGCTGTATCTTTTTATGGCTGTGGGCGGAGCCTGCAGACTTTTGCATGTACAAAAGTAGTGATGTCATATTTTCTGTTCGTGGAACTGACTGAAGATGTAAATAGTCTCCTCCACCTTACCCTCCTCCAAGCAATGTTTTCTGCCCTCAAATAAATACACTTTCATGTTAGTCAATGGTTGCAGGGTACTATTTTCTTTCTTAAATGGGTGGTACAAGAACTGGAACCTGAGTAGTGGGAGGCAGCATTAGGTTTTTCTTTGGAGTAAGATCCACCTCTGCCTCCACCCCAAACTTTTTTCTGATTCATATGGGAGGGGCATGAGATAGCTCTATCATGCTGTAACAAGATACACTAGCTTGGGACCTTATCAACCAACAGACATGCTTGTGCAGTGGAGAACAGGTGACACGTAATGCCATTATTAAAGATTAGCAGAATAGAAGATATTTAATGTCTTCAAATTGACTTAAAACTCCTTTGGAACAAATGATTATCAGAGCCACATGGGGCCTCAGAAGGAGACCTAGACACACATTCTAATTTACAGTAAGATCCAATATGTAAAGTTTATATATTATTTGTCTTTAGTAGTTTCAAAACTTTGGAAGCATTGGTGTTAATAATGCATTTAGAAACACATGTTTTAATTGTTTTTACAGTTAAACATGCAGTTTCATGTCAGGTCACATTTTTGGGGGGGGATTAAAATTATTTTAATCATGGGCTCAGTACTAGGTGAACAAAAACTTTGATGATAAAGTGTGTTTTTTCTTTTAAGTTTGAGATGTATTAGTAAACATTGAACAAGAAAATACTTGGTGATTTTAAAAACTATTTCTGATCAGAGCTGACATTAAAAAATCTTAACTATTTTTTATTTTTATCATGGACACTAGAAACAGGATGTCAGCAGTCACTCCATTAAACCTGTTTTTCAGGATTTTTATAACATCTTGTCCAAGGCAATCTTCCCAGAATGTAATTCTGTCATGGGAGGAAGGGGTTGAAATGTTTTAATCATGAAGCATTGGTGTTAGTAATGCATTTAGAAATACAATTTT